>JAQSUU010000743.1:5283644-6604556 GCA_038087645.1 Saccharum hybrid cultivar R570 | reverse complement strand
TATAGCAACATTTATATGTGTTTGTACAAACCATGGACGAAGGACCTCTATGGTTTGTAGCAACATATAGATTTAGTTTTTCACAACACTTATATGTGTTGCAAGGAATAAACCGTTCAATCATTAATAAAATAATTATTTAATTTTAGATAAATTTTGAGATAATGCTTGCACAATTTAACAAGAAATCGAAGACCATCTGACACATAGAAAATAAGCCACAATTTAACAAGAAAGCGAAGGATTTGTTGCATTACAATCAGTACCAATCCACATAATTCATGAGACAATTTTTGTTCAGAGAGAAGTTCCTATGGGAGTAAAATATAAAACAGAGGTCCCTCCTAGATGACAGCAATCCTCCTTTGTCCTTCCTTCAGTTTAGTCTAGCGCTCCACAGATGTGATCATCCATTTACCTTCTCAACCTGTAGATGAAAGTTGGATTACTTTAATATGACACTTAGAAGAAGTAAAATCTTTTTAGGTGGTAAGAATACGTACTTTGGTGCCAACCAAGTTCACATATATAAGTGTGAAAAAATAAGTACACAATAGATCACACTAGTTGCAAAAAATTAACCAATCATACGATCATTGAATTGGCAGTTGACAAATTTGTTGTGCCACGTTAATGTTTTTATAAAATATATATGGAAATTTAGTCTGTAGCTGTAAGAACAATTAAGAAAATGATAATATGAAGTTTTAAGAGATGTGTTTTATACACTATGGTCATATTTTTTTTAATAAAGCATAGTCATGTTAGGAAAGTTGAAAAGTAGAGGAAATAATGATATCCAAAAATAAATCAAGCATAATTTATTGCTTTGCATCCATGTGTCCAGTTCTGTGTGCAAACCTTATCTTTAGTATAATCATATTTGTTCTGTGCATGCAGGTCCTGGTGCTCCACATAATTATCTTGCTCTTTCTACAGTGCATAAAAATAATTTTATATATGCCTTAAATCTAGTTTAAAAATAAATTCAATCCTACTCCACAATTTTTTTTTTCATTTTTCATAGAGGTAACTGAATAATTTAAAATATGAATGTACCAAAAAGTATTATTGTTGAAAAAATGAGTACCTGGTAACAAGGTGCTTCAAGATTTGAGCAAATGGAAGATGTTTGCTGGTCCATGGCCTGTAATGTTATATAGTATCATTCTCTACCGTAATTTCTTTGTTCTATAATGAAACACATGTAAGAAACTTGAAAAGAAGTAGAGGAAACATTGGTATCTAAAAATATACAAACAATTTATATCTTTTTTATCAGTATTGGTGTGCATACCTTTTTTGTAATGTGGTTGCAGATCATCATCCTTCACATTGTTTTCTTGCTCATTCTGTAGTGAACTAAAACAAATAAATATTTCACATAAATCTAGTATGGATAATTGCCAATTCAACTATACCATTGTATAATTCAGTTGTTCAACCAAATATCTTTTGTTTTGTCTTGCCACGCTTTGCACTGTCTTCAGTTTCATCTATGCAGACTTACATTGCAACAACAAAATATTTAATGACAAAAAAATTTATAGATAATAACACAATCTATCAATAATAATAATTTAAAGTAGGTAGTAATTACCATGGAAATTAACCTCAATTTCACCACCACTATCTATCTGATCTCCTCTAGCACTAGGATGAAGTTCAGTGCGGAGGTGCGCCCGACTGATCACAACTTAAGCTTGAACACAATCTTACCTAATTATTATCCCTTTCTTCAGCAGGGCAACAAATAAAAACCCAATGTTGTAAAAGCACACATGCCAGGGAGATCCAAGGGAATGGGGAAAAAGATAGGGCTTTTAGTTCGCTGATTACAAATAGAAAAATCGATAAGCTGCAATATACGTACCCTAATGAAGCCAGCCATCGTGTTACCGTAGTTATAGTATAGCAGGTTGCCCAGGTTTTCGATTTTGCTCTCATCAATACCTAGCTTCTCAACAATATAATCTAGAGTGAATGATGACAAATGCGAAAAGGTATAGGCGTTCAGTTCACTGAAAGTTCGTAAAAACAAGCAGCAGTCAGTTACAACATGAGAAGAAGAACCTCACCTTCGATGTTCTTCTTGACGTGGCCTGTGATCCCGGAGCTCAGCGGGTACAGGGTGTGTCGATGTCTACAGGCAAGAAAAAGTCAGAAAACCTTTGCATTCCGTGAAGAGCCAGAGGAAGAAGGCAACAACAGAATGAAATAAAAATAAGAAAGCAATGGACGGCGACATTTTTTTGCAGGAAACAGAGAAGCGGCTCGCCCTAGAGCAGGTAGTCAAACTTGGGCTCCTGGAACTTGCGGCAGCGGATCTCGCCAGCACCAGGTCAGAGGGAGCCTGGTGGTCACGCCATGTGAAGAGGGGTGGCGCTGGGGAGGATAGGCGTGGGGAAGAAAAAGATAGATCATGGGCGCCGTCGCCAGTGGCATCCTCGAGGTGAGGTCTGAAGCCGAGCGAAGGCCGGAGGAAAAATTGACGCTGTTGCCAGCGCCGGCGCCGGCACGTGATACCGTTGCTCGCGGTGGAGGGAGCCGCGGTGGCAGCAGTGGTTGGGAAGTTGCAGACCGGCGTGCACCCCGCCCTGCAAGCCCCGGTGACGGCGGCCCCGCCCGGCTTCGCGCAATCGCGCCTCGCAAGGCAGCCACGCCGCGGCGCCCCGCCCACCCTGTTCGCACTTCGCAGTAGGGAAGATGTGGGAGATGGGAGGTATGTTGTTGTGCGACGAGAGAAAACAGAAAAGGAACCACGATTCTCAACAGAGAGTTGACGAGATCCACAATCAGGGGGGCAGTTCTCATGCTGTTCTACACGGTTCCCTCTAGCCAGTCTCTATGAAAGGTGGGGACACTACTAGAAGTCCCAACAATTAGCATGGGGGGTGTGGGAAATTGGATTAACTGTGACGTGGGAGAAAAGAACGTGTATAAGAAACCAAAAAAATATGGAGGGAAAGAGCCGCGGGAGCAAATTATCATTACTAATATAGAGGAAAGAATGGCGGGAGCCAGACCAAAAATAGATTATGTTAAATTTATACATTCAATTAGTGTTAGCATTTACACGAGATAGCTAAGAAAGCAAAAAAAAATAGTTAATGTATATAGCGTGTATTTATTTTCTACATTCTTGATAACTAAAATTTAAACTTTGCATGTTTGCAAGATCAGGAGTCGCATTTCATCTAGCTTAACAAATTAAATTAAATTAATACTTTTTATCAAGCAAATCGAGTAAATACTTTTATATTCACATCTAAAAATATTCTGAATCATATTTAAATACAAATTCACTACTACAAAAAAAATTTTGTAGCAACGCCCCTTTTTTTTAGGGGAGTCGCTCCTACAAATCCATTTGTAGGGGTTGCTGGTGTTATCACTTATCAGTCACCTCTACAAATGGCTCGATTTGTAGGGGCGGCTCAACCGAATAGTAAATTAAGTACTAAAATTTGATTTTTTTTCAAACGATCTTGAATGGAGAAATGACCAAAATAAAAGTTGTAGATCTCGAAAAGTTATGAAACTTTATTGTTTATAATTTTTTCATTTGAAATCATTTAGTGCTTCAAAATGCTGTTTGAAATTCAATTTTAAAATTGTCGAAGAACTTTGATTTCTCTTTTTTACTCTCCAGCTAAAACTTGTAACAAGTCTTTCTCCCTCGTTCTAACTTCCAATTTAATGACTTTTTCTAAAATTTTCTAAAATCATTCTCTATCAATTTATTATGTTTTTACAACAATTATTTTGTCTATCTTTTCATGTGACTATGTTTTATCCATTTGAATTTTGAATTTCAAAAAATGACAACTTCAAACGTTATTTTAAAATATTAAATGATTTCAGCTAAAAAAGTCATGAACATAAAAGTTGTAGAACTCATCAAGATCTACAACTTTTATTTTGGTCATTTCTTCATCCGATAAAGTAGTAGTAACATTGTTCACAAAATTTACATCTCTCTTATAGTCTATAAGAGATACGTAAAATTTGTGAATAATGTTACTATCACTATGTCAGATGAATAAATGACCAAATAACAAATATAAAAGTTGTAGATCCCAAAAAGTTATGAAACTTTGTAGTTGACAACTTTTTTATTTGAAATCATCTTGTCAAAGAAAACTACGTTTAAATTTCTAAATATTTGAAATTTGAATTTTTAAACAACCACGGATGGACAAAGAGCAAAAACAAAAGTTGTAGGTATCAAAAAGTTATGATACTTTGTAGTCGACAACTTCTTTATTTGAAAACATCTTATCAAGGAAAACTACTTTTGAATTTCTTAAATTTGAAATTCAAATTTTGTAAACAACCTTAGATGGAGAAACTACCAAAATAAAAGTTGTAGATCTCGAAAAGTTATACAACTTTGTAGTTGATAACTTTTTCATTTAAATTCATTTAGGGCCTCAAACAATTAATTTAAACTCGGTTTAAAATAATATGTGGGGAATCAAAATCCAATATAGGCACAAATAAGTGTGAGGTGTTGTGGTAGAGGAGGGTACACGTGAGGGGAGGTTGCGGGTTCGAATCCCTGTAGCCACGAAGCATGTGCTTTAAATTTTTTTTGCCCGGATTCAGGAATTTCTGGAAGATGATTTGCAACCGCCCCTACAAATGCGATTTGGACCGGTGGGGGGCTCCCAGATTAAAAAAATTCATATTTTTTGGCCGATTCAGGAACTGATAATTTGTTAGGCTGATGGACGAAGTTAAAGTGCAAGAGAACCATCTTCTGTGGCCGCAAGTTATCACTGAGGCACAGGCAAGTCACCCGACAAAAACAATGGTGTTTTTTCTGGCTCACGAACCGAATGAGCCACACTTCTAGCTCATTAGGATAACAAGCCGACCTGCGCGTAAGCTATGGCGTGACAACGTTTGGCAAGAAACTGAACTTGTCCCCTAATAAGTTAAGGAATCCAATTTGTATTCAATTTTTAAATTGTATAATTAATTATCTCATAGTTGATAACACTACTATACAAAAAAAAATAGGAGATAAACCCCGTGATTAACAGATACAAGCATTATGTAGTGTCGCCTTTGTAATGGTCAGGAGGGCTCTTGGCAAAAAGGTTGCCTCTGTCAATCATCTTCTGAGGTAGGGATTCTAAGGGGACAGCCTCTGTTAGTTGACTATTAAGAGAGGTATGAGAAGTCTACTAAAACGACCACCTCTTTTAACTGATTAATGGAGACGGACTTCTTAAGCTGCCTGCTATCAAGGCTTTGAGAAGTTTTTTGAGATTCAAAACTTTTGAATTTTTTTAACTATCTTGTAGATCACCACAAGATCTAAAACTTTGAAGCTGAAACTTTTTCTTTGAAATCATTTATGGTTTCATAATATTCTATTCAAGATTATGAAATGTTCATACAAAGATATGGAATCTTATAAACATTCATAGGTGAATGTGTAGTGTAGTGGTAGGAAGATGCTATTGATATTTAAGATCATGAGTTCAAATCTTATGTCAAACATATTTATTTATTTTTAAAAAAATATGGATTTTCATTGTTTTTAAAAAATTTCCATTTCCCGATTTTTGTCAAACATATTTTTAAAAATTTTGGATTTGCGACATCAATTTTTTTTGGATTTGCATGCGTACTGGATGGGAGAGGGGCTGTCAGGTCGTGGGCTTTATATGCTTTGTATACGGATTGTAAGAGAATTTGTGGGGTGGCCAAACAGCCAAACACGAAAGATTGATTGCTCGGCTGGTTATTGGGAAACTAGGCGTTGGCTTGGTGGGAGGTTCCAGGTTCGAAACTGAAATGCTGCTGTTTTTGTCGTAATTAACATTTGATTTTTAGAAGGCACGACCGGATGAGTATTGGACGGGAGGAAGTATTTGCCAGGTCACTTTGCGAGAATACAGATTACTTTGCCTACAGTAACGGATGCTGCTTCAAACACATTAGACCTTGCAATGAATAAATTATGTGTTGCCATATATCCGTTGCTAAATGGGGTTTTCTCTTGTAGTGTCAGAAAATGACATATGCTCAGTTCAAACAAAATAGAGGCATCATAGGCAGTGTGGTTTTCAGAAAAATGGCATATGATCAGTTCAAACAAAATAGAGGCTTCATAGGCAGTGTTCTCAGAAAAATGGCATATGCTCAGTTCAAAAAAAATAGAGGCATCATGGGCGTTGGCATATGCTCAGTTCAAAGAAAATATAGGCATCATCGGCAGCTACCATAAGCAGCAAAGTTTCATCATAGGCAACATATACCATAAGCATACAACATGCAGTAGTAATAGCATCAGTTCCGCAGTAGTAATAGCATCAATTCTGTAGGTAGTAAGTAGTAAGTAGGACTGTAGGTAGTAGGAGTACCAACATTGGCATAGTTAAGTAGTAGTAAAGTAGCAGTAAGTAGTAGTAAGTAGTAGTAGCGAGTAGATGTCAAATATATGAATCGTTCATCTGAAACCAGGCTGAATTGCATCAGAGAAGACTGCAGGACTTTTAGTTCTAGCAAACTGGTGGAAACTGGTTACTCCTATAGTACAAAATTCAAATACCTTATAGCTATTTTATTTACTTGAACAAAAGACACATTTGTGATAGTATAGCAAACTTGTGAGTCGTGTCAAGCACTAAATCTAAGAAAAACATTATATAAGCTCTTAAAGAACAAGCTACAAGCATGAATTTTTCCCAGAATTTGAATAGCGTTCAAGAGTGAAACTATTGTAATATCTATGCTCCAAGAAGCATTGCACCAAATCTATATCATAACAAGGCCATAAGAAAAAAAACCATTTCACTCTAGGAAGCTCTCAACAAGAACAGCATGGCTAGACATTTGATGCCTGTTACTTCAGATCACGAGATCAAAGAATATATGATGGACAACAAACAGTGGCGGATGCAGGATGAGAATCAAGGGGGGCTAAAACAATGGAGATGTTGATTTGTACGAAGATTTAACGGTGATTTGAGGTTTTTGCTACAGTGTTTTTAGTGGTAAATCAAGTCATTAGGGGGGCTGGAGCCCACCTAGCCCCCCTGTAGATCCGCCACTGACAACAAATGGTGACTACACAACTAAGAGTGCCTACAACATTAAATTCTAAGGAGATAGTAATAATTTGGAGATAAGCCCCATTTGGAAGGTCAAAGCCGAACTATAGATTTTTGCCAGCTACATGTGTAGATTAAGCAAAGCATGCAGGACCAAGCATTCCCAGTAGCACCTAACTATAGATTTTTGCCACCAGCTAAAGTCAAGTCCAAAATTTAACAGAGTACATTGCTCAGATCAGATTGGACAATAGGTAAAAAAATATACATTGCTCCAACTTAAAGAAAGGAACAAATTAGCTGGTGCCAGAACAATGAAATTTCACTTGTGCTTTCTCCAGAACAATGACGACAGCATTTATGTACATATGTACAGAACAAATTAAACAAAGGAAAACACTCTAAATATTCAATTAATTAAGTGGTTACTACTATCAACTTATACCGAGACATTGAGTAATAATAATATGCATTGAGTAATAATATGCATTGAGTAATTTGTATCAAGAAAATGCATGCACTGGCCAAACTTGTTAGCAAGAAAATCCAGTAGCACCTAACTTGTTAGCAAGAAAATCCAGTGGCCTCAATTCCATTTCAGACCTGGGCACCTGGCATCGTAGGTCGGTGGCGGTAGCGCAGTTGTCTCCACAAGGCCACGACTGAAGGGCGGCGGTGGCACGACGAATGGCGCGGAGATGGAGAAGGAGGCGGTGAAGGGAATAGCGGACGGCACGGTGGACGCTGACGGCGGATGGCGCAGGGATGGAGACGGAGGCGGGGAAGAAAGCGGACCACCGGACCACCGCTAGGGTTCCGACAAAATGTGGCGGAGAACCCCGGACCACCGTACCACTAGGGTTCTGATGGAGGTGGGGAAGACGGTGCTGGTGCAGGGGCGTGGGCGGGGGAGGGGTGGGGAGAGCACACCGGCGACGACGGCGGTGGCGGGGTGCGTGATTCGAAAATTCGTCATCCCTTCGGGGATGAATTCGAACGCGGCGAATGAATGGGACGGGCAGCAGCAATTTAGGCGGCCCGCCTCTGTTATTCTTAACCAAGGCATTCAAGTAATAAATGCCTACCTCCATTATTCTTAACCGAGGTGGTCAATCTAATATGCTCGCCTCTAATATTATTTTTTGAATTTTCAATTTTGAATAAACTTTGTAGAGCTTTGTTCTTTTCGAATTAATGATGCTTTATTGAGAAATGGTACTTAAAAAGTTTATTTTAAAATAGTTTAAATGCTTGTTCATAATGATGTGTGTTTTGAAGTGCTTGTGAGGTGTAGTAGAGTAGGAGTAGTAGTGAGATAGAGCAGGAGTATAGAGGTAGTAGTAGGAGTAGCAGTGAGGAAGAGTAGGAGTAGTAGAGGTAGTAGAGTAGGAGTAGTAGTGAGGAAGAGTAGGAGTAGTAGAGGTAGTAGAGTAGGAGTAGTAGAGGTAGTAGTAGGAGTAGTACAATTACTAAAGTAGTAGTAGTAATAGTAGCACTTAACACAACTTAGCATACATATATGGTTCCATTACATTAATGAGTTACAAAGACTTGTCTTCAAATTAAATGAGTCCAACCGATCCCGACATTATTACATAAATGTGTGCCATATATATCATTTTGCTGCAAGTGATCCTATGACGGTCCTCTTCTCACCGTCGGGGCGGGCCTAGGGCATGACCTTGGACTTGTTGCAGCTGTCCTTGACGTTCTTGATATTGGTTGGATGATCGGTAAAAAGTCTGAGCTCTGCGTAGTTGTTGTATTCTTCGGGACTCTCGACCCCATCAGCTCCCAGATCCTTTGCTTTTCCTGACACAACCACGTGCTTCTTCTTGTCCTCTGGCCTCACATAGTAGGCTACTTGCGTGACCTCGCATGCTAGTACCCATTGATCATCTTTGTAGCCAACACTTTGGAGCTCCACGGTGGTGAGCCCATAGTCGTCCATGACAACCCCCTTTGGTTTGACCGACTAGCATTGGAAGACGGTTATCTGTAGGTGCCTGTTGACACTTCGAACACCACTTAAGCTAAGTTGTCATCCCTAGCATGGCATCAGGAGTGTTGGTAGAACTGCTCCTCCTAGAATAAAAATGGGATCCGCAAGCGTACAGATAAAATACCATCGTACTACTTCACCGGGAAATATTCCAGGTATCGTTAATTTATATTTAGCTCAAGGAAAATTAAGAACTAAGGACTTAAACCAAAAGGGATGGATTTGCAAAATATGACTACTTATGAGAAATCAATCACACAGTCACTTACTTTGGCAGGAGGGATAAACCATGATAAATAAGTATAAATGAATTATAAAGCACAGGGATAAATCACGC
This sequence comes from Saccharum hybrid cultivar R570, assembly GCA_038087645.1. Classification (NCBI taxonomy): domain Eukaryota; kingdom Viridiplantae; phylum Streptophyta; class Magnoliopsida; order Poales; family Poaceae; genus Saccharum; species Saccharum hybrid cultivar. Next base: position 6,595,150 of record JAQSUU010000743.1, on the reverse strand, counting down.
AGAGATTAGAGATAGACTACTCATCATAAAGGTAGGTTGACATCTGATTAGTTCAAGAGATTGAATTCTTGGTAGGTTCTAATCTACTAAGTCATTTATCTACTCTAGCAAACACACTATCATATATAGCATAAAAGACTCTTCATCTATGTATAAGGAATATTACTGAAGAAAGACAGAACATAGCATGACTTTCTACGTAACGTTGTTTCTGCCTGTCCTATCAATGGGGGTGGACTATATAAGATTCAATAGAACTGTCACTTCCACGAACTACCACATGACCCGACCAATAGGGTGCATTTGTAGGTAAATAGCATCTAAGCACCATCCTTACATGTAATCTACCACTTAACCCCCTCGCGAAGAGAGCTAAGCACTTTGCAAACATATACATAAACTCATTATCAATCATAACCATATCAAATGTACTACTAGAGCAAACTAGGAACATAATAAATAGAAACATAATCATATTAGAATAAAGTCATAGAGCAAAGATACAAAATAGTACCAATACTTTGATGACGAAGATCTAAATCCCGAGCACAAGCCACCCGACTCTTCCTCTATCTAGTCAAAACCTATGTAGAACTTGAAGAATTGGAGTAGTTATTCTAATTCTCTGGTGGAGAGAAACTCTCTAAACCCTAGCTCTGCTGATGGCTCCCTCTACTAATGAATTGCAAATGAAATTAGGGTTTCTCCTGGGGTTAGGGGCCTTGCTTATATAGCCTTCTAGGAAGCACCACAGCCCTCGGATCAAACCGACCTTAATCTATGGTTTTATTCATCCTCAAAGGCGGTGGAGGCAGGATCCGCGAGCTTGCACCTGATTGGTCAAACCACTGGGGCAGGCGCCTAGGGCCTGGGGCGGCCACCCTACCTATCAGCCCAAATGGCCCTCCCCTTCGAGGGGGTACCTTCTCAAGTCTTCTAGATTATTCTTTTTCGTAGTAGGGTTGATTTCTCTTTTTGTAAATCTGACATGTGGGTCTTCTTTGGTCTTTTCCTGATAACCCCCTGCAGAAATAGACATTCACCAAAACTCGTGGAAATTATTAGTTTAAAAACCCCTAAATTATTAGTTTAAAAACCCCTAAGTCTAAGGTGAAGCTCATTTTAACCCTTCTTTTGATTCTTGTTGACTTATATAGTTGATGGTTAATTAACGTCAACACCGCCATAGTCAAGTTCCCATATATCTTCAACACCCCCATAGTATTGCCTCCTATGGCCTGTGGACTCGTCGATGGCCTCATATTGAGCACCGCTGTTCTGTGCTGCGCTATTCTTGTCCTTCTCTTTTGTGTGGAACATGTATCCATTGATGTCATATCGTTGCCATGTGGTGATTTGGGTGGACGGGTCGGAAGTCTCCATTGATTGATCGTCTTCTCCATCGGGTATGTCAAGTTGTTTGAGCCACTCTATAAAACTGCTTTTGTGTTGTTTTCGGACCCATGCCTCTGAGCGCTGCCCATCATGCGCGGTGCTTGTCAACGTAGGTTTCCATGACCACTAATTGATGAAGGATGTTGTGATGAACTTGTTGAATGATCTCGTTTGGTACATCAGTGCATACTTTCTGCCCCGTGCACCCCATCCCCAAGGTTCTGCCTTTGTGCTGATGGATGGGCAACCCAATTGCCCTCCCATCTCAGATGTATCTCGTGCAGCAGTTCACGGCCTCCTCGGTTGTGTAGGCCTTGATCATAGAGCCCTCCGGGTGAGCACGGTTGAGGACGTATCTGTTAAGTGTCGACATGAACCGCTCATACGTCCACATCTAGTGCAGGTACACGGGCCCCAGTTGCTGTATCTGATCAACCATGTGCATCATCAGGTGTGGCATGATATCAAAGTAAGACAGTGGGAAGCACATCTTGAGTTGGCAAAGAGTCTCCGCGATGAACTATTTCAGGGCAGGCAGCTCAGCTTCATTGATGACCTTCTAGGTGATGCAATTAAAGAAGTAGGACATCCATGTGATCACCATCTTCACGTACTTTGGACCGATGGACCTGATCACAATCGGAAGAAACACCGTCAGCATGACGTGGCAGTCATGTGAGTTGTAGTTGGTCATTGTGAGGTCTTTCATCGAGACTAGGCTCTTCATGTTGGAAGAGAAACCCATCGACACCTTGACACCCCTAAGCCACTGGCACACAGCCCTCCTCTCATCTATCGTCAGGTTGTTAATATAGTTACTTCTGCAGTTTTATGGAATTTATGGAAACTCAACAATGAGATTTGTTTTCAGAGGTCTGGATGGAAGAGTATGGAAATACTGCTTCACAAGATACGTGGTGTGCTGCAGAACTGGATTATCCTATGTCCACAAGAAAAGAGAAGTCAGTTGCTAGATGTTATCAACAAGATCAAATGAGGTACTCTGGCTACCTTATCAAGTGGTGACCTAACAAACACTATGGGTGTTGATGACTGTAACAGCAAGTGGAAAACCTCTCACCTCAATGAGAAGGGTGAACAAGAGGGCTTTATTGTGATCCCCTGGTGGCGGTCGCTCAATGAGATTTTGGAGACGGTGTGAGGTGTAGAGGGGTCTCGGGCATCAGCCTGTTTTTCATATCAGTTTCCTTTTTAGCTTTGTTGTTGCTACTTAATTAGACTTTCCCCAGCGCTGGCGTGTGCTGGGAGTGATGGGTGTTAAAACCGGTGCTGTAATTGAATGATCTGTGGTCTTTTATGCTAATGAAAGGTCGGGGCAGTGGCCCTCGAACTCTAAAAAAAAGATTAGTGCCAACTGAAATCTAGCAGGAACATGAACAAAGCTGCTAGCTCAACACGGTTACTACAATCGTGATCCCACATTTCCCCTACTTAATTAATACTCCCTCCATCCAGAAATAAGTTCATTTTGGACATGATTTAGCATATCAAGAAGTGATTAAGTAGGGTGTACTTTTCCCTGTCTGCCCTTATTAAATATGATTGTGGGTATCACCCATACACCAAACGTTCGTAGCTTGGATATGCAGGGGAAGGGGGGGCACAGTTCGATCTCCCCCAGGATTGATATTTTTGCATATCTCTTTAATTTTGCATAATGTGCGTCTCGTACTGACCTTGCATGCAACGCTCGGCCGCTTTTTTTTTTTTTTTGCTTTTGCTCAGGTTTTTTTCTTTTGCATGGCAGTGTGCGCACCGCTCGGTTAAACATGTTTTGACTTCTAGAGCTTTTTTTTGCTTTCCCTGGGATATTTTGGCACGTTTTCGCACTCATACTTTTGCTCGCGCGGCATGTTGGCGCTCGTTTGGTCCCATCCGACGTTTACTGCATGCCCTATTTTGCATCTTCTCCGGCGCTACCAGTAATCCGGCGCGATGCGACCAGCATGCAGGTACCAGTACTCCGGCGCCATCTCCTCGGACGCGATCGACTCGGGCGCCGGCGCGATCGACCTCCGGCGGCGCCATCTCCTAGGACGTGATCGACTCTGGCGCCGGCGTGATCGATCGCCGGCGGCGCCATCTCTTCCAACGCCATCTCGTCGGACGCGATCGACTCCGGCGCTGGCGCGATCGACCTCCGGCACCATCTCTTCCGGCACGCTCGACTCACACATGAGTGATCCATCTCCTACATGTCCTTCGGTGTCTTGCAGCGAGCGCTCCTGCGTTAATGTCCTCAGAGTTAATGATGGCGGCTCTAGAAACGAAGTGGTCGTGAAGGGCAAAGTCGTCTAAACGAACGAACGTCCACTTGAAACGAACTCCTTTGTGAAAACACGAAGATCCCCGAACTCATTTCTGGGATGGAGGAATATCCACATTTTGTTTTGCAGATTTTAATGGGCCTGCAAGTCTGCAAGTCTGGGCTCCAGCAGCTTCGCCGCTCTACGCACGTCAGGTGTTCGCCCTGTTCATGGGCTGGTTTCAGCGGGTTCTGGTTAAATTCCAAACCAACCCAGGATCACCACGACGGTGCGGTGCGGGCTGGCTTCCGGCAGCTTGGCATAAAGTTGATTTATTTATTAGGTTGGTTTGGTAAGCCGGTTTTTATGGGTTAATATGGGCTGCCAAGCTAAAAACGAATGAGCTCTAATTATGTACGTTGATACATTGAGCTGTCCTTGACATGTCGCTTGTATCATGCTAATAAAATATTTTTCGCGTGCCATGACTACAAAATATATTCGATTAATTGATCTCAAATTGTCCAATATCTTACTGTAGCACTACTATAAAATGTCCTTTAAATATACTATCATACTCTGGATCAAAAAGTGAATTCTCACTGAATAATAAATTAACCGATCAAAACATAAACTCCAAAAACATCAGATTAATGACTTTATGAAGTCAATTGCAGTAGCTTTTGGACAACACCACCATGATTTTTCCAAACTTCCATGAAAATGCTAAGCTTCGAACTCAGCGAGATCTACCAAAAAAAAAGGATAAAATACATAAATTTGTCCATAACAGAATTTCTAAATAAGTTTATGTTAAAACTTATTTAGAACTAGTAGTAATATAAATAACTAGCCAATGATGATTGATGCCAAGTTACAATAACTACCAGTGATGCATTGCTAACACTACAAATATATCAGTACCACTACCAGCTACCAATAGCTGCTGCATAGCATTTCTCCCATAAGATTAATTATATTTAACTACCTTCGTCTATGCTCTGTAAGGAAAGTATAGCTAATAACATCAGTTTAATTTCAGTCTCATTCTACTAGCTATATCGACAAAAGTTGTAGCCAGTCAGCCTTAAAACAAATATATCAGTACCACTACCAGTGATGCTATGCTAACACTACATGACAGACACTGCACATTACTCTCTCAGACAGCTCCATGGCCATGGTCACTGAAGGAAGAAACAATACCAATGATGCTATGCTAAAATATTGTCTAACTGAATGCTACCTCAAAAGTTTGGCAATGAACAGAGCAAGATCAGACACGAAGGAAAAGCAACATACCAATGTGATTTTCGCGATCAGTGTTGTCCTTAGACAAAAACTCTTCACTAATGTCCTCATATGTTTGAACATCTTCGACGGCCTCTCTTACACTTACTTTGCTATGAGATGTATGTAGCCAGCTTTGTGTACAAATCAAGGCTTCAACCGTGCTAGTTGATAAGCTGCGCCGAAGTGGGTCAATAATCCTTCCACCTGTGCTAAAAGCCGACTCCGAAGGAACTGTAGAAGCTGGGACAACAAGCACATCTTTTGCTAGAAGAGATAATGTAGGGTACTTATTGGAGTTCACTTTCCAATAATTTAATATATCAAAATCTTTGTCTCTCTTCTCAAGCTTCTCATCCAAATACCTTGATAGCTCTGAATCATTTTCCTCAGCCCCAACTGCCTCCATATGTTGTTCAAACTGAGATGCCAACGTGTCCCATGGGTTCTCTTCATCCTATTCATCTACATTTATGTGAAGTAGCACTTCATTTGAACCTCTGTTGCTAGAAGCACTAAGAGTTTCAGCATAGGAACCAAATAACTCAGCAAGGGTTGATTGAACTTTCTCAGCTAATTTCTTACTCACATCCGGTTCATACAAAATGTCTAAGCAAAATACCAAATACTTCATCTTGCATCTTGGATCTAAAATTACAGCAATAAACAACAAGAGGTTCAAATTGCCTTCTTCCTCCCAATACTTCTGAAATTTTAATTTCATTTTGTAGGCCATTGAAGCTAATATTGGATCTTCTCCCGTAGCAATCTCATTTAATCTTGCATGCATCAACATTATGTCATGAAATACTAAGCTTGAGGTCACGTGCAAGGAAGCTGATAGACGTGTTGTTACCCTTTCAAATAGCTTCAAGAAACACAACATGTGCCTTGCAGCTTCCCAGTCATGTGCATTAGGGGGATCTTGGTCACCAAACTGAGCCTTGTATGGCTTGTAGTCTTTCTCCAATCGTGCAAAGGCCTTCTCAAATTTTTCTGTGCTTCCCAACATTAGATAGGTAGAATTCCATCATGTCTCCACATCTAAGGTCAAAAGACTTTTGCTTGCTATTTTCTCCAACTCTGCACATTTCTTGAAAAGCTTCAATCTAGATGGTGAAGATCTAACAAATTGAACTGCTGTTCTTATTTTGTCAATAGATACATTGTGCTCCTCCAGTCCACTCTTCACAACTAGGTTGACTATGTTGGCACAACACCGTACATGCAGGAATTTGTTATTCAACACAACCCCCTCCCAGTTTTTGCACACTCCCTTCAAATATAGAATTAACCTGTCATTGGAGCTCGCATTGTCAACTGTGATTGTGAATAAACGATCAATACCCCACTCTAGCAAGCATTCTTCAACTCTTTTTCCAAGGGTTACTCCTTTGTGATCTGCAACCGAGTAGTAATTAAGAATACGTCTCTGCAACTTCCATTCATCAACTATCCAATGTAAAGTGATACACATATAATTTAAATTTTGATTTGAGGTCCAAGTATCTGTTTTTTAGACAGATTCTTTGTTTTGCCAAAAACCTTCTTCAACTTGGGCTTTTCTTCAATATATCGCTGCCAACAGTCCCTTGCTACTGTGATTCTAGAAGGTAGTTCAAACTTGGGCTGTAGCACTTTGGAATATCTCTTGAACCCCACACCTTCAACTGTTTTAAAAGGCATCTCATCAACTATAACCATCTCAACAAGCGCTTTGCGGCAATCTTCAATGTTGAAAGGTTGCTTTGGTGTTCCTTGGTTCTTCTTTTGTATGTCCTTACCTTTGAGTGAATCTTCAGGGCACAAGTTCCTCAAATGGTACCATAAGGTGCTTGTTCCATGAGTTGACTGGTCGCAGGAATAAATCTGCCCACAATGCTTGCAGGTGGCAATTGGATCCTGGCCCCTAAATCCAGTAGTGAAATATCTCCAAACAAGTGATTTCTTTGTACCAACTCTTTTACGTCTCTTCTGAACTGGAGAGACCGGAGTAGGAGAGCTAGCTGACTGAACATCCAACTGCAATAATGATATATATAATATTGACGCATTAATAACTTAACTGAGCAATAGGAAATCCTCTCTACTTAACTGAGTAATAAATATGAAAGTGGAAAATTGAAAAGCACCTGTTGTTTATTTGATGGATTAACAACTGAAGTTGATCTCTTTCGCTTCCTTGACTCATTTGCTGCTAATAATGATTTCTGCCTAGCCATCAACCTATTCAGTCTCTGACTGTAATCTTGTACTGGCACTGAGTTAACTGCATAGCCGTCATCTTTCGCGTTACCATGCTGTAAAAATGAAATTATTAGGCTAATAATGCGAAATTTTCCTTGTCATGATATGCTGTAAAAAAGTTCAAAGTTGATTGCGATGATATACTGGTTTCAGCTGCAAAAATGATGAAGTCACATGCTAAGAGCAATGCTCTACTCGAAGTAGAATATAAAGAGGAAGTGAGCACTAGCTTAGGTCCTACAATGGAATTGTATACATTGATAAGTCATGAATTTCAGAAGTCTGGTCTAGGCATGTGGAGAGGGGAGTTATTGGCAGATTCAAGAAGTGAGTGAGCAATTCCACTTACTTGGTCTGGTTGTTGCAAAAGCAATTAAAGACAACAGAATTCTAGACATTCCATTTTCTAAAGCATTCTACAAGCTTATCCTTGGACAAGTATCTTTGGTTCTGCATCTTCAGTATGTTTTTTTAAACGAACATCTTCAATATGAATGACTGTTGCTATTCTTACTTTGTGTGTCTATCTAAATGTAAGCAATCTTTTTCTTTGTTATAGGAGCTTAATATGGAGTTTCCCTTGTGGAGTTTCAAGCGCTTGCTTGTCGGAGAAAATATGCAGAGTCAAATTTGACAAGGGACTGCCAGATTATATCAGATTTGACTTATCGAGGTTGTAGAATTGAGGATCTTGCTATTGAGTTCGCTCTCCCAGGGTATCCAGAATATGTGCTCTCATCGGGAAGTTGCTCTGACAGTGTAAGTAGACTAAATAACATCTATTCCTACTCAATCCAGAATTCCAGATTGAATCAATAAGGACTAAGGACGATGAAACTGCATGATCAAGTACTCCATGACTAATGGTTTCCGAGTACTGTGATTTTCAGGAGTTCCAAAAACATGAACCATATGAACATGCTGTCTAGAATATTGACAAAAAAATGTGCCGAAAAGCAAAAACAAGAGCAGCACAGAACTACAGACAAATTCTGATGAAAAATAAATAAGTGCACTCAAATGGAAATAGAAAGTTCAACTAATACTGTTTAAACAGTAAATTAAATATCAGTTGAAAAGATTAGTTTTATTGATTAGCCAGATAAATATTTCATTTATCCAACCAAGATGCTATTACATCTTCAGGAATGCATTGGGAAGCATTCCCGAACTTGACAAGTATCACTGAGAGAATAAAATTTCCTCAGCTATTGTAACATTTGAAAGAAATGGAATCACGGTACAACATCAAACCTATTGCATACTATAAGTACAAGCCTACTACCTACATTTGCCTGAAGGTTGTCCTAAGAGGAAGGGATAGAAGGAACCACGTCTGCAGATGGATTGAGAGCTCCGGCAGAAGCTTGGAGGTGTCCTGCGTTGGCGCCCATGGACCCAAAATCGGAGGCTTGCCTGTTTCCATCGAGGTTTGTGCCGTGCGACGGCGAGTCTTGCTCCAACTCCAATTCGGGGCCGACGGAGAAAGATGCCCAACCTTCTCGCAGCTCCCACACTTGCTCGGCCGCTAGTGCTGCATCGATCTCAAGGTCCTGAGCGAAGCCACCGCGTTCGCCGCCGCAACGTTCGCCAACGCCGTGCTCACGCCAACCGCCGCCGGGCTCGACACTGGCGCGCTCGCCGCCGTTGCGCTCGAGCCCGCCGCTGCTGCTGCGCTCGCGCTCACGGTCGCCACCACCGCCGCTGCGCTCGAGACCGCCACCGCCACCGCGCTCACGCCCGCGGCCGCCGCCGCCGCCCCGCTCGCGCTGCATCCCCGCTCGGGTTTCGATGGTTTTCAATGGCATCTAACCATGACCAGATGAGGGCTCCCAAATTCCAGTGTCAGGTACACGGGTTGCAACCACGCTGCTCTGTAACCGTGACGGTGGTTTTCACTGGGCCGGTTATGGGCCGGCAGCCGGTTTGGTGAAACCGCTGAACAGGTTGATCGGGAGTCAACAACGGGTCGCTTGGAGGTACTGGATCGCAAAGAATATATGGGCCTTCGTCTGGGACACAGATTTAATGGGCCTGCAAGGATCGCCACTTTTATCTTCGATCCAAGAAGGTGGGCTGGAGGATACTCGTTTTATGCCAATGGATCATGTGGTCTGCATCAAAAATAAGGAAACTTTGCCTCGGCCACGCCTTATGGGTGCATATGGGCTAGCGATACAGATTTGCAAAACACTGAAAATGTTTTTCTTTTTTTTTGTTAATAAGGAACTGGACATGGTTAGAGAACACATCCAGAAGCTCCTAATTTTCTGGAAGATCACATGTTAGAAAGAAAATACAGTGATTCTTAAAGACTGCACAGCCATAGGTATGGTTATGGCCTACGTTCCCGTAAAATCTCAATTAAAAAATCGATTTCATTTGAGCGAAGGACATATACGACACAAATTCTAAGTGCAGGCAAGTAGAGTACATGACAAAAAATCATCACCAGTGGATGGTGGCATTTCCTGTCTTTTGTACTACCTTGGATGCGGTAGGAGCGTTTGCTTTATGTGGACATGTGGTAGCAGTAACTGAAATGATAACAAGATCAATCATCATGGGCATTAGTTGACTTGTTCCGATCTCAACTGCATTTTGCTGCAGTTGAGTTGAGGTGATAGATTCGAGCGCCGTGCTGCATTTAATCGCTTGTTTATACCCGAACCATTTTCACTGGACCAATGCAATTTGAGAGTTCTTTTTTTTTCCTTTTCTGCATCACAGACGGTCTTGATGAGTCTTTAAAATATTTTAGCGGGCGAGTAGTTGGCGCAAGTGCAAACCCAAGAGGAGGATATCGTAAATTATGCAAGTTTTGACTGGAGGGAGTAATCTAGTGTTACAATAATATATGTTGGCAAGATTAACTCATTCATATTTGGGAGGTGATGACATGTATTGCTCAGTTTACAACAGGTGCACTACGTGGTGGGCGTACCGCGTACGTGGTCCTTCCACATTAGTTGCCACGCATGGTCTGTACTTCTGAATGCTATATATGTGCAGTTATGTCCTGCACACTTGCGCCTATACAAATGTAGTAGTTGTAGTAATGTTGAGACACTGCAACGGCATCTATATTTATGTAGGAAGTATCTTATTCCATCTGCAAGTTTACAGTCTACTTTGGGCCACAAGATGCTTGCGTGATTGCCAAGTCCCCACAGGGGCAGAGTTTGCACCTGTACTTGTACTCTCAGGGGGTGTTAGTTGGTGGGTGAAAGTTTTTTTTTTGTCACATCGGATGTTTTATAAGATGTCGGAAGGAGTTTTCAGATACTAATAAAAAAAAAACTAATTACATAACTCGCCTGAAAACTGCAAAACGAATTTATTAAGCCTAATTAAGCCGTCATTAGCACATGTGTGTTACTGTAGCACTTATGGCTAATCATGGACTAATTAGACTTAAAAGATTCGTCTCGTGGTTTTCAACCAAACTGTGCAATTAGTTTTTTTTCCGTCTACATTTAATACTCCATGCATGTGTTCCAACATTCGATGTGATATGGTGAAATTTTTTTTAGTGAGAACTAAACACCCCTTCGGTTATGGTTTCGTGGAAATCTATCATCTATCATCTTTGGATTCGCCGCCAATCATTCTCTTATGATAAATGGGCAGCTACTGACTGTTTCTTCTATTTTTTAATACAATTGACGACAGCTCGTCTGCTAGATTTGTTTGAGAAATTTATATAGATTTTTGGATTTTATCAGATTTATATGTTGAATCATGTTGAGTAGTGGGACCACAGCATATGGCATGTGAGACATGAGTAGGGTGGGGGGCCTGGACTGGACATGAATCTTCTGGTAACGAAAGCACCTGGGATTCTCGGTCCCTGGAGCAAGCCATGTCGCCTGGAAATCCCAGCCGTCGGATCGGGCGCGCAGATGGCCCGGATCGGGCAAGTACCATTCATTTTGCAAAAAAGCCCTCGAACTTTAGTCGAATCAACCCGCAGTCCAGAGCTCCTTTCAGGTTTTTTTTTGCAAGAAAACCCTCATACTCTACCCATATCAACCCGCAGTCCAGGCTTTTTAATGGGCCGGTCTGCCTCAATGGGTCAAAATTAGCCCGTGAGTCTCTTTTCCTTTTCTATGGTTTTATCTTTTCTTTTTAAATCAGAGGTCTTTCAAAATTCATATAAAATCACAGAAAAATCATAAAAATGTCAAACTAGTTTTGTTGAGTTTCTTATGACTAGATCTATGCATTAAACTTAAAAAACATATACTTTAGTGTATTTTATTTGGTATAGTTACAGATCTATGCTTTTACATGATTGATTAATTTGTTGTTTGTATCACATGTCAACTAAAAATATCTCCTTTGCCTTAACTCCAATATCATATACCCTTTTCCATAATCTTTGATGGCCAATTAAATTATACATATGTTTGTATCCTGATTTTAAAACTTAATGTTAAACCGTACTATAAATACTCGAATACAAATGCTCGTGTATATACATATACATACAATAATACTTGAATACATATGCTATATGATATTTTGTACATTCGCATACACGAGTACATCACGTCCCATATATAAATACTTAAAACGAATATATACAAACAAAATAATATACTTGCACTACACGCGGTACATATAAATATATAAACATGCATAGATATACGTGGCGACTGTCCGATTTAGTGACTTCAAACTCCTTTTCTAACATTTTCCACACAAAAAAACTATTAAAAATTCGATTAAAAAAGAAAACGAATCAAAAAAAACCAAAAAACCTTAAACTACATTGGGCTTCTAGGCAACTAGGTCCATGACGGGCTAATGGTGGCACCCCCACAGACCCGCACAGCAACGCCGCGCCGTGCTTTCTAGTGGAACTTATTCCCATTGGTCCTTGAGTCCTTGTCCACAGCGCATAGGTCCAAGAAAGTTTCCAAGCATTAGCAAGACCCCTGGACCCTGGTATATGCTATAGTATACTGATGGTATATATTGTCATCTTAATATTATTCCTGCAACCACGCTGAAATCATATGAATAGACGGCACTACTGGAAACGAGCGCTTTGCCTAGTGTCTACGACACTCGGCAAAGGGTCAAAAACACTCGGCAAACCCTTTGCCGAGTGCCACACTCGGCAAATCCGTCTCGGCAAATTTCTTAACGGCAAAGGTGACTTTGCCGAGTGTCATTTTTAGGGCACTCGGCAAACTCTTTGCCTAGTGTCCGTTTGACGCTCGGCAACCAAAAGTCGCCGTGACGGATGCGAGACCGGATGCGAGACGGCGTCATATGGTTTGCCTAGTGTCGACACTCGGCAAAACCATTTTTTTTAAAAAAAGAAAAATTAGTTTGCCGAGTGTTCAGCACTCGGCAAAGCCTAATTTTGGAAAAAAAAATTTGCTTTGCCTAGTGTTAGCACTCGGCAAAATTATTTTTTTTAAAAAAATGATTTGCCTAGTGTCAGCACTCGGCAAAACCTTTGAAGTTTGCCTAGTGTTCTTGCCATGACACTCGGCAAACCTTTGAAGTTTGCCTAGTGTTCTTGCCATGACACTCGGCAAACTCAAGACACTAGGCAAAGTAGGTTTCCAGAAATGCTCAGTTCACTCCCTTTGCCGAGTGTTTTGACCTATACACTCGGCAAATGTACTCTTTGCCGAGTGTAACACTAGGCAAACTGACCTAAAACCGTCGCTTTTATTTGTTTTTTTGTTCCATCCAAACAAACAGAATATGTACATAACAGACATCACCAACATCACATATATATCACCAACATCACTTATATATCACTAACAACACATATATATCACCAACATCACAAACATATTACAAATGTCACATGTCACATAATATATCATCACAATAAGTTCACAAGTAATCCAAGTGCTCCATCAATCACAACCACAAGTGCAAATAGAAGTACCATTAACAACCACAAATATCATCAAGCTAGCGGCCAACGAGACTGATTTGGTGAAGGATTTGGTGAAGCATGAGCCACGTCATTCGATGCCGTCGATTGATTCTGCACAAAGGAGAAGAGATTGCATGTGTGACACAAGATAAATATATATCATACTTGACTAAAACATTTATACTCCCCTAGGTTTTAAGTAGCGTTGTGGTTTGACTCTAAGCATGAACATACAAACTAAAATATTCATACTCACAGGAGTAGCTGTATTAGGAGGTGGAGGTGGAGCGAATAGCGGCGGCGGAGCTTGATGACCCACAGCGGCGCCAAGACTGGTCACATAGGAGAACCACTGCACCATCGCCCGCTGCTCGGCCTCCCGCTCGGCCCGCTCGGCTGCCACCCTCGCCTCTAGCTCCTCCCGTCACTTCTTCTCCTCCTCCAGTTGGGCCTACAACATTACACTGCATTGTTACAATAATGCAAAGCTAAGGTATGTAAAAATCAATGAACGACGAATAAAACAGGAATAACCTAGAGTGCCTCTATCCGCCGTTGTGCAGTGTCCGGGCGAGGTCGTATGGCCGGACTTGCGCTGGTGCTCCTGGCCCGGATCTGGGAGAGAGTGGGAGTAGAGCCAGTGTCAATTATTCCATCACCAAGGTAGTACCGCCCATGCTTCTTGCCTCCTCCCGCCCTCATGACGAGTTCTCCATCAAAGTCCTGGGTGCTCGGATCGTAATCTGGCCCATTGACCGACCTTGCCATCTCAACGTACTCACTGAGGCGGCTGTGGATGGAAGCGTTGCTGTACGCCGAGGGAGGGTCCTCCGGGTTATAGTCGGCGTCGGACGTCGCCTTGCCCTTGTGGGCCAAAGCCCATGCCTTGAACTGGGAGCAAGGTTGGCCACCATGTGACGACGACTACGAGAAGAACAACAAAATTATTAGAAATCATGCAGAATTGAGCGTTAGAATAAATAAATGAATTCATGTACCCATGTTTGTGCATATCCGCTGAGGCTGCGGCTACCTTGATGGTGTGGTACACCTTCCATCATCAGACGGCGCTCCCGGCAAGCATTGTGCGTCTCCGCCCACTCGGGGGCGCACCACTTGTCCACCATGTATGCCCAGCACGCGGTGTGCTGGGCGCACCAAGACGGAATCACCTACACGTCATCAAGTATGTGACATATAAGAAGATCAAATTAAGCCTACTTAATCTCAAAAGAAATCAGTATTAATATTCTATATTTACCTCTATGTACTATTGTTGGGTCAGCGTCATCGTTCTTGCGTCAGTTTTGGAGACCTTCGTGCGAAGGTACAACCCGTGGTATGTTATGATGGCCTGGATGCGCGCCTCGTAATGCAAGTCCTTCACGAGTTTTTTATAGACTTTGGTAGCCACCAAATCTGCCCTATCCTCCATTCCCTCCTCGCATCTGAAGAAATCCTGCATATAGACGTGAGGTATCTATTCATTATTAGAAGAATGTCCAATGGATGCAATGTATTGAGCAACTTAGTGCGAGGAGGACTTACCCACAACTCTTTCTTCACCCGCTCCGCCTTGTTGTTGAATAGCCTGCCATCCCGATCTATAGCATCATCGGCTGCGGCGTAGTGGTCGAACGTGGTGGCCGGCGTCATCACTCCAGCGTACTCAACGAAGCCAGGGAAGTGCTCCTTGCACAGAAGCCCCAGGATGCCATTGACTTTGTGTGTGTGACAGCCTGCAGACTGTACAATTGTCCAACTCCTGCACAAGTGTTTAAGAAAAACTATTATTTTGTATTGTGATTTTCAACATATCATATGAAGTAGTGATAACATCCTCAGTTACTTACCTTTCCCCATCAGGTCGAATCACCGGCCGTCTGTGAGGAGGTATCGGTCGCTGAGGGAGGCTCGCGGGACCTCGCAAGTAGATACCTGCATCGCCAGAGGAAGTGGACCCCCCTCCTGCCGCCTCGTCCTCCTCCACCTCCTCGTCCCCGTGCTGCACCTCGTCGTCCCCCTGCGAAATGTCCTCCTCCTCTTCCCCGTCCCCAGGTGTCACCTGCTCGTCCTCCTCACGCAACGGGGCAGGAGGCGACGGGTCCCTCCTGCGGCTGCTCCTCCTCCTCCTCCTCCCCTGCGATGGCTCCTCATCTGCAGCAGGCGCTGCAGAGCGTGCTCTTTGGTAAATCGAGTGCACCCTTCTCTGACTACCGCCCACCATCTTTGTTCAATCACCTGCAATTAAAAAGAGTAAACAAGACGTATTAGAAAATAGCATAATTACAAAATACAATAGTATTACATGTATTAGAATAATATAATTACAAAATAACATAGTATTACATGTATTAGAAATAGTCTTCATGATCCGAATTAGCTGGATCATACGTCTCATCATCGCTATCAACCATGTCATAATCAACACTATCCGAAGGAGCAATGTTGTCATCATTGGCATTGTCTGAATGTAATCGCTCAAGCATTTGTAAGTCCTTCACATTTTGCACCTCATCTCCAGCGTCGTCGTCATGAACCCTTTCATTGTCTACTTCTATCTCCATCGCTTTGGTTAAGTCTATCTCAAACGTCCCTTCTAGCCCCTCTTCTTGAAAGAACTCACCGTCATATGTGTTTAGGTCTAAGTTGTAATCTTCATCGTTTGGGATAGGTACTTTACCGTGTGGTGATACCTTGTGCACAATATCCCAACCCTTAACATGCTCTTTGGTTTGGCATGCATATGGAAGATAATAGACTTGCGTGGCTTGTTGGGCGACAATATAGACATCGTCTCCCGGTAAGACCGAATCCTGTCGAATTTCGACTAGCCCAAGATTAGAATATGTCCGTCTCATTACTTCAGGATCAAACCAATGACATTTGAATATGACGGGATTAAGAGCTTTGGAACCACGAAACTTGAGTTCATATATTTCTTCAATTCTTCCATAATAGTCGACCCCATCTTGGCACGACGAGATTAACGTTTGGATCCATTGTAGTACTTCCCTCCTTTGGACCTTGGTCAAGATGAAATCGGCCTTAGGCCTTCTCCATGTCTTGCCACGACTAGGAGGCTTTATCTCTTGGTTTGGTCTATCACATAACGTTGCCAGATCCACTCTAGCCTTAGGGTTGTCCTTAGACTTTTCAGTGTCCATGAGTATTGCCCAAAGTGCCTCGGCGACATTCTTTTCAGTATGCATTACATCAATGTTATGTGGCAGAAGAAGGTCATCGAAATAGGGGAGACGAGTCAAGCCCGACTTATGAGTCCACATATGTTGCTCACCATATCCCACAAAACCATCTCCTTCTTGATTGGCCACGAGAGCATCTATCTGTTCATGAACCGCGGCAGCAGTCATCACCTGGGGTGCAGGGTCTGTCACTACAACACCTTTCGTAAAGTTCTTGATGTCTCGTCTGAATGGATGGTCAAGAGGGAGGAATTGTCGATGTTTATCGAACGACGAATACTTTCCACCCTTCTGCAACCAAATAAACCTCAGACCCTCCTTGCATATTGGGCATGGGAACTTCCCGTGAACACACCAGGCGGAGAATATCCCATACGCCAGGAAGTCATGCAGGGAGTAGTGGTACCAAACATGCATTTTGAAGTTTGTCTTTGTAGCCCGGTCGTATGTCCATACCCCTTCCTCCCATGTACGGACCAATTCATCAATCACAGGCTCCATAAACACACCCATATTATTTTCCGGGTGTCCAGGAATTATCAATGACAAGAATACGTTCTGTCGTTGAAAGCATACGCCTGGGGGGAGATTGAGGGGGATAACGAACATGGGCCAACATGTGTATGGGACAGACATCATTCCATAAGGATTGAACCCATCTGTTGCCAGCGCAACACGTACATTACGAGCCTCTTTAGCTTTCTCATGATGAATGCTATCAAAGCTGGTCCATGCTTCACCATCGGATGCATGTACCATCTTGTCATAATTGTATCGTTTGCCATTTTTGTGCCATGTCATCTGTTTTGCAGATTCATCGGTCATGTATAACCGTTGAATCCTCAGTATGAATGGAAGGTGCCGTAAGATTGTCACGGGGATGTCAAGCTGCCTCTTCTGGCCATCACCAGAGTCTACCTCCAGGAACCTAGAGGATTTACACTTTGGACAGTACTTTGCTTCCATGTGTTCTTTCCTAAATAGGACGCACCCCTTCGAACAAGCATGTATCTGCTCATACGGCATTTTAAGTGCACGAAGGAGTCTCTGTGACTCGTACATGCTCTTTGGCAGAATATGACCCTCCAGAAGCAGGGAGCCAATAACTGTCAACATCATATCGAAGGCGTCTCGACTCATGCTACACTGAGACTTTAACGCCATTACACATCCAATGGCATCCAGTGGAGAAACCTTTGTGTGGCCGTGAAGGGGTTTCTGTGCCGAAGAAAACATATCGTAGAACGCCTTTGCGGTTGCCTCTAGCTCCTCCTCTGTACGTCCTTCAGCGAACTGTGCCTCATGAAAGTCATCTAACCAATCTGTTACCCCGGCATCGGCATCATAATGCTCGACGCGTGGTCTCACCACCTCCTCTCTCATACGATCAGCTTCACCATGGTAGACCCAAAGAGTATAGTCTGCTGTAAATCCATTCTTCCAAAGATGTTGCCCCATGACCATCTTTGTTTGTCTTTTCCTATTTGCACAATTGCTACAGGGACAGAAGATTTTACTCGCTCCTTTAGCAGCCTCACCAAATGCCAGTTCCAAGAACTCATCGGTCTTGTTGATCCATTCATCGGTGACCTGACCCTGACTTAAGCGGCCCGTGTACATCCACTGACGGTCATCCATCCTAAATAAATTGACGTGTGGGATCAAGATTAGTAGTTTACTATTTCTGTCTGCTTCTCCAATGCAAGTTCATCTATAATATATCTAGGACTGCTTACTTTGTATGAGTACTACTGCATGTGCATTATTGCATCTATATATTATAATATATTATATTATTGTTGCAGAGGATCACACTCGACGCAAACAACATAGATGGTGCAGCAGAGCAGATAATTCATCTTTTGGAGGACGCAGACAAGGGAGGAGATGTAATATACTTCCATGGCTGGGCTAGATGGGGAGCATCAGCTGTACTCAAAGAGGTCGTCAAACGACTACGATCATCATTAGGATCAACTGATGCTGGGACAGCAGGGGGCTTGGAAAAGATCATCCACGTCGATTTAACTAAAGAGGGTATTGGCGGTATTGGCAGTATTGGCGGGAGGGCACCAGAGAGATAATTGTAGGAAACGTTTAGCTCAAGCAAACTGGACAGATTAGCAAATGTAGTTGGGATTTCACCCGTCAGCTTGTTGTTATTAAGAAACAAACTTTCCAACAGTGCAAGGTTACCAAGCTCTGATGGAATGTTGCCAGAGAGGTTGTTGTAGCTCAAATTCAGGGCGATATGTAAGCTCAACATCAAATGGACATGCTGCTTATTTTCAGTGGCCCTCGCCTATGAAGATCACCCTCACCAAAAGCTAACATATCGACAGATCTGGTTTTATGGATTGTGCCAAGAATGACAATGAACAACCATGTTTCAGGGATGAACACCTCTAGTAGGAAGCTGACATTATTGTCAATCTCTAAAATCTACAAGAAGGATCCTATCGGATCAGGAAGGAACTCCGGCCTATTGGTATTTGGTGAACATGATACATATAGCAAGAAGCCCCCACATATTTCACCACGCTATCATTACGACGTTCAACAAAAGGGTCAATAATTACTTTGAGAACTTGAATAAGCTATCAGACAAACCACCTATATCAATGTAGGAGCCCATTGCAAGCATAGCCTGTTATGCCACTGCGACCAAGGCCTTAATCAAACATTGGTTTAGTATGCAATATTGGTTTAGTTTATATTTTTCTTGAATCTCTACTTAGTTGGACTTTAACTAAAGAGGGAGCCGGCTGCTACATGTTTCAAGGTATACACAATTGAGTGTAGTGGCCAAGATCGAAACCCTGTCATCTCAATAGAACAAATTCTATCCACCATAAGCAATCGAAGCCAAGATGGTTCAAAAAATAGGACATTCTCGCGAGTGTTGATGGAGCTATACCTGAGAACGGTGGCGGCCGGTGGCGGCACGGGTCGCGGCCGGTGGCGGCGCGGGGCGGGGCCGGTGAAGGCGCGGGGCGGGGCCGGTGGCGTGGGGCGCCGCCGGTGGCGCGGGTTGCCTCCTGCGCGGCGCGGGTTGCGGCCGGTGGCGTCGCGGGGCGGGGCCGGTGGCGGCGCGGGGCGGGGCCGGTGGCGTGGATCGCTGCCAGTGGCGCGGGTTGCCTCCTGCGCGGCGCGGGGCAGGGCCGGTGGCGTGGGGCGCCGCCGGTGGAGGCCAGGCTCCAGCACGGTGCGGGTCGCGGCCGGTGGCGACGTGACCGGTGGCGGCGTGACCAGGGCCGGTGGCGTCGGTGTGTGTGGTGCGTCGGCTGGGTGGGCGTGTCACGTGTGTGTTTTGTTCAGTGGGTGGGCGGTTTGCCGAGTGCCGTAGATCTGGCACTCGGCAAACCCAAATTGATTTTTTTTCAAATCACGGCCAGATTATTATATATAAAACACTTTGCCGAGTGCCGTGGATCCGACACTCAGCAAAGTCAATGTGAATTTTTTTTAATTTTAAAATCATGTACATATTTTTAAAAATCAACTTCTAGGGCTTATAGAAGTATTCTTAACAAATTTATAGATGTGTTTTTAATGCTATTTTTATTTTAATAATCATATACAAATTTTAAAAAGTCAAATAAATATTGATGTATTAGTACATCTACTAGATGCTAATTTGTTCTAGTTAATCAAATTCTAAAATACTTTCTTAAATGCACTCTACACTGTATGCTCGATGCTTCCATGAATATTCAAACATTATTTAATGCGCAATCTCTGTCATCTATTCACTATACAAAAAGTTTGAAGTGAAACTCCAACTCGACACTCAATTTGACACCGGATCTTATCGGATCCTTCTCAACTCTCTGAAACTTGTACGAAGATGTTCCGATTTGTAAGTATTGTACATGACAACTTTCGTGAAACCTTCTCAAATCTTTATCACAGCCTCGACATATGATATCATGACATCTTGACAAATCTTGTGATTTTCAGACTTCGTTTGCTTTTTATATAATTTAAAAACAATTTGGTGAGATGTTCGTGCTCATGTTTCATGAGGAAGATGTTCGAAATTTGATGTAACTTCGAGGATTTTAACGTTCTTCTATTTCAAATAACATGAATATCAATTTTCAATTCATTTTTTTCAATTATTTGAACCTCCTGCAGTTCAAATTTAAGTTATCCCCAAAAATTCAATTAAATGAGATAAATTTACTAAATATAGCAAATAGATTGCAAAAGATACCAAACTTTAACATGGAGTCAAGGTTACTGTATGATGTTAGCGGAAAAAGTTTGGAGTCTAGAAAATGAAAAAAAAATAGTTTGCCTAGTGTCAAGAGAAAACACTAGGCAAAGTTGTCACTTTGCCGAGTGTCCAGTGGAAACACTAGGCAAAGTTCTCACTTTGCCGAGTGTCGGTGGAAACACTCGGCAAATACTAACGGCGTGGAACAGTCTGCCAAGGTTTGCCGAGTGGAACAGTTTGCCTAGTGTCAGGCACTAGGCAAAGCTAGAATTTGCCGAGTGTAATTGTTTGCCGAGTGCTTGACACTAGGCAAACTTCATGTTTGCCTAGTGCCTACCTTTGCCTAGTGTTGAGCACTCGGCAAACCACAGATTTGCCGTGTGTATTTATTTGCCGAGTGCGACACTCGGTAAATCGGCCTCTTTGCCGAGTGCCCGATAAAATACACTCGGCAAAGCATGCGACACTAGGCAAAGAACGTGTCTCCGGTAGTGCGGATGAATATAATGATTGGCGTCAAGTGGGGGAGGGAATGTACAACCCTGAACCCTCGCCCAGATCGACCTCAACCACATTTCCATGCCAATAAATTAAGACCAGGCGTCCCCAGAGAGCTGATATAATGCTGGTGGCGGTTTAACCAGGCAATGCGCCATCAATTTATTTCGTAGGGCTAGTTATCTCCTGTCTTTCGTGTCTGGGGTTCGAACGGCAACAAAATTCAGACCCAGTCGAAATGGATGGATCTTCGAGATTTTGGCAATTTCATTTGAACCAGCGTTCACTTATTTTGACTGGTCAAACTGTCAAAATATTCGTGTTTAGCTAATATTTTGTTTGGAATGTTGTTTGTTTAGGCCAATGTGAGGAGCTGTTGGAGATGACCCAAGGACAATGTCGATAGAGGACGTCAGGACGACCATGTCCGATCGTTCTCTGGGGGTGGATCAGTTTGACCTACAATCTTGGCATATTTGGCTCAGGCCGGGTCCAAATGCTGGAAAGAAGGGATCTACTCAAGCCGTCCTTGTTCATCCCCATAAACCAAATGCCGCTGTATGTATCAACTGTTTCATTCACACCTACTGGTTGCTGTAGATCATGCATAGGCTACCACTACCCGGCCGTGTGTCTACTAGCTACTAGCTAGCAAGCTGAACGTGATGGTCCCTGCATGCATGCATGCACATGCACGCCACCGCGTTCCGGAGGTCACCACTCACCATGCATGCTCTTGGTTGTTGGGTGCCGCAGCATTTCTTCGTTCAGGCCCACGTACAGGGCATCAGCTCGCTGTGATCCATATATCGCTTCGTTCATCAATTGAGTTATTATTAAGTTGCCGCACTTATTGTTGCTGGATTTGAACATAGGAACACATGCACAACAGGGTATGTAACGTACGTGTGCAGTGCAGGAGCAGGGACTGGGACTGCGGCTGTAGTGGGGTTCGTTGGGAAAAAAAAAAGCCATCGGTGGCCACCGAGGACGCCCACCTCGGGGTCGATCTCCATGTCGTAAATGGTAGGGTGCATGGCTTTGCCTGCCCTGCGAAGCAAACCAGCCGGGCAATGCAAGCAAGGGCCTCTGCTTGCAATGGATGGATTGATCCATGCATGTGCATGCATCACTACCGGAATCCACTTCTTTGCCGAGCGCCGGAGGCTTTGCCGAGCGTTTTTTTTCGGGCGCTCGGCAAAGAAGGCTTTGCCGAGAGCCAAATAAAAAACACTTGGCAAAGCCTCTGCACTCAGCAAAGAAGCCTTTGCCGAGCGTCCAATAAACGGCTCTCGGCAAAGAATCTTTGCCGAGAGCCAAAAAAACACTCGGCAAAGAAACTTCTTTGCCGAGAGCCAAAAAAAAAGCACTCGGCAAAGGTTTCTTTGCCGAGTGCCAAAGTAAAACACTCGGCAAAGCAATTTTTCAAACCACATTTTGGTGCCCTAAACGAATTCAAATAAAAAAGTTTTCAACTACAAAGTTTCATAACTTTTCATGATCTACAAACTTTATATTGGTCATTTCTTTATTCGACAAAGTAATAATTACGTTGTTCACAAAATCTATATGTCTCTCATGTAGTTCCATGAAACTACAAGAGAGATATATAAGATTTGTGAACAATGTTAGCAGCACAATTTCGGATGGAAAAACTTCCTAAATGAAGTTTGTAGATCTCGAAAGGTATTGAAACATTGTAGTTGACCACTTTTTAATTTGAATTTATCTTGTCATGGAAAACTACGTTTGAAATTCAAAATTTTAAAATTTTAAAATTTGAATTTTTCAAAAGACCTCGGATGGAAAAACTTCCTAAATGAAATTTGTAGATCTCGAAAAGTTATGAAACATTGTAGTTGACCACTTTTTCATTTGAATTCATCTTGTCATGCAAAACTACGTTTGAAATTCAAAATTTTAAAATTTGAATTTTTCAAAAGACCTCGGATGGAAAAACTTTCTATATGAAAAATGTAGTGCTCGAAAAGTTATGAAACTTTGTGGTTGACAACTTTTTGATTTGAATTCGTTTAGGGGCTCAAAGAATCAATTTTCAATTGGTTTAGTATAATATTTGAGTAACTGAAATGGCATATAGACGCATGTGAGTGTGTAGTGCAGGTGGCAGAGGAGGTATCGCGTGAGGGAGAGGTCACGAGTTCGAATCCCACCGACCGCGTAGGCGCGAAAAATGCCGCGACTTGCGACTTCGACGGAGACGGGCGGGCGCTGGCTAGTGGGCCCCCTCCCCCGATTGAAAAAAAATTTTCCAGGTTTTTTTCGCATTTTTTTATTTCGCGCTTTGCCGAGCGTCGGGCTCTCGGCAAAGGCTTTGCCGAGTGCCCGATAAACGGCTCTCGGCAAAGAAGCCTTTGCCGATCGGATTTTTGCCGAGGGCGCTTTGCCGAGAGCTGCGCTCGGCAAAGGCTTTGCCGAGGGTCCTAGAGGCTTTGCCGAGAGCCTGGGCCCTCGGCAAAGCAGCCGGCTCCGGTTGTGCATGGGGCATGGCTGACATGTCGCGAGTGTCGGCAGTGGTGGTGGAGTGAGCTAGCTAGCACATATTACTTACTGCATGCATGCGGCGCGGCGGCGATTGGCTGCTTTTGAATCTCGCTAGCTGCTGCAGCTGCTCCTCCCACCCCAATTCCCATCCGATCCGGGCGGTTACTGTTGCTATGGTCGGATCCAAGGTATTCCTCGGTATTCTCTGGAATACCCAACTTTTTTGGGTCATGTATATACGTATATATACTTATGTATATGTATACATATTGCAATATTCTGTATTGTTTTCAACCGTTGCAGCCTAAATCAGTAAAAAAAAACAGCCTTTCGGCCTTGCCTCCGAACTTCCTCCTTCCCAGGACGGCCCACTAGGCCCACTCAGGCACTTCACCCCTTCCAGGCCAATCGTAAGCTTTCTGATGAATGCAGTTGTTAGTGTTATAGTTCCATGCATTCTCCATATGATAGGAGGGAGGGAAAGTAGTGTCTATTTTATTTAATTGCTTGAGCAGACAACCTGTGATGTGATAATATTTGAAACTTAAGCTACTATACATTGGATTTTTTTTCGACATAGGAATACCCAACTTCAAAATCCTGGCTCCGCCACTGACTGTTGTGGTGGTGTCCTTCGTTCGTACGATCACCAGTAATCAGGCAAGACTTTTTACCAGACAAGTTGCCCAGGCCAAACCAAACAGGCCCACATGGCCGTGGATCTGTCACCGGCGGCGCTTGCTGCTGCTGTATACAGCAGCCAGTGCGACTTGTGCAACTACAGTTTATTCCTTTTTCTCCCTTCTCCTCCAAGGAAACTACGTGCTACGGTATACAACACGGTTCTACTGTGGTGGATTATTAATTACCTGCTTAGAAAAACATAACCTGCAAAAAAAATATATCAGGCGTTTGTAGTCCAACGGTTAGGATAACTGCTGGTTCGACTCCCGGCAACACATGCTTTCCAGTTTTCCCTCTTTTTAAATTTTTTCAAACTTTTTTCTCATAAATGATTGCCGGTCAACCTCATTTTTCCCCTTTCCTTCCAATAAAAGAAATTAAACCTTTTTTCTTATGAATTATTGCCAGTCAATTTCTCGGTTTTTTTTCCTTTCCTTCCAATAAAAGAAATGAATCATCTGATTTTGGTACAATCACAAAATACACCATGTTTCGATACAAACAACTCCTGCAACCAGACATCAACACATGGTATAGTACTAGCTCCTTGCATTCTCCAGTGGAGCCGTTCGGCTGGAATTATAAGCCGGCTGAAAAACACTGTTGACTGATTTTTTGTGAGAGAAAAATACTGTTCCGGCTGAAAAAACAAGCTGAATAAGACGGATTATAAGCCAAATGAACAGGGCCACTAACTGGTGGTCAATCTCTCCATTTTCCCTTCCAATAAATAAATGAATCATCTGATTTTGAAACGATGGCAAAATACACCATGCTTGCACACAAACAACTGAACAAGACATCAACACGGGTATAGTGCTAACTCCATCCATTCTCCAGCGCGGATATTTAATTTATTCGGTGGCAATATATAGATACATACATATATAAGCCACCTCCAATAAACATCCAAATATCTATTGCTTCATATGATAATGCAGAGTCCTTTTAATTTGTTGCTCGAAAATTAGTTGTTGCCAATATCCAAACAGGCTAATTATTGTCACCCTCTCATTTTCCCATTGTTAACGGTCGTTTTTACGAATATAAATCGCCGCAAACGATGTCTAAAAAGAAGAAGCCATTAATTCTGATGCAGCTTTCAGCATGCATTTCTATAGCTTTCTTGTTTAGCAACCCACTGTCGTTCCAACTTGCATTGCACATATCTGTTCCATGCATGTCTCCTTCAGTAATGGTCAATCAGGGTCCTGGCCCAACAACTGGTGAGTGACTCATCACTTTTGGTTGCATGTAGATTTTTTGCAGGACAAATAAGGGTAATAAGCATTAAAAGATGATGTTAACATGTGTTTCTGTGGACTTACAAAGTTGCATCATGACAAGAGCATGTACAAATGACAAGTTTACTATTTAATTCACATTGTAGTCTTTTTCTACCGTACAAGTACAATCACCCGAGAGATACAAGCCTGTTGCTTCGTTACATATATACATACATAAATAAAAATCTCAAGAAGAAGTCCCTAACCTATTTAAAAATAAATAAATAAATAAATATAAACTACTTAAGAGAAGGAAACAAACAGCAGAAAACAAATGATCAACAGATCAACAACGAGATGTACCAAACTTCCAAGGTCTTCTTCTAAAACCAAAAAGTCAAGGACAAAAGTCTCTACTCTTTTTTCCCCTTAAGAATTGCATTTTTGCTAATCAATCGACAGTAAGTTTGACTTAGTTGTTCTTCCTCCCTATTTCGGCGGCGGCGGCGCCAGCAGAGGGCGCCGACTTGTCGCCGGTTGATCGGACGATGCCGTCGTTTCCAGCGAGCATGAGGTACTTGTCCTTCCTGGTGAGCATGGTGCAGCCATACCCAAGCGCTTCCCCCATCTTCCTCTGCACGAGGTTAGCCATGTCGGTGCTGGGCGCGGCCCTGCTCCTGACGGCGCTGGTGTCCACCTTCTCCAGGAACTGCACGGTGTAGCACATCCGAGGGTTCACCATGTAGTAGAGCGGGTCGAAGCACTTGAGCCCGCCGGCGGTGGTGGCGTAGAACATGGAGGTCTCGACGGCGATCCCGACGGGGACGACGTCGTCGCTGAGCTCGGCGAAAAGCGGGCTGAACCGCAGCAGGTACGGCTCCCGGCAGGTGGTGCCCTCGGGGCAGACGACGACGAGGTTGCCGCGGTCCAGGAGGCGCGCCATGACGGCGCCGTCGCTGTCCCGGTCCCGCGTGAGGCGCACGGTGCGGCCGATGGGTGAGATGAGCTCCGACAGCCGGCTCAGGCTGTAGGACACGGCGCGCACCTGCCGGTCCAGCGCCACCGATACGTACACCGGGTCGATCAGCGTCCGGTGGTTGCACACGAACAGCTGCCCGCGCCCGCCGCCCGGCAGCGCCGGGCGGGAGCCCTTGAGCCGCCACGACATGCCCGTCGCCGCTAGGATGGGAGTGGAGTACCTGTACGGCACGGTCAGCGCCACGGCGAGACGCGCCGCGCCCAGGGCGACGCCCAGCGGCAGCCACGCGAACATGGCGGCCGTGTCGGCGGCGGTTGGCCGGAACGCCAGGCGACCATCGTGGAACACCATCGGCTTCGGGTACTTGTCCCTCGCCAGCGGCTGCCACCTGCTCTTCTCGTCGGCGCTCACGATGAAGATCTCCTGCACGTCGTACGTACGTTCAGAAAATTCACAAAATTTAGCAAGAACTATATATAAATCCAAGGCAGATGTTCACAAAATTCAGGATTGAAAGGGGAATAATGGAGAAGATTGAACAGGTGTTGTCTGCCTGCTACTTTTTCGGAAAGGTGGAATTTTTTTTGGATAACAGCTGAGAGGAAAACGATGTGGATGATTGAGTTGCATGATGAGTACGACAGTAACAGTGGCAGATATGCGTATATACCTCAAGGACATGTGTATGTGGTACGTTTTGTCTGTGTCAGACTGTCAGCCATACAAAATAGTCCTACGTATTTTTTTAGTGTTGCCTGCTACTTTCATGCAGCATGAGGGGAGGTCATATATGCATGATGGAAGGAAAGTGCAGCTTGCATGCTTGAGAAACTATATCTGTCATGCATATAGGACCTCTCAAAGTTTTTTTCTCACTCTAAGGAGCAGTTCAGTGACCTACTTTTAATCTGTTCAATTTTAATTTATCAAAAGTATATACTCAAAGTCATGCATAGTTTGAACCTCTGATTTTTTTTTGATGAAACAACCTCTAATTTTTTTCCCATTCATTCAAATAAAGTTAGTTCAGTAACCTACTTCCAATTAATTTGTTCAACGTTAGCTAATTAAATATTCAAAGTCAAACTGCAAAGAGAATCATCTTCTTCCACGGTTCTATACCTTGCAGCAACGTGCCAGTGGATGATTAAGAAACTCCATTGACCCAGAGAACCCCACGACCGCCCTGTCACTCTCCTCGGCCGCCAGCACCGGCTTCATCACCATCTCGCCACCCTCCGGCAGCTCCTCCATTAGTCCGGTGTAGAACCCCCACACGACCTTCATCTCCCTGGCAACCACCGTCTCCACGCCGAGGTACTCCCGGAGGAACCCGTCCACCATGACCCTGGGCATGGCCGTGACGCACACGGCCCTTCTGGCCCCCGCGGCGTGCACCGCCTCGAACGCTTCCTTCGCCACGTCCTCCATGAGCCACTTGGGCAGCACGGCGCGGCCGGCGCGGAACCGGCCTCCCGCGCGCAGGCCGCAGAACGACACCAACGCCATGGCCCTGACGGCCACGCCATGCGGCATGAGCAGGCGGATGAGCGGGCACAGCAGGAGCAGGACCAGCCCCCGCAGGAAGCCGCCGGCCTCCAGCGCGACGAGCATGAAGTACGGGAACAGGTCGCCGCCGGACCGCAGCAGCGCGCTGTCGACATCCACGACGAGCGCGGCGGCGTCCTGCACCGTCGGAGGGCCAGCGGCGCCGCGGTGCACCGCCGGCGAGGCGGTCGATGAGGACTTGGAGTGGGGAGGCGGCCGGCGGCCGTGGAGGAGGAGGGAGAGCATGGCGGAGAAGAGCTTGTGCGCGAGGAGGAGCCTACTCTTCTTGGCCATGGCGGACGAAGGGCAGGACGTAGATGTAGTGGAGCAGCAGGTTGGTGCCTAGCCACGCGACGAGTTATTGTGGGGGTGTGTTTGTAGTAACAAGTTGGTGAGATGAGATGAGATGAAATGTTTGAGAGTGCCCTGCCGGTTGGTGCGTGTAGGGATGCCAATGCCATGGTCCAGCCCGACTTATATAGACGGATACATGGACAACTCGGGCGATTGGCCGGTGTTGGGCATGCATGCATGCATGCATTGGCTACTCATGTATCATGCATGCTGTAGAAGAGATGGTGTTGGTCATGCATGTGTATGGGCCGGCTATTAGGCTAGCTAGATGGCATGTCAAAGTCGTGCACTCATTGCTGCTTTTTCTGTGACTGCTTGCAAACATGCAGTGCCGGACGACTGCTAATATGAGACGTGGTCTGGTAGTACAGAGTAGAGACACAGCAGTCCACGTCTCTAATATGAGCAAAATGTGTATGGGCAAACCTTTTTGTTCCAAAAAGGGCCTTATAACAAAAAAAATTTCTCTAATATGAGCAACGACGACGTACAAAAACAGATGACACTTGTCACACTTAT
Organism: Saccharum hybrid cultivar R570; assembly: GCA_038087645.1. Taxonomy (NCBI): domain Eukaryota; kingdom Viridiplantae; phylum Streptophyta; class Magnoliopsida; order Poales; family Poaceae; genus Saccharum; species Saccharum hybrid cultivar. The sequence continues at coordinate 6,566,305 of JAQSUU010000743.1, read as the reverse complement.
GGAGTGTGCGGCGAGCGTAAGGTGTGGACTCAAGTTCATCATTTGCTAATGCTACTACCAGTACGTGTCGCTCGTAATAAAGGTGCACGCCTACTAGTACTACTACTGCTCTTTAGCAGGTGGCGAACAGTGCATGCATTTTGTGGACGAAAACTACAAGTAGTAATTAGACACACAGCGCACACAACCCACGACCTTTTCGTCGTCGTCCGTCGTCTTCATCATCAGCTATTGGGTGTTGAGTATTGTAATCACTAGCTACTCGAGCAAGATATATTGCCTGGGCAACATTAATGACACCGTCGGCCGGCCGGCTGGGTAGGCGTAGGATTGTCAAACGGTAGCAGTTACACTATCATCAGTTTCCGAAAGTACAAACCTGCCGACCTACAGTTCTGGTCTCTAGCAAGGCCTTGTTAGTTCGGGTGAAAAATTAAAAACTTTTCGAGATTCTCCGTCACATTAAATCGTTGCACGTATGCATAGAGCATTAAATGTAGGTAAAAAAAATAATTAATTGCACAGTTTATCTGTAATTTGGGAGACAAATCTTTTGAGTCTACTTAGACCATGGTGGGACAATAATTACTAAATACAAACGAAAGTGCTACAAAACTTTTCAGGTAATTTTTTTTGCCATCTAAACAAGGCCTAAGTCTGAACTGAAACTAAGGCTGTGTTTAGTTTGCGAAAAGAAAATTTTTTGGGTGTCACGTCGGATGTTTTATGGGATGTCGAAAGGGATTTTTGGATACTAATAAAAAAACTAATTACATATCTCGTCTGGAAACTGCGAGACAAATTTATTAAGTCTAATTAACCCATCAGTAGCACATGTTGGTTACTGTAGCACTTAAGGCTAATCATGGACTAATTAGGCTTAAAAGATTTGTCTCGCGATTTCCAACCAAACTTTGCAATTAGTTTATTTCGTCTACATTTAGTACTCCATGTATGTGTCCAAATATTCAATGTGATGGGTGAACCTAAAAATTTTTAGAAACCAAACCAGGCCTAACAGCTGATTGAGTCATCGTCGCTGTAGCATCTGTAGTCTATCTATCTGCAGGTAGACGAAGAAGAAAGGTAGCCTGCGGACGTGGCGACGCCGAGAGTTCCTCCGCGATTTGCGTGCCGCGGTGGAAAAGAAAAGCTCGGAGGCCCGCACGGACGCATGCTGCCAAAGTGGCAGGTCCGTTCTGGGCCGGTGTGGAGAGAAGATCATCATCGTCGTTCAGCTGTAGATTTAGTTGGTGAAAAGTTTTTTTAAAAAATACCATATTGGAGGTTTTGTATACTGTCGGAAGGGATGTTTGATAATAATAAAAAAACTAATTACATAGCTTACCCGGAAACCGCGAGGCGAATTTATTAAGACTAATTAATCCGTCATTAACACATTTATTACTGTAGCACTTTAGTGTCAAATCACGGACTAATTAGACTCAAAACGTTCGTCTCGCGATTTCCAACCAAACTGTGCAATTAGTGTTTTTTTCGTCTACATTTAGTGTTCTATGTATATGCCGCAAGATTCGTTACCGTACTTTTTTCTGAAAACTTTTTGGATTTAAACACCTCTCAGAAGAAAAAATGCTTGAAGGATCGCATCGAGCAGAGCATGCATCCTGTTTGCTTGAACTATTTTCAGATAACGAATAGTATTTTTCTCTCACAACAAATCAGTATAAGCATCAGCATAAACTAAATTTCAGCATAAGCGAACAGAGTGATCTTTGAAGCTAGTAAGTAGGGCACTCTGCCCTGCGCGGCAGGTTCAGCCCAACCTTTTTCTGCAGGTCAGTTGGATCCATGCTCCCAAGCAAGGCAGGCAAAACTGTTTGAATTTTCGGTGAACAGAACCTGCATCTGCATGTCGTGCAATCTTTGACCGATCGTCGAAGCTGCCTGCATTTCGCTCTCAGGTCCCATGCCGTTCCGTCTTCCGCGTGTTTCTTCAGCGTCAGGGCCCATGCAGTGGTCTATGGATCACGAGCACGCACGCACCGGCACGGCAGGTTTGGCCAAGCAGCAGCTAGCGTATTGGTACCTGCTGCTTTCTCCGATTGCTACATCTGTATCTACGATTATGAGGTGGGTTTTGACAAGTCATCTGTCTGTCACGTGCGTACTTGGACGTAATCCATCTGTCCAAAAAGAAGTGCACTTCGAGGACGTGGTGAAGACAACAATGCTGGTGAGAAAGTACCAATATACTCCTAGAAAAGATACAATTATTGCATTTTGGGAAGAGAGGAAGTAGAAAACGACAAATAGAGTTACGTTGTCTTATACGTAGATGTGCATTTATTTTAGAAAAAAATTTAAACTCTAAAAGTGCACCTATTATTGGACGGAGGGAGTACATACTAGCACGTACGTAGACACGTGTACTGGCTGCATGCATGCCATCCGCTATACGTACATACTCCCTCTGTCTCAAAATAGAAGTTATTTTCGCTTCCCGAGACGTCAACTTTTTAAACTTTGACCAATTATATATTAAAAAATAATAATATTTATAATATATAATTAATATAATTAGATAGATAATTGAATATACTATTATAATAAATTTATTTAGAGATATAAATGTTACACGTATTTTCTACAAATGTAATAAAGTTAAAAAAGTTTGACCAGCATACATCCCATAACGTCATCTGGGACGGAGGGAGTACGTATGGCCCAGATCAGTTGGCCTCCTCGATCGTCATGACTTCCACAGGGACACAGTCCCGCCACGTGGCCGGCCGGCCGGGCGCCTCTGTGGACGGCGGCGGCGCAAGCCAATAACCCGCAAGCGAGCCATGCGTCGCGCCAGAAGCTCGCCAGCCGCCTCGCTCGTGCCGCCGCCACGGAGAGAAGACGAGGACCGCCGACCGACCGTGGCGAGGGGGCCTGCTCTGGTTTGGACGCTGAATATATAATAGCTACTGCTACTTAGCTTTCTCTCTAGGTCCTGCACTCCTGCCCGTGTCCGTGCAATGGTATGTTCCACGAGCCCACAATGACACATGCTGCGTGCAATAAACTGTGCCGTGCGTGTTCCCAAAATTCTGTACGTTAGCTAGGGTCCGCCTTCGTATGCGTACGTATTTTACAGGGAACGCGCACACCTTTTGACCGACTCTCTATCTAGAAATTAGAGGACACGTACGTACGTAACATGATGCATCACAAAGCTAGACCAGTAATCGTCGTTGTTTCTCCGTGAGTCGCGTGCTGATCGAATAGTATTTGGCAGCTGCATGCAGGACATAGCCAGAAAGGTTCGCATGCAAACGGCCAAAGCAGCAGCACAGTTGGTTAAGGTCAAATCACTCGGTTTTATTTCGAGAAACGGACGGTACGGTAGTGGATGCGTTGCGTGCAGAGTAGCGCAAGCATGCATGCACCGATCGATGCAAGCACAGACACGTACACCTACGCGTGTACGGTGATGCAGCGGTGAGAACACGTACGCATGGCCGCGCGTACACGTACGTGCAAGCTGCCTGCCCCCAACAAGTAACAAAAGATAGAGCGAGGCATGAGTTGAAGAAGATAGTTTGATTTTTATTAGCATAAGATGTGACAGTAGCAGGTAAATGTCATGAGTACGTACGTTGAGGTCAGCAGGCGTTTTCCTCCCGGCCGGGCGATCGAATGGGACGTCGTGCTTGTCGCCATCCTCGAGCGCGACCTAACTTTGTCTTCGTCTTCCTCCGGTCAAGCAATTCAAAGCGTGCGTGCTTGCTCCATTGTCGTTGGGCACTGGGGAAGAACACGCTGCACCGCCGCCCGCCTGAGACCCACAAACCGGATGACGTACAGCCTCCTGACAAGCCGCGTAGAGCCTGTACATACGCAACACGTCGGTCACCGTTGAACGACAGATGGTGTCCTTTTCTGCACGAGATACAGCAGGCGATGATGGCGGCGAGGCGACGACGACAAGCTTCCGTACGTTGCGGTCGTCTGTTCAGATGATCGAGATGAAATATATAACTGCCGGACGCCGTGGCACGAGCTTGCCAGACGTACGTTTTCCTCTGAAATAATAACGGACATCGTCACATCACAGTTTGCTGGGGAGGTTAATTAATTGGATGCATTGTTTAGACGACTGTAGCCAGCCAATTGTGTGGTCCCCGAGTTTGATTCATAAATTATGCGTCTAACTACTTTGGAACTCCAGTTATTATATATGTACCTAAATTATCTTTCTAACTGATACCCAACTCCAGTCATTATTCACTTTTGACGACTGTATGCTCTGCTGGATGACAGAATGGACGGTATGGATGCGTTGCGTGGACTGCGGAGTACCGTAAGCTTTGCACCGATGCGTGCAGACACGTGCGTACTCCTACGCGCGTGTAGGGTGCAGCGGTGTGAACACGCATGGGTGTGTGCGTGTCCACGTACGTGGAAGCTGCCTGCCCCCAACAAGTACAAAAGTCGTGGATAAAATAGAGAGAGGGGAAGACGATTTGGCTCCGCGAGAGGGAGGGAGAAGAGGGAGAAATTTGGCTCTAATAAACAGTGCTCAACAGTGAAATGCATGTGGGAGCTGGAGCCAGGAGAATCTGTGCCTGCGATTTGACAAGTCATCTGTCACGTGTACAGTGTACTAGCTGCATGCATGCCATCCGGTATACGTACATACGTACGGCCCATATATACGTTGCCCTCCTCGATCGTCTTGACTTCCACAGGGACACAGCCCCCACGTGTGTGGACGGCGGCGGGGGGTGGCGGCGGCGGCGGCGCCATAACCCGCAAGCGAGGCATGCGTCACCCGTGTCGCCACGGAGAGAAGACGACGACCGCCGACCGACCGAGGCGAACAGAGGGGCCTGCTGGTTTGTACACGGAGGCCTTGTTATGTACATAAATTCACCCCCAAATTTCACTATAAAAAAGAACAATTCTCGTCACATTAAAATACCGGCATATGCATGGAGTATTAAATGTAGATAAAATCAAAAACTAATTGCACAGTTTTGTTGTACTTTGCGAGACGAACATTTAAGCCTAATTAATCAATATTTAAACAATTATTAGCAAATAAAAATAAAAATGATACAGTGCTACAGTGTAGCAATCGCGAGCTCCGATTCGGCTAACTAAACAAGCCCGGAATAATGGGACCTGCATGTTTTGGCCCTGCTTCCTGTTCCTCCATCGGCTTGCATGCATGCATAAAACGCGTTCCATGCATGCCATTAGTATGGTCGCTCCATCCATTTGCATGCATGCCTATGCCAAGCTCCCTGCACTGCACCGTCAGGGGCCAGCAGCCAAAATCATGGAAAGTGCCAAGCAGACAGACTAGACGTAGGACCGTCAACTATGTGGTCATTTTTTGACACTCCACACAGCACTCTACGGATCTTCGATGAGTAGGTACGTGCGTACGTACGTGCATGGAGAGGAAAACATGTTCCACGAGCTCACGACGACGTCTTGCATGCAATACACCGCGCCGTACGTGCGTACGTGTCTCCAAAAATTTGCACGTTAGGCCGGGTACGTCTTCGTATATATGTGTATTTTTTGCAGGGAACGCACACCTTTTGGCCGACTCTCGAAATTAAAGGACACGTAATATGATGCATCATATCACCCGCGGCCAGTGTTTCTGGCTTTCAGACACTGTTTGTACGTGATTCGCGTGGCACCGCGCGGTCGATCCATATATCAGGACACCGAGAAAGGTTCGCAAACGGCCAAAGCAGCAGGTGGTTAAAAGTCACTAGTTTTGAAAATATAACAGCGAAGAGAAGAGAAAAGAGGAGAGAAGGGGACTCCGTGCTGGAGATGAGATCTTGCAAGAAAGCCACAGCGAGCAGCTAGTCAATTCGTTCCAGTGGTGAGATTTTTGTGCTAGGATTGCATTGCTTTCGGTCGTCGTCGATCGCCAGCGGTTACTGTACCACTGCACCCTTTCTGCATTGACGGCCAATAATGCAATGCAAGCGGGTACTGTACTGTACGTGGTGGAGATTGAAACGGCGTGGCTTGCATTCAACGGCACACGCTAGCCGGCCGGCGGGCGTACGTGCACGTGCGTGCTACCATAAAATCGTAAGTAGCCCATGCTGCTCAAAGCCTTTGCCCCATTCGCTTGAGCTACTTTTTTTAGTTTTGGAATATTATTTTTCTCTCACAACGTTTTAACATAAGTATCAGCATAAGCCAAATTTCAGCATAAGCGAACAGGAAACACCACGTAAGTTGTTGGTGACCAAAACCTCGATGTTTGCTCAAAAAAGGGGGAAAAAAAGGTCTCGATGCATGGAGAGCCTAAAACACGGTCTCAAACCAGCGCAGGCTAGTAAGCAGCAGGTTGTCATGAGTTGAGTTGAGGTCAGCAGGCGGCCGGCGTTTTCGTTGCGGGCGAATGGGACGTGCTTGTCGCCATCCTCGAGCGTGACCTAACTTTGTCTTCCTCTCGTCTTCCTCATCCGGCCGGTCAATTCAATGTGTGCTCCGATCCATTGTCATAGTCCTCCAGGAGACCGAGAGTATTAGGTTTCTGCCACCTTTATTTCGTTTCAAGCTAGCCGGCCGACCAGAAGAGCAGAAACAACCGAGAGATTCAACCGAAAAGATAGGAACGGCGTTGAACCAAGGTGCCTTTACTGCACCAGATAATAAAGCAGGCGATGATGGCGGCGGCGGCGACGATGACAAGCTCCGAGATCCGGTCGTCTGCTCAGATGAAATAAACTGACGTACGTCGTGGCACGAGCTTGCCGGACGTTTTCCTCTGAAACAAAGGACATCACATCACAGGTTGGGGAGGTTAATTGGATGGTTTAGACGACTGTATGTAGCGAGCCAAGTGTGTGGTCTTAGTTTGGAACCGTCGTTTACACTTTTGACGACTGCTGCCATGGGTGACAGACAAACAGGTACATTCATCCGTCTTCAAGCTGCTAAACTAGGTGATAAAGCGCACTGCACTCTGCACTCCCCGCCTCTGGATGCTTGAGTGAGAGGAAGGTACTAAAAGTGTCCCATCACTAGCTGATTTTTCTCTCGAATATGTAAAAGTTTTGCGTATCATTATAATTAAGAAGAAGATTTTAACCGTACAAATGACACGCTTCTGAAAGAACGTGCTAGGTGGTCTCATAGCTATTACTACACCTACCTAGCGGACTGTTACAAACTCTGATATTACATAAATGGTATACAACCGAACTAAGAGCACCGTTGCAACCTAAGGACCTAGGTGTCGCCGCTGCTGGTTGCGCGACCCTCCTCCGCCATCCGAGAAGAGTACTCTTCTACCCGCCATACTATTGGTTGCTGGGAACAGCTCGTCCAAAGCTGCCACGTGGCTCGGCGTCCAGTTCCCTGCGAATATGGCGTCGTATGTTCCCTTGGACGCAGATGACACTGGAGCTGTCGGCGGCACAATGCCCATCCTCTACATGAGGAGTACCTCATCCCCGCTTGGAGATCGGTATGTGTGCCAGCGGCTGCGCGACAATCCGTCTGCTCCTGATTGGCAGGGACCTTTTGGTTGCCGCCTTCTGCCGTGGTGGAGTGGTAATTAAGGGCGACCTTCGCTTGAGCTGCACCTCCTCAGTAAACCGTGCCAGACGCCGAGCGGCCTCGCGCGACACGGGCGTCGCGTCACTGGGGTCGGCCGTGGCTTGGCTATCCGGCTGGCCGTCCTTCGTCGGCGTAGAAGGGTCGGGTATGGCTTGGTCGACCAAATGGCCATCCTGCGTCGGCGTAGAAGTACCTACCATGTGCTTGGCCAGCTCGAACCCAGGTGGCTAGACCTCACCACCCCCCCCAGGCGCCACAGCACCCACGACAATGGGTTGTCCCATCAATGATGGCGTGTCCACAGGCGACGACTGAGGCGGATCCACCATGCACTAAGTAGTCATCACTGGAGAACTGGTGTCCACCACGAAGCTTGAACCTCTTGAGGGGCGAATGCCGGAGCAAGGAGTGTCCGCTGGAGTGACCGCTGGCTGGCTTGCGACGAGTAAGGCGGCAAGCTCGTCCAGCATCGGGTCGACCGAGACGAGCCAAGTAGGAGGGTCTGCGCCCATGCACAGCGCCTCCGCCAGCAGATCTGGCTCAAGGAAGCAGCGTGCGACAGTCGAAGGAGAGGCGTCGTTGGTGTCGGCAGGCGCGCCCATGCTGATGTCTGTCGCTGGCTCACCCCTGCGTCGCCGACGTCGTCTCCAGCGTCGACGGTTGTCATCGGCACCCCCCATGCCTCCTTGTGCGGTCCCATCCGAGGTTGGTGGGCTGCCGAGGGGTGCGTGCTGGGAGGCCAGTGGGTTGTCAACACCCCTCAACGCTGACTTGGACCGCTTGCAGTCCCTTACCAGGTGGCCGAATCCACGGCAGCGCAGGCAACGCCGTGGCAACCGGCAAGTCGCTACTCGGTGCGAGTAGGAGAGGCAGCTGAAGCATTTGTCGTGGGGCTATGCGGGGATCTTCCAAGCTTGTGTGCGTGGACCTAGGCTACGGCAGGCTCAACTGAGGCAGCCGCAGGTGCAACCTTGTATCGAGGTAGGATCTCTCGCCACCCTTCGGCGTTGGGGGCAGAGACCCCTCTGCGGGCACCGAGTCATTGGCGGGCAGGGATCCGATCGTCCACTAGATGAGCAGGTAAGCCGTGCACCAACTAGGGGCGCGGTCGGCTATGCTTCCTTCAACTTCGCATAGGTCCCTGTCTAGCGTTTGATTCGCTGCGCCCCAGAACCACGACTGAACGAGTCTGGGCGCGCACGGAGGACGCAGTGGCTAGCTTCGCCTGGGGACGAGTGACCTATAGGTAGGTCGCGGGGTGGTCATCATCGGTCTCCTTGCCGTCGTCATCCGCCCGCCGCTGGCTCTTCGTATGCCCTCCCGAGGAGCATCTTGGGAAGAACGGTGCCGCGGCTAGTGAGAAGGAGGACCTAGGGGCGCTCGGCGACGCTGCGTTGGGGCCCCAAGGCCCGTACGTGGCCACAACGATGTTGGCATCCAACCCTAGCGGTGGAGGGGGCAGGGAAGTGCTAGAGCTGGCCCTCTGAGCCGTCAGCGGTGCGTCCGTGGTGGCATCCTCAGCCCAACGATGGGCCTTGGAGCCTCCCGCTAGGCATTCCCGTGGGTTGAATGGCTGGGCGAAAGGACAGAGCTTAGACAGCGAACTTGCAGAAGGGCTATCGCACACCGGGCTCCCTGCTCTGTCCGGCCGCGTCGATGGTTGGCGGGGTGCCCTAGACCCGCGTTGGGAGGATGTGGCGGTGGCTCCATCCAGCCCTAGTGGCGAATAGGGCGGGGGCGCTCCAGATCTGGCCTCCATGTCGGGCTACGGGAAGCCCATGGCAGCGGTGTCATGGTCCAGCGGTGCAGGGGGCTGGGGGTTGCTGGTGGTGGAGGCGGCCTCCAAGGAGCTCGGAGGTGGTGACGTCTGCCCCTGGTGGAGCACGGATCGTGGAGACGCGGGCAGCGTCAGCTGAGTATCGCGGCCCGCGTGAGGGAGAGAAGTGGAAGGGGTGAAGCGTGGTAGGGGTGGTGTAGGTGGAAGGTGGGTGGGGCCGGCCGTGGTAGCCTGCTTTGGCACCAGCGTCGGTGTGGTCCGCGACGGGGAGGGGGCTGAGGCGGCTCCAGATCTCGCAGGGGCCTCGTTTGTGGTGGGGAGGGGAGGGGAGGTGGGGAAGTGGGGGGCGGGGGGCACCGATGCCGCCGATGGCGGCGGGGGAGAGGCCGTTAGCGCCTCGGCCCAAGGGTTCGGTAGGAGCGGCGGCAGGTTGGTGACTGGAGGGTGGGAGTACTGTTGATATGCATACCCAGAGAACATGGCCTCTCTGCCAAGCATACTGTGGTAGGAGTATATATAGGACATGATAAGTGGTTCATTCCTTCTTTTCTATGATAACGATATGATTAAGATGCCCAGATGGACAGACGCCTCGCTCACTCCCGCAGCGCTCACACTCCTCCCCATTCTTATCCGATCGCGTTCTGCCACACACCCGACGACGCAGCCATCGCTACTTCCCTACCTGGTGGCGGCTCCTTCCCCTACCCCTGGTGTCCTCCTCCACCACCCCGGCGGCCCGTTCCCCCACCCCCACTACGGGAAACGCCAACGTTGCCGAGGGTCAAATACTTTGCCGAGTGTCTTTTATCGGGCACTCGGCAAAGACATTCTATGCCGAGGGTCGCTCTCAGCAAAGGGCGACACTCGGCATATAATGCTTTGCCAAAGCCTGGCACTCGGCAAAGAAGCCCTATGCCGAGGGCCTAGTGTAACACTCCGGTGTTACGCAAGCATTTGCATTGCAATCATAAGCATGACATTTCATATCATTCATAATCATATGTGCTTGGGGTGTACCTTTAATAAAATAAAAATGTGGAAACTAGTATTGCATAACATGTTGTGATAATGTGCTAATGAAATTCATCAAATTTGTGCAACTATAAATTTCATATCACTTATAATTATAAGGAAAATTTTTGGAGCCACTAAATCACTTAAAGTTTTATCAAAGATTTGTTTTAAAAATGTTATTTGAAAATATTCAAAAATCCTCTCTAAATTAGCTTTTATTCTAAAAATCAAAATCTATCCAGATTTGGACTTTGGTCTTAAAAGCAAAGTTGTAGAGAATTAAATTCTAAGCAACTTTTGTTTTTGGGTCATTTTCAGAAAAGGTCCTTTTCTTGCTCAAAATAAGATTTGAAAACTATTATTTGAAATTATTTGAAAATATGAAAAGGAAAATTCAATTTCTAACCTAAACGGGCCGCCGCCTCGCTTTCGGCCTGCTGGCCGAATCGGCCCGCGCCACCCCGCGCGCGCGCCCGCGCCCGCCTCGGCCCGGCCCGCGTCCGCTCGGCCTCCTCCTCCTCTTCCCGCTCGCCCGCGCCTCGCTGTCCGCCGCGACAGAACGCGCCCGCCGCGTGGCGGCCGCATGCCGGCAACGCCGGCCGGGTGGCGCCTGGTCGCCCCCACCAGCGCGCGCACTCGCCCCTATAACCCGCCGCAGCACCTCGTCCTCCTCCTTCTTCGCATTTCGCCTTGCTCCTTCACGCGCGCAGCAGCCGTGGTTTCGCCACCGCCACCGCGCACCATCACCGGACACGCGCGTTCCGGCAGCCTCAGCTCACCGCAAGCCGCTCCATCTTGCCCCAAGCTTCTTCTCCCTCTGGCGCAGCCCGCGCTCACCTCCATCAACCGTGGTAAGCTCCCCATCCGCGCGAATCGCTCTCCAGAGTTCCGGCCGAGCTCACCGAGGAATCCCGCTCCGTGGAAACCTCCCCTCCGCTCCCACTTTTCCTTTACTCGGGCGTGCATCCCGTCCACCCCGCTCTCCCGGTGCTCGTACGCCGTTTTTCGCGCCGCTCCATGGCCGGAGACGCGCTCCCGCCGATGAGCAGCGCCGCCGTGCGCCATGGCCACCGGCCACCTTGCTCCGGTGGTCCTCTAGCCTTGCAAGTAGTGCCAATAGGTGCGCATCGCCTTGGGGAGTCTGACGGTGCCGACCACACCGCCGGCGACCTCCCCGCCGGTGAGATCCGACCGGTCAGCGCCGCCCCTGCTTCGGCCTGGCCGACAGGTGGGGTCGTTGACCCGCTGGGTCCCGCCTGTCTGTCTCTCTGGTGCGGGTTGTGGGTGGACAACCGGGTGCACCTAGCAGTTTTGTCGGCTGATTTTAAAAGGGATTTAAGAAATGCTTTTTCAAATTTCTGTTAAATGCTTTGGAAAATGTTTGTGTGCTCATTTTGGTTCCAAAAATTGTGAAATAAATTTATATGAACTCATTGAACTAGATCTACAATCTAAAAATATTGCATGTCATTTTTGGGATACTTTTCTGTAGAGCTTTAATTAATTCTTAATATTGCTGATATCTTGTAAAATGGTTAGTAAATCCTATATGTATCAGAAAAATATGATTTCAAGTTTGTTAATCTTCTTATATCATGTACTTCTTAGGAAAATTATGTTTCATGCATGTGCTGTGGAAAACTTTGGAGAAGTAGTTCAAGTACCTTTAATGGCTGATTTTTGTTATTTTTGCTAGAGAGCAAACTTTGTATAAAACATGCATGTGGTAATTTTTGTACAGTCATTATATTCTATGAAGAACCTAGGAAAAATATTAATTCTGTTGTTTGACACTTTTCATAGTACAAAGTAATTTCATACTCATTTTTATGTTATAGCTTGTCATTTTTGTATAGGATAGTTTACTTATCCAAATGTCATGAAATTTTTATGGTAGTCTGTTTAGGGTAGTATTATGCTACTGTAATTTTCTTAGATTTTTAGGAGCATCAGAAATATATGTTGCTATTCAAACCTATTATTATTTATGGTTTAAGCAAGTGTTGCTTTAAGTGTGATTAAGAAATTAGTAAAGCTTTGGTGTATCTTTGAAGCATTTCATAAGATATGTTAACTTGACATGTTAGTAGTAGAAGAGAATGCAGTAGATGACATGTGCTTGTAGTGTATAGTTTCTTGAATGATGTTGACTACCTTGCATTTCAACATATTCATTGCATTCATCTCCTTCGATCCACGCTTGCATAATCACTTACGCGCATTGCATCATACAGGATCGCAAACCGAGAACCCAGTCGTCTTACCCGAGGAGCCAGAGGAGCAGCTCGAGGTGCAGCAGCAGGAGGTGACAGAAGCCGAAGAGGAGGTCAGTGAAGAGCTCCCCGAGTGCCCCGACCACCGTCCGAGCTCTTTTGAGAGAGGCAAACCCCGGAGCATTTCTATCCCGGTTTGCAAATAATTTATAATTAACTTTACTTAATTTGATGCATTACGTTTAGGAGTTGCTTGCAAACGTTGCTGCATTATACCTTGCTTGCCTTTGTTATACTATATCCTTGTTACCCTGGTATCCGCAGTCAAGTCAATGCTTAGCTGGCTTAGACCGGTAGAAGTCGGGTGATTTCCTGTCACCTGCGAGCTATAGGTGGTTACCTGGATCTGCTTGGATGACTATGAAGTCATGGTATAACTAAGTGTGAAATGAATTTGAGACCGGGCGGAAACTTGCAGGGTTTCGGACTGTAGTGTTTTCCGTCTGTGTCGATTAAGGACCGTCTGTTGTTGTCCCTCGGGTCATGTTGAACGCATGCCTCACATTTAGCTGGCCGGATAAAGTACCTTCCGACCGCGAAACTGGGAGATTATTCGGGCCGAGTGGATTGCCCGCAACGCACTGTACCGGAGCAGTAGTGGCAGGATGCGGGGGCGCGATGATAAGGCCAAAGAGCAGTCGGGCGGCCCCCGGGTACAAGTGGTTCCTGGCAAGCTTACGACTTTACCTGAATGGTTGACTCGGTGACCAACACCTCACTTTAGCGGGTGAGTGAGGTTTGTGTGAGGAATAACTTACCAGCTAGTTAATAATCGATTCGAATCGCCATCGTTCACTGGATAGTGAACACTTGACTTGAGCTACTTCATCGTAGTAATATTGATGGAACACTTAGACAGTTATATGAATTATGACATAATAGAAGTTGTTAATGATCATTGGTTTTCATTACCTGTTTAATTACATGTTACTTTAGTACAGGTGCAAATGTAGTTGACAGGCTAATAAAGATTTAACTTGATGCAAAGCTTTTGTAAAGGTTTTCCTAAATGCTAAAAATGCCTTTTTGCAAATGAGTCAGCTATCCCACCAGAAAGCCTATCATGATTCCTTGGTGTCTTTTATTTCTGGTTTATGACGGGTAAGTCTAGCTAAGTACCTTCTCGTACTCAGGGCTTTGTTCCCACTTGTTGCAGATGGGCAGATGTACTACGGCTATTGTATCAACTGTCTCTATCCTGCAATGGGCGAAGCTTAGGACCAAGGGCAATGGTCATTCGCTACTTCTAGTCTGATGCTTTTGCTGGAGATGATCACAAGCTGGCACTTTATTTCAAAATATTATGTGTGTGCGTGATTTGAACTACCGCTTCCGCTACTTTTATTCGAACCTGGTTTGTAATAACTATGTTTAAACTCCGATGTATTTTATGCCGCGAATATTTATGTAACTTATGATGGTAACCGTTAAACTTAGTACGATCTTGGCTGTTATGTGAAATGGTTTGAAATCCGTTGAGATTTTACGGACTACCGGGTTATACGGGCTTAAGTTTGTTAAATTGTCCTTCCGTTGGATGATTCCTACTTAATCTCGTATAATTGGGCGGTTCTGTTACACTGAAGAATGGTATCAGAGCCGACTCTCACGGTTTCGTGGACGCGTGTGTCGCAGTTGCGCAGGCATGGTGTGCATGGCTGGTGTGGACCCAGAGTGGTCACACAGCATGGCACATGCGCTGGCACTGGACACACGGACGTGGCCAAGAGAGGACGTTTCTGGCTTAGGATTGACCGACGAGGACGTCGGTCTCTTAAGGGGGTGAGGATGTAACATCTCGGCCCAAGGCTTAACAGATTAATAGGATACCCATACCAACAATTTGCAACTTCTTTTCCGGAAGTCTATCTCCAAAGAACTCCAAAGTTAAGTGTGCTTGGCCTGGAGCGATGGGTGACCGACCGGGAAGTTCTTTCCGGGTACGCACGAGTGAGGATAAAGTGCGTAGAAAAGACTTGTGTTGGTCTGTGAGGGTAGTCTATGTCCTAGAAAAATGGCCAGATGTAAGCGGGCCCAGCCTCGAGGAGGTGGACGTTACACCTAGCCCTCGACACAGCCAGGCTCTTGGCAAAGACGCCGTCCACTAACGGTTTGCACCCTGCCGTCACTCTTTGTCGAGTGCCAATTGTTAGGCACTCGACAAAGAGTTTTTTCTTTTTTTTGGTAATTTCAAAGAATTTTAATTTTTTTTGTACCCAAATTTTTTTTGCTGCCTTGCTACAATAGTAAGAGCTTAATTTTCAAATTTGGTACATTTTTGTTTCTTTCTGCTATATTTAGTTAATTTGTTTCATTTACTTAAATTTTTCCGTAAAAAGCAAATTTGAACTGCAGGTGTATGAAATAATGGAACTTAGCGATTCAAAAAATGATATTCATGCTTTTGAGTGTATTATGAGGCCATATGCAGGGACAGACGCGAAAATTCAAACATCTTGTGCACAAAACATAGCCACCAACTTGCGTGAGATTTGATTTTAAATTATATAAAATGCAAACAAAGTCCGAAAATCATGAAACTTGTCGAGATACCGTGACATCGCATGCAGAGTCTATGGTAAAAATTTGAGAATATTTCGAGCAAGTGGTGATGCACGATGCTTGAAACCCAGACATCTTCATATGTTCACGATGCTTGAAACTTGAAACCTAGACATCTTCACATGATCTCCACATGATCACATGTGAAGATGTCTGGGTTTCAAGCATTGTGCATCACCACTTGTTCGAAACATTTTCAAATTTTTACCATAGACTCCACATGCGATGTCACGGCATCTCGATAAGTTTCAAGATTTTCGAACTTCGTTGACATTTTATATAATTTAAAATCAAATCGCACGGCAGTTGGTGGCTATGTTTTGTACACAAGATGTTTAAATTTTCGCGTCCGTCCCCGGATACGGTCTCACAATATGCTCAAAAGCATGATTATCATTTTTTGAATCGCTAAGTTCGATTATTCCATCCACCTGCAGTTCAAATTAGCTTTTCATGGAAAAATTCATATACATGAAACAAATTAACTAAATATATCAAAAAGAAACAAAAATGTACCAAATTTGAAAATTAAGCTCCTACTATTGTAGCAAGGCTGCAAAAAAAAATTTGGGTGTAAAAATACAAAAAAAATTTAAATTCTTTATCGAGTGCCAGGGAGGAGGCACTCACAATGTTTTTTTTAAAAAATAAAAAATTCTTTGCCGAGCACCGGGTCAAAGGCGCTCGGCAAAGTTTTTTTTTAAAAAAATAAAAAATTCTTTGCTGAGTGCCGGGTCAGGGGCACTCGGCAAAGTTTTTTTTAAAAAAAATTAAAAAATTCTTTGCCGAGGGCCGGGTCAGAGGCACTAGGCAAAGTTTTTTTTAAAAAAATAAAAAATTCTTTGCCGAGTGCCGGGTCAGGGGCACTCAGCAAAGTTTTTTTTAAAAAAATAAATATTCTTTGCCGATTGCCAGATCAGGGGCACTCAACAAAGTTTTTTTTAAAAAAAATAAAAAATCTTTGCCGAGTGCCAGATCAGGGGCACTCGGCAAAGTTTTTTGTTTAAAAAAATAAAAAAAATCTTTGCCGAGCACCGGATCAGGGGCACTCGGAAAAGTTTTTTTAAAAAATAAAAAAATCTTTGCCGAGTGCCGGATTAGGGGCACTCGGCAAAGCCCCTAAAGAAAAAGACCCCGGGCCACCCACACCGCGCACACACACACGCACAGACCGCCATCGCCCTGTACCGCGCGCCGCGCCGCCGCCGGCGGCCCATGCCCCTGCGCCGCGCACGGCCGCGCCCGCGCCACCGCGCCGTGCCCACATGTCGTGCCCATATGCCGCGCCACCGTGCCGTGCCTGCGCGACGTGCCCGCGCCGTGCTCGTGCCACTCCCCGCCCGCGCCGTGCGCTCCCCCCGTGCCCGCGCCCGGTCACGCCCACGCCGTGCGTCGTCGCCCTTGCCCGGCCACGCCCGCCCGCGCCACTCCCTGCCCTGTGCCGGCCTTTGGCCATGCCACTCCCCGCCCGTGCCCGGCCGCCGTCGACCTATCGCCGAGCCACCGTTGCCCGCCCGCGCCCGACTACCGCCGTCAGCCACCGGTTCTCGAGGAGGAGCATCGCCCGGCCTCCCGCCGTCGACCGTCGCCGTCTCCCCAAGGTATAGTGGTGGTGGTAGTAGTAGTTGTGGTAGTAGTAGGAGTCATAGTGGTCATAGTAGTAGTAAAGTTTGGTAATACATGGTGTATGGATTAGAAAAATATATGTGCTTGACGGCCATTGAGCCGTTGATATATATGTGGTTGTCGGCCTTCGTGCCATTGTATGTTGCAGGTTTTAGAAACCTCACCGTGCAGGGGAGGTGCTACCGAAATTTTAAATGGATAGTAATCTCTTTGGTTTTTATGCAGAAGAGGGACCTGTCCGAGCTGAGCCGAGCCGGAGTACCTGGGCGACCTCGATCGTCTTCGTCGCCGTGCGGGTCTACCGGCACCACGTCGCCTCGCCACTGCACTGACTCGCCATAGCCCCGCTAGCCTGAATCCATCGCCACCCTCGGTATAACCCCTCTTTCCGTCTCTTGATTATAGGTCACGTAACCTAGTTAGGTGCCTCCCGTTCGAAAGAGATACGATTGGAGGTATGCAGATCATTGCATATCTACGCTCGTATCTATTTCGAATCATCCACATTTTGTGGATGGCCTGCGGATGCGTAGATGGGTTAGTTTCCATGTTCTGCTCTGATCCGAGATAGAGTTTTGGCTTCACCACCCTATTGTTCTCCGGATACGCACTCTCCCTTTCTAGGACGTGTATCTAGAGAACAACGAGGAGGTGCTGTCGAAATTCTATCTTGGACAGGAGTAGAGCATGGAAACTAACCTCATCTACGTATCCACGAGTGGGATTAGGACCTATCCTCACCTATTAGACAGTAGGACCGCCATGTAGAAGCAGTTACACTGCTACACCAATGACCTTTAGTCCCGGTTGGGAAGGACTTTTAGTCCTAGTTTCCCAATCGGGACTAAGGTTCTAGGACTAAAGGTCCCACCCTTTAGTTCCGGATCACACAACCCAGGACTAAAGATCCATCGCGAAACGAAAAATAAACGAAATTCTAGAGACCTCTTCTCTTGCGGTGTGTAAGATTCGAACTCAGGACCACCCGCCTCGTGCGTAGATTACTTATCAACTCAGCTGCAGACCATATGTGACAAGTCTTGTGCGCTCCTCTTTTTGAATTGACCCATGGAAGACCTTTAGTCTCGGATGGGAGACCTTTTAGTCCCGGTTGGTAATACGAACTGGGACTAAAGGCCAACCTTTAGTCCCGGTTGGTGCCACGGCCCGGGACAAAATCTTTAGTCCCAGGTGGTAACACCAACCAAGACTAAAGGTTGGCCTTTAGTCCCAGTTGGTGTTACCAACTGGGACTAAGAGTCCCCCCGATAAGGCCTGGCGCCAGATCCGTTGGGCAGGGGACTTTTAGTCCCGGTTGGTGTTATCAACCAGGACTAAAGTCATTTTTTTGTCCCAAACATAAATTTCGCCGAGACTAATGCCCATTTTGGACATCGACGAAAGGTCTGTTCTCTAGTAATGGTTGATGGTTACTTTGCTCGCTGTTATATATGTTAGAGGATGGATGACCGTGAGTGGATGTACACGGGCCACCGAAGTGTGGGTGATTTCACCCAAGAATGGATGATGAAGACCAATGATTTCTTGGAACTA
The DNA here is from genome assembly GCA_038087645.1 of Saccharum hybrid cultivar R570. NCBI lineage: Eukaryota > Viridiplantae > Streptophyta > Magnoliopsida > Poales > Poaceae > Saccharum > Saccharum hybrid cultivar. The sequence goes on along the minus strand of JAQSUU010000743.1, from coordinate 6,547,945 downwards.
GTATTTGGCGAGTCTGCTAAAGGAGCGATTCTAGTTTTGTGTCCCTGCATGAGATGTGCAAACAGAAAAAAGGAAGAACAAGGAGGACATAGGTAAACATCTTCTCAAATTTGGATTTACGACCAACTATACTCGGTGGGTCTTCCATGGTGAAGCCCAGCGTCTGAGAGAGGAGGTGGTGAGACCCCGTCTCGAGGATTTTGATGCTGGTGCCGGGGTAGCAGACATGTTAGAGGACTGGCACGAAGGATAGTATGGTGAAGGATGTACAGAGGAGGAGGTGGAGCCAACCGCAAAGGTGTTCTACGACATGATATCTTCAGCACAGAAACCCCTTCACGATCGAACAACGGTTTGTCAACTGGATGCCATTGGACGCTTAATGGGGTTCAAGTCGGAGTGTAACATGAGTCGAGAACACTTTGATGGTATGTTGACCGTGATTGGTAGCCTACTTCTAGATGGTCACATTCTACCAAAGAGCATGTACGAGTCACAGAAACTCCTTCGTGCACTCAAGATGCCGTATGAGCAGATACAAGCTTGTCCGAAGGGGTGCATCCTATTTAGGAAAGAACACAAGGATGCAAATTACTGTCCAAAGTGTGAATCCTCGAGGTACCTAAAGGTAGACTCTAGTAAAGGCCAGAAGAGGCAGCTTGAGATTTCCGTGAAGATCCTACGGTACCTTTGGTTCATATCGAGGATCCAATGGCTATACACGACCGAGGAATCCGCGAAACAAATAACATGGCACAAAAAGGGCAAACGATATGGTGAGGACAAGATGGGACATCCAACCGATGGTGAAGCATGGGGCCACTTTTATGGCATCCATTGTGACAAAGCAGATGAGACTCGTAATGTACATGTTGCGTTGGCAACAGATGAGTTCAATCCTTATGGATTGATGGCTGCCGCATACACATGTTGGCCCGTGTTCGTTATCCCCCTCAATCTACCTCCCGACGTCTGCTTTCAATGACATAACGTATTCTTGTTGTTGATAATTCCTCGACACCTAAGGAGTAACATGTGTGTGTTCATGGAGCCTTTGATTGATGAATTGGTCAGTGCGTGGGAGGAAGGGGTATGGACATACGACCGAGCTACGAAGAAAAACTTCAAGATGCACTTTTGGTACCAGTACTCCCTGCATGACTTCCTGGCGTATGGGCTATTCAGCACCTGGTGTGGTCATGGCAAGTTCGGCTGCCCAATATGCAAGCAAGGCCTGAGGTTCATTTGGTTACAGAATGGTGGCAAGTATTTGTCCTTCGACAAACATCATCAATTCCTTCCTCTTGAGCATCCATTCAGACAAGACATCAAGAACTTTACTAAAGGTGTCGTAGTAACAGACCCTGCACCGCAGATGATCACTAGTGCTGAGGTTCATGCTCAGACAGATGCTCTCGTGGCCAATCCAAAAGGTGGTGGTTTTGTGGGGTATGGTGAGGAACACATGTGGACTCATAAGTCGGGCTTGACGAGGCTCCCCTATTTTGATGACCTCCTTCCCCCACATAACATTGATGTAATGCACACTAAAAGAATATCGCCGAGGCACTTTGGGGAACCCTCATGGAAACTAAAAAGTCAAAGGACAACCCTAAGGCTAGAGTGGACATGGCAACGTTATGCGATAGACCAAAGCAAGAGATGCAGCCTCCTAGAGGCGGCAAGAAATGGACAAGGCCTAAGGCAGATTTCATCTTGGCCAAGAAACATAGGAGAGAAGTACTTGAATGGATCCAGACGCTAATGTTCCCTAATGGGTATGCAGCGAATCTGAGGGGAGTGAACTTATCTACTCTGCGAGTCAACGGGATGAAGAGTCATGACTACCACATATGGATTGAGCGGCTTCTTCCGACGATTGTTCGAGGCTATGTCCCTAAGCATGTGTGGCTAGCGCTGGCAGAGTTGAGCTACTTCTTCTGGCAGCTTTGTGCCAAGGAGTCATCTCGGACCATGATTAAGGACTTGGAAAACATGGCGCCTATGTTGCTCTGTAAGTTGGAGAAGATCTTCCCACCAGGCTTCTTCAATCTGATGTAGCATTTGATATTGTACCTCCTGTATGAGGCACAAATGGGGGGGGGGCGTGCAGGCCCGTTGGTGCTATCCAATCGAGAGATGTCTAAAGACTCTTTGCAAAAAAATGGATAAATAAAGCCAAAATTGAGGCTTCCATTGCAGAGGCATACATTCTGGAGGAGGTGTCAAACTTCACAAAAAAATACTACAACGAGAACCTTCCTAGCGTGCATAATCCACTGCCTCGTTACAATGCTGGCGAAGATGAATTGAACCTCAGCCTTTTCTAAGGGCAACTCAGAAGCGCAAGTGCATCGACCACTAAGACCTTGACACATGAAGAGTGGCACTGCATCATGCTATATGTGTTGCACAACCTTGACGAGGTGGCACCGTACATGGGGTAAGTTCTCAACGAGCTTGTTGCAATACGCCGTCACTATTCCTCATCCAACCCCTTGTTTTACGTTGGTACAGTGAATTTCTTCATCACTTCTAGAATCAATCGAGGGATCCTACCCTGCAAGAAACTGATACCCTCCTTTCAAAGCGTGCGGGACTGGGTAGACCCGATTCCATTTGTTGGTTCAAAAACAAGGTACTTTTCATTTTAGCTTGTACTAAGTTCGACCTTCTAAGTTGCTCCTACGTTTGAATAATATAACGATGTATCCTGTACAAACTTGTAGGCCCAAACCGATGCGTCTATCAGTGGCGAGTTGAGATAGGTTGCAAGCGGTTGTGCCTATAGGGTCAAGTCATTTAATGGTTACGACGTCAATGGCTATCACTTTCACATAGCAAGCCACGAGCAGAGTCAGCCCAATCGAAGAACCACAAATAGCAGAGTGTTTACCCCTAGCACTGATGGCCTCGACTATTATGGAAGAATTGAAGGAATATACGAACTTTCATTCGCAAATGCCATCGGTTGCAAACCTCTTAGTCCTGTCATATTCAAATGCCATTGGTTTGATCCAGGAGTAACGAGATGGACCTCTCATATTAGGCTAGTCAAAATTCGATAGGATTCCGTCTATCCAGGAGATGATGTCTATATTGTGGCTCAACATGCCACGCATGTTTATTATACCTCTTACGCATGCCACACCAAAGAGCATCTTAAGGGTTAGGATATTGTGCACAAGGTATCGCCACACAGTAGACTGCCTATCCCAAACGATGAAGATTACAACTTCAACACAAACACATATGACGGAGAGTTCTATCAAGAAGAGGGGCTACAAGGGAGGTTCGAGATAGACTTAACCGAAGCGATAGGAATGGATATAGACAATGATTGGGTTGATGACGAGGACGATGGGGATGAGGTGCAAAATGTGAAGGACTTACAAATGCTTGAGCGATTACGTTTAGGCAATGACAATGAAGACAATATTCCTCCTTCGGATAGTGTTGATTATTTCGACATGGTTGATAGTGATGATGAGACTTATGATCTAGCTAATCCTGATCATGCAGATTATTTCTAATACATGTAATACTATGTTACTTTATAATTATGTTTTGTTTATTTTGCATCTATTTCTAATTACTTCTTGTTTATTCTTTTTAATTTCTAATTAACTCTTGTTTATTCTTTCCAATTGCAGGTGATTGAACAAAGATGGTGGGCGGCCGTCAGAGGAACGTGTTCTCTCTTTACTAGAGGACACAGTCTGCCGTCAGATAGGAGGAGGAAGAGCAGGAGCAAGAGGCAGCCTCATCCTCCCACACCACCGGAGGACGAGGTAGAGGAGGAGGAGGAGCAGGAGGTGGCCGAGGACGGGGACAGGGACGAGGATGAGCTGGTCTGACAGACGGACGAGGAGGAGGGGGTGGGGACGAGGACGAGGACGAGGACGAGGAGGCGGTAGGTATGGGTGTCGCTTCCTCTAGTTCATCGCATGTCTACTTGCGAGGTCCCGTGACCCTCCCTCCTCCGCTGCATCGTAATCAATGCCCGGTGATTTGTCCTAAAGGGCAAAAGTAAGTAACTTTATATGTTATCAATACTTCTTCATATGATATGTTGAAAATTGAAGTAGAAACTAATATTTTTTCTTAATCACTTATGCAGGAACTGGAGGGTTGTGTCGGGTGGTGGTCTCGCACGCCATGTCAATGGCATCCTGGGTCTTCTGTTGAAGACCCACTACCCTGGCATCGTTGACTTCGCCGGCAAGAGGGAGCCAGCCTACACCTTTGACCACTATTTCAATGGCCTCGACGCGGAGGAGGAGAACAAGGCGGTGCGGGTGAAGCGGGATTTTTGGGTAAGTCTTCATCGCACCACATTGCTCAGTACATCGCATTCATTGGAATTTTCTTGAAATAATGAATGGGTACATCATGTCTATATGCAGCTTTATTACAAATGCGAGGAGGGATTTGAGGTCAGGGCGGAGGCGGTGCTTACCAAAGCCTGCAATAAGCTCATCGTGGACATCCATTACGAGGCGCGCCCCCAGGCCATCGTCACTTACCACAGATCAGTCCTTGGAGAGGATGTCAAGAAACAACAAGCAAGAAACATGACGCTGACCAAGGACCAGTTCATGCAGGTAGATAAAGAACATGAATATTGATTTCTTTTGAGATTAAGTAGTCTTAATTTGTTCCTCTTATATGTCAAATACTTGATGACGTGCAGATGTGTCCATGATGGTGCGCCGCATATCACGACAGATGGGAGATGATGGTGAACAAGTGGTTAGGCCCTGAGTGGGCCGAAGCACACAATGCTGACCGGGAGCGGCGATTGCTGATGCCAGGTGTACCGCACCATCAAGGCAGCCGTAGCCTCGCCTCATACGGACAAGCATGGGTACTCGAATCGACTTCTCTATTCTAACGCTTAATTCTACCTAAGTGCTAATCATCTTGCTGTCTTTCTCGCAGTCAGCGTCACATGGGGCCCAGGAGTGCACCAGTTTCATGGCATATGCTATGCCCACAAGGGCAAGGCGACGTCCGACGTCTCCTGCAACCCGGACGACCTGCCCGAGGCCTACACCAACCCGACCGTCTACACCCGCATCAATGAGTACACGTCGGCGACAAGGACTCTCCATGGAGACGACTACGACCCGAGCTCCTAGGACTTTGATTCAATGTCGTCATGAGGATTGGAGGAGGCAAGAAGCATGGGCGGTACTATCTCGGAGACGGCGTCATCGATGCGACCTCTACTCTCTCTCTCTCCTAGGTCCGAGCATAGAGCACGGGCGCAAGCATTCCCATACGCCCATGGCCGAACACTTCACAGCAGCGGATTATGTCACTCTAGGTGATTCCTGTTTTATTCGTCGTACATTGATATTTACATACCTTAGCTTTGCATTCTTTAAACATTGTGGTGAAATGTTGCAGGCCCAGATCGAGCAATTGGAGGCCCTACGAGGGGCCGATCGCTAGAGGGTGGAGGCTTTGGAGGCCCAGCGCATGGCGATGGAGCAGAGGCAGCAGCAGCAGATGGCGGAGGTTCTCCAGTACATGCAAGCTCTTAGACAAAAGACAGGTGTAGCTCCGCCAGCTTCGCTATTCGTTACACCGCCACTTCTACCTCTCGGACACGCTACTCCTGTAAGTATTAATATGATTATTTAAGTTTGTATGTTCATGCTTAGGGTCAAACCACAACACTACTTGTCTGACACATGCAGTGTCTTCTCCTTTGTGCAGCCTCAATCGACGGGTTCGAATAATCCAGCTCTCGGGCCCTCGAATGATCCAGCTCATGGTACACCACAGTCTCAATGGGGAACTTGGGGATCTCGGTAGTTGTCTTTGCTTTGGTTGTTCACTTGTGGATTTGGACTTATGTTAGCTATTTCGACTTAGTGATGGACTTGTGATGCACTTGTGTTAGTTATTTGGAATTGTGATGGACTTGTTGACTTGTGTTAGCTATTTGGACTCGTGATGCACTTATAGTTATATATCTGATATATATTGTGATGCATGTGATGTATGTGAGATATATGTGATGGATGTGACATATATGTGATATATTATTTTTGTCGTGATGGAATGTAAAAATTCAAAAAAATAGGTCGGTTATGGTCACTTTGCCGAGTGCAACACTCGGCAAAGGCAGCGTTTGCCGAGTGCAATGCCAAAAACACTCGGCAAAACTGCGAAAACGAAGCCGATTTTGGCCAGTTTCCCAGCTTTGCCGAGTGCCGGGGAAGAAGACACTCGGCAAAGAATTTAAAAAAAACAATTTTTTTTCTTTGCCGAGTGCCGGCAGTGGGGCACTCGGCAAAGAAAAAATTCTTTGCCGAGTGCCACGCAGAGGGGCACTCGGCAAAGAAATTTTCAATTTTTTTTTCTTTGCCGAGTGCCATGCAGAGGGGCACTCGGCAAAGAAATTTTAAAAAAAAATCAAATTTTTTTTCTTTGCCGAGTGCTATGCAGAGGGACACTTGGCAAAGTTTTAAAAATATTTTCTTTACCGAGTGCCCAGCAGAGGGGCACTCGGCAAAGCATCCGTTAACGTTTCATGCGCCGTCACGGCAACTTTTCTTTGCCGAGTGCCGTAGCCGAGTGCCCGACAAAAAGCACTCGGTAAAGAGGTCTTTGCCGACGAAATTTTTGCCGTGTACCCTTTGCCGAGTGCGGCACTCGGCAAAGCCTTTGCCGAGGGCAAAATGTCCCTAGCACTCGGCAAAGCATGTGTTTCCAGTAGTGCCCGGCACTCGACGTGGAAGCGGTGGCTGCACCACGGCAGCGAGCGGACCTTCTCCCCGGGCTCGAGCTCCGCGAGGCAGACCGCGCAGTCTCCACTGTCCCCGCGCCCGTGTCGACCACTACCACCGTTATCGCGGCGAGAGATTAATTGTTGATAGGCCCCCCTAACTTCTGGGGGGCCATGATGGTCGCACCACTTGTGCCTCTGAGTGTACGGCCTACACTGTGAGCATGTAGTGCAGTGGTAGAGATGTCACATGATACTTCGGATCTTAGATTCGAATTGTAGAAAGTAGTCTTTCCTTTTGGTTTTCTACAAATTATTAACAGAGGTGGACAACTTAATATGTTCACCTCTGTAAATACTATTAACAGAATCGAGCGAGCTGACCGAGTATGTAAATAGCTTGGGAACAGAGACCATTTGACGAAGGAGGGTGCCTGTTTACTCCTGTAAATGAAAAATAGCCCCCTTTAAAAATGCTTTGCCTAGTAGTTTGGTACTAATGGCGATGTAAATATCTTTTCTCCGAGGTATCGCAAGTCGAAACTCACAATATGGATGCACACACGTACTGTTCATGCAGATCAACTTGTTGAGCACTTCGTTCCACGTGATCCTTTGCCATGAGGGGTAGAACAGTATGAGGACATCGGAAACGTGTTTTCTTCCTTGCTCCCAGTCTCATGTCCGAGTTGCATGAATCTACACAGAACCTAGGACGCTCTGTATTTGCTCCTAGGAATTGGGACCTGTTTGTCCTTAAGAACGACCAGGTTTTTGTCTCATAGTACATATGCATGTTACCCTGTTAAATTCAGTAGCTTTCATGATTATGGATGACAGCAGGCGTTCTTTTCTGTGTGTCACCATGAGAAGTCTTGGTGCTTGTGGCTGGCTGCAACACGTCTGCTTTTGGTTTTTGTATCGCTCAAGCAGGTTGACGAGAACAGATAACAGGTGGTGCCTGCACTTTTCCTGGTAATTGTAGCCTTGTAGGCACGAGCTTGCACTTTTCGTCTGTAAATGCGAGCTTGCCGTCCTATCAGTTGCTGTTAAAAGGTTGATTGGTCTCGTAATTTGGATTTTGGTCAAGTGTACATGCAACCAAATTTGGATTTTGGTCGCGTAAATTCTATCCCTACCACAAGTCAAGTTATTAACTTTTGACCGCGGAAAGACCCGTGTTGCAGTTGCGCACTAAAAGTGAATAAGTGATGATACTCTTTGTTGAGTTTCTGCTAAAAGTGTCTCATCATTTCATCAGTCGCTGAATGAATGTGAATATGAAAGAGTAGTGTTGTAAGTACGAATTTCCGTCCAAAGCATTCACATTCACTGGTACTGTAACAGAGACGGTCTGAAGGCAAAGTTGGTCTATAACGGCAACTACCATTTGCTACAGTAAATAATGGTCTGCTTTGGCTGCAGGAGAATAGCTGCGGATTTTGTCGGAACCCTACATGGTCTGCACAAAACGTGCGTTCTTTGCTTCTGCTGGACATGCATATGTACTTGTCAATATAGCTGAAAGTAAAGGAAGGTGTGATGTACTTGCCACAAGTTGAGATTTTCAGGAAATAGAGGGAAAATGAAGAACATGATCTGCACGGTGTGAGTAAATATCCTCATCCGTCACTATCTTTCATTTTCTGTAGAATTCAAAGCTCCTGGTCCAGGGTGGAAAGCTGATTGTGACACTGAACAGACCAAATGTGTTGCTTCCCTCGCAGGTCTGATGCAGCATGGTCTCTTTTTTAGATAAGAAAAGAACTAAAATCATGGCTTCACGAATGGTTCTGCAAGCAGAATGGTGCAGGAACTTGTATCCTTTTCAATATTGAACAGGCAATATCAAAGGTCCGATTGTTTTCTTTCGAAAGAAAGTTCCGACAGTCACGAGGTATCCTTATACTTAGAGATGCAAGCGGGCTAGCCTAGGAAAATAGATAAATATATACTAGAAATTCTTACCGTGATTAGAAATATCTGTCCTTTAATCTGATAGACTTTAATCATCATAACTAATAATAGTCATTGGGTTTATTCTAATTTATAAAAAAATATCCTCCTCTGCCATTATAAAAAATACATAAACTAACCTCCTAATTTTGCATCTAAATTACACAGTTAAATTCAAAATAACCTCCCTAAATTTGTATATAAATTACCCTCCTCTTCTATCATGAAAAATAATTCCAAATAACCCCTTAAATTTGCATTCAAATTACCCACCTTTGCTATTATAAAAAATATTCAAAATAGCCCCCTAACATTGCTTATAAATTATAAACAATTGCCATTATAAACATAATTCAAAATAACCCTCTAACATTATATCTAAACTACCCATATATACCATTATGAATGATAATTTAAAATACCCATTAAGGATTTTATAAAGTATCCACCTCTGTCATTATGAAAGATAATGCAAAGTAACTCCTAAGTTTACATTCAACATATCCATATATGCCATTATGAAAATAATATAAAGTAACACCATTATAAAAAGGAAACAAAAAACATCTCTTAAATCTACATGTAAATAATAACATATGTTATTACAAAAAATAATTCAAAAAATCCATAGACTAAACTATATATATTTCTAAATTACACGCTTCTACAACCTGTGAAGTTGAAAACATGCATAATACTATGTTCCACCATATAAACCATTGAAATGTATACATAAGGATAAATATTTATTTTTGAGTTACATGCATGAGAGGTTTTAGTTAGATCTATCAACTCCAAAATTTGATTTTAATGTGTCTATATATAAACTTTTTAAATGGTTCACCACACGTCAACTCCCCTTTGTTTGGCCCATAGAAGTTCGTCTAGGCGCCAGTGCTACAGAAACAGCAATTCACCCACGAAGAGGCCAAGTCCGCGGGTCCTAAGTTGCCCATTCTTAAAAACAGTGCCAAAACAGCGCCTTGCCCAAGTGCCTGTGCCATCCAGATGAGTAATAGGCCAAGTCCCGGGCCGACGTTCCTATGGTTCCTGTGGGGGTAGAAACAGTAGTTCACCTAGGCATCCGTGCAGAAAACAACAGTTCATCCGCACACCCGTGAACAGGCCAAGTCCCCAGGTCCCAAGTCATTCATGCTTAAAAACAGCGCCTCGTCCACACGTCCATGGTGCCAAACCATAGTCTTGTGCGGGTGTCCGATCCTTGCCATCCAGGAGAGGAATAGGCCAAGTTCTCAAGTACACGGTTCTACAGTGCCTGTGGGGCAGAAGCCGTAGTTCACCCAGGCGTTTGTGCTGAAAAATAGCAGTTCTCCCACATGTCCAACGGCCTACCATGCGTGCATTCATGATAGGGCATGGACATAGCTTAAGTGTCGTCACACCGCAGCATAGGCCTAGGCACGTTTGTACGGACGATGGCAAAGGGTGTATCCATTAGATGGTTGGATGGTTGCCTGGTTGGACTTATGAGTATGTATGCACGGATGGCAGGAAATGGCTAGGACGGGCAATGGGCATGCTGGATATGGCCAACGGGAGGCGAACAAAAGTCGTGGGAGAAGGAAATGGCTCAAGTGAGGTGAAAACAACTCACAATGGGCTAAGAGCGAGTAAAGAGAAGCAAAATGGCTCACCTGGGCAAAGCCGTGCTGCAAAAACAGCAGCTCGGTTCGAAAACAGGTAAGGGAGGTGAAAACGGGCGAACACAGGCCCACTAGGGCGGCGTGCGGGCCCTAGGAAACTTGGCCTTGGTGCTGGCACATGAAAAGTCGAAGGTTCGGTTCATCTATGGCCACAACGGCTCACGCGTTCCCCCATTCTTGAAAACACCAGTTTTTGAGCAAAAGACATGGCAAAACTTTGTATCACATGGGTTTCATGCTATCTTCCAAAACTGTGTGTTGTAAGGAAGGGAAAACTCCCAGAACTTCTAGGAAGGGGGATGCCCCTCAAGTATAGTAGGGGGTAAGGGCTTGGGTGGCTGAGAGTCGGGTAAGCTGCTGCGAAACCACTAGTATTTTGGCCATTTTTCACTAGGACTGCTCCACTGGCCCTTGGTGAGCCCCGCGGTTTTCCCGGCCGGTCGACGCACCTGCCATGGCTCCCTTTAGGGAAGCCATTGTTGGCAGGAGCTAGGAGGCAGTAGGTGATGAGGGCTGTCTATGCCTTGGACAAGTGGCTGCATGCTTCCGGCCCATTGTGGGATACATTCTGGTTGCTCCCACGCTCTATGGACCTTTGATTGCCGTCTGCACATGAATACTTGTCATGCCTAGCGTGGATGGATGCTTTATTTGGCTTAACCATCATGGCTATGCTGGAACATTAGTTATGTTGGACCAGTGATTGCTTGGAGGCCCCCCGCCGATGTGCGGCGACTCCCGGTGCCTTTGTCCCTTCATTCGTGCGGACACCTTTGCTCGCTGTAGTGACAAGTGCTTGAGTGCAACTACTTGTCGCACGAGAAGTTGCATTCGTTACATGTTGCCTTTGTCAAGTCCACCCGAAGGGTGTGGTTCATCAGTAGTCATATGCTTGTCTCAAAGATTAAGCTATGTGCAAGTATGAACAAATTTTAACTATGAAACCACAAATGGATCATTAAGTCAGTTATAGGTTCTTTGATTGTACGTGCTTCTTGGATATCGGTAGTAATTCTACAACTAATACGTGCAACAAACCCTGACTTCTATGAGGGGCGCATTTATTAGATAAAAGGCTCATGCAGGCTCTTCTCGCTGATATGATGATTCATGATAACTTTATGGATAGCACGACTGTTGTGCCAGCGACACATCATTCAAATTTCTAACTTTGGTCTGTTCGTCTTCCTCCGGTCAATTCTTCAAAGCGTATAAGCTACAGCTTCCTCTAGAGATGAGTGCAATTTTTAATGTCTTCCATGTCTTCCAGCTGAGAAAATGCTTGCGCATGCCAGATGAAGTAATTGAACCAACCAACATCAAGCTTAAATCAAAGTTGACATATGAAGAGAAGCCGATACAGGTCTTGGAAGAAAAAAAGAGAAGGGTGTTATCCACATTTCACGTTTCCCTCTATAATTGTTATTAACAGAGGCGAGCAAGCTGACCAAATCTGCAAAATAGCTTAGAAACAAAGATGATTTGACGGAGACGGTTGCCTGTTGGCTCCAGTAAATAAAAAATACCTGGTCCCTAACAATGCATTGCCTAGTAGCGATATAGAGTTTGTGCATCTTTCAGCTCAGTTCCAATGGCGATGTACGTCTTATGGTTGCTCTGAGGGATCGCAAGCCCTAAGTCACAATATTGATGCACTCGCGTAGTTTTCATGTAGATCACCTCGTTGATCATTTCGCTCCTTGTGATCCTTTGCCATGTGGGGTAGAACAGTATGATCACATCGGAAACGTGTTTTCTTCTTTGCTCGCAGTCTCCTGTCCCTGTCCAAGATGCACGAATCTACACAGAACGAAGCTCTGTATTTGCTCCAAGGAACGATCGACCTGTTTGTCCTTAAGAACGACCTGTTTTTTGGTTCATGCAGTACATATGCATGCTGCTACCCTGGTCAATTCAGGAGCTTTGATGACTGTGGCCTATGGATGACAGCAGCCTCCGATCCTGTGCTGTAACCATGAGAAGTCTTGGTGCTTGTATCGCTGAAGGTTGAGGAGAACAGATAACGTACCCGATGGTGATGCTTGCACTTTTCTTGGTAGTCGTTGGCACGAGCTTGCACTTTTCCTCTATAAAAACGAGACAGTTGCTGGTGTACTATTACTATAGGAAATTGGGTCCAAGGCGTTCATACCCTCCCTGTTACAGTAGCAATGCTATGAAAAGTTGGTCTATAATTGGCTACTTCGGTAACTACCCTCTGCTACAGTAAATAATGGTCTGCTTTGGCTGAAAGAGAATAGCTGCGGATTTTGTCGGAACCATACGTGGTCTGCGCAAAACGTGCGTTCTTTGCTTCTGTTGGGCATGCATTTGTGTACTTGTCAGAGTTAATAAGTTCGAAATATCTGAAATGGAAGGAAGGTAAGGTGTGCTGCACTTGCCGCACATTGAGATTTTCAGGAAATGGAGGGAAAATGAAGAACATGATCTGCACGATGTGAATATAAATACCAAAAATATAAATATCCTGATCAGTCACCATCTTTGATTTTCTGAAGAATTCAAGCTCCTGCATGGTCATAAGCTGAGTGTGACACTGAAAGAAGAGACAAAATCTGTTGCTTCCATTGCAGGCCTCATGCTTCCTTTATAAACATAAACTAAAACCATTGCTTCATGAACAACGGTTCGGCAAGCAAAATGGTGAAGGAGTATCCTTTTCAATTTTGGTTCAGCAAGCACAATGGTGAAAGAAAGGGACTTGCATCGAACAACAGTGTTGGAGATGATGGTGGCGGCTCCGAGACTGCTGTCGCGGCATGAGCTTGCCATTTTCCTCTGAAACGACTCACCGGTCCCGATCGCGACATGTCGGTCTTCATCCACCACGATTGCGGGCTCCATTTCTGGCTCACATCGTCACAGGTTGGGAAGGGTTTTTGGAAGGTTTAGACGACTGAAGCCAGAGGTGTGTGGTCGAGCCTGGTTGATGAATTATCTTTCCAACTAATACCGAACTCCTGTTAGTCTGTTATCATCCACTTTTGACTGCTGCTGGGTGACAGGTATGTACACGCATCCGTGTTCAAGCTGCTAAGCTTGTTGATAAAGCGCACTGCAGTCTGCACTACTACTGGCATCTGTTGAGACAACTGAAATATGTCTGCTAGGGTGGCGCTTTGCAGGCTCTTCATGACAGTAGTCCCCCGCAGCAGCAAGCAACAACCGACCTGACCGGAAGCTCCGCGCGGTGACGCGATTTCTTCGGAGGAATGGGACCTCCCACTTTTTGTCAATCCGTGATGAGGCGAGTTCCTGACTTCCTGGACTTGGCCTTGCTTGTCTTCTGGGTTTAGCCACGGCGTCACCGCGTCAGCATCTAATCACTGTCCGGCTGCCGGGGCCACCGTAGACAGACGAAGCAGCAGCAATGCAGGTTGTTCACATCGGCAGCCAGCCGGTGTCTTGGTACAGGTTCCGGGCGAGGCCAATGGGACCTGCTGCTTGTCGCCATCCTGGAGTGCGACCCTAACTTTGTTGGTCTTCCTCTTGCTCCGGTCAATTCAGCGGCTTCCTAGCCAGCTTCGTTGTCACGGGCACGCCCGGACCAAACGGGATGACACTAGACAGCCTCCGATCCTCTCACTCACAAAGTCACAAGCCGCGCGGTTCCTATCCTGGGAACGTCAGTGCCTACAACACGTCACGGATATCAGATTTCTGCCACGTTTCTTTGAAACTGGCCAGCAGAAACAAGAGAACCGATTGATCCAACCGAAAAGAAAGAATGGGAGTTGCATTGAACTTCAGTGTAGGAGATAAAAAGCAGGAGATGATGGCGGCCACGATGATAAGCTCGGATCTAGGCCTCTGTTCAGATGAAACTGCTGTCGTGGCACGAGCTTGCCATTTTCCTCTGAAACGTCTCACAGGTCGCGAGTCGCAACATGTCAGTCCTCATACTCCACAATTGGCGGCTACATTTCTCGCTCACATAGTCACAGGTTGGGATGGTTATTTGGAAGGTTTAGACGACTGGAGCCAGGTGTGTGGTCGAGTCTGGTCGATAAACTATCTTTCTAATTAACTAGTAATAGTGTAATACGCAACTCCAGTTATCATTCACTTTTGACGACTACCACCGTTGGGTTGGTAACAGAGTGACTGGTACACCCATCCGTCTTCTAGATGCTAAGCTCTTGTTGATAAAGCGCACTGCACTCTGCACTACAACTGGCTTCTGTTGAGACAACTGTGTGTCTGTCAGGGACAGATCTTGAAGCTGCTACAAGAGTCTTACATGGAATTGTCTCTTTGGTTCAAAGTATTGCATAAACAATTCATGTTCTGCAGTTCATGATACAGTTAAGGTTTCTGTCGGAACTCTATATGATGTGCGCAAAACAATGCGAGTCCTTGCGTCTGGAAAACAGCCAAACGTACTTACTTGTCAATGCCAGCGTGTTGTGCTTAAAATATCTCAGCATACTTGTTAATACATGCCGCATCATGAAACTATTTCAATATAATAATCCTAGGTGTCCACATATGGTTTACTTTAAAAGCAAATTCAGGTTTTAGTAATGATATGAAATGGCACAAGTGTGTGGTCGAGTAGGGTAGATAAATCACCTCTCTAGCTGATGGCACCAAACAAGCTCTAGTTATTACTATTCACTTTGACAGCTAGGCAACATGTACATGGATTCGTCTTGCTATTCATAATGGAATTGCACATTGCCCTTGTCACTCATAGCTTCTGTTTTGCGATGTGTACATGTGCGTCAGACACAAATTGAAGCTGCTTAAAGTGTCTCGACAATAGCTGAATAATTTTTTAGTTGAATCAAGTGGATTGGGGAAATGTAGGCATCACCTCCATTCCGCTGAAAATGTTGCAAAAAATTCAGTTGAAGAAACGCCAAACAAAATGAATGAATTTACTTCAAACGAGCTGTCAACAGTATCACAATTCAATTATTCATGAAACATCCTGGTCTTCGATCATGCTATCACGGTCGCTGTGGGTACCATATCCACTTGGAACTTATATAACATATTTGCACACTGAATTCAAGTGTAACTGGTCATCGCAAATAGCACATAATCAAACATATATCTTGTTTCCCTCCACCTTCTCAAATCCAGCAATATAACATTATGCTCATTAGTTTAGTAGAACATTAATGTCTATCTCACCACATAGATCTGATCATCTATATGGATTTCAATCTGAGATGCAGGTTATATAACTACACAAGGGCAAGTTCCATGTCATTTGCATGAACTGGTAGTTTGAGGCATGCATTAGAAGTGTTGTCATCATACATCTTTCACTTCATGGATTGTGACTTCATTGCAACTTAATAATTTTTAGGATCAAAATGATCCGTAGTAATAATTCACAACATTCATGTTCATTGTTCATGAATATCACCCTTTACGCACAAACAATTTGCTATGATTTTTTGCTGACAAGGATAGATCTCATCATTAGTAACTTACACCCGGGGGATGGGTCATGCTTTTCGCCATCCTCAAGTGCACTCGACCAAAGTCTGTGTTCGCCTTCGGTGGTAATTTAATGGCATCCCAAGCTCCATTATTATATATAGGAATGCCAAAAGACTAAATCGGTGACAGCCTCCTGTCAAGTCTCATTCTTGTGGCCATCCTTAGTCCCTAAAATACGTGATTGATGTAATACTATGTTTCCTATTCCATTCATTCATGACTAGCAGAAACATTTGCAAGAAAACAAAGAAAAAAAAGCCAATGATGGCGACAATTAAGCTCTGGTCCTCGTTCAGATGCATCTTGCTGTTTCCTCTGCCAAATTACATGTGTGGTGGGTTGATTGGACGATCTGCACATCTTTTAGATAATGGAAAGAAGTAGCTGCTTGCATCCCCATTAAAGAGGAATCATAATAATTTATTAACCCACCAATTAAAGACACACAAAGAATTTTATGACAAAACAAAATCAAGATCCAGTTCTAAATATTGAAGGCCATTTGAGGGACAAAATGGGCTCAATGTTGCAGTCTCTAAAGTATGACGACAAGCACCCAATATGAGCGCTTGTCGATCTTCACACCATTCCCATTAGGCCTAGAAATGAAGCTAGTGTGTTCCCTGAATAGAACCTTCAAAAGATATTTGGGTCGGCATTTGTGGAAAACATCTTCGTTCCATGTCATCCAAGTTGACCATAAAATGGTCACTGCACCGGTCAATAAAAGGGATAAAAACATTTATTTTTCAAGAAAACCAATCATTAAATAAGTTTTGGATATTGCGATGTGCCTTAATTCCTAGCACCATGTGGACTGATCTGTACAAAAACGTGGCATGCGAGTAGTGACATAAAACTTATTGAATGATTTCAGATTTGCTGCAAAGGCAACATGATTTATCTCCATTTCAGTTCCTCTCTGCTAAACTATCCTTAGTGAGAATAACCAGGTTTTTAAAGAACCAAAGAAAGATTTTAATCTTCAAAGATATCTTTAGCTGTGAAACTTTTAACCATTACTAATAAGGTATCTATACAATGACTTTACTATGAGCAAATCCATCTGAGTCGACTCTTGCCCTCGAGGAGGAACTATTGGAGCAGAGCCCCACCACTCAAGGTTCACCAATGTGTCGCGCTTTCATGCAAGCCGAGGAGAAGACCTGGTGGCCAAAGGCCTTCAGGAGCCTTCGGGAGCAAGCAACCAAAGACGAAGGGAGCCTTCGGAAGATACCGAAGGTAGCAGGAGGTCCTCTCAGACACAGCTCCCCAACACACGCTTAGAGACTCCGGGAATCCGCGAAGACCCTACCTGACCATCGGAGTGGGCGCGTTCCGGCGGTGGAGTTGAGGGTCATGACCCGAGAAAGAAGGGCCCAAGAAGCCCCATACTCATAATAAAGTGATTCAGAGAGAGAATGTCCCTAGTCTCATCTTGTTTCTGTCCTTTTCAGTTACGTTGGTTCATCATCTTATGTTGAGAACTGATGCCCTCAGGAGTTTCATGTTGGTTTTATTGCTCAAGCAACAGAGCCCTTCTTTTGTACTCTCTCTGTCAACAAAAGAATGCAACTATGGGTTGCGTGCCAGTTAAAGTAGTTGATGTTTGACTAAATTTCTAGTAAATGGTTTTAACATTTATGGCTCAAAATTGGTATAACGAAAGTATACTTCATAACGAATCCAATGATATTATTTTGTATCATAATGAGTTATTTTTTTATATAAATTTAGTCAAACATAAAAGTAGTTATTGGTCCCTTGAAATGTGAGAATTGCATTCATATTTATGGATGGAGGAAGTACCTCAAGAGAATCACTGCCATTTTCTTACATAGTTATAATACCAAATTGCTACTGTGGAGCATGTAACTATGGTTTAAGGTTCATAAAATAAATAAAATCTTTTTCATGATGGATGTAAGACTTGCACAGATGCACCTAATTTGTATCCTTAAAATTCCATTGATTTTTGTGGAATTGCTATATCGATAATATCGTGCCAGATGGTTTTCCATCCATTGTACTTTACACACAGCCTGTCGTCTTGTTTTGACCCATCCATTGCGTCCAGCTTGTATTTGTAACTGTAACTGTAACTGCAGGAGATGGATGTGACCATGTGTGCAGCTCATTCAGTTTACTGCACCTCAGGATGTGCTATAGCGGGCTGAAGTGGGCTTTGTATGCTCTACCGCTAGACCTGCCATGAGGATGCTGCTTGCGAGCATTTGTGTAGCGGGCCTCTCCACAGTACAGCCCGCATAAAAAATACTGGCAGGCAGCGCGGCGTGGTGTGGGCTGCCTGTCGGCAGCCTGCCCCGGCCTGCTTGCATTCCTTAATAACATTATATCCTCAGGCCCTAAATGCCCTGTCTATCTGATGAAGCTAGACCATCTTTTTATCGAGCCTAATAATAAGCGTACATATATGCCTTATGCACAATCACCTTTGATGCATACGAGGATGCGCGCGCGTGTGTTTGCCTGTGTCTCTCTCAGCGTCAGGTACTCAGGTGCGTGCATGCGAACCAGGTATAACCAATAACCCCATGCATTTCGATGTCATATACTCCTTCCACCCCAAACTTTCTCGAGAGTCAAAGCATCTTGAGTTTGACCAAATATATAAAAAGAATTACAAAGATTTATTACATTAAATAACTATGATATTAAAATATAATTAATGAATAATCTAACTAAATTTATTTGGTACCATAAATATTATTATTTTTATTATATAAATATGGTCAAACTTGATTTCAATGTAGCAGTGTCAAGCACCAAGCAACGCTAATGGGCAATAATGGCCTTTCTTTAACACTAGTTCAATCGGTTGCGGATTTTTCGAATAGCAGATAATTAAGGGTACAGGCGCTTCTGGTCTTGTGCTATGTTTTCAGACAGGCGAAGCAGCATGCAGACTAGTAATAAGTGTGTTTTAGATTTGTCCTAACTAAAACATTTCAAGTTTAACCAAAATGATAGTAAAACTTACCAATATTTATGACACCAAATAGGTAGAATATGAAAATGTATTTCATAATAAATCTAACAATACTTATTTGGTATCATAAATATTAGTATTTTTTTGTATAAATTTTGTGAAACTTAAAAAAAATATGACTTAGGACAAACCCAAGACATCATTTATTTTGGGATAGAGGGGTACTCCTCTATCAGGCGGCCGCTCAATGCTTTCCTTCGGGGCGAATGGAATGTGCTTTGTCTCCATCCTTGACCGCGACGGCACGACCTAACTTTGTCTTCTTCGTCTTCCTCCGGTCAAGCAATTCAAAAGCGTGCTCCATTGTCTTCGGGCATTAGCTACAACACGCCGCACGCCGCCGGGAGACGACCGCCGCAAGCGGATGACGACAGCCTCCTGACAAGCCGCGTCAGGGCCTGTACGCAACACGTACGTCACTATACTTCGGGAAACTGGAGTACTACTATTAGGGTGTGTTCATTTCGCGAAAAGTAGGTGAAAAGTTACTGTAACATCTTTCGTTGTTATTTGACAAAATTTGTCTAATCATGGACTAACTAGGCTCAAAAGATTCGTCCCGACATTTACAGACAAACTATGCAATTAGTTATTTTTTACCTATATTTAATGCTCCACGCATGGGTCGAAAGATTTGATATGATGGGTGGAAGAAGAAATATTTTGGGTTGGGATGGGGAAGTGAACAAGGCCTTAGGTTTCAGGTTTCTGCCGCTGCCTTTCCATCGTTCAAGCTAGCTAGCTCACCAGCTGAAACAACCGATTTGAACCGAAGAGAGATGGAACGGCATGATTAAAGCAGGCAACGATGGTGGCCGGCGCCGACGACAACGAGCTCCAATTTGGTCGTCTGTTCAGATAAAACTAAACTGCATCTGCATGCCGTCGTCGTGGCACGAGCTTGCCGGCCGTTTTCCTCTGAAACGTACTACGCGACATCACATCACAGGTTGGGGAGGTTAATTGGACGGTTTAGATGACTGGATGAGTCAAGTGGTCAAGTGTGCAGTCTTCGATCGATTTCGGTTCGGTTATACTATTATATTTTCTGTCTAACTCATACCGAAACTCGATCCAGTTATACTATTATCGGTTTAGGCTGCTGCTGGTGTGACAGGCTGAAAGGTACAGGGAGACGCTAGTGCCCCGTAACTCCCACCCAACATGTTGTCACCGCTGCACCGCGTTCCATCCCTTCGCTTCTCACACGCTTGCACGATGGCAGGTGAGTCCTATTGCAACATGTATAATACCAGATCTACTTTTGTAACATCTAGATGAAACGCTTACAGCATACATCCGAAATAACTGAAACACTTACAACATATGTCAGAAATACTAGAAAAACATGTGTGTAGCCATTGCAAAATATATGCAACATTCAGATGAAACACTTGAAACACGTTTGAAGCAAATGCAAACACTTAAAAACATACGCTTGCAACCATGGATATACATGCAACATCTAAATCTATTTTTGCAACGTCTAGATGAAACACTTGCAACATACGTCTGAAACAGATGAAACAATCGAAACATACACTTGAAACGTATGTGTATAGGCATTGCAACATATGCAATATATCGATCTATTTTTGCAACACCAATATAAAACAGTTGCAACATACCTCTGAAACATCTGAAACACTTGAAACATACGTTTGAAACACGCGCTTTCAGCCTAATATCTCCTTGCTATTTGGGAATGGAGGCTCGTTGGCGCGTGGAGTTCACCGGTGTAGAGCTCGTTGGTGGCGTGAAGCTCTCCACTCTGGTGGATAAGGACGCGGCAAGTCCAGTGGAGAAGGCCACGGCCGGTCCACATGCTATAGAAGGCCGCAGCGGGCGAGAAGGCGCGGTGGAGGAAGACGGCTGGCGGAGTAGAGGGGTCGTGGAGAGGGAGGCATGGTGGAGAGTGCGGTCGCCGAGGCGGCGCAGGCGTGAGTTGAGTTTTTTTTAAATAGTCGGGGGCGAGTGTGAGTGGATGAGTAGATAAGAATTACCATGGGGGTAGTTCTTGGGCTAGCACGGGCGGCCCATCATCGGGAGAATCCGGTGTAGACGGACGCCCTACACCTAGAAATACTGATATCCATAATGTTTTTGGTCGGCCACATTTATCAATGTGACTAAGTTATTTTCTTTTCTTTTTGCTGACAACACCGGCACCATATCAAACAAGCATGGATAGGGGATTTTATTGGATTTAGGGCATGTTTGGTTCCCCTTGCTAAAGTTTAGCTATTAAAACCAATGACTAAACTTTGGTCATCCCTGTTTGGTTCTAGTGACTAAAAGTAACTAAAGGCCATTAAGTAGTTCAACAAAGACTAAACTACCCCTATTGAATGGCCAAATCAGGGTGGGGGACCAGCAATAATAAGGGGCAACCCTTGTCCACTGGGTACTTTAGTCCACTTTTAGTTACTCTTGGGTGACTAATGTGACTAAACTACTTTAGTCCCTTTTTAGTCGGTTTGTTTGGTAGTTTAGTAGCTAAAGCGACTAAAGTTTAATAGCACCGGTATACGGTTGTTCATTTTAATGATAATGTTTCGTAATTTTTTACCTGTAATAATGGCAACATGGAGGTTTTTTTTTGTTAATCAAATACTAAGATAATAGATAGATTATTTAAATTGTGTAATCCTCTCGTTCTAAGATAAGACTATTCAAAACTCAAACATTGAGCCCTCAAACATAGTAGAATTTTACAAGTGAACTTGTGTATAATTACTAAACAGATCCACGAAGCCACTACAACAGAGCGCAACATGATAGAACAAAGATTTGATTCTCTATTCAAACAACCAAAAAGTGGTTCTACACTGCGAAGTCATGTAGCAAATTTGTATACTATCATATGAGAGCTCAATCAATCACGGCCACGTGGAACCTAAAAAGTATATCTTGTTTCTCTCCAACTTCTCAAATTCAGCAATAGGTATTGTTATTTGCTCGTTAAAACGTACATATGTCCTCGCCACATGATCGGACATTCTCTAGATTTAATTCCAGTTCCAGCTAGCAATATGCTATATATACATGCACAAGGACGAGTTCCATGCCCATTGCACGAAACTTTAATTTGAGGTACGCAGGCTGCCGTTGTCAAGCTCAGCATACATAGTGTTTGTGCATCTTTCAGTTCAGTCCGAACGACAATGTACAACTTAAGATTGCTCTGGGGGATCACAAGTCCGGAAGTCCCTCAGTCACAATATGGATGCGCACACTGCTCATGCAGATCACCTTGCAGAACATTTCGTTCATTTTTCATTCTTGCCCTTTGCTATCAGGGGTAGAACAGTATGCTCAGTACATTAGAAACTTATTTTCTTCCTTGCTCTAGGTCCCATGTCCAAGATGCATGAATTCACACATAAGCTACGTTTTCACTCCAAAAGAATTCGGACCTGTTTGTCCTTAAGCACGACCACATTTTTGGCTCATGTATCATGCATGTATGTATGTATTTATGTCACCCTGCCAAGGGTAATAAATAGCGTATAGCGCGGGTTGGTAGCGGATTGACGTTGAGGTAGCGGATTACGGATAGCAGGTGATATTGCGGACGATAAGTTCCAATAACAACACCTGATAATCTCACGTAATTCTAAGTACATATATCATGAATAATGAGTATAAATAGACATTTAATTGCACTAAAAGGATTGATGTCTCACATACTTAAATTAAGAAATCAAACATTGTGTTCCACGTATAAGAGTTGGTGAAGAAACATATTATGACTTATCAGCCATAAAATAGTTCACAAGGGTATCACTCATTGTCATTGTCAGAAACAACAACATCATTGGTCTCATGGTTGAAAATTGCAAGTTCTGTATCAATAATCACAAAATCTTGCAAAAGTCAGTATTCAGTAAGAAAGTAAGATGAAAATTTGATGTTTTTTAGTGACTACAGCCAATGCACGAGTTTGTGGTTGGGGGGTGTGAGTTGTAGCGCTGGGATGGCTAGGGTTATTAGCTTCCACGCTATTGCGGCCTGCTACGTGCAATTGCGGCTCGCAATATCGCCCACTATTCAGAATTGCGGCCACAAAGTTTTTGGCTGCAAAGTTCGGAGTGCTGCCTTGTAGCGGTAGCGGCAATGGGCCGCTACCGCTATTGCGGTCGCAATTCCGGCTGTTACCGCCGCTATTTATTACCTGAGGCTTGCTAGCTGGTCCATTCAGGAGCTTTGATACAGTAGCCTAGCTCCTTTAATTCCTGTAACCATGAGAACTCTTGGTGACTGCATGGCTGGCTCCAACACGTATATCTAAGTTTGGCTTTTGTGTCGCTTAAGGTTGACGAGAACAGATTACACGATGGTGATGGTTGCAGTTTTCCAGCTAGTGGTAAAGCACGAGCTTGCACTTTTCCACTGTACACGACAAAGCCAAGTGTACAAGTGACCAAACTTGGCTGATAATTTGCATTGGTCGGGTAAATTCTCTTTTCTACCTCAAGTCGAGTTACTAACTTAATTTTCACCGTGTGATGGCAAGACCCGTGTCTGATAAAGTGAATTAGTGATGATACTCTTTGAATCTCTCCTAGATGTGTCCCATCAGTTCAATCATTCGCTGAATGAATGTGAATAATCGTCCTTGTTACGGTACGTACCAATGCAGAGTTGGTCTATAATTGGCTACGACCTGGATAACTACCGTCTGCTACAGTAAGTATTAAAATTTCTTAAAATTAATAATGGTATGCTTTGGCTGCAAGAGAATAGCTGTGGAATTTTGGACAAAACATTCGGTCTTTGCTTCTAGGAGTATTGGACTGTGTACTTGTCAGCGGCGATCTCAAAATCTCTGAAACGAAAGGGAAGGTGCATGTGTGCACCTGCCACACACTGAGCTTTTCGTTCAGGAAATAGAGGAATGAAGAGCATGATCTGCACAATGCAAATAATATATAGTAGAATATATATAAATTATATAAATATCCCCTGTCACTATCTTTGATTTTCCGAAGAATTCAAGCTAGGTGCCGGTCCAGGATGGAAAGCTGAGTGTGACACTGAAGAATCGAAATGTCTTGCTTCCCTCACAGGTCTCCTGCATGATTAATTCTTCCTTCAGGGAAAAAAAACTAAAATGATTGAAAAAAAACTAAAATGATTGATTCACGGATGGTTCTGCAAGCGAATGGTGAAGGAAACTTGTATCCTATCCAGTATTTGAACAGACAATAAAAGGTCGTAATGAAGATTCCTTGTACTTTCTAATGTTATATTGTTAACGTGGTATCCTCATGTTTATTTATATAATATAAATGTAAACGTACCTAATTATAATAATTATTTAAACCACACAAATTGGTGGTGACGGTACAGTTTGTTGTGCGGCGGAACGTTGCCTAGATTAGAATCCAGCGAACTATGAGGTACTCCCGTAACTTTCATTATTTGAGAATTCTCAATACAAATTTTTGGTATAATTTTTGTATAACAAATTTTACGAATAACATAAATTGTACACATAAGACTTTGTTGTCTCACAATTATTTTTGCCTCTGATTTAGTTTAGAGATTATATTTGTTAGCAGATATTTTCCTAAGATTTTGTTTAGAAAATTTGATTTGTTAGTATATATTATCTAGAGTCTGGATTAGTTAGAGACTTGGTAACTATTGTGTGGGACATTCGTACAGAGGTCACGCATGATGTAATTTGGAAAGCAAACAATTTCAATGTACTTCCTCTACCTCTGGTTCTACCAAGCTCGCCGCAGTCGGGGCTGCATCCTGGCTCTCCGTCGCCATTGCTACAGGTCTAATTAATTCCCTCCTCATTCCATAACATGGTATGTTTACACAACAAATTTTTGAATACATATGTGCCCATTGGCTAAGAAACACCATTAGAACACACAATTAACGGTGAACACCCAGAAAACTGACCAATATTAACATTGGCTTCGCAAAGAAGATACTTCGATCCGACCATCACATAGATTTGTCCCTACATATCCACCTATAGCATGGCCCACACATCCAGTTGACTGCCACCAAAGACACACTGACTGCAATGTTTTCAGTCCATCAAGATAAAAAGAATCACTAGTGTGTGGAGGCTCTTAGGCTAAACATGGCATGTGAAGACAAATGCATACAGCAGGTTTTAGACCATTTCCTCCTCATAGTCAACGCATGGCTATGGATGCTGTAATCCCCAACTAGGTGACCGGCCGTCCAACAATGGTCACGCATGGCCTACCAAATGCACTACCTGTAAATTAATAAACAAATATTTTGTTTCACGCCAACATCCTAATTCCCAAAATAGATGAGAAGTAACTGTTTACTCATTAGCTAAGTAGACTATCTTTAATGTGTATCACCATATCAAAGCACTATATATACACACATGCAAGAGGAGCTCATGAAGAGGAATGCTGTAAAAAATGTTAGTGTAGTCCGGGCGATAAACAATTGCATGTATTCACGACATACTTGCCCATTATTCATGCATGTCACCATGTAGTACGAACTATTAAAAAGAGCTACTAAGGGTCGAATCATTCCTAAAAAATAAACTATTGGTAGAATATTTTAAGTAAATAATCTATATCTAATATTAAAGTAAAATTTTACAGCGCTTATAAATAATGAGAGCTCTCGGTTTTGTTAGATCTGATGATTTAAAAATATAAGGAACCAAGTGAAAGAAACTTAAATTGTGGGCCGAACAAAAAAAATACGTGGACTCGGAACTGATTTCTAATTAAATTTGAAGGACATGACAGTATTTTTACGATCTAATTAGCCACTTCTCGTTTGAAGCTGTACTTCTCATCTTCTTATTCGTATGTTCTCTCCCAAGTAGAGGCAGCAATAAGAGTCCTCGGCCCCTTCGCACCCGGACATCGTCCTCAGCTCCACTCTTTCTTCCTCGGAGCCGGCGGGCTGCGCCTAGCTGTCCTTGCCGTGCGGAGCTTGCTCCGACAGTCAGCCACTGCCGCGCGGTGAGCATTCCCAAGCCCGTGCGACCTCGCCATCTCCTGAATCACGTTCCATGGCTTCGAAACAGAGCCTCTCCCAGAAATCCAGCCAATCGCGTCCTCCTGCAGCGCATGACGCAAGCAGCTGGCCATGTGGCGTGCATGCTTTGTTTTGCTCTGTCCGTTGCTAGCATGGTGATGTCACCGTGTCATCGTGCCTACGCAATATACGTCCATTTTCCTTTAGAAAAATACACATGTACTCGGAAGAAGCGTTGAGCTTCTCAGCGTCAGACGACGAGAACTTGCAAGCGCACCGCTCCCTCACCCCCTCTGCAGCCGCCGCCGATTTGGAGCAGCACCGTGCAGGACGGCCGAGCTCCTGGGCCGTGGGAAGATGGTGACCACGGAGGTTGGAGGAGCTAGGCGCAGACCGCGTGGAGAAGAAGGGCACCGCCGGGCTCAGCTAGCGCAGCAGCAGCCTGGGGCGAGCTGCGTAGGTTTTCTCTACCGGTATTTTAAAAATCTCAACGGCCACTGATAAACAGGAATATCGGATATATCAGAAATTTATCGGCGATAGAAATAAAATTTCGGAAGAAATTTAGACAAAAAATGACTCATTTTGTTCAGGAAAGCACATAGATCATTTCTAAACAATCTAACATAAAAAAACTAAATAAAAATATTATCAATTGCTTATTCAATGCCGAGAGCAGTGACATGGCTGGAGCATGCTGAGTGTGTTGCGGCGGTGGCAACATAAACTTAGAAGAGAAGAGGAGAGAAAATTAAACATGATTAAGGTTAGAGTATTGGGTGGGCTTTGGCATCTATTTGGATGACAAAATTTTAAAAATATGAAAATTTCGGACGATAGAGGAAAAATTTCGGACCCAGCCGGTAAACGGGATATCTCGAAAATTTCGGATTCTATCGGCCGATATTTTTTCCCTGGCTGCGTTGAGCCGGAGCGACGGGCAGACGGCAGGACGGAGTGAGTGGGGCGGAAGCCAAGAGCGCGAGGGCGGAGGCCGAGGGCGGCCGCACAGGATGTTGGATGTCGGCGTCGACGACGTCGGATTTCTCACGTTCAAAGCTCGCCGCTAGCGTCGGGTTCACGGTGGGGCGAGGGCAAGGCAGGACGTGGGGAAGGGGGTGTTGCTGGGCTGTCTCAGGACTCAGGAGTGTACAATAAAAATACCAAACTAGCCTTAATTACTTTTTCGGCTCCAAATAGTTTTTAAGGGAGCATTGTAAAAAACCTCATTATTAAAAAGGCAATTTCTTTTCACCGATATTTTTTCGTCCACCTTTTCATAACTATTTATGTGGATGGAAGATGGAAGACGGAAGACGCATGTATAAGAAGTTTCAGTTACTGACATTTTTTTTTGTCTTGTTTAACTTCATTGTTATCTCCTTGCCGTCCAATACCGATTAAATGCTAGCTAGTCTAAAACTTCATTGTTATTTCCCTCACCTTCTTTTTGTTTTCTTTCTAGACGAATGCAACGTGAGTCATCACGATCAGCCGCAGAATTTGCATGCGCTGAATGTTCCACTTACAGGCTTTCTTTGTCCCAGTTTGACCAAAAATACGTCGTTCAGTGGCGTGGTAATTAAATGCCAGCCCAACAGTATGTGCGGTTTTCTACTGTACCTTGGAGGCTTGGACGGACCTTGAACGCCGGATGGTGCACGCATGGAATTAGCGTGGGTTGAACTAGCTACTTATAGAAGCTAAACTGCGTGTTTCTTTCATTAAAAACACTTCATTGCAAATGCATGCACAAGCAACTCAAGCTCATTGTTGTCCAAGTCCGATCCCAAGCTGCTTCTTCCCTTAGTTCCCCAGCAATGGAGGCCACCTCCTGCAGCAGCAGCTGGCTCCTCCTCCCTCTCACACTTGCAATAGTCACAGCGGCATCGTCCTTCCTGTTTCGCCTTGTCCGCAATGGCCGCATGAATCGTCAGCTCCCTCCCGGCCCACCGACTGTGGTCTTCCTTGCAAAGGCGTTGCCATTAATAAGGTCCTTGAACGACCTCAGCCCGCTCCTTCTCAAGCTGCACATGCAATACGGACCCATCATCTCCATCCGGCTCATATTCCGCACGTTCATCTTCGTCGCCGACCGTGGCATCGCGCACCGCATGCTGGTTCACAGCGGCGCCACCTTCTCAAGCAGGCCGCCGACGTTCGAACCCAGGCACCTGTTCACGTCCGGCGAAACCACCTTCTGTCCGTACGGCCACTACTGGCGTCTTGTCCGCCGGAACCTCGCCACAGGGGAACTACTAAACCCTGCCCGAGTCAAGCTCCTTGCACCGGTGAGGCGGTCGGTGTGTGATGACCTCATTCACGACCTCCGCCGCCGCGCCGCCTGCAGCGTGGACAGGCCACTAGACTCGGCGGTGGCCGTGGTTGAACTGAGGCCCCTCCTGCGGCTCGCCTTTCTCAAGCTACTCGTGCACAAGTGCTTCGGTGTGCACCTCGGACAGGAGGCACTGGACGAGATCCATGAGCTCCAGCGCCAGATGCTCCACTCCTTGGCCACATTCCCTATCCTCGGCTTCTTCCCGACGCTCACCAAGAAGCTCTTCCGCAACCGGTGGGCGACATGTGTTGCGGTGCGCCGGAGGCAGGAGGAGCTCTTCGTCCCGCTGATCCATGCTACGCTCGGCAGCAATGGCGACGCCGAGACGCCATGCTATGCTCGATCCCTGTTAGACGTCCACGTGCCTGAGGACGAGAATGGGCACGGCGCTGACCGTCCCCTCACAGACGGCGAGATGACCAGCCTCTGCAATGAGCTCATTAACGCTGCTGGGGACACAACGGGGACCTTGATAGAGTGGATCATGGCCGAACTAGTGAGCCACCCCGACATCCAGGCCAACGTCTACGAGGAGGTTAAAGGCTGCTCTCAACTTAACGATGACACCGACCTGCAGGCCATGCCGTACCTAAAGGCCGTTGTGCTTGAGGGGCTACGCCTGCACCCACCCGGCCACTTCGTCATCCCGCACGGCATGCTAAGCGATGCAGAGGTCGGTGGCTACATGGTACCCAAGGACGCTGAGGTCAACTTCATGGTTGCAGAGATTGGCCGTGACAGGAAGGTCTGGACGAGGCCACAAGAGTTCCGCCCGGAGAGGTTTCTGGAGGGTGGCGAGGGACACGACGTTGACATCAAGGGGATCAAGGAGATCAAGATGATGCCGTTCGGCATCGGACGAAGGATGTGTCCTGGGTACTTGCTCGCCATGCGCATGGTTGAGTACTTCGTGGCGAGGCTGGTCATGGAATTAGAGTGGCATCCACCGGCACTGGGAGTGAAGGTCGACATGGCAGAGGTGTTTGATTTCACCACTGTCATGAAGCATCCGCTTCGTGCTCTCATCGTTCCAAGGAGTTGAAGTTACCAGTAATTATTGTTTTACCCAAGAAAACAATACAGCATCTATATCTATATATATGCTGTACGTCCATGTGAACCGAATTTCCATGAAGCGCAACCAAAGTATATATATTAGAAATCATTCCAAGTACTATTAGTTAAGGAGAAATAAAATATATGGTTAAACTTATGATAGTTTCTCTTCCTGTTTGAAGCTCCTAAGAAAAATAAAAATGAGGTAGCAAAATAATAATGACATCCAAACACTTCATCATAGAATGAGATTATAGATTCCAACTATTTACTAGAATCTTGCTATTTGGAGATTCCCACCGTTTAAGATTTTAGGATCCAAAACATTTTTCTTATCTAGAATCAGGATTTTACATTACTCTCTAGAACTACTATGCGAATAAGATATTTTTTTTAAAAGGATGACAAGTGTTTTGCTAAAAATCATATTAGAACGAAGGAAAAAATTACAAAAATTAACCAAGCAACTTAGGGCGTGTCATTGGTTCATGGATGAGCCCAGCCTGGCTCCCATCTATGGACCAAGCTCCCGATAACCAGGCTCAGTGCAAGTAAGAGTGTGGTGTTTGGTTCTCTGTTTGCATGGTGTCAGTCAGTCCTGAGAAGCTGTTTGGATCCTCACACAAGGACGGGTATAAACACAATCATCATCATAAGATTTATTATGTGCAACTTTAATGTTCTTGGTCACCGGAGCCAAATATCTGCCTACTAGCTTACACACGTTGGCGACGAAATACATACCGTTGTGATTGCATGAGTAAACACGGAAGTTGTGCTCCTGTTTTCCTCCCATAGATTATTGGGACCTGTTCGTCCTTAAATTTGGCCTTATTTTGGACTCATCCAACCCTGGTCAATTCAGCCTCTCTCATGACCACGGATGACAGCCTCCTGTGATGCAAGCATTAAACCATACATGAGAAGTCTTGGTTGCCTGTGATTGTCTCCAGCACGTAATGCAGATGATCCGATAACGACGCAGATGATAATATCCACTGCCTGCCTTTCGTATAATGCACCATGCTTCCAGGCACGAGCGAGCTTGTGACTTTTCCTCTGACTTTTGTGACACGATGGTTTGTTGTGATACTGACACGAGATCCTCTGTAGATATGAAACTGCCGTCCTAGCACGAGCTTGCGGTTTTCCTCTGAAACGACGCTCCTGTCCTGTCAGGCTGTCAGTCGCTTTGTAGAATCAACTGTTCTATTGGTCAGGTTAACTACCAAGCCAACTAGCCAAGCATGCAACCAATTTGGTTTATAGAATCAACGGTAAAGTGATACTGTTTCAGTCTATGCTAAAAGTCTCTCATCAATCTGTTACAGAACTTGGAAATTCGGTCCTTGGCGGTCATACCGTACCCTCCCTGTTACAGTACCAACGCAAAGTTGTGATATGATGAAACAAAAACGCAAACTTCGGTAACTTTTTACTACAGTAAAAGGTCTGCTTGGCTTGGTAATAGATGCTGATTTTTCCGAGAACTGTACGTTGTCTGCAGTTTGCACAAAATGTGCCATGACTGCTCTGGCCATGTTCCAGCCATGCCTGCTCTTCCTGCAGGCCAACGCCTCCAACTCCACTGGAGGTGTGCATCTATGGTCCCAGCAAGCGGCACTCCTCCAGTGGAAGTCCACCCTACAGAGCTCACCGTCGCTGCCGCTGCTGGACTCATGGCGACCAGGTACCAGCCCGTGCAGCAACAACTGGACAGGCGTTCACTGCTACAAAAAAAAACATTAACCGTGACCTTTTGAAAACTCCCTCGACGGCGGGCAGGAATTTCAACTGTCTCGGTGGAATTAACCGAGGCGGTCGCTTTTTATTAACCGAGGCGGTTACAAGAAACCGCCTCGCAAAATCGATTTACGAGACGGTTCCTAAAATCTATTAACCGAGACGGGCCTTATAATACCCCCATTTTCTGAGGCGGGCCACTTATAAGGCCCACCTCGGGAAAAACGGCTGAGGCCCAGACGGCCCAGACTAGGCCCGTAGGTGTGACCGAATATAAAAAGGGAAGTTAGGGTTTGCTCACCTCACTCTCCTCTCCTCACTCTGTTCTCCCCAGCCCTAACAGATAGCGGCGCCTGTCGGTGTTTGATGACCGGTAACTCGCCACGGGGGAACCCGGTGTGTTGCGACGGTAACGTAAAGAGATGAACGATTTATACTGGTACGGGCCCTCTTTCGAGTAAAAGCCTTATGTCCAATCGGTGTGTTGCCTTTTACGTTGGATTGATTGTATGATTGTGTGTACAAGGGGGTGCACCGTGCCTCTCTTTATATAGGGAGAGGGCAGGGCACGAAACTAGTCCTAGCCGGTTACAATTAGAGAGTCCTAAGCCTATTACAGAACCTAGCTTTTCTTGCAAGCCAACTAGGTCGATCTGGTAAGCTTGAAGTCCACGCCACCTCGTCTCCCGTCCCTCAACAGATCGTAATCCAGCCCAAGGCCCATCCGGGTACCATCCCCGTAGGGAACCCCTAGGACCCTGGTCCGTCAAGCCCCTGAGCATATCGTGGTTGGACTCGAAAGCCTCCTTGTTGCTCTCAAGTATTGCCGAGTAGAAACAAGCATTGTTCGAGTGCTTTCATGAGTGAAGCCATGAGGTGCCCTGAAAAACTCTTGGGTGATGTGCACTTTTTAAAAAAGTGCACTCACTGAGTGTAGCCCTCGAGCCTCTTACTGTTTGAGACAAAGAGTTAGAGGGTCAGAAGAAAAAAACATCTGTAGAGGATATGTACCCTGTAGCCCCCGAGCCTGTATCCGAGTACCGGTACTCGGAATAAGGATCTGAAGAGAATGTACTCGAGGATGAGAGTGAAAGCAATAATTGTTGTCCTGTCTACTTATACAGAAGCAGGTAAGATGTGTCCCAATCAAATGCAAGGCATACCACAACGAACCCTGGAGATACCTGTAATATTTGAGAGAATATGCCACTGAGAATACTGCCGGGTGTACTGTTGTCTCACACGCACTGGTATAAGGCTGCATTACACCGAAAAGGTGTAGTGGGACACACTGTACCCTTGTAGTGTAGCACGTAAACCTGCAAAGAAGTCAGTAGCTCGTCCATATACTCCTTGTGAACCTGGTCCACAAACACCACCAAGATGCCTATAAAAAACCCTCCTAACGGGCACTTGAACCTCAGTTGTTAAAGAAACCAAGTGACTCTGAGTTCGAAGTTTGCAAATATGGTAGTAAGCGAAGTAGACCAGCCCCTGGGAGTACTCGGTGGATATAGCCGAGAGTTGTAGTGACTAGAAGAACTCTTGTGATAGGGTTTAGGGGTAGGCTAAATCCGCAGTTGTGCACAGTAGAGTAGCCTGGAGCTGCAACTAGAAGAAGTCTTGTGACAGCTGGTAGAGTGGCACATCCAGCAGTCCCATGTCAGTTCTTCTAGGGTGCCTGTCGACGTCTCTCCATGAAGGGTCGTACCCGGACCCGAATGTGAACAGATGGCGTCGACTGGGTGGCAAGATGTGCTAATAGCTCATCTTGCATACTAGCCAGCATGCTTCCTCTCGCAGTTGCTATGCTACCCCAGGTAGCTAGTCAACAAATCTTTGTAGTCTGACGGTCTACCCAAGGTTCTAGGCTTGGATACTTTGCACTTCTGTGTTCTACTCTACAGAGTCCTCGTCCATTCATGGGAGCTTCTGCCGAGTAGGGCTAATCCTATAGAGAAGCACTTAGAGTATGAGTACTCTATTGTACCCAAGTAGGGCTTGTACTGCATGTTGATTCCTAAAAATTCTTGTATTTGTTGGACTATTGTTGAATAAAAAATCTTCACCTAAGTACTGTGCTGTCTAATGCATTATGTCTTGCTATTGCCCGGGTACTTCGTAAACCATCCAAGTACTGCAGAAACCGTCCGGGTACTGCAGAAACCGTCCAGGTACATCACGATGTGTCCATGTAAACAATGGTCTTATTAAGACAGGTACCCAGAAGGTGTGAATCCAACAGATAAGTCTGAACACAATGTGTCATACTAGAAACCATGAAAAGGCGTGCGGCCATCATTTCAATCCGTTTAGTCTCAATAATATGGAAGGAAACTGAAATGCCGCACCCACTGGTGTGATTGTCAGGCCACTCAACGGCCTCAAAACACTGTATAAAAGGGAACTAATGCTCGACATCTTCTTCCCTGCCTCATTCCGCAATCTGCTGAAGCCCTCAAGCATCGTGTTAGCGTTGATCTATGAGAGGTCTGTGAGATGGAAAGGAGCAAAAGTTCGAGCGCCACCTCAAAGAAAGCTACTAAGAAGCAAGCGATGGATGTGCCGGAGATGGCCACCACTGCACTGATCTGGCCAGCTCCCATCACGAAAAAGAAGCATCTATAGAAACTCCATGAGTAGGGACTGTTACCGGAGTAGAAACTTGGGGAATGGAAGGCACCCGAAGAGCACCGAATCCCCAATCTCGAGCCTGGAGAGATTGTGTTGTTTGTTCCCTTTATAAAACATGGGCTAGGGTTGCTTGCCTGCCCTTTCTTGCATGGGTTTTTGCATTATTTTTGCATTACCCTAAATCATTTGCCCCCAAACACAATTCTACATCTTTCAATCTTTGTTCATCTTTGTGAAACATTCCTTGGCATTCCCCCATCCATCACACTTTTCTGCTACTTCTTCAAGCTGAAACCACACCCTGATGCCACAAATCCACATGTTTTGGGGGGTGCTAGTATTCAGTTTCGAGCAGGGAGAAAGGACGAGTATATCCATTATACTTTGGTTGAATCCGTGAAGAGCTGGAGATCCAAGTGGTTCTATACAGGAAACATGCACCAGCCACTGGAAGTTCATAGCGACGCCGCACCCATACCCAACATGCTCTGGGACCGGGAAGTCATAAGCACCATGGAGATAGAAGGGATCCGCCCATTCCTAATCCAGATTAGGACGATGAAGGATCAAGGCCTGAGTGGAGTTGGAGTAGTCACTAGCTTCATTAGGCGCCGAGTGCAGCCACTAAAGGATAGAGTGCACTACAGCTTTGAGTATACCGGGTGTCAGGATCCTACCTGGGTAACATCCGTTGAATTGCCAGAGGGTGAAATCTTAGAGCGGCTCTAGGATGTACTTGGGGCGATATCAGTGATACCATACCAATTCCGGGAGCATAACCATGAGCATCCACCTGTAGCTATAAGTACACCTGACCAAATGTAGAATTATCACAAGTTGATTTGTCATAAAGTGATTCTTGTTAATTTTGATGACTGTGAACGCAGCACTTGGGGCACAACTTCAACGATTTGCCTGCCATGCCACCATGTCCTGACACTAGAGGGATTGGCGGGAGTGGCGCAGCTTTCGACAGAGCAGACGGTGGGAGTGCCACTTCAGCCATTCCTGTAGAACAGGAGGGTGACAGTGACTTAGAGGAGGACCTGGATGACTTCGTGGTTCAAGCCAATCTGAGTGCAAGGCAAGCAGTTGCTACCGACAAGCGATCTTTGGAGGCTGATGCCACTGCAGGTGGGTTGATCGCCAAGAGGCCCCGTCGATCTTTCACACTAAAATTAGGTAAGAGTCGTTTATTGTGA
Organism: Saccharum hybrid cultivar R570; assembly: GCA_038087645.1. Lineage (NCBI taxonomy): Eukaryota > Viridiplantae > Streptophyta > Magnoliopsida > Poales > Poaceae > Saccharum > Saccharum hybrid cultivar. The sequence continues at coordinate 6,513,129 of JAQSUU010000743.1, read as the reverse complement.
ATCCATGTGGTATGTATGCTATCCAAATCTAAATCTCGCTCTTGAACAACTGTCGTACAAAATACTGTCGTGGAGGACCCAGAAGAAGAAGAAAAAGAAGACACCTTGTTTTCCATCAGTCGGTAAGTATCCTTTCTAGGTAAAACATTGTTTTTAAATACTGACACCAACTGTGTTGATTAACATTGAATCATTACTTGACAAGATGCCACTACCAGACTTGTGGAGTACCCGGGTACCCATGCAGGGTGATGGGATCCCACTTGGAGGAGGTGCCAGCACTGTGGATCAGTAGAAGGACTTAGTGCTATTAGCACCCATGTCAAGTCTAGAATTAAAACGTTCATCAAGTGGAGTATCATTAGGAGTGCCCACCTTGAGGAAGAAATCCAGCGCTAAGTAAGTATCCCCAACTCGTCTGCATTTCATACTGTAGCCGAAGTAGCGTCTAACTGTTGTTCTCTGCTAGGGTGCTAAAGACACTAACTACCTAGGGACAAAATGAAGGGCCCTGGGTTGAGAAGGACAAGCACACTAAGAGTGGCCGGGTGGGAGAAGGCCAGGCAAGTAGGCCTATATCTCCACCCAAGCCCACTAAAACACCACAAGCATAGGATCCGTTGTCCGCTGCCAGTGAAGCTGAGCAACCTGTACCACCGGGTACTGCAGAGAATGTGGAGGCACCACAACCATAGGTGGCAATGTCTGTTGATGATGAAGCACACCAGCCGCAGGGGCCGGAGCCTATGGAGGCCACTGCCAATGAAGATGTGCAGAGTGGAAGGGCTGAATCAAGCAACGCTGCACCGGGTGCACCTTCCCCAGAGTTGCCAACGATGAGCGCCCAACAAGCGCAAAAGGATGACGTTGTCCCAACCATTGAACCAGGCACCTGGCTCTAGGTGAATAGCCCGGAGTTTGCCGGGTTGATGAAGTCGTGGTCTGGGTTGCTAAACCAAGCTGCTGTCTTCGACAGCCAAATGAGGGTAAGTATATGCACTTTGCTATATTCTGCTATTGATATCTTCTAGATTCTCATCCCAAAAATAGTCATATGCTCAGGATGCATAACCGAAGGCCCCCATCTGGGTCTAGGAGATCGAGGAAGAGCTGACCAAGCTGAAGGAGGAGCAGGCCAAAAAAGAGGCTGAGTAGGAGGCTGCACGAAAGCAACATGAAGAGACCCTTTGTATCCTCCGCTCCCAGATTGGCGAAGCTGAACGACACAAGGCAGCCACCGAGCAGAAGGAAAATGGCACTTTCGAGTCCTTATTGAAAATGACCGAAAAGGCTGAACTCTTTGAAACCAAACCGAAAGGTAAAAGAGCTGTCCAGCATCTGTATGGTTCTTGTAATGCTTGTTGATCATGATAATGACCATAAATGTTCCTCTTTGCAGAGTAGGCTAGAGAACGATGTGAAGGACCTTAAGGAATCCTTGAGAACCCAGCATAATTAGGCTAAAGAGGTAACAAAACGGGTGAGTGAAGAGCTTGCCCGAGCTAAGCTTATAAAGCGTGGTGCTGATCGAGATTTGATGCAGGCCATGAAGACGGTGACCGACGTGCAAGCCCAGCTAGAGAGGGTACAGGGGAAGTGGAACATGCTGTGGGACACTATGAAGCCACTCGTCCTCCTCTTTCGCAGGCTAGAGGATGGTGAAAGGAGGTGGGTGGACATAGTGAGAGATATCCCCAACCGCTTCGAGAGCTATGTGCAAGGAGCCACCAAGATCTGCATCCACAACGTACTTAGAACACTTCAAGTGCTGTACTCGGCTGTAGATCTTCATCAAGTAGCCGTGTACTATGAAGATGAATGCCATCTTGTTGCCATGGAGAAAGCTGAAAAACAGCTTGACGGGTTGGCCACCTCCATCGCCAATGACCTAGATCTTAGGATGGAAAAGCCTGACGAATAGGCCCGTAAGTTTGAAAAAACTTATTAGTCATATGTGCCAGGTAGGCACATCTTTTGTAAGAAACAATGTTCCTTTCTGATATTATTGGTTATTAGGGTTAATTAAAGCGTAGTATGTTTCGGTTGTAAGATGTGTCTTGTATAGTCCTTTAGAAAGGCGCATAAGACTGAATAGCTGAGTAAAGAGATGATCAACGTAGTCCATACGATTAGAATCATGTTAGACTTTGTCAGTTGTTCAAGGAACCCTTATAACGATCGTCAGCTGTTAGGATCCCATCCTGTAGCTAACGAATTAGGGACCCTGCTTCTGGGAATCACCCTACTCAGGTCGACATGTGATAGTTACACTAAGATGTCAGTAGTTGGCTCCCGGCCAAGGAGACGTGAGACATCCAGGTGGGAGGCGTATCTCGTAAAAATATAGCATAGTACCCAGTGTATCGAGTAGTCGTATCATATGTGGAGATGTGTAGTTGTGCAAGTAGATAGCTGTGTCTCCCGTATATGATGTATAATAATGACAACTAAGAAGTTGTGTACCCTGTGTTAAAGTAAGAAGACAAATGTATCTAGCGAAGAACATTGACTTTGTGTTTATTAACCAAGAATCTTGTGTACATAAGCTAGAAGAATGAAACTACTTAAACAAGGAAAAATATATAGATAGTACTAAGCATAAAATCTCTGTAGCTGGTCGATGTTCCAAGAGATAGGTATAGGATCAACGTCCTCTGTAACTAACTCGAAGGAGCCTGGCCGAGTGACTTTGGAGACGATGAACGAACCCTCCCAGGGGCTTAGTAGCTTGTGTCGTCCTGAGGTATTTTGGATACGCTTGAGGACTAGATCACCGACTTGAAAGGTGTGGGGGTGCACTTTTCTATCATAGTGACACCGTAGGCCTTGCAGGTACCTGGCGGACTGGAGGAGTGTGTTGAGCTTGACTTCTTCAGCACTATCAATTTCTAGGCACCGAGTATCATCTGCTTCACCTTCGTCATACTGCTCGACCCCGGGAGAGCTCCATATCAAAGTATGCTGGTAAGATGGCTTTTGAGCCATAAACTAGAAAGAAGGGTGAGTACCCTATTGCTCTGCTCTGCTAAGTGCGTAGTCCCCAGACTACTTTGGGTAGCTCGTAGATCCATTTGCCACCAAAATCCTTTAGCTCATCGAATAATTGTGGCTTGAGTCTAGCTAGTAATAGCCTGTTAGCCCTCTCTACTTGTTTGTTTGCTTGAGGATGAGCGATAGAGGCACAATCGATGCTGATGCCACAATCTTGAGCCCAACTTCTGAATTCGATAGCCGTAAAGGGCGAGCTGAGATCTGTGATGATTCGATTGGGCATGCCATACTGATACATAATGTCTTGCATGAACTCGACTACCTTTCTAGCATTGAACTTGACGAGTAGCTTATACTCTATCCACTTGGTGAACTTGTCAATAGCCACGTAGATCTACTCAAAACCACCCGATGCATGTTTGAGAGGTCCTACCATGTCGAGGCCCAACATGAAAAGGGCCATGATGGTGGGATGTAGATGAGATTGTGAGCTGGGACATGTGCCTGCTTAGCAAAAAACTGATACTCCTTGTAGTGTTGTACCAGCTCTTCTACGTCTTTCAAAGCTGTAGGCTAGTAGTACCCAGATCTAAAAGCCTTGCTAACCAAGGACCTGGAGGCTGCGTGATTGCCACAGCACCTAGAATGAATTTCTTCCAAGATCTCTCGCCCTTCATCAGGTGTAATGCATTTGAGGAGAATGCTAGATGATGCGCCTCGTCGGTAGAGCCTGTCTCCAACTAAGACGTAGTTCTTGCTTTTGTGCGTGATCTGCTCTGCTTCTACCTTGTCAGCGGGCAATTTGTGATCTCAGATATAATCGATGAACACCTGCGCCCATGTCAGGTTGACCACCAGAATCTAGACGTCAGGAGCCAGAGTACTGGTAGGAGTAGAATCTTCCTGTTTGATTGAAGGGACTTGGAGTTCCTGAACAAACACATTGGGGGGGTACTTTGGCTCTGTCTAATCCCAATTTTTCCAAAACACCAGCTGCAACATTGAGATCTCACATGACATAGAGGATTTCTAAGCCTTGGAAGTGCTTCTCAAGTTTGCGGACTTCTGCGCAATAGGCATCCATGGTCTCCTTGGTGCAGTCCCAATCCTTGTTCACCTGGTTTATTACTATCAAGGAGTCACCATAGATGAGTAGACGCTTGATGTCGAGTGATACTACTACCCGGAGGCCGTGAAGGAGAGCCTCGTACTCGGCTTCGTTGTTGGTAGCAGGCCAAAGTATCTACAAAACGTACTTAAGCTGCTTGCCGTTTGGGGATATGAAGAGGACGCTAGCGCCTGCACCTCCTAGCTTGAGGGAACCATCAAAGTACATCTTACAATGATCCAAGATGACTGTCGGAGTAGGCTGCTAGGCCTCGGTCCACTCGGCTATGAAATCAGCCAAGACTTGTGACTTAATAGCCTTGCGGGGAGCGAAATCAGTATTCTAAGCTCTGAGTTCTACTGACCACTTGGATATACACCCTGTTGCATCTTGATTGCGTAGGACGTCACCAAGCAGGAAATCAAATACCACTGTTACCTTGTGCCCATCAAAGTAGTGGCATAGTTTGCGTGAAGTAATCAACAGTGCGTAGAGGAGTTTTTGTACATATGGGTACTTGACCTTGGATTCTGATAGTACTTCACTGATGTAATAAACATGTTGCTGCACCTTATTTATGTGTCCTTCTTCGGCTCGTTCTACCACCATTGCTATGCTGACGACCGTAGTAGTAGCTGCAATGTAAAGTAGGAGAGGTTCATACTTCTTAGGGGGAGTAAGGATTGGAGAGTTGGACAGGTACTCTTTGAGCTTTTGGAATGCTTTATCAGCTTCGGCTGTCCACTCGAACTTGCCTAACTTCTTTAGTAGCTTGAAGAAGGGTAACCCTTTTTCCCTTGGTCTTGATATAAAACGATTGAGGGCGGACATGCAACCTATTAGCTTCTGAACATCTTTGACACAGTGGGGTCGAGTCATTCGGGTGATTGCTTGGATCTGCTTCATACTAGCCTTGATACCATGAGGACTGATGAGGAAACACAGTAGCTGTCCGGAGGGTACTCCAAACACGCACTTTGTTGGATTAAGCTTCACTTGTACTTACGTAAGTTGTCAAAGTTTTGTTGTAGATCTACAATCAGGGTGGAGGGATCCTTGGTCTAGACAACAACATCATCCACATAAGCTTCTACGTTTTCACCAATCTGTTTACTTAAGCATGCTTGGATAGCCTACTGATAAGTAGTACTGGCATTTTTCAACCCAAAGGACATGATTGTGTCCTCCACCCGAAGGGCAATCTGATGGTAGCCCGAGTAGCAGTCAAGAAAAGATAGGAGAGCTGAGCCAGCTGTAGAATCCACGATCTGATCAATGCGAGGTAACCCAAAGGGATCCTTCGGGCAATGCTTGTTGAGATTTGTGTAGTCGACGCACATGCGCACTCCTTCAAGTTCTTCTTCTGAGCGAGTACCGGGTTGGCAAGTTAGTTTGGGTGAAGAATCTCCCTGATGAACCTAGCTCCCAATAGCTTGGTATTCTCTTTCTTGATCACGCCTTCTTGTCCGGTGAGAATCATCGTAGATGCTGCTTGTTCGGCTTTGAATCGGGGTTGATATCCAATTTGTGCTCAGCCAACTCTCTCGAAACACCTGGCATGTCGGCATGCTCCCACATAAAGATATCCTTGTTTTCTCTGAGAAAGTTGGTGAGCTCGAGTTCCTATTCCTTGGAGAGGTGGGTGCTGATGACCGCCGTCTTGGAGGGATCACCAGTACCCAGATCAATTTCAATAGTATCCATCTTAGAGGGCGGTGCGATGATGCCTGCCTTCTTAGTCAGAATTTCTGTGTCTTCCGGCTTAGTCTGCCGTGTGAGGTTGGCAATATCCTGTGCTTTATAGGCTTGCTGTGCCTTGGCTGCAACCTGGATGGATTCTGTGTCACAGTCGTATGAGCACTTGAGGTCACCTCGAAAGGAGAGTACACCATTAGGACCTGGCATCTTGAGGAAGAGGTACGGGTAGTGTGGAGCAACCATGAACTTGGCCAAAGCAGGTCGACCAAAGATAGCATGGTACCTCAAACTTGATGAACTCCGTTCAAAAATTGTTTGGTCGTACCAAATGTGACCGGGAGCGTGATCTGTCCAAGTGACATATCAGCCTTGCTGGGTACTATCCCGTAAAAGGGGATGTCAGTGGGAGTGAGTAGGCTGGTGAAATCCAAGCCTATCTTCTTCAATGTAGTTGCAAAAATTATGTTCAACCCTGCGCCACCATCGATCAGGACCTTAGGGACTGTCATGCCGGCTATTGTAGGCCCCAGCACGAGTGGGTAATGTCTGGCGTTAGCCATGCTAGTCCATTGATCTTTTCTAGAGAATTGGATGGGGTACTCAAACCAATTAAGGTACTTTGGTGTTGAAGGTTTACCTGTCATGATGTCCCGAAGAGCCAACTTTCCTGCACACTTATGTGATGAAGATGGGACTCCAGCAAAGATGACTGCGATCTGGCCCTTGGACTGTTGAAAGCCTAGGTCAGGATTGTTGTCACCATCCTTGTCATTGTTGTCCTTGCCCTTGCCTTTTCCCTTGTTGTTCTTGACGTACCAGCCCAGCTCTTGGAGTTGCCTGCACTCGGCCGCCATGTGCTTGGCACCTTTATGGAAAGGGCAGGGCAAATTCTTGAGGTCTTCAAACTTCTTGTTGTTTTTGTTAGACTTCTTGGCCTTGTCCATAGAGGCTAGAGTGTTGTCGGGTCCTCGCTTTCTGCTGGACTGTCCACCCTGATTGCCCGTAGGATCATAGCCCCTATTATCTTGTGGGCCACGTGGGAATCGTTCGTGAGTACGCTCTTCAGATGCAATCATCTTCTATACTGTACGCTTGAAATCCTCAGTGGTTTCTAGGTTTTCATCACAGAATTTTTCAAACTGCTACTTGTATTTGATCCCATTGGCGAAGTGATCTATCACCTCCCTGTCTGTGATATCATAGACTTGGGCTCGTAACTCAGCAAAGCAGTGGTAGTATTGTTGAAAGGTCTCGTCTGGCAACTGCTTACAGGTCCTGAGCTCATTTTGGGTACTCGGGTGGGTGAGTACACCGCAAAAATTTTCACAAAATTTGTGTTGGAGCTATCCCCAAGTATCAATGGAGTTGGCCCGTAGCTTATCAAACTAGGCGAGAGGCACAATGTCAAGTGCCATGGCAAAGTATAGCACTTTTATGTCGTCGTCGCCGCCTGCCAACTCGATGGACTGAGAGTAAATGCGCAGTCATTGGTTGGGTTCTGTCTTCTTGTCGTACTTGGTATGGTTGGATGGCTTGAACTTGTAGGGATGCCGGATAGACAGTAGCTTGTCAGAGAAACAAGGGGATCTGTCCGGTGTGATGCTAGCTTCTCTATACTCAGACTCGCCTCTTCCTTCCCTGTTGTGGTGCTGATGCCCGTGGTAGGCAGACTATGCGACATCGTGATTCCTATTCTGGTTACCTAGCGGCCCTAGGCGGGAGTGGACGAGTACTCGATGTCCTCCTCCTTGATTACCCGGCTGTCCTAAGCGAGAGTGGGCTGGTTGTGACACCCTAATTTTTGGTATTATTTAAAAATAGATAAATTTGATTTAAATATGCATTTGTTTGTGCATTCAAATTTAGGGAATAATAAATTTTGTGAAATTAAAATTAATCATAAGGTTAACAATTTGTTTTTGCACTCATGCTGTTGCACTATATGTTTTTGTGATGATTGGTTTGAGTCAATTTCAAAAGATATTTAAAAACATTTGTAAGTTTGATTTGGAAAATCAGTTTAGAAAATAAAAAGGGATTCCTATTCATTCTACATCTTTTCCTCGGATTCGGCCTGCTAGCCCGTTTTCCCGGCCGGCCCACTCATCCCTCCCCGCGCTCCTTCTCCTGGGCCGCGGCCTAGCCCAACTGGGGCAGGCAACCGTTGCCACGCCCCATCCTTGATACGCTCAGCGGGTCCCGATCTTCACGACGTAGGATGATCTCCGATAACTAGCTGAAGAACAGCCGGATAACTTGCTGCAGTCAGCGATAACTAGTGCAACCTGGCAAATAAAACTCGAAGCCAACCACCGTCTTTAACCGGCAACCTGAATCGAGGATTCGCCCAACCACACTCTCAAAGAACCAACCAACACAGCCTACAATCAATCGAGAAAACCTCGAAGGGAGTAGGAGCACCAATTGGGAGCGGATGAAGCCGCCGCTTCTGTAAATCTCGCAAAGAAAATCACAAGAGCAAAGGGGTAGAGATCTCTCTCAATATTTGTTAGCACACAGCTGAACAAAAGGGGGGTTTGTATTCTATTATCAAAAGTCTGAGATTACAATGAGTCTAGGAGGTATTTATACTAGCAACAGCCCTGCTAGATAGGTGAAAACTCGAAAAGAAAAATATAAGACGCACTATGTGAACGGGCCTCCTCGAGATGCCTTCCTGGAGAATTTTCGCGTGGCTGTTGGTCTTCAGCGCAGTCTTCAGTGTTTTGGTGATAACTCTATCTTGGAAACTCCAAATGACATGCGGTTTGTTGGGTTGGATAGTTAACTTGATAACCTTTCACACCATGTGCAGCATGTACCACGAAATATTGTAGATTGGTATAGTTTTGCATGGGAACTTGGACATCAGGCTGACTGCTGACTAGCTGACCAGTCTGTACTAAATCAGTCGAATCTCAACATTGGAAAATCCAAATCAAGTGAGAGAACTTGGGCTTGAAACTAGACTTGATAAGCTTTCCAACAAGTCCTCATGGGCCTTCATAGCTTTTGTGAGCAAAAAGTTGTGACTGATTCTTTCTAATGGTTCTGTCACACTGGACTGGCTCGAACGTGATCCTCCTCTTTGTTTCACCCTTGGTGTCTTCTTGTCATCCTCCGTGGTGCACCTAAGTAATAGCAACGTGCACGACTTAGGCAGTATATAATTCTCATTAACATTAAAATGATTTTCAGAAAGTAGCGCGTGCACCTCTTGTTGTAGCTTCTTGGCTCGACTACGTGTAATTGGTCCATCAAAGACTTGGACTGGTGTTGGTGTAACTTGACTTGGAGGTTGTAACATGTTGTTGGTTGTCGTGGTCATATCATCCTCCCCCCTTGAAAAAGAGTCGTCCTCGACTCTAATCCGTCGAAGTCCAAAAATTGTGCTAGGCCAACAGGGGTAGATGCTATATTTCTGTTGCAATCTCCTTCTTCCATCACAGCAATGTGTTTGAATCTGTAATCATATAAACCAAGTAGTAGTCTTATAGGTGGAAACCAAAAGGATTTAGAATCAAGTTTAGCTTTCACCTTGAATGGATCCTTAGAATTAAGAGTGAATGTTGATGTCCTTGGTATGATCCTATCATCCTTCCTCTCTTCAAAAAAACTTGTCCTCTGCTTTTGCTCTCCTAAAAACAGTCTAAAGAAAATAGAGAGTGGATGCATATGCCAATTGCTATGATTACTTGTTGAAGATTGTTCATTATCTTCTTTATAATTCATATGCACATTATTTCCTTTTCGATGAGATGAATAGTTTCTCAGATTTTGTGAACCTAAAATTAACTTTGAAAATGGAAGCACAAAAATTTCTTTTAAACCACTCATTTGATTCAGGTTATCATGTTTTATCTTTGCAAAATCAAACATTTCAATAGATGTGAACGAAGCATGTCTGGTATTCCAATAATTCTTGATGCTCAACTCATGCAAAGGTTTAGTAATGTACCTTTCATACTCAATGGTTCCACATGTATATGGAAAGACTTTGGGTGAATGAACCAAACACATTTGCACAAGATTTCTTTGTTTCAGTGGAGAATATGAACAAGAAAATAACACTGATTGTTCTGAATAGCAAGCTCTAAACAACCTTTTTATCTCAAATAAAGAAAAGTATGGTTCACAAGATGTACAACTCATTTTATTCAACTTCAATTCAGCAATGTTGTGACATGTTATACAAAGAGCACAAACATAAAATTTATTTATAATGTAGTGTCCGATGATGTTAAATGTAAACTTGCAGCAATAGGCATTATTCAAAGATTTCATAGATGATATATCAAGAACGCTTTCAACCATTTTATTAATATCAACAAATTCATCAAGCTTGACATAGAACATACATTCAGCAAGAGATATTCTTCTAAAGAATTCAGCATGACTAATCAATTTCACATGACCCACATTATCAACATGTAAATTATCATATATTTCAGTCAAAGTATAGCAATGGTCATGCATGATTGAACAATGTTTGTCAACTTTCAAAATTTCAGCACTTGTATCAACATGTGGATCAATCAAATCAGCACAAAGATTTTGTGTATACTCAATTTCAGTTGAAGCAAATTTGTCATTACAATTACTGGTCAATATATGTTGTAGATTCAGTTCTAAATTGTTTGCATTACCTTTCAGATTTTGTGATGGTACATGAATGATGCATTGTATCTCTGAACTTTTACCTTTTTCCTTGTCATGGTTCAGGTTTTGCACAGCATAGAGTTGGTTCTCAATAGTGGCAACCCTCACATTTCTCTGGCCAAGTTTGGGGGTCTTTTGAGCAGCCATCTCCTCTGAATCTTCTTTATAGACCTGCATGTTGGGAGAAACAACACTAAGAGTAGACATTAGTGGGTTAGTGTTAAAATCATCCGTGCATGCCTTGCAATAAAGCTCTCTCTTTTTGTGTGGTGTATCTCTCACACTCATATTGTGGATACTCTCAATCTCACATTTGGTGGAATCACACAACTCACTTTTGTTTTTACTCTCACTCAATTTGGCTACGTGGCACTCATTCTCACAAGGGATTTGATGCATAATATTTTCAATGTCTTCTAGAGCAACATATGAATATCTTCCATCATTCATGATGTAATCGATTGCCATTGGGGTAGTAATGGTGGCAGCAACACCATCAGGTCTATCCTCTTCAAACAATGATGATCTCTCAATTGCTGATGTGGATTCATCCCCACTAATATTGCCTTCAATCTGAACTTTCTGTGGCATTGGAACAGCAATAGATGCAACCAAATAATCATCTTTGACCTCTTCCAAAGATGCCGGACTAGCATTAGTATAAGTGGAATCATGTGCACTAATCTTTCCTTCAATAATCTCAACACTCTGTGACATGGGGGAGCACAAAATTTCAGCACCACTATCCAATAATTCATCACATAATGCAGCTGATGGTACAACACATCTTGACACCACATTTGTGCTTGGAACCATGTTGGTTCAAAACTTCAGATCCATTAGATCATGATGAACTTCACCTTGGATAGATTTATTACTTGCAATATATGGCACAATGGCATCATCTTTGTGCGCACATTCAGCTCTCAAACTGAAACATTGATTGGCCTTCAAATTTAGATTAGATTCACCTTCAAAAATCAGAGTGTTGTCAACCTCTTGGTCATAATTGGGTACTGATTTTTCATCAGATGACATAGAAAATTTCTGGACAGATTTGGAGCATATAACTTCTCCACTTTTAGCACTAGAATAAAACTCAGAACTTTTAAGATCTGCAGCACTTGTGTTCAAACATGGTGGCAGTGCTTCTTGATGAAAATTTTTTAGATTTCCATGGCGTGGAACTGTAGCATGTTCCCTCAACTCAACACACAAAGGATCAGCCTCGATCAGAGAAGTATCTTCTCTAGTTTTACAACTCAACTGATGATCTTCTACAACTTGCATAGTGGCTTCTGCTACCTCACTTTGTGTGTCATGTGCAGCAGAATTTTCTTCTTGATCTTGCTCAAAACTGAGACAAACATTGATGGGAACATTTGCAACTTGATTCTCATCAACCTCAGATTGTAAATGGCACTTTGGAATAGCAACAACATCAAGAGATGGTGTAACACTATGATCCATTGTAATGTCACACACCTCACCATTTTCCATATCAATTTGGGACATAGAGCCTTCTTCTTGCTGCACAACAAAGTTCTTCTTGGAGTTGAATTGTTGATGTTCACTTCTCTTGGTAATAGAATCAACTAAAGAAACTTTTGGGACAACATGTCCTCTCTTCTTGCATGGACTTGATGATTGCTTCTTTCCAACAATGGAGGACATATTGGGCTGCAACTTAACACTTTTATCTTGGCACAAACTAATGTTCTGGGTGACCTTGCCTTGCTGCACCTTTATAACTTTCTTTTCCTCTCTAATTGCACAACTTAGAAGATCTTGCATACTTCTAAAATATTTGCCCTCAAGTGCAGTAGCAATGTTATCATTAAGACCTCTCTCGAAATATTCCATTGCATTCATGTCATCAACAACATTTGCACGATGCAAGGAAGAATTCAGCTTATCATAATATGCTTGGACAGATTTACTACCTTGCTTCACACGTTGCAAACGACGAAGTAAAATCAGCCGATATTCCCTTGGAACAAATTCTTTTCTCATGGCCTTCTTCAAATCTTCCCAATTCTTGATGAGATGCTTATGTGGATATTGTTTCCACCAATCATGAGCATAATCTTCAAATTCAAGCACAACTCGTGATATCTCCTTGGCTTCTGAAAAATCTTGAACCTCAAGTTCAGTCTCCATTTCTTCTGCCCAAACGAGAAATTCTTCCGGATCATTACTTCCATAGAATGGAAGATTGGTATATCTTCGGCCTATCATGGTTATTGCATATGCAAAATAGCAAGCTTATATGTGGTATAGGAAAATATGTAGAACTCTCACAACCTCACCTCTCTTACCAACCAAAGCTCTTATGAATTCCCTGCCGCGGATTATAGAGAAACAAATGTGTGGTGGTAACTGAAAGTGATGGCGTGGCGAATACAAGACTAGAGAGTACAGATTACGGTGGTTTTTATGTGGAGCTTGGTGGAGAATAAAACAAGGAATGCAATCTAAATTCTAGTTATTGTAATATTAAGTAACAATCCAAACTAGAAGTTCTCTGCCCAGTGCTGATCACAGAATATGAATGAGATGTAAATCGATCACACACACATGCAAGGAAATTTTAGATTTGATGCAAACAAGGAGTATGATTGGGATGCAAGTGTTGCAATCAAACCCAACCAAAATTTTGCACCAAACAAGGATAGCACACTGGTTGCACTACCTGATATGAAAACTTTCAGCACTTGTGCACATAAACCTACTGATCTTTCAACCTTTCTTTCTCAGTTTTTCTCTATTCTTTTTTTTTATTTTTTCTTTCTTCTCTTTTTTTTGACACATTTTTTTATAACTAAACACAAAGACCAGATTAAGACACTTGCACAATTAAGATAAGAACAAAACACAACCGGTAGCTATAATAGGATCAAAGTTTACGCGAAGGACATGATATGAGTTTTTAGATTTTTTTTTGTAGGGATTTTTAGATATATAAAGAGGCTCAAAGGACACGCAAAGGATAATGATCAGCAACTAAAACAAAGACTCTAATGAACTGAAACTTAACAAAACTCACTAAAATAACAGATTGAAACAAAGGGCTAAAGCAATGTATTTTTTAGGCTTTTTGGTGGATAGGACGAAACAAAATATATAAGTAGCTAAGGGAAAAAAAAATCCTACCGAGGTAACGAAAGCTTTGATACCAGATGATACGCTCAGCGGGTCCCGATCTTCACGACGTAGGATGATCACCGATAACTAGCTGAAGAACAGCCGGATAACTTGCTGCAGGCAGCGATAACTAGTGCAACCTGGCAAATAAAACTCGAAGCCAACCACCGTCTTTAACCGGCAACCTGAATCGAGGATTCGCCCAACCACACTCTCAAAGAACCAACCAACACAGCCTACAATCAATCGAGGAAACCTCGAAGGGAGTAGGAGCACCAATTGGGAACGGATGAAGCCGCCGCTTCTGCAAATCTCGCAAAGGAAATCACAAGAGCAAAAGGGTAGAGATCTCTCTCAATATTTGTTAGCACACAGCTGAACAAAAGGGGGGTTTGTATTCTATTATCAAAAGTCTGAGATTACAATGAGTCTAGGAGGTATTTATACTAGCAACAGCCCTGCTAGATAGGTGGAAACTCGAAAAGAAAAATATAAGACGCACTATGTGAACGGGCCTCCTCGAGATGCCTTCCTGGAGAATTTTCGCGTGGCTGTTGGTCTTCAGCGCAGTCTTCAGTGTTTTGGCAATAACTCTATCTTGGAAACTCCAAATGACATGCGGTTTGTTGGGTTGGATAGTTAACTTGATAACCTTTCACACCATGTGCAGCATGTACCATGAAATATTGTAGATTGGTATAGTTTTGCATGGGAACTTGGACATCAGGCTGACTGCTGACTAGCTGACCAGTCTGTACTAAATCAGTCGAATCTCAACATTGGAAAATCCAAATCAAGTGAGAGAACTTGGGCTTGAAACTAGACTTGATAAGCTTTCCAACAAGTCCTCATGGGCCTTCATAGCTTTTGTGAGCAAAAAGTTGTGACTGATTCTTTCTAATGGTTCTGTCACACTGGACTGGCTCGAACGTGATCCTCCTCTTTGTTTCACCCTTGGTGTCTTCTTGTCATCCTCCGTGGTGCACCTAAGTAATAGCAACGTGCACGACTTAGGCAGTATATAATTCTCATTAACATTAAAATGATTTTCAGAAAGTAGCGCGTGCACCTCTTGTTGTAGCTTCTTGGCTCGACTACGTGTAATTGGTCCATCAAAGACTTGGACTGGTGTTGGTGTAACTTGACTTGGAGGTTGTAACATGTTGTTGGTTGTCGTGGTCATATCAATCCTCCTCTCCGCTCTGGCTGACTGCCCGGGCTCACTCGTCAGCACCTCCTCCATCCTCCCGCTTGAATCGGAGGCATGCGCCCGAGGAGAAACCGTTGCTGCCCACGTTCGCTCCTCCCATCGTGGGAGCGTCCCCCCGCGCCCGGCCTTCTAAAGGGAGCCGCAACCCCTTCACCGCCTCCCCCTGCTGTTTTTCGCATTCCAACCCCACTCTCTTGAGCACCCGAAGGCCGCAGCGACGAACCGCCGGAGCATCCCGTCCGCCACCGCGTCGCCTACGCCTCCGA
Source organism: Saccharum hybrid cultivar R570 (assembly GCA_038087645.1). Taxonomy (NCBI): domain Eukaryota; kingdom Viridiplantae; phylum Streptophyta; class Magnoliopsida; order Poales; family Poaceae; genus Saccharum; species Saccharum hybrid cultivar. Next base: position 6,498,053 of record JAQSUU010000743.1, on the reverse strand, counting down.
GCCTCCTCCGTCTGTAATTTGCCGCTCAGTGAGCCTCCCCGTACTCCCCTTTATCTTCCCGTGCTTTTACCTTCTCAAATTTTAGTCTCTATGGCCGTGTCCACGAGCTCCGAGGAGCTTTTCACCACCGTCCATGGCGGGAGCCGCTCGGGCTTACCCCATGGCCGTGTTTTGCTCCGGGGCGAGCTCGCCGTCTCCCCCACTTCATCCGGGTGCCCTTATTTTTCGAAACCGTGGACCATAGGTCGTGTTCCAAGCGCTCCGGCGAGCTCACGGTCGCCGGCCATGGCGGCGCCGCCGTCACCTCCCCTAAATCCGGCGGCCGGCCTCTCTATCCTCTCCCCCATCTAATCTCGACCGCACATCGCGAGATGAACGGCCCTAGTTGGCTGATACCCCTTCGCGGGTCCTTTTTTTTCTAAAGAGACCCCCAAGTTCTTGCATTTGCAACCCGCAGTCCTCGGTTCTAATGAATTTTCTGAATTTCGGTTTATTTTAATTTCCGAAATGCTTTCAATCTATTTACAGTTTTGTCACTTCAGCAAAACGTGTAAAAAATCGTCGTTTTAGCTCCGATTCAACCCGTTCAACTTGCGTTAGTTTTGTAATTTCATAATCTATGCATTAGTGCCACTGATAGACCTGTTAGAAGCTTTTGAGTTTCTCGATTAAGTCTAGTTTAATAGCTAGTTTTGGAACCTTGTTTAGCGCGTAACTTTTGCGTTGTAGCTCCGTTTTTCATGAACTTCGCGTTGTTGTGATCGTAGCGAGACGTAGAATATTTTCATAAATTTTTTTATCTTGTTTTTATACTGCTGGTGTACTATTCTAATTATAGATTTGTTTGCTATGCATGAATGCTCCTGAAATGTGAATGTTGCCGTGTTGGTCGAGTTCAGACGGTGAGGAGTATGTTGGGAATCCGGACACGTACGAGGAGCAGCAGGACCAGCAGCAGTTTGTGAACCAAGGCAAGTATAGCATGGGCGTACCTTGTTGTCCTATTCATTATATAATGTACTCATTATGCATGTGTCTAATATTGCTCGACTATAAGGACTTCCTAGTTAATTGATGACCTGTACCTTGATCCCTATGGGTTTTATTTGCACATGGGTAGAATGCTAGTGCTCTAACTAAACATGATCTATACTATGACTGATGGAACCAAGGGATAAACATGATGGTAACAGTGAAACCATAGGGTAAATGTGCAGATGATGTTGATCATATTGCCCTAAACCCTCCGTAAGGACTCGTCTGTAGGGCAAAAGCTGGGACATACAGTGCAACTGTGAGATTCATATGGCTCTCACTTTAGCTCAGTAATAGGATCTTTTCTAGCTTGTTAGAGGTTACCCGAAAGGGCGCAAGAGGAGCTTGCCACTTTGGGTATAAAACTGCCTCTGTTCTGATGTGTATAGCCTGCGGGAATTGTGCCATCGAAAGGGGGTTCTCTATATCTGCCTGCCAAGGAAACCTCGCGGCCCTAACATGTTAGAAGAGGCCTATGGAAGGCTTCATAGTGTACCCTGCCTACTCACCTTGGGAGTGTTAGGGGGTCGACAGGCCTCGGGCAAATGGGCAACACGACTCACGGGTAAAGATGCACAATCTCTGCAGAGTATTAAATCTGTTATAACAGCCGTACTCACGGTCACGAGCGGCCTGGAAAACTCACAGAATAAATGGTTACTTGATACGTGGTTGAACTAAGATGATGATGATGGGATCACACTGATGCTTTCTCTTCTTAATTCTAGTAGTGGATCATGTGGATTAAATGGGAGCTTGAGCATAACTTAATAATGATTAATAATGAAATGTGGATCTACTAAAAGTGCTAACTACAGTCAACCGTGTCTATCCTTTTTGAGCCTCTTGAATCCTCATACTATACTTGCGGAGTACAAGTGTACTCGCACTTGTTGCTATTTTGTTTTTGGATAAAAATCCCGGATGGGTAACAGATGATAGTTTCTACGAGGAATTCCCGGAAGATTTCTAGGTTTGGGTCAACCAGTCGTCCTTCCCTGTGGATCAGACGCTACGCCTGAGAGTTGCTATTTACTTTTTCGCTTGTTATGTAAGAACTACGTGATGTAATAACGTTATGTATGTACACAATGATGATACTTCTGTTAATTTGTTGGCTTATATGTGCGACTACTCCTGGGGTGCACATAAGATGTATGCACTCTATATTGTCCTTTAATTGGAGTGTGACAAATTGGTATCAGAGTCGTGTCGACTGTAGGACGCAAACCTAGATAGAAATGGTCGTTTCTAGGAGTTTGACTTTATTTATTTACTTGCTACTATCTCCATCTTGATATTTTATTAAAATTTTATGCTCTATTTCTTATTCTATTGCATAAAAAAATATTGACTCTGATAATATTTTATATCAAAACTATAGATGTCTCGCCTCAGTGCCACTGCCTACGTCGCCCAGTTCATTCCAGCAGCACCAGCACCACCAGCAGTACCACTAGTGGAGCCAGAGGTCGTCCACATCTCCGACGAGGAAGAGGAGGAACCCATGGAAGAGGAGGCATTTTCAGCGGCTACATCTGATGGACCTGCTTCGACCCCCGTGGCTGCACCCATCCCACATGTGGATGCGCCAGTCCCCGCTGCTACACCTCCACCAGCTTCCTAGGCCGCTTCTGCACCAACACCAGTGTCCTCCCCATCTGCTTCAGAGGAGCCAGAAGAGATAGGATGGACCACCAGGAACAAGTTTAAGGAAGCTCCCGAAGATGCCCATTACCACCACCTCCTTACCACCATGCTAGCCGAGTACTATCCAGAGTTTGCTGCTTCGGTGAAGTACTACTGTGCAGAGCACACGCATCCAGTGGAGGCGGCATACTGGAAGACCAATGTGATCATCACCGCCTGGAACAACACCGACCAATCTCAAGATGTTGTGACTACCCAAAGCCACCGAGCCAGGCGTGCCAGTGCCTATGACAGCATGGAAGATGCTGCGCAGGCGGCGTACCTGCATTACCATGGTCGGCGTTTTGAGGACATGCAGAATGATCGCTACCGGTATCTTCCACGCTATGACCCGAAGGAGAAGACATGGGCGGTGTTGGCTCCTCCAGCTTCTAATCCCACCTTGGACACCACAGTGAGGCACCTCAGCGCCATGCAGGAGGCCAACGAAGCACTCAGGGAAGAGCTTCGTGCGGCGCAAAAATCTGAAAAACGCCTTCAGAATCAAATAGATGAGATGGCCGTTCAGCTAGGACAACCTACCATTTACAAGAAGAAGGCCATGGTGTTCACCATGGTGGATCACACACCTTAGATACTTGCAGCCCCACCATAATGAATGCGTTTTAGATCGAGAGTCGTGTCAAGTTTGTGTATGTTTTGTGAACCTTTCGTTGTCTCGTTGGTTGTGTTGTTGAACTTGGATGATTTGGAGTTTGTGTGATTGCTGGAACAGTGTGGGCTTGTCCACATGTTCTTTTTATCAAAACCTTAAGTTAGTGTTTGTTTAACTTAGTTGGGGTTTACATTTCTGCATCACTGCTGTGCTGTTGTTCAGAGCAGTCTGCAATGTTTGTCTCATATCTCTAAATCTCTAAGTCCAAAAATTATGAAATTTTTGTGGAAAGAACTAGACTTGCTTACCTCTCATTTCCCACTGGAATCACCTCATTATCAATTTTAGTTTGAGAGATATGCCTGCTACAACCTGGCAAGTCTGGGCAGTCTGTAACCTAGAACAGAAATTGTTTAGCTCAGTTTTTGATGATGTTGCCGTCTGTATCAGTGAAAAAGTTCTATAAAAAAGTTGTAGCAGACTCTTTAAGCTTTCCAACGATGTATGCCACACTTATTTTGGATTTCTGAAACTCGAGTTATACTCCAGTTTTTGATCTGCTGTTGTAGACACCCGTCCAGAAATTTTCAGTTCTGTTATTTACCTTTTGTAAATAAATTGTAAATTTTTTGAAGATCTCTAAAAGTTTGCACATTTGCTTGGAAGTAGATGGCCGCTAGAGGAGGACGTCGAAGAGGCCGTGGACACGGAGCTTTAGTGGATCCACCTCCGCCACCGCCGGTGACAATTGAGCAGTTGATGGCCATGCAAGTGCAGCTCATGCAGACAGTGATGGACCGTCTCAGTGAGCAACCAGCAGGAGCACCCCCACCAGTGCAGGTCCATGACAAACGTGGTGAGATTCTGAAAGGACGCCCACCTGTGTTCACACATGCCTCTGAACCTATGGAGGCGGATGACTGGCTGAGAGCTGTGGAAAAGCAGCTAAACATTGCACAGTGCAACGACTTGGAGAAAGTCTTGTACGCCTCAGGTCAACTCCAAGGAGCTGCTCAGGATTGGTGGGAGTCATTCCAGTATGGACGTCCAGAGAATGCTCCAGAGATCACGTGGAAAGAGTTCACGGAGAATTTTAGGTCCTATCACATCCCTGAGGGACTTATTGAACTGAAGCAAGAGGAGTTCCGGGCTCTCAAGCAAGGGTCCATGTCTGTGGCAGAATACCGCGACAAGTTTGCACAACTGTCGCGATATGCCCCGGCTAAAGTGGCCAGGGATTCTGACAAACAGCGTCGTTTTCTAAAAGGACTGTATGATGGACTCCAACTGCAACTGATGTCCAACAAGTATGCCAGTTTCCAAGAATTGGTGGATCGTGCTATTGTGATCGATAACAAGCGTAAAGAAATGGACCTCAAGAAGAGGAAGCTCCAGGGACAGGCGTCGGGTAGCAACACTCGCCCGCGAGCTTTCCCGCAGCAAGGTTTTCCATAGAGGAACCAAGGGCCACCCAACCAATGGAACAAAGGCCAGTATCCCCAGAGGAACCAGAACCAGCAGCGTCCCCAGTACCCACCGCAGTTTGGTAACCAGGGCCAGCAGCGTCCCCAGCAACATCAAGCTACCAATCAGGCGGCACGTCAGGGAGTGCCCAACAATGCTCCAACCAAGAGTGGCACCCCAGGCAACCCCAATGCCTGTTACAACTGTGGATAGGTGGGACACTATTCATACCATTGCCCAAAGAAGCAGAACCGGCAGGCCCCGCAGAACCAGCAGAACAACCAGAGACCCAACGCTCGACCTCCATTCACCGGCAAGGTGAATCATGTGTCATCAGAATCAGCTCAGGAGGCGCCTGAGGTTATGCTGGGTACGTTTAGCATCAACTCCATCTCCGCTACAGTACTTTTTGATTCCGGTGCCTCACATTCTTTCATATCCCAAGCTTTTGTTAGAATGCATAGCATACCCCTGTGTGCCATGAAGGATCCCATGCTTGTAAATTCACCGGGGTAGCATGCCAGCAAATTATTGGAGCCCTTCTACTAGTATATTTCTAAGGGGGTAGCTTTCAAGGTAAATCCAATTGTTCTAAGAACCGCTAGAATTGACCTCATCCTAGGAATGGATTGGATGAAGCAGCATAGGGCAGTGATACAATGTCAGGAGAAATCCGTTGTTGTGACATCTCCAAGTGGTGATAGAATTTGTGTAGAAGTGGAAGTTCAAGCTCAACCTACTGCCACTGTCAATCAGCTGAGCGATGTTGCTAACCAGGAGAACTAGGTGGTGGACGAATTCCCTGATGTGTTCCCCGATGAATTGCCAGGTATGCCACCCGATCGTGACATCGAATTCCTTATCGAGCTTTTACCTGGAACTGCACCCATAGCTAAGAGACCATATAGAATGTGGTAGATGAATTGGAAGAACTAAAGAAACAAATTAAGGAATTGCAAGAGAAAGGTTTTATTCGTCCTAGTTCTTCACCTTGGGGAGCACCTGTTATATTTGTGGATAAGAAAGATGGCACACAAAGGATGTGTGTCGACTATAGGTCCCTTAATGAAGTCACAATCAAGAACAAGTATCCACTCCCTAGAATTGATGATTTATTTGATCAACTGAAAGGTGCTTGTGTGTTCTCAAAAATTGACCTCCGTTCTGGATATCATCAACTAAAAATTCATGCATCTGACATACCTAAGACAACATTTACTACCAGATATGGCCTTTATGAGTACATAGTGATGTTTTTTGGACTAACAAATGCACCTGCATACTTTATGTATCTGATGAACAAAGTATTCATGGAGTACTTGGATAAGTTTGTAGTGGTATTCATAGATGATATCCTAATATTTTCCAAAAATGAAGAGGAACATGCTGAACACTTAAGGTTAGTCTTACAAAAACTCAGGGAACATAAATTGTATGCAAAAAGGAGCAAATGTGAGTTCTAGCTGAAAGAAGTATCTTTTCTGGGACATGTGGTCTCTAACGGTGGAATAGCCATAGATCCCAGTAAGGTGCAAGATGTGTTAAATTGGAAAGCCCCAGTCAATGTTAAATCCGTAGCTTTTTGGGTTTGGCTGGGTAGTATAGGAGATTTATTGAAGGGTTCTCTAAGCTAGCTAAGCCTATGACAGCCCTACTAGAGAAGAATGCCAAATTTATATGGTCAGACAAATGTCAGGCTAACTTTGAGGAGCTTAAGAGAAGGTTGACGACAGCCCCAGTGTTGACCCTACCTGATTTAAGTAAGAGTTTCTCTATTTTTTGTGATGTATCTCGCCTAGGCCTTGGATGTGTGCTTATGCAAGAAGAAAAGGTTGTGGCTTACGCATCCAGGCAGTTGAGAAAGCATGAACTGAATTACCCAACCCATGACTTGGAATTAGCCGCAGTTGTCCATGCTCTGAAAATCTAGAGGCATTATTTGATCGGACATAAGTGTGACATCTATACTGACCACAAGAGTTTAAAATACATTTTTACTCAGTCCGAGTTGAACTTAAGGCAACGTCGTTGGCTGGAATTGATTAAAGATTATGATCTGGAAGTGCATTACCATCCTGGAAAGGCAAATGTTGTTGCCGATGCACTTAGCCGGAAAAGCTATGCCAACGAACTTTAGTTGACATTTATACTAGCAGAGTTGCGAGTTGAAATAGAACATCTCAACTTAGGTTTTGTCAATAACATAGTAGAATTGGCTATAGAACCTACATTGGAGCAAGAGATACGTAAAGGTCAGTTGGAGGATGAGAAATTAAAGGAGATTGCTGAGCATGTAGTGGTTGGAAAGGCACCAGGTTTCCGGTTGGATGAGAATGGTACTCTATGGTTTGGAAAAAGAATATGTGTACCTGAAGTGAAAGCTATCCGTGATATGATTCTGCGAGAGGCATATGATTCTGCTTATTCTATACACCCTGGAAGCACCAAGATGTACTTGGACCTCAAAGAGAAGGATTGGTGGTATGGTTTAAAAAGGGATGTGGCTGAGTATGTGGCCATATGTGATACTTGTCAAAGGGTGAAAGCTGAACACCAAAGACCTGCAGGATTGCTGCAACCAATGAAAATACCAGAGTGGAAATAGGAAGAAGTTGGTATGGACTTCGTTACTGGATTGCCCCGCACTCAACAAGGATATGATTCGATCTGGGTAATAGTGGATCGACTTACTAAGGTAGCCCACTTCTTGCTAGTCAAAACCACTTATAGTGGTGCAAAGCTAGCGGAGTTGTATATGGAGAGAATAGTGTGTCTACATGGGGTTCCGAAGAAGATCGTGTCTGACCGAGGAACTCAATTTATATCGCATTTTTGGCATAAGGTACATAGTGCTTTGGGAACAAAGCTAAATTTTAGTTCTGCATATCATCCCCAAACCGATGGACAGACAGAAAGGACCAATCAAATCTTGGAAGATATGTTGAGAGCTTGTGCTTTACAGTATGGTACTAGTTGGGATAAGAGTTTGCCATATGCTGAGTTTTCATATAACAATAGTCACCAGAAAAGTCTTAAAATGGCGCCATTTGAAGCTTTATATGGACGAAAGTGTAGAACACCTCTATTCTGGAATCAGACAGGTGAAACCCAAGTGTTTGGGCCTGATGTCCTACGCAATGCAGAGGAACAAGTGAGGATGATTAGGGATAATTTGAGAGTAGCACAGTCTAGACAGAAAAGCTATGCTGATATCCGAAGGAGAGAGTTGAGTTTCAAAGAAGGTGACTATGTGTATTTAAAAGTGTCACCAATGAGAAATGTGAGAAGATTCAATATGAAGGGCAAGTTAGCACCGAGATATGTGGGACCTTTCAAGATTCTGGAGAGACATGGAGAAGTGGCTTATCAATTGGAATTGCTAGAAAGTTTATCAGGTGTGCATGATGTGTTCCATGTTTCACAGTTGAAAAAGTGTTTGCGGGTACCAGAGGAGCAGATTCCCTTGGAGGAGCTTACTGTTAAAGAAGATCTCACGTATGAGGAGTATCCGGTAAAGATTCTTGAAACTGCAGAAAGAGTTACCAGGAGCCGCACTATAAAGATGTGCAGAGTACAATGGAATTGTTATTCAGAAGATGAGTCTACTTGGGAAAGAGAAGAAGATCTGAGAAAGTCTTATCCGTAGCTTTTTGAGTAAGCATCATCCAATCTCGAGGACGAGATTCTCTTAAGGGGGGTAGAATTGTGACACCCTAATTTTTGGTATTATTTAAAAATAGATAAATTTGATTTAAATATGCATTTGTTTGTGCATTCAAATTTAGGGAATAATAAATTTTGTGAAATTAAAATTAATCATAAGGTTAACAATTTGTTTTTGCACTCATGCTGTTGCACTATATGTTTTTGTGATGATTGGTTTGAGTCAATTTCAAAAGATATTTAAAAACATTTGGAAGTTTGATTTGGAAAATCAATTTAGAAAATAAAAAGGGATTCCTATTCATTCTACATCTTTTCCTCGGATTCGGCCTGCTAGCCCATTTTCCCGGCCGGCCCACTCATCCCTTCCCGCGCTCCTTCTCCTGGGCCGCGGCCCAGCCCATCCGGGCCAGGCAACCGTTGCCACGCCCCATCCTCCTCTCCGCTGCGGCTGACTGCCCGGGCCCACTCGTCAGCACCTCCTCCATCCTCAAGCTTGAATCGGACACACGCGCCCGAGGAGAAACCGTCGCTGCCCACGTTCGCTCCTCCCATCGTGGGAGCGTCCCCCCGCGCCCGGCCTTCTAAAGGGAGCCGCAACCCCTTCACCGCCTCCCCCTGCTGTTTTTCCCGTTCCAACCCCACTCTCTTGAGCACCCGAAGGCCGCAGCGACGAACCGCCGGAGCGTCCCGTCCGCCACCGCGTCGCCTACGCCTCCGAGCCTCCTCCGTCTGCAATTTGCCGCTCGGTGAGCCTCCCCGTACTCCCCTTTATCTTCCCGTGCTTTTACCTTCTCGAATTTTAGTCTCTATGGCCGTGTCCGTGAGCTCCGAGGAGCTTTTCACCGCCGTCCATGGCGGGAGCCGCTCGGGCTTACCCCATGGCCGTGTTTTGCTCCGGGGCAAGCTCGCCGTCTCCCCCACTTCGTCCCGGTGCCCTTATTTTTCGAAACCTTGACCGTAGGTCGTGTTCCAAGCGCTCCGGCGAGCTCACGGCCGCCGGCCATGGCGGCGCCGCTGTCACCTCCCCTAAATCCGGCGACTGACCTCTCTCTCCTCTCCCCCATCTAATCTCGACCGCACATCGCGAGATGAACGGCCCTGGTTGGCTGATACCCCTTCGCGGGTCCTTTTTTTTCTAAAGAGACCCCCAAGTTCTTGCATTTCCAACCCGCAGTCCTCGGTTCTAATGAATTTTCTGAATTTTGATTTATTTTAATTTCTGAAATGCTTTCAATCTATTTATAGTTTTGCCACTGCAGTAAAACGTGTATAAAATCGTCGTTTTAGCTCCGATTCAACCCGTTCAACTTGCGTTAGTTTTGTAATTTCGTAATCTACGCATTAGTACCACTGATAGACCTGTTAGAAGCTTTTGAGTTTCTCGATTAAGTCTAGTTTAATAGCTAGTTTTGGAACCTTGTTTAGCGCGTAACTTTTGCGTTGTAGCTCCGTTTTTCATGAACTTCGCGTCGTTGTGATCATAGCGAGACGTAGAATATTTTCATAAATTTTTTTATCTTGTTTTTATACTGCTAGTGTACTGTTCTAATTATAGATTTGTTTGCTATGCATGAATGCTCCTGAAATGTGAATGTTGCCGTGTTGGTCGAGTTCAGACGGTGAGGAGTACGTTGGGAATCCGGACACGTACGAGGAGCAGGAGGACCAGTAGCAGTTCGTGAACCAAGGCAAGTATAGCATGGGCCTACCTTGTTGTCCTATTCATTATATAATGTACTCATTATGCATGTGTCTAATATTGCTCGACTATAAGGACTTCCTAGTTAATTGATGACATGTACCTCGATCCCTATGGGTTTTATTTGCACATGGGTAGAATGCTAGTGCTCTAACTAAACATGATCTATACTATGACTGATGGAACCAAGGGATAAACATGATGGTAACAGTGGAACCATAGGGTAAAGGTGCAGATGATGTTGATCATATTGCCCTAAACCCTCCGTAAGGACTTGTCTGTAGGGCAAAAGCTGGGACATACAATGCAACCGTGAGAGTCATATGGCTCTGACTTTAGCTCAGTAATAGGATCTTTTCTAGCTTGTTAGAGGTTACCCGAAAGGGCGCAAGAGGGGCTTGCCACTTTGGGTATAGAACTGCCTCTGTTCTGATGTGTATAGCCTGCGGGAATTGTGCCATCGAAAGGGGGTTCTCTATATCTGCCTGCCGAGGAAACCTCGCGGCCCTAACATGTTAGAAGAGGCCTATGGAAGGCTTCATAGTGTACCCTGCCTACTCACCTTGGGAGTGTTAGGGGGTCGACGGGCCCCGGGCAAATGGGCAACACGACTCACGGGTAAAGATGCACAACCTCTGCAGAGTGTTAAATCTGTTATAATAGCCGTGCTCATGGTCACGAGCGGCCCGGAAAACTCACAGAATAAATGGTTACTTGATACGTGGTTGAACTAAGATGATGATGGGATCACACTGATGCTTTCTCTTCTTAATTCTAGTAGTGGATCATGTGGGTTAAATGGGAGCTTGAGCATAACTTAATAATGATTAATAATAAAATGTGGATCTACTAAAAGTGCTAACTGCAGTCAACCGTGTCTATCCTTTTTTAGCCTCATGAATCCTCATACTATACTTGCGGAGTACAAGTGTACTCACACTTGTTGCTATTTTGTTTTTGGATAAAAATCCCGGATGGGTAACATATGACAGTTTCTACGAGGAATTCCCGGAAGATTTCTAGGTTTGGGTCAACCAGTCGTCCTTCCCTGTGGATCAGACGCTACGCCTGAGAGTTGCTAGTTACTTTTTCGCTTGTTATGTAAGAACTACGTGATGTAATAGCGTTATGTATGTACACAGTGATGATACTTCTGTTAATTTATCGGCTTATGTGTGCGACTACTCCTGGGGCGCACATAAGATGTATGCACTCTATATTGTCCTTTAATTGGAGTGTGACACTGGTGCCCGAGCCTCTGGCCCTCAGAAAAGGTTAGCCTGGGATGCCGCTTTTGCAGCCTGCATCTGGAGGGCTGTGGATTTCAGAATGACTTTAAGTCATTGCTGATCTAGGGAAGGGTTCTCTATAGTCGCCATCTCTTCTACCAGGGCATAGACATTGGCATAGGGTGTAGTGAAAAACCTATGGGCGGCTACTTCCATGAACTCGGGCTCAAGATTGCATGATGCAGAGGCTCTAACGGCATCATGATCTCAACGCTGTCGTTCTGCTTCTTCGTCATGCAGGCGTTGTTCATAAGCTACCTCCATAGCCAAGCACCGTTGCTCAACGTCACGACAAGATGCCTCATACCATTACCACTCTTCCTTGCGGTGGTGGGCATGGTTGCATCAAACCTGTCATGCTTTGTTCTTCCTCTCCCTGGCCATCCTCTATTCATCCATCTCTCCGGTAGGAGCTGGGGCATCTGGGGAGATGTTGGACTCGGTCTCTTCTCCATCCTGAATATCTGGGTAGTTAGGCATAGGGATTTGTGGTGGTTGCCCGGCCATAAAGACTTCTCTCAAGTGCCTTGAGGCCAAGTAAGTTCCGGATTGTGTAGTCATCACGCTATCCACTATCTCTATAGAGTCGTGCTTACTGTTGTCGGCTGGTAGGGTTCTACCATCCTGGTAAGGCAAGAGTTCACCATACCAACTAAACGAGATGGATCTGTTGAAGAGGTGTCAGGCTGAGCAACCGACCAATGGACTATGCCTCCTTCAGGCGTGATGGATAGGACCAGGCCCTTCTGGGTGCCTGTTAGAGGGATATCTTGCTCGGATTGCACGATGTGGTTGATCATATCTTGAAAGATTGAAGCCGAATTATTGAGTCCAAGTGGAAAACGAAGTAGGTCTCCAGCTTGGACTTCTGATGGGACCTCTAACCTGGACATGTTCGAGTGGGAGTCCTGTTGGGTAACAACCTCCCTTGTCCGAGTTGGATTGGAGATCAAGAGGTGTGAAAACTCCTCAGCGAGTTGATCTAGCATGGTCGTAGAGACGTCTGGAGAAGCTTGAGGCGCCGAGATCTCTCACAGATCCAGGAGCTGAAGATGAATGCAGTACCCGCTGAGAAAATCATGTTGTCGAGGCCCGTCGAGATCTCGACTGCGGAGTCGCCGAAAGCCCCTACCTGGTGTGCCAGCTATCGGTGTTTGATGATCGGCAACTCGCCACGGGGGTACTCGAGGTGATGTTCGAAGGGCTTCAGCGTATGCAGAACTCGATGGTAACGCAAAGAGATAAACGATTTATACCGGTTCGGGCCCTCTTTCGAGTAATAGCCTTATGTCCAGTTGGTGTGTTGCCTTTTGCACTGGATTGATTGTATGATTATGTGTACAAGGGGGTGCACCGTGCCTCTCTTTATATAGGGGAGAGGGCAGGGCACGAAACTAGTACTAGCTGGTTACAATTAGAGAGTCCTAATCCTATTACAGAATTTAGCTGTCCTTGCAAGCCAACTAGGTCGATCTAGTAAGCTTGAAGTCCACACCACCTCATCTCGCGTCCCTCAATAGATCGTGATCTAGCCCAAGGCCCATCTAGGTACCGTCCCTGTAGGGAATCCCTAGGTCCCTTGTTCATCAGTGTCGGCCTGTAGCGTGCCCCACCCTCTCTCTCTCGCTCTCCCTCTCCCTCTCCCCAGTGCAGTGTGCGCGCGGGTGGCCGGCCAGGGCGGTATGGGTGACCCTCTCCTCTCCCTCTACCCTATTGGCGACCCTCCCCACCGGTGACCCTCTCCGCTCTGTCATCTAGATCCGGCGATGGGCTGCGGCGCTACGCGGAGGAGCCTGGCATGGGGCATCGGTCGCACTAGATCTGCATCTCCGGCGAGGTCATTGTGGATTCGGCATCTCTGACCTGCATCTCCAGTGAGGTCGCAGTGGATCCGGCATCTCTGACCTGCATCTCCCTCCTCCTGGCAGCGGTGGCGCGGAGATCCGGTGGCGCGCAGTGTGGGGGAGCCAACTCCCTCCTTCCTCGACCAGATCTGGAGGTGGCGCAGGCGGGGATCCACGTCCCTCCTCCCTCCGGTGGCGGCGCAGCCTCATTCCCGTGGGCGGCGTGACCTCCCAACTGCGGATTTGGAGGGCGTGGATCCGGTGGCTGAGGGCGTGGATCTGGTGGCTGCGGGAGTGGATCTGGCGAGGAGCAGTGGCAGCGGCGCAGTGGAGGTCCTCTAGGCAGCGGCGAGCATCAACAGCCGGCATCCCCCGCTACGGCGGCGCGTGGGGTGGGGCCTGCTCCCGCGGCGGCGGCGGCCTAGGTCTAGGCCTGGTTGGGCTGCGGGCTTTTGCTTTTTTGTTTTTTATTTTGATTAACTGAGGCAGGCATTGCAACTGCATCGGAAAAGGTATGATTTACCGTGACCTTTGCTCAGAGGCGTTTCTGTTGCCCACCTCGGAAAATCAAATTTGCTCACCTTGCAAAAGATTATTGTAGTAGTGGTTGTTTGTGATGCGGTGCACCATGGTCCCGGTGCCATGCCCCGGGCAGTGGTCCGCATCGACCTACAGAACGCTGGCATCGACGGCTGCCTCGGTGAGCTCAACTTCTCCGCACTCCCCATCCTCCAGTACATCGACCTCAGCTACAACAGCCTTCTTGGTGAGATCCCACGATCCATCGCCTCCTTAGCTGAACTCTCCCACCTTGGTCTCACTGGCAACGGGCTCCATGGACAGATACCATGGGAGGTGGGCAACATGGAAAGCCTTAGCCTGTTGGAGCTTTCTCTGAACAACCTCATTGTAGCCATTCTTGCATCCCTTGGCAACCTAACTAGGCTGGTTCAACTCAGCATCCACCAAACCTTGCTCACAGGGTTCATTCCTGAGGAGCTTAGCAAGGTCACAAGCCTAGAGTATTTACAGCTAAGTAGACCTTCTTGGGTGGACGAATACTGGAAAGCCTTGGCAACATGACCAAACTAAGCCTCCTACGCCTATATTATAACCAGCTATCAAGGCCCATTCACTCCACACTAGGTAATCTTATTTACTTGCAGAGTCCCCAGCTCAGTAGAAATCAGCTTGTAGGCCGTATTCCATGGAGCTTGGGGAACCTTAGTAGCCTCTACGAGATTTGGATGTACGAAAACAAGCTGGTGGACTCAATCCCAGCTGAGATTGGTAGTTTGGTGGGCCTGCAAACATTGCATTTATCCCAGAATTTAATTTCAGGTTTAATTCCTGAAACTCTGACCAAACTCACATATTTGAATATGTTTCAAATCTTTAGAAACAAGCTGTCCGGTTCTCTGCCTCTAGGATTTTCAAATCTTACAAAACTGGCAGCGCTCGATCTTGCCAACAACTCTCTGTCGGGAGAATTGCCCTCTGGTTTTTGCAGTCATGGGAACCTCATACAACTCAGTGTTTCTATAAACATGTTCACTGGTCCTATTCCTAGAGACATCGAGACATGCAGGAGCCTGCACATACTTGACATGTCAGCTACCAAAATATCAGGAGACATATCAAGTTTGGGGCCATACCCACACCTTTGGTTTGCAAAACTAGAGAGGAACAAACTTCATGGACATTTGTCTAAAACCTGGGCTTCAAGCATCAATTTGACCATCTTAGATGTGGCGAGCAACATGATAACCGGAAGTTTGCCGCCTGAGTTATCAAGACTAATAAAACTGGAAGAACTTCTACTTCACAATAACAACATGACTAGCAACATACCGCCAGAATTAGGCAAACCCACCTGTATAGGCTGAACTTGTAACAAAACCAATTTTCAGGTCATATACTACCAGAATTTGGTCAGATGAGAAGTTTGTTGTATCTTGATGTATATATGAATAGGCTTACTGGGTTGATACCACAAGAGCTTGGCAGTTGCACGGAGCTGCTATTCTTGCAGATCAACGACAATGATTTGACAGGATATTTGCCAACAACCCTTGGTAGTCTATTGAACAGTGTTTTAAATCTCCGGCTAAGACATTTTAGCGGATGACCTCAAAAACAGCTATAGCGGAGCTAAATGGGGATATAGCGGGCTATAGCGGCTAAGTTGTACATAGACACAAATAGCTTAATCTTTCTTAAACAGCTATAGCGGTAGCTATAGCCGGAGATTTAAAACCTTGCTATTGAAGCTGCAGATTGCATTGGATGTCAGCAACAACAAACTCACAGGCGGGATACCCGCACAGCTTGGGAACTTGGTAATGTTGGAGCTCTTAAACCTCTCACATAACAAATTCAATGGGACCATACCTTAATCTTTCTCCAGAATGGTTAGCTTGTCAATCCTTGATGTGTCATACAACAACTTGGAAGGTCCTCTTCCAACAGGACGACAATTTTCTAATGCCTCAATAGGATGGTTCGTCCACAACAATGGCCTTTGTGGATATCTCTCTGGCCTTCCAACATGCTTTTCATCTCCAACAATGGATCATGACAATCGAAGGACTCACATCTTGGTTCCAGCCATTTCCATTCCTTTGTGCATACTCATTATTTTCATAATGTTGGAGTTATTATGACTATTTGTGGAAGCAAGAAACCACAAAAGAAAACAACCACAGATACAAGAGATGTGTTTTCGGTGTGGAATTTTGATGGGAAACTAGCATTTGAGGATATCATTAGAGCAACAGAAAACTTCAGTGAGAGGTACGTTGTTGGGTCAGGCGGGTGTGGCACTGTCTATAAAGTTCAGCTACAAGGGGGGAGATAGGTCGCAGGTAAAGAGCTTCATGAAACTGGAGAAGACGTTAGTGACGAAATGAGATTCATGAGTGAAATCGATGTGTTAACCAGGATCAGGTATCGAAGCATTGTCAAGTTATATGGATTTTGTTCCCATCCGGGGTACAGATTTTTTGTGTATGATTATATTGATGGGAGGCTTCGTGCATCCTTGGAAAATGTGGAGATCGCAAAGGAGCTGAATTGGGAGAAACGAGTTGCCATTGCAAGAGACGTGGCCCAAGCTCTGTATTACTTACACCATGAATGCACCCCACCAATAATTCACCGAGACATAACAAGTAACAATATCTTGCTTGACACAAATTTTAAGGCTTATGTTTCAGACTTTGGCATACCAAAGATCATAAGGCCTGATTCATCAAATTGGAGCGAACTAGCAGGAACATATGGTTATATAGCCCTAGGTATGTGGTTAATGTCTCTTTACAGCTTGCTTTATTACCATATTCCTTATTTCACTCTAGTGCTGTTATCTATGGTGTAGAGCTTTCACACACTAGTGGTGACAACGAAATGCGATGTCTATAGCTTTGGTGTGCTTCTGCTAGAGATAGTGATGGGGAGATACCCTAGTGAGCTGTAGTCCCATATTCCCTACAAGGACAGCATCACAAGCTTGCAATTGAGACTTTTGACAAGCATCCATCACGGCCAACATTGGTGGAGAGGGAAGAAATTTCTCTGCTTGTCCAAGTAGCACTTGCATGCCTGCAACCTTCCCCGAAGTGCAGACCAGAAATGCAGGAGGTTTATCAGAAACTGACTCACAACCACCGTTATTGTTCTTTTGCCACATCTTCTTGTGACCTTACACTAGAGAAACTAAAGGATGGAGAAGTGTAAACAAGTGTTACACATATGGAAAAGGGTGGATTGATGAAAAAACCAATAGTAATTTGTTGCCTATCTGATGTTAATTGCATTGACCCTCAAGGGATATTTTTATGTACATACGGGGAAGACTTAATGTACAAGTCAAGTCATACTAGGACTAATCCTATTCTATCTCTAGGATTCATTTTTATCTCTATATTTTGTTTCCACCCATGGAACTGTAATAATGGGGGCGAGAGATCCGACTCTTCATCCTTCGATTGAGATCACGGGAGGGTGGGAAACCAAAGGGTGTGGAGGTGGGTAGTTAGCTGTGCTAGCCAGGGGCGGTGGAAGAAACCAGTTGTGGCGGGATGGTGGCTCAAATTCTCCGATGCGGATTAGGGAAGGTGGGCGTGAAGCGGCAAGGGTGGATGCTGGGTGGCATGACCAGTGGTGGGGCTGCTACTGCCGGAGGTTGGTGATGGGTGCGGCCGGCAATGGTGGGGTGTGGAGGCGGGTTGAAGACACGAGAAGGAGGTGAGAGGTTGAAGATGAACAGAGAATACAATGGCAGAGGTTAAAGAATAAAGATGAGCGTCAATAACGATACTGATGCTAGCCCTGCGCACAAGGAACACATAGCCCCTTTGCCTCTGGTCTTAAACGTCCAATCCACCGGCCTATGGTCGACCAGGCTAGGCACACCATCCTTCCCCTGAATGATACATCTCACGAGTTGTGCCTCGCCCTGTACACCGGCTAACAAACTAGGTTGAATCCTACATGTGCCAGCGAATACGTTGACTATTGGTTCCGTCGCCGTTGCAGGACAGTAGATCGCAGCTCAAACATCCACATAAAGCATTCATGCCGACATGCAGACTGACATCTGGATGGTAGAGGCTGGAACTTTGTTCCCTTATTTAAAAAATACAGATCAATTTCATGCAACCCAGAAACTAGTGTGCTGTCCCTTTGGGTGCTGCACGTCCTTGTTCCCTTGACCCCAAGTCAATAAACCCGAGCCTCCAAATATGCATCGGACTTACATATATTTTTTCTCGACTATGCCATAGCATGTTTTTCATTAAGCAAGAGTACAAACCCAAACAATCACTACTACAAAAATGATTGTAGCAACACCTCCTTTTTCAGTAGGGGCGGCTCACTCACCTGCCGCCCCTACAGTGGCAGTGCTTGGGACCTTTGTAGACCAGCCGCCCCTACAAATGGATCAGTAACTTTTAGGGGCGGCTGGTAACCAGCCGCCTCTATTAATGCATTTGTAGGGGCGGCTGGATAAGCAATCGTCCCTACTAATGCTCCATGTATAAGGCCATTGCCCCCTATAGTGGCTGGCGGTAGTAGTGAATAGAACACACCTACAGTAATCACCTAATTAGACAATTCAAAAAAAGTAATCGCCTAATTGCCGACCTAGG
Organism: Saccharum hybrid cultivar R570; assembly: GCA_038087645.1. NCBI lineage: Eukaryota > Viridiplantae > Streptophyta > Magnoliopsida > Poales > Poaceae > Saccharum > Saccharum hybrid cultivar. The sequence goes on along the minus strand of JAQSUU010000743.1, from coordinate 6,479,601 downwards.
AGGGTTTGGTGGAATGAAAAAAAATATTACATGAGGAGACATGACATCCCTGGAATCAAATAAAAAAAGAAATATTACATAATAAGAAGACATCACATCCCTGTTGAATGCACTTATCATAGAAGAACTAGGAATTGTTTGGTTCTCTAAAATGTAATGCAATCTCATTACAGAGGGTATGCATTACCGTTACATATGTTTGTTTTTTTACTGATGTTATCTGATTCTATATCCAATTCCAAACTAAGATCGCAATCTTCCCATTACACTGCTATTTGATTCCATTTCCATTTATGTTATCACTAACTGAACCAAACACCTTGAATAGTGACCGTAGTTGTTTGTACCCTACCAGAGACCACTCGTTTGCCTTATCCACTATTTGGCGCAGCAAAACCAGAGGCAAATAGCTGGGCCCTCCAAAGGTCCTAACGTTCCGCTCCTTATAAGTTGTCCAACCAATGAAGAAAACTAGGGAGCCAAAACCCGCACGCGATGGTTTAGGGACCATCTTCCTCTCCCGGAGCAACCAGATAGTGACCTTTTCCTCAAAGACAGAGATTACCCTGTCAAGATGCAGCTTTCTCAGGATCAGTGACCATATATCACAACTGAAAACACACCCAGCATTTGAGGCCTGGTCACATAGAGAATACAGTCATCTGTAGATTGTAGCCCATGATGAAACCTTGTGGCCACTGTCCAGCAGCAATATATCATGCATGACCGACCAGTGGAAAAACTTGACTCTCGGCGGCTCCCCAGTCTTCCAGAGTTGCTTTGCAGCAACCAGCCTAGTTGAGCCAATGAACATGGCATCATTAAACCAATGCAAACACGAGAGACTGCCTTGAACCAAAAAAAAGTAATTCGATTCGCAGGACTCGAACTCACGACCTACACTCAACATTTACACCACCTTGCCAGCACTGAATCACTTGTTAGTTTTTTTTCTGATAAGGCTACAAAGTTCCGGCCAGGGGCGGAGCCAGGAAGTTGATTTTTGAATATTAGGGTGCAGGGGGTGTGTGGAATTTTCAAATTTTATTTGAATTTTTAAAAATAGTGGAAAATTCATGTTCATAGGGGGGCCTGGGCCCTGCCGCCCCCTTGTCTCCACCCCTGGTGCCAGCCTCTTCAATCCACCAATGGTACACAACTGAGAGTTGAGAATACAAAAAAGAAGCCATAAGGCTTACAAACCAAAAAAAGAAGAAACAAAATACATCATCAGCCCAACTAGTAAGCACATCACGCAAAGGAAACTAGTCCGCAATACGATTATTAAAGTTCCATTCAAACTTCGCAAAGACTGCCAAAATTAAATTCTTCTAGCTTCAGCCCATCTTGAATAGTGGTTGCTCCTCCTCTCTATGCAGCATGGACCACTGTCTGATCTGGTACGTCGCAATAAAAATTACCTGTATATAAGTGTTAGATGCAGCCTTGTTGAATACCATATCATTTGTCAAGGTGGGGGAGCAGCAAACCCAAAGGGAATGGCAAGGATTACATTGGAAACCGAAGCCTCGCAGGTGACGATGCAAGCTCCGAAAAATTTAGATTCATATCTAGCCTTATTAGGATGCCTTAAACATGAATTGCTAGAGTTGTTACATGAGAAATTTAATTTCCTTTCATGTTAATCATGATTAGGCCATGGGAGTGTAGTTTTGTTGCACATTATATGGATGCGTATGGAATTAGATGGCAAGCTATCTCAATTATTCCTAAGGGCTGGGTGCTACTGAGAAAGCCTTTTGCGGCCATGGTTTAACAAGTTCACAGATTTGATGGAATTCCAGGACACCGCTGAAAAGGAAATTACTGGACTATGAAGTAGTTAACAGGATCCCTGAAACCATAATATTATTTCTTCCTCAGGACAAGTTTGTATCAACAAGCTTCCAATATTATAGATGTAGCCCCATCCTAATGTATCCATTATTTCAAAAAATTAATGTAATAGTTTCTTATTTGCATAGATTGAGAGCACCTAAAATAGAAGTAACTTTGAGAAAAGAAAAATCCATGTAATAGTAATAAAAATATAAAAAATTCGTTGTTAAATGGGAGTCATATTGCTATTTTTGCACATATACAAGATGCTTGTTTCGCAATGCACGGGCAATGAACTAAAAACTATAGTTGTCAGACATCGCGTCCTCTTGATCATCACCATGCGTGGTTTCGTCTCATTCACACCTCTAGTTGATATGCAACAACCATATCTATCCACCATCACCGACAACAACACTGACATGGAAATTTCTCGCCTCGCTTATCACATTTGTGTAATGGTTTCCTCCAATTTCTCACCTCAATATTATGGTTTAGACTCTATAGTAGTACGTCTATTATATTGTCAGCAGTAGAAAGAGTGCACATATGTCAAGAGATAAAGATAGAGCTTATGAGCTTTCCATTAGTCCTGTGATGAGACGATTTATTTAAGGTATCGTTCTAGTGCGAGTGCATGGGCAACAAAGAATACTGAACCATCATGCATATGTCCTAACTACAACTGTTTCAGTGCATCAATACCGTTTTCTCCTCATGTTCTTCATATTGGGCTATCAATGTTTTCGATGAGAAGTGCAACAAATGAATTGATTGGGATGTATAGTCAAACTTCCAAGCTTGCATTCATCCAATATGTGTGTGTGCAAGAGAAAATGCCTCAGCCCAATCAAATGACTGAGTTTCTGTATATTTTTTTTTCAAATCAAAAGTTCTATCCGTTGGATATGAATTCAAATCATTGGACTTACAAAGAGACAAGATTCCTCTTTGGAGCATGAGAACGTATTATTCCTCATGTTCTTTGGATTGGGTTAGCCGTCTTTTTATGAGAGATGTAACGAATGATTCAATTAGGAGGTATATATTGTCACAGATCCATGCTTGCTTTCATCTAGAAATCACCTCTGCCAAATCAAAGAGACTGACTTTCCAATTTTTTTTTGTTTTTCAAATCAAAAGTTCTTGTCTATTGGATGTGAATCCTCGTCGTTGGACTTACAAAGTGAAAAGGTTTGGAACAAGTTGGTTCAGATCCTGCTGGAAATTTTGTTGCAGCAGCTGGGACAATCTGTGTTTCAACAACAATAAGAAGTTAATAATGCAGTCACACCATAATACAATACATATATATCCATAGCCAAACCGTCCAACACATAGTTTCCTTAGTTCGTTGGGCTCGAGACAGATTCCTAGAACCCTTACACGAAGCACACAAGTACAAGCCAAAGCACAATCACGCTTGATGTATGTAATTTAACAAGCCAAAGATCATAGAGTCCGGGAGCCTCTGCTTCCCTTCCACTCCGGGCTCACAAAGAAGCTGCGGCCCTTATTCAAATGACAAGACACACATCCACGACACAAGAAGCCGTGAGCCTTCACTGACCAAGTGGAACTCTGAGGAAATCAAGGGCATACAGGCCATCTTCCCCGGCGTGGGCTGTGCCAACGACAGCGCCGCCCGCGGTGCTCCTGATGTAACACTTGCTGCGGCCAAATGCCACACTGTAATCCAGCTCTGCGAGCTGGCTCACTGACACAAGGTTGGCCGCGAGCCCAGGGACGTACCACACGTTGGGGAGCAACATGTTGTCCATGATCACAACGCCGCGGCCGATGACCTGCATGGGCATGGCTCCGGCGTCTCCACCCATCAGGAAGATGTCACTGTGCTCTGGAGTGAAGTCGGAGAGGAGGGCGCGGTTCCCCGTTGCGTGGTGCGGTGCGGCCGATGCAACGATCCATGTTGTCATAGTAGCAGCAGGTGCATTTTTCAGAGCTGTGCTGATGCTGTCCAGGGCCGTGATGCTGGATCCGAATATACTGAGAAGGCATGTTATGGCCCAAATCCTATTTCTGTAAACAGACATTGAACTTTTCCTCTGTTAAATGGAAAGTGGGGTTCCCCCGGTTCCAAAAAAAGGTTATGGTCGAAAAGGATGTAAAGAAATGTGAAGACGATTATAAGGTAACTGTAGGAATTAAATTCATACTCCTGGTGCTTAGAAACTAGCATGTTCCTGACTTCCAGTGGATTTAGTTGTCTGCTTAATAGATCACCAATATATCATCCTATCGACAGTGGGTGCAGATGAAAAAGATTGAGCCAGCATGTAACCACCATGTCAACTAGATTATAAGAATTGGAATGAGAGTAAATTATGTTCCTTCTGTAGGCGTAATAAAACCATGCAACATCTCTTTTTCAGCTGTCATTATGCCTGGTTTTATATGGTGTGTTGTGCATTTTGAGTTTGGTATTGCACTGTACCACCCATTAAGATAGATGATTTTCTTAATTACTAGGTTATGCTACGCATGTGGTTATTGTTGTGGCAGATATGGCCAGACCATGTAATAATAGAAAATCAATGCATCTTTTATGAAGAAGATAAACCATTACTCTTCTTCTATTAAAACTAAAACAAGTTTTGTTTTGGGCTTCCTTTCATATCATAACTAATCATACAGAAGTTGTTTCCCTAGTTATGACCTGATGGACTAACACAACCTCTTATATTGGTACGTCAATTCTTTTCACAAGGAACCTCTTATATCATTAGGGCATCTTTTCAAATAGAAAATAAAATACCATTGCCGAACCATAGATGAGAATTCGGACAAACTCAATTTTGTGTATCTTAAATCAGATGTGGGATAGACCAATTACAAAACTAAGTCATGTTGGACATTAAAAGGACTTCTTAAGCTTTTAACAACTAACTGCTATTGTAAACTTATAAGTAAGAATCAACGAAGTAATATTGCGATAGTATATTTTTCACGGTAGCTACACCTGCTTTTTTTCGTTTTTGCAATTTAAAGCTATATGAGTCACATTTTAGCAAAATTAAATATTTGAAATGGAAGCATAAAAAACATGACAACATGAACGTCTAGGATGTCATATATTCGTGATCAATCATGGTCACATTGGCCAGAGTTCCGTATTGTTAGCAGTGGATAGATTATCACTCAGTTTTTTTTTCTGCCAAAGTTGAAAAACTATCAAATTGAGGATTTCAGCACGCTGAAGAAAGCCACCAAAGATGACTAGAAGGGATAAAGAGAAGCACCTATGAAGCTCTTGTTCCCCGTTCTGTTCAGTAAAATTAATCTCTGGAGCACCATCGGTGCGCTGAGGCTTCTGATATGTGTCCTCGAGAGAGCGCTGCTCGTTCAAAGCCATCCCGCTGACGGTCATGCATCCTGAGTTATTGTTATAGTTCATACTGCCCGGTATATTAGCAGCAACATGCTGCTGTTGCTCTTGCTGTTTCATATTATCGATGTCATCATCTGGTTTTGAGCCTGAACCTCCACTGCATGTCTTGCTTTGCTTGAACAACTGGTTGCGCTCAACATTTCCCTCATTGCCGTGTTGGTTGTCAGCATCAGTAGTGACACCGATAAAATCTCTCAATTCTTGAACGAAGCTATCTCCTCCATCTCCAGGTGCATCCCTTTTTGTATCCACCTCCGGTGCTTGTTTTGTTATTGGTGAAGAGAGTGATTTCTTATCCCTGCCTAGGTCTCCTTCCGGCAACATTGATTTCTGGCAGCAGAAAGCGCACTCATCTTTTCTAAAGACACTAATCGCCGGATCAAAGGAAGCAAGCATTTTCAGCACCGGGTCGTCGACAATACTGGTGTGTAGCGACAAAGGAAATTTCAGTCAATGGAAGCAAAACTGGTGAGTAAATGAAGACATCATAACATTAACAACTAAACTTTGGTGCGCACAGTAATGGATTAGGATGTCACGTGTGTGAGCTGAATCTGAGCAAGAAAAACCTGAGATGTTCCTCCACATGAAGGACTTGCAAACCAATGTCATCGTGGAGGCCTCCTTCTGTTGAGACCATTCCTGTTAACTTCAACTCCTCAGAGGTCCACCCATCGATGGAATCCAACTTCACACAGTAGCATTCTTCCCAGTTGGTGATGTCCACCGGGGATTTTTCATGATTATCATCTGATAGTATATCAGCTGGCTCCTTCGGGTCGAGGAGGAGTATTGGATTCCTAGCAATTATTTTTAAAAAAACAAACAAGAACGAAAGACTTTAAAAAAACATGCAGCTGAGGTACAACTAAGCACAGATTCGTGCAAATTTAACTAATAAATGACTCAGCATGAATTGCATGGATGATGCATACTAATGTGTACTTGCGCATATTTGTAAATCGCAAAAGTAGCTGCACAAGAGAACCTGTCAGGTAAGAAGGGTATCGTACTTGAAGAAGTAGCGATCCGTCCATCCGCCGCACATGCGCAGCAGTGCACGCCCCACGGCTTCAGTGCAGGGGAGTGGAGCTTCGACTTCCATGGCTGACGGGTGTGCAGGAAGACGAAACGTTGGAAGTGTAAGCGTGGGAGAGGGACTGGAACGGGGGGGCTCGCAACACCAGATGATGCCGACACTATACCTGCTGGCCTCGGAGAGTCCGGACGGTACGTGACGGAGCTTCCGAGAACAAGAAAATATACAGCCATTTACGAGACTGCCCTTCTGGTTGGTTCATCATATTTGGGCCCTAGCACTCCAAGATTTTGCATACCAGCCCTTTCTCCCTTACAAAACAAGACAGCACACATCGTCTTCTCTTTTGTGATCTGCTTCAGGAGCATGTGAGCATACCTAGCAAGTATTTCTAATCACGGCATGCGAGGTGTGTGCTGTCTCTGGCAGAAAATATACAGCCAATCGACACTAGAGCACCTCTCTCTGGCAGACTTGGCAAAGCCTTTTTGCCGGCCACAATGAAGCCAGGTGTGTCACTTTGGTTGCTTCTCAAGCTAAAGTACGTACGTATATGGACTTGACGATTGCACGTTTGCAACCACCAAAAAAATCTTGGCCTCGGCCACTGCTGCGCTGCACATGTACCACCAATCTACCGTGCTTGCAGCTGGCTGGCTGCCGCTCAACTATTCTCATTCCCGTCCCAGGACTTGCTGATGATGACTGAAAGTATCTCATTAACTTTCTTTCTGATTTCTGATTCGTACCCATATACAGAAAAAACCCCAAAAATGATAAGCTCAAACCTTTCGATGCAGAAATACATAAAATAATCATGGCAAGTATCCCGAATCCAGACCAAGTTAAAAAATATCGGAAAGCTTAAAGAGCCAACCAATCAATACAATTCAGGTGGGGATCCTCTCCCCCCCGTAGACTTATCAAAAAAAAATATCGGAAAGTCAAACTCTTGTCGAGATCAATGTCCAAAATTTGAATTTATTTTGATTTTTTTGCATTATTCTTTGAAAACCATAATTTTATTTTTGATATCGACATATTTCTGAAATGATTCGGAATATCTAAACCCTAACATAGTCCATGTTGAGAACATCCCTATTTGGGTATCCAAGCACAAGATTATATCAACGCTTGAATTAGTGCAATCTCTTTTGCCTCACAAGTGCGAGTACACGGTCTACCAAAGATAGAACAAAGTAGAGGCACTGCAAATGGGCTCAGACATAAAGCAAAATGCAAATGACCCTGCAATCCATTTGAGGTGAGCACAAGGTCTAATGCCAGCAACCAACGTAAAACACTAGGAATCATATCAAATATATCTAAATCACATCATGGAGGAACCATGATGAGAGGGATTTTACAATGTCATTAGACTTCTTGATGGTAAATCCAACTACTTTACTTTGTAGGCACTGTGCCTTAAAATGGCTTATATAAGGTGGTACAAGACCATATGCATGCTTGCTTGTCTGACATGTGCTTCTTGACGCCTTTGGACGAAATATTCTAGCAACCACTCTCTTTGTGCCCCTCATCCTCCTCCCATACCTGCCCACAAAATGGCAAACCATGATAAGCTGGAGAAGTAGTTTCTCCAATGTAAATTCATTGACTTGTGGCATTATGCCTATCAGGTCCATGTGTTATTGAATATTGACCACAAAGGGAAGTTCAGTAGATCCTATCAAAGTCATGGCATCCGAGAAGAATCATGACCCCAACTCCACCACACGAGCACTTCTCTTGTCTCCTTGTTCTTGACCCCAAATGGATATGATTCATGACAAAGATACAAATGTTATGTACCCTTTTGTACAAAAGTCGAATCATTATAAACATTTCATGTATAGACAAAGTAACAGCTTGTAACTCACATGAGAAACTAAATTTAGTTTTGGGATATTTAGAGGAAACAACAAAATTTTACTCCTCCTGTTCCAAATTACAGGTCAATTTAGTTTTGTGCTAAGTCAAATAACTCTAACTTCAACTAGGTTCAGTGAAAATACACTAAATTTGCTTTATTAAATTCTGTATGAAATATGTCCTAATTGATGAATTTATTGGAGCATGTAGACGCTAATATCTTTTCGAGCATTAAATCATTGTCAAAGTTTGAAAATTTGTCTCACTATAGATTTAATGTGATCTATAATTTTCAATGAAGGGATTACAGTTATCTGGCGAACTTTAGTGTCATATATATATATAGCTTGATGAATAGTGCCAAGAGTACATAAGACAAATCACATAGTATCCCAAGATGGGTAACACATAGCTCATCTGAATAGGATGAGAACAATTTGTGGCAAACAAATCAGTCCGAGCCACAATTGACCAACTAGCATTTTATTTGACCAACACTTCACACACCGTATCAACCTTTACCGGGCGGATCACCAGCATATATATGACTATGATTTTCAGGGCAATCAGGACTAGCACAGTCAAGTGCGTGGGGCATTCAGAAAATCAAGCTCGAACAGGCCATTGACGAGGTGTCCTTCGCCGACAAGGTCCCCTGTGCCGGCGTCCCAGATGAAGCAGCCGGTGCGCCTGAACTCAACGGTGTAGTCCAGCTCCCCGAGTTTGGACACCGACACTATATTAACAGCCAGCCCGGGTGCCAACAGGACGTCGTGCAAAGTGATGTTCTGATGTCGCACGGTGCCCCGTCCAGTTACATCCACAATCGATCCGTTGGCCATGCAAAGTTTCTTGTTTGAGGTGGTATCCTCCAAGTAAGAGAAGAGGGTCAGGTCGCCCGTGGCATGAACTGACGCGCCAGAGTCCACTATGAATGTCTTCACATCGACGGCATCATGGTCAGACGACTGGTTGTCTCTACTACTACTACTGCTTCCTCCATTCCCACAGCCTTGCATCATGAAGACGTCCCCCACATGTTGACCAGTTTCCCTGATGAAGTAACATGCCCAAAAGTTAGCGTACAAACACAACTAATAATAAGTCCACAAGCATGCTACAATTTAGAAGTTAATCATATCTGAACACTACTCTTGCACTCCTGAAACTACTTCAGGAATGCCTTTTGTATGTTTATCTACTGGCATAAATATTTATACATACAGAAATAGTCAACCAAATGAAAATATATTCATTGGTGTCGTATTTTGTTGAACATTTTCAATCAATTCATGAGGTGTACTGCTAATGATTTTCAATCAATTATTGTATGTTTATGTACTGCTAATGAGGTATACTGCAAAAATCCCATACCAATCATAAAGCTTATGGTATCATTCATATCGTAAAGTGTGAGGTGTAGTTGTATTGTATGTCACTACGCTATTGTGTCAAACATTTAATTATGAACACATACATTTTTGTACAAGTCAGATATACAGGAATATATAATCATTGATTCACTAAAGATGTCACAAGAAAAACCTATACCCAGATGATGTCTGAAATTTTAAAGAACGAAAACTCAAATGTAAAAGGACATTAGTTAAATATTGCAGGAACTGAAGAATTCTAGGCAAGCTCGATAAGTATCATCCTCTCCTCCATGTAAAAGAGTAAAGACAGCTGTACCAGATGTTGGAGAAGTTGGGGGAAATGGCAGTATAAAATTCATCCCCTAGAGGGGAATGCATAGGATATTGAAAAAAAATTGATTCTGCTGGATGTAATAGGATAGCTACCTTTTGTTGATTTTATTTTTTTGAGAAGCTGGTCTGTCTAGAAAAGTTATTTTTTATTCAGGTCTCTGCAAGAGGTTTACATGCAATCAATCCTTATTATAGTTTCAACCATCGGTTGTTTCCGTAATATATATGTTTGCACTTACTTTTGTTTCTGATAGAGTACATATGCAGTCATGGATTCAATTTATATAGCCCAGATTACAAATACTGTTTATAAATTCCAGCAATACGAAAAAAAAAGGAAGGAAAGGTAGTACGCTCAGTTTCAGACTTGTAGCTCAACTCACTGTCTGAAACATCAATTATTCGACAGACCAATTACAAAAAGTATCGCCGGTTCCATGCCTTCTACATTCTACAGCAAGGAGATGTGAGGACTGAGGATATGGCCTCTGATCCCTGCATGTACACTGACGAAATCGATCGGACTGAGCATATGGTCTAATCTTACTGTACTAAAAAGATTCTTTTTTCTACCACCAGTATACGCTTCGTCAACACATACATACAACACACTGACGATATAGCCTGATATTCTGATCCCTACCGGAGCTGTATATGCTGATATGCATGGATGCACATGGATTTAGTACAGTAAGAAGCGGTGACGAGGAAACATGTATTAATTGCGTACTGAGCCATGACCCGGGCCTCACGGCTGGGTACCGCGGGAGTAGACTTGCCCCCACCGGAGGAGGAGAACCGAGGCTGCGGTCCGTCGTTGCCAGCCGGAGGAGCATCTGGCAGCGGCAGGTTAGGAGTCGAATATTTCATCGGAGGAGACAACGACGACGTGTCTGTAATGTCCTGGGTGAAATGTGCAAAACGGGAGAAAAGGAGAGAATGCCGAGGGAACTTATCGGTGGTCTCGAGTTGGGATTGGTCGCACACATGGACACGCACTTGTTCTTGTTCTTGTTAGGAGATTCCAAGGCAGGGAGCGAGAGAGTTAACATCAGCAGGCTGGGACAGGCGTTGACGAGAATACCCCTCGTTGTCTTTGGTTGCCTCGCGCGATCAGGGCGCCGCGTTTTTCAGACCTTTTTTCACATCTCGCCCCCTACAAAAACTACAGCTATAACAAGAGTGATATCGGCAGTTCTTTTCTCTCGTACAAGACAAGAATGATATCGGCAGGACTCAGGATTGGTTAGCAGAGTCAGCCGTCGCTCAAGCCGCGCACCGGGCCCACCTTGCATTGGAGATACCACGTAGCACTTGCTAACTTCCTTACCGCCCAGCTATCAGCTCTCTTCCAGCCCACAAGGTACAACGACAAAGCGAGGGCCCATACACGCACTATTAGCCTCTCTCGCCGGCAGCGAGGGAGACCAGAAGGGGGTAAGGAGTTGGAGAGGGGATGTAGGGATTTTGCAAAAGAGACAGAGGATACTGAGGTCAGCCGGCAAGGTGCTTGGCGACAAGTGTTTAACTTCTTAGTTCACAGTTGGCTTCTATTACAGCTCTCAGGCGATAAATATACTCCCGTCAGTCTCTGGGCTCACAAACACACACAGGTCACACTTCCACTCCGGGCCAGATAGCTTAGCAGGCCGGGCCTTCCTTCGGATGCTGTGCTTGGGCCTTGGGCACTCGTCAGGATCACCTGGATGTGGGATGCTGACATACTCCCTTTGTCAAAACATAAAAACAAACACATCTCATGTTTTGAAGAGTCAATCAATCTTTTTTGTGAAAACGTATGAGTTATGGTCATCTTTTTGTGATGTATAACGGTTCTATCAAATTTCTGGATAGTTTTAGATGTGTTCTTTATTTTTTTTTTCAAATTACACATTACAGACATAGACGCTCACTCACCCCTATGAATGCACATGTACTATGAATGCATGTACACACTCAACCCTAAGAATGCACATACGCAAACCATACCCCTATAAGAACCTCCAAAAGATTGTGCGGTAGATCTTGAGATTAACAAAGTTATCAAAAGTGCATCGCTGTGGATGGGAACGTCGTCTACCACTTGTTGTCAAAATCTTGGGGAGCGATATGACAGACAGCTTTTGACAATTGCATATAATATTTCCAACAGTGTCTGGCATGTCATCAGATGTATGCATTTACTCTAGTTATGTTTGTTTTACATGACTACTGTGTCATTCTGTCAACAAAAAAGTTTAGTAATGTTGAGGGCTTCATTTTGGCATCTTATTTTCATCAAAGTCAAAATTAATGTTATAATACAAGAGTTGTAGAAGAGTTGTAGATTTTGAGGTTATGAAACTACTATCAAAGTTTTAGATTTTTTGGACTAGGTTTATTCACAGGAAATATTTAAAGTACTGTTGTTGCTGTCGATTGAATGTTTGGTCATTGTTTTGGGGAAGACAGTGGCATTGACCATGAGAGCGCTTATCTTTTATTGTTTCTATGGTTGTGTGATTATGTATTCTGAGGTCATGATTTTGCAAAAGGTGGTCCACCTTTCAGACAGTTCTTAGCACGTTCTTCGTCTTTGATGAAGGCAAGTAGACGTTGCGATGTGATCTACATGCTTTGGCATGGATGGTTGGTTTGCCTCCACAAAATTTGAATTACCTTGGCATATTTCAAATCTGTTTTTTAATGATGCTTGTTGTTTACCTTGTCACACTATCATGGCTTTTAAATTGTGCTTAACTCAACTGTTGATCTGAATATTCTTGTTGAAGCAGTTTGCTTTCTGAGGTTTTTCATAAACTTCATACAATTGTTTTCATCCTCTTGGGTGCTTGAGCTTCGATGATGCGTTGCAGGATGGGAGTAGCAGCATGTGTGCAATTTTCATGATATTTACATCTTTCTGAACTCATGTGTGTTGTAATAAAAATAGTTGGTTGTTTGAATCTTTTCATACTTCGTTAGGAGATTATTTTGGTTATCTCATCCTGGAAACTTAATATTTAATATTTATTTCAGTGAACATTTATTGCTTCCAATTAATCCCTTTTTCATTAGATGCTATTGTGAAGTGTGGTAATGCTCTAGAACATAACATTACTGTTTTCGGGGGTGTTACACTCTGTCATTATTAAATATAATTCATATAACCCTCTACATTTGTATATGAATGACCCACATATGCTATTACAAAATATAATTTAAGATGATCTCAATTTTTTTGTTATATAGCCCACCACATCTACTGTTGTACAAGATAATGAAAAGTAAACCCTTTGTTTACTAGTTCATATATAATTCTTTGATATAACAAGTTTAACATCAGTGTCATGGTGCATTGTAGTAACTAAGAGTCCAGCCTAACCTAGACTCTTTTTTAATAAAATAAAAAAACAAAATATTGAAATAAAAGATACAATAACCACTAATGTTCCAATTAAAAAGTGGATAAAAATTGCAACAACTAATAAGATTAGCATTTGAAAGCTATATATACATTCATGATGTCATAAAAAGGATACAAACAAGAAACTATGACTTTAAGTTAGGTTTCCATTAAATACATATCTCGCTAGAACAAATGTAAATCCTATATATTCTAATGAGAGGTCCCAACGGAGAATCCAAGTTTATCTTCATGAGACGCGCAAGAGCAAAAGGTAAACCCTAGATTGTCACAAACATCTAGCATCAATTCGGTAGAATCTATAATGTTTTTAGATAATTAGCCACCTCCTTGATTGTGCAAAAGCAATAGAAAGTAACTCATAGACGTGTATTTTGCTGCTTTGGCACTGAACAACCCCGTCTGATCTTATCAAGACCACCAAATGTGTGCACATGGTGTCAATTAGTGTCACCAGCCATGATATCCAAGTGGATGGATCTATTGATCGACTCCTAGCAATAGAAAGGGTTGAACCTCCTTACATTGGATAAAGCACTCACCAATTCGAAAGGCACCTGACGTGCTTTTATGGAGTGGAAAGATGATCCAATTGGCTTGATGGAGCGATGCTTGGCCCTTCCTTGCACGCAATCAAGGATTGCACGCAATATTTTTTGCATCTCACCCCTCCACATGGAAAAAAAACTCACATCATGGTAATTTCTATGGTGTCAAGAAAGCAAGATAAGTGGCTTTTCATTGCTACTCACAACTGGAAAATCTAGATTGGCCCCGTTCGCTTGTGCTAAAAACAAGCTAAAACACTGTTCTGACCAATTTTTTGTGAGAGAAAAACACGGTTCCGGCTGAAAAAATAAGCTGAAAAATACGGATTATAAACCGGCTAAACAGGGCCATTACAGTTGAGAATGCTACAGGACATGAACGGCTTCTAATCTCACAGTGGTATGTTGGTTTCCTCCAATTGCTCAACTAAGTTTGAATTTGGACCATAAAGCTAGCTAGTAGCATGTTCTACGAAACTATAAACAAGGTAGTTAGTGTAGTCTGGGACAAAATGATGGGGGCGTAAGAACCTTCAATTCATAAACACTGGGCTAGCTATATATAAGCCAAGGTTGTCTATGGTACGTTTCTTAGTGAGAGGAACAAACGTGGGTGGAAACAGCAAGCATCTCTGTGAGTGTACATTTGAATTGTACGAGTGCATCATGAATGGTGCCTGTTTATGTCGTGACTTCCATGCTCCTGTGTATTGCCAACAATGTTTACACCCAGAATGTTAATGACTCATCTTTGTATGAATCAAAACACTTTCCATCTTTCGTTGTTTTGTGCATGAGAGAAGATACATAAAGAGAATTCATTTTTTGTTCAAATCAATAGACAATGGAGCAGATACAACCATTTCCTCAGTTGGCTCAAGGAAAAGCACAATCTCTATAAAAGCCATTTCCTCAGTTGGGTCAAGGAAAAGCACATACTACCAGGTTGTCGCAGCTGAGCGAGACTTTAATATCTATATCGTGACTGCCAGTAATGGTTCGAGGTTTTGGCTTTATATAAGGGAAATTATTTCCTACTCGCAGGAAGTAGTTACTCCCATATTTATATCTCTAGATTTAGAGTATATATGACCTAACGAAGTATATGTACACGAAGTATATGATCATACTAGACTATCTATGATAGTATGTATGTCAAGTATGCAAGTATACGTAGAGTATATGGTTATACTTATTTTATATACTACAATAATGCCATTTTAATAATATATTAAAAAGTATGGGCTCTGCTAAATTTGTTTTACGTAGTAAGATTTAGAGTATCTTAAAATAAGTATGTAAACGTACTCAAGGTGATAAATGAGTATGTATCCATACACAATGTGGTTTTTGAAGATGAGAGTAACTACTCCCGGAAGTATATATATATAAAATAAAATACATGTAATTTTTGCTGCGTTGAGGCTACGCCTGATTTGTTTCAGGCCTTTCAACATTTGCCAGGCTGCAATGATAATGGTTCACCCTCCGGCAGTCTGGCTCACACCACACGGTGGCAAACAGCAGGCATTGCAGGTTTTTTTTTTTTTGACTTGGCAGTGTGCAGGTAATGGCAATCGAGCCCATCAAGCAGGTCTGGCCCATCGTGAACAAATCATGGACCACTTCGTCCTTCCAAGTGTGGGCTGATGGCACAAGTGGGGCACAGCAAGCAGACGCTGCAAATATGTGCTTCAGAACGTATGCTTGCTGATTAATTAAAGCGGACAATACATTGATAAAACAGTTCTAAATCTATCTGTATATGTATTTGTTACTAATATTACATTCAAACATATATTTTCCAGAACAACTTAATTTTTTTCACTTCGCACAACATGGACTTTCCTAAGCTTAAAAATTGGTCCTTCGCTCATCCAAGATTGAGAAATCTACAATCTTCTAGCGGCATGTTAGCGTGTGTTTGATTTGAAAACAAGGTGAAATGGGGTGGCTCCATCCCTGACTTTTGAAATTGGCTACATGCAGGCTCACGAACTTCTCATACATGGCACTAGTCTCACATCCGCATGGCCGGAGCAATATTCATGGTTGTGAGTGCAATCGCACCCATGCGAAAATAAAAAACCATAGAACCAATTGGATTATTTCACCATATTTGCACCCCTTACATTTTAGATCCTTGCACCCATAAGCCAAACGCACCATCCTCGAATTTGCTCTAGTTCTTCTCATGAACATACTTCCTCCATCCTATAATATAGCGTTTTCTGGCATTTAAAACTTGCCCTAAAATATAAAAGATTCAGGGAACAAAAGATAATGTTTACTAAATAAAAATACTTGATTTAGTACTTGCCATAGTTTTGTATAGTGGAACTGAGAGTCCACCTTTTAATCATGAAAATAGAATCGGATTTCAATAGATTTGAATGTTAAGTGAGGGGCACATGCGCCTTTTGTACCCTCCATTATTTTGTTTGAGAATGACTAGAATGTGCTATATTTTTCAGGATAGAGGAAATAGTCAATAACGGTGGTGAGCCACTAGCACGCATATGCCTTGAGCTCGGTCGTGGAGCTTCTCTCAAGGTCTAGTGAACTTATTCGTGATTGTATTGGTACAAACAAAAAAAGCCAAAACAATGCTGGTGAACAGGAAAGCTAATTAGTGCTGACGTGGAGGTTCCCAAAAATAGTGTTGAAAACCAAAATTTTTCATTTTGTGAAGTTATCAAAATGTAAAATGGACCTCGTCATTGCGTTCCTCTCGTTGAGATGATCAAAAACATATATGGAAAGTCCGATTTGGAATACGAACGGAGTTAGGCATGTCGGAAGTTTCGAGGGTCAGAAGTTCCATCAGGCATCAGAACTTCCTACAGACCCTAAAAGATGACCCAGAGAGCCTAGCTAATTTATTTACAGAGTCTGTTGAATGTATACGTTTTGATGGTCCAAGTAGTTTTAGAGTGCCAATTGAGAGATCCAAATTTACATAAGCTCTTGGAGTTGCTCGAATACTACGCACGGGCTGTACACTTGGCCAGCCGAAGCTGATGCGGCAATGCCACGCCCAAGGTCTTTCAGTTATACACAAATTCTATTACCTTCTCAAAAGATAGAAGCATGCTTTCATGAGCAGTTAGAAAAGCTTCTGGCGATCAATCACGCAGTTGCCTCTGGAACTCGGAGGAACCGAAGGCTATAGACACCGTCCTGCTCCAGCATGGCCTCTCCGACAACCCGGGCCTGTCCATCAGCGAGCAGCATCAGCTGGCACCGGTTCCGGTAGAAGCAGCAGCATATGTCATGCTCCGTGGCAAGCCGGCTCACCGAAACCAAGTTCACCGTCACCCCCTCCACGAGGTACACGTTGGGTATGCTGAAGCCGTCCATTTGTATGGTGCCCATGCCGATGATGGGCAAGCGAGACCCGTCCGGCAGTGTGGCAAAACGGGCGGCAGCTCGGGGAAGATGACGGAGGTTGTGTAGGAGCCCTGCATCGCCGACCACATGCATACATTCTTACGTTGAGAACTGAAAAAATATCAACAACTGCATGAAACACATATACAAATGAAATCAACAGAACTTTTAATATTGCTAAAATACGCCTCCTCCTAATTGTTTTAAGTACTAATGGAATTATTTGAGAAATCATAAACACCCAGCGATGTATTTACAAATGTCAAATTATCTTCGACAATGATAGCCATGGGATCATTTATGTTGTAAAAAAATTTACCGGCATTTATCATCATTAAAATAGTAAAAAATATCTAAAATACCCAACAACTACAACATTATAAGCCTAAAGAAATGATTAATCTTCATCCCAAGTACCCACATATACCACTGTGAAACATAATAAAATGCAAACCGTAAATGGGCATCTAAATTACCAACGCCCAGTGTATTAAAAAATCATGATGTAATACATGTCTAAATTTTCCAATTATAGAATATAGGAAAAGATTAGCTCAATCAAAATTGAGTAACCCCAAAAGTTCCGTCTAGATTACACATGTCATCTACTCTTAATAGGAGCATAATTTAGTGCATAAAACTAAATTATTGAAACATGTTATTATCAAAATGCATGTATCCCAAAAATACCTAAATACAGGAACCTGACTCTTCTGTTCTTTTTAATATAGAAAAAAAATTAACTCATGAATGACGATGCAAACATGCATGAATATGCAATGTAAATGGAAAATATGAATACGATGCAAAAAACATATAAAGTAGTTTGTAGCTTAAGTCCTTTAGAAGGCGACAGAGATGAGGCCATATATATCTGAGTATTTAACGAGGCGCAAAATACAGTAGCAACACTAAGTACTAAGAAAAACTTGTCAGAGATGTGTGCATTGTAACGAGGCACCGATGCTGATTTTGGTAATCTAGAACTACTACAAACAAAATAGACTTTTAGAGTCGTTCCCTTTTATTTTTGGAGTTGGGCCAAAAGTAACAATGTCTCTAAAAGTAACTAGAGATTTTCAGAGGTGGTCGACTTATTTTTGGAGAATTATAGATATCAAAGAAACAACTAACTCCCAGAATCAATTAATGTTATGAGACCTGTTGAAACGTTTACTTCTGGAAGTGGGTGCCCTCTTCAAAGATATGACCTCTTATGGACATGCCTCTATCACAAAATTGTGGCCCATAATCCTAGCACCAACAAATTTAAACTCCCGGCCACCAAGCGTTTAAATACATCAGCCGCGACCACACTCTCTCCTCTCTCTTCTTCTATCCTTAACTGCAACCACCCTCCTTTCTCTGTCCTCTCGCCCGCAAGTCATCCTAGAGGACTAAGTCCGAAGCGCCTCCACCCACCTCTCTCTCTTCCTCTACTCAAGCACAGTATACATCACTCTCCTCTATCTCGCGAGCACCAAGGGCCAAGGCATTGAGGAGTTTTGTGTAGCATGGATATTGGTGTTATGGACCTAGGGTACATCACTACATGGAGAATAGCCCAACTCCCTTGGGTGTAACAAGCAGGTGACACCAGAGACCTAGATTTGATAGGGT
Organism: Saccharum hybrid cultivar R570; assembly: GCA_038087645.1. Lineage (NCBI taxonomy): Eukaryota > Viridiplantae > Streptophyta > Magnoliopsida > Poales > Poaceae > Saccharum > Saccharum hybrid cultivar. The sequence goes on along the minus strand of JAQSUU010000743.1, from coordinate 6,460,769 downwards.
ACTTCATCTACTTGGTGGACAAGGAATAGCAAGACTTAGAAACCAGCTCTATCCCATTAGTTTTCCATGTAATGAGCAAGGAAACCTTCAAGTAAACTGATAAGGGTTCTATCCATAACTTCACCCCTGGACTATATAAGGTGTGGTAGCGAGCACGCGATCGGTACATGAGCAATCATCGGACAATCCAGGCTTCTGTAGCGAGACAAACGCATCAGAGCCCCTATAATTCTTGAGCATACAAGATAACAGATCGATTCTCCACTGCACATAGGGAACTCTGATCTTAAACCAGCATAAATTTATGTCCTGTGTGCTACCCACCTGATGCCCTACACACAAAACATTGATTTGCACAATCGACGAGAATTCCTCCAACAATGGAGGAGCCCGATAGTTCTAGGAGCAACCTAGATCCAGTGTGGAGGGCCAGATCCCATTTGGGGTATGGATAATGGTGAGATACCTCACCGCCCCTGCTACCCCTCTCACCCATCACAATGATGTGTCCATGTGGCCGCTGGCTCAGAGGGCTACAGCAACACATGGTCACAAAATCAAGTGGCGGTGACAGAGCCATAGTCTAGTTGCTTAAAGTTCATCTACCCCAAGCTAGACTCCAACGCTATAGATCCACAGGGGCGGCATGCCATCGATGGCCTATAACACAATGGGTGTCCTCCCACTCACTATCCCAATCCCTCAATCTCTCCCTCTGCTCATACATAGGTTGAATGCAAGGAGCAATGTTTCTTGTGGCGATGGCTCTTCGGTGCTGAGATAGGGTGGTAGTAGCAAGATTGAGCATGGAGGAGGCGAGAAGTGGTAGCGACGGTGAGCTAGGAGGGGCCAGGTCATGGTTCTGCGAGTTTGAGAAAATTTTTGTGAAAACAGTGGCAAGGGGTGGATCTGCTGCCGTGCCAGGCTCATCCATATAGACTGGATCCAAACTAGTGTTTACGAGTGCGGGGGTAGATGCATGTCCATTCTGGCTGCAACGCCAGCGAGTTGTGCATGGATCAGACTATGGTGAATTTTTTTGTGTTTTTATTTATAGAGACGGACATCCAAAGCTCATGTCCATGCAAATGACACATGTGTTCTACAACTTTTTCTTTCTACGATTAAATAGTCCTGAATGTAGAGGTGGTGTGTGCCCCGCCTCTGTAAATCATAGAATGAAGCCCATGTATGAAAATTGTTTTTGTAGAAGTGTCGAGATATAATGTGTTGGTGTCTCGGAAGTGCTCATAGGAGTATAGTACACATGCATGCATTCATAGAGATAAGCAAGCATGCTCATTTTTTAGCCTCTACATCTATTACGTCATTTTATAAAAAAGAAAAATTTCAACATACCTTGTCAAATATTTGAAATCATCATCACGCATTAACAAATATACCTACAGAACAGGGAAAGGATTGTAAATAGTAGGTGCTCCATTACCTTGTGGAATAGCCGTGATCAGCAGACATCAATTTGTGTAGTGCAAGCGCAAGCCATATAGCAGGTTTATTCTTCCTTCGACCACTGACAGAAGACGTGGTATTATTTGGATCTGAGGACATAACTTTCAGAATTCGAATAACTTCCAGGGCAGACGTTTTGAGGAGCGCCTGCAGCGGCACCATATCAATATAGTCCTGTAAAATGGACCTGTACATACCAGCCCTGTGGTACTCCGGATCGTTGTTCATCAATAAGATACGCTTGTCAATAGTGAGCAAAGAGAAGAAACCCTCAAAGGTCGACACCTTTTCCTTTGCCACTCGAATCATTCCCAGCGTAGTCGCTAATGTTTTGAGCTCCTGGGGCGACACCATGTCATCATATATAGAGTCCAATAAAACTGGTCTGACCTGCATCCCAAAAGACGTTGCCCATGTCTTTGCCAACTGGTGGTGGGTATGTGCAAGCCCTCTCCAAATCCTGTTGGAAACACCGTGCCCAGTAGCCAACGTCATGCGTACTCACATACCTGTAGTGCTTCTCGTGCCGTAGCTGCTTCTCTTCCTTAGATGGGCCGTTTACGTAGCTGTTTCTCTTCCTTAGATGTGCCCAGTTTACGTCGAACAGCAGTTTACGGCCCATGTACATGGATACCGCTGAATAACAATGTAATTTTTTGCACCATAGCCCACAGGTTACACAAGACACCAGTTCCTTGTTACTATGTCCTAATCTTTGGACTTCCCGCTTCCAAATAAATTTTACTTCGGATAGGTAAGGGGGTCTTGCTAGACAAATGCCGGCCCTTTTTGCCTTCGGTTCCTCCCTCACGATGTCGTTGGTTAAGAGGTAAATGTATGTCTGTAGCTATTGCGAGTATGCATCCATGATAATTAACGAGGTGCTTGGTTCGAGGAATTGGTTAATTCCACCAATTAACAAGGTGTCTGTATCCAATGCTGGGCCAGTTGCCTTGGGTTCTTTCTATCACCACCTCATTAATTACATCCAAGCTAATAGTTATTATGTGCACAAGGAATTGGTTGATTCCAGGAACCAAACACACACTAAATTTAGTGGAAGCAGTCCATTTCTCACACTACTACTAATTATTAGGTTTCGATGAATGAGATGATGCATCAAAATAGTAATTCCACAAAGCAAAAAAAACGAATAAGAAGAAAATGGACTAAGTCATTCCTAAACCCAAGCACCATATAAAGTTTTTTTTATTCATCAACGGTGCTAGTTTTTGGTCACCCAAATGCACTCTTGTATTGCATTCGGCTATTCCGATGCCATAACCGCTGCTCTATAAACAACGGGCCGGCCGCGCAGCAAGCGCTTGGTAATCCAATTCCAAGGCGGAATGATACAATGTGTCATTTTCATCAGGCTTTTCATACCGTCTAATTCTTGGTTTAGATGCTCGTACCATCCAATTCTAGATGTAGATGTTTTTAGGGAGACCTAGTAAAGATGCAAAGACTCATATACATGATTTTACACTCATCCCTATGAACATACACATGCACACCCTACCACTATGAGCATCTTTGAACAGCTTAGATCGACTAGTAAATATCGAGATAGACGAAGTCACCATAGATACCTTTACTATCGATGCACACATCGCCTACCACTAAAACAATAGTGTTGTTAAATCTTAGAATAAATCAAGACAAATGTGGACACTCCGGGCTAACTTAGTACCTCAACCTTGGTGGATCGGTTCACCACCGGGAACCTAACCAACTGAGTTATTGAGCAGTTCAGCAATTCTAGCCATAGATTACTGAGAGGTCACAATGGGTTAAACAGTTCAAGACGACACAAGGTGTAGATAATTTTTGGGGAGACCTAGTAAAGATGCAGAGACTCATATACACAATTTTACAGTCATCCCTATGAACATACACATGCACAACCTACCACTATGAGCATCTTTGAAGAGCTGAGATCGACTGGTAAATGTCAATATTGACGAAGTCACCATAGGCACCTTTACTATCGATGGACACATCACCTACCACTAAAACAAATAGTGTCATTAGATCTTAGAATAAATTAAGAAAAATGTAAACACCCCAGGCTAAGTTAGTACCTCAACCCTGGTGGATCGGTTCACCACCGGGAACCTAACCAACTGAGTTATTGCTCAGTTCAGCAATTCTAGCCATAGATCTTAGAATAAATCAAGAAAAATATGAACAGCCCGGGCTAAGTTAGTACCTCAACCCTAGTGGATCGGTTGACCACTGGGAACCTAACTGTTGACGGTAGATAAGTATCATTTTTAACCATCAACATAGCATGAGAATTGATCTAAATATAAATACTATCTAGATATAGGGGTTATACTGATAGAATTCCACGAGTTTTGGTGAATATCTATTTATGCAGGGGGTTATTAGGAAAGAACCAAAGGAGGTCCACATGTCAGATTTATATAGAGAGAAATCGACTATACTATAAAAAAGAATACTCTAGAAGACTCGAGAAGATCCCCCAAGAGGGGAGGGCCCACAGGCCAGGCAGGTGGGGCAGCCGTCCCCTGGCCTGGGCGCCCGCCCCACCCAGGTGGCCAATCAGGGCCAAGCTCCTGGATCACGCCTCCACCGCCTTTGAGGATAAAAAATACTCATTCATCAAGGTCGGTTTGATCCAAGGGCTGTGGTCCTTCCTAGAGGGCTATATAAGCAAGACCCCTAGCCCCAGAAGAAATCCTAATTTCATTCAATTCAATTCATTCATCTCATTCCATTCAGAGAAGCCCTAGAGCCACCATCTCAATTAGATCTCTAGTTTAGCATAGCTACATACGATTAGAACTAGAAGGAGGCAAGCATTGCTTAGTTTTCGGATCTGTCAAGAGAATACTTGGTAATTCTCTCCTACTTTTGTATTTGTTCTTATATTTCATCATTTGCTATGAATATGACTTTAGTCTATCCTATCATATTGGATATGACTTTGCTCTATTTGATTATGTTCTCAATTATATTGTTCTTAGTCTACTTTGATTATATGATTGGCATAGTTCGATCAGAATTATATTTAAGTATAGGATCGTATAGCACTTGCTCATTGATTTCATGGGTGAGTGGTAAACATTGTGTAGGCGTGGTCCCTATACCGTAGTTACTTGCGATTGCACCTTATATTCCGGATCGTGTGGTAGATCATGGGAGTGACAGTCCTGTTGAGTCCTTTGTAGTCCACCTCCCGAGTATAGGCCAGGCAGAGCACAACTATTATAGAGAAGTGACGGCTGTGTTCTATATCTTCCTTAGTAATATCACTATGCGTAGATATAACATTTTCTTGCCATGATTGCCAAGTATAATTGGACTAGTCATCGTATGCTTTGACCTTATAGTTAGAATAACTTAGGATTTATCCGTATAGTTCATCTTAATCCATGCTAGTGCTATATATTTAGAGTAATCTATTGAGATGTTTATTATTATATGTAGCTATGTGCTTACCAGTTATGCTTTATTATTTATATACATATTATTTATCTTGTGACACTTACCTTGTATGAGAAGATAGATAAAGACATGGTTATGCTCTCCATTATCACATGCAGTGATGTTCATTGCTCATTATCCTTAGCATCCCTTCCTAATGGTAAAAATATAAATAACGATACCTGCATTACTCCCGGTTAAAATGCTACATCGGTATTATCTGTGCGCTTGCGGATTTCATATTTATTTCAGAGGAGCATTTGCATATTTTAGTACCAGCACCTTTAGTGTCATGCTGGGGATGACAACCTAGCTTAAGTGGCATTAGAGGTGTCGACAAGCATTTTTGGCGCCGTTGCCGGGGAAGGTTGAATTGCTATTCAAAGGATAATGAGCCATCACTTGCATCCACTAATGTGATCGAGAAACCATCATCCTTCTCTACTCATACAACCTTACCCTTGCCTTTTGTCTATTTATATATTATATATAGGGTATGAGTAGGTTTGGCCATCTAGATAACTTCATCGATAATCCAGAATTGCTATTCAGAAGAGCAAGAGCCAAGCTAAAGAGAGTTCAAGCAGAAACATCATCATCTCAGCTTGAAGCTCCACTCTCTGATTCGAAAGGCCAACCAAGTATAGTTCGGAACTTAACACCAGAGTTCGACGCTATGGCGAACAAGTCACTCCGTGAGTTCTTAGCTCCAACTACAGCTAACATCCAGACTGGACCTGCGACAGAGATTGAGCAAAACTTCGAGCTAAAGCCTGCGTTGATCAACATGGTGCAAGCTAGCCAGTTTTGTGGGAAGGCACATGAAGATGCTAGTGCTCATCTCCAAGTCCATCACTCCTTGGAGATTTGCAGCACTTTCACCATCAAGGATGTCCCTAGAGATGCCATACTACTTCGTCTCTTCCCATTCTCACTCTTGGGGAGAGCGAAGCAGTGGTTCTATGCAAATAAGGAGGAGAATACTACATGGGCGCTCTATTCCACCAATTTTCTGGCGAAGTTCTTTCCCATGGATAAGACAAATGCTCTTTGTGGGAAGATATCAAGTTTTCAGCAGCAACATGATAAGTCAGTCCTAGAAACATGGGAGCGCTTTCAAGACTACATCCTGGAATGTCCTCATCATGGAATGGAGAATTAGCTACTTATGTAGACCTTCTATCACGGGCTTACTAATACCACCCGTGAGACTATGGATGCTACCGCTGGAGGAGCATTCTTATCACTTACAATCAATCAAGCCACAACTCTTGTGGAGAAAATGGTGTCCAACCAAGGTTGGAATGAAGAAAGAACTCAAACCCGTAAGAGAGGTGAAGGTATGCACCAATTGAAGGAGGTAGACATGCTGTCTGCCAAGATAGACCTACTCATGAAGATGCTCGATAAGAGAGCCAGCGAGAAAAAGGAAGTCATGCACATTCATGATTCCCGCATGACTTGTGAAGAGTGTGGAGACACTGGGCACTCAGGAAGCAATTGCCCAGAGCTACAAGAAGATGTGAACTACCTCAACAATAATAACAACAACTACTTCCGTCCTCAACAGAATCAAGATTGGAATCAGCAGCAGAGGCCTAACTACTCAGGTAACTACTCAGGTAATTATCAAGGTAATAATTCTTTTAATCAACCTCTCTGAGAGAGTTAGTGCTTAATCAAGGAAAATTAATGGATAGCCTGTCTAAGAAATTAGCATCAAATGATAAAACATTAGAAACAATTAATAATAGAATGGATAGCTTCTCTACTGCCATTAAGAATCAGCTCATTTTTATAAGATGCTAGAGTCTCAGTTGCAACAGCTTGCTAATATTGTTCCTATTAACCAAGGAAAAATTCTAGGACAACCGGAAGATCTAGAAACTACAAATCTTGTAGACATATTTAATGCAGGAAGTTATTGGAGTGACCCTATCTCCAAAGGATGGAACGATGAGACTCTGCCGATTAAGACAGGTGATCCAGGAAGACCTGTCATCTCGATCTCCATTGGAAGCATGAACTACAATGAAGCTATCTGTGACTTCGATGCAAGCGTCAACATCATGCCTTAGGTAATATATGACAAAATGTTCAATTATCCTTTATTGCACAAAACCATGTGCTTACAGCTTACAGACCAGTCACTTTGCTACACCAAGAGAATCTTAAAAGACATATGTGTACGAGTAGGCAGCTTGTATGTTCCTGTAGACTTTATGGTAATAGAGACAGGTGGTGATGAGAAGTCGCCCATCATTTGAGACGACCGTTCTTGAACACCGCTGGAGCTATCATGTACGCCAACACTGCCAAGATCTGTTTCAACATCAAGGGAAAAGACAGACCTTCTTCTTCAAGGACAGAGTGTTGCAATTCCCTGCACGGCCCCAACATCCCTATGAGCCAAAGAAGAAGAACAATCAGAAGAACAAGAATAAGAAGCCACAATAGACGGAGTCAGCAAGGGTGATCACTGCAGTCCACAAAGAGCATGATCATCAGCTCAAGTCCCTATATTTGCTCAAGAAAGATGACTCAGGTGTCCCAACCATTGAATGCACAATCAACACAAGCTCCTTTTAGAAGGTTGTCTGTGACACTAGATCGGGCGTCAACATAATGGCCAACGTAACTTATGAATATCTATATGGTACTATGCCTTTAGACCGAACCTAAGCGCAGCTGCAGATGGCAGACCAATCATTTCACTTCGTGGATGGAATAGCTAAGAACATTCCTGTATAAATTGATGACCACTTCATCCCGACTGACTTTCTAGTCATCGACATGGGAGAGGATGAGTACGATCCATCGATCATCCTAGGGAGACCATTCCTAAGCACCACCAAGGCCATCATCTACATTGCAACAGGAGAAGTACATTTTCAATTCCCCTCAGAGAAGGTATGTTCCTATTTCAACAATAATTATATAGTTGATGAAGAACCCAAGAAGAACAGAACCAGAAGAAGGCGCGGTAACTGCACCAAGAAGAATCAGATCCCCAAGGATGGATGGGATTACTATCAAGGAGAAGTATCAAGATACGAAGATCGATTCCCTCAAGACAATACATCTCCTGAGACAGAAGTTGTACCACCAACAAAGAGTGACTTAGTCACCATGGAGAACAAAGAAGATAAGACAGAAGAGCAAACTTCCTCCTCAAAGTCAACCTCATCAACAAAATAGGTATGGAAAGTAAAGGTAAATTCAATGTCAGACTCAGCACAATCAGAAGCACCACTCGATCCATCCGAGGTGCCCCAGATTGATTAAGCGAACAAGAGGTCCTGTTCGGAGGACCCAAATCACCGAACGTCGTGCCAAGAGGTAACTTGGTAGTTATCAATATTTCCATCTTTAGTTCTGCATTTAATTTTCTGCATCATATTTACTTTCCTTCATTACATGTTTAGTTATACTTTATTTCTGCATAGAAAAGAAAACAAATATACCTTGCATTGCATTATAAAACTGCTAAGCCCCATGCAAATAAATTTCTGGCATAAAACCCATAAGTCTACTTGCTGTGGTGGCATAAAAATAAAATAAAAGACATTCATCATTTTATTCCTTGTATAGTATAAGTATAAAAATATAAAAATATGGTATAAGAGATCCTGCTAGAAAAATACATGAGTTGAGAGGTTCTAGACGCTCAAGGCTTAGAGGTTTATCACTAACACTTAATCAAGTTCCACAAGCTTTGTTGTCTATTTTAAGCTTCATAGAATTTGAAGGATCAACAGACAAAAGGACAAACTGTCCCCTGTCGGAGTGTTGTCTCGCCATTTATCATCACAAGCACTCTGATGAAGCGAGTACACCTTCAATGTCTATCAGCTTCATCAAGCAAGACTATGTCAACATCCAGTTTGGGGGAGAGCATCCCCATATATCCAGCTAAGTGTTTTCTTACATACCTATTTATTTATTTTTGCTTTGATATATGAAATAAAAAAAGATGCATAACCTATAGAAACCTAAATAAATGTTTTCTTATATACATATATATATTTTCTGTATAATCTTTAATTTTAATAAATATAGGAGAGTATGTTAAGTTTCATCTTGCTAAGTGAACCCCTAGAATAAACTCTTATATGGAAATGATGAATAGTTGCTCTGCCGTAATTTCTTTTAAGTACCTAGTTTTCAACCTCGAACTCTCCCGAATTTTGGATACAATGGTTTTGATGTAAGATTTGCTCTAAATCTAAACTTGTGGGTAGCGAATGCTTGATCTAAGTCTAGGTAGTTGACGGATATGATATGGGAAGCTTTTGAGCTGCTGTCTATCATGTTCCTATAGATACTAGAGTTCTGGAGAATTTATCTTTTGAAAATTAATTTGCTACATGATGAGTTTCTGTATGACGAGAGTTTGAATTTCTACCACAGCCATATACATGCTTATAGATTAGAAAGCCTTACATTCATTTTTACTATCTGTGAGCATTGAGTATGGTCAGGCTGTGTCGATCCTTAGGAATTGGTCATGCGGTTAAAATTAAGATCCACCTATACACTCTACATATATATATGTTGCTTCTACCCTGGAAGTACGCATCCATATCCACCTATATATTCTGCTTCTACCCTGTAAGTATGAATTCACATATATCCCATCCAGATCCACCCAGAAAATAGTTCTAGTCTTACACTGGGAGTGAACTTCCCAAAAATATTCCTATCATCAATTTTATCCCTTGCTAGCCAATAAAGCCCCAAACATCCAATTATGTTACCTCTTGTTATTATGTTCCAAAATGAGCTTGAGTACTCTATCAAAAAAGAAGAAGAAAAAGAAAAGAAAAAAGAGAGGACAAATGTCCCACTCAGAAATAAAGAGAGATTTAGCAGCCCAAGTTCTTCTCAAAGTCTTCAAGTTTCTAAGAGAGGTATATGAGAAATTTCTCAAAGGAGCTAAGTATTTACCATCATCATCCCTTTACCCCCTTATAACCACTTCTATTCTATTATCTATTCATCCATTTACCACCATCTACCATACAACCCATACACATCATATCTTGATTTGACATTATGACTCGTTCCTTTGGATCCATAGTTTTGATTATGCAATATATGTTTCGTTGTCTCCCTACCTATGAGCTCTACATAAGCCTATTAGATGTAGGGTAAGAGAGAGAAGGCATAATATTACGATGTAACCAAAAATACCACATATTTTGAGAGGAGAGAAAAGGCATACACCATAAATGTCTTGGAGAGGATCCAAAAATACCACAAAAGAGAGACTTGAAAGGGTCATACATAGGAATCTCTAAGTTTTATTTTGAAAATCTTACAAAACTCCGGAATAATAGTTGATCAAAGAGCTTGAAACATGGCGTTTGACTTGACCGTTCTGTCTTTCAACTGCTCAAGACCCAAGTGACGGCTACAAGCCCCATGGTGGAAGGTAATATGAGTGAGTTTTTCATCAGAATAGTTCACTCTAATACGGAGGAGAGTTCTTGTTTGAACGCATGTGTACCTGTGAGGCATGAAAGTATTGTAGCATCTCCTGATCCATCACTAAGTCTATCTTTGCTCAGGGACGAGCAAAAGGTAAGCTTGGGGGAGTTTGTTGATAGATAAGTATCATTTTTAACCATCAACATAGCGTGAGAAACGATCTAAATATAAATACTATCTAGATATAGGGGTTATACTGACAGAATTCCACGAGTTTTGGTAAATATCTATTTCTGTAGGGGGTTATCAGGAAAGAACCAAAGGAGGTCCACATGTCAGATTTATATGGAGAGAAATCGACCATACTATGAAAAAGAATACTATATAAGACTCGAGAAGATCCCCCCAAGAGGGGAGGGCCCACAGGCTAGGCAGGTGGGGCAGCCGCCCCCTGGCCTAGGCGCCCGCCCCACCCAGGTGGCCAATGAGGGTCAAGCTCCTAGATCATGCATCCACCACCTTTGAGGATCAATAATAATCATTCATCAAGGTCAGTTTGATACAAGGGTTGTGGTGCTTCCTAGAGGGCTATATAAGCAAGACCCCTGGCCTCAGAAGAAACCCTAATTTCATTAAATTCATTCATCTCGTTCCATTCAGAGAAGCCCTAGAGCCACCATCTCAATTAGATCTCTAGTTTAGCATAGCTACATAGGATTAGAACTAGAAGGAGGCAAGCATTGCTTGGTTTCCGGATCTGTCAAGAGAATACTTGGTAATTCTCTCCTACTTTTATATTTATTCTTATATTTCATCATTTGCTATGAATATGACTTTAGTCTATTCTATCATATTGGATATGACTCTACTCTATTTCATTATGTTCTCAATTATATTGTTCTTAGTATACTTTGATTATATGCTTGGCATAGTTCGATCAGAATTATATTTAAGTATAGGATCGTATAGCGCTTGCTCATTGATATCATGGGTGAGTGGTAAACATTGTGTAGGCGTGGTGCCTATACTGTATTTACCTGCGATTGCACCCTATATTCTGGACCATGTGGTAGATCGCGGGAGTGACAGTCCTGTTGAGTCCTTTGTAGTCCACCTCCCGAGTATAGGGTAGGCAGAGCACAACTATTATAGGAAAGTGACAGCTATGTTCTATATCTTCCTTAGTAATATCACTATGCGTAGATATAACCTTTTTTGCCATGATTGCCAAGTGTAATTGCACTAGTCATCGTATGCTTTGACCTTATAGTTAGAATAACTTAGGATTTATCCTTATAGTTGTAACACCCTAAAAATTTGAAAAGAAGAAAAATAGGAAAAACATGATTTTTACATTTATTTTTGTGAAGCATGCAAAATTTAGAATAAGAATAATTTTTATAAATTTAAAATTAAATATAAGGGTAGAAACATGTTTGTGCACTCATGCTGTTGCATTTGAATTTTTGAGATGAGTGGTTTGATTCAAATTCAAATTTGATTTAAAAATCATTTGAAAAAGGAATTTGAAAAAAATTGGAAAAAGAAAAAGAAAGGAAATTCATTTTCATTCGGATTTTGGTCCAGCCCGCCGTCTCGGCCTGCTTAGCATGCGGCCCGCTTCTCTTCACCGCGCCCGCATTCTCCTCCTGGGCCGAGCCCGAGCCGCGGTCAGCCGGCCCAATTCGCGCGAGCGCTCGCGTCGGCCGCGTCTTCCGCCTGAGTCGCTGACTGGTGGGTCCCGCCTGTCATTGACACTTTCAAACTTTCCTTCTTCTTCCTCCGGTGCTTTCCAAAAATGGACGCCGTCGTTTCCTTCTTCACCGATCCGAAGCCGCCGCCAATCTCCGCGCCTTCCTTGTTTCCTCGCGTCTCCGGACTATAAAAACGGAGCCCCGCGTGATTCCTCCCTCATCCCGTGTCTTCGGCAGCCGATTTGGTGCTCGGGAGCTAGGTCACCGCGAGCACGAGATCCACCGTCCGCCCCTCAAAGCCGCACGCGTTCCTCGCTTCGTCCCCGGCCACGATTTTGCCCTAGGTGAGTTCGCGTTGAAGTTATCTACCTGCCGGTGCTTTTGTTTTGCGATTTCGTGCACCACAGAGCGAGATAGGCTCCACCCGGCCATGGCGCCGCCGCGGGAAGCTCGCCGTCGACTGTTTCCGACCGGAGCGCCGCCGGATACCTCCTCGATCCGATCTGGACCGTCCGATCTAAATCCAACGGCTAGAATTAGAAGATACCGGTTCGCTGGTGATTTTGCAAAAGAAACCCTGAAGTTTTTAAGTATAGAACCCGCAGTCCTAAAACGTAAAGCTCAGAGTACACTTTGATCGGTTGAAAACGTATTTCGTCTCGGTAATTGAAAAATACGTTTTCTGATATTTACAGTTTTGCCATTCAGTTTGTTTTAGTCATAAATTATCCGTTTTAACTCCGATTTGATCCATTCAAATTGCGTTAGATTCATATTTGTGAGCTCTACATGATGATAGAACTGTACAGTAGGTTTGAGATAATTTATTTTCAAGTTATATTAAAGTATTTATTTTTCTATAGGAAATCTTTGGAAATTCATAACTTTGTCGTTTTAGATCCGATTTTTGTGATCTTCGCGTCTGTGTGATCCTAGCGAGTTGTAGATTCATTTTAAAGACTTTTTATTTTATTTTCTTACTGTTGGTGTATTGTTCTAATTATAATCTTGTTTGTCTATGCATGATTGCCTCTGGATGTGTGTTGTTGATAATGGTTGATTGAGTATAGACGGTGAGAAATTCGTTGGAGATCAAGAGCTTTACTACGAGCAAGATCTTTAGGACCAGTTTGAGCAAGGCAAGTATAGCATGGGATTATCCTTGTTGTCCTATTCACCATATGCAATTAATATCATTATGCATTTATTCCTTGTTAAGGATGACTTAGCGATTGATCCTTTACCTTGGTACCTATTATATTGCATTGAGTAGTGTGGCTAGTGCTTAAACATGGACTATGATCATGTAATTTGACTAATGGAATATGCAATAAACATTAAAAGATGATTTTATTACTGTTTAAGGGTAATAGAGCATGGGGTTACTTTTGATGCTCTAATTGCTCTCCATAAGGACTCATCTATAAGCGACAATCCGGGATTTATAGTACAACTGTGGGGGCTATATGGCTCTGGCTTTAGTCATATAGAAGGACCTTTTCTAGCTTGTTAGAGGTATTCCTTTATGGCGTAAGAATGGCTTGACGAATCGGGTATAGTGCGGCCTCTGTCCTCATGTGTATAGGCTGCGTGTTATTGTGCCATCAGGAAGGGGGGCTCTACATCTGTTTGCCGAGTGAAATCTAATGACCCTAACTTGTTAGACGAACCTTCGAAAGACTTCATAGTGTTTACCCGGCCTGCTCACCTTGGTAGTGTTTTGGGAGTAATTAACCCGGGCATTTGGGTAACACGACTCACAGTGAAAGTGTACAACCTCTGCAGAGTGTAAAACTGTTATAACAGCCGTGCTCACGGTTACGAGTGGCCTTGGACCCTTATGGAATAGTTGATCATTAATAATGGATATGTTTTTGCTATTCGTTAATCATTTCACATGGATCATATGTTTATTGTTACATTGAGACACTTTGATATCATTGATATACTGAATTAATGCTAACTAAAAGCTACATGCTGATAAACCAATGAATATGCCTTTTTGAGCCTCATGAACCCCATGTTACACTTGTTGAGTACGAGATGTACTTACGCTTGTTTATTTCTTTTACTTGGATAAAAATCCCGGATGGGTAACAGATGGAGGTAATAGTGACTACTACGCCTACTTCCCTGAAGATTACTAGTCTTGCTGTCAACCAGTCAATGTACCTGTGACTGGAGCTACCACGAGAGAGTTTTTATTTATACTTCCGCTACATTTGTGTTAAGACTATGTGTTTAAATATCGTGATGTAATAACATTTGTGATGATACTTCTGTTATAATTTGTGAACTTATGTGTGATTGATCTCTGGGCGCACATAAGTGTATGCATTCCATTTGGTCGATAAATGGGTGTGACAAATTGGTATCAAAGCTCTTGTTGACTGTAGGACGCAAGCCTAGCTAAGAATGGTCGATTTAGTATCATCTTTACACTATTTTTATGCTCACTATCTTGCTCTTGTTATTTGATAAATTTTTATGCTTCTTATGTCACATTCTATTACGAAATTTTGCCTCTATTCTAACTTCATCTAAAAATTCTGTAGATGGCCCGTGACCGTAAGACTGCCCGCATTAGCTCTGGAGGATACTACCCACCTCGTGCTCTGCATGTAACTGAAGAGCCACAAGAGCCAGAACCTCAGGAACAGGAGCAGACTCCTGTGACACCAGTCCAAGCACCAGCACCTCCTCAGGAAGAGCCTGAGCCTGAAGAAGATCCAGAAATCATCAAGATTGAAGATGATGAAGAGGAAGCTAATGGAGGAGTACAACCCCCGCCTCCATCATATGAAGCTCCTGAAGATATGCCACCTGCTCTAATGGGATGGACTGTGAGGATCTATCACAGGAATGGAGGGAATGCTGTCTCTCATCTTCGCCTGGTGGGGATGCTCACTGATTACTTCGCTGATTGGCATCCAGCTGTGGAGTACGTCTGCTGGGAGTACACTCATCCACTGGAGGACACGTACTGGAAGGCAAGGGCAAGCATCTTTGCCCATAAGGAAGACAAGGGAGCATATCAGCTGGACAGGATGTTCTCTCACGTGGGACATCGAGCTACTATAGAGGATAGCATTGAAGATGCTGCTTTTGAAGCATGTATGGGTCTCCGCTATCTTCGCTTTAACCTTATGAAGCATGACATTTATCGCTTCTTTCCTCGTGCACACCCCGAACTTGGATGGGCTATGACAGATCCCGTGCAGCTAGAGCCACTACCTCGGGTGATGGTGGACTTTGTCTATGATATGATGGATAGGAAGCTACAGCTAGAAGAGATGGTGAAGGCACAAGGGAAGACTATCAAGAGGTGCCAGGCAACCATTGATGAGCTCCGAGCAAACCAAGGCATGCCCAAGATTTATGAGACATTAGAGCATGAGCCACTTCCTTAGGAAGTAGGAGTCCTTTATGTAATAAGAACGTTCTTAGTAACGTCAGTTGAGTCAGTCGAGTCTGTCGTGTGGTTTGAACCTTGGTGTGCTAGTTGCTTTATTATTATGCTTATGTGTGAGTTGGATCTTTGTTTGAGTGTCGGGACTTGTAGGCATGTCTACAAGTTCCATTCTTAAGAATAATAAGTTTAATAGTCAAGGAATAATAGTTGGGTTTGATATTATCACGTTTCTGTCTTTGCTGTTTTCTGGAGCAGTCTTCAATGTTTCTGATATAGTTTAAAAACGGTTCGTGCAACATTTATGAAATTTTTATGAGAGAAACTAGACTTAAGCATCTTTCAAATGCCACTGGAATCACCTTTTTATCTGATCTGGTTCGAGAGATATAATTTTTACAAGTTAAAGTTTCTGCACAATCTGGAATCTGGAACAGTTTCTGTTACGCCTTATTTTTCATAGACTTCACGACAGAATCTGATCTTGGGGTCTGAATAGAAATTGTGGATAATTTTATAAGCTTTCCAACCATATAAGGCACGCCTCTTTTGGATTTCTGTAGCTCGAGATATGATTGAAATACTGAACTGTCAACATTGCTACTCGTCCAGAGAATTTTCAGATCTCCTTCTTAATCTTATAAGTGGTTGAAATCAGGGAATTCTTAAAGTTTGCATGTTCATGGATGGCAGATGGCCGGAAGAGGAAGAGGCAGAGGTCGTGGAAACATTCCCCCAAATCCACCACCACCACCGCCACCAACTATTGAGCAACTGTTGGCGGTACAGACGCAGTTGATGCAGCAACTAGTGCAAAATCAGCAAAATCAGCCAGTTATTGGGGCTCAACCACGTGACAAGCGTGGTGAGTTTTTGAAGGGTCGTCCCCCAGTGTTCACACATGCTGCTGATCCTTTGGAGGCCGATGATTGGCTTCGTGCTGTGGAGAAACAACTCATTATTGCCCAATGTGATGACCGACAGAAGGTGTTGTTTGCTTCTGGGCAACTTCAGGGAGAAGCTCAGGATTGGTGGGAGTCATATGAGTATGGTCGTCCTGCCAATGCTCCTGCAGTCACCTGGCAGGAGTTTAGGGAGAACTTCAGGGCATACCATATACCTGAAGGAATGATAGAGTTGAAGGCGGAGGAATTCAGGAACCTGACCCAAGGGTCAATGACTGTAGCTGAGTACCGTGACAAGTTTGCTCAATTGTCACGATATGCTCCACATGAGGTGGCCAATGACAATGATAAGCAGCGCCGCTTCTTGAAGGGATTATATGATGGACTACAGTTGCAGTTGATGTCCAATACCTACCCTAATTTTCAGACGCTTGTAAACCGCGCTATCGTGGTGGGTAGCAAGCGCAAGGAAATGGATGCAAAGAGGAAGAGGTTACAGGGACAAGCCTCTAATAGCAACACCCGTCTGCGTACTGGATTTCAGCAGAATACTCAGCAGAGGCCTCCCTCTGGACAGTGGAATCGTGGTCAGGTCCCATTCCGTGGACAGTTTCCGCAACGTCCCCCATTCCAGCCACAGAATAGCAACCAACGTCCACCGCAGCAGAATGGAAATCAAGCACAGCGTCAGGGTCCTCCCAATAACACTCCTATGAAGACTAGTGCTCCCAATACCCCCAACAAGTGTTTCCGATGTGGAAAAGAAGGTCACTTGTCTTACAATTGCCCGGAGAAGCTTAACCAGCAGACTCCCCAGAGACAGAGCAGCCACCAGAAGACCGCACCTAACTCAGGAAGGGTGAATCACTTGTCCCAGGAACTGCAGTGGAGGAGCCAGAAGTTATGCTTGGTACGTTCGATGTTCACTCTACTCCCGCCACTGTTCTTTTTGATTCTGGAGCATCACATTCTTTCATATCGCAATCATTTGTTAGAATACATAGAATCCATTTGTGTGACATGAAGAATCCAATCTTAGTAAACTCACCTGGTGGAAGCATGCCAGCATCTTATCGCTGTCTTCCGATTAGTCTCAACCTAAGGGGGGTAGAGTTTACAGTTAGCCCGATAGTATTGAGAACAGCTGGGATTGATCTTATATTGGGAATGGATTGGATGATGCAACAACAAGCAGAGATTCAGTGTAAGGATAAATCAGTTGTACGGACAACACCAAAGGGTGATAGAATCAGGGTTGAGGTAAAAGTGCAAAAACAAGAGACTGCTACAGTGAATCAGCTCAATGATGGTGACAACCAGGAAGATCCAGTTGTGGAGGAGTTTCCAGATGTGTTTCCAGAGGAATTGCCAGGTATGCCACCAGACCGTGACATTGAATTTATTATTGAATTATTACCTGGAACTGCACCTATAGCTAAGCGTCCATATAGAATGGGAGTAAATGAATTAGAAGAACTTAAGAAACAAATTAAGGAGTTGCAGGATAAGGGTTTTATTCGTCCTAGTTCTTCACCTTGGGGAGCACCAGTGATTTTTGTGGATAAGAAAGATGGAACTCAGAGGATGTGTGTAGATTATCGGTCTCTTAATGAGGTTACTATTAAGAACAAGTACCCATTGCCTAGGATTGATGACCTGTTTGATCAGTTGAGAGGAGCTTGTGTATTTTCCAAGATTGATCTTCGTTCTGGATATCATCAATTGAAGATTCGTGCTAGTGATGTACCAAAGACAGCTTTTACCACACGGTATGGGTTGTATGAGTATACAGTGATGTCTTTTGGTTTAACTAATGCCCCTGCATACTTCATGTACTTAATGAATAAGGTGTTCATGGAATATTTGGATAAGTTTGTAGTGGTATTCATCGATGATATTCTAGTATTTTCCAAGACTGAGGAAGAACATGCTGAACATTTGAGGTTGGTCTTGCAGAAGCTCAGAGAACATCAACTATATGCAAAGAGGAGTAAATGTGAGTTTTGGTTGAAGGAAGTTTCTTTTCTGGGTCACATTGTCTCTAATGGAGGAATATCAGTAGATCCTGGTAAGGTGAAAGATGTATTGAATTGGAAACCACCCATCAATGTGAGTGAGATCCGTAGCTTCTTGGGATTAGCTGGTTATTATAGAAGATTTATAGAGGGATTTTCAAAGCTTGCAAAACCAATGACTGCATTATTGGAGAAGAATGCCAAGTTTGTGTGGTCCGAGAAGTGTCAGGCCAATTTTGAGGAGCTAAAGAAGAGATTGACGACTGCACCCGTCTTAGTTTTGCCAGATCTGAGTAAACCTTTCTCTATCTATTGTGATGCATCTCGATTGGGTTTGGGATGTGTACTGATGCAAGAAGGTAGAGTTGTGGCATATGCATCAAGGCAGTTGAGGAAGCATGAGTTAAATTACCCTACTCATGATTTGGAATTAGCTGCAGTAGTTCATGCATTAAAGATATGGAGACATTATTTGATTGGACACAAGAGTGATATATACACTGATCACAAGAGTTTAAGGTATATCTTTACTCAAACGGATCTGAACTTGAGGCAGCGTAGATGGTTGGAGTTGATAAAAGACTATGATCTAGAGGTGCATTATCATCCAGGAAAGGCCAACGTTGTTGCTGATGCTCTTAGTAGAAAAAGTTATGCAAATGAAATACAAGTAATGCCTATGCCAAAGGAATTATGTGCCGAGTGCAAGTATTTGAACTTAGGATTTACTACCAATGCAGTGGAATTAGTATTAGAGCCTACTCTAGAGCAAGAGATCCGTAAAGGTCAGCAGAGGGATGAAAAGTTGAGGGAGATAGCTGAAAACATAGCGAAAGGTAAATCTCCAGGATTCCGTAAGGATGATAATGGTACGCTATGGTTTGGAAAAAGGCTGTGTGTGCCTGAAGATAAGGATATCAGAATGGTAATTCTGCGTGAAGCTCATGAGTCAGCTTATTCCATACATCCGGGGAGTACTAAAATGTATTTGGATCTGAGAGAGAAATATTGGTGGTATGGTTTAAAAAGAGATGTTGCTGAGTATGTTGCTTTGTGTGATACTTGTCAAAGAGTGAAAGCGGAACATCAGAGACCTGCAGGATTGTTACAGCCTATGCAGATACCTGAGTGGAAATGGGAAGAGGTTGGTATGGATTTTATAGTTGGGTTGCCACGGACTCAAAGAGGATATGATTCAATTTGGGTGATAGTGGATCGTCTGACTAAGGTTGCTCATTTTCTGCCTGTGAAGACTACATATAGCAGTGCAAAGTTGGCAGAATTGTATATGGAAAGAATAGTGAGTCTACATGGGGTACCTAAAAAGATTGTGTCTGATCGAGGTACTCAGTTTACATCTCATTATTGGCAAAAGATACATGAATCATTGGGAACTAAATTAAATTTTAGTACAGCTTATCATCCTCAGACAGATGGTCAAACGGAGAGAATTAATCAGATATTGGAAGATATGTTGAGAGCTTGTGCTTTACAATATGGTACTAGTTGGGATAAGAGTTTGCCTTATGCAGAGTTCTCTTATAACAATAGTTATCAGAAGAGTCTTCAAATGACACCGTTTGAGGCTCTGTATGGACGAAAATGTAGAACCCCGTTGTTCTGGAATCAGACAGGGGAGAGTCAAGTGTATGGACCTGATGTATTAAAGGATGCTGAAAAGAAAGTGAGAATGATTAGAGATAATCTAAAAATAGCACAGTCTAGACAGAAAAGCTATGCTGATACTCGCAGAAGGGAGTTGATTTTTGAGGTAGGGGATTATGTATATTTGAAAGTATCACCAATGAGGAGTGTGAGAAGGTTCAACATGAAGGGTAAATTGGCACCAAGATATATTGGACCTTTCAAGATTATAGAGAGACGTGGTGAAGTGGCATATCAGTTGGAATTACCTGAAAGTTTGGCAGGTGTACATGATGTGTTCCATGTGTCTCAATTGAAGAAATGTTTACGAGTACCAGAGGAGCAGATTTCATTAGAGGAACTTACTGTTAAGGAGGATCTTACATATGAAGAGTTTCCGGTTAAAATTTTAGAGACTGCGGATAGAGTCACAAGAAGTAGAACAATCAAAATGTGTAAAGTACAATGGAATCGGTACACAGCAGAAGAGGCTACTTGGGAACGAGAAGAGGATTTGAGAAAAACCTACCCGCAACTGTTTGAGTAAGCATCGGTCGAATCTCGGGACGAGATTCATTTTAAGGGGGGTAGAATTGTAACACCCTAAAAATTTGAAAAGAAGAAAAATAGGAAAAACATGATTTTTACATTTATTTTTGTGAAGCATGCAAAATTTAGAATAAGAATAATTTTTATAAATTTAAAATTAAATATAAGGGTAGAAACATGTTTGTGCACTCATGCTGTTGCATTTGAATTTTTGAGATGAGTGGTTTGATTCAAATTCAAATTTGATTTAAAAATCATTTGAAAAAGGAATTTGAAAAAAATTGGAAAAAGAAAAAGAAAGGAAATTCATTTTCATTCGGATTTTGGTCCAGCCCGCCGTCTCGGCCTGCTTAGCATGCGGCCCGCTTCTCTTCACCGCGCCCGCATTCTCCTCCTGGGCCGAGCCCGAGCCGCGGTCAGCCGGCCCAATTCGCGCGAGCGCTCGCGTCGGCCGCGTCTTCCGCCTGAGTCGCTGACTGGTGGGTCCCGCCTATCATTGACACTTTCAAACTTTCCTTCTTCTTCCTCCGGTGCTTTCCAAAAATGGACGCCGTCGTTTCCTTCTTCACCGATCCGAAGCCGCCGCCAATCTCCGCGCCTTCCTTGTTTCCTCGCGTCTCCGGACTATAAAAACGGAGCCCCGCGTGATTCCTCCCTCATCCCGTGTCTTCGGCAGCCGATTTGGTGCTCGGGAGCTAGGTCACCGCGAGCACGAGATCCACCGTCCGCCCCTCAAAGCCGCACGCGTTCCTCGCTTCGTCCCCGGCCACGATTTTGCCCTAGGTGAGTTCGCGTTGAAGTTATCTACCTGCCGGTGCTTTTGTTTTGCGATTTCGTGCACCACAGAGCGAGATAGGCTCCACCCGGCCATGGCGCCGCCGCGGGAAGCTCGCCGTCGACTGTTTCCGACCGGAGCGCCGCCGGATACCTCCTCGATCCGATCTGGACCGTCCGATCTAAATCCAACGGCTAGAATTAGAAGATACCGGTTCGCTGGTGATTTTGCAAAAGAAACCCTGAAGTTTTTAAGTATAGAACCCGCAGTCCTAAAACGTAAAGCTCAGAGTACGCTTTGATCGGTTGAAAACGTATTTCGTCTCGGTAATTGAAAAATACGTTTTCTGATATTTACAGTTTTGCCATTCAGTTTGTTTTAGTCATAAATTATCCGTTTTAACTCTGATTTGATCCATTCAAATTGCGTTAGATTCATATTTGTGAGCTCTACATGATGATAGAACTGTACAGTAGGTTTGAGATAATTTATTTTCAAGTTATATTAAACTATTTATTTTTCTATAGGAAATCTTTGGAAATTCATAACTTTGTCGTTTTAGATCCGATTTTTGTGATCTTCGCGTCTGTGTGATCCTAGCGAGTTGTAGATTCATTTTAAAGACTTTTTATTTTATTTTCTTACTGTTGGTGTATTGTTCTAATTATAATCTTGTTTGTCTATGCATGATTGCCTCTGGATGTGTGTTGTTGATAATGGTTGATTGAGTATAGACGGTGAGAAATTCGTTGGAGATCAAGAGCTTTACTACGAGCAAGATCTTCAGGACCAGTTTGAGCAAGGCAAGTATAGCATGGGATTATCCTTGTTGTCCTATTCACCATATGCAATTAATATCATTATGCATTTATTCCTTGTTAAGGATGACTTAGCGATTGATCCTTTACCTTGGTACCTATTATATTGCATTGAGTAGTGTGGCTAGTGCTTAAACATGGACTATGATCATGTAATTTGACTAATGGAATATGCAATAAACATTAAAAGATGATTTTATTACTGTTTAAGGGTAATAGAGCATGGGGCTACTTTTGATGCTCTAATTGCTCTCCATAAGGACTCATCTATAAGCGACAATCCGGGATTTACAGTACAACTGTGGGGGCTATATGGCTCTGGCTTTAGTCATATAGAAGGACCTTTTCTAGCTTGTTAGAGGTATTCCTTTATGGCGTAAGAATGGCTTGACGAATCGGGTATAGTGCGGCCTCTGTCCTCATGTGTATAGGCTGCGTGTTATTGTGCCATCAGGAAGGGGGGCTCTACATCTGTTTGCCGAGTGAAATCTAATGACCCTAACTTGTTAGACGAACCTTCGAAAGACTTCATAGTGTTTACCCGGCCTGCTCACCTTGGTAGTGTTTTGGGAGTAATTAACCCGGGCATTTGGGTAACACGACTCACAGTGAAAGTGTACAACCTCTGCAGAGTGTAAAACTGTTATAACAGCCGTGCTCACGGTTACGAGTGGCCTTGGACCCTTATGGAATAGTTGATCATTAATAATGGATATGTTTTTGCTATTCGTTAATCATTTCACATGGATCATATGTTTATTGTTACATTGAGACACTTTGATATCATTGATATACTGAATTAATGCTAACTAAAAGCTACATGCTGATAAACCAATGAATATGCCTTTTTGAGCCTCATGAACCCCATGTTACACTTGTTGAGTACGAGATGTACTTACGCTTGTTTATTTCTTTTACTTGGATAAAAATCCCGGATGGGTAACAGATGGAGGTAATAGTGACTACTACGCCTACTTCCCTGAAGATTACTAGTCTTGCTGTCAACCAGTCAATGTACCTGTGACTGGAGCTACCACGAGAGAGTTTTTATTTATACTTCCGCTACATTTGTGTTAAGACTATGTGTTTAAATATCGTGATGTAATAACATTTGTGATGATACTTCTGTTATAATTTGTGAACTTATGTGTGATTGATCTCTGGGCGCACATAAGTGTATGCATTCCATTTGGTCGATAAATGGGTGTGACAATAGTTCATCCTAATCCATGCTAGTGCTATATACTTAGAGTAATCTATTGAGATGTTTATTATTATATGTGGCTATGTGCTTATCAGTTATGCTTTATTATTTATATACATATTATTTATTTTGTGACACTTACCCTATATGAGAAGATAGATAAAGACATGGTTATGCTCTCCATTATCACATGCAGTGATGCTCATTGCTCATTGTCCTTAGCATCCCTTCCCAGTGGTAAAAGTATAAATAATGATACCTAGATTACTCTCTGTTAAAATGCTACATCGGTATTATTTGTGCGCTTGTGGATTTCATATTTATTTCAGAGGAGCATTTGCATATTTTAGTACCAGCACCTTTAGTGTCATGCTGGGGATGATAACCTAGCTTAGGTGGCGTTAGAGGTGTCAACACTAACCAACTGAGGTATTGCTCAGTTTAGCAATTCTAGCCATAGATTGCTGAGAGGTGACAATGGGTTAAATAGTTCATGATGACACAAATCACTAGTTCTATTAAAATATTCAGTGCTCATATATCACTGCCTATTCATAATAGGACCAGTGGTAAAAAACATCTTCACCATCGGTTTGTGTTATGAACCGGCGGTGAAACTCGGCTTTGTTTGCACCACCGGTTCAAGCCACAAAACCCTAGCCCACCTATCCTCACCCGCCCATCTATCTCTCTCACACTATCCCCAACACATGACAACACCACTCTCACCTCGTGGTACCTCGATGATAGATTGATATTATCATGGTGACTGGGATGGGTAATAGATATATTGATTTAGGGGTTTAGTTTTGGTTATTTAGTTAATATTGTTAGAGGTGTATAATGTAGGCTATGGTATGAACTTTACTTTAAAGGAATAGATAAATCTGATGGCTATTATTTTTAGTGACCGAAGTATACCAAATGAATGACCTCTTTTTGTATAGAAATTTCTAAGTTTTTTAACTTGAGGAACCATTGGAAACTTTTGGTATCCTAGAAGCAAATCCATCAAACTACAAAACAAATATTCCCTTTGGCTTAGACCAAGGCCTTGCCGTTGCCATCCTTGCGGCTATGCGAGCTACAAGTGATTCGCTCTGGTGGCGGCGAGACGAGAGAGTGAGTGATGGGGGCGGTTGGTGGCAGTGGGATATGTGTTCGCCACAATGTATGTATGTCAAGTATGCAAATATACATAGATTATATGGTTATACTTATTTTGTATACTACTATGATAGTATTATTAATAATATATTAAAAATATGAGCTCTTTTGAAAAATTCACATTGTAAGATTTGGAGTATCTTAAAATGAGTATATAAACATACTTAAACTGATAAATATGTATCCATATGAATGTAGTTTACTCCCTCCATCCTAAAATATGGTGTAGTGTGGCTTCTAAAATTTTTAATGAAATATAGTTCATTCCACAGGTGTCAATGCCTAAGTTTGGCAAAGTTTATCAAACAGAAATCATAATTTGAGGAGAAACACCTTAATTGGTATTAATCTATGGGTACATGAGTTATTTGAGGATTCCCTTAAATTGTGTTAAAATTTCTGGAATTCACTATATTATAGGAAGGAGGGATTATTGAAGATGGGAGTAACTACAACAGTAGGAAAAATGCACATAACAATAACACCTCTAATTACAGTAACAAACAATGGGCTGGCTAACCGGATGGGCGCTATGTTTTGGACAATCCAATTCCAAGGCTGAAAGAAACAAAACGTCTTTTTTGCATTGAGCTGTCCGTTGGTACCGTGCAATTCTAGGCGTAGATGCCGATGTTATCAAGGTGTCACACCCGGTTTTCTAAAGAACAAAACCAAGCTAATCATATGTGTGCCCAAGAAGTCCACACATATGTCAGAATGAAAAAAGTATTAGAAACAATGTTATTATATAACGTACACATAGCTATATTAACACTTACATCAGAGTATCGTGGAACGGTGACTAAACTTCAAGCTCCATTCTTCTCAGGGACGGCTGACTGGTGGCTCCGTATGCCAAACACTTCTGAAAAGACTTCATCCTTCTTCTGAGCAACACCTTACTACACACTAGGGTGTTGGGGAAATAGCAAGAGTGAGTCCATGTCGAACTCAACAAGTATAACACAGGGTTCATGAGGCTTAAAAGGCTAGACACTGTTTGACTACATTTAGCTTTTATTCATTATATATTTAGCAATTGAGTAGCATCAAGGTAAACCAAATCCCATTAATGAATCAATGATCAATTGTAATTAGGATAATGAATAGCATTAACATGAGCATAATAATATCAACAGTAATTAAGCATGATACAACAATGGTGATCATCTATCTGTAGATGTTCCAAGGCCGCCCGTATCCATGGGCACGGCTAGTATACTAATTTTTAACGCTGCACAGAGGTGTACACTTTCACTGTGAGTCATGATTTCCAAATGCATGGGTTTGCAAGGCCCAGAACATCGAAAACCATATAAAGCCATTCAAAAGTTCGTCTAACAAGTTAGGGCCATTAGATTCACTCGGCAGGCAGATGTAGGAACCCCTTTTTCAAATGGCACAATTCCTTCTCTGCTATACTCATAGACTAGAGGCTGTCCTACACCCAACGTGGCAAGCCATTCTTACGCCATTTAAGGTAACCACTAACAAGCTAGAAAATGTCTCTTAAACAACTAAAGCCAGAGCCATATAGCCCTCACAGTTGTACTGTATGTCCCAGATAAATTACGTACAGATAAGTCCTTATGGAGAGAAACCAAAGCATCAAAATAACCCATATGCTCTAGCCCCCTTTTCAACAGTAAATAAAATCATCATTAAAAGTTGATTGCTTAATCCATTAATCAAATTACAAGATCATTGTTCATAATTAAGCACTAGCAATAGCTACCCAAATGCATCCCCAAGGTTAACAAGGAATCAAGGTAACAATCACTAAGTTATAATCTCTAAGGTTGTCAAGTAAGACACATGCATATGTATGATAATTTCAGTGAATAGGTAACAAGAATGATCCCATGTTATACTTGCCTTGATCAAAGCTTTCCTGATGATACTGCTGGTTTGGCTCAAAACAATACTCCTGATCGTCAAGAAACTGCTCACCGTCTATACTCGATCATCAAGCATCAACACACAATCATCCGAGCAATCATACACGAAGCAAACAAAGAGACATAATTAAAACAGTACACCAACAGTTGTAAAATAGTATAAAAAGTTTGTAAAACTCTTCTACAGGTTACTATGATCACATAGACGTAAAGATCACGAAATTCAGATTTAAAACGTGAAAGTTATGAATTTTCTAAGATTTCCTATAGATAAATAATTACTTTAATATAAACTCGAAAATTAAATTTTCCAAACCTACTGTACAGCTATACTAACATGTAGAGCTCGCAAATACGAACCTAACGCAACTTGAACGGGTCAAATCACAGTTAAAACGAAGATTTTACGATCAAAACAAGTTTAGTGACAAAACTGTAAATAGTATCATCTTCTACCTCGGGCTTGGAGGAGCTCCGGTCAGCCATGGTGGAACTTCGCCAGAGAGAAGCAAGATGAGATCGGAACTCGATGAAACGGCGATGGATTCGCACAAACGAATATACCACGGTGTAGAGAACGACGAGGGCTGCCTCTCGGTGGTGGTGGCTGGCGTCGGGACGCGACGGTTTGGCCGGAAAAGCTCGTCGGAGAGTTCGCCGAAACGCAAGCTATAGATGCAGAACTTCGGCGAGAGGTGGAGGGAGCTACGAGCGGCGGCTCGCGATAAGAGTTGTACTTCTGAAACCAGGGCGTCGAGGGCTACGCCGGCATATATATAGTCGTAGAGTTTGGAAACTTTTCGGATTTTCTTAATTTTGGGATTATTTTAATTCCGCGAATAAAAATAATTCTAGAAAAATCTAGAATTACCTTTTTGGCCGTGAAAAATAGTCCGGAGCTCAGAAAAATCACGGGAAAAATCCTGGAGACTCTTGGAGAGATAAGAAACTCAACCAAATAAGTTTGGGCTCATGGAAAGATTAATGAAAATATCAATAGAAAAGATTAAGTTCACGGAAATTGAAATTTTAAATCCAGAAAATGCCAAAAAGTTTTCCGATGAGAAGTAATCGTCGTCCCATGGTATTTTGAAAATAATAGCACTCACCAACACCAAATATAAGCATCACACAAACACCACATTATCAAATTAATATGAAAAAGTTTAAAACCACAATTTTCTATATTTAAATTAGCAGCAACTTAACTTATCTAATAAATTTATTCAAATATTGAAATCATTTACTTTATTTAGTGTTTTTCATGCACAACCCAAAATAGGAAATTTTGGGTGTGACACAAGATGATGGGGCTGGGCAATAGAGATATAGATTTGGGGGTGGGGGTGTTTAGTTTAGGTTAATTATTTTCATAAGGTGAGAGGTGGATAATATAGATATTGATTTAGGGGGGTCTTACTTTAAAGATATAGGTAAATCTAATGCCTATTGTCTTGTTGGGGTCAGTAAAAAGTGTGCCAAATGAATGACCCAATGCTTAACTGTTTATAATATACATCTATATCTATATCTCTTATAAAGCAAATGTCCATTACATGTCCATCTCAACATGCATGCCATCCAGATCATACTCCACTAGAAATCCACATTGAGCATCTCCAAGAGTTTCAAATAAAGCCTCCCAATCTAGGTTTTTTTTACAAGAATAGAAAAATTTCATCTCCAAGAGTTCCAATCCCACCTCTTTTGCCACTTGGAAAAAATCACCGAATGTGCGGACATATCCGCATGTCTTCAACGCATGTATCAGTCTGCCAATCTAAGGTGGAAAAGCATGAGAAAGAATAAAGAATAGGAAAAGGTTCCTATGGCAAATGTTCTAGAGAGAGAAAGAATATATAAAAGTAGTTAGAATAATTTAAAAATAGGATAAGATTCCTGATGTAAAATTGTCTTCTATATTTTAGGGGTGAATTGTTGGAACTATTGGAGATGGTCTTATTGGCGAGCTGAAAAACTTCATGGCTTTGGAAAAAATTATTGGGAACTCTTAGAGATGAGATTCCACGAATAGCCATGTCATCCCACTAATTTCCATCTTCTTAATGGCAAGCTATCCATCATCATCTCCAGTTATTTTGGTTTCAAATTCCTTGTAATTCCGCAACAACGCGCGGGGTATCTCTTAGTTTCTAGAATTTCAAGTTTTTTTTATGCCATGAGTATCAATTAACCCGGTGGTTCATCCGAATCCTATTGACATGATATCTAAGCAGATCCGTCAAACTACAAAGCAAATCCTCTCTGGCATTCGTAAGGAAACAGGTGTTTTCTCCTATTAACACATGCTCCTATTTTTTAGTTACTAGCAAATATGCACGTGCGACACGCACGTGTGTATGAAAAACTATTCTCGTGCGTTGCAACGAGATAAGGCACATGTAATCTGTTGATGGATAGCGAGATGATTAAGATAATGATTACAAACAAAAAAATGGGATTTTGGGATGATGCCTTTCTTCTGTGCACGTGACACTATTTCATCATGATTTAGACTGTTTGAGATTGATGACATCTATAATCAGAGGAAACATTTAGCTATTTTGTTAATAAATTTCATGACCGCGAAAGGGCCTCTAACCTAGTGGTTAGAGCACCTAAGTAGCATCCAGCAGGCCTAGGTTCGACTCCCCGTGGGAGCGAATTAAAAAGGTGTGAAAAAACAAAAAAATAGGTTGGGGTTTCCCCTACTAATTTGGTAAAAAAATAATAAATTTCATGACCGCACATTGCTCTCTCCGTGTCGGGCCAATTATGATTGTTGACGAACCATTTACGGTAGGTTTTTCACCCATCGGGTATTTATATATCCTAGTGGACATGCACGTGCGACACGCATGTGTCATTGAAAAAATTATACACAACGGAGGAATAATAATAAGGGAAACTTTAACACATATGTTTGTATATATTGTATTAAAAATGTAACTATTCATAGAACAATATTGCAACCTTAATTCAAACAGTAGCCACATCACCAGGCAGGTACTGCCTGATGTAGAACTTCATCTGCAGGGATATCTGAAAAACAAAAAGGCATAAGTGCATATAAGAATGGTTTCAGGGTATAAATGCATGTTGCAATGATATTCCACCAAAAGAATACATATAGAAAAAACAACTAATAACTTGATCTCACCCATTCTAAGTAACAGGGGAACTCGGTTTATGAAACAGAACAGCTTGCAATATGTACTATACCAGGAGGTCTGAAAAGTAGTACATTGCACAGAACCAAAAAGAAGTGAAAGAGGGCGTACAGAAACTGGACATGAAGCAATTATCCTGGATGCATTGTCTAATCAGCTTCTCTCATAAATCAAAGTTCAAATTGATGCCACAATCATGCAAATGGGAGCAAGAGCCTCAGTAAATATTTTTCAGCAGATGATATATATAATATATATAACATTAAAAGGTTATTCCTCCATGTATCTAAACGAAAGCAAACTATATTTAAATCTTTGCTCCCAAGCTCGTTTGCGCAGGTTCCTAACTGACACTAACCTACGTGAATTCCCACAGTTAAAATATATTTTTTTTGAAAGGCGGCAAAAAGCTTTTACCAGATTTTTATTAGACGATAGAAAAGAGAACAGAAGTTGTTACAGATTTTTTACAATGCCCACTAAAGACTCAACTCTACTATTAAAAGACTCAACTCTATTTTAGCCAAACAAACCTAAAAAGTAATACACCAAGATATAGAGAACGGGGGGCTACTGCTGAGTTTCTGCATTTGGTGTAGTGGCCAACTGGTATTGATCTATCTCCTCCTTGCATAGATGTGCCACCTCCCTTGGTTGCAAACCTTTGTTTTGAAAAGTTTTTCTGTTTCGCTCCTTCCATATGTTCCACCAAAAATAGATCATGAGGCCATCAAAATTCCTCCAGTAGGGTTTGTCTATCCGAAGCCTGCATCTACGCTAGTATCCATGGAGTCACCCATTTTCGCCCACTGTGTCGATAGCTGATAGTTCAAACCAGGTTTTCAATACTGACCATACTTGTTTTGAGAAAGGGCAATCCTTGCACAACTGTGTGGGATTTTCCGGTTCGACTCCACATAGTTTGCACAAAGGGTCAGTTGGCCAATTCCTCTTTATCAAGTTGTTTGCTGTTAAAATCTTCTTGTGTAGTAACATCCACGCGAAAAAGCGGCATTTCGGTTCGGCCCTTGCCTTCCATATCGGCATAATCCTTAGCTTGGTATATGATCCTTCAAATTGGATACGATATGCGCTCTTTGATGTATCCTC
This sequence comes from Saccharum hybrid cultivar R570, assembly GCA_038087645.1. NCBI lineage: Eukaryota > Viridiplantae > Streptophyta > Magnoliopsida > Poales > Poaceae > Saccharum > Saccharum hybrid cultivar. The sequence continues at coordinate 6,430,058 of JAQSUU010000743.1, read as the reverse complement.
TCCATCTGCTGTCCATCGCCAAATTATGCTATCCTCCCTACTACCATCAAGCTGAATTTGTTGTACAGCTTCCCACAGTTGAACATACTCCTGAAGCTCGTCAGGTGATAGGATTGGGGTGATATGAGAAATCCACTTGTTGTCCTGTAATGCCTTTCGCACTGTGATGTGCCTCCTCTTGGCTTTCTTGAATAAGTTTGGCGCAAAACTCTTAGGTGCCAATCCTTGCGCCCATGATGAAGTCCAAAATTTGGCTGTTTTGCCGTCCCCAATCGTGACTATTGTCGATGCCACAAAGAGGTCCCGATCCCGACTATCACATGGTAGTTCAAGTTTGTTCCATGCCCTTTCCTTTTGACGCCATTGGAACCATAGCCACCGTAACCAAAGCGCTCGTGCAAAGCGTTCCAAATCTAGAATTCCTAGCCCTCCCTTGATCTTGGGTCGGCAGGATGTAGGCCAGTTGATTATCGAGTGTCCTCCAAAGACCTTGTCCGGTGTCTCCCCCCTCCACAGAAAGCTTCTTCTCATTCGGTCAATCCGCTTTATGAGCCATTTGAGCTCGGGGAAAACTGTCATATGGTATATTGGTTGGGATGAAAGCACCGTTTTTACCAATGTCTCCCTCCCTGTTGAAGATAAAAATCTTCCTTTCCATCCAGGTAATCTTGCACCAATTTTGTACAAGAGCAGTTGGACGTCTATTTTCCTCAGTTTGCGCACATGAAGGGGGAGGCCGAGGTATTTGCCAGGGAAGTTGCAGACTTTGCTAGGGAAGTTCTGAAGTAGTTGCACTACCGTGTTGGTGTCTAATCTGATCGGGTAGATTTCAGTTTTAGAGATGTTGATTTTTAATCCCGAGCATTCCCCGAAAAAAAATTAGGATTCTATGTAAATGCTCAATTTCCATATTACTGGGGGAAGCAAAGATCGCTGCATCATCCACATATAGCGAACACCGAAGGTTTGCTGCCCTTGGTAAGACTGGGCTTAGGATGCCTCTCTGCGCCATGACCTCGATGATGCGCTGTAATGGATCAATAGCCAAAATGAACAGCAATGGCGACAAGGTGCCTTATATCTTTCGTCGGCTGACCATTGATTAGAATTCTTGAGCTTGCTGAACCAAGTAATGCCGCGATCCAATCTCTCCATTTTGTGCTAAACCCCAGATTTTCAAGTACCTCTAGTAGAAAGCTCCAACCGATGGAATCAAATGCTTTGGATATATCTAATTTTATGAAGAGGGCTGACTTTCTTCTTTTGTGTAGCAATTGGATCACCCGTTGTGCATAAATAAAATTATCATGGATGCACCTCTTCTTTATAAAAGCATTCTTAGCGTGTGATACCAGTTCGTTCATGTGTGGTGCCAACCGGTTTGCGAGTATTTTTGTAATGATTTTCACAAAGCTATTTATTAAACTTATAGGTCTGTAATCTGATAGCGCAGCTGCATCTTGGGTTTTGGGCAATAGCACGATATTTGCAGTATTGATCAGGTGTAGCTTCGATGTTTGGTTATTGAAAAAACACATGATCACCTGTCTCACATCTTCTTTGATGATTGACCAACATTTCTTGTAGAAACATCCCATGAATCCGTCGGGACCGGGTGCCTTCTCAGATGGTATTTCCTTAATTACGGCCTCAATTTCTTGCATGGTGAAGGGTGCGTCTAGATCCTCTAGGTCATGCTCCTCATAGCCCAATTCGTCCCAATTGATTGCTCTAGTTCGAACATTTGGGGATCCTAACAGGTTTGTAAAATGGTTGAATGCCAGTGCCGATTTGTTTTCCTGTGAGATGACCAGTCCTGAGTCTCCATTCAGGATGGCAATGAATGATTTCTTTTTTCTCATATTTGCATGCGGTTGGAAAAAAAGTGTGTTGGCGTCTCCCTTCCGAATCCAAGTCAGCCTTGAATGTTGGCGAGCTCGTGATTTTTGTATAGCTGCTATTCCCATGGATTTTGTTTTGAGATACTTCTTGAACTCCCATTCTTCTTGTGTGAGGGTTCTCTCTTCTTGTGCTTTTTCCAAGTTTTGCAGTGTTAATGTTAAAATAGCCCAACTTATTTTCCATCCTCCGAGAGATTTTTGTCACCAGTTCTTAAGCGCTTTGGCTGCTCTGACCATTTTGACATGGAGCCGGAGGATGGCGTCCTGAGTGTTCACCGGCTTGACCCACGCTTCTTTGACAGTTTCCAGGAAACCTGGTCTTTGCGTCCAGTGAGGCTCAAATCTGAACCCTTTGTAAAAGTCAAGGCTAACGTCTCCTTGTAGGAATAAGGCACTATGATCTGAACCGAGCGAAGCCAATGCACAGAGATCGGTTCTTGGGAATGAATCTAGCCATTCCGTAGATGCAAAAGAAGTGATCTATTCTTGTCATTGTCGGGGTTTGCTGGTCGTTGCACCACGTATATTTTCTTCCCCTTAGCTCAATCCTAGCAAGCTCTAGGTTGTCTATTGTTGATCGGAATCTGTTGATCATTGGCAGATTCAGTCGTGCATTGTTTTTCTCTTGCGCATTTAGAATCAGATTGAAGTCGCCTAGCATCAACCATGCTGGTAGGCAATGTGTGTCCGTGATCTCCTTAAACATGATGTAATAGAAATTGTAACTTCTACATTAAATGCTCTTATCCATGTCTTTTGTTCTCTAGACCTCCCTAATAGACTTCTTAGAAAGGACCTCTCTAATAGTATAACAAGAATAATGGGATTAACATACCTTGCTGTTGGGTACTTTGATCTTACGAGAAATCTCCTGTGCAGCAGTTCCTGCATCACCTTCCTGCTGTGGAGCTTCAGCTGCTGCTTCAAGTGGCTTGAAACGTCCTTGATTTCCACGAAGGGAAATCCACAGAAACGAAGTGTAAAATGACGAAACATTCCGTCAATTTACCCAAATCTCAGTGATACAAAAAGTCATGCACGAATATCAGATTACAATAGAGAGTTTTACATAATTTATTCTCTTCGCCTCGCAAGGCGGAACACACACACACAAGCATCCGGAATAGCATCCGACGTAGATAGCAGCGGAAAACGATCTTCGGGAACCAGCTTGAGCGTAGAACAGACCCTCTAATTCTCCCAATCATCGCCCTCGTAGTCGTACTCGGGCTCGGAACCTGTCAAAAAACTATCAGTACACTTGGTACTGGCCACGCATCGCCCACCCTATGCTTGTAATGCTTTGTGGAAAGTGGAATGCGTGAGGGAAATAGAAAGATACATATTTAGGCTATGGGTTTCCTATGCAAGTAGTTAATATTTTAATAAGATATTCATCAGTTTTTAACCTGTCTTAGTCACACATTTTTCCCAATCCCATCACACACAACATATCTCATCTCACTCTCTCTCTAGGCGACGAGATTGACTCCCGCTCAGATCTCGTCTCAACGGCCAAAGCCAGAATCCAACACAGAACCCGGGGAAAAGGTAGAAATGACTCCTCTCTCTAATCAAGTGAAGCGTAGGTCATGGAAATGTCCATATCCGTGGATACGGCTATACGTATAGATCGATCAACTCTGCAGAGTGTGTACACCTGGTAATCCACAAGATCACCATCCTCGACGATCCGGCTCATCTAGGCTGATTCCAACTGCCTTCCAACCGGTACAGTACCACCCTACCACTCAGCCCTGGGCCACCTCGGTGTCCACCGAAACGCTGAGACTGTGAGACGTAGTACCGGGCCCCCAAGGTCACTACGCTGTCTTAGGAGGGTGTGGGTCCCCATGTTTTAACCTCCCTACACTAGCACCTTCTAACCTAGTAGTAGTGGTACCACCCTAGTCAGTCGGGTAATCGTCTCCCGCCCATCGGGAGCGAGTGGTGTGCACGAAGGTCCCATGGTTCCGGTTCTCAAGACATACCAGTCCTTATGGGGACCAGACAGGATATCTTCTCAAGGGGAAACACCGTCTTCCCCGTGCCACGACAGCACCTCCACCAGGGATAACCAACACCCCAGTTCACCTCCCAATATACTCGCCACAGGTATCTCTCATGAGGGATGCCCAGGTCGCACCCCTCCAGCAAGACTTGCCCCAAAGACTCGTCGTAGGATCCTGTCCGATCGACTCAACCCTCACCACTCACCCAAGACGCACGCCAAGATCTCCCCAGTTCTTTAATCAGGTTTACCAAGTTCTTGGCACTACGTGCCTTATACATATACGCCTCTCACTCACCGACATCACATCACAGATATAATGCGAGTAAGAGTAAAAGCAGTAATATGTAATATGCGAGCATCTAGCCTAATAGTAGGGTGAGCAGGTTTAAGGTTGCGACAAGGTAAAGGGCTCAAAGTAAAGCATCTACCATGCAGCCTATCATCATATTATTGCACCAAAAAGTAAAGCGCTAGCAATTCTATATTTGCATACGTAATAGGTTCTACGGAAGTGGTGGGGCGTGGCACCTGACAGGTCGTCACCCAAGTCCTCGTTGTAGTCGGGGTCGTACTCCTCAGTCGGCAGGTCCTCCGGCTCGGTTAAACGTAACGTAGAGTCGCATTAACGACTCCTATAGAGGTGCACAAAGAAGCAACAGAAATTTAAAAGATCCAAATGCACTCAAACACAAGCCTAAGATGTAGAGCTCATTTTTAGAAAAATTTAGAATCCGGTTTGATATTTTTCTGAGTTAAAATGAATTAGTTATGAATTTCTAAAGATTAAATGATTTTCTGAAAAAGAAAAAGAAAAGGAAAATCCAGGCAGTGACACGTGTCAAGCTCTGATTGGCCGAAACAGAGCGAGTCACTGACATGTGGGTCCAGGTCAACGGTCAGCGTTGACCGGTCAACGGTCAATGTTGACCGTGCCGCGATCGGGCTCGGTTGGGCCTGGGCTGGGCCGGATCTGGGCCGGCCTGGGCCCGCCACGTGTCAGGCGCTGGTGCTGCCACGTCACCTAAATGGATTTTTGGATCGAGCTTGGGTCCATAAGGCCGGTCTATGGTGGACAGGCGGTGGCGGTTCACAGGCCGCAACGGGATCTATGGTGGACCATGTCCACTTTCCCCTTCTTTCCTCTCGGTCCACGGTGCACTGAGTGTACCGATCATCTCGATCGCTCTTTCCCCACTCTATTTTCACCGGAGCACATCCGCTGGCGGCGTGTTTGCCCGGTGGCGCTCCACGGTGGCTTAGCTCGGCCGCTAAGGTCTGCTACCGATTCGCGGCCGCAAAAGGAGCACGAAGGTGAGGTCAAAACGACGACATTGGGCTCCAGCAGAACCTCCCACGGTGGTGGCGGCTCGATGGCTCCGACCGGGCGGAACACCGCCGGCCATGCCACCGGGGGTCCCTCCTCCTCTTAAGGTGCGCATGGTGTGTCCTTGGCCAAGGTGAACCTGTTGGACCTCTTGCTCATGCCTCTTGCTCATGCCTCTACCGTGCTCATGCCTCTGCCGTGCTCAACCGACCGACGCTGTATTTCGGACAATCCAATATTCCAAGCGTGAAAGAAACAAAACGTCTCTCTCTCTCTCTGCATCGGGCTGTTCGTTGGTACCGTGCAATTCTAGGCGTAGCTGGCTAAGTCCAAAGAGATGATGATGACTGCAGGGGTTAAAGCGTAGTGGCCAGTGGCCACCACCGTAGACGCCGCCCCGTCGCGTCTTTTGCTCCGCTGTCCGCTGGCACACCCAGGGGTTCTTTCCACCAGGCCACCACCACCACAGCCGAGGTAAAACATTCCATCTATATTCAATCCTCCACCAAGAGTAGTTTCGTTTCTGTCAATCTGTCGTGCGCAGCATAGCTCTAGGTTTCAGCTTTGGTAACGTAAGCCGTGCATCTGAAACGGAAAGGGGTCAGAAAGGACATCCTAGTCGGTGGGTGTATGGGTTCAGCTGAATCTTCAGACCATGAAGCACCGCATAGCGGAACTTCTCCGGCCAAGGTAAGTCCGGACAGTCAACAGTTCTCGTCTGAGCCCACTGTCATCCTGGACTCGGGAGTCGCCTTCCACGCGACGAGCAACCCCGAGATCTTCTCGCCTGATGTCGACGACCAGCAGTCCGCATCACAGGACCTGGGAGCCGCCGGCGACAGGGGAGCCGCAGGCGACTGTGCCCCTTTCCACCGGCGCGACGGGACGGTTCTGCGGGTAGCCGGCGTGGGCACCGTCGAATCCTGTGACAAGAACTTCCGCCTCCCCGGCGTCCGCTACGTCCCCCAGCTGGGCCCCGGGGTCACGCTGGTCTCGGTGCAGCAGCTGGCCGCGTCTGGTTTCCTCCTCATGTTCTGCGGCGCCTTCTGCTACGTCACCGACGTGGACAACGGCGGCAGAATCGTCGGCAAGGGCAGGCTATCCGAGGACAACGGCTTCTACCACCTTGACTTCCTCAGGGTGCCTGAGTGCGCCGCGGCCGTGGAGGACGGGAAGATGGGCCGCGCTGCCGCATGATTCATTCATGTTTCTGTGCTGTGCATATATATGCGATCGCCGTTCACACGTACCAGTGCTGTAAAAAACAACAGTAATTACCATATTAGGCACTTGTCGTCTACTATATGAAATGTTCGAGTTCCCGCACAGGTTTAATTTGATACTCCTGAACTTTTGATGATCATCTTTGTCCTGCTGATGTGTCAAATGCGTGTATTCTGCTGCATTTCCGTGAAGTTATGTTCTTCAAATTTGAACTTTGAACTGGTCAACCAGAGAACACTACTGTTGAGGTAAAGATCTATCACACATCACTGGAAGCTAGAACGCTCGAATCGCAGTTGGACCAAAAAAATGCTGCAAATAAACACTACTTTTCGGGGCGAAAAGTGGCAATACAAGAAAACTAGCAAACGACAGCTATCCGCTGATATATTGGCACCCTAGTCTAACACGGGCCGACTCAGGCAATGGAGGAAGGCATTGTAACCGCCTCCAATCAAAGGTCACGGTTAATCCAACCTTTTTGGAGGCAGTTGCAATGTCCGCTTCGGTTAATCGATTAATAGAGACAGACACATTAGGATGCCCACCTCCGTTAATCAATTAAAAAAAACCGAGCAAGCCCAATCGAGCCCACTAACAAGCCCAATCGAGCCTGCTGCAGCCACCACCACCGCATCCGTCTGAGAAGGGCTGTTTGGATCTGGGCGTGGTCGGCCGGATCTGGGCGTGGCCGGCCGGATCTGGGCGTGGCCTCATGCAACCGCCATGGGAGAGGAAGGAAGGGAGCTGCTGCCATGGTGGAGCGTTGAAAGGAAGGAAGCTACAGCCATGGGAGAGGGAGGGAGGTGTAGCAGGCCGACCTCAACCTAGATCCGGCCAACCTTCGCCTGGATCCACTGCATCCGGCCAGGGGTGCGCAGATCTAACCTCTGCCTCCCGTTGCTGACGTTGCCACCGCCTCCACCCCGCTACTGCCCACTACACAAGCCGTTGCCGGCCAAGGGCGTGCGGCCCGCCACCGTGAGGCGTCCCAGTGCGAGCCCCCCTCCTGCGGATGGAGGAGAGGGAGCCATGTCATGCGCCTGGAGGTGAAGGAGGAGGAGAGCGAGCTGCGCGCCTGGAGGAGAGGGAGCGCGCGGAGACAGAGGTAAGGAGAGGCGCCAGCTATGAGTGAGTTGGGAGAGAATGAGTGACCCTAAAACCCTAATGCTATGTATACATATAGGCCCGATAGAGAGGAAATGAGCCGCGCGCTAGGCCTCGGCTATTAACAGAGGCGACATTTGTAGCTATCGGCCTCCAGAAATCAATTTACGGAGGCGGTTCGCCTCCGAAAATAGACCGTTCTCCATGAATCGATTTCTGGAGGCGGTTATTTTTTGACCGACTGCGTAAATGAAAACGACCGCCTTCGTTAATCGTTCGGTATTTTTGGAGGCGGTTGGATTTTGTGACCGCCTCAGTTAATGTTTGGGCCCCCGTCTTGCAAAATCATTTATCTAGTAGTGATAGGAAACTAAAATTTTTTTTGTCAGGTTGCCTTGAACTGATAGAACCAACAGAAAAAAAATGGCAAAACCAACACAATAAACATATTTTCCACTCGGTTTTTCTACAACCCACAAAAAATTAAATTTCAACTAGGCGCAGGATGTGGGCCCAGGCTGCGCTAGCCTTTCAGCCAGCACAAAGGCATGCTGGATGTGCTTGCAGACACATAATGCGCCATGCCCAAACCCTACCCTCAACCTCACGTAGTCACACCCTCTCCTCCAGTCCTCCTAGCCACTCAGCAGCAGCAGCATGCCCCACTGGCTCGGCGTGGATCAGAGCAGTGGCAAACCCCTCCGATGCGGATCCGAGTGGCGGTGCACCCATCCAGTTCAGTGCGGACAAGAGCTGCAGCACCCTCCCGCCCTCATCCCCCAGCCCCAAGCAGTGGCACAGGCCCGAGGCGACGATGCACACCCCGGGCGACAGTGTGGCCCCAAGACAGCGGTAGCCCGGCTCCAAGGTGGCGGCACGCACCTCGGGCTGCGGTACGAGCCCCGGCCGTCTGGCGGCTGCGCATCCGGGCCCAATGCTGCAGCCCCTCTCCAAGTAGGTTCCCCTCCCTATCTAACCCATATCCAATCAATTTGGCTTTGATTTCAATCTCCATGCTGCAGATCAAGTGCTGTGTCAACTGGTTACTGATGCTAGTTGAATTTTTCTACATCCCAAATGGTAAGTAGTAGTTCCAAAATATGGAATTAATCTAGTGGAAATTGTGGACACATTGTTGGGAGGATTACAGAGAACAAAAATTAAATTTACTCCAAGAACGGAGATATACATGACAACGAATTAATTGGTGTCACTATTTTGTTGTGTGCTGTAAACCGAAAGCATGATAGTATGTGATGGACTGTAAAGAAATATATATGGTTGAGCTTTATGTGGGCTTATCTTTGGACGAATTGTATTATAAAATAATCATGCTTCGACTGCAGCTAGAAACTCATGGCTCAAATTTGACGGAACAGCTGCTTGAAACACACACTATATCTACATGGAAAGAGACTAAGCGTCAAACTTATGGAAGAATTATGATCAGTGGCGACCACATCAACATCTAGTGTATGTAAGTGGTGCCGAGTGGGTTTTCATTGGCCCTCACAGTCGGAAAATCTAGAACAAAGTTGAGCCTGCTGCATTACATTATTGACTTCTAATCTCATACTGGTATGTTGGTTTCCTCCAACTGCTCAACTAGGTTTGAATTTGGACCACTAAGCTAGTAGGATATTTAGTATAGATGGGACAAAGTGATGGTGGTGTATGAACATTTAATTCATAAAGGTGGACTATATATACAAGCCAAGGTTTATTATGTTTTCTACTGCAAGGACAAAACGTGGAATGAAAGGACATTCATCTCTTTGAGTGCAGCCTTAAAAAAAATCTGTTTGAGTATACGTTTGAATTGTATGAGTGCATCATCAATAGTGTGTGTTTGTTTCAGGACTTCCATGCTCATATGTATCACCAATAATGTTTACCCAGAATATTAATGATAGAACTTTGTACGAATCAAAACACTTTCCATCTTTCTGTGTTTTGTTTGTGCATGAAAGAAGATACATAAAGACATAAAGCCCAATCTCTATAAGGCCAAAATCTGATGCCAAGGCCCAACTATTACTGGCAGTCAAGATATAGATATTAAGGTCTAGCTCAGCTGAGACAACCTGGTATGCGCCTTTTAAATTTAAAAAAAAATATATAATAAAATACAAGTAATTTCTGCTGGGTTGAGGAGAGGCCTGATTTGTTTCAGTCCTTCCAACATTTGCATGGGCAGATATATATGAACCTGAATGGGCCTGTGTGTTTTGTCGTCCAGACTAGCCTCAAGTCAGCCCGTGCCCGAAATGTTGAATGTAGCACTTGTGAGGATGAGCCGCTTCACTATGATATGGAAAGTAGTAGTGTTGATGGCATCTCTCATTTCCGAGTCCAGAGTTCCGTCGGCAGGTTGGTAGCTCGGCCTCCGGCCTGCAATGATGGTTCATCCTCCGGCAGTCTCGCCCACACCACATGGTACCAAACAGCAGGCAGTGCAGGTAATGGCAATCGAGCCCATCTAGCAGCTCTGGTCCACTGTCATCAAATTAATGTGGATGTCACAGTGGCTATATAGTAGGCTAGAGTAATGAGTTTTTTGGACAAATTTTGAGTGCTTACAAAAATGTGAATTTTTTTGTTATAAAACATTTGAGTTAAATGTACAAATTTATCAAAGTAATAATGATTTATGTAATTTACCCTCAAAGTATAGCACAATATATGCATGTACGTGTCTTATTACCATGAGACATTTAGATGGGCACAGTTTTAAAATTACAACCAAAAAATATTTTCAACCAACCCTATTTTCTTAAAAAAAGAATTATATAAAAATACTAAATTATGATAACAGGTAAAAAAAAACTTTTGTCCGAGCTTCATAGGAATTCTCCAAACCGCTTTAACGAGGACTTGAACCTGTGACGACAAGCGATATAGGCGTGCCTCCGCTTCATCCTCACTGCTTGACTTGCGCTAGCCTCCCCACCAACCTCACTAAGTCTAGGATATTGCCCTTTTGTGCGCCAACGCCGGCGGTGGTATGCCTTCGGACCAAGAAGCACCTCATGGCGTTACTTCTGCGCTGAAGGCTGGTCGGGATCGTGAAGAGCTCTCCCCTTCCCAGCCCACACCGATCACACTGTCATTGTGGACTTGGCAGCTCTCTTCCACGCGACGGGCAACCTCCACTCCTCTAGGTCCTCTCGGTTGATAATTCCGACGACCACTTCGCGGGCGCCCATGGAGCTGGACACTGCGCATGATATGTTTCTGTGCTGTGCTGTGCATATATGCGATCGGCGTTGACACGTACCAGTGCTGTAATAAACAACAGTAATTACCTTATTGTAGGCACTTGTGGTCTCCTATATGAAATGTTCGAGTTCCCGCACATGTTTAATTTGATACTCCTGAATTTCTGATGATCATCTTGTCCTGCTGATGTGTCAAATGCGTGTATTCTGCTGTGTTTCCGTGATGTTATGTTCTTCAAATTTGAACTTTGAACTGGTTATCCTTCGATCTATGAATTAACCCGAGAACACTACTGTTGATGTAAAGATCTGCCACACATCACTGGAAGCTAGAACGCTTGGATCCCAGTTGGACCAAAAAAAAAATGCTGCGAATAACCAATACTTTTCGCTGTAAAAGTGGCAACATTTACAAGAAAACCAAAGGACAGCTATCCGCTGATATACTGGCACCCCAGTCCAGTACCGGTTGACCTAGGCACAATTAGAGACTAAAAAGTTCCTGACGGTTTGCCTTGAACCGGCAGAAAAATTATATTTTTTCTGTCGGGTCCCAAGAACCAACAGAAAAAATTGGCCAAATCAACAGAGTAATCATATTTTCATGTCGGTTTTTCTACAACCAACAGAAAATTTAATTTCAACAAGGCGCAGGACTCAAATCGCGTAGCCAACGTGGGCCTGGCTACGCTGGCCTTTTAGCCAGCCCAAACCCTAGCCTCACCCTCAACCTCATGTAGTCACGCCCTCTCCTCCAGTCCTCCTCCCCTCTCTCAGCAGTGGCGGCATGCCCCTCCGGCTCAGCGCGGATCAGAGTGGCAGCACACCCCTGCGATGCAGACCCGAGCGGTGGCACACCGATCCAGCTCAGTGCAGACCAGAGCTGCAGCACGCTCTCGCCCGCTTCCCCAGCCCCAAACAGAGGCACGGGCCCGAGGTGACAACACACACCCTGGGAGGCAGTGCGGCCCCAAGACAGCGGTAGCCCAGCTCCAATGCAGCGGCGTGGAACACGGCCGGTGGCCTGGCTCCAAGGCGGCGGCTCGCACCGCAGGTGGCAGCGTGCATCCTAGGCTACAGCACGAGCCCTGGCCCCCTGGTGGCTACGCATCTGGGCCTGAACCTGAAGCACCTCTCCGGTAGGTTTCCCTCCCTCCCTAATCCTAATTCAATCGATTTGGCTTTGATTTCAATTTCCATGCTGCAGATCTAGTGCTGTGTCAACTGGTTGTCATCATACTGATGCTAGTTGAATTTTTCTACATCCAAAATAGTCACTAGTAGTTCTAAAATATGGAATTAATATAGTGAAAATTGTGGAAACATTATGAGGAGGATTACGGAGAACTAAAATTCAACGTACTCCCAGAACGGAGATATAAATGACTAGCGTATTAATCGGTGTCACTATTTTGCAAACCGAAAGCACGATAGTATGTGATGGACCGTAAAGAAATATATATGGCTGAGCTTTATGTGGGCTTAGCTTTGGCTGTTACTTTGGTTGAATTGTTTTATAAAATTATCATGCTTCGGCTGCAGCTAGAAACTCATGGCTCGAACTTGACAAAAGAGCATGCAGCTTGAAATGCGCACTATATCAGCATGGAAAGAGGCTAAGCATCAAACTTATGGAAGAAATGATGGTCAGTGGCGACCACATCAACATCTAGTGCATGTAAGTGGTGCCTATTTTATGTTTGGAAAGTGAATATGAATCTCATACTGTTTGAATATGGTGTTTTTATGTTGAATTGATATTTATCATGAAATTTATTATTGAACTTTCATATAAGGATGAAACTAAATTACTATGACTCTGAATTTCTTATGGAAAGTCACTGTGTGTGTTTTCCTGGAAATGGAAACTACAATTTGGAGATGCACAAGTCATTGGTGCTCCTGCTTGCATTTTCCATGGCAGCTCTTGTTTATCAACTGAAGTTCAACACCAGTTCCACTGGAAACTATTGGCTCTATAATGTAACTAATTTCTTAAGCTTGTACTCACTGTTGGATGCAGCTAGAGTACGCTCAATACCAATTGTGGATGAAAATGACTCTCTGCTTGACACTCACTGTTGGATGCAGCTAGAGTAAGCTCAATACCAATTGTGGATGAAAATGACTTCCTGCTTGATACTTACTCTAGAAGGTGCACCATTCTGACCTGCAGATGCCTGCTGTCTTTGGCTCTATATTGTTTGCATCCCAACCCTCCATATGGGAAAACACACATCATGGTAATTCCTATGTTGTCATGAAAGCAAGGCGAGTGGCTTTTCATTCGCTCTCACAATCGGAAAATCGAGAACAGAGTTGAGCCTAAGGATGAAAACGGTCGGAAATGGTCGAAAACGGACTTACGATATAGAAAAACGAAAACGGTCGGTTCAGGATATTTCTACATTTAGCAATTAAAGAGTACAAAAAAATGGTTAAAAATGGTTGTGAAACCGATTGAAACTAACAATTTTTCATGTTAAAAAACGGTTCATAATATAGAAAACGAAAACGGTCAATTCGGAATATTTCTGTTCCGTTTTCATCCCTAACTGGCACCCCAGTCCAGTACCGGTTGACCTAGGCACTATTGGAGACTAAAAAGTTCCTGGCGGTTTGCCTTGAACCGGCAGAAAAATTATATTTTTTCTGTCGGGTCCCAATAACCAACAGAAAAAATTGGCCAAATCAACAGAGTAATCAAATTTTCATGTCGGTTTTTCTACAACCACTACCACAAACCCGAATTGCCTTGAAGGCCAAAAACCGCCAAGAAAAGGGGGTAAACCGCCAAAGAAATGATCTCTGACCACAAACCGTCAAGCAAACACACTCAAGGATAGAAGACAAAGGAAATTAGTTTCCTTCACGGTTTTGACACTCAAGGAAATCTTCCTTGAAGGCTGGCTGCCAAGGAAACTGGTGCCTGACTTAATTTGCCAAAGCGCCAAGCAAATGTTACAACCGCCAAGGAAATAATTTTTCATGAGGGCTAGCGACCTCCAAGGAAACTAGTTTTCTTGAGCACCAACAACCTCCAAGGAAACACACTAGACAGCCAAGGTAATTGGTGTTTCCTTGTCAGCCCTTAACCTCCAAGAAAATTATAGTTTCCCTTGAGGGCCAGCCCCCAAGGAAATCTATACAAGCAACAAAAAAAATAATTACAGGAATCAATACATTCTAATATTACATCACTATACTTATGTTAAATGCATTCACAAGCGATGATATGATACACATTAATCAGCATGTACCTAAATATGAACACATCGTTTATTAATATGTTCATCACAAGTTAACAACTTACAATTCCAAATGGTTCCCAGTTGATTAGGTGTCCACAACACTAGTTCTAAACTTCTAATACAAGCTGCATGTGTACACTCTACAAAAGCAACAATTAAATTGTGCTCCATGAAGACCATTTCATTCCTGAGTCATCCACCTACAAAGTGTTAGATGGTTACATCCATTAGTTGTTTAAAATAGAACAAATGGCTTTAAAAAGATAAACAAAGCATGTTAAAATCCTCCCTTTTTTACTTTTAAATCAACAATAAAATACAATTGTAGAACTGCATAGACATTAGACAACCATGATCAAAACTACAACAGTTTAAGCAATAAACTATGTTCTTCCAGAGGAAACTATTGGATTTTCTTAGACATGGGAACATACTCACCTCACATACACTGTGCAGCAGTTGCCTCTGGTACTGGACACTCAGCATTAGCGCTTCATTTCAGCATATACATTCAAAGCACTAGCCTTCTCGGAGCCAAACTTATATTCCTACATGACCACAAAATGAATTATGTTACAAAATTGGTTGAGAACACGACTGTTAACTTGAAAATGAATTTAAATTATAGCGAGATGGTCAAAGTTAACTTGAAACAAAATAGGTTCGAATTATCATGCTAATGCCAGCTTGCGCTTGTGTATTGATAAAAGTAAAATTAGTACAGGCAGGAACATGGGAGCCACTAAGCCAATTACTAAGGAAATGCACATTTGAAGGTTTTGATCTAAGTAAACCAGCAAAAATTAGGACATGAATTACAACAAACTGAACTCACAAACCCTAATTGGACTAATACTACTAGTGAATCAACAGAGCAAGGTCATATAGAGCTAATAACTCTCCAATGCTTCATGATGTACAGACACATATATATTAATTGTCAAGTAAACTAAAATTGCCGTCATCATTAGATTATCAAATTACAGGCTACAGGGCATGTATGGAATGCAAGATTTTTTTTATGGACAAGTAGATCGAAATCTCAGATCATTACAACACAATTCTGATCGGCATCAAAGATATTGTTTGCAGAAAATGGCAAGTCCTACACTGCTGTCCACAGCACAATTCTGATCGGCATCAAAATGGTCTAGTATTGCTCCAAACCTCCTAAAATAGCAGCAAACAAAACTCACCTCGCGCTCAATAGCCTCCCCGATGACCGATGCAGTGCGCAGCCTGGACAACACGGACACTGCCATTGCCGTCCTTGCTGGACATGAGCAGGTACTTGGCGTAGGTGCTTGACCCCCTTCTGTCGCTGCACGTCCTGGTCCTAGGTGATGGCCTCCCGCAGCGGCTCGAACCAACCGACTAAGAGCGACTTTTCATAGGGCAGCACCGGTGCGAGCCTGCGGACGAGCTTCTCCCTCTCGATCTCGCGGTACTCCTCGGCGGCCCGCTCCCAGGCCTCTGTCTCCGCCTTGATCTGCCAGTATCGCAGCCGCCGGTGCTGCGACCTCTGCGGCAGCTCCTGCTGCCTCTCCATCTCGGTGTGCTTCTCCAGATCCAGTTCAAAGGGCCCGGCCGCGGTCGTGGGCAGGGCGCGGTGCGGACGTGCGGTGCTAGGCTGGGTAGAGGGCGTGGCGCGGTGCTGGGGAGAGCGGGGAGGGGCGCGGCGCGCTGCGGGGCTACGGGGAGGGTATGGTGCAGGGCTGGGAGAGAGCGCAGTGCGGCCGGGGCTCAGCGAGAGGCTGTGGGGAGAGGGCTAGGGTTTCAGCTCATTTTATATGCTTGTGTTTTCGATCTAACGACTGAGATTTATCAGGGGTTCATCCAACGGTTGGGATATATCGGGCCGCATAGTGCCGGCCCAAAAACCGTTGAATGGGCTGAATTACACTATTCTTTCCCAAAAAAATTGAACTCTTAACTGAATAAGACATAATAATTTTTAAATTATAAATGAATTCAAATAAAAAATTCAACTGCAAAGTTTTATAAATTATCGAGATCTACAACTTTTATTTTTGATCATTTCTCAATCCGACTTTATTTGAACAATTCAAAATTTAAATTCCTCCATCCGTGGTCATTCGAAAAATTCAAATTTCAAATTTAAGAAATTCAAACATAGTTTTGCATAACAAAATAATTTTAAATGAAAAAGTTGTCAACTACAAAGTTCTAGAACTTTTTCAGATCTACAACTTTCATTTTGGTCATCTTTTCATGTGACTTTGTTTTATTAATTCAAAATTTGAATTTTCAAAAATGTCAACTTAAAAAAATATTTTCAAAGAGTAAATGATTTTAGTTGAAAAAGTCATGAACAAAGAAGTTGTACAACTTATCAAGACCTACAACTTTTATTTTGGTCGTTTGTTCATCCGACAAAGTGGTAGTTACATTGTTCACAAATTTTACATATCGCCGATATAGTTTCATAAGTGATAGTAACTATGTAAGAGATACATCTATTTTATACATAATGTACGGGCCAACTTTGTTAATATGATTTGAAAATTTTATGGTAAGATAATACAACCATATTATGATCTCATGCCAAATTTTAGGATTTTTAGACAACTTTAATATATTATTTTTTTTCAGTAGGAGTCACCAAAATACTTATAAGTATTTCCTTGGCTGCCAACCTTCAAGGAAATTCAATAACCCTCAAGGAAATGATAGTTTATTTGACGGTTTAGAATAACAGCCAAGGAAACGGGTAATTTTTTTGACGGTTGAGAATAACACTAAAGGAAATGAGTTATTTCCTTGGAGGTGAGTGGAAACCGCCAAGGATACACCCATATTCCTTGGCGGTTTACTTAAACCTCCAAGGAATACATGTTTCCTTGAGAGTTATGTACCACCGCCAAGGAAACTACTCTTTCCTTGGCGGTTTCATTTTGCCACTCAAGGAAATCCTTGGCCGCCAAGGCCCATATATTTGTTTACTAATGGGCTTTAATAATTAATTAGGCCTATTAGTAAAGATGAAGGGTGCAACATCAATTAGTATCATATTGCTAGTTGATGTGAAGGCGAGGAGTTTTCTCCCAATAAGTATAGACCTACCCCTTAGGCAAAGCACACCAAAACTACCGTAAGAGGAGCCCCTAGTTTGGGAAATCTCTCGTGTAGTAAATTAGATATTTTTCCTCCTTCTCATGTCGCCGCCAAGGTCAATCTGCCCCGAGCAATTTCTGTCTGCGCAGTCAATTGGTGACTTGACGTTGGCCAACATCGAGTCCAGGGCAGACATCTCTATCGAGTCGGAGGCGTTTTTGCATCTACTAGTTGCTGCTGTCCGCTGCTACGTGTGTGACCTGAGGCAGTCGTGATCTGCTGCTGCGTTCCTGGCCGAAGAGGAGAAATCAATCTTCTATTGTTTTCTTCACGAGTTCATGTATGTCCAGCCATCAAGGACCATCGACGCTGCCCATCCGTAGTTGTTTCCTCATAGCGGCGGACTACGCCTGCGCGCTGCTCTCCGCAGTGGCCATCGTCGTTGACGCTCCTTCGCTTTCGGTAAGTCCCGCTGAGTATTCCCGTGCAACGTGCTTTGCTCTTCCCCTAGCTGATCGGTTTCCTAGCTTGCTGACATCATTGCTAGCTTGATGATGTGATGGATATATTTTCTGGCCGTTTCCTTTAGAAAAACAAATCCCGAAATACAATAGAAATACATATACACATACAATCTTGTTTAGGCCATATCTTCCATGTTTTAACTCCGATTTGACCCGTTCAAGTTGCGTTAGGTTCGTATTTGCGAACTCTACATGTTAGTGTAGCTGTACAGTGGGTTTGAAAGATTTAATTTTCGAGTTTATATTAAAGTAATTATTTATCTATAGGAAATCTTAGAACATTCATAACTTTCACATTTTAAATTCGAATTTCGTGATCTTTACGTCTGTGTGATCGTAGTAACGTGTAGAATAATTTTATAAGCTTTTCAAACTGTTTATCTACTGTTGGTTAGGTTTTCTACCTTTAAGATTCGATGTTAGGTTTAATCTATTGTTTTACTAAAGAAAATCTCGTTTAATTCATAATTTATTTGTTTTAATTCCGAATTAGTCCGTTCAAATTGCAATGGATTTATAACAACATAAACTACATATTAGTATTCATGATTTCCTTATCAAAATCTTTAGAACTTCATGGTTTGAATCATATCTTAAATAACAATTATGTAACCGAGTTTTGTAAATAAAATATGATTTGTTTTACTTTAGTTTTATAATTTGAATCTAAATTTGACTTAAATTATAATCTCTATAAAATATCTTATATATGTTTTTATACCATTAAGATACATGAAGCTAATAGTTTTATGGGTAAATCTATCAGTAGTTGTACCTTTTCAACCGTAGCTCCGATTAGCGTCCTTTTCGTGATTTTGTGTTCGTAGCGATGCATAGAATCGTGTTTCAAACTCTTTTACTTATTTTTGTATGATTGGTGTACTGTTCTAATATAGATCTATTGTTTGCTTCGTGTATGATTGTATGGATGCTTGTGTGGTGCTATATGGTTCAGTCAATCGGTGAGGTTTACGTGGTGATTTAGAAGCTATTCTCTAAAGACTAGAAGCTGAGAATTAGAAGCAGAAGATTGAAGGTTGAATACTAAAGGCTTTTGAGCGTATTGCTTTGGGGAAAAGCAAGTTAAGGCAAGTATAGTATGGGACTATCCTTGTTACCTATTCACTTTAATTCACTTAATTCATCTTGCATGTGTTTCCTTGTTAAGGATGCCTTAGTATTGATCTTGTTCCTTGAATCCTATGGTTATAGCATTAGGTAGTTTGCTAGTGCTCACATAAACAATGATTTTGTAATTTGACTAATGATATATGCAATAACACTAAAAGATGAATTTTAGCAACAGGGAACAAGAGGGCTCGAGTTTTCTCTAGATTCCTCTCCATAAGGACTTATCTGTAAGCGAACATCCGGGACTTACAGTACAGCTATGAGGGCTACATGGCTCTGGCTTTAGTCATATAAGAGGACCTTTCTAGCTTGTTAGTGGTTACCTTTATGGCGCAAGAGGGGTGTGTTCCGGGTTGGGTGTAGTGCGGCCTCTGTCCCTATGTGTATAGGCTGCGTGTCATTTTAGGTTGAAGTTTTTTAAAATCAACTTCGTTCGTTGTAGGCCATATTGACTAGCAAAAGGTTGCGTCTCCTATCAACAACAAAGAGTTGTTTATCTCACGGCCTTGTTTGTAGTATCTATAAAAACGGTCAATAACACCTAAGTTTGGTCTTAAGCGTAAAATAACATATACAACACACTAAAGAAACCTTTCTACTATTTCTTTTTTATTTCTCCTTTCTCTTTTATTTTTTGTTGTGTTCTATTATTCTTGTCATCTTTTATTTTTTTATTTTTCCTTTCTTTTTTATTTTTCTTTTCTTTTCTTCTATTGCTTTTTTTCCTTCCCTTTCTTTTTTCATTTTTCTCTTTCGCCAGTCTTTCATTATTTATTTTGTTTCCTTTTTCTATTTTCTTTTTTTATTGTATGTTTTCCTTTTCTTTTTCTTTCTTTCATTCATTTATTTTCCTTTTCTTTTTTACTTTTTCTAGACATTTGTCATTCTTTTCATTTTCTCTATTCTTTAACTATTTTTACATTACTCTATTAGTTTTTATTTCCTTTTTTCTTTTTTCTTTCCTTTCTTCTATTTAGTTTTTTAGTTTTCTTTTTTTCTTATCTTTTTATTTTTTAACATTTATACATTTTTAATTTCTTTATCTGATAGAGTTAAAATTTTTATTTATTTCATTCTCTATTTTTGTATTTTATACTTTTGTATTTTTCTTTCTTTTCATTTTTTAATAATTTTATGTATCACTCTTTTTATTTACATACACATTGATGTTCATGTAGTAGACATGTAATGTTCTATGACGTATTTTTTTGATGTCCACGACTACAAATGTGATGTTTTATGATGTATTTTGTGATGTTTAGTAAGCATACATTGATGTTCTAGGATATTTTTGTGATGTTCCGTAGCTTTTTTTTCTTCTTTTTATTTGACTCTAATTAATTACTTCAATAATTTTATTATTTTATTTTACATTTCATGATATTTTTGTGATGTTCACCTAGTATACATATGATGTTCTATATTTTATGATGTTCGTGTAGTGTTAATGTGATGTTCTACGATGTATTTTGTGATGTTCATTAAGCATACATTGATGTTCTAGGATTTTTTTGATGTTCGGTAGCTTTTTTTCTTCTTTTTATTTGACTAATTAATTACTTCGCTAATTTTATTATTTTATTTTACATTTCATGATATTGATGTTCTATGTCATATTTAGTGATGTTCGTGTAGTGTTAATGCAATGTTCTACGATGCATTTGTGATGTTCGGTAGTATACATTGACGTCCTAGGGTATATTTTATATTTTATTTTTTTATTTTTTACATTTCATGATATATATGATGTTCATGTAATATACACATGATGTTCTATGCTATTTTCTGCAATGTTCGTGTAGTGTTAATGTGATGTTCGACTATTATATTTAAATACAGGTTTATCATGAGATAAATGTTCAATAAAATTTTTTTATCAAAATGTATCCACGTGGGGTCTTGTTTTTAAGAGTGTATTGCAAGGAACATGATGATTCAATCGAATTTTAATTAGGATACTTGGTTTATGAGTTATGACTTTTTTTTACTTCAAAAAGCATGGGACATGTGCTGATATTAGCAATTTTGGCTTTTACTGCATGGCCGCTGCTTGGTCTGTTGTCTAGCCCAAGAAGACGTACAATTGAATTGGACCCAATTTGGTGAAGCAAGTGAGGGAAGATATTATTTTTTTGGGAGAGGAGGGGGTCGGCGGGGTGTGGTAGTGTTGACCCATCGGCAGGTTGGCGCTCCCTTGCAAAGCAGTCTCAAACAAACCCTTCATCATTAAAAAGGTACTTCATTAGTCGCCACGAGACAATAGATACTAGATATAGCCACTACATATATGTGCTGCCTGTTGCACTGGGCCCATGCCGCCCATTGCTATAAAAAAGGGGCTAGACTAGCGCCTGTACGTCAAGATGGATGTGCACGTCCGGACACCCATGCATGCTGCTACGTCTGCTGCTGCGCCAAACTGCCAGTCTGCATGCACCTGCTGTTGCCTGGCACGCACCTAGTGCTGCCTGGTCTGTTGCTGCGCCGTATCACCTGCTGCTTGCTCTGCTGCTGCGCCTATCGTATGCTAACCATACATGCTCTAAGCGTGTCACGAAAGCAAACGGCACAAAGCATGGAATCGATGGATGCCACCGGCCGATCTATCATTCCTTCCTTGGTGCGGATGTAACGAATAGATCACTGGCCGCAACCATTAAGGGCCCAACCATCCGGTGATATATTCTCTGCAGACTGGACAGACAGGCCGACAGTTTAATTTCGCTGGTCCATAGCTCAATGGAGCTCTGCTCATCTAATTCCACGCACTGAGATTGCCTTGTACTTGCCATGGCCTAGTGAATGATGCCCGAGAGCAGGGTACATAGACTAAAGTCGTTACTTGGATCATGTTTATTCATCATGTTGATGTCAAGAAAATTTGCATACAACAAAAAACGATGAGACCACGGTAACCTTATGCCATAATCACTGACAGATAGCATCATCGACCTCTCTTGTTTGAGGTTGGCTATGTAGATTACATTTTATTTTGTTGTCCAACTAACAATGTAACATCCAACTATGGGCCTTGTATGTAAATGAAACACATGTACACATGGGGGCCACCTGCACTTGCGTCTGGTCGTGAAACACTTGCAATATTAAAGCACTTTATGTAACATACATCTGAAGCATATAAAACATTTAGAACATACGCTTGCAACATATGTGTATAGCCTCTGCAACATATGCAACATCTAGATAAAAAGCCATTGCAACATACATCTGTAGTAGATGAAACAGTTTGAATAGATACTTGCAACATATGTGTATAGCCCTTGCAACATATACGACATCTAGATCTACTTTTGCAGCATTCGTATCGTGCACACGGGGACCACCTTCGCCTGCGGGGACCACCTGCGCCTCCTCATGAAACATTTACAGCATGCATGAAAGCATTTCTTGCAACATACATCTAAAGCAGATGAAACATTTGTAACATGCGCTTGCAACATATGCGTATAACCACTGCAACATATGCAACATCCCAAAAAAACACTTGCAACATGTTTGAAGTAGACGAAATTTTTTTGAGCAGGGAAGTAGATGAAAAATTTTGCATAGATACTCGGAAATACGTGTATAGCCACTGCAGCATATACAACATTTAGATCTACTTTCGCAACGTCCATATGAAACACTTGCAACATACATCTAGAACATCTGAAACATTTGACACATAAGTTTACAACATTCGCTTTCAGTGCAACATGGGTGGGCGCATGTGGCGAACTGGCGTAGTGGAGGTGGCCCTGCGAGACGGCCACAGCAGGTGGGGCGCGCGACGGCCGGGGCGAATCTGCGTGGGCGAGAGCGAGCAACGGCACAGGCGAGCGGTGTGAGTGGCGCGGGTGGGGGGAGCAGAGCAAGCATCGTATGTAGGGCATGCGAAGCGTTCCATCCATACAGCCGGAAGCCCGCTTTGTAGCATTACCGATAAGGAAAGTCAATGATGAATTTTTTACAGTGTTGACGATGGTTAATTAGGCAAAATAAATTACTAAGCCGAATATACAAATATTTTATATGTGGCTCTAACATATCAGGGCCTATACGGAAATGGTTGTTATTTATGTTGATCATGCTAAATTGACTCACAATATGATTAGACTCACATATATTTGTGGTCTATATTTATTTTTGGACCAAAGGCATTTTTGTGCATGCATGCAAGTATAGACGGTCACCGTACATTGCTCTAGCCGGTCATTCAGCACAGTTCTCTATGCATATCGATTATGTCATCTTCTGGTATATATGTCACGTATTCACATTCTGATGAGGCCGCCATACATATGTGTACATGCACATATTTGTGTTACGTTGCGTCCAAGGATTAAACTATAACAAGGCCCACTGAGCACCCGGTGCGGCCTGGATCAAAGGCGCGTGCGGAGCGCAGGGTGCGCAAAGCGGTCAATCCGTACGCTTAAAACAAATCAAACCAATGGCTTAGACTAAAAAAACGTGGGGCGCGTAGAGCGGTCTATCCGGACAGACGGATACCCGCATCGGAGCATTACTGATAAAATAGCACCAATTATAACTCAAGAATTTAGAGCGCCTCAAATATTATAAAAAGAAATAAATCTAAATTAGAGATGCCAAATCAATTGCACACATTTAGCCCTGCAACAAGTAATAGGATAACTATGTCCCTTCTGTAAGTGTCTAGATCTGGTAACTTAACTTTTCTTTTACAAAAGACAGATACTTTATTAAGACAAACAAGAAATAGTAAAGAAAAATTGCGACACATAAAAGTAAAGAAAATTACAATGCATTGACACAATTGTTCTCTTCCCAGCTACATTCATTGCAGCCATAGCCAATGTCTGTCATTAGTATAATCACCCCACAAACTAAATAATGTAAAAATGGAACCACATGTTCTATTTTTGGCAACCAATTCATGAGGTTCTGCATAATCATGCCCAGTATTTGGTGCCGTCCAATCTCTCAATTTGTGACACTATGTCTCAAACTACTAGACAGGTTATTGTAGTGCTGCACTTCTTTTCACAAGGTAAGATACTTTCTATCAGGCCTCGAACTAAATAATCTTACAATGCAAACCAAAGTTCTCTTGGCTTTAAAATTAGTGAGTTTCCTACTGTGGTGTTTTGATTATCACACTTTCTAACTTTCACACCATCCATTTCATATGATAGAATTAATTCTACATTTTGTATCACACATATTTTGCTTCCTTATTTCCACCCGTTTCATCCCTTCAGCATTTGGTATTTCCCTTAATAATTTAGCTGAAATGTGTGAGTACAAGACCGTCTGCATGCTGTAGATTAGGCACACAATTTACATTAACATCCAACTCATGATATATGTTCTAATGTGAACCAAGTATGGCCATAAGAAATATATATTCCAAACCAAAATGGAACAAAAAGGGAATAAAAAAATCTACCAAGATTTGCTTCAAATAAAAAAATTCAAATCAATCATCATTTCTCTATTTCTTAGTTTTCATCCTAGAATAATTTCGTAGCAAGACACACTCCATTTGTCTTGAAATAAAATATTGTATACTCAAGTAATAAAAAATTGTACCTAATGTTCAAGTTAGGAGATGGCTCAGCTTATCATAGCATCGGAGTAGGCGACATCATGTTCAATTTGTGTGATGGTAGAGATGGTCGATAACATTTCAGGCATGTGCTGGGGCTAACAAGCGAGGAATCTTATTTTGCTTGGGTTACTACATGATGAAGGCTGATTCTTTCAGATGGCTCCTGATAACAAGACATTGAGAGTCGTGCACAGAAGCAAAATGGTCATGGGTTGTCATAAGTCAAATGCACATCGATACAAGTTTGACGTGGTTGCACTATGGAAGGTAGAGTTAGCAGAGAAGTACGTAGCACAAGCAGCATAGCTGTTTTCTTTTAGATAATGGAAACAAAAGTTCCGGCTTCATCGTTCCTTTAGGAGAAAGAATCAGACCAATTATTACAAACTCACACTTAAAATAAAACTAGGGCACCAATCCTAATGTCTAAGGCGATAAGAGAAACTCCACCCAAGAGAAACAAACAGAAACATGACACTAGACTCAAGCCTGCATGCCTCTACAAAGGAAGTCTTGTGCTTAACCAAGCGCTGTAATTGAGTCCAGACGAGCAGCATATAGCTGTGTTGGTGAATGGCACCTGTGCAGTGTTACTTTGATACATTAGGCGTGGGGCGATGCACGAGATAGGGTGACAGGGACTGGGCAAAAAGTTCTTGGAACGGCATTGGCTCATGCCAAGCAGAAAGAGAGGCATTAGTTGGCTTGTGGGCTGAAACTGGCCAAGAGGCTGGTTCCAACTAGGCCCAAGAGTGTAGATGGAATTGCGGACTAAACTGCATTGACAAGGAAGAAATAGATCGACTACCTTGTTTCGAGGGAGACAAAACATGGAGACAGAGGGAGAGATTAGGTTGGGCCCCGAGAGGGATTTGAGCCCTACACGATTTGTGTTGTAGAAATTAGTATTATGTTTACATTCAACTTAATAGTGGTAGAAGTGCAGTTTCAAGAAAAAGGTGAAACTGATTTTGTTAATTTTCTATAAACTAGATCTGCATGGTATATGTGATAAATAAAGATCACGAAACATGTTTTGTATTCTCTATGTAATTAGATTTGTAGATTTCTTAATATGTTCATCTAAGCCATAATATAAAATATGATGACCCATGCAACACATGGGCATATATCTAGTTTAAATATATATTAGTGATAGATACTTTCTGTTATGTTTCATAATGTTATATATGGGCATTGTGAATGCAAAACTAGGTGTTATTTTGCATTATATTTCATATTGGAAGATGTGTGTTGTAACACCCAAAAATCTTAAAAGTTTGAATTAGAAGAAATTTGGAGTTAAAAGAGATTTAGTTATGAGTTTAAATAATTAAGATAATATTTTAATGGGGATTAAAAATTTAAAATTCTAGGTGAAATATTTGATGATGCATTCATGCTGTTGCATTTGTTTTATAGTGTGGTGTGGTTTTGGTTTTATTTGATTTGGATTTGAAAATTTATTTTAAATGGCTTTGGAAACAAATTTAAATGAGAAAAGAAAAGAAAAAAAAGAAACCTTACCTGTGGCCCGGTGGCCTGGAGGCCCGCCCGAGCCGAACCGAGCCGGCCTGCTCTTTCCCTCCCCCTTTTCACTTGGGCCGCCGAGCCGAGCGGCCGCTTTCCTCCGCTCTTCCCCGCGGCAGCATGGGCCGGCCCAGGAGTCACAGCCGCGCGTGCGCCTCTCTTTCTGGAGTCGCTGACGTGTGGACCCCAACTGTCAGCCGCGTCCTCCTCCTTCCCGTCATGACCGAGCCGGAGACGAGTTCGTCTCCAACCGAATCCACCCAAGTAATCCGGGATTTCCATCCATAATCGTCACGTTTTGGGGCTATAAAAGTATACCCGTGTTTCCCCTCTTCTCTTTTCCTATCATAACTCTGAGCCGAACACCGTCAACTCGAGCTTAGGGAGTTGAGAACCCTAGGCTTCGCTGCCTTCCATCGGTGGAGCTTGTTGTTCATCCCGTGCCTCTCTTCTTTGCATTGGTGAGATTGCCATCCTTCCCTCTTCCTTCCCATGCTCTTCTTTAGGTTTTTAGTGCTTGGAATTGTGAGTTTGCGAGGTTCCAGTGAGCCGGCAATGGCGCCGCCGCCATCCCGAGCCGCGCTTCATCCTCGGTCGGTCATAGACTTCCTAAGCCGCATAGATATGTTCGTGTTAAGGTCCGCCTTCGATTGGTGTCGGTTGTGAGTCGTTTGGTGGTTGAAATCGGGGAAACCGCAGCTTTCCGGTGAGCTATGGAGGTCGGCCATGGCGGCCGCCGGCCGGAGTGGGAGGGGGTGACCGCGTCTCTCTCTTTCTTTCATCGGGATCGATACCAGCCGTCCAAGATTAGATCAAGGGCTCAGATTAGAAGATACCTTTTCGGACGTAATATTTGCTAAAGAGCCCTTGACTTTCATTATATTAGAACCCGCGGTCCTTGGCATAATTCCCGAAGTACGTTTCTTTGTTTTGAAGACATATTTCTTCTCGGTAAATTGAAAATACGTTTTCTGATATTTACAGTTTTGCCACTAAACTTGTTTTGATCGTAAAATCTTCGTTTTAACTCCGATTTGACCCGTTCAAGTTGCGTTAGGTTCGTATTTGCGAGCTCTACATGTTAGTATAGCTGTACAGTAGGTTTGGAAAATTTAATTTCCCAGTTTATATTAAAGTATTTATTTATCTAAAGGAAATCTTGGAAAATTCATAACTTTCACGTTTTAAATCCGAATTTTATGATCTTTACGTCTGTGTGATCGTAGTAACGTGTAGAAGAGTTTTACAAACTTTTCATACTGTTTTGCTACTGTTGGTGTACTGTTCTAATTATGTTCCTTTGTTTGCTTCGTGTATGATTGCTCGGATGATTGTGTGATGATGTTTGGTGATCGAGTATAGACGGTGAGCAGTTTCTTGACGATCCGGAGTATTATTTTGAGCCAGATCAGCGGGGTCAACAGGAAAGCTTTGATCAAGGCAAGTATTACATGGGACCATCCTTGTTACCTATTCACTGAAAATTATCATACATTTGCATGTGTCTTCCTTGACCACCATAGAAATTATAACTTAGAAATTGATATCTTGATTCCTTGATACCTATGGGTTATGCATTTGGATAGCTATTGCTAGCGCTTAATTAAGAACAATGATCTTGTAATTTGAATAATGGATTGAGCAATCAACTATTAATATGATTTTATTACTGTAGAAATAGGGGGACTAGAGCGTGTGTTGTGTTGTTTGACGCTATAGTTACTCTCCGTAAGGACTTACCTGTAAGTGATAATCGGGATTGACAGTACAGCTGTGAGGGCTATATGGCTCTGGCTTTAGTTGTTTAAAGGACCTTTTCTAGCTTGTTAGTGGTTACCTTAAATGGCGTAAGAATGGCTAGCCACGTTGGGTGTAGGACAACCTCTAGTCTTATGAGTATAGCCGTGAAGGAAGTGTGCCATTTGAAAAGAGGGTTCCTACATCTGCCTGCCGAGTGAATCTAATGACCCTAACTTGTTAGACGAACCTTTGAGTGGCTTTATATGATTTCTGGTGTTTTAGGGAGTCGTGAACCCATGCATTTGGAAGTTATGACTCATAGTGAAAGTGTACACCTCTGCGCAGAGTTAAAAACTGGTATACTAGCCGTGCTCACGGATACGAGCGGCCTTGGGGATTCTTACAGAATAGTTGATCAACATTGTTATATCATGCTTAATTACTGTTGATTATTATCATACTTATGTTAATGCTATTCATTATCCTTATTACAATTGATCGTTGATTCTTTAATGGGATTTGATTTATCTTGATGCTACCCAATTGCTAAATATATAATGATTAAAAGCTAAATGCAGTCAAACAGTGTCTAGCCTTTTGAGCCTCGTGAACCCTATGTTGTATTTGCGGAGTTCGACATAGACTCACTCTTGATATTTCCACCACAACAGATGAAGAGTATGATGATGATTATCGAAATGAGTACTAGTCTTGGTGTCAACCTGTCAACCATGTCCCTGTGTTTGGAGTTCCGCTGAAGATCTACTATTAGTTACTATAATTTATTGTATAAGACTATGTGTTAAATATTTATTCGCTATGTAATAAGCACTGTGATACTATGTAATTTGTCTACTTATGTGTGCGACCGATTCCTGGGGCGCACATAAGTCTTTTATGCATCCTATTTTGGTCCTTAAAAATGGGTGTGACAGATTAGTATCAGAGTCGTGTAGACTGTAGGACGCAAGCCTAGTTAGAATGGTCGTCATTAGTGTCTATGCTTCACCTATTTCATGCTTAATTCTTTCACCTTGATAATTGCTAAATTATTATGCTTCTTCTATCTTATTCTATTGTGAAAATATATTGATTCTATCTAATCTATGTCAAAATTCTCGTAGATGTCTCCTCATCCTCGTATGTCCGTTGCTCAGTACGTTGGTCGCTTCAAACCTCAGGAACCCCATATTGATGGTGACCAAGAGATATCGGATGCCGAATCAAGAGTGGGAGATACCTTAAATGAGAATTCAGTCATGAGATGGACCACGAAGCATCATATCATGGTTCCTAAAGTTGATGTTTTCTTCCATGACATGCTGACAAGAACTTTGGATAATTATTACTACGATTGTGAAGCTACGTTGGAGTATCACTGCAAGGAGTATAGTCATCCATTGATGGGTTCTTACTGGGAGACTGAGCTATGGGTCAAGACAATGAATTCTACCACTAAGGAGCCTAAGGTGGAGTCAAAGTTCATCACCCGAGTAAGCCGGGCAACTGTAGAAACAAGTATGGTTTCCTCCAACTGCTCAACTAGGTTTGAATTTGGACGACTAAGCTAGTAGCATATTTAGTATAGATGGAACATTCAATTCATAAAGAGTGGGCTATATATGTAAGCCAAGGTTTATTATGTTTTCTTATGCGAGGAAGAAACATGGAATGAAAGGGCATTCATCTCTTTGAGTGCAATCTTTAAAAAAAATCTCATCGAGTACACATTTGAATTGTATGAGTGCATCATCAATATTGTGTGTTTATGTCTGGGCTTCCATGCTCATATGTATCACCAATAATGTTTACTCCCTGAATGTTAATGATACAACTTTGTACGAATCAAAACACTTACCAGCTTTCTGTGTTTTGTGTGTGTGCATGAAAGAAGATACATAAAGAGATTCCATTTTTTGTACAAATCAATAGACAATAGAGAAGATATGATCATTTCCTCGGTTGGGTCAAGGAAAACCCCAATCTCTATCAAGCCAAAATCTGATGCCCAGGCCCAACTGTGACTGGCAGGCAGGATATAGATATTAAGGTCTCACTCAGCTGCGACAATCTGGTATACGCCTTTTAAATTCAAAATATATAAAATAAAATACATGTAATTTCTGCTGGGTTAAGGCTAGGCCTGATTTCTTTCAGGCATTCCAACATTTGCCTGGCTGCAATGATGGTTCTCCGGCAGTCTGGCTCACACCATATGGTGGCAAACAGCAGGCAGTGCCGGGTGTGTGTGTGTGTTTGGGAGCTTGGCAGTGCAGGTAATGGCAATCGAGCCCATCAAGAAGGTCTGGTCCATTTTCAACAAATCATGGACCAGTTCGTCCTTCCAAGTGTGGACTGATGGCACAAATGCACAAGCGGGCACAGCAAACAGACGCTGGAAATATGTGCTTCAGAATGTATGCCAGCTGATTAAAGCCGACAATACATCGATAAAACAGGTCTAAATCTATTTGTATATGTATTTGTTACTAATATTACATCCATGCCTATATTTTCCAGAATGACTTTTTTTTATCACTTCGTACAATTCTCTCACATCTCCATATATCCCATATGTGACCTGAACTTATGACGCATCCTCATATGAGTTATAAGAACACACGTCTAGCGACGGTATAGAGTCTGATTCCAAGATGTATCTAGCGATGGTATAGACTTTGATTCAAA
Source organism: Saccharum hybrid cultivar R570 (assembly GCA_038087645.1). Lineage (NCBI taxonomy): Eukaryota > Viridiplantae > Streptophyta > Magnoliopsida > Poales > Poaceae > Saccharum > Saccharum hybrid cultivar. The sequence goes on along the minus strand of JAQSUU010000743.1, from coordinate 6,399,738 downwards.
TACATATTAGAACAGATGACATGATTGCTGAAAAAACTCCGGACACCATTTGACTTGTTGACCGTGTAACGACTTACATGTTCCGTTCCAGCCCGCTAACACTTTTGCTTTTTATTTTAGATAAAGGAACCCAATCTGGCATCATCCCTTAGAACTAATGGAATCAAACCACTTATTACAGAAGACTAAATTAACTTGAATCTTAATTCTAACATTATCTGGCCATCCAAATGAACCAAAGAAATGCATAGCCACCACTTCAAGCTTTTGACACACTTGGCGAATAGGTTCTTTGTTGTAATCACATAGTTGTAGTTGCGTCTAATGTTGTAACCAGTGCGTTCCTGAACAAGATCTGCAAAAAAGTTTTAGGTTGAAGTTTGTTAAAATCAACTTCGTTCGTTGTAGGCCATATTGACTAGCAAAAGGTTGCGTCTCCTATCAACAACAAAGAGTTGTTTATCTCACGGCCTTGTTTGTAGCATCTATAAAAACGGTCAATAACACCTAAGTTTGGTCTTAAGCGTAAAATAACATATACAACACACTAAAGAAAACCTTTCTACTATTTCTTTTTTATTTCTCCTTTCTCTTTTATTTTTTGTTGTGTTCTATTATTCTTGTTATCTTTTATTTTTTTATTTTTCCTTTCTTTTTTATTTTTCTTTTCTTTTCTTCTATTGCTTTTTTTTCCTTCCCTTTCTTTTTTCATTTTTCTCTTTCGCCAGTCTTTCATTATTTATTTTGTTTACTTTTTCCATTTTCTTTTTTTATTGTATGTTTTCCTTTTCTTTTTCTTTCTTTCATTCATTTATTTTCCTTTTCTTTTTTACTTTTTCTAGACATTTGTCATTCTTTTCATTTTCTCTATTCTTTAACTATTTTTACATTACTCTATTAGTTTTTATTTCCTTTTTTCTTTTTTCTTTCCTTTCTTCTATTTAGTTTTTTAGTTTTCTTTTTTTCTTATCTTTTTATTTTTTAACATTTATACATTTTTAATTTCTTTTTCTGATAGAGTTAAAATTTTCATTTATTTCATTCTCTATTTTTGTATTTTATACTTTTGTATTTTTCTTTCTTTTCATTTTTTAATAATTTTATGTATCACTCTTTTTATTTACATACACATTGATGTTCATGTAGTAGACATGTAATGTTCTATGACGTATTTTTTTGATGTCCACGACTACAAATGTGATGTTTTATGATGTATTTTGTGATGTTTAGTAAGCATACATTGATGTTCTAGGATATTTTTGTGATGTTCCGTAGCTTTTTTTTCTTCTTTTTATTTGACTCTAATTAATTACTTCAATAATTTTATTATTTTATTTTACATTTCATGATATTTTTGTGATGTTCACCTAGTATACATATGATGTTCTATACTATATTTTATGATGTTCGTGTAGTGTTAATGTGATGTTCTGCGATGTATTTTGTGATGTTCATTAAGCATACATTGATGTTCTAGGATTTTTTTGATGTTCGGTAGCTTTTTTTCTTCTTTTTATTTGACTAATTAATTACTTCGCTAATTTTATTATTTTATTTTACATTTCATGATATTGATGTTCTATGTCATATTTAGTGATGTTCGTGTAGTGTTAATGCAATGTTCTACGATGCATTTGTGATGTTCGGTAGTATACATTGACGTCCTAGGGTATATTTTATATTTTATTTTTTTATTTTTTACATTTCATGATATATATGATGTTCATGTAATATACACATGATGTTCTATGCTATTTTCTGCGATGTTCGTGTAGTGTTAATGTGATGTTCGACTATTATCTTTAAATACAGGTTTATCATGAGATAAATGTTCAATAAATTTTTTTTATCAAAATATATCCACGTGGGGTCTTGTTTTTAAGAGTGTATTGCAAGGAACATGATGATTCAATCGAATTTTAATTAGGATACTTGGTTTATGAGTTATGACTTTTTTTTACTTCTAAAAGCATGGGACATGTGCTGATATTAGCAATTTTGGCTTTTACTGCATGGCCGCTGCTTGGTCTGTTGTCTAGCCCAAGAAGACGTACAATTGAATTGGACCCAATTTGGTGAAGCAAGTGAGGGAAGATATTATTTTTTTGGGAGAGGAGGGGGTCGGCGGGGTGTGGTAGTGTTGACCCATCGGCAGGTTGGCGCTCCCTTGCAAAGCAGTCTCAAACAAACCCTTCATCATTAAAAAGGTACTTCATTAGTCGCCACGAGACAATAGATACTAGATATAGCCACTACATATATGTGCTGCCTGTTGCACTAGGCCCATGCCGCCCATTGCTATAAAATAGGGGCTAGACTAGCGCCTGTACGTCAACGGACGTGCACGTCCGGACACCCATGCATGCTGCTACGTCTGCTGCTGCGCCAAACTGCCAGTCTGCATGCACCTGCTGTTGCCTGGCACGCACCTAGTGCTGCCTGGTCTGTTGCTGCGCCGTATCACCTGCTGCTTGCTCTGCTGCTGCGAATATCGTATGCTAACCATACATGCTCTAAGCGTGTCACGAAAGCAAACGGCACAAAGCGTGGAATCGATGGATGCCACCGGCCGATCTATCATTCCTTCCTTGGTGCGGATGTAACGAATAGATCACTGGCCGCAACCATTAAGGGCCCAACCATCCGGTGATATATTCTCTGCAGACTGGACAGACAGGCCGACAGTTTAATTTCGCTGGTCCATAGCTCAATGGAGCTCTGCTCATCTAATTCCACGCACTGAGATTGCCTCGTACTTGCCATGGCCTAGTGAATGATGCCCGAGAGCAGGGTACATAGACTAAAGTCGTTACTTGGATCATGTTTATTCATCATGTTGATGTCAAGAAAATTTGCATACAACAAAAAACGATGAGACCACCGTAACCTTATGCCATAATCACTGACAGATAGCATCATCGACCTCTCTTGTTTGAGGTTGGCTATGTAGATTACATTTTATTTTGTTGTCCAACTAACAATGTAACATCCAACTATGGGCCTTGTATGTAAATGAAACACATGTACACATGGGGGCCACCTGCACTTGCGTCTGGTCGTGAAACACTTGCAACATTAAAGCACTTTCTGTAACATACATCTGAAGCATATAAAACATTTAGAACATACGCTTGCAACATATGTGTATAGCCTCTGCAACATATGCAACATCTAGATAAAAACCCATTGCAACATACATCTGTAGTAGATGAAACAGTTTGAATAGATACTTGCAACATATGTGTATAGCCCTTGCAACATATACGACATCTAGATCTACTTTTGCAGCATTCGTATCGTGCACACGGGGACCACCTTCGCCTGCGGGGACCACCTGCGCCTCCTCATGAAACATTTGAAGCATGCATGAAAGCATTTCTTGCAACATATATCTAAAGCAGATGAAACATTTATAACATGCGCTTGCAACATATGCGTATAACCACTGCAACATATGCAACATCCCAAAAAACACTTGCAACATGTTTGAAGTAGACGAAATTTTTTTGAGCAGGGAAGTAGATGAAAAATTTTGCATAGATACTCGAAAATACGTGTATAGCCACTGCAGCATATACAACATTTAGATCTACTTTCGCAACGTCCATATGAAACACTTGCAACATACATCTGGAACATCTGAAACATTTGACACATAAGTTTACAACATTCGCTTTCAGTGCAACATGGGTGGGCGCATGTGGCGAACTGGCGTAGTGGAGGTGGCCCTGCGAGACGGCCACAGCAGGTGGGGCGCGCGACGGCCGGGGCGAATCTGCGTGGGCGAGAGCGAGCAACGGCACAGGCGAGCGGTGTGAGTGGCGCGGGTGGGGGGAGCAGAGCAAGCATCGTATGTAGGGCATGCGAAGCGTTCCATCCATACAGCCGGACGCCCGCTTTGTAGCATTACCGATAAGGAAAGTCAATGATGAATTTTTTACAGTGTTGACGATGGTTAATTAGGCAAAATAAATTACTAAGCCGAATATACAAATATTTTATATGTGGCTCTAACATATCAGGGCCTATACGGAAATGGTTGTTATTTATGTTGATCATGCTAAATTGACTCACAATATGATTAGACTCACATATATTTGTGGTCTATATTTATTTTTGGACCAAAGGCATTTTTGTGCATGCATGCAAGTATAGACGGTCACCGTACATTGCTCTAGCCGGTCATTCAGCACAGTTCTCTATGCATATCGATTATGTCATCTTCTAGTATATATGTCACGTATTCACATTATGATGAGGCCGCCATACATATGTGTACATGCACATGTTTGTGTTACGTTGCGTCCAAGGATTAAACTATAACAAGGCCCACTGAGCACCCGGTGCGCCTGGATCAAAGGCGCGTGCGGAGCGCAGGGTGCGCAAAGCGGTCAATCCGTACGCTTAAAACAAATCAAACCAATGGCTTGGACTAAAAAAACATGGGGCGCGTAGAGCGGTCTATCCGGACAGACGGATACCCGCATCGGAGCATTACTGATAAAATAGCACCAATTATAACTCAAGAATTTAGAGCGCCTCAAATATTATAAAAAGAAATAAATCTAAATTAGAGATGCCAAATCAATTGCACACATTTAGCCCTGCAACAAGTAATAGGATAACTATGTCCCTTCTGTAAGTGTCTAGATCTGGTAACTTAACTTTTCTTTTACAAAAGACAGATACTTTATTAAGACAAACAAGAAATAGTAAAGAAAAATTGCGACACATAAAAGTAAAGAAAATTACAATGCATTGACACAATTGTTCTCTTCCCAGCCACATTCATTGCAGCCATAGCCAATGTCTGTCATTAGTATAATCACCCCACAAACTAAATAATGTAAAAATGGAACCACATGTTCTATTTTTGGCAACCAATTCATGAGGTTCTGCATAATCATGCCCAGTATTTGGTGCCGTCCAATCTCTCAATTTGTGACACTATGTCTCAAACTACTAGACAGGTTATTGTAGTGCTGCACTTCTTTTCACAAGGTAAGATACTTTCTATCAGGCCTCGAACTAAATAATGTTACAATGCAAACCAAAGTTCTCTTGGCTTTAAAATTAGTGAGTTTCCTACTGTGGTGTTTTGATTATCACACTTTCTAACTTTCACACCATCCATTTCATATGATAGAATTAATTCTACATTTTGTATCACACATATTTTGCTTCCTTATTTCCACCCGTTTCATCCCTTCGGCATTTGGTATTTCCCTTAATAATTTAGCTGAAATGTGTGAGTACAAGACCGTATGCATGCTGTAGATTAGGCACACAATTTACATTAACATCCAACTCATGATATATGTTCTAATGTGAACCAAGTATGGCCATAAGAAATATATATTCCAAACCAAAATGGAACAAAAAGGGAATAAAAAAATCTACCAAGATTTGCTTCAAAATAAAAAAAATTCAAATCAATCATCATTTCTCTATTTCTTAGTTTTCATCCTAGAATAATTTCGTAGCAAGACACACTCCATTTGTCTTGAAATAAAATATTGTATACTCAAGTAATAAAAAATTGTACCTAATGTTCAAGTTAGGAGATGGCTCAGCTTATCATAGCATCGGAGTAGGCGACATCATGTTCAATTTGTGCGATGGTAGAGATGGTTGATAACATTTCAGGCATGTGCTGGGGCTAACAAGCGAGGAATCTTATTTTGCTTGGGTTACTACATGATGAAGGCTGATTCTTTCAGATGGCTCCTGATAACAAGACATTGAGAGTCGTGCAAAGAAGCAAAATGGTCATGGGTTGTCATAAGTCAAATGCACATCGATACAAGTTTGACGTGGTTGCACTATGGAAGGTAGAGTTAGCAGAGAAGTACGTAGCACAAGCCGCATAGCTGTTTTTTTTAGATAATGGAAACAAAAGTTCCGGCTTCATCGTTCCTTTAGGAGAAAGAATCAGACCAATTATTACAAACTCACACTTAAAATAAAACTAGGGCACCAATCCTAATGTCTAAGGCGATAAGAGAAACTCCACCCAAGAGAAACAAACAGAAACATGACACTAGACTCAAGCCTGCATGCCTCTACAAAGGAAGTCTTGTGCTTAACCAAGCGCTGTAATTGAGTCCAGACGAACAGCATATAGCTGTGTTGGTGAATGGCACCTGTGCAGTGTTACTTTGATACATTAGGCATGGGGCGATGCACGAGATAGGGTGACAGGGACTGGGCAAAAAGTTCTTGGAACGGCATTGGCTCATGCCAAGCAGAAAGAGAGGCATTAGTTGGCTTGTGGGCTGAAACTGGCCAAGAGGCTGGTTCCAACTAGGCCCAAGAGTGTAGACGGAATTGCGGACTAAACTGCATTGACAAGGAAGAAATAGATCGACTACCTTGCTTCGAGGGAGACAAAACATGGAGACAGAGGGAGAGATTAGGTTGGGCCTCGAGAGGGATTTGAGCCCTACACGATTTGTGTTGTAGAAATTAGTATTATGTTTACATTCAACTTAATAGTGGTAGAAGTGCAGTTTCAAGAAAAATAACAGTTGTAGTAGTGCGTTAATTAGAATTATATGTTTAATTAGAGTAATGTATGGATATTGAGTTATCTTTCGTAATTTCTTATATTAGTACTTACATGTAGATTTGATAGATGTTTTTTGTTCATTTTTTACAACTGTCGACATGGATAATAATCTCTACACCTAAACATTCCTACGGTTATTGTCTGCACCCCCGCCCGCTCGCCCCGCTCGATGGAGTTTGAGTCCGTCTCAAATACGGCAGTGATGGTTACGGCTATTTTTTTTACTCAACAGCTACGGTTACGTTAGACGCACCTGGTTGGTCGCTTTTAGCCTGTTGGCCTGCCCCCATGCGAATCTGGTTGGGCGTCAACTGGCCTGTGGGCCTTCCCCACGCCAAGACAGGGGGAGGTGGCTTCGTAGTTAGCTGGGCCTCAGCATGAGATCCTAAAGTCCAAATGCCAAAACAATATTCATATATATAGGAGTCACAAAAAAGGTTCTTTTTTACACAGAAAACAGAAAAAAAACACTTTATAACTTAAAGAAGAAAATCAAGGAAATCATTAATACAATTTCTAAAGCAACAGAAAAACAAAGCAGATAAATTCTACTTGGAAATTGTTTTTCTAACAAAAAAGTGAATCTATTAACTACGTGTTAGCAAAAGTTTAAAAAGTTGTGAAAATCATTGTATCTCAAAATCCAAATATTTTAAGATGTGACATTTATTGAAAGAGATGCATGGTTCCATTACAACGCAGGGGCATACATTCTACTCCATCTGTTCTAAATTATAAGATATTTTGGCTTCTTTAGATACAAGAAGGATGTAGGGACTAAATAGAAAAAGAATATAGTTAAGATGATAATAACTATAACTAAAGACAAACAAATGTAGAAAGCTTGAATGGCACAAATTCGCCTGCTCGTGAGTGTCGCCCCGCTCGTATGCGTCACCCCCCCACCCCCACCCCCCTCATGCGGAGTCCGCGTCTTTACATGCAAATTCAAATAATAGTAGTCAATTAAGTAAATAAATATCTTAAGATTATGAGCCTCATTTAATAGCTACTTTCAGGTATATCATCCTAATTATTTAGGGATCACACCTTAAACTCTTCGAACCAATCATGCCGAAGAGGTACACCCTCTCACGAACCTAGAACTTAAAACTATCCATCCACGTTCCCCGTACCCAGTTCCTCGTAACCTTCATACCACTTTATCACACTAGTCAGCATGTCTCTTTGTGTATCTGCATACACGTGCCTCAGCATCTTCATTCACGTTAATCACCACGGGAGGTGTGAAGACTCATATAATAGTAATGCTCGGAACATCATGTTTGTATTATCAAATCACACAAGTATATTAATTAAAAAAAAGGTGAAACTGATTTTGTTAAGTTTCTATAAACTAGATCTGCATGGTATATGTGATAAATAAAGATCACGAAACATGTTTTGTATTCTCTATGTAATTAGATTTGTAGATTTCTTAATATGTTCATCTAAGCCATAATATAAAATATGATGACCCATGCAACACATGGGCATATATCTAGTTTAAATATATATTAGTGATAGATACTTTCTGTTATGTTTCATAATGTTATATATGGGCATTGTGAATGCAAAACTAGGTGTTATTTTGCATTATATTTCATATTGGAAGATATGTGTTGTAACACCCAAAAATCTTAAAAGTTTGAATTAGAAGAAATTTGGAGTTAAAAGAGATTTAGTTATGAGTTTAAATAATTAAGATAATATTTTAATGGGGATTAAAAATTTAAAATTCTAGGTGAAAGATTTGATGATGCATTCATGTTGTTGCATTTGTTTTATAGTGTGGTGTGGTTTTGGTTTTATTTGATTTGGATTTGAAAATTTATTTTAAATGGCTTTGGAAACAAATTTAAATGAGAAAAGAAAAGAAAAAAAAAAGAAACATTACCTGTGGCCCGGTGGCCTGGAGGCCCGCCCGAGCCGAACCGAGCCGGCCTGCTCTTTCCCTCCCCCTTTTCACTTGGGCCGCCGAGCCGAGCAGCCGCTTTCCTCCGCTCTTCCCCGCGGCAGCATGGGCCGGCCCAGGAGTCACAGTCACGCGCGCGCCTCTCTCTGGAGTCGCTGATGTGTGGACCCCGACTGTCAGCCGCGTCCTCCTCCTTCCCATCATGACCGAGCCGGAGACGAGTTCGTCTCCAACCAAATCCACCCGAGTAATCCGGGATTTCCATCCATAATCGTCATGTTTTGGGGCTATAAAAGTATACTCGTGTTTCCCCTCTTCTCTTTTCCTATCATAACTCTGAGCCGAACACCGTCAACTCGAGCTTAGGGAGTTGAGAACCCTAGGCTTCGCTGCCTTCCATCGGTGGAGCTTGTTGTTCATCCCGTGCCTCTCTTCTTTGCATTGGTGAGATTGCCATCCTTCCCTCTTCCTTCCCATGCTCTTCTTTAGGTTTTTAGTGCTTGGAATTGTGAGTTTGCGAGGTTCCAGTGAGCCGGCAATGGCGCCGCCGCCATCCCGAGCCGCGCTTCATCCTCGGTCGGTCATAGACAACCTAAGCCGCATAGATATGTTCGTGTTAAGGTCCGCCTTCGATTGGTGTCGGTTGTGAGTCGTTTGGTGGTTGAAATCGGGGAAACCGGAGCTTTCCGGTGAGCTATGGAGGTCGGCCATGGCGGCCGCCGGCCGGAGTGGGAGGGGGTGACCGCGTTTCTCTCTTTCTTTCATCGGGATCGATACCAGCCGTCCAAGATTAGATCAAGGGCTCAGATTAGAAGATACATTTTCGGACGTAATATTTGCTAAAGAGCCCTTGACTTTCATTATTTTAGAACCTGCGGTCCTTGGCGTAATTCCCGAAGTACGTTTCTTTGTTTTGAAGACGTATTTCTTCTCGGTAAATTGAAAATACGTTTTCTGATATTTACAGTTTTGCCACTAAACTTGTTTTGATCGTAAAATCTTCGTTTTAACTCCGATTTGACCCGTTCAAGTTGCGTTAGGTTCGTATTTGCGAGCTCTACATGTTAGTATAGCTGTACAGTAGGTTTGGAAAATTTAATTTTCCAGTTTATATTAAAGGATTTATTTATCTAAAGGAAATCTTGGGAAATTCATAACTTTCACGTTTTAAATCCGAATTTTGTGATCTTTACGTCTGTGTGATCGTAGTAACGTGTAGAAGAGTTTTACAAACTTTTCATACTGTTTTGATACTGTTGGTGTACTGTTCTAATTATGTTCCTTTGTTTGCTTCGTGTATGATTGCTCGGATGATTGTGTGATGATGTTTGGTGATCGAGTATAGACGGTGAGCAGTTCCTTGATGATCCGGAGTATTATTTTGAGCCAGATCAGCAGGGTCAACAGGAAAGCTTTGATCAAGGCAAGTATAACATGGGACCATCCTTGTTACCTATTCACTAAAAATTATCATACATTTGCATGTGTCTTCCTTGACCACCATAGAGATTATAACTTAGAAATTGATATCTTGATTCCTTGATACCTATGGGTTATGCATTTGGATAGCTATTGCTAGTGCTTAATTAAGAACAATGATCTTGTAATTTTTATAATGGATTGAGCAATCAACTATTAATACGATTTTATTACTGTGAAAATAGGGGACTAGAGCGTGTGTTGTGTTGTTTGACGCTATAGTTACTCTCCGTAAGGACTTACCTATAAGTGATAACCAGGATTGACAGTACAGCTGTGAGGGCTATATGGCTCTGGCTTTAGTTGTTTAAAGGACCTTTTCTAGCTTGTTAGTGGTTACCTTAAATGGCGTAAGAATGGCTTGCCACGTTGGGTGTGGGACAACCTCTAGTCTTATGAGTATAGCCGTGAAGGAAGTGTGCCATTTGAAAAGGGGTTCCTACATCTGCCTGCCGAGTGAATCTAATGGCCCTAACTTGTTAGACGAACCTTTGAGTGGCTTTATATGATTTCTGGTGTTTTGGGGAGTCGTGAACCCATGCATTTGGAAGTTATGACTCATAGTGAAAGTGTACACCTCTGCGCAGAGTTAAAAACTGGTATACTAGCCGTGCTCACGGATACGAGCGGCCTTGGGGATTCTTACAGAATAGTTGATCAACATTGTTATATCATGCTTAATTACTGTTGATTATTATCATACTCATGTTAATGCTATTCATTATCCTTATTACAATTGATCGTTGATTCTTTAATGGGATTTGATTTATCTTGATGCTACCCAATTGCTAAATATATGATGATTAAAAGCTAAATGCAGTCAAACAGTGTCTAGCCTTTTGAGCCTCGTGAACCCTATGTTGGATTTGCGGAGTTCGACATGGACTCACTCTTGATATTTCCACCATAACAGATGAAGAGTATGATGATGATTATCGAAATGAGTACTAGTCTTGGTGTCAACCAGTCAACCATGTCCCTGTGTTTGGAGTTCCGCTGAAGATCTACTATTAGTTACTATAATTTATTGTATAAGACTATGTGTTAAATATTTATTCGCTATGTAATAAGCACTGTGATGATACTATGTAATTTGTCTACTTATGTGTGCGGCCGATTCCTGGGGCGCACATAAGTCTTTTATGCATCCTATTTTTGTCCTTAAAATGGGTGTGACAGATTGGTATCAGAGTCATGTTGACTGTAGGACGCAAGCCTAGTTAGAATGGTCATCATTAGTGTCTATGCTTCACCTATTTCATGCTTAATTCTTTCACCTTGATAATTGCTAAATTATTATGCTTCTTCTATCTTATTCTATTGTGAAAATATATTGATTCTATCTAATCTATGTCAAAATTCTCGTAGATGTCTCCTCATCCTCGTATGTCCGTTGCTCAGTACGTTGGTCGCTTCAAACCTCAGGAACCCCATATTGATGGTGACCAAGAGATATCGGATGCCGAATCAAGAGTGGGTGATACCTTAAAGGAGAATTCAGTCATGGGATGGACCATGAAGCATCACATCATGGTTCCTAAAGCTGATGTTTTCTTCCATGACATGCTGACAAGAACTTTGGATAATTATTACTACAATTGGGAAGCTACGTTGGAGTATCACTGCAAGGAGTATAGTCATCCATTGATGGGTTCTTACTAGGAGACTGAGCTATGGGTCAAGACAATGGATTCTACCACTAAGGAGCCTAAGATGGAGTCAAAGTTCATCACCCGCGTAAGCCGGGCAACTGTAGAAACAAGTATGGAAGATGTCGCCTATAATGCGTTTGTCTACTACCATGGTCTTCGCTCGGACAAGACGTTGTAGGGTGCACTCCGGCATTTTCCCTGTCTTTTACATGACAAGGGTGTTTGGACCGTGCCGCTCGCCGATGATTCATCCTTGACATTACAAGCCACAGTGGGACTAGTTCGTGAGTTGGCTCTTCATGAGGCGGATTTGAAGGATGAGTTGCTAAAGGAAAAGAAACATAAAGAGCAAGCTTATAAGGAGATCGACGAATTAAGGGCTGCACTAGGGCTTCCCAAGAATTATGAGAAGCTCAATTAAAATTAGGAATTCCCTATGTAATAGGAACGATATTAGTTGCGAGTCAATTTAAGTTTGGTAATGTCGAGTATTAGTATGTGGTGTGAAGAATTGTGTGCTTGATGGATTGTTATTATGACAATGTGTGATTTGGATCTTTGTAATGAGTGCTGGAACTTCGTGGACATGTCTATAAGTTCCATAGTTAAGAATAATTAGTTTGATCATGATTAGTTAGTTGGCATTGGGGTAAACTTGGTTCTGTCTTTTGCTGATTTCTGGACTAGTCTGGGATGTTTTGGGAATAACTAAAAATCTGTTCATGAGAAATTTATGAAATTTTACTGGGAATAATTAGACTTATGTATCTTTCCAACCTCGCAAGAATCATCTTTTTATCTATTATGGGCTAAGAGGCATACCTGTTCCAAGTTGGGGTCACTGCGCAGTCTGGAATTCTGAAACAGTTTCGGTTAAGCTCAGTTTTGATTAATCTATTGACAGAATCTGGAATAGTGATGTTAATGAAAGTTGTAGATAATTTCATAAGTTTTCCAACCATGTAAAGATCACCTTAATTGGATTTCTGTAACTCGAGATATGGCAGATTTACTGAGTTGCTGAAATTGAAATTCGCCTAGAGAATTCAGATTTACTTATTTATGGTGTACATCATCTAGGATAATATTGAGCTTCGTCTTTGGTGCTTTAAAAACAGATGGCAGCCAGAGGTCGTGGCAGAGGTCGTGGAGGTGCTAACCCACCCATTACTATGGAGGAACTTATGAATACACAGAATCAGATGATGTAGATGTTCATGCAGCACCTGCAGAACAATCCCCCTGCAGGAGGACCGCCGCCTGTTCATGTGAGAGACAAGCGTGGTGAATTTTTGAAAGGACGTCCTCCAGTGTTCTCTTATGCTGCTGATCCATTGGAGGCGGATGATTGGGTGCGAGCGGTGGAGAAACAGTTGAACATTGCTCAATGTAATGATCTGGAAAAAGTGTTATATGCATCTGGCCAGTTACAGGGAACAACTCAGACTTGGTGGGAGTCGTATCAAGTTGCACGTCCCGACAATGCTCCTCCTGTCACATGGAATGAATTTGTTAGAGATTTTAGAGCTCGCCATATTCCAGAAGGTGTAATTGAGCTGAAGCAGGAAGAATTCAGAAATCTCAGGATGGGACAGATGAGTGTCAGTGAGTATCATGACAAGTTCACGCAATTGGCTCGTTATGCACCCAATGAAGTGAGGGAAGATGCAGATAAGCAGCGTCTCTTTCTCAAGGGAATTTATTATGATCTTCGTTTGTAGTTAAAGGGTAATAATTATGCTAGTTTTCAGGAACTTGTGAATAAGGCTATTGTGCTGGACAATGAACGTCGAGAGATGGACAGAAAAAGAAAGATGAAAGGACAAGGTGTTGGGAACAATAATCGACAACGTACAAATTCTCAGCATGAGTTTCATTCAAAATTCTAGGGACCAGTCAGTCAGTGGAACCGCAATTCAAATCAACAGTGGTCTCAGAATAGGCAGAGTAATCAGTTTCAACAACGACCACAGTATCAGCAGAACAGACGGTTCCAACAGCAGAGTGGTCAGCAAACTCCACGCCAGGGTAGTTCCAACTCTACTCCAATGAAGACCAGTGTACCTAGTACCCCTAATCTGTGTTATCGCTGTGGAGAACCTGGACACTATGCTAATCATTGTCCCAAGAAGCAGAATCAACAGACACCGCAGGGACAGAGGTCATCCAATACTGGAAAGGTGAATCATGTGTCTACTGAAAACAGCACAGACGGAGCCTGAAGTAATGCTTGGTACGTTCAATGTTCATTCTACCCCTGCAACCATTCTTTTTGATTCTGGAGCTTCGCATACCTTTATTTCAAATATTTTTGTTAAGATGCATAGTGTACCCATGCTTGCCATGAAAGAACCTCTCTTAGTAAATTCACCTGGGGTACCATGCAAACCACTAATAGATGTCTTCCAGTTAGTATGGTTTTAAGGAGGGTAGAGATTAAGATAACTCCCATAGTGTTGAGGACATCTGGTATTGATGTGATTTTGGGAATGGATTGGATGAAACAAAATCAGGCAGTGATTCAGTGTCAGCAGAAGGTAGTAGTTGTGAATGCACCTAATGGAGAGAAGATCAGTGTGGATGTAGCAGTGCAGAAGCAGCCAACAACTGTAGTGAATCAGATTGCTGATGATGCTAGTTAAGAGAATCCAGTTATCAATGATTTTCCAGATGCTTTTCCCGATGAATTACCAGGTATGCCACCTGACCGAGACATTGAATTTCTTATTGAATTATTACCTGGAACTTCACCCATAGCTAAACGACCATATAGAATGGGAGTAGATGAATTAGAAGAACTTAAGAAACAAATTAAGGAATGACAAGATAAAGGTTTTATTCGTCCTAGTTCGTCACCTTGGGGTGCGCTAGTTATATTTGTTGATAAGAAAGATGGTAGTCAGAGAATGTGTGTAGATTATCGGTCGCTTAATGAAGTAACCATCAAGAACAAGTATCCTTTGCCCAGAATTGATGATTTGTTTGACCAGTTGAGAGGTGCTTGTGTGTTCTCTAAGATTGATTTGCATTCTGGTTATCATCAGTTGAAGATTCGTGCCTTTGATATCCCAAAGACAGCTTTTACTACGAGATATGGTTTGTATGAGTATACGGTTATGTCATTTGGTTTGACCAATGCACCTGCCTACTTTATGTACATGACGAATAAGGTGTTTATGGAGTACCTTGATAAGTTTGTGGTGGTATTTATTGATGATATATTGGTATTTTCTAAGACGGAGAAAGAGCATGCTGAACATCTGAGGTTGGTATTGCAGAAACTCAGAGAGCATAAGTTGTATGCTAAGCGAAGTAAGTGTGAGTTTTGGTTGAAGGAAGTCTCTTTTCTTGGTCATATTGTCTCTGATGGTGGAATATCAGTAGACCCAGGCAAAGTAAAGGATGTTTTGAATTGGAAGCCACCTACTGATATGGGAGAGATTCGTAGTTTCTTGGGTTTAGCTAGATATTACAGACGATTCATTGAAGGGTTTTCTAAACTTGCTAAACCTATGACATCTCTGTTAGAGAAGAATGCCAAGTTTGTATGGTCTGATCAATGTCAAGATAGTTTTAAAGAATTGAAGGAGAGATTGACTACTGCACCTGTCTTAGTATTGCCAGATTTAAGTAAGAAGTTTTCTATTTATTGCGATGCTTCTCGTCAAGGTTTGGGGTGTGTCCTTATGCAAGAAGGTAGAGTTGTTGCTTATGCATCTAGGCAGTTGAGAAAGCATGAGCTGAATTATCCTACTCATGATTTGGAGTTAGCAGCTGTAGTTCATGCTTTGAAAATTTGGAGACATCATTTGATTGGACATAAGAGTGATATATACACTGATCATAAGAGTTTGAAGTATATTTTCACACAGTCTGATTTAAACTTGAGGCAACATAGATGGTTGGAGTGGATCAAGGACTATGATCTAGAGATACACTATCATCCTGGTAAAGCTAATGTGGTAGCTGATGCTCTTAGCAGAAAGAGTTATGCTAATGGGATGCAAATGTTGTCTATGACAAGTGAGTTGTGTGCTGAATTTGCATATCTGAATCTGGGAATTGTTGCTAATACAATGGAATTAGTGATAGAACCTACATTGGAGCAAGAAATATACAAGGGTCAGTTGAAGGATGAGAAATTAAAGAAGATAGCAGAGGATATAGTAATTGGTAAGTCACCAGGGTTTCGAATGGATGATAATGGGATTTTGTGGTTTGGAAAGAGGTTGTGTGTACCTGAGGATCAGTCCATTAGGCAGGGAATCCTTCATGAAGCTCACGAGTCAGCTTATTCTATTCATCCTGGAAGTACTAAGATGTATTTAGATCTCAAATAGAAGTACTGGTGGGTTGGAATGAAAAGAGATGTAGCTGGGTATGTGGCAGTGTGTGACACTTGTCAAAGAGTGAAAGCTGAACATCAGAGACCAGCTGGATTACTGCAACCAATGAAGATTCCTGAATGGAAGTGGGAGGAAGTAGGTATGGACTTTATAGTGGGGTTACCTCGTACTCAGAGAGATTATGATTCTATTTGGGTGATAGTAGATCGGTTAACTAAGGTTGCTCATTTCATACCAGTCAAGACTACTTACCATGGACCAAGATTGGCAGAGTTGTATATGGAGAGGATCGTATGTTTATATGGAGTTCCAAAGAAGATTGTGTCTGATCGAGGATCGCAGTTTACGTCACATTTTTGGAAGGCTGTACATGAATCTTTAGGTACAAAGTTGAATTTCAGTACAACATATCATCCATAGACAGATGGGCAGACTGAAAGGACTAATCAGATACTAGAAGATATGTTGAGAGCTTGTGCATTGCAATATGAAACTAGTTAGGATAAGAGTTTGCCTTATGCAGAATTTTCTTACAACAACAGTTATCAACAGATTCTTAAGATGGCACCGTTTGAAGCTTTATATGGACGTAAGTGTAGAACTCCATTGTTTTGGGATCAGACGGGTGAGTCTCAGGTATTTGGTACAGATGTTCTTAGAAACGCAGAGGATCAAGTGCGAGTGATTCGTGAGAATTTGAGGGTAGCGCAATCTTGTCAGAAGAGTTATGCTGACAATCAGAGAAGAGACTTAGTTTTTGAGGTAGGCGATTATGTTTATTTGAAGGTGTCACCAATGAGAAGTGTGAAGAGATTTAACATGAAAGGCAAGTTAGCACCAAGGTATGTTGGGCCATTTAAAGTTATTGACAGACGTGATGAGGTTGCTTATCAATTAGAGTTGCCTGAAAATTTGTCTGGAGTACATGATGTGTTTCATGTTTCTCAACTTAAGAAGTGTTTACGTGTGCCTGAGGAGCAAATACCTTTGGATGAATTGACGGTTAAGGAGGATCTTACATATGAAGAGTTTCCGATTAAGATTTTAGAAACTGCTGAAAGAGTTACTCGAAGTCGGGTTATTAAGATGTGCAAAGTTCAGTGGAATCGGTATTCAGAGGCAGAGGCAACCTGGGAAAGAGAGGATGAATTGAGGAAATCATACCCGCAGTTATTTGAGTAAGCAGTCCAATCTCGAGGACGAGATTCTTTTAAGGAGGTAGAATTTGTAACACCCAAAAATCTTAAAAGTTTGAATTAGAAGAAATTTGGAGTTAAAAGAGATTTAGTTATGAGTTTAAATAATTAAGATAATATTTTAATGAGGATTAAAAATTTAAAATTCTAGGTGAAATATTTGATGATGCATTCATGCTGTTGCATTTGTTTTATAGTGTGGTGTGGTTTTGGTTTTATTTGATTTGGATTTGAAATTTTATTTCAAATGGCTTTGGAAACAAATTTAAATGAGAAAAGAAAAGAAAAAAAAGAAACCTTACCTGTGGCCCGGTGGCCTAGAGGCCTGCCCGAGCCAAACCAAGTCGGCCTGCTCTTTCCCTCCCCCTTTTCACTTGGGCCGCCGAGCCGAGCAGCCGCTTTCCTCCGCTCTTCCCCGCGGCAGCATGGGCCGGCCCAGGAGTCACAGCCGCGCGCGCGCCTCTCTCTCTGGAGTCGTTGACGTGTGGACCCCGACTGTCAGCCGCGTCCTCCTCCTTCCCGTCGTGACCGAGCCGGAGACGAGTTCATCCCCAACCGAATCCACCCGAGTAATCCGGGATTTCCATCCATAATCGTCACGTTTTGGGGCTATAAAAGTATACCCGCGTTTCCCCTCTTCTCTTTTCCTATCATAACTTCGAGCCGAACACCGTCAACTCGAGCTTAGGGAGTTGAGAACCCTAGGCTTCGCTGCCTTCCATCGGTGGAGCTTGCTGTTCATCCCGTGCCTCTCTTCTTTGCATTGGTGAGATTGCCATCCTTCCCTCTTCCTTCCCATGCTCTTCTTTAGGTTTTTAGTGCTTGGAATTGTGAGTTTGCGAGGTTCCAGTGAGCCGGCAATGGCGCCGCCGCCATCTCGAGCCGCGCTTCATCCTCGGTCAGTCATATACTTCCTAAGCCGCATAGATATGTTCGTGTTAAGCTCCGCCTTCGATTGGTGTCAGTTGTGAGTCGTTTGGTGGTTGAAATCGAGGAAACCGGAGCTTTCCGGTGAGCTATGGAGGCCAGGCGTGGCGGCCGCCGGCCGGAGTAGGAGGGGGTGGCTGCGTCTCTCTCTTTCTTTCATCGGGATCGATACCAGCCGTCCAAGATTAGATCAAGGGCTCAGATTAGAAGATACATTTTTGGCCGTAATATTTGCTAAAGAGCCCTTGACTTTCATTATATTAGAACCCGCGGTCCTTGGCGTAATTCCCGAAGTACGTTTCTTTATTTTGAAGACGTATTTCTTTTCGGTAAATTGAAAATACGTTTTCTGATATTTACAGTTTTGCCACTAAACTTGTTTTGATCGTAAAATCTTCGTTTTAACTCCGATTTGACCCGTTCAAGTTGCGTTAGGTTCGTATTTGCGAGCTCTACATGTTAGTATAGCTGTACAGTAGGTTTGGAAAATTTAATTTTCCAGTTTATATTAAAGTATTTATTTATCTAAAGGAAATCTTGGAAAATTTAATTTTCCAGTTTATATTTAAATCCGAATTTTGTGATCTTTACGTCTATGTGATCGTAGTAACGTGTAGAAGAGTTTTACAAACTTTTCATACTGTTTTGCTACTGTTGGTGTACTGTTCTAATTATGTTCCTTTATTTGCTTCGTATATGATTGCTCGGATGATTGTGTGATAATGTTTGGTGATCGAGTATAGACGGTGAGCAGTTTCTTGACGATCTGGAGTATTATTTTGAGCCAGATCAGCAGGGTCAACAGGAAAGCTTTGATCAAGGCAAGTATAACATGAGACCATCCTTGTTACCTATTCACTGAAAATTATCATACATTTGCATGTGTCTTTCTTGACCACCATAGAGATTATAACTTAGAAATTGATATCTTGATTCCTTGATACCTATGGGTTATGCATTTGGATAGCTATTGATAGTGCTTAATTAAGAACAATGATCTTGTAATTTGAATAATGGATTGAGCAATCAACTATTAATATGATTTTATTACTGTGGAAATAGGGGACTAGAGCGTGTGTTGTGTTGTTTGATGCTCTAGTTACTCTCCGTAAGGACTTACCTGTAAGTGATAACCGGGATTGACAGTACAGCTGTGAGGGTTATATGGCTCTGGCTTTAGTTGTTTAAAGGACCTTTTCTAGCTTGTTAGTGGTTACCTTAAATGGCGTAAGAATGGCTTGCCACGTTGGGTGTAGGACAACATCTAGTCTTATGAGTATAGCCGTGAAGGAAGTATGCCATTTGAAAAGGGGGTTCCTACATCTGCCTGCCGAGTGAATCTAATGGCCCTAACTTGTTAGGCGATCCTTTGAGTGGCTTTATATGATTTCTGGTGTTTTGGGGTGTCGTGAACCCATGCATTTGGAAGTTATGACTTATAGTGAAAGTGTACACCTCTGCGCAGAGTTAAAAACTGGTATACTAGCCGTGCTCATGGATACGAGCGGCCTTGGGGATTCTTACAGAATAGTTGATCAACATTGTTATATCATGCTTAATTACTGTTGATTATTATCATACTCATGTTAATGCTATTCATTATCCTTATTACAATTGATCGTTGATTCTTTAATGAGATTTGATTTATCTTGATGCTACCCAATTGCTAAATATATGATGATTAAAAGCTAAATGCAGTCAAACAGTGTCTAGCCTTTTGAGCCTCATGAACCCTATGTTGTATTTGCGGAGTTCGACATGGACTCACTCTTGCTATTTTTACCATAACAGATGAGTACTAGTCTTGGTGTCAACCAGTCAACCATGTCCCTGTGTTTGGAGTTCCGCTGAAGATCTACTATTAGTTACTATAATTTATTGTATAAGACTATGTGTTAAATATTTATTTGCTATGTAATAAGCACTGTGATGATACTATATAATTTGTCTACTTATGTGTGCGACCGATTCCTGGGGCGCACATAAGTCTTTTATTCATCCTATTTGTCCTTAAAAATGGGTGTGACATGTGTAGTTTACAAAAAAAAGTTTAGAGGATTATTTTAAATTTTCTTTCAGAATGGCAGAGTATGTAATTCAGGCGTGAGCGGATGAGGCGTGGGGCTCGAGGAAGAAAGGAAAATATAATAAAATAAATAACAAATGGGCCCCACCTGTCAGTAGTTATCCCGCTTTCAATGTCTCTGGACCAAACAGAAAACGGATTGGTTTCATCCCTCATCAACCAAATAGAAAATGGTGTCTTCCCATGCCACAAAACAGAGACAACACCATCCCACCCTATCTTGTCTCCCAACCAAATGCTACCTAGGAGAATTCCACCATTTTGGTAATAATTGCAGCATTAAAAGTCCATACATATGGACGTGGTCTTTCTTTCCAACTTACTAGAGTTGTGCTTATCTAATAGAAAATTAGGATTCTTTTGCTCACTCAGTGATCTTCCACTAGCTACGCCGTTTACGCTCATGCCATCCATTTATGCTTGCATATATTTGCTTACTTCTGATTTCCTGAATTGGAAAACGTACGTCACTGACCTACTTCGTCGTTTCTATTTAGGCAATTAGGCAAGCTTTTTAGAAAGGCGGCAAAAGCTTTGCCAAATTTTATTAGATGAATAAAACGGAAAAGACAACATTATTTACAGAAAATTTACGCGAAAACAAAAACAACTCAACAACTAAGGCACGAGGGCCAACTACTACGGCACACTCACCGTCTACCACACCATTAAAAAGCCATGCTGCGAACAAAGAATAGAAAATAAACTCCCTAGTTAACAAAACCAAACCAAAAAAACCTGCAACTCCGCATTGACGATGGGCCTTGTTGCCAACTGGTAATGCTGAATGTCCTCCTTGCAAAGAATAGCGACTTGTTACGGTTGTAAAGATTTTTTTGTTGCAAAGCCCTTCTATTTCGTTCCTTCCAAATAAGATAGAGTAGTCTCAATTTTTGTTTGATTATGTTGTCTTGTTTTCTTTTCGACAAACTTGTACTGGGACATGTCATCAGTTTTGCTGGTGATTACTGTCAGTGCTGGTCCTAGGATTTTGAGGGCCCTCTAGCGAACTCATCGTGACGACCCCTCTAAAATCTTATAATATATAGACGCTAATTTTACTTGCAAAATGAAAACAATCCAATAATATATTTTAATCTAACACCTAAGTTAGAAGAAAAACATGACTATATGAGTACAAAATACTATAAGTCTGGAATACTATACAAATAATTAATTTGGATAAAAAGTGAACAAGGAAAAAAAATACCTAGGGCCTGGAAATGAACTGAAACAACTGATTGGCAATCGCAATTCGTAAGAAGGTAAGAACCAAGATGTCATCGTCGTGGAGCCCTTCCTGGTCACCGCCATCGTGCGCCGTGTCCGTGTCTCCGGCAGTGTGTGCGGCGTGGCTCCTTGCCTCCTCTTTGCCAGGGAAAGAAAGGCCGATGTCACTACTGCAGAATTTCTTTTGCGAGATGTCGCCCTGGACACGACCGAGGCAGGCAGCCTGGTCGCCCGCGTCGGTTATTCAGGGCCTGGCCGAGGGCGGGCAGCCAGGCGAGCGACCGCCATGGTTAATCATTAACCGAGGCAGGCACCCTAACCAACCCGCAACAGTTAATGTCTATTAACCATGGCGGTCACCCTTACTCGCCCGCCTTGGTTAATGTATTAACCGTGGCGGTTGCGTTGCAGTGACCACTGCGGTTAATAAGGATTAACCGAGGCGGTTTTATTACAGTGCCTGCCTCAGTTAAGGCCTGGCTATATTACCAGCCGCCGCCACCCCCTCTTCCCCGCGGCTGCTACTCCATTTTTAGGGTTTTGAGCTCAAAACCCTAAAAGTGACCATTTTCTAGGGAAAGAGGTTTTGCCCTTGATTTTGGTAAAGGAGGGCACTACAAAAGGTTGATTCTCGCTCTCTAACCTCTCCTTTTTCCATGATTTTTTAGCTTTTTGTCCACCTCTTGATCTCTAAATCTATTTGGAGGAGAGAGAAAATTAAATCTTCATATCTAGATCTAGCTTGATGTCTTTTCTTCGTACCGCTGTTCTTTGATGCGTTATGTTTCAATTCTTTGTCTCTTTATTTGCAAGGTGAGTTGGAGCCGATCATTCCAGTGGATAGGAAATGGATGTACGAGACCTCGATGTTGGCCCCAGCTTTCTTCGAGAATGTCACCGAGTTCGTTGCCACTGCCAAAAGACATTGTCTGTGGGAGAAGAAGGACCTCATCATCTATCCATGTAAGAGCTACAAGAACAATTATGCCCAGAAAGATGACATTGTGAGATCTCACCTGATGCGGTTCAGTTTCGTCAAGGGTTACACCATCTGGAAATTTCATGGGGAGCTAGAGGTTCAGAGCCTTGATGATGCATGTGTTGGAGGGAATTCCTTGACAACGACGACAATAGCGCTGAATAATGGCGATCAACAAAACTTGGAAGCATCAACCGACGGAAACGGTGGCAATGCCGAAACTGGTGGTGACGCCAATGCAGAGCATGATTATATCACGATGGCTGATTTGCTCCAAGACACGAGTGATGATAATAATGAGGATGGTGGCGATGTCAATGAGAAGGCACTGAAGGATCCAGACACCACAGAACTATTTGAGGCAATTGCTAATCGTCACGACCATGACGACGTTTTGTTTGGGAGCCCGAGGTGGCTGGAGAATTTCAGAGAGATGAAGCAGGCAGCAATCGATGCCCTATACCTAGACGGCGATAAATGTCCAAAGAATATGTTGGTGGTACGTTTCATCCTCCAGATGCTGATGTGGAAGGCTCACCATGGGTGCACCGACATAGGCTTCAATGACCTGTTACGTATCCTTGGTGAAACGTTACCAGAGGGCAACAAGGTGCCCGCCAACACCTATCGGGCGAAGAAGCTAGTTAAGCCAGTGGCGATGAAGCTCAAATAGTTCCATGCATGTCCTAACCACTGTATTCTGTATTGGGACAAGTATAAGAAGATGAAGAGCTTTCCATGTTGTGGCACGAGTCGGTACAAGAGGAATGACGGTTGTCATGCAGACATGGACAAGGACAGAGGGCCAAAGAAGAAGACGGCGAGGAAGACTGCCTCGAAGAAGCCACAGAACCCTTTACTAGCTGAGGATGAGGAAGAAGAGGGTTACACGCAGAGGAAGATTCTAGCTCTGTCAATGTGGTACTTGCCTGTGGTCGATCATTTGCGTGCCATATTTAGGAACCCTGAGGATGCCCAGCTCATGTCGTGGCATGCATCTGTTGAGCGCACGAAGGGCAATGGCAAGCTGCGACACCCCACCGATGCCCAACAGTGGAAGCGTTTCGATGCCAAGTTCGCGAAGGAGTTTGGTGATGAGGCGAGGAACGTTAGGTTCACACTAAGTACCGATGGAATGAACCCATTCGATGACCTCAGCAGCACTCATAGTACTTGTCCGGTCATCCTTACCATCTACAACCTATCTCTGCACCTATGTCAGAAGCGCAAGTATCTCTTACTAACTTGTCTTATTTCTGGGCCGAGGCAACTAGGCAATGATATAGATGTGTTCCTAGAGCCGCTCATGGAGGACATGAAGATTCTATGGGAAGATGGGGTAGATATGATCGATGCGTCCCTGAAGGAGAAGTTTACTCTAAAAGCCATCATCTTTGTCACCATCACCGATTACCCTGGTCTTTTTCACTGTCTGGGCAGATCAAAGGCAAGACAGGCTATGTAGTTTGCATTGATGGTACCTGCTACACTTATCTTAATGCATCCAAGAAGTTGGTATACATGAGGCATAGGCGATTCCTCTCGAAGAAGCACAGGTACCGAGCAAGTTTGATGAATAAGTACTTTGACAACCAGGAAGAGCATGAACTTCATGAGACAAAAAGGACAAACTACGGGCAAAAGGTGTTTGAAATGGTGAATGGCATAGAAGTTGAGTTCGGGAAGAAGAAGAAAGAGGAACAAGAAAAAGATGCAGATGGGAAGAAGACGAAAAAGAGGAAGCGTGACAAGATGGAGGAGGAACCAGCTGCCCCGAAGGTTCCTTTCAAGAAAAAGTCGTGTTTCTTTAGGTACCTGTCGTACTAGAAGGAGCTAGATACGCCCCATGCCATTAACTGCATGCACCTAGAGAAGAATGTCTTCGAAAGCACCATTGGCATCTTATTAGACATCAAGACCAAGACAAAAGATGGTCTTAGGTCACGCCTGGATCTTGTGGACCAGGATATTTGGACCGAAATTCACCCGACACCTGCGCCACAGACAGGGATGAGAGGAGGGTCATGTGCCAGTGGCTTAGGAATGTGAAGGTGCCGACCGGTTTCTCTTCCAACATCAAGAGCCTAGTCTCAATGAAGGACCTCACAATAACCAGCTTCAACGCACATGACTACCACGTCATGCTCATGGTGTTCCTTCCAATTGTGATCAGGGCTATCTAGCCAGAGTATGTTAAGATGGTCATCACACGCCTCGGTTACTTCTTCAACTTCATCATCCAAAAGGTTATCGACGAAGCTGAGCTTCCAGGCCTGAAACAATTCATCGCAGAGACTCTTTTCCAGCTCAAGATGTGTTTCCCACTATCTTTCTTCGATATTATGCCACACCTTATGATGCACATGGTTGATCAGATATAGGAGCTAGGCCCCGTGTACCTCCACCAGATGTGGACGTACGAGCGGTTCATGTCGACCCTCAACAGATACGTCCTTAACCATGCATATCCGGAGGGATCTATGATCGAGGCATACACAACTGAGGAGTCCATTAACTGTTGCATCAGGTACATCCGGGATGGTAGGGTGATTGGCCTGCCTATCCCTCAGCACAACGGTAGAACTTTAGGAAGGGGATGCACACGGAGGAAAGTACGCACAAATATCCCGAACGAAACGGTGCAAGAAGAGCATCCTCAATCAGCTAGTGCTTATGGAGCCATATGTTGAGAGGCACATAGAGGAGATCTGCGCCGCTCATGATGGAAAACGTACGGAGGCATGGGTCCAAAAATAGCACAAGATCAATTTCATGATGTGGATCCAAGGCATTCCAGACAGACCCCGCGGAGACAATGATGAAGCGAAGCTTGCTACCGGCCCATGCAGCGAAATCACCACGTGGCAAGGGTATGGCATAAATGGATATAGATTCCACACAAAGGAGAAGGACAAGAAGAGCGTGGCATAGAACAGTGGTGTCCGATATGAGGGCATCGGTGAATCAACTCAGGCGCCAGTTCTCAGTAAGTAGCACCACCATTACCTAGTACTCTACTACTACTACTACAGTAGTACTCCTACTTCCTGCTACTACACTACTACTACTACAGTGGTACTACCACCACCACTACCTAGTACACTACTACTCCTACTACTGCTACTAACCTAGTATACTACTACCACTTTTACTCTTACTATTGCTTATTATTAGTACTACTGCTCTTAGTCTACTAATGCTCTTACTACTCTACTACTGCTCTTACTGCCGTATAACTATGTGCAGTGCTTCAAACAACCACCTAGCTCTGTTCTCTGTGGTTTCTATGCTTGCGAGTACCTAAGGACATGCTCCAAGTATAGCAACAGCGCGCGGCAGCTCAAGAAATCACAAGGTTATTGGAGAAAGACGAAGGTCGACCAAAACTTTAGATGGACAACCGCCGACATATGTAAGTTTGTCACCGAGGCCGTGCTTGTAGGGCAACCCTTCTTCCACCCTGCGGGCGAGTTAGCTTTGGATCCGAAGTATGACAATATTAGTCACTGGACAGACCATAACAAGTTCGAACTCAAGGATTACATTCTTCCGACCTTAGATGATGTATAGGACTTGAACTTGCTTGATTATGTACCATGAATACATGTAATGGATATATATGAACTCTGTTGATGGATGTGATGAACTTGTGTAGTGGTGAATTGTGAACACGTTAACTGTTTGAATGCATGGATGTAATATATATGTGAACAGTGTTAATATATGTGTGAACTGTGTTTGAACTGTTGCTTTATTTTGGTTTAATCATTAATATTACAAATAATAATAAATTAAAAAACATTTTTTAACTCTGGAAAACCTTAACCGAGGCGGGCAAATAACGATGCCCGTCTCGCTAAACAGTTATCCGAGCTCGGAAAAAACTTTAACCGAGGCGGGTAGTAAAGAAAACCGCCACGGTTAATAACTATTAACCGAGGCGGACATCCTAAAGCGCCCGCCTCAGTTAATCGATTAACCGTGGCGGTTAGCTCGACCGCCTCGGTTAAGTCATGATTAACCATGACCTTTGAATCGAGGCGGTTGCAATACCCGCCTCGGTTAAGGCAAAATGCCCGCCTCGGTTAAAATTGTTGTAGTAGTGTGTTATCTTCTTGGGCCGCCTGGCCACTTCTCTGCCTCTCTTTTGTCTTCTCATTAGTTTGCTCATGATACCTAATACACTATAGGGCCTGGGGGTTTGTATACCTAGGCTTAGGCCCTTCCCAGCCTAGGCCCTCAACCGTCGCACCCCGTGCTGTCCCCCTAGGGCAGGCACTGATTACTGTGGTCGTTTGTTCTTAAGTGCTTGGTTACTTCAGCCTCTACTCTTTGTCACACACTAAACTGATGGATCGCTCTTGCAGAGAAATTACTTTGGTCTCCAAATTTATACACATGAAGAATGGTGCTCGAGGAATCAATGCTGGTCAGTGAATGCATACCGTGTTCATCTGTGACTCTCTGGATCACCATTTCACTGCAAGGGAGACGGGTCTCTGTTTCATGGTGGTTATATAGTCAACTCAAGCGCCGCCCGTTTGGTACATTTATGGAGCTAGTGGGAAAGGAATGTGAGTCGTTGGCATTGGGTCCATATGTAAGGGCATCTACAACGTGTCTCTTCAATCTTCACTATGTTTTCATGATGTATTTTTTTGCAAGAAACCCCCCGCCGATGCCTGGAGATGCAAGCCTCGTCGTCTCACGAGACGACGGGGAAGGCTCGTGGCCTGAGGCCAAGACGTCGGCTCTAGCAGCGTTGTACGGATCACCTTCCTGACTCGACGACACGCAGATCTCGCTCGTGTGCGCGCGGTTCTAGTTTGGACGCGCGCCGAAGGGAAGTCTTGTGCCAAAATCATTCCCCATCTTCCTACTTCCCCTTTGTTCGGCGCCGCCTGCAACACCACCTTCAAAGGGTACTTCGCCGACGCTGACAGTTTGCTAAACATAACGCCTTGGTAAGCATCAGAAAATGAAATACCGACGAGAATAGTTTGTCAGGAAACCGATGGGCAAATTTATTTCTCTGTCAAGCTATTTGTTACAGTATTTGCCCATCGGGAGGTCCAAGAAATCATTTCCCTGTTGGTTTTGTCTGTTTTGTTGTCCGTTTCTCGGACACATGTAAATTTCAGTTTCCTGCAGTGAATATGCTTATGCAGTGGACACATGTAAATTTCAGTTTCCAAGAAATCATTTCCCTGTTGGTTTTGTCTGTTTTGTTGTGTTGTTCTAGTGATGATAATGCTCCATGATTTTAGCAGCACCGACCCCAAAAGGGTGCCCACGTAGTCCGTAGATATACCAACAGCAGACGATGTCGAAGATGCCCTGGTGGCATCCCCTGCTACCTGCCAAAGCAAAGCATATTGCAAGAGTTTGTAAGTACGTACTCCAGTAGACACTGACAGGGTGACACGAAACTCACAGAGAGAGAGAGAGAGGCATTGAAGCAGTAGAGGTAGATCGAGAGATGGCGACGGCGACGGCGTCGAAGGGCGTAACCCACCGGACGCTGGAGGTGAACGGCATCAAGATCCACGTGGCCTAGGCCGGCGACGGCTCCGCAAGCGACACCTCTGGCACTCGTGGCAGCACCCGCTGCGGTCCCTCTCGTCGCAGGGCTACCACTGCCTGGCCCCGGACCTCCGAGGCTACGGCGACTCGTCGGCGCCGCCGTCCGCGTCCTCCTACACCATCTTCCACCTCGTGGGCGACGTGGTGGGCGTCCTCGACGCGCTCTCCCTGCTGCGGGTGTTCGTGGTCGGCCAGGCCTCGGGCGCGCTCCTGGCGTGGCACCTCGCCACGGTCCGCCCCGAACGGGTGCGCGCCCCTTCATGCCGCACAACCCCAGCGTGCGCCCGCTCCAGGCGTTCCGGCGGCTCTTCGGCGACGGCTACTACCTGCTGCGGCTGCAGGAGCCCGGTGCCATGGAGGCGGAGTTCGCGCGGATGGACACCAGGTTCATCTTCAGGAAGCTCCTCACCACCCGTGAGATGGGCGCCATCTCACTGTCGCCGGAGTGGTGGGGGCCGCCGGATGGAGACATCCCGCTGCCGCCGTGGCTCACGGAGGAGTTCGTCCACCTCCTCGCTGCCAAGTTCGACGAGACAGGGTTCGCCGGCGCCATGAACTCCTTCCGCTGCCTCGACCTGTAAGGACGAACAAATGAATTCAGGATCCGATCAACCTTTTCTTGATCCTCTTTATCATTCATTACATCGTCGTTTCGCGTTCGCTGATTAACAATCTCAGAGTGGGCTAATCTTGGCCGGTGTGGTGTAGCAACTGGGAGCTGACAGCGCCATGGACAGGGGCTAAGGTGACCGTGCCGACCAAGTACATCGCTGGGGAGGATGCCATGTCGTACAACCGGGTGAAGGACTACATACACAAGGGCAGGCTCAAGCGCGACGTGCCGGGACTGGAGGAGGTGGCGGTGATCGCCGGCGCTGGGCACTACATCCACGTCGAGAAGGCGGAGGAGGTGACGGAGCACATCCACCTCGAGCACATCCACCTCGCCATGGAGGCAGACCTGCTAGACTGACGGGCACAGTAATCACTACCGGAATCCGGCTCTATACCAAGTGCCAAGTGATTTGCCAAGTATTTTTTTTGGTACTTGGGAAAGAAGCTCTTTGCCGAGTGCCAAATAGAAAACACTAGGCAAAAAAACACTTGGCAAATAAGCTCTTTGCTAAGTGTTTTTTTACACTAGGCAAAGAAAATTTCAAAACACATTTTGAAGCAGTAAATTAATTCAAATGAAAAAAGTTTTCAACTACAAAGTTGTATAACTCATCAAGATGTACAATGTTTGTTTTGGTCATTTCTTCATATGCCAAAGTGAAAGTAAATTTGTTCACAAATCTTACATATATCTATTGTACTTTATGAAACTACTAGAGAGATATATAAGATTTGTGAACAATATTAGAACGACCATGTCAGATGAACAGATGACCAAACAACCAAAATAAACTTTGTAGATCTCGAAAAGTTATAAAACTTTGTAGTTGATAACTTTTTGATTTGAAATCATCTTGTCATGCAAAATTACGTTTGAATTTCAAAATTTTGAAATTCAAATTTTATAAACGACCTTGGATGGAAAAACTTCCTAAACGAAAATTGTAGGTCCCGAAAAGTTATGAAACATTGTAGTTGGCAACTTCTTGATTTGAAATCATCTTGTCATGCAAAACTGCGTTGAATTTCAAAATTTTGAAATTTAAATTTTGTAAACGACCTCGGATTGAAAATTTTCCTAAATGAAAAGTGTAGATCTCGAAAAGTTATGAAACTTCGTAGTTGACAACTTTTTTATTTGAATTCATCTTGTCATGCAAAACTGCGTGTGAATTTTAAAATTTTGAAATTCAAATTTTGTAAACAACCTTGGATGGAAAACTTTCTAAACGAAAAGTGTAGATCTCAAAAAGTTATGAAACTTTGTAGTTGACAACTTTTTGATTTGAATTCGTTTAGGGGCTCAAACAAGCAATTTACATTCGATTTAGTATAATATATTGGGAACCAAAACAATATCTGGACACATGTGAGTACGTAGTGCAGTGGTTAGAGGATGTACCACACGAGGGAGAGGTCGCAGGTTCGAATCCCGCCAACCGCGAAAAATGCTGCAACTTGCGACTTTGACAGAGGCGGGCGGGGCGCTGGCTAGTGGGGCCCTCCTCCAATTAAAAATTTTTTCCCATATTTTTTTCAGGTTTTTTTCATTACAACCTTAGTCTTTGCCGAGTGCAATTGGGGCTCTGTGTGTATGTAGCGTAAAAATGGAAGTATGCTATTTGGATTTTGGGAATTTTTGAATGTTCATGTTTTGTTTTCGAATTGGATGAGCAAGCAGGCCGTTGCACACACTAGCTGTTCGTACTCATTCTTGTAACATGAGTGGGCTCACTTAGATTCAAGGTATTCAGTTAATTGTCAATTTTTTTTTAAAAAAAAAAGATTACATGTAGTAAATTTCAAAACCTAAGAACTTCAAATGAATATATGTGGACCTTAACAGCTTCAAAACAAAAGTTTGTAAACTACAAAGTTATATAATGCACTACCAGAATCCGGTTTTTTGCCGAGTGCCACGTGGTTTGCCGAGTGTTTTTTTGTCAGGCACTCGGCAAAGAAGCTCTTTTCCGAGTGCTAAATAAAAAACACTCGACAAAGAAGTTGCTTTGCCGAGTGCAAAACAAACACTTGGCAAAGGCCTTCTGGGCAAAGAAGCCGCTTTGCGAGTGCAAAAAAAAACACTCGGTAAAGAATCAGCAAAGCAGTTTTTTCAAAGCACATTTTGAAGCCCTAAACGAATTCAAATAAAAAAATTTTCAACTACAAAGTTTCATAACTTCTCAAGATCTATAAAGTTTATTTTGGTCATTTATTCGTTCGACAAAGCGATAATAACGTTGTTCACAAAATTTACACGTCTCTCGTATAGTTTCATAAAACTACAATAGAGATATATAAGATTTGTGAATAATGTTAGAACCATGACCTCGGATGGAAAAACTTCCTAAATGAAAATTGTAGATCTCAAAAAGTTATGAAACATTGTAGTTGACAACTTTTTAATTTGAAATCATGTTGTCATTCAAAACTGCATCCAAATTTTAAAATTTTAAAATTCGATTTTTTCAAAAGACCTCGGATGGAAAAACAACCAAAATCAACTTTGTAGATCTCGAAAAGTTATGAAACTTTGTAGTTGACAACTTTTTAATTTGAAATGATCTTGTCTTGCAAAACTACGTTTGAAATTCAAAATTTTAAAATTCGATTTTTTCAAACGACCTCGGATGGAGAAACTTCCTAAATGAAAATTGTAGATCTCGAAAAGTTATGAAACTTTGTAATTGACAACTTTTTAATTTGAAATCATCTGGTTATGCAAAACTATGTTTGAAATATAAAATTTTAAAATTCGAATTTTTCAAACGACCTCGGATGGAGAAACTTCCTAAATGAAAATTGTAGATCTCGAAAAGTTATGAAACTTTATAGTTGACAACTTTTTAATTTGAATTCGTATAGGGCCTCAAACAATCAATTTATACTTGATTTGGTATAATATTTGGGCAACTGAAATGAAATATAGACATAAATCAAAGATAGGTGCAGTGGTAGAGGAGTTCATGCGTGTGTGAGTTTATTTTGGTTGTTTTTCCATCCGAGGCCTTTTGAAAAAATCGAATTTTAAATTTTTAAAATTCGGATACAGTTTTGAATGACAACATGATTTCAAATTAAAAAGTTGTCAACTACAATGTTTCATAACTTTTTGAGATCTACAATTTTCATTTAGGAAGTTTTTTTTCCATCCGAGGTCATGGTTCTAACATTATTCATAAATCTTATATATCTCTCTTGTAGTTTCATGAAACTATACGAGAGACATGTAAATTTTGTGAACAACGTTACTATCGCTTTGTCGAATGAAGAAATGACCAAAATAAACTTTATAGATCTTGAGAAGTTATGAAACTTTGTAGTTGAAAACTTTTTGATTTGAATTCGTTTAGGGCTTCAAAATGTGCTTTGCAAAACTGCTTTGCTGATTCTTTGCCGAGTGTTTTTTTTGGCACTCGGCAAAGCAGCTTCTTAGCCAAGAAGGCCTTTGTACGAATTCAAATAAAAAAGTTGTCAACTATAAAGTTTCATAACTTTTCGAGATCTACAATTTTCATTTAGGAAGTTTCTCCATCCGAGGTCGTTTGAAAAATTCAAATTTTAAAATTTTGAATTTCAAACATAGTTTTGCATAACAAGATGATTTCAAATTAAAAAGTTGTCAACTACAAAGTTTCATAATTTTTCGAGATCTACAATTTTTATTTAGGAAGTTTCTCCATCCGAGGTCATTTGAAAAATTCAAATTTTAAAATTTTGAATTTCAAACGTAGTTTTGCAAGACAAGATCAGTTCAAATTAAAAAGTTGTCAACTATAAAGTTTTATAACTTTTTGAGATCTACAAAGTTTATTTTGGTTGTTTTTCCATGCGAGGGTGGGTCCCACCCCTAATTAAAAAAAATTAAAAAATTTTCCTATTTTTTCAGATTTTTTCGGTTCGGCATTTGCTGAGTGTCGGGCACTCGGGAAAGGCCACTTTGCCGATAGTTTTTTTTACTGTGTGTTCTTTGCCGAGTGTGGCACTCGGAAAAGCCTTTGCCGAGTATATTTAGGGTTGTGCCGAGTGCCCTGAACACTCGGCAAAGCGCCTGATTCCAGTAGTGGTAGGCCTGACGAGTTTTGAGGAGGCTTTCAAGCTCATCTGCGAGGGACAGTTTCTCGGAGGCCCCACTGGCTCCACACCATGGAATACGGGCACGAGAGGCAGAGGAGGCCTGACGAGCATTGACGGAGCTTAGTGGAGGCCAAATTGGGCTCCGGCCCCGTTGTCATGTGAAGTTTTTAATACATGCATGTTACTTTATCAATGCATATGTATGTCACCATGCATGTAAGGATTAAAGCACACCTTTATCTCTATATATTAGTTGCATATTCCTCGTCTTAGCAATTTTTTATTATATGTTTATCAAAATTGCCCCCGCTTGATTCTGCTTCACCCTCCGTCGGTGCTGACGAGGTGCTGTTCCTCAGGTACGAAGACATGCTGAGGGATCCTGTAGGAACCTCAAGAAGCTCGCCGCGATCATGGGGTGCCCGTTCTCAGAGGAGGAGAAGACGGGTGGGGTGTTGGATCAGATCGTGGAGCTCTGCAGCTTGGACAACCTCAGGAGCATGGAGGTGAACAAGAACGGGAGTACGACAGTGCTCGGGGTGACCAATAATGATGCGTTCTTCAGGAAGGGCCAGGTCGGTGACTGGAGAAACTACATGATGCCGGACATGGCAGCGAGGCTGGATAAGGTTGTTGAGGAAGCCACACGAGGTTCTGGGCTCACCTTTGCCGACTCCATCTCCGTGTAATTAATTAATATAAGCTTTCCCACCATCTTTTTAACGGAGGTGACCTTTGTGTCGAGGTTCTGGGCTCACCTTTGTATCGATGCATAGGTTTGGCACTTGGCGCGTGTGATACATGTTCCTTCGATTTCTCCAAGTAAAGCTCTTCGCAAGGTTCTCATCCTGTAACTCTTCTATTCTTCCTCGACTGGCTTTGGCAATGGAGGATTAGGAATATGGAAGATAGGGTTCTCCTAAGAATAGTAGAGAAAGGGTTATTAATTGTTGCGCTGATGTTGGTGCATACGGCCAGGAGACTTCTTTCAGTGGTGGTGACCTTCTCTTCCATAGACAGCGAGGCACATAGTCTACTCCAGTATGATAAGTGTGTGAATGATGTGGTGTGTATAGGTGTTTGTGGTTGTACAAGGAAAGACGCATCATCGCCCTACTTCTTTAACAATAAAATTATGTTCCTTACTATTCCACAAAAAAGTGCTTTGCAGAAAATTTTGGTGAATAAGAATAACCATTGGGAGAAGCGACTACAAACTGCAGATAAACAGGGTTTAATGATATACGGGGTTTAACTAGAGGAAAGACACATATATCACTGTCTACCGGTCATTCGGATGTTTAATAGTCTTGCAACAACCGTGTGTTCACAGCCGTGGAAACAACCGACACCAGGCATAACAAGAATCGAGCGTTTCGACACTTCCAGGATCGGACACAAATTTTGAACCATCGTATTTTAATCTGATGTCTTCTTGAATTTTGCTGTTTTGTTGTCTATGTGGGCCGCTTACCTAGGTCAAAACGTTGAATTCGCAATCTTTATCAGACCCATGTTCATGTATAAATATGTAGTGTTTTGTTTCCTATTTTTGTTCTGCGTCTAACAAGCACGTATAAATATGATTTGTCAGTTCTGGTCTATAGGTTCAGTGTTTATACATGGCAGCTGTCAATAGGGCCGATGTTGTTCCTTGTTGTTTTACTGCATTTTCGACTATGCTCAAACATATTCCTTATGTGAAAAATGAAGTCGCAGAAATAACAAATTTAAAGGAAACACATTTGAAAAATAAGGACAAATTAATTTTAAAAGGTCATAAAAATCATGACCACTAATTATTATGACAGCCACGACCCTAATTAGAAAGCAAGAAAAATACAAACTCCTGCATTTTGACCATATAAAAGAACAAACTAGAAACTGGGGACAAAATATAAAAACAACCAATAACGACATAGAAAAAAAGTTACCAAGTGGAGGCCAAATATAAACAAGGAAAACCAAAAGAAACAAAAAAAAAACAAGATGCAAACTGGGGGGGTCCAAAGTAAAAAAACAACCAATAATATCAATAAACAGGAACAAGCTACAATCTGAAAAAATATTCCCTTAATGACACACATAAAAATGAAAGAAACATATTATCTGAAATTATACTAATAATATCCACAACTTATATAATTTATTACTTTTGTTGAATTTATACATTTTATATAAAATGTTTGATATATATATATATATATTAATAGTATAATTGTAATAACTCTGTTTATATGGTAAGATTACTACATGTTTATATGACAATTCAAACATCTTGAGAAGCGGAGGAGACTAGTGGAGACCAAAGGTGGCTCTATTTTCGTTGTCTTTAAATTTTTTGAAGTAAATAGTGATTATAATGCTTTAATATTAATATATCTTAAAGTTAGCATTGCTACCCTGTCCTAGATATCACCTCAAGCTCTACTCCAACCTGTATTACTTCCATTCTTCAGAATTATGTGCAAACTTAAACTGGACAAGGAACAACAGCACATGTAGTGGTGGATTTTGTTATTTAGCCTTTTCCGGTGGTTCTAGGCAATGGAAGAAAATACAGTTACATAGTAATCACCACCATACTCTGATGAGTTGATCGGTACATGAAAGGCTAAAAGCAGAGTCCTCAAAGCATTTAGCTAACCATAACCCACAGATAAATAAAAATGAATGACAAAGCACGCCATCGTAACGACGCAATGATGAGTGGCATACCAGGACTGCAACAAATACATATTGATCGAAATCCACAGGCCTTCTTACTTAATCAGACAACGAAATGAAGGTGAGAACCCATATATAGTACATACGAACACAAGCCAAACTATTTGAAGCCCTGCTCTGCTAGTGCTAGCACCACGGAGACAGAGCCACAGCTACCAACCCTGCTAGTTTATTCAAATTACATCATACAACGCTGTACCAGGGATGTAAAATCACAAGGTAGTCCAGTAACCATCTCAAATAATTTTCTGATGAACGTAACCAGTCATATGGCAAGTGGAACCTTGAGGTAGTCCAGCACGTAATGTCCACCTTTCTGCAGGTGTCCTTTCCCTACGATCTTGGCATCCCGAGCACTCTTAATGCAGCACTCACCGCGCCGAACCCAATGCTGTGATTTAGCTCAGCAATCTAGCTAACTCTGACACCAGGTTTTGAGCCCAGGTACAAACCACACATCGGGAAGTACCACCGCATCTGTGATCACAGCGCCACGGGCAACAACCTTCCTGGGCACCCCATCGACCGCATGAACAAATTGATCATCATGCTCGATTACAAATCCAGAAAGAAGGTCGCGGTTCCCTGTTGCATGGTGAGGAGCAGCAGTTGCGGCGATCCAATCAGCTTCTGTGTTTGCCTTCACTTCCTTGATGCCATGTTCAGCTCCAGACATATCAGTATCACTGGCCATTGATCATAGTGGAGGTAAAAATGTCACTACTGCTAGTACATAATAAAAAGAAACAGTAATGAAGGAAGGTATTGGCTTGGAATTAAGCGAGATGGAAATGTGATAAGTGTATCAGCACAGCCAAATCAACAAGATGCATGCTAGTATTAACTTTGTATGTACTGTATATGGTCTACACTCCCACTTGTCGACTCCGCCGTGGCGGTCAGGCTATTCGTTATTTAACTTTTATGATGAGTTTTCTCCTCAACGGACAAAGTGCAAAGGCCAAGAGGGTATGACATGGTGATTTCTGCAGCGTTTTGTCACTGAAACAGAAGCCAAAGCCAAGCCGGCTGCCGGCATAAAGGTCCACGTCTTCGTCCTCTTCCATTCCACCCCAGCGACCCTGCAGAGAACCCAAGCGCCCCTTCCCCTCCTGGTCCTGACGATTGTGTTCCGAGTTGAGGTGTCTCCACCGGTTTTTCTTCGGTTTCTACCGGATGCCTGGAATTCAGCAAGCAGCAGCACTGTGTATGTTTTCTCACTTTTACTCGATCGCGGAATTCTTCACTACGAGCTTACGAGTGTCGGAAACTTATACGTTATTGTTGACGCTGTCCCCAGCTCACCATCATTACCCCAGCAGCTGTGCCAGTTTGAGTTGAGCAGCTTCTCTGGTGCAGTGCAGCGGTGCCTTGTGTTTGTGTTGCACAACATTTAATTTGTTTGCTAGGCTATTATCCTTACCTTGCGTCCCGCACGCTCCAGCATCAGCAGCCTTTGTAGGGCTTTGTAGTAACAAAAATAAGCGGTCGCCGGCCTTTGTAGGGCTTCAGGCAGTGGCGGATCTAGGACAAAAAAAAATGACCTATGGCGAACTTTGGACTGCTAGTTTTTTTCGCGAAGCGATTGTATAAAATATAAGAGATAATATCATGAAAAAATGACGATATATCTTTAAACCATGTCACAATCTCATAATTGATGTTTTTTAATCTCATAATTGCATATTCTAGTGATGGGGAATGAACATACCAATTGAAGAACACTAATTATGTCGTGGAGGCCGTGGCAAATTCATTCTCTGCCTTTTGATGGCTTGAAACCGCTTCATAATCACTTCATCATCAAGTCCTTTAAATATCTCACGTTCGGCATAGCATATCATCAAATCATTGAGCCAATCATTAGCTATCTTGTTACGCAACGGTTTTAATAATATTCATAATTGAGAAGACTCTTTCGACGGATGCCGTTGCCACTGGAAGGAGCAAAGCGAGCTCAATAAGGCGATAAACCGATGGAAACATCATATGTCTTTTAGTTTCGACCATCTTCATTGCTAAATTTCCAAGATCAGTGCAACCACTAAATTCAGGAACTCTCCTAACATGATCGATAAAGAGCTGTAGTTGATCCCTTATAGAGCCGCGATCACTAATGGAGAAGTCACTGTCATAGATATCTGTAAGTCGAGCAAGCTTTTCAACATCAAACTTTGAGAAAGATTGCCTTGGGTCTAGACAAGAAAAACTAACAAGTAAATCTGTAGAGACCTCATTGAAGCGGTGATCCATCTCAGTATTTATAGCATCTAATGCAGCATAGAAAGTATCAACACGATAATGATGATCTTCGGTAACCATTATCCCTTTTCTTGCCTTGATCGGCCCCATCTTGGCCTTGGTGCTTCCATATTTGGTACCACAATTTTCTTTGCATCACAAAAGGTTTTAACTTCAGCAAATAATGTCTCCCAACCATTATTCCTCAGTTCAATCAACCTTGCTTTCACATCAGTAAGCAAAGACATGGCTTGAACAATATTCTGATCTTTCTTTTGTAAAAGAAGTGATAGCTCATTTGTAACCCGAAAAAGTTTCAGCATCAGCTTCACAATGAACACAAAATTAAAACTCTCCATTATGTGTACCAAACCCCCAGCACTATTTGCATAGCGCTTCTCTTCATTCACAAAGACCAACACTGGTAGAATAGCATCCCACATTGATTCAATACGAAGCAATGTGGTATAATGTGAGCCCCATCTAGTGTCTCCACGTCTAACCAAAGTAGTATCTTGATGCTTGCCTCTTCCTAAAAAAATCTCACCAGTACCCAATGCAGCCAAAATATTTTCACGATGTTGTTCAGTCAATAAATTCTTCCTCTTGCAAGATGCACTAGTGTTGGTCACAATCAAATTGACATGGTCAAAAAAATCCTTTATTCCTGAACAACATTCACTGATGGCAACTACAACCAGTTGCAATTGGTGTGCAAAGCAATGAACGTAGAAGGCATATGGATTGTTATCACAAATCAGTTTTTGCAAGCCATTAAATTCCCCTCTCATGTTGGATGCTCCATCGTATCCTTGTCCATGCATCCTAGCAATTGGTAAATTATGACTAGCAAGTATCTCAACAAAAGCACACTTCAATGCAGCTGCTGAGGTCTCTTTAACATGTTTTAAACCCAAAAATCTCTCCATAACCTTTCCTTTATTATTTACATACCTACATCACACATGGCAGTTTGATACTAGTTATTTAATGCAACAATAGGCAACTAAATAAGAAAAAAAATGCAAATAACAACTTACCGTACAATTACGGCCATTTGCTCTTTGATTGATATATCACATGACTCATCAATAAAGATAGAGAAAAGACCACTCCCCATCTGCATCTCGCCCATGATAACTTGGGTGACCTCTTGTGCACAACATTTGGCAAGGTCCTTCTGAATACCTGGAGCAAGCATTTGGCAATTTTCTGGGCACAGCTTTTCAAATGCAATTCTTACATCTTCCTTCTTATCCTTGTACCAATCAATCATTTCTCGATAATTACCCTTATTTAGAGAGGAATCAGATTCATCATGCCCGTGAAAAGAATGACCTTGCATAAGGAGAAATCTTGCACAATCTAAAGCAGCAGTCAAATGGATTTTATATTTGATTTCAGATTCCTTGCTATAATTCCTCAACCTAGTGTCTACTGCCCCCCTCGGATTCTTAAAATCATCACATCTTTTTCTTGCTGCATTATGCTGGCTTGCAACGCCACCAACATGTAAAGGAAAAGCTTTATAGGCATTTCTCCAAGTATTAAAGCCTACCTTTGTGAAGATATCATGACCAAAATGACCATCAGATGGTTCATCCTTAAAAAGAAAGCAGTAAAAAGCAATAAGCACAGTCCTTTTCCACACTATATTCTAACCAATCATACTTTTTAAACCATGCTTCACAAAAACCCCTAGCATCTTTACTGCCTTTACGCTTGCGAGGAAAAGGATGACCAAGAGGTTGGGTTGGGCCCTTCAACAAATAAGCTCTCTTCACTTGATCTCTAATGTTTGGATGAAACTTCTCAATTGGAATACGAATTCCTGGATCAGCAATTATATGTTCTGGGCTAAACTCTGTAATACACTCACCATCTCCTTGTTCATTTTCTTGTGGTTGTTCTTGAGTAGCAGCCTCAGCCGCTTCTGTTTCTGCAGTTGGAGTTACTCCATCTTCCTCTTCCGGTGCAGCAGCTGCAACTTCAATTGGTTCTTCAACTGCAGCAGTATCTGTACCCGAACTTGGTCCAGAAACGGTGCTAAAATATCTCTTTAAACCTACAACTATGAATTAAAAAAATTCAGTAAATCAATTGCTCAACTATATGCCAAATTGCCAATCAAATTTGTAATAGATGGAATCAAATTAACTTACCTTTTCTTTTTCCCCCCTCTGTGTTGCTGCTGCATTTGAATTCTCCATCGCTAAAGAACGAACAGCGGACCGCCGGCCAGCAGTACGCCAGTAGCGCCGTCGCCGCGTCACAAGCAGCGGCGCAGTCGGAGAGACGGAGATGACCGGATGGAGCAACTGAATCGACGCTAGGCGATTCACATTCTATAATCTATATGGCCATATGGGCTTCATCCTGTGATGGAGTATACAGGCATATAGCCCAGTTAAGACTTAAAGGCCCAAGCACACTTCAGGTCTCCAGGGAAATAACGCTTCGCGTCGACTACTCGACTTCGTCTTCTTCCATCTGCGGTCTGCCTGTTCGAGCTCGGCGCTCGTGCTCTTCTGTCACCGACGGCCATGGCTGGAGCGCGGGGGGGGGGGGGGGGGGGGGGGGGGGGGGGGGGGGGGGGGGGGGTCTTGCCCAAGGTGAGGTCTGGCGGCCGCGAGGGCTCGCCAGATTGGTAAATCCACCCCTGGCTTCAGGAGGTCCTTTTTACGCCTGTTTCCATCTTATATTATCAGCTATCAGTTTTCAGTAACAAGCCTAGCAAAAATGTGGAGATGCCGTAAAGATTAGTTCCTCTCAGGTAATGCCTTCCGGTCCATATCATCCAGTCTTTTTTGCCAGCACTGTTTCTCTTCCACTCTCTTTTTTTGTAGGATCTATGTTTCTGCGTTTGATTACGTTAACTGAGGCCTTATTCTTACTATGTGAGTAAATAAACGTACCAGACCACCAAATGAAGTTGTCAACTCGAAATAAATTTGACTGTTTCCTACTGATGCTAGCTGTCTAATAAAGGGAAATCATTTGAGGAAGGACGTCTTTGTTAGAGAATTAGGGTCTTAAACCCCACGATCTCTAATGCTCTTGACGTGAACACAGACTGATCTCAGCTGGATTAATGACCAACCATAATCGTAAGTTAGCCATGTCGTTGTCCTCCTCCTCCTCTCGACACTAGGGAAGAAGGTGCCGATAACTCTTCCTGTCTGTCGGTGAGAAAGCAGGAACGGTAGCGTGAAGGCAGTGGCCTTCCCTTCACTCAAGCAATTTGATGATCAGATCTTAGGAAGAAGTACGTTA
Organism: Saccharum hybrid cultivar R570; assembly: GCA_038087645.1. Classification (NCBI taxonomy): domain Eukaryota; kingdom Viridiplantae; phylum Streptophyta; class Magnoliopsida; order Poales; family Poaceae; genus Saccharum; species Saccharum hybrid cultivar. Next base: position 6,358,844 of record JAQSUU010000743.1, on the reverse strand, counting down.
GGCTGGCTATTCCTCGGAACGTTGTTTCCTTTTGGCACTGTGTAACGAGTGGCCACGACCCTCGGTCGGTTTGGGTGCCTCTGACTGCACATACAGGAGTCACAAACTCCCCTTGACTCAGCAAGAGGAACTGGTGTGGGCATTGGTCCATCCCAAAACATGGGACTAAAATCACCTTTTTCAACATTCTCCCCTTTGATGAAAAGGCTAACATCTTAAGCCCACACTGAGTAGAAATAGCACTACATAGAAGCAATGTGATAAGTGGTCAATAATAATGCCACTGCATGCAATGACAATACCTACAGTATTACCAATCCACCTCGATAGGATATCACATATTTGTAATGGGACTTGGTTGTCTTATGGTCCTCATACCCAGAATCAAGGCTTTTCACTAAATCCATATGCACAACATAATCATGGAAGATATTGGATGGTAAAGCTTAGAGCATCCGTGATATTAACGTAACACTCATATCCATAATACTAATTGTCCGCTCCCGGGCTCTATCTTTCACAACTTGACTTGTTACTCACATAGGAAAACTTCATCTCGATGAATGCAACATAGTGGTATTTGGATATGTTGTTCACCACTTTAAACTGGTAATCATATTCTTATGCCATATGGCTTCACCTACAACTTTAGCATGCTACTATCAATATTCATCATAAGACTTCAAAGTAAATGACTCTAGTTGTAGATTTGATGATATAAAACTTAATGTCAACATCTTAGTATCAACACATCCTGCAAAATTAATATCTAAATCATTAATAACTCCAAGTTTTAAGACCTTGTGGGAGCATGCAATGCTTAGTCTCTTACACATTATAAGCATTCTTAACAGGCTTCCAGGGGTCCAATCCTTCTGCTAAATATCCAGATTCATAAGGTAAGACAGGATGAGTACAAACATAATGCTTCGAACAGCCGAACCGCAAGCACTTAGCTTTAATTGATCAATTTTTATTTAATTTATGGGACCTTGGAGTGACCCAAATTTAACGACCTCAATACAAGTGATAGCTATAGGATAACAGTTAACATACATCATATCTCTCAAGTACTTCATCATTTATGACCTTAGAGATAGACTTAATCATAAATTGGACCTAACCAGGTGTACTAATGCCCAAACATAACAGGCTTCACCTAGAACTTTATGTAAAAATTAAATGAGAGGGATCATTCAGGAGGATGCAACATATACCTACTACTACTTGCTAGTAAAGTTACCATCCATGTAAAGTGTAATAGTATAACACGCTAGCTCCCCTTGGTCTTAGCATTTATACAGTTATGAACCATAGGTTCACAAAAACCACTGTCAAGATGCTTACTCATGTTCACAAACGGATCTCTTTAGTTAACACCCTATGTTACTTGCTTTCCATGACTAAACCTCATAGTTGAGCCATGTGTATGTTCTTATACAAGTTACTATCAGGGAGTATTTATATCCATATAATGCAACTCTAAATTGTAATAAGTCGCAAATAACCATTATGACAATTTTAAACAATGTTTCTCAAATACGTTAGAGAGAATCCATAGGGAACCTTCACTATAAGCCTTGCCTTGAACTTTTCGACCTTCATTTTGGAATCACTCATAATTTTGCAGACCCATCTATAGTCTATTGTGCTGATCCCGTTAGAAATTTCTACTGAGCTCATAGATTTTAGCCCACCCTTCATTCACTTAAACTATTTAGGTGAGTATGATTATTGTGGCTCCTTAATAAATAGCACGGGAACGTCAACCTTTTCATGTCATAAACGTCCAACTTATGTAAATTGCATGATCATCATTAATGGTAGATTTTCTATACCATTGTAATCTTTGTAAGACATTAGTCAACACATGTGTTTATTCAGGTCGTAAAGGTTAATTGTGATAATTGCCTCACCATTAGGCACTGTAACAAAGATCCAGTACTCTTGATTGAGTGCTCAGCTTTAGAACATTAATTAGCAGCTATAGCTAGCTCCATATATATTTCTCAGATGGAGAGTAGAGTTCTTTTGGATTTGCGGTAATAATTCATAAACCCCAGATTTCCGTAAGATCAATATCTCAACCTTTGAGCTCCCACTTATGAAAGTTAATGCAAGCTTATGGCACACATTTATTGGCTTAGTGCTTATTGTGGATTGAATGACTTAGTGTTGGCTAGGCAACCAGTATGCATGAGTAATGCTGCTGACTATAATATCACAACTTCCACAAACTCATTGGCAATATGAAATAATTGAACACATGCACCATACACATAAGGATCCAGCGGCAGTAGGTGTCATCAGTTCAAATGATTGACAAAGCGCTGAGCGTATGTATATATAATTATAAGAGCTTTGTTACCATGCTTGGGAGGAACCACCGTTGAAAATTATTTACAGCATTTTTTATTAGAAAAAGTAACTGAGGGCAGTTTAGTACTTTTACAGTATATAATAACTATTGAGGCAGCCCAACATCCTCTCCGCACGTCTTGCCTCACCCCCACCGTGAACTCGACGCGAGCAGCGAGCTCCGATGCGCGACCGCGCTGTTGACACCCGCATCTAGCATCTCCTGCGCCTGCCCTCATGGCCTCGCCCTCGCCCCACTCTAGCTTCGAACTCTTGTACTAATCATCACTGGGAGCCCACCACTGATGGACGAGGTCAGCCGCGACACGAACTTTGGTGCGCAGGCGGCGCTGCCACTATCCCCGACGACCTGGACGTCGAATGCTGTCACCACGGCCACCGCGACCGCCATCATCTTGGTGACGGGGAGATCCTTGCCAAAGCACTCGCGGAGGCCCGCCTGGAACACCGGGTACTTGTACACGGTCTTCGGGATGAAGGAGCCAGCGGCGCCGGTGAGCCACTGGTCCGGGCGGAACGCGTTGTGGTCGGCGGCCCAGATGCGTGGCATCCGGCCTATGGCGTAGGGGTGGTACATCACGCGCGTGCTGCAGGACACGTAGGTGCCGTCATGGAGCACATCGGGCCTGCCGCAGAACTTGGAATCGAACTGCACCACGTGGGTGTAGTGTAGGCAGACTTGTGAGGCACTAATCCAACGTGCTGTGCTACTACGCCGCCATGCTTGCGACTTGCGAGGTTGCCCACCCCTCTCCATCGACGAGCTGCACGGAGCTCCTTTGCCGGTCGCATGATTCGTGGGCGCGTCGCCTGCTTGTCATTCCTTCTCGACTGCCCATGCCGTGCCGCCTTGCTGACGCCAGCGCTGTGGCGCACCGCCCGCCCGCCAACGCGTCTGGCCCATGACGCTTGACTGCCCGTGCCACACCACCGCCTGCTCGTGCCAAGGCCGCGCTCGACCGCCCGGCCACTGCGCTCACCTCTGCCCCGCAAACGCGCCTTGCTGCGTGCCCGGCGGCCACATGCCGATGCCCACCACCGCGCTGGCTCCCCTGCAGTGTGTCAGCCCCTGGCAGGGAAGAAAGTACTATTCTACCCTTTAAATATATTTTTTGTTTCAGACCCACGTATTTCTGGTTCTGACCCACAACTTAAGTTGCTCTATATTGGTTTTTCTTATTTTATAGACATCCGATCTATCCAAATAGATGGCTCTACTTTTTTTCCAAGCACTATAAAATTTCACTAATTATAAAGGGTTAAGCAATATAATTGTCATTTAACTTACTAAACACTGGCTTTGTTGGAGTTATAATGCGCATACGTGTATATAAACCAGTCATTGTGCATGAACGTACAGGAGAGAGAGGAGGAAGGAACTCGTGGAGCGAGGTCGACGACATTCTGGTGAGTTTTGGCATGCAAGCATGCAATTCCTTGTTGCCTTCTTCTGTTATTCATTGAAGGATTCACAGTTTTGATGCATGCATGTAAACGCTTATAGGCATATACGAAACTACCACCATGAGTCCTACTACTTGCTACGACTCGGCGACAGCCCACCCCGCCGGCGGTGAAGTGGTTACTGCAGTGGCATCGGAAGAAGCAGCAGCAACAGCAGCTCACCAGTCGAGGAGGAAGAACCTGAGCCTGTACGCCAACCTACCTGCAGCTGAGATCATCGACTCGCTGCCCCTGGAGACGCGGTTCCCGGTGCCGCATCGCCAGTACGGGGGCTTCTGGAAAGCCGAGTTCTTGCTCAAGGGCATGGCTGCCGCTCGCGCTCGCGTGTGCTTCGAGCCAAACCCATCTGACATCTTCCTCGCCGTTTTGAAGGAAATTTGAGGCTCCCACCTCTCTCTGATCGCCGTTTCCGGTCCTTCAATTATGTATATAAAGCTTCGTTCAGCTCCTGTGGCAGCACACTGTCATCTAACATCGGGCAATTGGTTTATGACAATGTTTATGCTATATATAGTTTGGTCTTGGCGATGTATCATGCATGCACGTGCCCACACATGGTTGCGGCTACCATCTCCCACTCGCGGCAAGATTTACAGCTGCCACGCCAACCATATTGTATCGACTGATGAGAATTTTTTTTTATTTTTAGCCCAAATTTGAAACAAATTTTAAATTTAACCCGGGTTTGAATTTTTTTTAAATCTAACCCGTTTGGCCCCGCCACCATGCATGGCGGGGCAAATACACTGAACCCCGCCATGCATGGTGGCGGGGTGCAGGTGCCACGTGGCATGCAGCGAGTAGTAAATGTTGACGTGGCTGAGAAACGTGGAAAGGCGTACCCCGCCACGCATCATGGCGGGGTACGCCTAACCCGCCATAGGTGATGGCGGGGTGCATCCAAAGGCAACACGCATGCAGTAGTGTGTGGCTAGGGCTGCGTTTAGATGCAAAAAATTTTGCAAAACGGCACTGTAGCTTTTTTCGTTGTTATTTGGCAAATATTGTCCAATCATGGTCTAATTAGGTTTAAAAGATTCGTCTCGTCCATTTCGTCTAAAATGTGTAATTAGTTTTATTTTTTATCTATATTTAATGCTTCATGGATGTGTCAAAGATTCGATGTGACGGGAAATCTGAAAAATTTTGCAAAATTTTCTGTACTCCACTCCACTGCTCCCAGCTCGCTCGATCCATCCATCACACGGAGAAAGCCCATTAATGGCCAGGCTACATCCATCAGATCAGTCCGTCACATCCTAGCCTAGCTCACTCGTTTAGTTCTAAAAAATTTTACAAAATTTTTCAGATTCCCCATCACATCGAATCTTTGGACACATGCATGAAGCATTAAATATAGATAAAAAAATAAAACTAATTATACAGTTTAGACGAAATGGACGAGACGAATCTTTTAAACCTAATTAGACTATAATTGGACACTAATTACTAAATAACAACGAAATTTGCTACAGTATCATTTTGCAAAAAAAATTGCAACTAAACAAGCCCTAGAGTCATACAGTACGTGACGCTTTACACTGACCAGCGTCCTACCTCCGCCCAATAAAGAATGCAACTGCATGTTAAGTGCCAGCAAAAATAGTTCACGTTTAATTAAATTTCTAGCAAATACTATTCACATTTATGGCTCTAAAATAATTTATTACAAAATACATTTCGTAATTAATCTAATAATATTTATTTAATATCATAAATATTAATACTTTTTATCTATAATTGATCGAACTTAAGATACAAAACCATAACATTATGCTAGAATTACATTCTTTCCTATACGGAGGGAGCACTGTACTCTGGAATCGTTGTACTCCACACTCCGCTCCAGTAGCAGTACTGCCGACTGCGCGCTATTGCATTGCTCTCTTTTCTTGCAGAAAAATACACACTGTATTGTAGTTCTCGAAAATTTATGAGAAATGCTACTGTAGCAATTTCGTTGTTATTTGACAAATATTATTCAATCATAGACTAATTAGGCTTAAAAGATTCGTCTCGTGAATTTCGTCTAAACTGTGTAATTAGTTTTATTTTTTATTTATATTTAATGCTTCATTCCTGCGTCCAAAGATTTGATGCGACGGGGAATGTGAAAAATTTTGCAAAATTCTTGGAACTAAACTGTGCCTGACTCGACCGGCCCCCAGGTCGCGCAAAGGCATCACGTTTTGTCACCTCGCCACTGTCACCTCGCCACTAGCGCCGTGCAGTGCCGTAGCGAACTGCTAGATTTCACCTAGGCCTGTTTAGTTTACAGAAAATTTTGCAAAATTTTTCAGATTTCCCGTCACATTGAATCTTTGGACACATCCATGAAACATTAAATATAGATAAAAAATAAAACTAATTACACATTTTAGACGAAATGGACGAGACGAATCTTTTAAACCTAATTAGACCATGATTGGACAATATTTGCCAAATAACAACGAAAAAAGCTACCGTGCCGTTTTGCAAAATTTTTTGCATCTAAACGCAGCCCTAGCCACACACTACTGCATGCGTGTTGCCTTTGGATGCACCCCGCCATCACCTATGGCGGGTTAGGCGTACCCCGCCATGATGCGTGGCGGGGTACGCCTTTCCACGTTTCTCAGCCACGTCAGCATTTACTACTCGCTGCATGCCACGTGGCACCTGCACCCCGCCACCATGCATGGCGGGGTTCAGTGTATTTGCCCCGCCATGCATGGTGGCGGGGCCAAACGGGTTAGATTTAAAAAAAAAATCAAACCCGGGTTAAATTTAAAATTTGTTTCAAATTTGGGCTAAAAATAAAAAAAAATTCACTGATGACAGTCCTTTATCCACTTGAAACAAAAAAAAACATTGTACTATACTATATGTGAATGAAAAAAGAAGGTTGAGGGAGCATTCTATATATACGCTACCATCTCCCACTCGCGACAAGATTTACAGCTGCCAGCCAACCATATTGTATCGACTGATGACAGTCCTTTATCCACTTGAAACAAAAAAAAAAACATTGTACTATACTATATGTGAATGAAAAAAGAAGGTTGAGGGAGCATTCTATATATAGTTGGTGGTTCCAACAGAGAGGGTCTTTTATCTATCTACTATACTTCAGATCAGAGGAAAGCCCCTGCGTGAAAATGGAAGCTAAGGCCGCTACTCTTATGGGCAGCAGCTAGAATAGTAGGCCGCCACCGCTTCTTCGCCCAACGGAGAATAATAATAAGGTTATGAACCAGGAAGGATTTAGGAAATTTGGAGAAGGGCGGAAGGGAAATCTCAGGGAAGGAGAAGAACAAGGGTATAGCGGAGAGAGACCAACTCTGTTCTCTATTCAACTAGCAGGGGTATACCAGGCAGTCGGCCCACGCTAGCTAGCTAGCAGCGCTTCCAAGCATCGGTAGCCCAAGCTCTTCCAACAATACAAGCTCGCTTTCTCCCCTCATATGGCTCCTGCTACCCCAGGAAATGTGTAATTCCAGTGGGCTGGTCTTTCCTTTTTTGCTTTTTTTTAGGTCTTTGCAACTTTTCTAGGAAGCGTCTGCGTTTTTTATGAGTTGGTTTCCTGTTGTTTTGTCCCTCCCCCCCCCCCCCCCCCCCCCCACCCTCTCTAATCTTTGTTTTTCTTAGTGGTTTGGAGTCGGTAGAGGTGTTTTTAGCAAGTTGCTGGAGCTTCCCTCCCCGTCCTGTTTTCTTGTTTCTCTCCTCCTACAAATATTTTCACGGCAGAACTCTTGCCTTCTTTTTTTTTAAAAAAAAAAAGTATCACTAGCACATCCTGGTTTGCAGATTCCATGGCCAACAGACTAGTGTCAGAATGAACACATGAGCTCGATCCAGAATCAGAAGATTAAGATGGACCCAGCATTTTACTGCAGCAAACAGCATCTTTCAGACACATATGTACCGGCATGGGCAGGAGCAGGAGATTACAGGCGGTCTTAATTAATCAGAAGAAGGCGTCAAGGGATAAAATAAAATATGAGGTCATCAAGAGCTAATAACTGACTTGCACTGTGGGATAAGGCAGAAGCAAATTAAAAACCGCAGACATGCATAAACAACCAGACGCGACAACACATAATTCAATAAGAGTTTTTGATCTCTCTTTTTTTGTTTCTTTCCATTCAGCACTGGCCATGGTAGTGTCACCGTCAGGGGTCTGGTGGTGGTTGTAGTGCGGCAGCCGCCTGTGGCCGCCTCATTTTTACCACCCCTCAATGCTGTACACTGGCACACCGTAGTACGAGTACGACGACGGCGCCTCATAGCCATGGCCGGAGACGGAGCTGGCCGGCGCGGGCACGACGACCTGCGCTGCTGGCGGCTGCGTGGTCTGCTTGCCGCAGCAGCAGGTGCAGGGGGCCGGCTGGGTCCTGGCCTTGGGGCGCTCCAACATCTTCTCCAGCAGCGGGCGGAGGTTGACCGCGGGCGCCGCAGCTGTCTTTCTTCCGTCCTCCTCCTTTTCCATGCCTCCGTCCTTCTTCTCCTCGGTCTTCTTCTCCTCAGGCGCTTTGACGTCCATACCCTTGATGATCCGGCCAGCCTCGCAGCAGAGCTTCCGACGGACCTTCTCGGCGTCGAACGGGCCAGAGATGGTGACTTGAGATTCCTCTTTTCATCAAGCGAGATAGTATTGATGTTCATCTTGTCTGCGCAACCCAGTCAATCACAATCAACAATGATCATCAGCACAGATCGAACTGCTAAACAGTTGTAAAAGCGACTGACAGGTAATTAAGCCCAACAAGTGGAGAGGTGATTCAGTGATTGATACTCATGCGGCCATGTGATGGCAGATTGGCATTATCAGACTGCAGATAGAGGCGTTTGCATTGTTGAATGACTGAATGGTGGGTTGTACTACAATACTGTACCTTTGATCTTGTGGAGGACCCTTCTGATCTTCTTGTTGCATCTCTCGCATTCAAGGTCAACCTTGAGGACCATGGTGATCTGCGATGCGATACAAGGATTAAATAATAGATGGTTGTAAACGCAGTGCTATTGGAAGTAAGCTTAGCTAGGCCATGGGGGAAGTGATGTTTTACGATCGATAGTTCTTGTTAAGGTCGATACAACACATAGACCTTACATCTAGCAGGTAGTTCCAACCATTGGAGACGGACGGTCTAACACATGTTCTAAAGGGGAGGAGACGAAGACCAGTTTTGTTGGGCTCTCAACTCTGTTTTGAACTGTTGGCCGAGGTAAAAGCCGACTCTGCTGCTCCGAACAAGAGAAAGGAAGTGATAACAAAAGAAGAAGAAGAAATCCCTAGGGCTGCACGTGTTCCTAGTCTTACGGCAGTGGTAGTAGCAAGACCGAACATTTCTTTTCCAACAAGACCCATCACGCAAGCAAATTAAAACTGCAAGACTAACAGCAAGGACAGGGCACAAAACGTCAGTGGTGCTCTCCTCTTACCTCCTTGTCCGCCACGCGCGGATCGGATACGTCCAAAGCTCCGTCACCTTGCCTGTGGTGGCTGCCGAGACAGAGGAGAATTTCTGTGACGGAGGAGGAGGAGGAGGTGCGGCGGCGTCTTCAAACCAAGCTGAGGTCGCGCACGCAGAGGCGATTCGTCTTGGGGCACCACCAATCGACGACGCGTGGGCCACCCCAGGCCTTGTCGGCCCCTTTGTCCTTACTTTTGGCCTGCACCGCACATTTCAGATTTCTCCGATCCCGACAAAATGCTGAAGACAAATGACATGCATAGAACTGACAGCGTAGAAAAGGAAAGCAGAGAATGTCTCGAGCATATGGCCTCGTTTAGTTTCCCAACTTTGGGGCCAAATTTTACTATGCAAAAAGAACATTCTCCGTCACATCAAAATGTCGCCATATGCATGGAGTATTAAATGTAGATGAAATCAAAAACTAATTGCACAGTTTTGTTGTACTTTGCGAGACGAACATTTTAAGCTTAATTAATCAATGTTTGGACAATTATTACCAAATAAAAACAAAAAATCTACAGTGATTTAGCCATCCCCGAATTGGGGAACTAAACCAGGCCATACTTCATTGGCTTCTCGATCGAGTTTTGTGCGTGACAGCTTGCTTGATTGATTGTCACCAGCAAACAACAAGCAGAACCAGTAGTGCTAGCTGTGTCTTCTGTGGCATTGAGATTGATAGGCCTTATCTCATTTTGTACTGGAGTTGGTTGAGTAGGTTGTGCGCCTTGCTGCTCTCACCCTACCCTTTCTATCCTACCACTATGCGCCTGTTGGTAGCAGGCTAGGGGTCACCACGGATTAGGCCAACAACCAGAGAGTAAATAGATAAACATTCCTGTAGCCTTTTGCCATTTACCAATGCGGTACCGCCTTTAGTTTTCAATCATTGGCCTAGCAATCTGGAACGACGCAGGGAAAAAGCGCATCATCTATTTCCTTCCAAACTGCAAGTGCTGCTGCACAACTCATTCGCCATTTGATCGTCGCGTACTGATCCTCGCCCAAAATAAAATGCTGCAATAGAACCTTGGCATGGCGTGTAGCTTGCGTTGCTCTGGCATGAAAGAATCTTAGGCCTGTGTGGATCCAACTAAAGTTTAGCCCCTGGCTATATATCCAACTAAGGTCTTGTTTGGATGCATGTGTATCCACGTGTGTTGGAGTGCATTGGCATGGAACTTAGTTTAATTCCACTTCAACACACGTGGATACATACACATCCAAACACGGCCTAAACTTCAGCTGCCCACTTTTTAACCATGTGGTGTTGTACCCAGTGACTGAAAAATAGTCAAGCAAGATGAAAGATACCTCCCTAAATGCATATATAAATACCCATCTGTGTCATTATAAAAAAAACACAATTTGTATCTAAATTACCACCCTGTCACGATGAAAAAAAACCTACAAATTACTTCTATGCATGTTTCTAAATTAATTATTACCGACTTCACCTCAGCTATTAATAATATACATACATGTACACGGTAAGGCCTTGTCTGTATACATGTGTATCCACTTTAATCCATATCTGTTGTAGTGGATTGACATGTAACTTAGTTTGATCCTAGAGCACTTCAACACATGTGGATTGAGATGAATACATGCACATCCAAACAAGACCAAAGATATATATATATATATATATATATATATACCAATCCACTCCAACGCATATAAATTAAAGTGGATACACATGCATACAAACAGATGGCTCAACTAAATATATTGTAAATACATGTGTGATATAGAGAGGGGATCTATAAATTATAGATCACATATACATACATACCTACAATAACGGATGAGCACATCGATGTTTATATTAAATAGTAAATACATACCACATTAAGATTTTAACTAAACACAAGACATATATACAAAAATGTGCAATATAAAGGACAAAACATAAAAATGGATGAAAATACATATACAATAATTGATAATTAAATTGGGTTTATAGTGGATCTCTTAAAGTAGTTGTTGTTTTGGACATTGAGTTTGATGGATCAAACTAGCCCCAAATCCTAGCATGTTATGTTGGCAGCACATAGCATAACTTTTAGTAAAGGATTGAGTTTCTTATGTGTTAGTTTATCTATCCCTATTTTAAACCTTAAGATGATGAAGTATAAGCATGGCCTTGAATTTCTAGTTGCCACATGAATTTCTTGTTTGAGATATATGATTTGAGAAAATGGTATATAGAGCACTAGAAATCAATTTGCTGCAAATTCGGACGATGCATTTGGATGGAATGGAAACCATATTGGATTGATGCATTTGGATGGAACTGAAACCACAAATATTAAAAACACATGTTCCAGAAAATAGCATCAGAAGCGGTCAGTAAATAGGACCGATGGTGATGGGGGGCATCACAAGCGGTTCATAAATAGGGCCTTCTGTGATGCCTCCTCATCACTGCCGGCCCGTTCATGGAGCCAACGGTGAAGGAGGGGAGGGGGGGTATCACAAGGAGCCCCCAACACGAGCCGGCGGTGAAGGAAGGGGTATCACCAGCAGCCCCAAACACGAGCCAGCGGTGATGCCCACATCACCTCCGGCCACCGCCCCCTCCCCTACAACCGCTTGTGATGGGTGGGTGGGGGGTAGAGCTGTTTGTGATGGGCTGCTGTAGTAGTGCAAAGAGAAGAGCTCACAAGAATATTATATTTCCTATTATATTTTAAGTAATGCATTACTTTTTATCAAAGATTTTTCTTTACTATGATTTGTTTTGAGATTTCAATTAAAATATTGTGTGGCTGGACATGTGTACATATGAGGCGTCTATGACCCTGCTAGATATGGATGGAAAAGTAAACTAGCAGCGCAAATGGATGGCCCTAATGAGATGGTCAAGCTTGTTGGATTGATTGCGTGCTTTGGGTGCTGCGCCTCACCAGTGTCTTCAGTTTCATACATAGTACACCATGAAAACATTACACCTAAGTATGCATGGCAGTATTCTTGACAATGAAAATGTTTTTAGTCCCATGGCATGCACACGGTAACCACCTAGTCATAGATAAAACCAATATTATCTCTCCATTGGTAACACTATGTAAAAAAACGACATCACAGATGTGCCTTTAGAGACATGACAGCCGTGTATCTACCTTAACGCGTCTGTAATAATATCTTATTATAGACACACCAAATGCGTGTCTATAATAAGCTCATACTACAGATGTGTGTTACCAACACGCGACTGGGATAAGGTACACGCGTCTATGTTAGGAGACATCACAGGCATGTGTAGTCAAAACGCGTCTATGAGGACTCCTTATCGCAGACGTGCATAGCCAACATGCGTCTGTGACAACTACTACTCGCAGACACGCATAGCCAACACATAACGATTTAAAAAAACGAAAAAAAGAAAAAATCAGCAATGCCATGGTCTTATATACAACATACATGACACATCAAATTATCTATAGTGTCAATTGCTAATTAGCAATTTCACATACATGAAGTAATATCAAAAGCCATTACATGTCCCTCCAACATACAGCAAGTAAACCTAGTTGCTACTTGAACTAAGAAGTAAGCTACAGACATGTAACTAATAATCTTCTTGAATGAAATATTCAAGTCATTGGATTCTGCCTGAGTAAAGTGAAGAGCAGAAGAGGCATGTAATCACACAGTGAAGTTCAGTGTGCCATTATCTGTACCAACTATCATCTCGTTGAAGAATACTACAATAAAAGATAGGCACCTTTGTATTACTGTTTTACCGTTTTGGCAACACATAACAAAAGGATAGATTATGCTGCACTGAAAAGAACAAGTACCTCATCAGGACCAGCAGTGAAAAAAAGTATATTAGATGAATTGCTGCAAAACCAGTCTTGATAATTTTTGGGATCATGCTGCAGGGCATAAAAGATAATCTTTTAGTTGAAAATTTGGAACCAATGAGAACTCCGATAGTTGTCAAACAATTAACAGTTAAAAATGTTTTTCTTTCACAAATATTTGCCTTGTATCGAAGAATTATTTCAACATGATATTTGTCTTAGTGATGAATATTTCAGCTTCTCAAATTTTGAGTTGCATAAATCATAGAAATAATATACATGTATTTTAAGTTGTTAGTACTCCCTCCGTCTCAGAATAGATGACGCTATGGGATGCGTGCATGTTGAACTTTCTCAATTTTGACTAGGTTTATAGAAAATACGTGCAACATTTTTATTTTCAAATAAATTAATTATGAAAGTATATTCAATGATCTATCTAATGATTCTAATTTTATATTATAAATACTAATAATGTTTTATATATAATTGGTCAAAGTTAAAAGATGTTGACTTCTCGGGAAGCGAGAACGTCATCTATTCTGGGACGGAGGGAGTATGTTCTGGTAGAAACTGTCACCTCATTACATAGGTCTGTAGCATCATTAGAAGACAACTATTTGATCCATACAAGAGCTCATCACCGCATAGAAATTCTAGGTAAAATAGAAGAAAAATAGGTGAAGCTTATATGTGTTAGAGTTTGAGCCAGGAGCAGTAGGAGGCATAGAAGAAATCAGCCTCCTGCAAGGTATAAATGATACTGCTGCTCAAAGAGCTTTTTGAAGGTCACATGAATGCAATAACAGAAAGCTAACATAGTAGAATGGGCAAGTTTTCTTATGTGAGAAAGATGTCTAAAAAAACTCTGTAGACCAAAATAGATGCAGGTATAGTTCAGTGACAGTCTTTTACATTCACAAGTTTATACTTGTGACAATGAAAATGACTATAGCATACATAGCATTTCAGGACAACAGAGGATTAAGTAATGTGAAACGCTAACCCAAGATACATCAGATAAATCCAGAGTCAAGGTGCTTACTGCTTATAGAATATTGCCAACTGACTTGTCGCATTCCTTTATACCAGCCTATCGACAGGCTGGTATAAGCCATTTACAATGTTATTAGCTCTATGAAATATGATTACAGTATCTATAAGCACAGAATATGGCTTTAGTTATAATGGAGGCCTAAAGTGCAACCTTGCTCCATTCAGACAGGAACTCAAGTGAAGAACCATACTGAAACAAACACAGATTTTCCATCAAAAGTCTAGTGAGCCCCCGTCCCACCGATTAATCGGACAGCCCCCGTCCAAACTCCAAAGCAACATAAGAAAGAGCTTTACCAGCGAGAAATGGACATGGAAAGCAGGTCGCCTATCAGGATCCTTTGCTTCTGCTAAGACCTTTTGGTGGACAAGACATCAGCTGCTTTGTCAACACTGATATCCAGCTGAAGCTACATCGTGAGAAAACAAAAGAACCAATTGTCAGCTTTATTATGATTATACAAAAAATAAGAAAATCAAAAGAATTAAAAAATTGGCCTGGCAATGTAAATCCAAGAAGAGTGACTACAGCTACCATCTTCATTTGGTACAGTATGATTTTTAGCAATCAAAACAGCACAACTGCTGCAACAAGAGAAGCATAATGTCAACAAGAGAAGCACTATTGTTGTGTATTATCTCACACTAATTGAGCATCGATGCTGGGTACCCATCAGGAATCATATTGCAAAAGAGAAGCAGAGTTCAAATAGACATACTGACTCTCAAATTGGCATATTAAAAATTCATTCACATTACTACTGCTGCAACAAACACTGAAAACAAATGGAGCAGCTGGACTCACTCAAAGGCGCAGGTCATCTTCTGCATCTTCGTCAAGTTGATGCCAAGTACCGTGCCTTGCTTTTCAAGCAACAGGGATATCCTCAGAGATAAAAGGAGCAAATAGTAAATCCATTTATTAAACCGAATCACATGTCTTGGCTCCTGAACAGTGGTACACGCTAATAAGAACTAGAACATTTATACTAATCCATACAGAAACTTGTGAAAACCATAGGAAAACAATTATAGATCAAAAATAATGTGAAATTAATTTTGTCCGATTCATAACTTTATACTCTACCTGTGGAAAATATTTAAACTTGCAGATGTAACGTTGTAAACATACAAGGTTGTAAACATGATGTGAACTGCTAGCTAGTCTGCCAACATATTGGTATTAAGTCACACCACCTAATCCTGTACAGCACATCGTCTAATTATGTCTTCCCTTAAAACTACATTAGTACAGTCTCAGTTACTCCATGCGATTCAGCATCCGAGAAATCAGGAGTATGTGTTGTGGCCAAATGAGCCAGAGATCATGAAGTACCCAAATGAGGAAAGAAGTGGATGATTGCTTACTGAGACTACAAGGGCACTAGAAAGGGGAGGGATGAAGGGATGTGGATTCACTAGGATCTCGTCCCTGCGAAGCCAGAGGGGCTAGGGTTAGGCTTAATCACAGCCATGGCAGGAACCTAATGTTTGGGTTTGAGGATTTACCCATGAGGACAGGGCGCACCATGGAGGAGGCCAAAGTCCGGGCTGTAGCTTGGACGCAGGGATCCAGCAGGCCTGCGCTCAATGAACCAGCCACTGCCGCCGCCACCACTACTTGTTCTCCGGGATCTCGCTGGAATCTCACCGCTGCCGCGTGTCATTGTGATGCTACGTCCTATGCCAGCTGTGGACTTTTCAAGCCATGGGTGCGCCAATGCCGCCGCCACCACTGCTTGTGTTGTGCCACAGCCAGAGAGGGAGAGACTTGAGAGAGAGAAAGGGCGAGGGGGACGGGAACAAGAGACTGGATTGGGGTCGGCGGGGGGGGGAGCAGAAGACCCCTGCGGACTTGTCCTAGAAGTTCGCTGTACTTAATCTTTTTTTCGGGTCCCTGACCCAATCTCTGAGAGGCGCATGTGGTTGGACGAGTGTGGGAATCCTATCGTAACATAGACTCGTTATAGCTCTATATCACAGACACATTTTCTTAAGCCACGTCTATGATGTGTCGTCTAACTACAGTCGCGTCATTTCAACATGCGTCTGTAGCAGTATTACAAACGGTTGTTACCAACACGCGTCTGCAGGAAGTGTTTATTATAGACGCGTGTTGATCCCGCCAAACTAGTGACCCTGGTCGGCAACTTATTACAGACGCATGTTGGGAACGCACGTCCGTAAGCTCATATTACAGATGCTCATTCGTCCAGAGTCAGGGGACGTTGCCGGATATTACATTTTTTACATAGTGTAAATTTATGGCAACGTACCCATTAGAAAAGTTTGATGTGACGTTAATTTTAAAAGAATGAAACTAGCCATTGGAACTAGCCTGAGGGCTGCAACAAGCATATCTGCATATAGGACTTCGTCATCATTAGCAACAACTAATAAGTTAGGCTACAATGCGGGCGCATTGTATGTATGTGTAGATGGTACAAGTACATCATCATCGGCCCCAACCGCCAATCTTGGATGCCGACCCCCCTCCCCCACCCCCCCGGCAGGGGCTGGCCAGGGAGGCAAGGGAGACAGGTGGTGGAGATGGTGGTTGGGCGGTTATGGGCCCTGGCAGTGGTTGCTGCGGCCAGGCCAGGCTAGCGTGGGGGAGTCGTGGCTCGCCTGCGAGCATGGCCGTGGAGGTGGCGGGTGCAGGGCGGGGGAGGGAAAGAAGGAGGCCACCGTAGCCACGGTGCCGGAGCTCCAGCAAACCCTAGCGAGGCCTCAGCAATGGGCGGTGGGCGGCAGGGTGGCGGGGTGGCGCCAGCGCATCGCGAGGAGGAGAGATAGGGGAGGAAGCGGAGTGGGGGTGAAGAAGAAGATAAGGCTGGGGGAGGGGGGATCGGCTTGGGGTTCCCATCCACCTGGGTCGGCACCTAGGGAGGCCTGGCCCAAGCTTCCAT
Source organism: Saccharum hybrid cultivar R570 (assembly GCA_038087645.1). NCBI lineage: Eukaryota > Viridiplantae > Streptophyta > Magnoliopsida > Poales > Poaceae > Saccharum > Saccharum hybrid cultivar. The sequence continues at coordinate 6,341,765 of JAQSUU010000743.1, read as the reverse complement.
GTGGCCTTTATTTATATGTATAAATGTACTGTCCCTCTCCCACACTGTGCGCTACATATGCGCAAGCCGGCCAGAGTGAATATCCAAATACCAACTTGTTCTGCCATCATCACTAACCAAGCTAATGCGCCGTATGGAGCTAGCGAGTGCATGACAGGAAGCCGAAGCATGTGATGAACTACTGAAAAGCGCGCTGTATATAAAACGAACCCTAAACATTCAACTTTCAGCGGACGGACACAATATATATAAATAAACTGAATCAGAGGCGCCAGCCATGATGCCCGGACGTGTACGTAGCTTTATGAAATTAATTTCATACTTTGGCCTGCCTTTTGGTGCATGCGACGGACGCACGCACATGGTTGGTTGGTGCGATCATAGCTCTCACTCACAAATCACGACAAGATGTACAGCCCGGCTACCTCCAACCATATTACACATCATATATATGAAATCGTTAGATAGAATATGCGCCAATCAACACTGCAGCAGTGTGTGCAGCTGCTATATATAAATATAAGCCTGGTGACACCAACTAACAACCAACCCTCCACGCCATTCATTCTTTTGCCACTAAATTGTCGGAGGTGCATGCAGTAACGACCACTCTCACTGACGACACAAAGTTCATCTAATCTAAATGAAATAATAATAATTCAAAACACTATTGTAAGACCCTTTTATTAATATCGAAAAAGCTCGGTATTTTACCTTTAAATCTATGTACCATTTCTGTGTATGTTGAACGTATTTGTGCATGATCCTGGTGCAAATATGTGTATTCCGGGACTCTCAAAATGAGGGGCCGACGGTATGTTTGTGTTTGTAGTGAGTATTGCTTGTAATCAGGGGTGGTAGCACTTTGGAACTTCGCTAGTGCTTTTGATCTCCTTCGGTAAAGATGCAAGTGAATGTAGTTGTGGTTTGCTACTGTTTTGGCTTGTTATTTTCATCACCTACAGCATAATGTCTATATGAATGCCATACCATTAATAACCAAAACCTTGTGAACTTTGTTTATTTGACCTTATTTAACTATGGTCTTAATCATGTATTTATCTATGGTGATGCTATTGTTCCTTATTGATATATGTGGTTAGCCATAACCTTGAAGATGAAGTTAAAGTATTATTGGTGGTTTGTGGTAATTTTATTGCAGCATGCAAAGTGCATTGCATTATTCATTTGCATTGAAAGTTATGCTGTTGGCCTGTGGTCACGACAGTACCGGTACAGCATCATGGGATGCAGCTCCACACCTTGTTGGGTGTGCAGGCAGGAGACATTTTGCATTGCATTCATATGCATTCCTGAAGTAAATTGAAGTGATATGTCCGTGTTACTATGAAGCGCTCTATCATCTGTCTGTTAAAATTGAAGTCACTCACTTTTATATTCATATTACATCTTGTTTATTTGATAAGTGGAACTCCATGTTAAATTGTTGTTTAATTCAAGTTGTGGTTTAAATAGCTTGTCAAAACATGTTTGCTTACTAAGATGTTTCATCTCACCCTTGCTTTACTCAATCCAGCTTCTTGATGCTTGCTTGGAAGGGAAGAGGATTAGCTTCGTGTCTCACACTTCTCTATTTAGAGACTTTGTGTCTAAATCTATAGTAATATAATAATTTTCTTTTGTTCGTTAGAGTTGAGAGTGAATATTTAAAATGTGGTTGTTAAACTTATTCTTGTTGGAGTATCTTATATTTGCTAGGATGTTCTTTAATGCTAGTTTGGTGCTTTTGGATATCTATGTAGTTTTTCTTCCGCTTTGCTTATAAATACAAAGGGAGTGCTGCAAAAATCTTAATTTGATATGTGCAGCTTTTGTTTGTGAAGTTTAGTAGGATCCCGGGGTGTCTATGGATTCCTGGGTGTTACAGCTTCGTCGTCTATGGATTCCAGGGTGTTACAGCTTCGTTGTCATTAGCAACGAGGCTACAGAGCGGGCGCATTAGTAGATGGTACAAGTACATCATCATCGGCCCCAACTTCCATGTGGCCTTTATTTATATGTATACTAGTCCATCAACCCATGCTCTCGCATGGGCTAGAATCTTATAAGAGATAGAAGCATTAGTTATTTTTATTTAATGTCTCTGATAATTAAAAATACTTCTATTAAATATGTTTTTTCTCTTTGCTCATCTTCTAACATGATAGGCATTATAGATGCTTTGTAGTCTTTGTGATAAACTTATCAATTACTGATCTATATGTTTTCATCAATATCTTATTATATCATGAATCTAAATTTTTATTTTTAATGTTACTCTTACTGATTGCTAATTTTTTATACCTTAATTTATGTTGAAACTTTCATGCTTATTATATTTTCATTGGCACTCCTTTTGTCTGTTAAAAATAAAGTCTTACAGTGCACTCTTAAGTACTACGATGACTTGAATAGTCATTTATACCTATTCTACAGTGCTTAAGATCAGTTTGGATCTTGACATGAAATCTAGGAGGGGTAGAAATGCAAACCTCAAGAGATAATTAATAATTAAGCCTTATAATGATGATTTGCACCCAAGCAATCTCAAATAGTATGAAGATATAGCCACTTGTAATTTGTACTATCATAAACTTCCCAAGATGTTTGACTTTTGTTACCAAAGAGTTATTTATGCATTGGTGATTGTATTGTCAATAAACTATGCCAATATTCAAGACCCTTGGCTCCTAAACTTAATCCCTCGTATCCTCAATTAGGATGTGCATCCTAACAAACTTCCCTTAAATATTTTTGTCCTTTAATAGTTCTACTATAGCGATAACATATAGGGTGTCGACAATATGTCACCCTAAATTCAAGGGAGGAGGGTTAGTTTACACTAAATATTGGATGCTAGAAAGAAGAACCGTTGGAGGGTGGTTTTTTTCTACATAGACCTTAATTTTAACTTTAAGGCCTAATTTGGAATCTTCAATCCCTCCAGGATCCTGGACTTTTCGCAGGGTTGATAATCTATAGGGATACAATTTTAGTTATCTTCTTAATTCTTCATAGGTGGATTTCCATCCCTGGGTTTGCTTCCCCTTGCTTCCAAAGTAACCATAAGAGGTTGGATAGGGAAACTCTTGGAGATGATGCTCTACTTGCAGTCCTGCACTCTTGGTTCTAGGACTGGCATCGACTATTTGTTCAGCAGTGAATCAATAAACAATTTCTTCCAAGGTTGTTTAAATTCTAAGTGGTTATATTAACCTATGAAAAACTCATATATAGGTGCAGCCTTTTCCTTTTACCAAAAAAGTAAATAAGTAGGAAATTGAATACTTTAATTACATTGTTTATGTAGAGATACATGGCTGCATTACCTTGATGAGTGGAACCCTCGTACAACAATTTCAAAATCAAGCATCATATATGTATCCTAGGCCCAAGCTCTAATCTTCCTATACATACATCAGTTTGACATCGAATATTGCCTGGGAAAGAAAAAATAAACATAAGATGTTAACAAAATAAAAAAGAAAATTGGGCATTGTATGGATGAGTTTTTTCTGTCTAACCTAGCTCGCAATTTGCCATAGGTGCATCTTGCCCATCTTGGATGTCAAGTCCATACATAACCTTCAGAGATCAAGCATCTTAGTTGAAGATGATCAACTCGAAGAGACAATGCATAGAAAATGATTTGTCTGGGCCTTCCAGGATGCATGCCACCATGCGGAGATGTACATAGATCAGTTGCAGGCCTTAATTGCCACCGCCCAAGAGATTTCATTCATATGGCAGATTTATCGAGAGGGCATGTACAGTCGTGTGTGGCCTGGCCTCCCAGCTCAGCCACACTCCAGATCTTTGCGCCTGGCCATTGCAATGGCCTCGTCGCCGGTAGCAGTCGACTGCTTCTCTCGGCTTCTCGCACTTGAGAGGCAGATCGATCCAGGTTACTCGACCACCATCCGCATCATAGTTGTTGACGAAGCCATCCTTGTATGGCTATGGCGTGCCGTGTGCTGCTGGTAGGAGAATCGGAAGTTCGAAACACAGTTGTTGACAAAGTCATGCTTGCATGGCATGCTGCGCCCTGCTGGTAGGAGAACTGGAGCACGCCGCCACAGAGGGGAACGTGAGAAGCAGAAAAAGCGATATGCTAGGTTAGGTTAGATAGGTACGGTGAGTTCTTAAAAAACACATGTAATACATGGGAATTCGTAAATAATTTAGGTAGTTATTTACATTATTTTTCATAACGGCAGTGGTGGGTAATTTTTTTAGAAAACCAAATGGATTCAATGGTTATTATTGCTAGTGATGATTGAAGCTCATTATATTGATGGCTAGATGTTTTTTATTTTTGCGAGAATTTACATGATTTATCTTTTTTTTCTAACGCTTCCGGTGAGAATTAATGTGCAGCCTCCTTTAAGACCTCCAATTAGTAATAGTATAAGATAAGATATATATATATATATATATATATATATATATATATATATATATATATATATATATATATATATATATATATATATATATATATATATATATATATATATATATATATATATATATATATATGAAGAACGAAGTGTCTGTCCCGTCTGCCAAAACAGTTTTCGTCCAATTTTCGATTGATCCCATACTATTTGTATTATGTCATGGAATTGAAATTTTGATTATTCTTGTTTCACTTGCACATGCCTACGATTTAGCTTTCAAGATCTTTTCCTTTCTTTAAAACAAAAGCATTTATTGGTACAGTGATATAGTTTACTCATTAGTATTTGAATTTTACTCTGGGCATCCAACAATTACACAATTGATGCTTGTTTGGTAGAGCAAATCCTACTCATAATTCTCTAGAAAGAATATGTTTCCGATGTTCAACAATAGCAAACTTGAGGATATCCTTTGAGAGTCAGTCGGGGTAATTTAGCAGTACAGAAACATATACTATGTTCGGCCTCTTGTTTGACTCTAGCGCTTGCATTTTATGCAACCATGAATTTTAGCTATATGTTAATCAATCAGAAACTATTACTGGTTCGACTAAACAGTTGTTTGTCCTAGCATGAATCATGAATGGAGATCATGTTTTGCTTGCATGTGATGAACTCTTTCTGCAATTGTCAATTGTATCATTGTCTTCATAATTGACACTAAATGTATGTTTCAGGATTCATGTCGATTTTTGAATGGGGCTCTGAACAGGTCAATGTGCCATTCATGCAATCAGATTGAGGACTTTCACCAGAGAGGAGAGATTCTCTAGGCATAATGCAAAATTGTTCAGTGTTGGTAGCCTTTTTAGCTCCCTTCATGGTAATTCACTGTTTTGATATTTTGATTTCGTTTGGTTCCGTTATCATATATTCTTCTATAGTTGCACCTCTCCTTGCCCTATAGTTGAGGTGCTAAACTTTACTTAAATGCAAACATTACATGTTGCTCAAAGTTTACATCAAGGTGAAATTAGCATGGCATTTGGCAATATGGACCGGTATTGTAAAAAAATCCAATTAATTAGACTGTCTAGCCACATTTGCAATTTATTGGAATCCTCAAATAGGTGCTCAATTTATGTTAATACTTAACAGTGGTGATATGTTAATACACTGCAAATTGGACATGCTCAGCTAAATTCAGAGCTGTTTACATCCTAGAAAGTTTTACAAAGTTCGAACTGAACCTTCATCAGTCTCAGTGCTTGCGTCTTCCATTCCATAAAGAAGTTACTAACAAAAGGGGTCTTCAGATCATAAAACAACCGACCAGTATTCTGTCTAACAGCCGCAGTCACACCTCCTATGTGTGCTGCTATGTCCTCTCTAACAACTAACCATTCGACCATGTTACAAATGTTGATTTTTTCGGGGCTGAACTACTTAATATGCTTTGTTCTACTGTGTGTTCCAGGCTTTCTACGCAATGGATTGAATGTTTATTCTCTACACATAATTAGTGGGTGAATGGTATCTATTTTCAGTGGGTAAATTGATTAGAAAAGTTTCTATCTCACATTTATTTTTGTATTATCAGACATGCCCTAGAACCTAACAGAGGTTGTGCACTTTGATGATCTTTTTCAAATGTGTCTATCAAGTCCAAAACATTGTACTGGTTTTTCTTTGATTTCAAACAAATTAGTTTGAATTATATGTTTTGGTGTTAATTGTTAAGATTTTACATATGTTTTATTTGTGTGTCTGTATACCAACAGATTTTCTGCATTGCCCCGTAGCAAAGCACGGGCACTTACCTAGTATATACATAGTACTGTCCCTCTCCCACACTGCGCACTACATATGCCCAAGCCCGCCAGCGTGAATATCCAAATACCAACTTGTTCTGCCATCATCACTAACCTAGCTAATGGGCCGTATGGAGCTAGCGAGTGCATGCCATGAAGTCAAAGCGTGTGTTGACACTACAGCATGGCTGTTTATAGAAGGCGTTTAAAAATGCTTTTAAAAGTCATCAAAATGCCTTCAAAAACTTTTTTAGGCATTTTTTAGAATGCCGCCTATAACACGGAAGTAAAAGGTCTTTTGAGGTGTTTTTTCAGAATGCCTTTCAATATCAACATTTAAAGGCATTTTCTAGATGCCTTGAATACTTTTTCAAGGCACTCTGTACTAGGCCTTCAAATATTGATGGAGGCGTTATTAGAAATGCCTCCAAAACCAAGGTATCCAAGACTTTCTACCAATATCAAATTAGCACATTAACAATTCGAGCACACATTAACATTGCATGCATCCAAACTTTATAGACATTTGAGTTTTCATCTCCAAATATCGTCCAGCAAGTGTCCAGCTAGTGCAGCTCACCACCGTGCCGCGCCGTGCCACTGCACCATGCCGCCACGCCGCCGATTATCTCCAGGCCGCTGCACTGCCGAGTCACTCCACACCGCTGCGCCGCTGAGTCTCCACACAACCTGCAACAGAATGCAACAAACAACATGTTGTTCAACCTGCACAGTTAACTAAAGCCTGAAGACTACCAACAGACAATCCAGGCTGAATAATAGAATGCACAGTTAACTGAAGCATGAAGACTACCAACATTTCACAGAAACCTGAAGACTACCAACAGCCTGAAGACTACCAAGTTCACAGAAACCTGAATGCTACCTGACAATAAACTGAAATCTGAAACCTGAAGCCATGCAATGGACAGAACTGAGCAAGCATGAATCCTTATCTCCTATTTGCAATTACATTTTTTCATTTTAGCTTTCAGGCTCCCCCTAATTCCAATTGACTCAACTGCAAGCTTGTACCAATAAAAGCAGGTCAAAACTCCAAACAAATCATGCTGTTCTAAATTTGCACGGGTAATTATCCGCACAAATTTTTTGAGTTGATTTTCAGAAATGACTTCAAAACAAGAAAGTGAAACCAAACTGAATTTCAAGATGTAGCTTACAGATCTGTTGCAGATGAGCATGATTCTTCACTGCAAAGAACAATTTTCAAATGATTGGCAACAAATTCCTAATAATTTTACATGATGGAAGAACAAGGAAGCAGGAGCCAGTTACATGTAGATCCTCCCAGACCTTATTGGGTTCCTTTTCCCTGAATCATCAACCATGTCAAAAGACCAAGCACAAGGACCAGAAGTGTTTTTTGAGTTGGATATTTTCTAACTTGGTGGGTGCCTGACAAGAATGACAGAAATATCAGAAGTACTAGAAACATAGCGCGGCTTTGCCGCGCTTTTCATGGTGTTGACCAGTGTATGATGCTGATATTGGACATGCATATATCCTGTCATCTCGATTCACTCGCAAAAATTATGGCCGAAATCACAACCTTAGGGGAATGAAAGAGGTACTACAGCACCATCCTGGGCTGATACATGATGAAGATACAATATTAAGAAAGATCGCACCGCATTCGTTAAAACCAAACCAGGAAGGGTCACCATGATAGCCTACTTTGGGTTTATTATAGCAACCCAAAAAAGTAACATTACAACTATAAAAAAAATATATGACAAAATAGTGATTAAGTGAGAATGCAAGCTGCGTCTTTTCCCTAAAAAAAGTGAATATGCGAAATGGTTGTACATATCTCGCTTAACCTACAAGTTTTCTTCGACATCAATCTAAACATAGTAGATAGAATAACATAAGGAAACAATGATCAGGTTAGCATTCGGCTAAGCAACTGTTCAACATAGGAGTAGCTAGTTTCAGAATAGTTGAATCAGATGTTGTGAGCATAAACACCTCATGCTTTGTTTGTGAAGGGTGTGCCTACATGAAACCAACTTCAAACACATATGTGATAGCTGTCTGTTCAATAAGAATATAGAAGATTTCAGTCACATTTAGGCACACTTAATAGTATTTGGCTGAATATTTGAAGCAAAAAAATAATATGAATTTTACGAAAGATTCAGAATGTATAAATGACAAATTATCAATGCGGATACCATTTTGTTTTTTTTTAGTGATACAATTATATGTTGCATTGTATTTACTGGGGTAAAGATCTTCGTCAGTGATCACTTCATTTTCACAGATCCAAAGATGGCCTGCCATGCATATATACTAATTAGTTTCATCATTAAAAAAAATAAGTTTACATTTTATAGTTCGTAAAGCAATTTTAGGAATACAAGTTTTGGTAGAAATAGAGATACGACGAAGACAATGACACAGAAGGGCAAGCAAATCGAGTGAAGGCTTAGGCAAACTTAAGATATATTAACGTAGTACTTGATGCACATCAGTTTGTTGTCCATATCGATTTCATAGTACCTTAGGAACAATATAGTATGGATTTCTAATCAAGTGAAAATCTATACTACGGTTTGAATAAATGGTACATAGTTAAATAGTTAATACATATAATAACTTCTGACGAATAGGGGCATAGTATGACATCCTCTAGCCTATTGCTTACAATAAGCAAAAACATTGATAAAGTAAACAACGGTATGAATTTCAGAAATTGAGTGGTTCATGTTTAACTTTGTTGCAGATACAAAGATGAGATCTAACAATTTATAAGATGTGTAGTATCACTTAAACGAAGCTATGTGTTTTACTGTATTATAGGTGATGGACATTGTCTCAAATATGTTGCAGGCAGCAGAAGTGATGTGGCGAGTAGAGGCGAATATATGTTACAGCATTAGGGTCAGACGACTCCGATGACTCGGCATTAATCCCTCTGCACTTTTTGGCCAGTTGTGACCCGAGTAAAAAATATGTTTGATCCCAGCAGCTCCCAACATATGTTGATTCAGTACGTAATTGATAGCAGGGAAGTAGGCAGTAGTCTAGTTTGCAAATGAGGAATCAACGAAGTAGATAAGTGAGCATAGCATCATCCTATTCTTTTATGAATTAGAGCAAGCTTTGCAAGTTAAATGGCAATGTGAGAACCAAATCTTAAAAAGGACTCACAGGAGAAGACAATTAGGATATTATTATAAAGAACTATTTGCAGAGTAGAAAAGGGCCATGAACTGATAATAGTTTGTGGTGTCTTCTGTAGTGGTTACCTGAATTCGATAGTGAAGAGATGAGGAAATAAAGACTTCGATAGTGAAGAGATGAGGAAGTAAAGAAAACTATACTCTTTTGAATCTTGGTTTTTTTCTCCAAAATGTCAGACTGGATTACACCACGCAAACTAACTGTAGTGGAGCCAAACTGCATATATCATATAAACCTAGAGATGGTAGTATCATAGGTGTGTGAACAATGTTCGACTTGTCGATTGCATCTGTTTATCAGTTGCAAGTATGAGGAATTCAGGATGTGTGTAACTGAGTTAGCAGAAATATTAGTTTGAGAACATTGGTGGCTAAAAGAAACTAAGAATTGTTCTAAAATACAGAAAGATGCATTAATATTGATAAATAGAGAGGATAATCATGTTTGTAAGACAGTGGTAATATTATGGTATGGTAAAACTTTTGTTTACCTGAGATCTTGAGAACAAATGTGCATTTCTATTTTCTGCCCAATCAAATGTTGTTATCTCAAGAGGTACAAAATAGGTGTTTAGGAGGGTGAGCCATTATCTATATTTGATTAGTTCCCAAGAAAGGTTGTGTACAGGCCGCGGGTAAGAACACAAATGATCCATCTGTACAAATCATAGAAGATCTCATAATAAGTACATTAAGGCAAAACAATCCAGAGGGGGACACGCCAACAGGTCAATTGCACAATCGAACTGTATTGTTGCATGAGAATGACTTTTGCACAATCGAACTGTATTGTTGCATGAGGATGACTCCTACCAGAGAATAGGTGGCAGATTGACATCATTTGACAGAAGTGCAAGGTGCTATTATCAACTAAACACATATGGCCTCATTAATTAACTTTAATGTGAACATCAGTTAGCCTAACTCCTATAGCGTACTACACTGATAGGAGAATGAAACCAAATAAGATCAAAATCTGAGTACGTACTCTGAATGAGTCAGTGTATCTTGCAATCCTGTCAAAAAAATTAAGTTGTTATGAATCTAAATCCTGAATCCTCACCAATCTTATACCTATAGCAATATAGCATCAACCGATGCAGGGAACCCAGAAACAATATGGGAGCGGGTGTTGGAGAACAGATGCAGGGAAGAGGAAGCAGACCTCGGGGGCACTTTGGACGGTCAATTGACCAGGCGAGGGGAGCAGTCAGCGCTCGGGGTCGGGTGGCCTTTGGGCTAGCGCGTTGTCGGTGGGCTCCACGCAACGACCTGGGCGTGGCGTCGATGGGGATCTCGGCAGCGGGCCCCCTCGTGTGACGACGTCGATGGAGGGGAAGGGGCCCTTAAGCTCTAGGCCTTGAGCCACGGAGGAGCAGGGAAAATAGAATATACGGGCAGGGTGGCCGCCGGTGCTGCAGCGCTGGAGCCCCACACGCCCGCGCCGGGGTGGCCGCATCCGCCGTGCTTGCGCCCACCGCCCGCTCCGGGGTGGCCGGAGCCGCCACGCCTTTACCACCGGCCGCGCCAGGGCCGCTGGGGCTCCAGCCCGCGCCGGGATGGCCGGGATCGACGCGCCCGCACCCCGCTTGCGCCGGGGTCACCACGGCCGCTAGGCCCCCAACCCGCGCCGGGACGGCCAGGAACGACGCGCCCACGGCGCCGCCATGCCTGCGCCTGCCGCCGGCTGTGGGGTGGCCGGAGCCGCGACGCCCGAACCACCGGTCGCGTCGGGGTCGCAGGGGCCACTGGGCCCCAGTCCGCGCCGGGATGGCCAGGACTGGAACGGCCGGGGCCGCCGCGCCTGCACCCCGGCGGGATGGTAGGGAACGCTCCGCCCGCATCTCGCCTGCTCTAGGGTGCGGCGCCTTGCAGTCACGGCCGTGTTTGGCTCGTCTGCTGCGGGGGAAGGAGGTGGACGCGAAGGGGAATGGGCGGAGCCACATGCGGCCCAGGTAGGTTCGCGATGGGTATGGACGACGGCAAAGCGGGTAACAGACCCGAACGAACCCGCATTAGACGATCCAGATCTTAGGCTCGCTCGATCCGGCGGTTGATAGTTTAACGGGCGACGTGGCCCGATCCACTGCCCGTGGTTTCTCCTGCAGATTCGTTATTAGATGATTGTCTTACCATAATATGCATTAGGCTTCATTAAATCATTACGCTTACCTTCCCACTTCAAAAGTTACGTGCCCTCGTCATCCATCACTAAATGATCAGAAAAGAGATCATGTGAGGAAGGAATCCCTTTAATGAACATTGAAACACAAAGATTTCAAAGCAGAAAAAGGGTAGTCATATTTTAATAAGAGTAAGGCACATACTGATATTTCAGATTTCCAGAAGGCTGAGCTTTGAGTCCTTAAAGAAAAAAAAGATTGACCAGGATTTGTTGCCTACAAAACCAGAGAAAAAAAACAACAGTTTTGTCAAACGTTTGTTATGCCTTCCCTGTCAACCCAGCTCCACACCAGATCAGATTCGACTATAGTTTTGACTGGGCAAGTTTTTTTGGCCAGCAACCTATTCTGATCAGCGATCAACAAAAGCAGCAAATACAAAAGAAGTCCTGATGTACTTTGTATCGCTGCCACAGAATATAGCAATAAGGATACAAAAGAAGTTCTGGACAGATTATCATTCATCACAATTCACAAGGAAAACCCCTGAAATATTGTTGATTCTGTTATGATTGTTTCCTTATTGCTGTGAACATTTCATAGTCATTAATCACTCGCAAATTAGACCTGAAGCTTCTTGCCACCTCTGAATTCTCTCAGTTAAGCCCGCTAGAACTCGTCAACTTCACCAAACATAAACAGCAGCCCAGTTTCACAAAATCAATAGGGTTTACTTGCGGAACTATAACACAGAGATATGGTAGAAAAAGGTCATACCTGTCCCATGCAGATGCACTCCCTGTTTACAGTTACAAGCTTAATGCACTCCATGTTTCTGACAATTCTGCAAGATATATAGGTCTATTGCTTAATAATTGATTTTATTTACTCGCCTAAAATTACGTCGAAACAGGTAAAACAATGTTAAAAAAATGCACACTATTATATGGGTTTGCCACTCATCGTGTACATGGGTAGGTAGCAAAGCAACTCACCTTCTCCATCTCGTTCCGAATATGCAGGACCTTGTCGAAGGAGAAAAGCAAGCCACGGTCAATGGGATGTCCCCAGTCCCCGTCGACGCCGGCAGCCCTTGGCCTGTTGCCTTCTCTCTGGTGCCGGTGGCCGTCGGATTCTTGCCCTTCTCAGTACCAACCAAACAAAGACCAAATTTAGAACACTACTCTACTCAACAACAACAACAACATAGCCTTTTGTCCCAAGCAAGTTGGGGTAGGCTAGAGATGAAACCCAAAAGAGACGAGAAACAGGGAGACACATAAAGGGACATAAAGGGCACAAGACAAAAAGAGATCACGGTTCAGGCACGTTGATTGCCAATCTCCAAGCGCTCCTGTCCATAGCTAAATCCTTGGAGATATCCCACTCCTTAAGATCTCTCTTAACGGACTCGTCCCAAGTTAGTTTAGGTCGACCTCTACCGCTCTTTACATTATCGGCCCGCTATAGAACTCCACTACGCACCGGCGCCTCAGGAGGCCTCCGTTGGACATGTCCAAACCATCTCAACCGATGTTGAATCAATTTCTCCTCAATTGGTGCCACCCCAACCCTATCCCGAATATCATCGTTCCGGACTCTATCCCTCCTTGTGTGCCCACAAGACCAACGCAACATACGCATCTCTGCTACACTCAATTGCTGGACATGTCGCCTTTTTGTAGGCCAACACTCAGCACCGTATAACATCGCCGGACGAATCGCCGTCCTATAGAACTTACCTTTCAGCTTCTGAGGCACCCTTTTGTCACAGAAAACGCCATAAGCTTGACGCAATTTCAACCAGCCGGCTGAAATTCTATGCCTAACATCTACATCAATGTCTCCATCCTTTTGTAGCATCGACCCTAAATACTGAAAAGTATCCTTCTTAGCCACCACTTGCCCATCGAGGCTAACATCTCCCTCCTCGTGCCTAGTCGCGCTGAAATCGCACCTTATGTACTCGGTCTTAGTCCTACTAAGTCTGAACCCTTTCGACTCTAACGTGTGCCTCCATAGTTCTAACTTCCTATTAACCCCCGCCCTACTGTCGTCAACTAACACCATATCATCAGCAAAGAGCATACACCAAGGGATATCACCTTGTATGTCCCTTGTGATCTCATCCATCACCAAAGCAAATAAATAAGGGCTCAAAGCTAACCCCTGATGCAGTCCTATTTTAATTGGAAAGTCAATGGTATCGCCATCACATGTTCGGACAAACATCACCACATCCCTGTACATATTCTTGATGAGGGTAACGTACTTAGTTGGGACTTTGTGCTTTTCCAAGGCCCACCACATGACATTTCTCGGTACTTTGTCATATGCCTTCTCGAGGTCAATAAAGACCATGTGCAAGTCCTTCTTCTGCTCCCTATATCTCTCCATCAATTGTCGTAATAAGAAAATCGCCTCTATGGTCGACCTACCAGGAATGAACCCAAACTGATTTTGGGTCACATGTGTCACTCCCCTTAGGCGATGCTCGATAACCCTCTTCCAGAGCTTCATCGTATGGCGCATCAACTTAATCCCACGGTAGTTAGTACAACTTTGAACATCTCCCTTGTTCTTGAAGATAGGTACTAATATACTTCTCCTCCATTCTTCAGGCATCTTGTTAGACCGAAAAATAAGGTTAAAAAGGTTAGTTAACCATACTATCGCTCTGGCGCCTAGGTATCTCCACACCTCAATGGGGATACCATCAGGGCCCATCGCTTTACCTCCCTTCATCCTCTTCAAAGCCTCTCCGATCTCTGCCTCCTGAATTCTCCTCACAAAGCGTCTATTGGTATCGTCAAATGAGTCGTTCAACTCAAGGGCAGGACCCTCATTCTCCCCATTAAACAGCTTGTCGAAGTACTCTCTCCATCTGTCCTTGATCTTCTCATCCTTCACCAGAAGTCGATCTGTCTCATCCTTGATGCATTTTATTTGGTGTCCCTTGTCTTCCTCTCGCGGATTCTAGCCATCCTATAAATGTCCTTCTCCCCTTCCTTCGTGCCTAGCCGCTGATAAAGGCCATCATACGCCTGACCTTTTGCTACACTCACAGCTCGCTTTGCAACCCTCTTCGCTATTTTATAGCCCTCGATGTTGGCTACACTCTTGTCATGGTGGAGACGCTTGAAACACTCCTTCTCTCTAATAGCCCTTTGCACCTCGTCATTCCACCACCATGTGTCTTTCGCTTCCCGTTTGCCTCCCCTACTCACGCCAAACACTTCCGAAGCCACCTTCCGGACACATGTTGCCATCTTTAGCCACATGTCGTCGGCATCTTCTCCTTCTTCCCAAGGCCCCTCGTCTAGCATCCTCTCCTTAAACGTTTGCGCTGCTTCCCCTCTAAGCTTCCACCACTTCGTTCTCGTAATCTTGGCCCGTTTGTCCCGGTGGACACGTACCCGAAAGCGAAAGTCCGCCACCTACTCTACTCAAGAACAAAAAAAAGTTGAGGGAAAATAAAAAGTTGAGGGGAAACTGGTCACATTTACAGTCCTAGACGCAAGTGTATTTTTTAAGGAGGGGGAAATTACACTCTAAACCCAGGCTACTCAACTGAAACAATTAAGACGATAACATCATGGTACTATTGAATCTGGATAACAAGCATGCCAAAACATTTCGAAATGTAGTAGTATACAGACACAATCACATGAACCTTTAGACAAATCGAGCAGGGAAAACATGGCAAAGCTTCATTTGCCGGGTACAGAACAAATAAGTGTATTTTTTAAGGAAGGGGAAATTACACTCTAAAACCAGGCTACTCAACTGAAACAATTAAGATGATAAAAATCATGGTACTATTGAATCTGGATAACAAGCATGCCAAAACATTTCGAAATGTAGTAGTATACAGACACAATCACATGAACCTTTAGACAAATCGAGCAGGGAAAACATGGCAAAGCTTCATTTGCCGGGTACAGAACAAATAAGTGTATTTTTTAAGGAAGGGGAAATTACACTCTAAAACCAGGCTACTCAACTGAAACAATTAAGATGATAACATCATGGTACTATTGAATCTGGATAACAAACATGCCAAAACATTTAGAAATGTAGTAGTATACAGACACAATCACATGAACCTTTAGACAAATCGAGCAGGGAAAACAAGGCAAAGCTTCATTTGCCGGGTACAGAACAAATAGGTTTCCAATAATGAGAAGCAATAAGTAACATTATCTTTTGAAATCCTATACAAAAAAAAAGAAATCTGAATCTTATACATTAATTTGCTACAAGGAATGTCTTAGTAAATTTAGGTCGGAACTAATTTCATGAGCTAATGGCCACCTAACGGACATAACTCTTTTAGGCGCACCTTATTCACCTTTTCCCTGATCATCCACGCAGAGGCAGAACTGGAACTAGAGTATAACTTCATACTTAACACAAAGCAAGCAATCCACTCTGTAGATGAGAGAACTATCGATAAGAATCGATTTCCTCATAGTGAAAAACTTCCAACTCCGATGGCTTCTCCTCAGCGCTAGATCTCTCCTCTACCGCTGACGCATGTGGGCAGCTCGCCGGAGATGAATGCCACCCCTTCAACTCCACGGCTCATCTGATGCCTGATTCGGGATCGGGGTGAAGAGGGATGGATGTATGGACTGGGGGCACACAACAAGTGATGCGTACCTGGCCGAAGAGTTCGAGATGGACGCGGCACAAAACTTCCTCGTGGGCAAGGAAGCAGCCGTCATCTCCACCGTGCCAGATCTGACGGAGAAGGTGTCGGCCAGATCTGGGGTAAGGCGAGCAGCCCCTTCTCATCACAAGTTGGGAGCCTGGCTGCCAGCTTATGAGGGTCTCGTGGGTGTCGAGCCTCACTGGCAAGGAGGCCGGCGAGTTCTGACCTATCTCCGCACCGCCGATTCGTGTGACTCCCCGCACCGTTGTGCCCACCGAATGCCACCGATCTCGCGCGGCTCCCCACGATTGAGCGACGGCGGCGTGGGAAACATGTGCAGCGAGCAGCAGCGAGGGTTGGCGGTGGGGACGCGAAGGGCGGCGGCGGCGGCGGCGGCGGCGCGGGATGGGAGAGAGAGAGAGAGGGATCGGGAGGAAGTTCTCTGCAAATTCACTTTCGGGGAGTTTTCTGAAAAATGACAAGGTTGCTGAATTTCTTTTCACGTTCAAATAGAGTAGAGACCAAGGCCTATTAATAAACGTTTTGTACTGCGGGTTTATTTTATCAAACGTGGAAGACTTTTTTTTTCCAAAGCCACTCGTTCTTGCACCAGGCCTTGCGCACGCGCGGAACGCTCTCCTACTAGCAAATCTGAGGTGGGTTTGGTCCTGGACATAGCACATGGAAGGCCTTTTTGAGAAAACGCCTCAAATAGTGGTAGGTAATTAAGGCGTTTTGGGTAAAACGCCTCTAATAATTGCAGGTATTTAAGGTGTTTTTCAATTTAGCCTTTAAATAATTATTTTTTGAGGCCTTTTTAGAGAAATGCCTTTGTTCAATAAGAAATTAAGGCATTTTGAAAAAATACCTTTAACAAAACGTCTTCTATTAAGAGATATATGTTGTAGTGAGTGGGCTAATGGGTTGGCGAAAGGCCACCAGGTTTGAGCCTTGAGAAGATAGTGTATGCCCTGTTGGGGAATTAACTTCGTCCAAAAAAACTCAAGCCCAAACTTTGAAGTATAAAAGATATAAAAATATTCTAATGAAATTCACCTGCAGGAAAAAATACAGCGAAGAATGTATTTCGACTTCGTCGTCAAGAATTTAACTTCGCCTATCGACTTTGTCGTTCAACTTCGCCTATCGATTTCGTCGCCAAGAATTCAACTTCGCCTATCGACTTTGTCGTTCAACTTCGCCTATCGACTTCGTCGCCAAGAATTCAACTTCGCCTATCGACTTTGTCGTTCAACTTCGTCTATTGACTTCGTCGTCAAGAATTCAACTTCGCCTGTCGACTTCGTCGTCAGAAATTCAACTTCGCATGTCGACTTCGTCGTCAGGAAATCAATTTCGCTGGACAGAGAAGTAGACAAGAAGCAAGAGATACTCTGAAGAAAACAAGTTTATTGAAGGAAAAGAAGATTGAACGCGAAAAAGAAGACTAAATTAGGAGGAAATGACTACTTCGCCCTTACATAGATGAAGGGTTGTAAATATTAGGGTCAGGGGTAAAAAAAGTCATTTTATGTAAAATACGAAGACTAGGGCCCTATAAATACCCCATCTGACATGTATGGTACGACCATGGAATGAATACAACTTTGCACAACTTTGTCTTGTCTAAAATGTTTTGATGATTGTATGAATTGTGTCACTTGACTTGAACTCTTCACCCAACATCTGGCGCCCACCGTTTGTGTGAGCACGAAACAGCCATGACCATAAGGAACGACCTACAAAAATGAATCAACCAAATGATATCACACTGATGACATAACCCAAGCGAAGTGGAGACGAACAAGCTCCAAACCAGTCTCTACACGGGCCGTTGTTTTCAGCAGTAAAACTTTAGAAAAGACTTCGCACGGATGATTCTACCTTTTGCTTTCATAACTTCAATTGTTTAGGCGCTTTTTTTTTATGAGCAGCATGTGTCCCCTGTGAACATGCGGATAGACAGTTCGCTCAGGTTTTCAAGTCTTGAAGAAGAGGTCGCCGGTTCTTAGAAGCTGCGAAGGCAACTTCGCCAATCGCCAGCTCAAGCAGTTATTTTTCCATGCACTTCAAACGTAGGTTTCGGAGCTAAGCTGGAAGGCCTGCAGCCCTTTCGAAAGCTACAACTCAAAGTCGAGGACAGCACCTTCAGACTTTTCATAAACAAACCACCTTTGACAGCACGCTTCACCAACAAAGTTGCATGCGAAACCATGAGACTGGCCACGTGCTTACATAGCATGGATCAGAACATGCAGCGAAGTCATCCTTCGTTGTCCATTCGCGAAAAATAAGTTTTTTTTAGCAGCTGGAATAAGTCATTCTTTAACTCGCGAAAAGTAGTGTTGCCGTCATATTTGAACCCGTTGCCATGGACGGTCTTATCTTTACTCTCACATTAACCATTTTGTTGCTTATGATTATTTCTTTTCATCTTTTGGAACTTTCGGTGTTCTGAGAGCGGCATCGAGCAAAGTATCGTTTCACAGCAAACTCATGTCATTGCATCAGAATCACGAAAGGCTCTTGGAGCGGTGTGGGTCTCGCATCGTCAACTCCGTTTTTCAGAGCAAACAGCTACGAAGGACACTTCGCGCGAAGCTCAAAGGCCCATTAAACCTAGTCCAAGTAAACACAGGAAGTTGTCCAAGCCTAATCGCACTTCTTTTCTATTGACTACATTCATCTGTCTGTTGTCTTGTGGAAGTTCATTTTTTTTAGTAGAATACCGCTACTTCAGACGGCCTCGAATACTACTTCGCCCCCTTGCAAAGTTGACAATTGTTGCACTCTTCGCAGCTGATCGCATAATATGGTAATACAAGTATATTCGGCAAGAAAATATTGCCCATGCAAGACAGGACCAGACTCAGGCTATAAGAACAATTGCCTTCCGAAAGCGGAGAATGCTCCAGCGAAATCCGAAATCCTGTGACGAGCACTTTCGGAGAGCAGACTACTACTTCGGAACCAACTCTGGATCACTAGCTTCCGTGCGAAGGCGGCTATACCGCAGCAAGAAAAACTACACCGAGACCACCCCTGACTACACACCTATAGATAAATCAATTTTTTTCAGTTCTGCGAAGCCAAGCAGCAGGCTCCACTTTTCGTTTCAACCAGAATCCACAATAGAGCGAGCTATAAAATGAATCAATCAAGAGGGAAACGAGAGCAAGAGTGCAAAAAAAAAATGAATGAACTTGAGAGAGAAGAAAAAACAAAGCACCAACCACTGACCAAACAAAGCACCGCTCAATTAACCAGCGAAGTCAAAGCAAGCAAGGTGCAATTTGAAGTCCAAACGTGAAGCCGTCAACCCAAGCTGGAGATTTCCCTTAAGCAAAGTCTGCTGCTGCATTCAAGATAAAGTCTCTACACCATTCTCTAGAACGAAGCTACTGAGACCATAAAAATTGTTCGGTTGCCAAAGCCTCAAAGCCAAATGAAGGCACCAGCCAATAGAAAAGACAACAAGCAGGTCTTGTGACTCCAGTGAAGCCAACATCTTCATCGAGTCAAGTAGTTCCATCAACATCTCCATCTGCGCATGGTGCAGCATGTTAAATGCATATTTCAAGTATCCATTCTGGGCGAAGGCCATTTTCACCTACTTAGCAAGAACGCACACTGCAGATTTTGAAACCGAGCACAAATGACTTCCATCACCTTCCATCGCGTGAGGATCGGCTTCGCGGCACTTTTCGATCTTCCCACGCAGCAATGAGAGGCTTCGCGACTGAGGACGGCACCACACGGGGGACTTTGCGCAGCCAACGGCTTCTTCGCGGCGAGCAGGCAAAGCTCGTGAAGGGCTTCAACCGCCCAAGGTCAGCGCCGCGCACTGACTTCACAGCATCAACATAGATGTCAAGTTCTTAAGCTCTCCATATCGTGAAGGAAGAGCGAATCCAGTGCACGAAGTCACAGAATCACGCAGTAGGTTACAAGATTTTTTGACCTATTATAAAGTCACCGTCTCGCTAAGCGGCTTCGATCAGCATCATGTCCCAAAAAAAAACCTACTCTCCCAGCCACCAAGTTTATTCTTTTGCAAGACTACATGCATGCAACAAACAACACATTGTTATCACTTGGACCTCGTCACACAGCAAGCCTGTGCAAAATAAAAATCAAAACGAAGTCTGCTCAAATGCGAAGACTCAGTCCGCAAGCAAAGCTACCACTTGCGAAGCTTAGGCCACTACGATGATTCGGCCAAGACAAAATAGGGTGCCAGGCTAACCGGAGAACAATTCAGATAAGCCGGAACCAAATTTACACCCAACTCAAGCAACAAGAATTATCTCTGCCAGAATGATCCAAGCGAAGCTAACTTTGGAACTACTCCCAAATCAACTACTCCAAGAACGCAGGTTCATCCATAAGAACAGGCAGACGGTTTCGGCCCAGTAAGGATATATTTGGAGGAGCACCTTCGGCAGAGGCCTGCATCTCTGAGGAAGCAAGTCCAAGTTGCATGCGAAGTCTTCTCGAAGCCATATTTGGAAGAACCGATGCAGCATAAGCAAAGTCCAAAACTTGGACCTTAAGCCAAAGTATCCGAACACGGATACAAAGTATGGAAAGAAACTGTGTTGCTCTCTAGAAACTTGGTCACCTGGCCTTTTGTCACAGAACCTTCACATAGGCAACATGAAATTGAAATCCCAGATGACGAGGCATTCGGCAGCAAGATATTTTCCCAAAAATACTTCATTCAGAGCAACAGCAAAAAGATTCCCCAAAGATACTCCATCCAAGAAGCACATAATCCAAGCAAAATCTTCGAAAGCATGAAATAAAGTCTCCCAGAACCCAGAAAGATCAGAAGCAAAGACAAAAAGTGAAAATTGGCCTCGCTGAAAGAGCAGCTTGCAACACCACCGTTGGGGCTGAGGGTAGAGGTTATCTGAAATCAGCATCGTCTTCGCTGGATTTAAATTAAAATATCTATGGTCTCCCACTAAGAAAAAAAAACGATTTGGTGGAGGTTGTGCCTAGTCAAGCTAATAAAGGATTAGAAGAACTTCACTGAGCCGAAAACATCAGAAAATATAAATGGTGTAGCGGCTTGGCACAAAGGTTAGAAGAGACTCGAAGGTCCCAGATTCAATTCCTATGGACATCTCTTTTTACGAATTTGGATTATTAGTTAAAGAGAAGAGGGAATGGATAAGATGCATCATCTCTCTGTGGCCGAAAGATGACAGAAAATTAGTAAAGACCCCACAAGACTCCGCTTGAGAAATACCAAAGACTCAAACTCCCTTAGTGCAATGTCTAGGTTTTAGCCACCCGACGTCGCCACTTGCTCGAAACTTTCTCAAATTTTTACCACAGCCTCCGCATGCGATGACAAGACACGTCGTCAAGTTTCGTCATTTTCGGACTCCGTTTTGATTTGATAAAATTTTAAAACACTTTTCAGCGCGTGGCTCGGCGTGTTCCGACACCAACACGGTCGAAATTTCACGCGAGGCCCTGTACACGGCCTCAACATGCTCCAAACATCATGAATATCATTTTCTGAATCGCCGGATTCCATTATTTCATGTACCTGCAGTTGAAATCTGGAGCTGCCGGAAAAAATCAAAGAAACAGAAAAAATCTACGGAATATAGCAAAATAATCAAAATGATCCCAAACTTAGAATATATCATGTACTTACTGTAGCAAGGCAACACAAAAAAACTGGGATTGAAAATCGAAAAAAATAAAAATTCTTTGCCGACGCCAGGGAGGATGGCAGTTGGCAAAGCCTGCGCCTTTGCCGACTGCTGACGGAGTGGCAGTCGGCAAAGGTGACGGTGTGAATGGCGTAAACCATGGCCTGCCTTTGCCGACTGCAATTCTTTGCCAACTGCCTGGCAGTCGGCAAAGCTAGGCAGTCGGCAAATCCTGTTTTGCCGACTGCAGGAAATTCCAGTTGGTAAAGGAACCTCTTTGCCGAGTGTCGAGAAAAAACAGTTGGCAAAGACAATTGCAGTCGGCAAAGAGCCAGTTTCCTGTAGGGCATGTCTTCGCTTGAGAAATACCTTCACGACAAGGACAATATAAAACTCCCAAAGGCTCACGGCTTGGCCTCCTTGTACGCTGGAAGCAGTAAAAAACAAAAGTCTACAGCAAACTTCCCAGCAAGTCTTTGTGAATACGAAGTGGTCAACTCCAAGTTTCCACACCCTTCGGAGTGGAAAATATCTCGAAACAAGCAGAAAGTTTCCAGAAAAGCACGGACATGTTCCGACTTCTCAAGCCTCTACATGATACACATCAAATACTTATATTACTAGTATGCGTTCTGGGTAAAGGCCACTTCTCAAGGAACTCACTAACAAAGCACATGTTTCTCTTAAGAGGTTAAGACAACTTGAAGTTTAAAGCTCATACTCACAAGTAGGGATGAAAACGGTACGGATATTTTCCGACCGTATTCGAGACCGAATCCGTTTAGAGAGGTTTTAATCCGTCTGTATCCGAGTCCGGATATTTAACATCCGATACCGTATTCGTATCCGAATATTTAAATCACATATTTATGACGTCGATATCCAATCGTATCATATCCGACATTTTTTATACTATCCGTATTCGAATCCGAATCCGGACATAAATATGAAAACAAATACGATATCAGTGATATCCGTCCGTATCCGATCCGTTTTCATCGCCACTCACAAGCGAGCACATCCTTTCTGAAACCCGAGGCCCTCGCACATGCGCGCCCCGGCAAGCTACAGCAATGCTATGCTCAGATATCAAACTTCGTCGCCGCCAAGTAAGGACTCTGGGGGCTGGTGAGGATACCAATTTTCAAGAGAGAATTTGTTCATGTTCATCGAACAATCCATCCGAAGAGAACCTCCGCTACTCATATTTGTGTCAAAAGATTTTTATTTTCAAGAAAAACTAAGGGATAAAGTCTTGCGAGATAAGTTTCTATCTCAATTTGCAAAAGTTGCAAAAATTCAATTACTACTCGGCTATAGCTTAAAACTCGGCTATAGCAGAAAGCAAAGCTCTAAGGAGCAAAATATCTGCAATAAGCAGAAAAGCAAAAGTTCTAAGGAGCAAAGATCTGCAACAAGCAGAAATCAAAGTTCTAAGGAGCAAAATATCTGCAATAAGCAGAAAAGCAAAAGCTCTAAGGAGCAAAGATATGCAACAAGCAGAAATCAAAGCTCTAAGGAGCAAAATATCTGCAATAAGCAGAAAAGCAAAAGCTCTAAGGAGCAAAGATCTGCAACAAGCAGAAATCAAAGCTCTAAGGAGCAAAATATCTGCAATAAGTAGAAAAGCAAAAGCTCGAAGGAGCAAAGATCTGCAACAAGCAGAAATCAAAGCTCTAAGGAGCAAAGATCTGCAACAAGCAGAAAACAAAGCTCTAAGGAGCAAAGATCTGCAACAAGCAGAAAAAAGCTCTAAGGAGCAAAAGAATTGCAAATCTGCAATAAGCAACCTAAGGGACTACTCAACCACTATACACATTGAATATTTCCCCTAATAACATCCAAAGTCTTCACCATTCTTTCTTCAAATATCGACGGAAATAAGGAAACTAACAAAGGGGCTCTCCTAAAGAAAAGAGACCCCAAATTATAGAGAAAGAAAGAGTACCAGAAAATGAAAGAAGGCCACAGCAAAAAAAACTTTAGAATCAAAATTTCAAGGAGCATCTTCACAAAAGAACTTGTTTCATTTATGACACAAAGGAAAAGACTATGGCCAAACAACTCAATATAAATTGAGGCTCCCAGAAACAACTTCATGGATTAAAAATCCAATGAAAAATCGAAACCACCCAAAGCGCGAACTTGATAAAAAAAAACTCGTATCACCCCTACTCAAATAGGGGATGATGTCTTTAAAAAAGCAAAACAATTTAAATTGCACAAAGTAACATGGTAAAATTATAATATACAAGATCCTTAAAGCAATCTAATGTTCCATGACAACAACCAGCATGTAGGGGCTTCCGAAATTATTTCTTGAAGAGGATCTAATATTTAGCAAAAACTTAGTAACAAACAAAAACATTGATTGCACCAGCTGGTCAACGAAGACAACAAAAGGTGAACAAGCTTTAACAAGCTTTTTGCGAAAACTATAGAAAATTCATCAGAAAACACTCTGAAGTTAGAAAGCAACAATCTAGGCTCAGTTCGACTGGATGTTTTATCGCCCTGTTTGCATGGCTGAAAAAGCCATGGCTAAAGTACTCTTCGCTGATTTGTTGCGAAAAAACACTGATAAGCCCAAACGAACAGAGCCTTAGACTTCGGGCATTGATGAAAACTCAAAACAAAAAAAGAGAAGGCAAAGATTTGATGAAACCTCAAACCCACCTAAACCATACATAAAAGCAAAACTTGAGTTAATTCTAGACATTAAAAATGCCTTCGTTGCCTCAAGCTCAACGGCATCTTTAATAACGCTTAGGGGCTTCATCTAAATAAAGGATTCTTTGTCAAATCATCAAAACAAATCCTTCTTCCTTCTTTTAAAAATACCATAAGTCTTTAAAACTTCTCAGAGGGGCTCACATAAATGACACGCACAAATTTACAATGGATTTTCAAGCAATTAGGTTGTTTTCAATTCGGTAGAAGTTCTTTGCATAATGAACAATCAACAAAGTAGTCTCTATTGTAAATTCCCATCAAAGTATAAATAAGAAAACTAGTTCCCTAAAAATAATCTTATCAACGGTCGAAATGTATACTTTAAATATACTCATGTAACGGCAAAACACCCAAAGTAGATAGCATCGTTATTCGAACAAGCAAAAAACGATGCTAACCTATCAAAAGAATCATAAAATATATTCACTAAGGTGAATTTTGACTTCAAAAATAAAGTCTGCATGTTATACTCGCTAGAAAGAGCGAACAATATTTCAAATTCACTAAGGTAAATTTTGACTTCAAAAATGAAGTCTGCATGTTATCTTCGCCAGAAAGAGCGAATAATATTTCAAATTCACTAAGGTGAATTTTGCCTTCAAAAATGAAGTCTGCAGGTTATCTTCGCCAGAAAGAGCGAATAATATTTTCAAATTCACTAAGATGAATTTTGACTTCAAAAAAGAAGTCTGTATGTTATCTTCGCCAGAAAGAGCGAATAATATTTCAAATTCACTAAGGTAAATTTTGACTTCAAAAATGAAGTCTGCATGTTATCTTCGCCAGAAAGAGCGAATAATATTTTCAAATTCACTGAGGTAAATTTTAACTTTAAAAATGAAGTCAGGTAAATTTGACATCAACACTAAGGTAAAAATTTAATTTCACAAAATACGAAGTCAATGCATCGCCTTCGCTTAAAAAGTAAGGGGACGGTGTTTTCAAATTCACCTAAAGTGAAATTTGATTTCACAAAATACGAAGTCAATTCATCACCTTCGCTTAAAAAGTAAGGGGATGGTGTTTTCAAATTCACCTAAAGTGAAATTTGATTTCACAAAATACGAAGTCAATTCATCGCCTTCGCTTAAAAAGTAAGGGGACGGTGTTTTCAAATTTACCTAAAGTGAAATTTGATTTCACAAAATACGAAGTCAATTCATCGCCTTCGCTTAAAAACGTGAGGGAGCGGTGTTTTCAAATCTACCTAAAGTGAAATTTGATTTCACAAAATACGAAGTCAATTCATCGCCTTCGCTTAAAAAAGTGAGGGGACGGTGTTTTCAAATTTACCTAAGTGAAATTTGATTTCACAAAATAACGAAGTCAATTCATCGCCTTCGCTTAAAAAGTGAGGGGACGGTATTTTCAAATTTACTAAGGCAAAATTTGATTTCACAAAATACGAAGCCTATGCATTGCCTTCATTTAAAAGTAAGGGAACGATGTTTTCAGATTCACCAAGGAAAAATTTGACTTCACCAAATACGAAGTCAACACACTGCCTTCACTCAAGAGTATGTCTTCACAAAATAACAAAGTCTATGCATTGCATTCGCTTAATAAAAAATAAAAAAAAGTTGTGTTTCGCCTTCGCTAAAAAATAAGGGAACATCATTCATTTCACTTAATAAATCATATTACATAAAAATGTCCACACAAATACACACATAAAAACACTTTATTCTGTCAACAAATATACATATCAAATATTTTCTGAAGCAACAATAGCTGCTGCTTCATCAATCAAATCTTCAACAACTATATCTAAAACATGATCAACCTCCGAACTAAGATAGTCTTCGGAAATATAGCTCGGCGAAACACTTGAACACGAAGACTGAAAACACACAAGGAAAATGCCATCAAAATTTGCTTTACAAATGTCTCCACATCACAACATAAGCACAAATACCTGAGAAAATTTGCTGCAATCAACAACACAAGGCAAACATCTCTCATTTTCAGCAATAGAGAAATCATTTTGAAATTCTAGAAACAAGCACATCACATCAGGAAAATATATAAAAAAAACCACAAACAACAAAATTTATGTTTGCTTACGTTTCACAAACACATCAAAAGAAGATTTTGCTTCTTTAGTAGCATACTCCAACCATAAAGAAGGCTCAGCAACAAAGTTACCTTTACACATTAACAAGGGCATAACCATAACTCCATCCTGTCCAAAGTTCAACATTTACAAAAACGTTAAAAGATTTTCAAAACCTCACCCCTCGAAGCTAAAATCTAAACTAAGACAAACTAAAGTACATGATCACGAGCATCATCGTCCCTCGCCCTCTCTTGTTCAATTCTTTCTTGCCTCCTCTCTGCCTCCACATCAAAAGCAATTCTCTTTTCAAGCTGCTACAAAATAAAATAAAACAACAGATAAGAAAAAACACAAGGAAAAAATAATGAATCAAAATCACATATAGATAACAGACTTTTTTTCATCTTTTGCTTGGCTTTCATGAAGGCATGCTCCCTTCCACCTTGGTTCCAGTATTCATGAAAATACTTCTTGCAAAGCATTTAAGTACGAGAAGAAACTTGGTTAAGAGATTCTACTGACGGAAACCTGTAACTTTGATCATACAGTTTTTCATACAAGGAATCATTAGCCTCCTTCATCAAGTGAAAAATGGCACGACTTGAATACATACAGCTCAAATTAGCAAAAGTCTGTAAAACAGTAGGCAAATCTTCATATTGGCGACAAAGCCAAGCAAAGAACGGATCGAATTCTCCAACCTCCCAACAAGGATCTTCTGGCTTCGCACCAAATTTATCATAGCAATATTTGCAAAGTTCCCACAAGCGATTGCACTTATTATGAAAATTCTGATCCTTTTCAAGAGATTTTTTTCTCAAGATAATTCTTCTCTCACACAACTTTCTCAAGATCTTTCTTCAAATTATCGTATTCTTCGGTCTTCGTTTTAAGTTTAGCTCCGACAGAAATACATCTAGACTCTATATTATGAAGAGCTTCAACTGTTTCTATTCTTTCTTTTTTCTTAGTAGCAAGTTAAGATTTCAGAGAATTAATCTCTTCAACCAAACTTTTTTCACGAAGTGCAGCATTTTTTTGCATCATCTTCAATCGACTTACGCAAACTCCTTTGCAAAAGTGCATTCTACATACAAAGTCAAAAATATGTTACAAATCGAAATAACAAATCTAAAAAAATATATATTTACGCAATAAAGATGAACAACCAAAATGATCGAACCTTGTAAATCATGGAAACACTGGCATCCGCCAACTCAAGCGAAGATTTGCCAACGAGCTCCAACTCTGATGCAGAAACATTAGACAAATCTTCATCAGAAACAGAATGCTCAGATTTAGCTGGCGAATTTTCAGAAGCATTCTTCTCCATGTGTGACATCTGAATATATATATATATATATATATATATATATATATATATATATATATATATATATATATATATATATATATATATATATATATATATATATATATATATATATATATACACACAAAACAACATATAAACACAAATAAGCATATGAAAGTACAAAACATAAACTAAAAAAATATTAACCTCAGAAGAATTACCTTCGCAACAAAAGAAGAAACGAAAGAATAAGGTAACTTCGACGAAAATTGACTTCGCGGAAACTTAAAATTTCAGCAGCACATCCCCGTCTTCAATCACGTACCCTAAAGAAGGGAATACAGCGCAGTATATATAGGCGGCTTCAGAAAATAACCGTTAAAAACACTGTTCATAGCATAACGGTCATAAACGACCAACTCCAAAGTTCAGGATGGTGTTTTTTATGACTTCGCTGTATAAAATTCAAAATTCACGAATTTCAGACCTTTGGAGTAGGCCTTCATTCGCGAGGGGCTACAGTTGGGGAATTAACTTCGTCCAAAAAAACTCAAGCCCAAACTTTGAAGTATGAAAGATATAAAAATATTCTAATGAAATTCACCTGCAGGAAAAAATACAGCGAAGAATGTATTTCGACTTCGTCGTCAAGAATTTAACTTCGCCTATCGACTTTGTCGTTCAACTTCGCCTATCGACTTCGTCGCCAAGAATTCAACTTCGCCTATCGACTTTGTCGTTCAACTTCGCCTATCGACTTCGTCGCCAAGAATTCAACTTCGCCTATCGACTTTGTCGTTCAACTTCGCCTATCGACTTCGTCGTCAAGAATTCAACTTTGCCTGTCGACTTCGTCGTCAGAAATTCAACTTCGCATGTCGACTTCGGCGTCAGGAAATAAAGTTCGCTGGACAGAGAAGTAGACAAGAAGCAAGAGATAATCTGAAGAAAACAAGTTCATTGAAGGAAAAGAAGATTGAACGCGAAAAAGAAGACTAAATTAGGAGGAAATGACTACTTCGCCCTTACTTAGATGAAGGGTTGTAAATATTAGGGTCAGGGGTAAAAAAGTTATTTTATATAAAATACGAAGACTAGGGCCCTATAAATACCCCATCTGACATATATGGTACGACCATGGAATGAATACAACTTTGCACAACTTTGTCTTGTCTAAAATGTTTTGATGATTGTGTGAATTGTGTCAGTTGACTTGAACTTTTCACCCAACATGCCCTGACTTGTGGGCCTTAAGAGGATGAAATGTCCCAGAAGGAACAGCGTTTCATCTACTTATCTGACCTGGATTATCTGTAATTTAAACGTCGATCCCTGCTTCGGAGGTCACGCCAGCCCAGCCAGGAAGCCCACATGTACGTGCCAGGCTGGTTTTGACTATTGTCTTGGGCTTCCGAGTTCCTGGACTGCGCAGCCCATGCTCGAGCACATATTTCCTTTTGCTAATACTGTTTTAGTAGTAGACAATGGTCTGGTTCGGCTGGCTGGTGGCTGGTGCTGATTTGTTATGAGAGAAAAATATTGCTGACTGGCTAGTGACTGGTGGCTGGTGACTGATGTTGAATTGATGTGAGAGAAAAGTGCAGCCAGCCAGCCGAACGAGGCCAATATTTCAACGGGCTACATTGTTCGATTGCAGCACAAATCTATTCAGCCAATGCACATAACGCAAAAGCTAACGCGCTGGCGGTCGTGCCACGCGACTAGCGCGCGACTGGCCTGGTGGCCTGGCCTACCATATCCATGTACGTGTGCGTTTCCCCCTAAAAAAAGCTCCTATGGATTGACGGCCTAACTTGTCCCTGTTACACTCGTTGGTTGACAGCTTTGGTACGGATTATAGAATAACTTAGGTAAATAAGTTGTCTTTAATAACTTTTGTACATAAATTGTATTTCATAACTCTTATATTTTCAAGTTTTGGCATAAGTTATAGGTTAATTCGTTTCTTTGTGTTTAATAACTTTTGTGTTTTCAAGTTTTTCATAAATTATAAGTTAAGTTAATACATATAAATTGTTGCTAGAATAAAATTTTTTGAAACAAATGCAATTAGGGCCTAGTTTTGTTTGCCTCGCTACAAAGAACATACCCGTGCAGACAGAATTGTAAATGAATACACCATTCAAAAGTTCATGATACAAACTACCATTCTGGTTCACAGCAACAAAGATAAGGATGGAGTCAACAACAACAACGGTCAAACTATCAAGGTAAGTACCCAGACGATTACTATAATTCTTCTAATTCTAATCAGCCATCCTTAAGAGATTTGATCTTAGAATAGGCTAAAATTAATGAGAATATTTCCAAAAAGATTGCTTCTAATAGCTTGTGTCAGAGTCCAATTGAGCACATGCAATCACAGATGGGTTGCGCTATAACCGTGTCCATATATATATGTGCCATGAATATTCTCTTTACATAGGTTATTAGTGCATTTCAGCCTAGTATTTTTTCTTAAGTGCATTACTTTCCCATTATTTGGTGGGATGATTCGGCTTGCTTGCCCACATGGAGTTGGATCTTCTTCTGCTATATCCTACAACTAAAAATAAAGAAAGTAAGACCATTGTTTCGTGCGACAATCGTACGTGGCAACGTGCACGAAATCTTCTGAAATTTTTATTATAGCCTCCACATACGATATCACGACATCTCAACAAGTTTCATGATTTCCAAACTTCGTTTGCTTTTTATAGAATTTAAAAACACTTTGCACGCAAGTTCGCGGTCATGTTTCGTGAACAAGATGTCCAAAATTTCGGGTCTGTTCCTGGATACGGCCTCACACTACACTCAATAACATAACTATCATTTTTTGAATCATTAAATTCCATTATTCGTACCACGTGCAGTTCAAATTTATATTTTTTGAAAAAATTCAAGTAAATGAAATAAAGTAACTAAATATATCAAAAAGTAACAAAAAAAGTCCCAAATTGTCACATGGAGTTCCTGGTACTATAGCAGGGCTGCCAAGAAAAATTGGGGGCCAAAACAAAAAAAGAGAAAACTTTGCCAAGTGTCAGATTAGGGCATTCGGCAAAAGGGGTCTTTGCCGAGTGTCCACAGACGGTGGTGTGGCGGTGGTGTGGCACGGGCAGTCAAGCGTCATGGGTCAGACGCGTTGGCGGGCGGTGCGGTGCGGTGCGGCACAGCGCTCGCGTCAGCAAGGCGGCACTGCATGGGCAGTCGAGAAGGAATGACAGGCAGTGCGGGCATGGCGACAAGGAATGACAAGCAGGCGACGCGCCCACGAATCATGCGACCGGCAAAGGAGCTCCGTGCAGCTCGTCGATGGAGGGGGGTGGGCAACCTCGCAAGTCGCAAGCATGGAGGCGTAGCAGCACAGCACGTTGGATTAGTGCCGCACAAGTCTGCCTACACTACACCCACGTGGTGCTGCGCCTATTCCTGCCGGTGCAGTTCGATTCCAAGTTCTGCGCCAGGCCCGATGTGCTCCCTGACGGCACCTACGTGTCCTGCAGCACGCGCGTGTGAGAGCAGAAATTGCTTGCTCCAGAAGAAGAATAGGAATTACAGTACGGAATGTAGTTTTACTAATAACAAAAAGTGCTTGGAAGTAAGGAAATAACAAAATACATTCCGGTCTGTCTCTCTCTTTGTCCGGCTCAGTATTTATATCCGTCTAGCCTAGCCACTCGGGGCCGGAGATCTTGACATTGGGCTGGCGTTCTCGGGTGGGCCTGGTCTGCTGGCTTGTAGAGGCTTCTTCAGGGTTGGTCTTTAGTACAGATGGAGCGGGGACGCTGACAATCCCCTCCCCTTGAGACCTGGGATGACCCCAGGCCGGCGCCCTCGGAAAGCGCTGCTTCAGGGGCACCAGTAGCTCCCAGGTGGCCAACGATGGTGGCATTCGCGACCATTGGATCAACACTTCTTCAGCCGGTGGATCTCCCGTAGTAAAGCGACGATCCAATATTGCTTGAGGAACCTGAAATGGAACAAGCTCATCTGGCAAAACATCAGTGACTACCTGTTGTCCATGCGATGCTTTCAACCGGGAGACATGGAATACTGGGTGGATAGCAGATGATGGAGGCAACTGCAATTTGTAAGCAACAACACCGATTTTGTCAAGGATCTTGTATGGGCCAAAGAAGCGGAATGATAACTTCTGGTTGGAGCGCTTAGCCAATGATGACTGAACATAGGGCTGAAGCTTAAGGTACACCCAGTCCCCAATAGCAAACTGGCGTTCAGAGCGGTGCTTATCAGCTTGGCGCTTCATGCGCGTTTGGGCGCGGCTGAGGTGCTTTGGATCAGTTATTGCATGACAGAATGCTCTTCCAGCCAAGTGCTCAGGTCAGAAACAGGAGTGGCCTCAGGAGGAACGAGACCAAAATGACGAGGAGGAAAACCATATAAGACTTCAAAAGGGGAGCGACCCAAGGAGGAATGGTAGGAAGAATTATACCAAAACTCTGCTAGAGGAACCCAATGAACCCATTTGGAAGGACAAGCATGAGCAAAGCAACGTAAAAATGTTTCAAGTCATTGGTTCACCCGCTCGGTTTAGTTATCCGTCTGCGGGTGATAGGCAGTGCTCATGCGCAAGGAGGTACTAGTGATAGAAAACAGCGACTTCCAAAAAGCACTGGTGAAAACACGATAACGATCAGATATGATGTCTTGGCAGAGCGCAACCAGATATATTGTTGTCCGAGGTGCCGGAACGGTCCGCACGCCAGACACATGCAGCGAGAGTTTGAAGTGCCATCGGGCATGGACGTGGCAGTGCTAGGGCCATCTGGCCTAAATGGCTGAACTCCTAGGCCCATGCATGTCTTTGCCACTGGCGTTAGAGGTACGGACTGTGCCACCCAACCCTGAGTAACCGGATGTCCTGCGGCCATAGCCCTAGATATATTGTGCGCTTTCCGATGTCTTGGCAGAGCGCAACCAGACTCACCTGGGTTGGAGAAAGATGGGTAGCAACGACTGCAAGAATTGCCGAGGAGATGGCATAGCGATGGAAGAAGCCAGTACAAAAATAAGAAAAGCATGGTGCCCGAATTCTGATTGACACGACAACATGAAGAAAGAGAGAGATACAAAGACAAGTTTATTAAATTTTATAGAAAGAGCAAAACATAATTTCTCCCCATTACAACAAACTGACACTTTTGCTAGTATAAGAAAAAAAAGGAATTAAAGGGAAAAAGGATCTTTTCCTTTTAGACACTATGCTCGTTGTGTCAGTTGGGTCAAGCTGTGGCCATGCTCGGGCTTCCGTCGGTCGGGGGCTCAGGGCCATGCCGAGCCCCACATCTCTTGGTGGAGGTGGTAGGTGAGCTCGGGCTCTGAGGGTAAGCGCAAGCATACCTGATGGGTATAGTCTCCGAGCGATCCTAGAGGGATCGATCGGGGATCTATTGGTTGGGAGCCTTCCTCCCGAGGACTTCACATACCTCTAAGTTTGAATCTCGTCACCTGGTTCAATTCGGCACATGGCACACGGATCCTCAATCGTGCACTAGCCAATTTCCTTTGTTTCCTATCCCTCCTAAAGGTATAAATAATTCCTTACTAAATTAGCGAGACTTCTATTATTAATTGCCTATACTGACTAGGTTTTTATAGAAAAATATTATCTCGTGGACTCGGGTTATCCAAACCGAACAGAATACCTTGCCCCTTTCAAAGGAACTACATATCATATACCACAATATCATCATCGTTCCAAGCGTCCACCTCAAGGGAAGTATGAGATGTTGAGTTTCTTGCATTCGTCCCTTTGAACTATCATTTGAGCGGTCTTTCGGAGTCTCGAAGCAAAGGTGGCGTATATTGAAGGGCATTAATGCACAGCTAAAGCAGATGGCTCGAATAACCAGTACATCATCAACCCACCAATAAGATTATGTCTCAATAGCGCCCATATCCTGTACTTCTCACAAATATAACAGCTAAAGGTATATAGGATGCTTTGAATACAATATCCTAAACACCAATATAAGCTGATAATTTGAATTTATTAACAGAAAAAACTCTTGAACCTTACTCATTCCCATTCAGCATTACTCTACTATGTTTAAAAGGAAAGCAGCAGCTGACGTCCCTAACATCTTTCTATGCATCTGAAGACACTATCATGCTGCCAATCAAGAGCACTCAATTCAGCTTAATCTCTATACCTAAAAATATATGGACGGGAATCGTTTGCGCATCGCATCGCCACGCTCTCGCACCGTTCTGCGCGCCCACGTCGCTTCCGCATCGTCAGTCTGTCAGGTGGAGCTCCACAACGAAGCAAAGTCGGCATCGGAATCGGACATCCCCGCGCGCTGAGGCTGCTGCGCGTGGGCGCGGCTGTGGGCAAGCAGTGGCATGGCGGTGGTGGCCCCGGTGCTAGGAGACGAGTGCGAGCGCAGGGTCAGAATCGGCGTTCCGGATCGCGGAGACGGCGGCGGCGAGGTGCACGTCGGGGAGTGGACCAGCTCAGGTCGGTGGAGCGGGCGGCAAGCACACGTGCAAACGAGGCCGCGACAGCAGGGGCGATGGCCAGGCTCAGTCTCTGGCCGTCGCGGCGGTGCGGGAGCGGACTGACGCAGGGCACGAGCCTGGCTGACATCAAACGTTGCGGCGTGCTGCTGCGGTGGCGGCAGATGCCTCACTGACATCAAATGCTGCTGCGGCGGCGGCGGCCGCGAGTCTGCGTCCGGGACAAGCTCGACAACGAAAACGAAGCAGAGTCCACGTTCGGGGCGAAATCGACCTGTCTCTGACGACGTCTTGCGCTTGCCACCATAATGCCATCACAGTCCACGTTCAGAACGAACTCGACCTGTCTCTGACGACGTCTTGCGCTCACCACTATAAACCATCACGAGTCCTTTGTCTCAGCTGCACATGTGCACGGGTATTCTATTCAGGAAATCACAATGGAGGCACATGATCCTAAAGTAGTTGCTCCAACTCCTGAACAAATCACAACTGTCAAGGTACATGCATTTTCACGTAATATTATGGAGATTGTTCCAATTCTTTTCCTACCTTGCACGGTATTTTCATTGTGTTCTCATTATATGTTTTAACCAATCTTGTTTTATTTGTGGATCATCGTGCTCAGGTATTAAGAACTGGTCAAGTTCCTGCTGAATTTGCAGTGCCCAAGCCTGATGAGAAAATGGCTGATGCTTCAGAGGAAGCTGAGAAGATGCATAAAGATGGTCAGAACCAAGAGGGTGAGGATGATGGGCAAAAGCAGGACGACGAAAGAAACCAAACAAGAAGAGGTATGTAATGATATTCTAACAGATGCATTGTGTACATCTCTGTCAATATCCCTTGTGCAATGCAATCTCGAAGGCATGTATCTGTGGGATGCAATCGAATCCGATAAGGTTGAGCGATGTTGAGATCGGCTCGCTCTGGGCACCATGATCTGTGGTGTGCCTCAAGATATGCACTCCATGCTCCTGAACAAGAAGTCAGCGAAGGAGGCTTGGGAGGCAATCAAGTCGGTGCGTCTCGGTGCGGAACGTGTGAAGGAGGTGAATGCACAGAAGTTGCTGGCGGAGTTTGAGTCCATCGCGTTCAAGATGGGTGATACCATTGATGACTTCGCCGTGCGGATTAGCAAGTTGGCCACTGATCTGCGTGGCCTTGGCAAAGAGAGCCATATGGTGACGGACTCTTCATCATCGTTCGGTGCTAAGGACGGTGGTGGTGGGCATTATGCCAAGAAGGACAAGACTAGAGCACGCGGCGGCGATATGCATGACTCTGGTGCCAAACTAACGTCGATGGGTACACCGCGACGGAAGGGCAAATGCCGGAAATGTGGAATCTATGGCCACTGGGGAAAGGAATGCAAAAAGGCTCCAAAGGAGGAGCACACCGCCACACTCTCCAAGTGCCAGTTCTCAAAGTGCCAGCTCGGGTACACCTGTTCATACACCTACACACATACAGTGGGCCACGCTGCCTACTAATGCCTCTGAAAACTCTGACGGTGCACCGCTGTGTTACAGGAGCATCCCAAATCTACTCGACTCCACTAATGAAGTGCTCAACTTCGAGTATAGTGGTTTTATGCCTTGTTGCGGCTGAAGAACTGAGGACAGTGGATGAAGCATTGTCTGAAAAATGCTGGAGGCAGGCGATGTAGTCAGAGAAGCAGGCGATAGAAGACAACAGAACTTGGGTTGTCAGTGATCTACCAGCCAAGCAGAAGGCTATAGACCTGAAATGGGTCTTCAAGGTGAAGAAGGACCCAGAGGAAAACATTGTCAAGCATAAAGGAAGACTAGATGCAAAAGGCTATGCTCAACGTCAGGGAGTGGACTTCGACGAAGTGTTCGCTCCTGTTGCTAGAATTGAGACTGTAATGGTGTTGTTGGCACTAGCAGCACATGGTGGTTGGGAAGTGCATCATATGGACATGAAATCTGCATTTTTGAATGGTGACCTAACTAAAATTGTGTTTGTGCAGCAACCTTCAGGTTTCATTGTTGGCAGTGGGGACAAGGTGCTGAAACTGAAAAAGGCATTGTATGGCCTTAGGCAGGCTTTGTAAAGAGCAAGCTGGAACATGCTGCATACAGGAGGAGCAGTAAGAATTCTTTTCTTCTTGTTGGAGTATATGTTGATGATTTGATCATCTCTGGACCCAATGTCAGTGACATCAACAAGTTCAAGTCAGAGATGAAGAAAAAATTCAGCATGAGTGATTTGGGCCTCCTG
Source organism: Saccharum hybrid cultivar R570 (assembly GCA_038087645.1). Taxonomy (NCBI): domain Eukaryota; kingdom Viridiplantae; phylum Streptophyta; class Magnoliopsida; order Poales; family Poaceae; genus Saccharum; species Saccharum hybrid cultivar. The sequence goes on along the minus strand of JAQSUU010000743.1, from coordinate 6,305,068 downwards.
AGTTATTACTTGGGTATAGAGGTGAAGCAAGGAAATGGGGGAATCATACTGAGTCAGAGCTCCTATGCTGTGAAGATACTTGAGGGGGCAGGCATGAAAAACTGCAACCCTTGTGACACACCTATGGAGTGTCGGCTCAGGCTCAGCAAGAAGGAGAGAGAAGTTGTGGATCCTACAGCATATATGAGTATAATTGGTAGCCTCAGGTATATTGTCAACACCAGGCCAGACCTTGCTTATGTGGTGGGTGTTGTGAGCAGATACATGGAGGCACCAGGGAGAGAGCATTGGGCTGCTGTGAAGCATATCCTGAGGTATCCGAAGGGAACAGTGGGATATGGCTGCAAGTATGAGAAAGGAGCTGAACTGAAACCCATCTTGCTCGGGTACAATGACATTGATTTTGCAGGAGATGTCGAGGATAGAAAGAGCACTACATGCGTTGTGTATTTCCTTGGCAACAGTCTGGTGACATGGGCATCACAGAAGCAAAAGATTGTTGCATTGTCCTCCTATGAAGCCGAATATGTGGCAGCAGCAGCAGCGGCGTGTCAAGGCATATGGTTGAGCTGGCTGATAGCAGATATGATGGGAACGAAGGAGGCGACAGTGAAGCTAGTCATGGACAACATGTCCGCTATCGCTCCCAGCAGGAATCCAGTGCACCATAATCGCAGCAAGCATATTGATACTAAGTATCATTTTATCCACGAGTGCATTGAAGAGGGCAAGGTGGAGGTCGATCATGTTGGGACTACAGGGCAGCTCGCCGACATCTTCACCAAGTCACTGGGGCAAGTGAAGTTCGTGGAACTGAGGAGTGCTCTGGGTGTCGTCGATGTGCATCAAGTTTAGGGGGTGATTTGTTAGCTAAATTGTTGCACAACATTATGTAATTTTCATTCTAGTTAGAATTATGCATTAGTCAGGTTAGGGGCAAGGCGTGATCGATGGCGTGCTTGGTCACAACACGGCCCGGTCCAGTTCAGTCGGTCTCGCGCCATGGCATGCCGAGCGCATGCAGCGCGCGCCGCAGAGAAACGACATGGCGTGGGGGGCTTGCTTGTTGCAAGCCCGTGATTGTAGCACGCATTTGTGTATAAAAGCATGAATAAAAGATTGAAGGGGCTGTGATGTTGGCAGCGCCAAAATATCCACTTTTCTCGTGTGAGTTTGTTGTGAGCGTTTCCATCTATTTGTGTGCTTGCCATGGTCACCGCGCCGTCGCCGACGTTCACGATCCGTGCTCGTAGCTGTGTTCGGTTCCAACAGAACATACATCTTCCCTTGCCACAATATAACAGGGATGCAGCCTTTCATGTGCTATTTTCCTTGTCACGATATATAGATGTGAAATATTTTCTACATTATTTTCCTATCATACATGTATGCATTTATTCCTTGGCATCTACAAGTAGCAAACGTATTTGTGTGTAGCAAGGCTGTAAACACTTTAAAACATTATTGTGTAATGAGCTCTAGTATGGTTGATAGATGGAATTGAACTTGGCTGATGATCCTACGCATGGATTTCACAATAAAGTTTCAGTTCAGACCTAAAAGTGGCAGCCCGCCGAAAACGTGAGCACCAGACAATCCGGTGATCACAGATTGTCCGATGGGTTCACCTGGGCCGAGTCTGAGTAGCTCTCGATTTCTTTTGCTAGGATGGTCCAGCTAAGGCTGTCTTTGTTCGACCTCCTTTAGTGATCGTTTGAAGCGCATTGTTTGTATATGTTCAAACTCTTCTTAATAAAATGATATGCAACTCTTTTGCATATTCAAGAAAAAAAATAAAGCATCCAATTGATAAAATCATACAGTGTTTACTACTTTTTACATCTCGAAACCCAAGAATCTCTTTCAACACTAATTCTTTTCTCTTTCTCTCTTTGAATCAAGACAACTTGATATGCTTTACATGGCCGTGCCGACCCTAGAATAACCCTAAATGCACTAAACTACACAAGATCCCTCCTGGGCATGTGTTTGTATGTTCACCCAAAGAAGAAGATACAAGCTCTAATGTTGCGGACGACGCGGGCTCCAGCAACACAGGGCTCGGTGGCACGGGCTCCAGTGGAGGGCAAGGCACCGGTGAGGACGAGGCACAACCGCCGCGTTGTGCGAGTGTGCAAGGGAGAGGGCTTGGGAGATGAAACAACTAAAAAATCTAAAAGGGAGTGGCCCCCCCCAATCCATCGACGACTGAGATAGTGCCCGTGGTCACAAGTGCATGTGGCACTGCACTTTCGCCATGTCTGAAATCTTTTGCCACAATTCATTTACTAAGCAACTACGTGCTCTCTGATTCACGTTTACAGAAAATTGAAGAAGAAATAGCTGGTCCTTACCACTTGTTTCCAACCGGCCTATCGAAACTTCCTTCACTCTATATACAACAATCTTCTGGCTACATGTCTATTTTACATTATATAAGGTTCCGCTTGGTGCAATGTTACAAGTTTACAACCACTACTAAAGACCAGGCACCCAACACTGAATCAGAGCAAGCTGAACCTGATGGGCAGGATAGTGTAGCCCATCCGGCAAGAGAAGAACTTGAAGCGCTGAAGCCCAAACAAAGCAGCCGCGAGAGGCATCGTAGCGTTTTGGTGCGTGCCCTCGAGTGTGCGGGATACCTAGGCAGTAGATTATAGATGCAGCTGCGCTGTGGGGGTCACGTGTTGGAAGGTGATCTTAGCTAATCCAAGATTAATCACGAGATTAACTTAGAAGCTAAGTTTTGGTCCACCTATCAGCTACCTATCCAACTACAGAAGTCTTGTCGCGATTAGCGGCAACCCTAAGTTCGCATGGGGACGGGCACCTGTCCCACAGGGCTATATAATAAGGGGTGACGCCCAGGCTAAACCCATCGATATTTTTCAATCCCCAAACCGATCACTAAGGGTGCTGGAGGGTTCAAGAAGGTCCGACCCCATCCAGGTCAACCTAGGTGGTGTCCAGAACACCACCATTACCCCGTGCAACCTCTTGCTCATCGAAGGAGGGCATCCAACCTTCATACATAAATAGTGTTAGGATATATTTATATTCAGATCATAGACTAAGCCTTCTTTTACTTCGTGTGGCCATTGCAGGGCTGGCAAGGGCTGCTCTTTTGCTTCTTGTGGCCATTGCTGGGCTGTCAAATGGCACAATATCATTCTTTGCACCTCCTCTAGCAGCCTCTTTGTTGTTCGCTTTGGCCTCCACTTTCTTTTTGGCTATCACAATTGTTTTGGCATTGACCTCAATAGGAAATGGTTCAAGCTGATTTGAACCACTTCTATACCTACAATTATGCATGTATGGCAGCAATGAATATAGTATAAATGAGAGTAAAAAGTTAAGAGAAATTGAATTTCAGAATTAGATGTCTACCTTTTTGATGGTCCCGAGTTTGAATCAGCATATTTGCCCCTTTTCTTACTTAAAATCTCAATGCTACGGCTATTGTGATATTAACGTAAAGTGATTAGTTGCCAATCTAAGTATTCAATAATTGTAATAAAAAATCAGCACCAGTAGGAATTACCTTTTAGATGCTCCAGAACTAGAATCAACACATTTTTGCTTTTTCTTAGGTGTTGGTTTCATGCTTTGACTATATTCAGTAGGTACACACTTAGAATTCAGCAAGTAATCATGAAAGTAAGTTTGCATTGAGTTTGAAAGTGCAAACCTAGGTGGAAAAGACATAGTTGCTGCTGGTGCTTTGTCCTGAATAGGCCGTGGAGCGCGTGCGGAGGAGCTGCACCACACTAATTTCATCTCTCCATCCAAGCAGTTAGCAGATGAAGCAGCAGCATTTTTTGGCACGCTCAAGGATTCCAGTACGTAGAGACCGTTCTTCTCTTGTGGAGCGACTGCGACGCCGACCAGATTGGGCCCCGCGTACAGCGTCGCCCGGTCTCCATCAAACCACGTGCAGATCCTGCTCCTCGTGAGCACACGTACGCTGATGAGATCCATTTTGATCCCTGGCGCAAGGTGGACATCTGGGATTGTGAAGCCTGCGGTTACCATCTGTATGTCGCCGATCTTGGTGATGGGCAACGTGTTGCCGTTCGCTACCGTGACCGTCATCCCAGCCGGCGCGTCGTGGAGGTTGGAGAGGAGGCTCGGGTCTCCAACCACGTGGAAACTGGCACCTGAATCCAACAGGAGCTTTGGCGGTGGCGGTGGCGCTGCTGGCTGTGCTGCTGGCTGAGCTTCGTCACCACTAGGTGGTGCTACTGGCTGTGCTGCTGATACGGATGCAGTGTAAGCAAACATGTCGTCGATGTTTGCCGGCGTTCCTCTTCCACTTCCACCCACCACCGCCGTATTCAGCAACGGCGAGGGGAGATGGGAGCGAGCTAGGGCGCCGGGCGGATTCAGAGCCATCGTGTGGACGAGCAGGGACAGCGGCGCCGCCGTCGCTGTCGCTACTCGATCGCTAGGGTTCGGTTTTTTTTTTTCTGCTCTGCTGATCCCATTCGATTTGGTAGAGTCGGGGGATGGTAATATAATAAAGCCTCGCATGGGCCTGGGTGGTTGTCGTCGTCTTGGGCTCCGTGACTCGGAAAACGCACAGAGGGAAATGAACGACGGAACAGTATATATACTAGCAAAAATATGTAGTCCTACATGGGCTGCGCAATATAATCCAGGAGCTCGGAAGCCCAAGACAAGAGTCAAAATCAGCCCACGTGGTCATATAGCAGTCCCGGACTCCACGCAGCGTCGCAGCGACGTGCACGTGTCTGAAATCATTTGTCCCGATTCATTTACCAAGCAATGACGTGCACGATTCATGTTTGCAGAAAATTAAAGATAGCTATTCCTTAGAGCAACTCCAACAATTTGTCATCCCTCCTCCCCATCCTTCATTTTTTGGCAAATTAAGAAAAAACACTATCCAATAGTTTGCCATCTCTCTTCCCCATCTTTGCCAAGTTCACATAATTCCCTCCACAGCGCGGATATATGCGCGCTCGTGACCCGCGCGCATCCAGTCGCGAGACGCGTCGCCACCTTCTTCCCGCGAGCGCGAAGGGCTTCTTCCCGTGCGTGCGTTCTTCTTCTTCTTGCGACGGTGATCGAGATCTCGATCGTGTACGTGAAGCCAAGTTGCTACGGTTCTGCCGGCGGAGATCATCACCGAGGCCGGTGGCTGCTAGGGTTCGATCAGGTATGGTCTTTGTTTTTGGATTCCGCCGGATGGGTTTGGATAGGGTTTAGGGTTCCGACGTGGTCGATTGTAGACGTGCTGATGGCCGACGTGCTGCTGGCCGACGTGCTCCTATGCCTGCTTTTGCCTATACGTCATGGTGGACTGCTTGCCCGGCTGCTGCTGCCTTCTTTGCTGCTGCTGGAGTAGTACATGGTGGACTGCTTGCCATCAGCACGTCGGCCATCACCGGGGCATAGCAGCACGTCGGTATGCCCCGGTGACTGCAATGCCCTAGTGAATGGTTGCCCGGCTGCTGATGCTTGCCTGCTAGTGTCATATAGTGTTTGGATAGGGTTCGGTTGTATTCTTCTTTTTTTCATGGTTTATAGAAGCACTAGATGACACTGTTTTCATGGTTTATTTGCATTTGTATTATTTTTTTTGTTCAATTTGCTCCTACTGTGATAAGTACTAGATCATACTGTAATTCTTCTTCATTTGTAGATTTGTTCAAATGGAAGGAGGGGGGTTTTGGACAGGCATGTTGACGGGAGATGATGGCCATGTTCCTGGTTTGGAGGACATCACGTTCCTGATGACACAAGGAACTCAAGAAACTCATGATCTTCCTGTTGAAGTTGAAGAACTTGACGTGCAAGTACAGCCAAGTCAAGATGTTCAGCGCCGGGTTAGAACAAAGGGGTTGGCTAAGAGGACGTGCATGCTCCTGTACTACTCGCTACGTTTCTGAAATTTTCCTTGGCCGAACGCTGGATGCGACGACAGAATGCTCCTTTTATTTAAATATATGCTTGCTATTGTATTCCATGGGAACGTGCATGCTCCTGTACTACTCGCTACGTTTCTGAAATTTTCCTTGGCCGAACGCTGGATGCGACGACAGAATGCCTGTGCTTGTGATTGCCTGGATGTGTGGACGTGCATGCTCCTGTACTTCAGTGAAGTGAAAGAGAAGATTTTTGTGCTTCTGTGATGCTGGTGGCCGGCAGATGCAGGTCCAGATGCAGTGAACTGCTCTAGCTGCTGCTCCTGGCGTGGGCGGCATGATGTGACAGAGAATTTTTTTTCAACTGCTCCTATTCTCTCGACAGAAGATTGCTCCTGGCCATGTCAATGTGCTGTGCTAATGACAGAGGATAAACAAAGATAAAACAAAGATTGCTCTGATAAAAACATAAAATGATAGTTACAGATAGCACACAGGATAAACAGGTAGCACAATAACACTTTATGAAAAAATTGTTCATTACACTTGCATGAAAACATAAAATGATCCTAACAATAACATGAAAATAGAATGTAGCTAATATAAATCTGGATGATGGTTCCACAGGTGCTCGATGAGGTCTTCTTTCAACTGGAAATGTGTTTCTGGGTCTCTAATCCTTTTATGAGCATCAATAAATTCAGCAAGTGTTCGAGTAGCCTGGCCACGAGAAGGTTGCACATTTTGGCCACCATAATCGAACCGCTCATCTGGGTCGACGAATCCTTCATCTTCTACAATCATATTGTGCATGATCACACAAGCCCTCATGATCAAACAAAGTGTCTCTCTGTCCCAGAAGCGTGCAGGTCCTCAAACAATAGCGAACCTAGATTGCAGAACCCCGAAAGCTCTTTCGACATCCTTCCTCGTTGCTTCTTGTGCTTGGGCAAAATACTTGTTCTTGTTCCCCATAGGAAGTGAGATGGACTTAACTAAAGTAGCCCATGTTGGGTATATACCATCTGCTAGATAATAACCCATGGTGTAATCGTGGCCATTAATGGTGTAGTAGACATCTGGAGCTCTACCCTCTGCCAGGTTTGCAAATAACGGAGACCGGTGAAGGACATTGATGTCATTATGAGACCCAGGCATTCCAAAAAAGGCATGCCATATCCAAAGGTTGTTCGAAGCAACAGCTTCTAAAATGATAGTGGGCTTCTCCACATGCCCCTTGTACTGACCCTGAGATTCTACTGGACAATTCTTCCACGCCCAATGCATACAGTCAATGGACCCTAGCATTCCAGGGAAACCATTTTTCTCACCAAGTGCCAGTAAACGTGCTGTGTCGGCCTCATTGGGATGTCTGAGGTACTGATCTTCAAATAAATCAACAACTGCAGCAGTGAACCTACGAAGGCTCTCAAGTGCAGTACTTTCGCCAATGCAAACATACTCATCTGTAGCATCAGCAGGAACCCCATATGTGAGCATACGAAATGCAGCAGTGACTTTTTGGAAGCAACTTAATCCAAGTACATTGGCCGCATTTCGTTTTTGCATGAAGTAATCATCGTGTGACTCAGTGGTATCCAATATGCGTAGGAAAAGCTCCCTACTTATCCTGTACCTGATGAAAATAAACAACAGTTTAACAACACATATAGTACGTATAGTACCGGGCTAATCAAAGGTGAATGAGCACCAACCTCCGACGGAATAAATGTGGACCGTACATCGGATTTTCCGCCAAATAATGTTGAAACATCCTTCGATGGCCGCCTTCTCTATCACGATAAATAACAACATGGCCAGGGACATAACCAGCAGGTCGCCATTTATGACCCGAAAACGTTTGCACAATTCGAGTAGCTGTGATGATGAAATAATCATCGTCATCTGATGATGAATCGTCGTCCAACTCTTTTTGGAGAAGTGATTTGAAACCACTCATGGCTTCAACTGCAAATGACAATTGTAACAACAATCAATCTGTACAGCATCCTGACCTTTTCCATCCATAGCTAAGAACATCTGTACTATACAGATAGTATACAATCTGACGTGCTTTGCCCATCTTTCCTAGAACCATCTGTGTAAGCGGCTGTACCTGTCAGATGGCATACGATGGCCGGCCAGTAGTTGAGGGCGGGCGGCTGGAACCACCTACCTAGCGATCTGCACCTCCTGGCGGCTGCCTGGAAAGTCCTGCCGCTCGGCTGGGATGTCCTGGTGGGCCGGCTGGCAGGTCACTGAGGAGACCTAGCTAGCGATCTGAACCACGATACGAAGGAGAAGAGATGGCGGCGGCGTTTTGGCACGAGCACACGCGAGGGAATAATAATTCCCGTGACAAAAAAATCATATCGTGGACCCAACTTTTGATTTTGCCAAGTGAATTATGACAAACTATTGGAGATTGACTTTTTTTCCTTTGCCATATCATTTGGGGAGTTGCCAAACTCCAAGATTTGGGAAACAAAATATCCCAAACTGTTGGAGTTGCTCTTACCACTCGTTTCCAGCTAGCCCATTTGGAGTTCCTTCACTTTATATACAATAATTTTGTTACGATATCTATACCTGATAATGCTACAAACAGCCAAACAGGGCGTTCGACGCCAATGACTCCCCTCCGGACGCGTGGCGTGACGTGCACGACAATATTACCTCACTGCCGCATACGCCGCTCACGTAAATAAATAAAAAACAAATTCAACTCCTGGCCGCCTCACCTCGCTCCGCACGTGCCGCCTACCCAACGAGCTCCTCTTTCTCATGCTTTCCCATATGAATCCTATTTCAGTTTCAAGGCTAGCTGCGACAGGGTAATAAGCTAAGCATCGTTAATTTCATGGTACGATAATTTGCTAATGAGGATTTCAGCAGCCATATCATTATTTTTTCCTACGGCCTTAAAAAACACAATGGTCTCTTTGGTGTCCTGTATGGTTCTGTAGCCTGTTGGCAATCGTTTCCTACCAGAAGCGGTGTACCTCTTGTCCTCTTTCAGTGCCATATTCAAATTCCTAATCTTTAGCTGCATATCTCGATTTTTATCAACTGCCACGAAGCTCCTATCAAGCGCTGCATCCTTCTCGTGAACACTGTTTACCACAAACGCTTAATTATTGTCACTCCCTCCTACAAGAAATGCATGGCATTTTCGACCAGAGACTCCAACTAGCAGTAGCTAAACAACTTGATATTTGCCGCTTCTCATGATGGATGCCATTCAGTAAGCAAATGTTTTTTTAAAAATCTTTAGTTGGCAACACAATCCTTCCTCCCTTTGATCTATGCCATGCCTATATTTTTTTGATCCACGCATTATTAGTCTATATAATCCTATATCTATGCGCACATATGCATGGTTCATATGGAATTATTATAAAAAAAACATACATGCACACTTTTTAAAATCATGGTCTACCATTGTCGCAGGTAGGTTCAAAACTTGACCAGAGCAGAACTGAAAAGACTATTTTTCTTTCAATTTACAGAAACCATAGAGGATCAAAATTTAAACGCAGAAGGAATCATACAGGATGACCGCAACAGTCCAACTGATCAACTACTGCAGCCAAAAGGAAAAAGGTAAAATTAAAAGCCCACCGGTTTGGCTTAATTCATTCGGTCATATCCGCTTGCTCATATATATGTATATATAACTTAGAGCTAAATCTGTTGCCTCCAAGCATCAGTCAGATGATAGTTTTCACAGGGCTTCTTAGACTAATGCCCCAGCCTATGTAAACATTATATGTCTCATTTCTTATGCACGTTATTTTCCTATCAAATGCTGATCTTTTGATTCAGTATCTTGTGAAATTTAGAGTCGTAGCAGGTACACAGTAAGAATTTGTTTTGGACCAAAATAATCAGAAATTACTCTTGCCATGTATAATATGTATATAATTATCCTTCCACCGGCTACTCCATTGCTCCCATATTATGCACGTCAAACAATGTCGAGCTTACATTTCTGTGTGTTTGAATTCTCACCCGTATTTGCGCGCGAAGGCGTGCGCCCTGCTACTAGTTAAATTAAAGGAGACCTGAATAGTTCGCCACACAAATTTAGCAAAATGACAGTCAAAAAATAGATGTTGTATAGTCTCATCAGAAGAGCAAAAACAACACTTTCTATCTCCTTGCCACCGCTGTCTTGCTAAATTGTCCTTGGTTAAGATTACTCCCTTATATAAATACCACAAAAATACTTTAATTTTGAGAGGTAGTTTCAGTTTCCAAATTAAATTATTATTAGACATAGCCTGTGCTCCTAAAACGGCTCTGTACACGGATTTGACTGAAAATAATCTATTCTGATGTAGCCCCCACACGAAACGATCCATATGGTTTGTGAACTGTACATCTACAACCATGGCGACCACTTTGTGCCATGCTTGTAAGTTAGCACCTACCAGAGATCTTCTGAAAGCCATATTCAACGGTGTCGTGGAAAACACCGTTCTTACAGAAGCACTTTTCTTCCTAACAATATTATATAGCGCGGGAAAGAAAGATTTTAAAGGACGCGATCGTATCTACGAGTCCTCCCAAAATTGCACTTGAGACCCGTCACCTAGATCAAACTTGCCCAACGAAAGGAACTCCTCCTTGACTTTCATAAGACCAGCCCAAAATTGGGAGTCCCCAGACATGTATTGAACCTGTGTCAGAGTTTTGTTTCTTAAATATTTGTTCCTAAGCAATCGTTGCCAAATCCCATCGCCATTCAGCAACCTAAAAAGTCATTTGCTTAGGAGACATCTGTTATGTACACCTAGGTTTAGGACTCCCAACCCCCCTTGATCCTTCGGCGTACAAACTACCTCCCACTTAGTCAACCTATATTTTTTTCTTATGTTTGTCGTTCTGCCAAAAAAAACATGACCTAAAATAATCCAACTTCTTTAGGACCCCCTTAGGTACTTCGAAAAAGGAAAGCATGAACATAGGGAGACTACTCAAACAGAGCTAATCAGAACAAGCCTTCCTCCTGCTGATAGCATTTTACTTCTCCAACAATTTAGCCTCTTTTGAAAACGTTCTTCCACATGCTTCCGGTCCTTATTCATGAGCTTTCTATGATGCATAGGTATTCTCAGATATCTAATGGAAACGATCCCAAATCGCACCAAAAAATTTGTATATATTCATTTTGATTAATTTTGGCTGTACCATAACAAAACAATTCACTCTTGTGGAAGTTGATCTTGAGTCCTGAAAGTTGCTAAAAAGCACAAAGTAAAAGCTTCATTTTTTGGCCTTCTCAAGATCATTATCCATAAAGATGACAGTGTCATCTGCGTACTGAAGGATTGAAAGCCCTTCATCTACCAAATGTGGAACAACCCCTTAAATTTGTTCACTCTCTTTAGCTCATGAGATAAGAATAGCCAGCTTGTCTACCACTATATTAAATAAGATTGGAGATAACGATCACCCTGTCGCACACCTTTCCTAGTTTGAAAATAGCGTCTGTACGAGTTAAAACATTGTCCATAGACATGGTGCAAAAGACCAAGTTAAACTCAAGACGATTCGTGTCTATAGGAGTTAGAGCAATGTGTGTCTAAGCATTGTACTTATGCAATTCCAAGATGAATTAGAACGAGTGACACAATCACAGTGTGGTCGAATCCCACATAGGACAAAGTGCTTCTAGGCATGATATGGAGTCTGATCCGAGATGAATTAGAATAATAGAGCATGCAATCAATAAATAAATCTTCGAGTTGCAAATCGTCAGGCGACTGCTTAACAATCGGTACATCTGTTGCAACTTACGAGCATATTTGCTAGTGTCTATAAATTATACAAGGAACTAACTAGAATAAGGATCTCAAAAAAGAGAACTAACTGACCAGAATACGACTCCGTATAGTGCGACATGGAACCAGCAAAGCTGTTTTCGCGTAAGGACGACTAGGATCCGCGAAAACGGGCTCCACGTGAAGTGCTTCGTCGCCGGCCGCGGAGCGCGTGCGGAGGAGCCGCGCCACACTAATGTCATTTCTCCATCCAAGCAGTTACCAGATGAAGCAGCAGCAATTTTTGGCACCCTCAAGAATTGCAGTACGTAGAGACCGTTCTTCTCTTGTGGAGCGACTGCGACGCCGACCAGCTCGGGCCCTGCGTACAGCGTCGCCCGGTCTCCATCAAACCACGTGCAGATCCTGCTCCTCGTGAGCACACGGACGCTGATGAGGTGAACACCTGGGATTGTCAAGCCTGAGTCTGTCATCTGTATGTCGCCGATCTTGGTGACGGGCAACGTGTTGCCGCTCGCTACCCTGACGGCGCGTTGCGGAGGTTGGAAAGGAGTCTGCGGTCACCCACCACGTGGATACTGGCACCTGAATCCAACAAGAGCTTTGGCCATGGCTGCGGTGACGGTCGCGAAGAGCTGCTGCCATCGTCACCGCCAGGTGCTGCTGCTGGCTGTGCTGATCCGGATGCAGAAGAAGCATACATGTCGATGTTTGCCGGCGTTCCTCTTCCACCCACCAACGCCGGATTCAGCGACGGCGAGGACAGATGCAAGCGAGCTAGGGCGCCGGGCGGATTCAGAGCCATCGTGGACGAGCAGGGACAGCGGCGCCGCCGTCGCTATCGATCGCTAGTCGATCTCTAGGGTTCGGTTTTCCTGCTGCATGCTCTGCTGATCTCGTTCGATTTGGTAGAGGGGGCACCGTGATGGTAATATAATAAAGCCTCGCGTGGGCCGTTGGCCCGGGGTTGGACGACGGCCCGCTAGGGTGGGTGATGGCGCTCGCAGCTGGCTTGTAGGCTACGACGCTGGACTGCAAGAGGTCGAACGGCATATATTTACATACTCCCTCCATCCTTAAATATAGTGTATTCTGGTAATTTTTATACAAAATAAGAGAAAGTATAATAGACGCATGTATCCTTTACTTACCTTCCTAATGTATCGAAATCTGATTCTTTTTCGCATGATTAAAAGGTGAACTCTTAGCTATACAAAATATGACAAGTACATGAATTATTTTCCTTATACAAAATAATCATGTATTTTATTTAAGTAAACATTATCTTTTTGTTCCTTGAATGCACTATATTTAAGGACAAATTTTAAATGCCAGGATGCATTGTATTTCAGGACGGATGGAATATATATTGGAATTGGCCGGACTTCATGCTATCCTTGGAAACGTGTGGTTCTAACTTGTTTGAGCATGACTCATAGCTGGTTTAGAACCAGGAGCAATCCATCCCACACCGTAGTGAGCAAACACGATTTGACCAGGTTGACAAGTTTAAGAAGAGACCATTAAGGGGCCTTAGGACACCCTCAATGGTATGAATTAGTTATTACCTTTAAGATAACTTATCTAATCTACTATACCTAATTAGAAGAGCCTCAGTCGTAGAATAGACCCGAGAACCCGTCAGGCCCTGGAGCGCGATCGGGCGGAGGTTCTCTAACCGTAGCCCAAATCTCATCCTCCGAGAAGCAAGCGTCGATGCCTGAGAGATCAAGCTGTGGCAACCACGGGCGGAGCCAGGGGGCTGGCAGGGGCCATGGCCCCCAACATAAGTGCAAACTTTTTTTTATGTAATAGATAATTTAATGATCTATATTAGAAGGATATAATAAAAGCTTTGTTATATATTTTTTGATGACTTCTGAACAATAAAATCACATAAATTTGTATTTTATCTTTGGTTGAGCCCATCCACAGTGTAAAAATCCAAACAAATAAGATACACTCAGTTATTTTATAGTTGAAACTCCTTGGACCGACCCTTGTCCATAATTTCTTTGGACCGCCCCCCTGTCCATAATTTCTGGCTCCGCCACTGGTGGCAACAGGTCATCAAGATGAATGGAATGCTGTCGTTGGAAGGGGGTTCCCAGGATGCCATTGTAGTAGCTGTAGATTAGGTCCTCCTTTGCCTCTTCCGCAGAAGAACCAGATGCCCTCGTGCTGCACCGCAGGGATGTGATATTTGCGACTTCTGTGCTGCACCCCAGGAATCTGATTCGAGATCGATGTCGCGCAATCGTGCGAGCCAGCGAAGCGAACCCCAGCGATCGGCACTTAAGATCCGCGCGCATCAAGCGTTCCTCCTCAGTCAGCAGTCTGTTCTCCTGAGCGGCGTCGAGCTGGGCAATCAGCTTCCTGGCCGAACAGCTGCAAACGCACGCTGCCAATATTCCGCATGCTCCAACTCCTCAGGGCCTTTGCCGTGCGCCTGAACTTCACATCGGTCTGAAGCCAAACTTCCTGAGCGAACTCATAGACATCAAGGCAGACTGCCCCGGCTCGCTGCTGGTCTGTGGAGACTTCAACTTGATTTACCAAGCTGCAGACAAAAGCAACAGCCGGCTCAATCTTTGCTCCATGCGCCAATTCCGCAGAACGCTGGATGCCATGGCTGTCGAGGAAATCTACCCGCATGGCAGATTGTACACTTGGAGCAACGAGCGGCCTCGGCCGACTATGGAAAGGCTTGATCAGGCGTTCGCCTCGCTGCCTTGGCTTGAGGAGTTCCCTGATCGACGAATGCGTACGCTGTCATGCGCCGCTGCTCATGCAACTACAGACGGAGCTGTGGGCCAAACCGAGGTTCCGTTTCGAGGCGTTTTGGGTTCGCCTCGACGGCTTCGAGGAGGTGGTCGCACAGGCCTGGGGGCCTACGCCTGGGATATGGAGGAACTTACAAGAGCCATCGTCGGCGTGCAATGTCCCTTTCCCGACGATCTTGCCACTGGCCCGCTCCATGACAGAGCACTGGCCGCCGCCGAACATGACAAGGTAGTCGCATTCGGCTAGCTGTTGCACGGAGACCAGGTTGAGTTCGGTACGGAGGTCAGGCACCCACAGCACGTTGGGGATATGGAAGTTGCCCCAGGATATGGTGCCGACGCCAGCGACGGTGAGGACCCTCCCGTCGTGCGCCTGGTAAGGGGCGGCGGCGGTGCCTGCTGGAGTGGCCGTAGTTCTGGACCTGAACGACGGCGAGAGTAATGACACGTCGCCGACCACGTGGGAGGTGGCCCCCGAATCCAAGATGAAGTAGCTGGTGCCTGGAGGAGGCATGGCCCAGGACCTGAGGCCACCTGGCCTGTTCATCTGCAAAGATGCACTCAGGAATTGTAACGAACTAAAACTACAATCTTATCTTACTATTACTAATTGAAGGCTCTAATGGAGCCTTTACGTTAATTCTCACCATTACTTTACTATTACTAATTGGAGGCCCCCAACAGAGCCTCCACATTAATTCTCACCAAACACGCTAGAAAAAAAGATAAATACTAAAAATTCTCACATTAATCAGAAACATCTAGCCATCAAATCTATAGACTCGGGCGATCCGTAACCATTAGATCTATTTTATTTTCTAGGAAATTAACCACCTCTACCATTATCTAGCCATCAAATCTATATGCTCGGGCGATCTATAACCATTAGATCTATTTTATTTTCTAGAAAATTACCCACCTCCGCCATTACCACAGGGTGGGGGATCCGTTCACCCAAATACGTGACCGGCCGCTAACAAAAATAACGTAAAATCTAGGTATTGAGAAAATCAATCAACTACCAAAACGAGGTAACTACTTTTCCATCCAGCACGTGAGCATCAGCATGGAGAAAGCCGGCGTCGTCCGACCGTAAACCGACTACAATATCCGGCCGTGCGCTGACCATGGATGTGATCCAGCCACATCGAGGGTACGGAAGGACAGGCGTGTGCCAGCATCACGAGGACAAAAGGATGGTGAGAGCAGGTGTTCGTCAACGCCGCCACCATCTACTTCATCCATGTCTAGAGAAGATCGACGAGGAGATCTACATAAAGCAAGGAAAGCATACGGGTGGCGCGGGAACAAGCAGGCCACCGGTGCCACAACGTCCGGCATCCACGGCATGGTCGGCCTCTACATCAGCGTTGGCACTGTCCGCACCTGCAAACTAAAGGTATGGCTATCTCGCTAGATCCCATGATTACAATTTACCTGTGACGTAAATGATATGATCCTTATTGACCATTAGGTATAATTGCCATTTTAATTTTAATGTGTTTGGATTACTTCGTAAAAATAAATTTTGATATAATCCTTATTGATTACCATCGGGTATATTTTTTTATCACTTTAATAATAATGTAAATGGAATACTTCAAGTTTACATGCTAATGATGCTGAAAAACTAGCAGGAGATCGACAAGGAGATGTACATCAAGCCAGGAAAGGAAAAGGGTGGCGCGGGAACACCAAGCCACCAGTGCCACGACGCCCGGCATTCACGACATCTACATCCGTCAACGTTGGCAAGTACTGGCCGCACATACAAACTAAAGGTATGGCCATCTTGGTAGATCTCATAATTACAATTTAATTTGTCTCCTGCTACGTACGTGATATGATTCTTATTGACCATTAGGTATAATTTTCATTTTAATTTTAATGTGCTTGGATTACTTTGCACAAATAAATTTTGATATAATCCTTACTGACCATCGGGTATTTTTTTTGTTCACTTTAATAATAATGTAAATGGATTACTTCAAGTTTACATGCTACGCTAATGATGCTGAAAAATTAGGAGCAGATCGACGAGGAGACCTACATCAAGCAAGGAACTGAAACGGGTGGCGCGGGAACACCTGGCCACCGAAGCCACGACGTCCAGCATCCACGTCATCTACATCAACGCTGGCACTGTCCGCACATGCAGACTAAAGGTATGGTCATCTTGCTGGATCCCATAATTACAATTTAATTTGTCTCCTACAACGTACATGATATGATCCTTATTGACCATTAGATATAATTTTTATTTTAATTTTAATGTGCTTGGATTACTTTGCACAAATAAATTTTGATATAATCCTTATATACCATCGGGTATTTTTTTGTTCACTTTAATAATAATGTAAATGGATTACTTCAAGTTTATACATGCCAACAGTTTGGCAAATTTTGTTTCCTAAATCTCGTTGTTTGCCAACTCTCAAAATAATATGGAGAGGAAAAAAGATCTCATCTATAACAGTTTGGCAAATTTTGTTTCTAAAAACCCAAAAACCCGCTAACGAGATTAAAAGACCCGCTAAGCGAACGAAGAGCCCCGTTAAGCGAACGAAGAGCCCCATTAAGCGAACCAAGAGCCCCGCTAAGCACGAGGAAACTACGATGCGTGGCCAGTGCCCCGCGCACATATATACGTGCAATCGACCGAGATTTGCCAACTTGCCAAAGATGCCAAACACAGATATCAAACTATTGGAGAAGTATTTTTCTCAATTTACCAAAAATTTTATGATACCAAACCTATATGCCAAACTCTTGGAGACGCTGGTGCTGAAAAACATGGAGTTACCAATAATGCCTATATGGAAAATTGAAACCTCCACAATTTTAAATGATAATTAAACTAATCCCATAATATTTTTTCATAAATTATCCATCTCTATCAACATGAAGAATAAGGAAAAAGTCTACTTAACTCCCTGAACTATCAGCTAGTGTCTAACCTACACCCTAACTATAAAACCGTCTGTTTTATACCCTGAACTTTTCAAAACCGTTCAAAGTACACCCTGTAGCGGTTTTGGATGGCGGTTTGCTACAGTTTGGTTTTGCTACAGTAACAACGGTTTTGCCTTTTTCTTTTTCTATTTATTTCCGCTGAATCTTTGAAAAATCATTGTAAATCATAGAAAAATCATAAAATAGAAAATCTAATTTTGTTGGACTCCACATGAATAGATCTACACAATGAACATATAATATAGTATGCTTTAGTACAAATTTTTTCTATAGCTTTAAATTAGTTAGAAAATCAAATTTTTTCTGTAATTAATTGGAATAATCGATAGCTACAGCTTCTATGGTCCAATTGTATTAAAATTTTTATGATGGGTTATTATTATATGCTTGAAATATAGTAAAAATTTTATACTCATTGGATCATATATAACTTAGTTATAGATTTATTTAGGTTTATGTTTAGGTTTATGCTTGTTAAATATAAATAAATCTATAACTAAATTATACATGATCCAATGAGTATGAAATTTTTACTATAGTTCAAGCATATAATAATAACCCCATCATAAAAATTTCACCACAATTGGACCATAAAAGCTGTAGCTATGAATTATTCCAATTAGTTACAGACAAAATTTGATTTTCTAACTAATTTAAAGCTACAAAAAAAATTTATACTAAAACATACTATATTATATATATATGTTCATTGTGTAAATCTACTCATGTGGAGTTCAACAAAATTAGATTTTCTATTTTATAATTTTTTTATGATTTACTATGATTTTTCAAAGATTCAGCGGAAATAAATAGAAAAAGAAAAAGTCAAAACCACCGTTACTGTAGCAAAACCATGGTTACTGCAGCAAACCGCCGTCCAAAACTGCTCTAGGGTGTACATTGAACGGTTTTGAAAAGTTCAGGGTGTAAAACGGACGGTTTTATAGTTGGGAGTGTAGGTTAGACACTAGCTGATAGTTCAGGGGTTAAGTAGACTTTTTCCTGAAGAATAATGCTTTGACTCCTAAGTTTGCATTCAAATTATCCGTACATGACATTATGAAAGTAAATATAAAGAAAAAAATACTATATAATTTGTACCTAAATTATCCGCCTCAACCATTATAAAAATTAACAAAACTCTCTCAAATCTACATGTAAATGCTAATATAAGCTATTACGAAAAATAATTCAATATCCATAAGTTAAAACTTAAATTAGTATAAATATTTATTTCATAAGCATATCAAGCATGGAAAAATATCCTTAGCAAACCACGTAGTAATGGCACCTACAGTTCACTTTAAGTTATATTAATACTCATGATAATAAATTTTGTAAGTCATTGTCTTGAAAAAAGTTTAAACATTTTGATCGAAAACATTATATCATATGAATATTAGTAACTTATCTAAGCATTATTTGTTTAATAAAACAATACTAATACGATATAATATGTTCAACATCGTGAGTGCTATGGTACATGCTTAAATTAAATAACTATTTATGCCCTTGTAAGAACTTACGGGGTAGCCTAAGACCTAGAATATTCTTTTATAATAAAATAAAACATGAAATTTTGAATAAATGATACAATAAGTATTAGATTTACAAATTGACACATGTATAAAATAATACAATAACTAGATCAAAAGATGAAATTTAAAATATAGATCTTCTTGATATATCACATAAAGGGTTTAATCCTAGAAATTATTACTCACAAAAAGCTAGAAATAAAAAAGATAGGTGCTAAAATTCTTACAAAAATCTGAAACATTATGCCAACAAATTGGTAGACAACAACAACCATTGTAAATAATAGCTGTTGTATCTGAGCAATTAAATTTGGAAAAAAGAATCAAATTTAGGTTCGGTTCATCCAAATATAGACTGCAGCTAAAATTATCATAGTTTAAGCAAACGTTTCAAGTGTGTGTGTGTGTGTGTGTGTGTGTGTGTATATATATATATATATATATATATATATATATATATATATATATATATATATATATATATATATATATATATATAT
This sequence comes from Saccharum hybrid cultivar R570, assembly GCA_038087645.1. NCBI lineage: Eukaryota > Viridiplantae > Streptophyta > Magnoliopsida > Poales > Poaceae > Saccharum > Saccharum hybrid cultivar. The sequence goes on along the minus strand of JAQSUU010000743.1, from coordinate 6,285,600 downwards.
ATATATATATATATATATATATATATATATGCAAAAAGGTGCTTTGTATATTGGACATACACAAAGGTGCTTTGTAAAGACGAGGGTTCTTCGTGGTGAGACCTCTCTAGGATTTAAAGGCGCTATGCTTTTAGTGGTAGGGGACGTTTCCGTCGACACTGAGAAGCATGTGGTGACTTCGTGAATCTTGAGATCTGTCAGGCTAGTCCTTCGGAGATGCTTATAGGGGTAGGGTTTGCGTACATGTGTTCATAGGGCTGAGTGTGCTTGCGTGTTGTGGGCGTCTACGTTATAAGTAGCCCTGCTCGGCTGATGGTCTGCGGCTGATAGGCGGTTGATGTTGTTTTGTTGTGGGAGAAAAAAAACTGTACATGGCTAATAAGCAGAGCTGATAAGGTGAGTGTATAATTCTCAAAAAAAGTGCCATGTAAAGAAAAAAAACCTATGGATATGGGTGAAAAACATATAAATAAGTATTTGATAGATTATCACAAACTGAATATATAGACTATACATTACCTATTATAGTTATTATTTTAGAACATTAGTTGAAGAGAAAAGATATTTAAGATAAGTAATTTTTATTAGTTGGTGGCTCATAAGATTCTATCCTGTGCGAGAGCATGGATTGATGAACTAGTTTTAATATAAAATATATGTAATAGCTCGAGTAGGCTGATAACAGCATTGGCATTTTTTTTATTTACCAAACGAGGGGCAAGGAGCCCCTACAGGAATTTATTAAAGAAAAACTCAGCCAGACTTACAGCAGCATTGGCATTAGCTGGGCCTTGGCATGAGCTCTTGCTGATCGAGCCAGGCTGCAACGCTAGAAGGCCGGCGTCCACGAGCCATGGCATGCATGGGCTGACGCATAGGAGAAGCTAACAGGCTAGTAGCACGTATAGGCGTATAGGTCGTCGTCGAGGTCCAGATGCAGCTCTGACTGTACTTGTGCAGAAACACGTATCTCCAGCAGTTCAGTGAAACATGCATGTCTGGCTTCAGGAACTCAATTGTTCCTGAAATCCTTCCACACCGCGGTTAAAATTTATTACCTGAAATATTCTGGGTGCCCGGGCCAGCGATCCACAAGTTTCTCTCGTCCTCCGGCTCAACCCTGAGATGCAGCCGGTCGCACCAGTCCGGGATCTGGTCCTGGGTATACACCTGCTCATTTACATATCCTTCTAGCTGCCAATGCTTCCCTTCAATCACAATCAGGTTAATTGCTGTATGCTTGCTTCTCTTCCAGCGGCTTGCGGAAGAACTCCCGTGATGCAGCGATGAGAGAATCCATCAGTGAGCGCTCGATCCCATGCTCAGTAACCTGGACAAAACCAAGGGCAAGAACTCCATCCATGAAGTAAAACTAACTCCGAGAAGCTCAAGAACGAACGGAGCTGGTAGTCTCACCAGGAAAACCCCGGGCTCTGCAGCGCCGCCGCTGCCGTGCGCAGCTTGGTAGCCTCCTGCATACATACCTCCATGGTAGGGGCGCTTGAACTTATCGGTCATTGTATAGTATTTTTCTCTCACAACGAGTCAACGAACAATTTTTTTTTTCTGTTTTTTCATTTTTTTTGGTTTGTTTGTTGCAGGTATTGACATAATCTATGTAATTTTGCATATCATAGAAAATTTCTGGTTTTTATTTTTTATTTCTTTTGTTCTCCATTTTCTGATCTGATTTTCTGTTATATTTTTAATTTGTTTAATTCTTGCATGTGGTTCTATTTGTTTTTCTGTGTGGTTCGAAATCTTGTAGTGGTAGTGCGTGAGGTGGACAGTGGTGATGGATAATCGACAGTGTTGGTTATGGCAACACTGCCGCCTCGAGACACAAACCGACAGTGTTGGCTCAACTAGACACTGCCGGGTGACGCCAGGAATCGACAATGTTCTCTTCTTATCACTGGTGGTTTTGAGTTACCGGCAGTGATGTGAATCCCCCATTACTATGCCACTGTCGGTTCAAAATTCGGCAGTGAAGGGGGGTTTTGAACCGACACTGATGTCCTGGACTGGGGGCTGTGGGTGGTGTTGGATAATCCGAGTGAATTTAAGGTTTGTTTCACTCGATCTTTGTTTATAGTTTTTCCGTGCGGTTTGTCCTGTTTGATTACTCGTGTGACCATTAGGCTTCAATCACACGATTTTTTTTGTTGTCTCATTTTTTGTGATTTGTTGCATCAAATTGCTTGAGTGTCCTAATGGGTCAGATCAGTCGAGTTCCAAATAGATAGATCCCTAATTAAACCCCGTATGGCATTAAACCCCGTATGTCTGCAGTTTGTAGTCGCTTCTCCCAATGATTATATAACAAATTTTTATGCAAAGGACTTTTGTGGAATGATAAGGAACATAATTTTATTGTAAACGAAGTAGGGCGATGCGTCTTTTCTTGTACAACCACAAACACCTACACACACCACAACATTCACACTTATCATACTGGAGTAGACTATGTGCCTCGCTGTCTATGGAAGAGAAAGTCACCTCCATTGAAAGAAGCCTCCTGGCCGTATGCAAAGCGCCAAACCTATGGATCGATACAAAGGAGAGCCCAGAACCTCAATACAAAGGTCACCTCCATCAAAAAGGTGGGACGGAGACGGAGTCGGCAAAGGTGAGCCCAGAGCCTTGAGTGGCCTCCTCAACAACCTTATCCAGCCTCGCCGCCATGTCCGGCGTCATGTAGTTTTTCCAGTCACCGACCTGGCCCTTCCTGAAGAACGCATCATTCGTGACCCCGAGCACTGTCGTACTCCCGTTCTTGTTCACGTCCATGCTCTTGAGGTTCTCCAAGCTGCAGAGCTCCACGATCTGATCCACCGCCCCACCGCCCTTCTCCTCCGCCGCCGAGAACGGGCACCCCATGAACGCCGCAAGCCTCTTGAGGTTCCCGACCGGATCCCTCAGCATGTCTTCGTACCTGAGGAACAGCACCTCGTCGGGCCTCCTCTGGCTCTCACCCCAGAATTCCAGCGCGTGCAGCCAGTGTGGGCCGCCTGGGAACCGTCCCTCGCAGAAGAGCTCGAAAGCCTCCTCGAAACTCGTCAGGCCTGATGCTGCTGCTGCAGACTCCCGGCCGCCGCCGCCGTGGCCATCGCCATCGGCAGTGGCAGCGGCTGCAAACTTCGCTGCTGCCTTGACGCTGAAGGTCCAGTAGGAGACCAGAACGTCCTTGGGTTCCCGGCACACGTACACGATCCGGCACCCGCGGGAGCCAGCCGCCTCCCCCGTGATGGCAGGGGGAAGCCACGAGCAGGGCAAGTGCGTCGCGATCAGCCGTGGAGGTGGGGAACCCCTTTCTTCTCCGCTTGCTGCCCCGGCCCCGGCGGCGGCGTCGACGCCCTGGATCATCATGAGCTCCAGGAAGCTGACACAGTCGTGGGGGTTGCGGTGGCTGAGCGGGTGCTGGCCGTCGGCGTTGGACGGTGGGTGCGTGCCGCGGTTGAGCGTCGCGAACGCGAGCGCCTTGAGCCAGGTGGTGCCGGACTTGGGCAAGCTGGCGAGGAAGATGTCGGAAGGGTTTGGCCCGAAGCACGCGCGAGCGCGAGCGGCAGCCATGCCCTTGAGCAAGAACTCGGCTTTCCAGAAGCCCCCGTACAGGCGATGCGGCACCGGGAACCGCGTCTCCAGGGGCAGCGAGTCGATGATCTCGACTGCTGGTAGGTTGGCGTACAGGCTCAGGTTCTTCTTCCTCGACTGGTGAGCTGCTGCTTCTGCTTCCGATGCCACTGCAGTGACGACCACTTCACCACCGGTGCCGGGGACGGTTGGCGCGGAGTAGCAAGTAGTTGTACTCATGGTGGTGTGTTTGGTATGTGCCTTTAAGCGTTTACATGCATGCATCAAAACTAAGCATCCTTCAATGAAAGAGAAGGCAAATCAACAAGGAATTGCATGCTTGCATGTCAAAACTCACCGGATAAATGTCGTCGACCTGTACGTTCATGTACTTTGTGCGAGGCACTGTAACGTCCTCGGTCTAGACTGGTTTATATACACGTATGTACGGTGGTCGAGCGTTGGACCCTTCTTGCTGTGCTTAATTTTCCTTTCAGCATTATAACTCCAACTTTGGCCTCGGCTTGCTTCTTTTAACAACCCTGCCGTAAATAATAATGCCAGTGTTGAATAAGTTAAATGAAAATTACATGGCTTGACCCTTTATCTATAATTATATATACATATACGCTCAGCGCTTTGTCAATCATTTGAACTGATGCCGCCTATTGCCGCTGCACGTAGTCTTGGTTACTGACATTGGTCTTGATTGATACATTAATTATATATTACAAGGAAAGCCGGCCTGCGCGTTGCAGCGGGACTTTGTTTCAAATAAATAAATTTGGCAGGGCTTCTCCCCGGCTCTGGCTCTGGCTGCTGTGGAGGAGCCCTGCCAAACGTTTCTCTGGAGGAGCCGCTTTTTAGTAAAAAGCAGAGGAGCCGGAACCGTTTTGGAGTGACTCCTCCAAAACGACTCTGGCTCCTCTGGGGGAGCCCCTCAGGAGGAGCCGTGTCGAACACCCCCTAAGAATAATGTATCTAGAGAAGCCAAAACGTCTTATAATTTGGAACGAAGAAAGTAACAAAAGCTAATCGAGTATTAGATAAAATCATAGGACGATGTGATAGCCAAACAAATATTATGACATGAATATGTTTTATATTGATAGACTGAAAATAGTATTCGTCTTTAGTGTAAGATGATGTGGCATTTAGTAAGGGTTCACACATGATAGTTTACATTGAAAATATTAATTAAACTTAGTGAAAAATAATATATGGCACTTATTAGTGCAACTCAGCGGGGTGCGACACATGGCTAGCTTTACGTGTTAAGATAGAATGGTAGTGAGGATTAATATAGCTTTATAAGAAATATGGGCTAGGGAGGATGGATGACCATTACACCCTAACAACACTAAGAATATTGGAAGTATATACCATTACATCCCCTGCTCATCAAAACACAGAGCATGGTTAGACTGCCTTACTGTGTGCGAAAGAGTTACGAATATGCGTTGAGAGCAGGTGTAATGATCGATGCACGAAGGACCTAGCAGGATAGTGACGCCCGGGCTAGATATTCTTACTTGTGCTTGTTAGGAGATTCTTCCAAGCTCAAATTTGTCCTCTCTGCCTGTAGAGATCGACGTGATTAACCAATTGATGTGAGCAGAATCTGTTGTCTGTTCATTCCCTCCGTTTCGTAGTACAATGAACATGTCTACTGTATTACGGACGAGAGGTGCTACTGGTAAAAACCTCCTAGAAAAAATAGGGAAGATAATATAGGAAGTACAAAAAAGAAAATGCGTCCGTTCACTTATTAGCGACGAATTGCATGTTAAAGGCATCTCATCAGGGGAGTTCACCAGCACAGGCCTTTGAAGATCCAGCAGGGTATAGTGATGCAGAAAGGAGCATCGATACTTGTGCTTGTTAGGAGATTCTTCCTAGCTCAAATTTGTCCTCCGTGCGTGCGTGTATAGTTGAGATCGACATATGTAGTATATTTGTTAACCGCAAAAAAAAATGTAGTATATTTGTTTTGCTTTTTATGAAATGCACTTTGGGGGGGGGGGGGGGAGTGGGGGTGGGTGCAGTGGTTGGTGGGCGAGTTCCCAACCTGTATTATATTGCGAAATAGAGTTTTTATACCGGCAAAGCCATGGAATCCGAAGGAGTTATATCCTACGTACATGAATAAAATAATAACGGCGTGGACCCCGTCTGGACGTCAGCGCCACTTCCAATGCCTGCATACTAATAAAACACGTGCAACATGAAGCACCTGCTGCAACATAAGTCTAAAACACGTGAAACATTTGGACCATACGCTTGCAATATATGTGTATAGCCACTACAACATATACAACATCCAGATAAAACACCTACAACATACGTCTGAAAACAACTAAAATATTTGAGTCATACACTTGCAACATACGTGTATAGGCATTGCAATATACATATGCAACACCGGATCTACTTTTGCAACATCTAGATGAAATATATGTAACATCTAGATGAAACATATGAAACGTATATTTAGAACGCATGAAAAATATGGTTGCAACATATGCTTATCTGCTTGCTGCTTGGGCAAATAGACGCGAGTCTGAACAGAGACGCGATGGAGGTGGTAAGGCTATCCGCACTCATCATCCTCTATATTCATCCTCTAAAAGGAATATTATGTCCTAGTTATCACAAAATATATAGTTTTCCCGCATCCATCCATCCTCTATATCATCCTCTATCCACTGTGGGGCCCACTTGTCACTTTATCTAAATATATTTATGTGACATCTTGTTTTGAAGTATTTATTGAAACAAAATTAATGGTGCAATTGGAATTTAATTTAGTTTTTTAGTTTGAGAGTTATAGCATTTTTTTTATAGTTGAAACAGTAGGGCCCGCGCTATATACTTCTCTCTTCCTCCTGCTCTCTCGCGCGCATGGCAGCAGCATCACGGGCAACTGGATAGCGTAGCTACTCTATATGTCCTCTCTCACGCCAAATATACCGGACGAAGTTGATTTACCGGTCGGGATAGCGGACCGGCTGCAGCTAGTTTCGTCCGCTATCTGCTCGTGTGTCCGTTTACCGGACGTGGTCAGCGGACCGGTGCGAGCAGTCTAAATCTGTGTGCGGGCGGGGGCACTCAGCGCGCGACGCGGGCGGGCGGCGCGAGCGGGTCGGTCTATCTGGACAGATGGACGGATACTCTGAAGTCTGAACAAGCGTTATCGATAAAATAAATCATATTGCCTGTATTATATATCGCCTGCATGCCTGCCGATCATGGCCCAAAGCGATCGAGGAGATCGATGAGCCGGCATCTATCGGGTGCTGAGTTTGTCCTTGAAATACAGCCAGGCCAAGGCCACGTCTTTGTTGGACACCCGCGTGCTCCAAGTTCGACGTACTCCCGTGACTTTGTTGGGCACCCACGACATATATCTATACTATACGTATACATGAACAAAATAAAATAAATCAACCAGATGCACATAAACTAAGCGCTTATGATGTGACTAGAATTTGTTATCAATTCCCTGTAATAATAATACACGTCTGCTACAGAACGTGGTACTAATATTTTTACACATTAAAACCACAAAAAGCCACTTATTAGAAAACAACCAGAACTGACGATAAAATGTACAAAAAAACTGGCTCTTCATTTAGCGACTAATTACATGCACTACTACATAATGATATGATTTTACGAGACACTACCTAATGATTAACAGAGGCGGTTAAAAAAAATCCAACCTTCTCCTAAAGTACCTGACGATTTTCGAAGGTGCATGTTTTATTTATGGAGGTGACCAACAATTAATGGCCTACCTCCTAAAATGGATTTACGGAGGTGATAAAATTTGTCAGCCTTCTAAAATAGAATTACGGAGGCGGGTCTTGTAAGAGGCCGGCCTCAAGAAATAGGCCCAAATTTACGGTTTTCATTGCACACCACCTCTTTCTCTCTCTCGAGCGGCATCTCTCTCTCTCGGTTCTCTCCTCTCTCCCCTTTTCTGATCCTGAGTCGCCATGGTCGTCCGGCGCAGGTCACGGGGACTTCGGTGGAGCCACGCAGGACGGTTGTCCGTGCCCTCGGCGCGAGGGGCCAAGCACGCGGCGGCAGGGTCGATCGGCGCCCCTGGTGTGGGGAACTAGGGGGGAGGGGGTGCTCGCGGCTGCGGTGAGCCGTTCCGTGTCCACCACCCCCATTTCTAGATCTAAAGGAGCGCTGCAATCTCATCGCAGTGGAGGAGGCCTACAAGGATGGCCAGTGATATGGGAGGGCGCATCCGGCTGTGGGAGACCGAATTCGGTGGCAGGCGGCCGTATCCTAGCTATGCCCGCGGGCTGTGGTTATTGACTGCAGCATGTTATGACTCCCTACAGATCCCGGTAGCGGTCACAGGCGCGCAAGGGCTGATGGTAGCTCTCGGCGCGAAAGGGTGGATGGATGCTCTTGGCGACGACAGATTCCTGGCGGCCCGCATGGGGGCGGAACTAGGGACGGGGCTCGCTGGACCTCTCGCAACGGGCTCAGTGGGCCACTGGGTTGGCAGGCCATCTTTTTTTTATTATTATTTGTGAATTTCATTTACAGAGGCGGACATTTGCCAGCCTGTGAAATCCTTCCTTTACGCAGATGTTTACGTGCCCGCCTCCGCAAACGCTATTTAATTTGACCGCCTCCGAAGTTATATTGTGTAGTAGTGACGTTTAGGACATCTGTGGGGGTGTGTTAGCCTTATTAAGACATTAAAAGAGAACAGATGATTCCGTTTTTTAAATACTCACGGTACAACGTGGATGCTGAAAACGCAAGCCCACATCCCCATGAAAGTACTCATGCAATCCATACTCCTATAAGCATCTTTGAAGACTAGGCCGACAAATCTCGAGATTGATGAAGTCATCACTATCATGGACCTGGGACCTCACTGTCGAGGGTAATGTCGCCTACCATGAAAAGAATAACGTCATTAAATCTTGTAATAAATTTAGAAAAAATACGAGCACCCATGCCTAGTCAAGAAGACTTTAACACGGGTAGATGGTTCCATCACAAGAAACCTAACCAACTAAACTACTCTCGGTACGGCAGGACGACAATGCCAGTATTGTATATTGTGGAAATGAGAAGTGTGTAAACAAGATGAGGAAATGGTTTTGGAGTGAGGAAAGATGAAGCCCTGTCGTAGCTATATGCTGATGACAGTTTTGCCAATATGGTTTCGAGGGATCGAAACCTACAAATAAGCTGATGCAGCGTGCTCCCCAAAAGTGCAATCTATCTATTTTTCTTCAAGGTTTTAAATGTTCAACTAGTAACACAAAGTCAATCAATTTACATGAGCGGCACTCTTAAGACTTCTGCCTCTACAAAGAGTCATGACAAAAAAAAAATCATAATCTTTTTATATGAAGTCGGTTCAACACTACTCCCTCTGTGCCAAATTATCTGTCCTTTTGATTTCCGTACCGCAAGTTTGACTCGATTTGTAAAAAAAACGTGCAACATTTGTATCTCTAAATAAATTTATTAAAAAAAACTAGATTCAAAGATCTTTCCAATGATACCAATTATGTACATAAATATTAATATTTTCTAATATATATTTTGTCAAAGTTGTTTCTCGGAAAGCGAAAACGATAGATATTTTAGGACGGAGAGAGTAACTTTATATCAAAATCATAGAGATCTACATGATCTATAATTATTTATTGACAAGCTTTATATTTAAATTTATTTAGAGTCCCATCTTTGAGTTCTCAAATTTTTGAAATTTAAAATTTAGAATTTTCAAATAATCTTGGATGTTGACTTGGTCAATAGCAAAGTTGTTGTTCTCGACATATAACTTTGTAGTTTAGAAACTTTTGATTTGAAGCTGTTTAGGTTACATATATTCATTTGAAGTTCTTAGGTTTTGAAATTTACTACATACACAATTTTTTTTAAAATAATTGATAATTAATTGAATACCTTGAATCTAAGTGAGCTCACTCCTGTTACAAGAATGAGTACGAACAGCTAGTGTTTGCAACGGCCTGCTTGCTCATCCAATTGAAAAATAAAACATGAACATTCAAAATTTCCCAAAATCCAAATAGAAAACTTCATGCGGTTTTCCATTTTTATGCTACACATATACATACTACTACTGTGCCCGTCACACTAGCATGTCTGCAGACTGCACTCCAGCAGTAGTACTAGTACGTCTCAGAACATTTTGATGAATTCGTAGATGTGCTCCGTCACCTCCTCCGCCTTCTCGAGGTGGACGTAGTGCCCAGCGCCGGCGATCACCGCCACCTCCTCCAGTCCTGGCACGTCGCGCTTGAGCCCGCCCTTGTGTATGTACTCCTTCACCCGGTGGTACGACATGGCGTCCTCCCCCGCGATGTACTTGGTCGGCACGGTCACCTTAGCCCCCGTCCATGGCGCCGTCAGCTCCCAGTTGCTACACCACGCCGGCCAAGTGCACAGCACAGCACAGATTAGTCCACTCTGAGGTCGATGTAATGATAAAGAGGATCAAGAAAAGGTTGATCGTATCCTGAATTCATTTGTTCTTTATTACAGGTCGAGGCAGCGGAAGGAGTTCATGGCGCCGGCGAACCCTGTCTCGTCGAACTTGGCGGCGAGGTGGTGGCCGAACTCCTCCGTGAGCCACGGCGGCAGCGGGATGTCCTGGTCCTGCGGCCCCCACCACTCCGGCGACAGTGAGATGGCGCCCGTCTCGCGGGTGGTGAGGAGCTTCCTGAAGATGAACCTGGTGTCCATCCGGGCGAACTCCGCCTCCATGGCACCGGGCTCCTGCAGCCGCAGCAGGTAGTAGCCGTCGCCGAAGAGCCGCCGGAACGCCTGGAGCGGGCGCACGCTGGGGTTGCGCGGCATGAAGGCGCCGCTCATGTTGACGAGCGCGCGGACCCGGTCGGGGCGGACCGTGGCGAGGTGCCACGCCAGGAGCGCGCCCCAGCCCTGGCCGACCACGAACACCCGCGCCAGGAGAGCGCGTCGAGGACGCCCACCACGTCGCCCACGAGGTGGAAGATGGTGTAGGAGGACGGGGACGGCGGCGCCGACGAGTCGCCGTAGCCTCGGAGGTCAGGGGCCAGGCAGCGGTAGCCCCGCGACGAGAGGGACCGCAGCGGGTGCTGCCACGAGTGCCAGAGCTCCAGGAAGCCGTGCAGGAAGAGCACCGTGCCGCCCGCGGAGCCGTCGCCGGCCTCGGCCACGTGGATCTTGATGCCGTTCACCTCCAGCGTCCGGTGGGTTACGCCCTCCAACGCCGTCGCCGTCGTCATCCCTCGATCTATCTCTGCTGCTTCAACGCCTCTCTCTCTCTCTCTCTCTCTCTCTCTCTGTGTGTGTGTGTGTGTGTGTGTGTGTGTGTGTGTGTGTGTGTGTGTGTGAGTTTCGTGTCACCCTGTCAGTCTCCAGTGGAGTACTTGTAAACTCTTGGAATATGTTTTTGCTTTGGCTGGTAGCAGGGGATGCCGCAAGGGCATCTTCGATACTAAAACTATAACCTACGCCTGTCCTCACCTGCTGCGAAAATCATGGAGCATTATCATCACTAGAACAACACAACAACGATGCATTGGCCGTCCGGACCACTACATAAGCATATTCACTTTCACTGCTGGAAACTGAAATTTACATGTGTCCGAGAGAAACGGACAACAAAACAGACAAAACCCACAGGGAAATGATTTCTTGGACCTTCCGATGGGCAAATACAGTAACAAATAGCTTGACACAGAAATAAATTTGCTCATCAGTTTCCTGACGAAATATTCTTGTCGGTATTTTGTTTTCTGATGGTTACTAAGACATTATGTTTAGCAAACTGTCAGCGTCGGCGAGGTACCCGTTGTAGGTGGTGTCGCAGGCAGTAGCGAACAATGGGGAAGTAGGAAGATGGGGAATGATTTTGCACGAGACTTCCCTCCGGCGCGCGTCCAAATCAGAACCACACGCACATGGGATCTGCGCGTCATCAAGTCGGGAAGGCGATGCGAACAACGCTGCTAGAGCCAACGTCTCGGCCTCAGGCCATGAGCCTTCCCCATCGTCTCACAAGACGACGAGGCTTGCGTCTCAGGGCATCGGCGGGGGTTTCTTGCAAAAAATACATCACGCAAAAAATACAAGACAACACAATCAAACAAAAGTTGAAACTACTCTATCTTATTACCTTGCCTAATCTTCTAAATAGAAACGATGAAGTAGGTCAATGACGTAGGCTTTCCAATTCAGAGTAAACAAATATATGCAAGCATAAATGGATGGCATGAGCGTAAACGGCGTAGCTAGCGCGAGATCGCTGAGTGTGCACAGGAATGCTAATTTACTTCTGCTAGGCAAGCACAACTCCAGCAAGTTTGACAAAAAGACCACTTCCATATGTATGGACTTTTAATGCTGCAATATCTCACTGAAGACAAGTTCCTTCTATCTCTTCTCTAGGTTATTGGAAATCCAAGTTGTCGACATAGCAAAGATGAAACTTTCAGAGATGCCACACTAGCAAATTGCCACCTTAGGCCTTGTTTGGATGTTATCGTATTCACCTCAATCCACTTGTGTTGGATGGATTGGGGTGGAATTTAGTTCAAGTTATACTCCAATCAACTTCAATATATGTGGATCGATGCAAATACGATTACGTCCAAACAAGGCCTTACGTGTAAATGATTCACACAGTCAAACCATATGACGATGGAAACTGGAAGAACATATAGACTTGCTTTGAAATTGGAACGTGAACAAACAAATGGAAAACATTATTTCAACATCTTCATTCTAAGCAGTGAACAATACATACTTGGCAGTCCTTAAGTGAGCAAGTTTCTTCCACAAAAGGTCTATCTGACTATATATAATTGGTAGTCTTCCATAAAACCTGGGGCTGTTTCCACCAAAAAAGAAGTGTTACCAGTGCCATAGTTCATGTAAGTTTTGGGGGCAGCACTGGTGAGGGCATGACACCTATGGATACGCCCATGAAAGTTAAAGACAAGGTGAGCTTGTTCCTATGTTTGTATAATGATAAAATTAAGAATTTGTTACTATCTAATATTGGCTTTTCAAATGTACTTAGGATGATGGTGATGATGATAGAGTATGGATATGCCATGAACATGACCGATCTTGGAGTATAAGCTCATCAAAGTCTAACATTTGGTTCGTTGGCAGCCTGACAATGCTTCATTGTGAAGGCCATAACTCTTCCATCCGGAGTGCGATTAAGGTCAATGAGCACTTGATGGAAAGATTATTTGATAAGCTTTCAAATAGATCTGGTTGCACCTCAATATCACATCAGCAAGGTCTTCAAATCATCCAGATATATTGTCGCTGTTTCTGTCGGGTGCTACGACGTGGTCGCATGCTTTTTATTCACACATGGGACCCAGGCCCAAGTCAGAGCACGCCCCAAGGAGATGGAGAACACACTAAGAAAGCCCTTGGATGTCCTCCTTAGCCACTACCTTAGGAGGCCAGCAATGATGTGCAAGCTAAGCCGGAGGTCTAGTCCAACTTGAATTCGAGTCTGCCTCGGCCTTCAGGACCAGTCTGTAATAAAACGGATGCCCAGGATGTATCTGGACTCCGTTTTCAACGATCCACATATGGATGGCATAAGCTAACAAATGGCTTTAGTTTAAGGTCCAAATTCTACTAGAGTCAATGGGAATTGTGGAAAAAATTCAGCGTCCAGAATTTGCTAGGGTGCTACGTCACCGTCTTTGGTCTGTTGCGCCGTGTATCGTCTTTGAGCCCGTTAGGGGTTGCTTCCAGGGGGTGTGACGACCCTAACACCTTATAATCAGTAGCCTCCGTCCTCGTTAGGGTTTGAGTTTTGCTTTAAATTAATCTGTCTATGAACGGTCACCATTATTGGTTTGTGAAACCCTACATTGAGATCTTAATCATACATCTACAAAATTATCACTTTACTTGAGTTGCATTTTATCTTGTTCTTGCTGGTGTTCTTCGACTCGCAGCAGGGATTAGCCTTCTTGGCGAGGTCAACTAGATTATGACACGGTTGATAACCAGATGAGACATGGTGCTAAGGTTGCAGGATTCGGGTCTTTGTAATATGAAGCAGGATCGGTTGATAACCAAATCGATAGTTATGTTTAACTTGACGAAAGATCAGGAACCCGTCCCATCAAATATTTTATATTTCCCCATCCACATGTGCTATATATTGCCATGATGGGAGCCCCTATTCTTTAACTCATCCGCCATCTGCTGGTTCTTCATCTATACACAAAACAAAGTCAACTAATGGAGACTTCATGGAGGACCCTCTATGTAGGGGTCGTCATTGTCCTCCTCATCGTCATCACGGGCGATGGTATGTGCACATGCATAAGGAGTCATAAGCTATTACTGAACCAGTCATCTTTGTCTCTTGCTTTGGCTAACGTTTGCATGCATGTGCGTCTTCTAACTAGGGATGAAAACGGTATGGAAATATCATGTACCGAACCGCATCGTTTTCTACATTTAATCCGATCGAATTCGTATTTTCAGACAAATTCGAATTCGGTTTGAAATTCAGAACACCAAAATCAAAATGGGAACAAAAACGGTTTAGACATTATTCCTACCGTTTTCTACTTCTCTACTTTTAATTTGAAATATCCCAAATTTCAAATTCGGTTTAAATAAAATTTGGCCCACTACAAGTCCAACTTTAAAAAAATATCTCTTTTTCATACGATCTCAGATGAAGATGATTTTTATATGAAAATTGTAGCCCTCGACGAGATCTACAACTTTCTAGTTTTTAGTTTTTCATTTAAGGTCTTTAAGATGTTCAAAAAAAATTAAACAAAGTTTTAGCAATATATTAAATCGTGTACAACCGCTTGTTGCCTTAGAAAATCATATCTTCCTTAGATGGTGTCGAATGGATGTACTTTGTAAGAAAGTTGTAGGACTTGTTAATTATTATTCACTTGTTAATTGTTATGCGCTTGGTCTTGCGGGTCAATATTCCGTATTGATTTTTCGTATACCGACCGTGTTCGACATAATTCCGCTCCAATTAGTTCATTTTCGAAATTGTCGATATTCCGTCGTAAGTTTGCGTTCGTTTTCGTGTCCAGCTTTACCGCTTTCGCTTTCATTTTTGTATTCAAATATAAAAGTAGAAAACGCTTGAGAGGTTTTCCGACCGTTTTCATCCCTACTTCTAATAGAGACAGCACCTATTCATGGAACCAATTTCGGTGATGGCCCACTACCACCATGATATCATTGGAGTCGTGACTATCATGGGGTTTGCGTTTGGAATGAAATTTGCACAAGGCTTTGCCGACACCAGGATCACAACAAATTTATTCGCGGCATGTGCCGTGGATTCCCTGCTAAATGCTTCCGCCTCTCATGCTGACCCACAGTGGCGATGGTGGTGGGCCTAATAATGGTGTTGCCTCCGTGTAATGTCGATTGACTGATAATTTCAGAAAAAAATGGATTGTGGAAATAAAATTGCTGGAGCTCTACACCAAACAATGTTTTTCTTCTCAAGCATGATTATCATTTTTGTAGAAGTGGTACCCAATTAATAATATAAGCACCACACTTACATTATATGATACTACTCTAATCCTACACGACGATTAGACTAGAGAATCCACTAAGGGATGAAGAACCCGTTCTATGAAATAACCAATTATGCCAAACAATTCTTATATTATACTATGGTCTAAAATAGAGATCAACACTACTACACAAAGTAAGTAATACTTGAATGAAGTACTTATATAAAGCGGAAAGTAATATATTGAATACTCGATAAGTCTTACAAAATAAAAGGAACAAGAATTATACCAAACTCCTGAAATCTACTTCTAGAATCCAAGCAAGCTCGACTTAACTCTAACTCCCGCTAAACTAGCTAAAGGTAAAGAGAGCTAGTAAGAGTGGTACTTCGTACTTGTCTTCTTATTATGTCATGACCCAACGGTTGTTCCCACTAAACTATTCAAAAACTCGATGGTTCAAAATTTATGTGGTGTAAGCTGTTGAAACACTTTTTTTTTAGCCTTGACTACTAAGGTACAGCTGTAGTATTTGAACGTACACTCAAACGCACTCACACACCCACACACGCACACAAACGCACACCCTAGAGCGCACGCTAGACCTACAAACTATACACACAACATGTCCTTATGGAAATCGACGAAGTCCCATAGGCTCCGCAAGCGATGGGCACGTCGCACTACCATTGTGGCTCCACGCGTACGTCCAGGACCTGTAAAATTATTTTTGGGAATAAATCCTAGGTGAGACACCGAAGTTGCGATCACAGGGATCAAACTTGGGTGGGCAGCGCTCGCATGCTCATTCTCAGCTGTTGAAACACTTGATTCTTATGCCAGGAGTCGGTTGTTTCCTAGGCTGTGAACACGCGGCTACAGGAAGACTATTAAACATCCAAATGACCGGTAGAACGGTGACGACATATGCGCGTGTGAAACATTTGCCTCACGTTTTTTTGGCCGTCCATTTTGATGTTGGGTTGATCTACACGCCCGTCTCATGTTTGTTTGTTGCAGGCATTGCCCCCAGAATCTCTGTAATTTTGCATATCATATAAAATTTATGGTTTTTTATTTCTTTTGTTCTCAATTTCTGATCTGATTTTTTTATTTTTAATTTGTTTAATTCTTGCATGTGGTTCTATTTGTTTTTTCTGAAATCAGTATGGTTTGAAATCTAGTAGTGGTGGTGCGTGAGGTGGACGGTGGTGTTGGATAATCTGAGTAAATTTAAGGTTTGTTTCACTTGAATTTTGTTTATAGTTTTTTTTCATGCATTTTGTCCTGTTTGATTACTCGTGTGACCATTAGGCTTCAATCACTCGAATTATTTTTGTTGTCTCATTTGTGTGATTTGTTGCTTCAAATTGCTTGAGTGTCCAAATGGGTCAGATCACTCGAGATCCAAATAGATAGATCCCAGTTAAATAAGTAAAAAAGACATGGATTTCTTTTCCATATTCACACATACTCCCTCTGTCCCTAAAAAAGTGTTATTCTCGCTTCTCTAAAAGTCAACAAATTTTAACTTTTACTAAATATATTTAACCAAATATTAATATTTATGGTAATTAGTATCATCAGGTAGATCGTTGAATATACTTTCATAATAAACTTATTTGGAGATATAAACGTTGCATGCATTTCCTACAAACCTAATCAAAGTTGAGAGAGTTTGACCAGTACGATTCCTATAGCGACTCTTTTTAGGGACGGAGAGAGTAGGTCCTTACACTCTCAAAGTGAGGATCAGTGTCATTAAACCTTTTTAAGTGACAAAGTGAACCATTTAAAATACTAAAGAGTCTATGTTGAGCCTAAGAGTTTATAAATGGGCAGTAATCCAAAAAAAGTTCTAGGACATACTTTACTTAGTTCATATGTTTATTTCGCACGGGCATCGTATTATCTATATCTATTCATAATATTAAATAAAGAAGTGGTTCTTCTGTCCTTTTTTATTACTTCTCATAATGCCTTCATGCTCCTTTATATCACTTATGTGATCCGAACTCATACAAGTTAGAACCACACACGTTCGTATGTCCACTGACGGTACGGAGTTCGGTCGAAATACGTATTGATACAGAAGACATGACCATTATATCAATCTTCAAGCTGCCACTACTACAGAGTAGGCCTTTTGTCCCGGGCCTAAACAGCCTTTCGTCCCGGCTCCGGAGCCAGGACTAAGGGTTCAAGACTAAATGTCCCACCTTTATTCCCGGCTCCGTCCCGGTTGGTATTACCAACCGGGACTAAAAGGCTCGCTAGTCTGGGCCACGGCGTAGGCTTTTTAGTCCCGGTTGGTAAGTTATTTTTTCGTTTTTTGTTTCCAATTCAAATCATTATTGATTTTGGTTTTTCAATTATAATAGGTTTTCAAATGTATTCTTCGCTACTAATATACGTATACGCTAGACCTATAATTTAGTTTCGAGCGTTATTACACATAAATATACTATGAAACTATATATATTATAGAGCTATACTTATGTATAATATATGTACATGCACATAAAATTTACAACATTGTACAACTAAGTGTTCGTCCGCCACTTAAAGGTCATACATGTATGTTTTCCACCACTTAACTAATGTCATACAAGCTTTCGTCCTGGTTTGGTCTCAATAGCGACGCAGGGTTGTAGTAGAACTCGACGCCTTTCGTGAGGACGTGGTCGTTGATGAATCCGGCGATTGTCTCTTGGATTCCTTTGAGCAGGACCATCTCCAACACCTGATCCTTCACATAATTCTCCTTCAATTTGCATTAATTAAAGAAAAAATGTATTAATATATATAAGATTTATTTAGTAGCAACAAATAAACAAGATATGGATTTATTATATATACATGCATGTTACTTACTTTCTTCGTCTCTTTACAAGTTCTATTGAGGTACACCCTCATGTACTCGCAAACATAGTATCCACATAAATTGGTATCTTTTGGCTGCACAGCCACCCACTGTAAGGTATAAAAAGATTAGTCTTGTCTCATGCTACGTGTGAGCTGAATCATGATAAGGTAAAGATGCGGGGAGTTTAGTATAACTTACCCTCAGTAAAATAGGATCAGGAAGTGGCGCTTTCAGATTCGGAGGATGTTTTTCGACCAACCAAGCCCAAGCATGCAAATCGTTAACCTCTGAGCTGCAATTCGTTTAAATTACCACGCAATGAAGTAGACTTTCCCTCGCAACGTACGGGCGCAATTGCCAATGAAACTGAAAGATACATCACATCACAACTTTTTTTTTCTTTTGCGAGGAACGTCACTTAAATCTAGATCTTTAGTGACTCGATGACTCTCTCCCTTTTGGAGAAGTACTCATGGTGAGCAGCCACCAAATCCTTGAACTTGATCTTCTTATACCGTGCTGGCCGCTTGTCATCTAACAGTTCAGCGATCGGCTCGATCTCTTTCTCAAAATCCGTAGTATAGAACATGGCCAGAGACATCCTCTCCTTCTCAGAGTTGGTCACCACCCGGTGCAGCGGGCCCTTGAAGATCCCGTTCGACATTATCTGCACCGGCCGGTCACAAGTGTCCGACGACCAAGAACTAACTCATCAGAATCTGTTTGTACATATACCGCTACAAAGTGCAAAAATCGCAGAGGAGATGGCTGGCTACGTACCTCCAGCGAGACGCCGACATTGACCAGCAAGGCCCGGCCATGCACGGGCGGGACGCAGTACCAGGTCCCGTCCCTCTGGAACTGCAACCCGCCGACGTGTTCGTCCGCCAGGAGCAGCGTCAGGACGCAGACGTCGTTGTGAGGGCTGACGCCGAGGACGAGGTCGGGCCTCGGGCAGGCAGGGTAGTAGCTGAATCTGGCGTGCGTGGAGCCCTTGTCACCGCACTGGCCGAGGATGCCGTCGTCGTCGTCGAGCTCCAGGAGCCTGGCCATCGCCCGGAGGATCCCGTCCTTGACTCGCTGGCAGCCCAGCGTGTACTCGTGCAGAAGACCCTTGTTGAAGTTGAACCAAGCCAGTGACGAATCAGTTGTTTCTGAAATTCTTCCGTGTCATTGCAGAAATGGTTGATGCATTACCTGAAATACTCCGGGTGTCCGGGCCAGCGATCGAGGTTCCTCTCGTCCTCCGGCTCAACCATGAGATGGAGCCGGTCACACCAGTCCAGGATCTGATCCTGAGTTGTCACCGGATCATTCCCGTACCCTTCTAACTGCCACTGTTTCCCTTCGATCAGGTTGCTGTAGACCTGCTTCTCTTCGAGCGGCTTGCGGAAGAACTCGCGTGATGCAGCCATCAGAGCGTCCATCACACAGGTCGCGATCCCATGGTTGGTAACCTGCAGAAAAGACCAAGTTTACTTTTTACATTATTAATTGATTATTAAATACTCCCTCTATTTCAAATTATAAGTCACTTTAAATTTTTTTTTGGTATATTCATTTTACTATATGTCTAGATATAATAATATATCTAGGTAACTAAATGGATAAAATAAAAAAGTCAAAATGACTTATAATTTGGAACGGAGAGAGCGGGTGGTTGGGAACTGAAGAACGAAACTAGAATGCTGACCAAGAAGAAGCCCCAGCTCAGCAGCGCGAGCGCAGCTTGGTAGCCTCCTCGTTGGCAGAGTCGTCGGACGCCAACAGCCGCTGGAGATCGATGGTCGGGACGGGATCCGGCATCTCGGCACCAGCGAACTGGTCATGGCGCCTGTCCTGCTCGGGGATCAGGTACCGACTCGGCGGCTCTTGCACGGTGGCCGCCAGCTCCTGCACTATGTTAGGCACCCTCCATGACTCATACGCCGCCATTGGGATCCTTGGGGAGCTAGCGCTTGGCCTGGTCTGTCCCTTTAATTTGTTTGTGTGTCTGCTTTTATTCTTTGCTCGCCTGACGTCTCACCGTGAATCACTGTGTCAGTAGTCTCGTCTCTCGTCATATTGTAGTATTGATTCTGTTTCTTGATTCCGAGTCATTCACTTGCACTAGGAGACATGGACCTGGAGGCTGGAGATATATATGCTAATGGCAAGTTGCCGTGGTCCTTGTGAGCATCGCGAGCGTCAGCAAAAAGCGGGAGCGCGGTACCGAGCACCTCTTGCGTAGGAGTTGACTCTCGTACCTAATTCATCATGAAGATTCTCATTTGGAATGTAAAGGGAGTTGGTAAAGCTCATAGATGGAAATTAGTTGCTAATCACTTGCCGCGGCCTCCGCGGCTCTGCTTGGGCTTGTTGCCTTCTTGTTTTTCGGTGCTGGCCACAAGCTCGCCTCTGCGCTTGCGATCCTTCTTCGTGGGTGAGGATTGGCCCGTGCTGTCTGTGAATCGTGACTTTTATTTGCCATTGCTGGTGTTGAAGCAGTCTTCGCAGTCGGCATGCTCGTGGGCTAAGGCAAACATGTCTCGGAGACTGATGTTCTTCCTTCGCCTAACATCTCGGATGAGGACCTCGCTGTCTACGCCTGCACTAAAGGTGGTAACGATGCTGACATCGGGGACATCCTCGAGCTTGTTCTTGCGTTGTGTGAAGCGCTTGATATAGTCACGGATGCTCTTGCCTATCTTGCGTTTGCATCCTAGGAGGTCCCATGAGGTGCCAGGCTTAGTGTAAGCTCCCTCAAAGTGATTGCAGAACTCCTTCTCGAGGTCTGCCTATCGTTTGATGGAATCTTTCCAAAGATTATTCAGCCAGTTTCTAGCCGAGTCCATGAGATAGATCGGGAGGTATTGGATCATAAAGAAGGGGTACAGGGCAGACGTCGCTTTCATGGCAAGGCGATAGTTTATCAGCCAGATCTTAGATCTGTTTGGCCATTGTACTTATCAATGCTTAGAGCACGGAATCTTAGGGGCGTCGGAGCCTATCGGATCTTATATCCGAATGTGGGGGGCCCGACCAGGTCGCAGGAATCATCCTTGATTGCACGTGGCGTAGGATCTGGAAGGTTCCTCCCGTCGTGAAGCGCGTCGCCCACAACATTGGAGTAATAGTTGCTCCCTGCGTTGTCGTTACCTTCGTCGCCTCCATAGCCTTCCCTATTGGCAGTAAGCCCACTGCCTCCACCTCTGTGCCCACCGCCTCCCTACCCGGCACCATGGTCATCGCTCGGTTGCGGGGCCAGACCTTGGTGGCATTTGGGATTACGGCATGCGGATCTATTAGGATGGCACGGTGGATGTGCGAGTGACAGACGCATCGCTAGGTGCTGGTATGCAGTCAGCTGTGGCTGCTATTAGGACCTCGATCCTTTGGAAGGCCTGATGTTCCTCCTTAGTAGACGGCTGTGGCATAGCGGCCGCCTCTCGCATGGCCTTGGCTAAGTTTTGCTCGGCATTAGAAAACGGTGGGGCTGCCCGCGGAATGTCATTGTGAGTCTAGCGGCCCTGGGCCGTTTTCTGCTCCTAGAGTTGGCGTTAGAGTTTTCGATTTTCATCTGCTAGCACATTGTCATTAAGCAGGCGATCCCGAGCCCACTGGCTGGTCTCGTAAGGTGCCGCATAGTCAAACTCAAAGTGATTGTGAGGAGAGTGCTCAGGAGTATGGTACCCGTTCTCCTCGTAATAGTTCGTGCTAAGGTAAGAGTTGCACATATGTGAGATGATGTCATCATCGTCCACATTCGTGCTGCTACCTGCATACAACTGGTCGAAGTTGTAGAGGGAGAGGCAGAAGGCCGCTGAGTTAATAAGCCTTGAGGCATCGGTGCCATGCCGGCAGTTGGTATCATCGGAGTCGTCCGATTCCTCCAGAATGGTGCCATCCTGGCTAAGGTTGTGGATGGTGACTCCGACAAGGTTCAAGTTGAAGTCACCATCGCTGCAATCCCGATCAGTTTGATCTAGGTTCTAGGATCGTTTGTAAGAGGTTCGGAGGGTTGTATCGTAGCTTGAAGAAGTTGGGTCTAGCGAGTCATCGCCATGTGTGTAGATGCTCTTGAGGATCGGGTGCCGAATCTGTCACCGGGACAGGATCCTTGATCTTACAAAGGTAAAGAGTGGCGTCGAGACTATGCTCTTGACCATGTTTGGCAAGGAGCTAAATGTGATGGGCTAGGTGATGGGCGATGGCAAGTGGTCCTCGGCATACAACCTCCTCTAGTTCGGTGGTGAAAACGCGGATCTAAAGTGACTGTTCCTCCTCCTGTTCGTTGGCTCGGGTTGCTGCAAGCGCAAGTCCCCAAACCAATCGTCAATGAAGTCGAGCTTGCTGAAGGTGATCTTCTCGCCCGGCTGCATCTTCTCCGGTTTGTTGCCGAAGTTGAAGATGATTCCCATTTGAAACACAAAAATAAATCTATAAGCAAAAGGTCCATACCGAGCGCATCAACTGTCAGATGATCTAGCTCAGTCAATGCCTAGCAACAAGATCGCGTAAAGAGGAATCAGATGGTAACACATGAGACACATGGATTTATACTAGTTTGGGACACAGTGGCGTGCTATACCCTACTCCAGTGGTGCTGCTGCTCATGTATTCGTATGCTCAATTATAGGGGCTATTGCTCCTAGCTACGTATTAGATTGGAAAGATGGAGGTTGGATCCCGAGCCCAAAGTCCCTACCCTCCTTTATAAAGGCAGAGGGGGTAGGGTACAATAAGGGCTATCAGGCTAACCGAGTGGATTCCTGGTTTGTTACATGGAATGTGCAATAGATTGGTCCTAGCTATCATCCATATACACCTATCTTAAATATCCTTGGCTTGCCTTGATCTCCACATTGGTGGATCACCTTAGCCCGGGCCTCTTCCATGACAACTTCTGGGCCAATAGCATGAACGTGGTCACATATACAGGAGATGCGGGTACCCCTGGCCCATATATCTGACAAGGTGGCACTTCTTCATCTACTTCAATCTTGTTGTTCCCATACTGCTAAACTCTATGATCCTAGAGATCTCCCTCTGCCCGGAACTCCTCTCCCTTGCCCTCTGCCTTGACCTCTAGCCAAGGTACTAAATAGCGTATAGCGGGTTGGTAACGGATTGGCGTCGAGGTAGCGGATTGCGGATAGCGGGCGATATTACGGACGATAAGTTCCAATAGCGGCACCCGATAGTCCCATATAATTTTAAGTACATATATCATGAATAATGAGTATAAATAATTTTAAGTACATATATCATGAATAATTTTAAGTTCTATAGCCGATGTGTGAGTATTTGAATTTGGGGTGTGAGTTATAGTGGGCTGAACTAATTAGGGATATTTACTTCTATGCTATTGCGGCCTGCTACGCACAATTGCAGCCGTAATATCGGCCCGCTATTCAGAAATGCGGTCGCAAAGTTCCAGGATGCAAAGTTCAAAGCGCTACCTCATAGCGGTAGCGACAATGGACCGCTACCGCTATTACGGGTGCAATTGCTGCCACTACCGCCGCTATTTATTACCTTGCCTCTAGCACAGCTGCCTCATCCTTGCCCACCAGCCCCATGCCCCCATCCTTGACCATTGTAGCTGCGGCAACCCCTTCCAAGATACATCTTCACTCGAACTATGCTTGCGGGCTTAGATCGCATCCAGACATGAAGGATTTGGTGGGAGCACCACTCCACAAGTGCCTGACAAACTTGGCAAGGTTGGATTTGGCTGTGAGCGATGAATTCGGATGTAGTGGTTGGGGATCTGGGTTAGGGTTAGCGATGCCCCCATACTGAGGATGCAGATGTGAATCAGGGGGATGGGTGCGGGTAGGACAATGGAGGTAATAGGACGCCTCCTCGTCTCTAACCTCCTGCTCACCTCCTTCCTGATGAACGACACATATCCCAATTGCTAGTGAATGCCATAGGATTCCAGGTCACACCAACGGTGGTAGCCGGAACCATGGTCTCTGACATGTAGGGCCCTTGAGCACCACACAATTTGAAGCTTGTATTCTTCCTCCTGCCGTTGGAGGGTTCTCTCCTTTGTCACCTTTAGATGGCCAATGAAAACTGATTGGAACTGATTTGATCTTCACCTCATCTCGGCCAATGACCTTGAATAGAAAGGAGTTGGCCTTCTCTAACCGCTCGAATCCATGCTGCGAGGTGTTGATCAGAATCCCAGAACCCCTGGACCTACTTCGCCAATGAGAACTCTCTTCAATCGTCGAGAAGTCCTCCACGAACATGGCCAGAGCCATGCCGTCCGCCTCTGCCTCTCCCGATGTACCACCTGCGAACCGGTTCCTTGGCGACTTCCATCTCAACTCGGGCTCCGAACTCGAGCGGGAAGTCGCGGGCGAAGAGTGGTCAATGGTGAGGGGTGTTGGAGGGAAGGCGTGAGAGAGGAGGCTGTTACAAGAGATGCCGCCATCCAGATGTTGTCGGTTTAGTTTCTACATAGAATAAGAATAAGATTTGTTGCTTTAATTTTTTTAGAGCCCAATTCGCCCCACCTATTGGGCCATTCATTCCTTATAGGAGTGCTAGGGGCATTGTGGCTTGGTGTGGTGCAGCATCTAGCCTAATGGAGGAAGAATGACAAAAGCAGGAGAAAGAAGATGCGAACAGAGAAATAACGACTCGAGAAGAGAACGATTTTGTGGGACACCTAGGGGCGTCATCTTATAGAGGAATAATATACCATCCTGATTCCTGAAGATGGTTCTATCCCACCTATCCTCAAACCAAGCACAGAATGATAAAATAAACACATGCCAAAGCAACAAATAATGCAAGGGGTCGCTGCCAATATTAATAAGAAATTTAGAAGCGGAGTGCTAAATGATGCAGTTATAATGGGAAAAGAAATCCATGAGCAAATAATAGGGGGAAATGCACTTAAGGAAAAGTACTGGGCCGACACGCACTAGCGAACAGTATTAGCAAAAAGGAAAAATATATGTGGGCCTACATGGCTACATGGGCTGTGCAATCCAGGAGCTCAGAAGCCCAAGACAAGAGTCAAAACCAGCCGTCGTGCGTGGCCATATAACAGTCCCGGACTCCACGCAACAACATGCACGTGTCTGAAATCTTTTGCCCCAATTCATTTATGGAGGCACTAGCTCCCGGACATCCGGTGCCAGTAGTGCGTGCGGATGCAGCTCCTAGTCCCAGCCAACTGAACAGTGGCCTAATTCCAGTCTCAGGCTCACCAACGAGAGCATCACATCTAAACATGCATGTGTAACAAAAAAAGTGAAATAAAGCGCTACCTGCCTGCGTAACCGAAGGGGAGAGCATGCACTCGCGTCTGCAGCGCCATCCCCGGCGCGCCCCCTTCCCAATATGAGAAGGATGTAAGGCAGCAAAAGGTGAGGAGGAGACACCAAGGCAAGGCAGTAGAAGGAAAGAAAGGAAATGCAACACCCGATCTACTTTTGAAACATCAGTTACAACACCTGCAACATACGTCTGAAGACAAATGAAACGTTTAAAACATGCATCTGAAACACTTATAAAAAACACATGAAAAACCATTGCAACACATATGCAACATCTAGACAAAAACTTGCAACCAGTGTGTGAAGCATATGCAACATTCAGATAAACATACTTGCAACACATGTCTAAAAAACAGATAAAACATTGTAAACAGATATTGGCAACATAAGTGTATGTACAACCATTGCAACACATGCAATATCCCGATTTACTTTTGCAATATCCATACAAAACTCTTGCAACATACTTCTAAAATAACTTAAACACTTGAACATACGCTTACAACGTGCGCTATCACCGCACTGTTACCTGGCTACTTGGATGAATGGAGCTCATCGTTGTGGATCTCAATGCTGGCGCGGAGCTCAATGCCACATAGTACATGGAGGTTGCTAGTGCAGAACTTGTCATTGGTACAGACCTCATCAATGGCCGCGATAGACGGATGGAGCACAACCGCGACAGGGAGGCGCGAGTCCGGGTGGGGGAGGCACGCGGCATGGGCAGCGAGCGGAGCCGGCGAGCGGTCCGGCATACAGTGCATAGCAGGCGGCCGGGAGTGGATGAGGATGAGTTGCGTCCGGACAGGAGTCTCGGGACAGACACCTGTAACATATCATTATCGATTCATTTACCAAGCAACGACGTGCATGATTCATGTTTGCAGAAAAATGAAGATAGCCGGTCCTTACCACTCGTTTCTAAGCAGCCCATTGGGACTTCCTTCACTCTATATACAACAATTTTGTTGCTACATGTCTATTACATTATATATAAGAAACTGACTAGAATAAGATTCTGTTTGGTGCTGTGTTACAACCACTACCGAAGACCGGGCACCCGACACTGAATCAGCGCAAGCCGAACCTGATGGGCTGGATACTGTAGCCCATCGGGCAAGAGACGAACCTGGAGCACTGAAGCCCAAACAAAGCAGCCGCGAGAGGTCTCCTAGTGTTCCGGTGCGTGTGCCTGAGTGGGCATGATCCCTAGGCAATAGACGCAGCTGCGCTGCGGGGGTCACGATCTGGCAAGAGCCAATGTATTAAAGGAGAGAGGGCAACAAGAAGAAACATAACAGAATTCCTAATACTAATCTGTCGTCCTCCAACAGCTATCTCCTTCTCCCTGAGTTCTTCTCCTTTTTCTTCTTTCGTTGCTAAGATACGGCTCCTGCATCGGCTTCTCCTCCGGCCCCGCACCAAATAGTGGTGTCGCGTGGGGGAGTGCTTTTAGCCAGCAAAGCACGGAACCGAAGCTGTTTTTGCACATGGACGACATGGAGCCGAAGCTGTTTTCGCGTATTGACACGGAGTCGGGGAAACTGGCCCCACGTTTAGTGCTCTGGCTCCGGCTCCCGCGTGCGGAGGAGCCGCACCACACGGGCAATAATTTCATCTCTCCATCCAAGCAGTTACCAGACGAATCAGCAGCAGCAATTTCTGGCACGCTCAAGGATTCCAGTACGTAGAGACCGCTCTTCTCTTGTGGAGCGACTGCAAGGCCGACCAGATCGGGCCCCGCGTACAGCATTGCCCGGTCTCCATCGAACCATGTGCAGATCCTGCTCTGCCTCGTGAGCTCACGGACGCTGATGAGGTCGAATTTGAGTCCTGGCACAAGGTGAACACCTGGGATTGTGAAGCCTGCGTTTGTCATCTGTATGTCGCCGATCTTGGTGACGGGCAACGTGTTGCCATCCGCCGCCCTGACGCTCATCCCCGCCGGTGCGTCACGGAGGTTGGAAAGGAGTCTGGGGTCACCCACCACGTGGATGCTGGCACCTGAATCCAACAAGAGTTTTGGCAATGGCGGTGGCGGTCGCGAAGAGCTGATGCCATTGTCACCGGGTGCAGCTGCTGGCTGTGCTGATACGGTTGCCGGCGTTCCCCCTCCACCCACCACCGCCGGATTCTGCGACGGTGAGGAGAGATGCGAGCGAGCTAGGGCGCCGGGCGGATTGAGAGCCATCGTGTGGACGAGCAGGGACGCGGCGCCGTCGCTGTCGGCTGTCGCTACTCGATCGCTAGGGTTTTCCTCCTGCTCCTGTGAGATTTGGTAGAGTCGGGGGAGGGAGAACCGTGATTGCTAATAAAGCCGCTAGTTTCTCGATTGCCCCCGGAGTCCAAGTCCGAGTCGAAGTCTCAGTGCTATCGTCGGAGTAGGATGTGTGAAGTATTTTGTATTCTGGAATATGTCCTGTCCTGCACTGCATCCACATGTGTTTTCTCTTGTCAGCCGGAACTCTCTCTGGCGTGGTTCAAGACTCCGGCGAACTCGCTCACGAACTCACCAGAACACCCAAGAACATATGAAACAAACTAGATTTTTTTTTGGTGCTGTGCAAACCGCGACAGCTTTTCTCAACGTATTAGGCAACTATTCATATACAACTCGACGTTAATTCTAGTCTAGAAAGTAAAAGAAAGGAAAGGATCGGCCAAGCTAATCTTGCCGTCTGGTGCCATGCATGACCCTGTAAACGTATGCCACCCCACAGGCATGAGCAGCACTCAGCAGGATTTGTTGCCTTGATACAAGGACGCACTCGGGAGGAACTTTCCAAGCCGAGCTCAACGCTATCTCTATGAGAAAGGAAATAAGCAGGAACTCATGATTACATGCCTTGCTTACATTTCACCCCATAAGCCTGAAGTTCCTTGCCGATCTTGACGACACCCAGCTTTACACGCAGTTCGCAGAAACAATCTCGCGAAAGCGGCTTCATCAGAATGTCGGTGCGGACGTGCTCAATGTCCATCTTCCCATCTCCGACATATTCGCGAATCTAAGTGAAATGTCACATCTATATGCTTGCTTCAGTCATGGAAAACATGATTCTTACTGAGGGCTATAGTCGATTGGCTATCCATCTTCAGCAGGAAGGTTGTGCACTGCTCGCTCTTTAGCTCTGCAAACAACTATGTCAGCCCACCTTGACAGGCCGCCGTCGTCCCTGCAATGTACTACGCTTTGCAGGACAATAATGCGACAACCTTTTGCTTCTGGGACTGCCAAGTCACAGGGCAGGAGCCAAGGAAGAACAGCACGCCGGTGGTGCTCTTTCCTGTATCAATGTTGCCACCCATATTGTCGCTATACCCAAGCAGCTTCATCTCCTTGCCTCCACGCTTGTAGTAGCAGCCGTATTTGATCGTGCCCGCGGTGTAGTGTAGTAACCGCGTTGAGGTGCTCGGTGGTGGGGTTCTCCATGAACCGGCTGACGTAGCCGACGGCGAAGGCGATATCGGCCTGGTATGCAGTATGCACCAACTATCGGAGACAGCTGACGAGGTCCCGGTACTCGGTGGCCTCCACCACACGCTGTTGTGCTCATCTTTGACAGCTTCAGGCGGGGCTTCATCGTAGAATTCTGCTCGGTCAACTCGACCCTCACCACACACCCAAAACACACGCCAAGATCTTCCCAAGTTCATTACCAAGTTAAAACCAAGTTATCGGCACCTCGTGCCTTAACCACTTACGTCACTCCTTCACCAAGCATCACATCACAGATATAATGCGTAGCAAAAGTAAAGCAGTAAGTAGAATGCGAGCATCTAGCCTATCAGCGGGTGTGCAGAGGAATTGGTTGCGACAAGGCATTGGCTCAAAAGCAAATTCTACCATGCAACCTATCACAATTTATTTGTATCAAAAGTAAAGCACTAGCATCTATATTGTAGCATGTCTAATAGAATTCTATGAGGTTGGGTGGGATGTGGCACCTGGCAGGTCGTCTCCCAAGTCCTCATTGTAGTCGGGGTCAAAGTCCTCAGTCGGTGGCTCCTCTGGGTCTGTCAAACGGAACATATAGCCACGAAAGCGGCTCCTATAGATGAGCACAAAGAAGCAACTGAAATTCAAAAGAACCAAATACACTCAATCATAAGCCTATGATGTGGGGCTTGATTTCAGAAAAATTTGCACTCTGATTTCATACGAATTTTCTAAGTTTAAATCATATTTTGAAAAAGATAAAAGAGGGAAAATCCCTAGGTTGACACGTGGCATGCTGTGACCGGCTGAGGTAACAGTGCTACTGACGTGTGGGTCCGGGTCAACAGTCAGCGTTGACCGATCAACGTTGATCGGGCCTCAACTGGACTTGGTCCGTGTTGGGCTAGCCCGGCCCGGACACGTGGCATCTGGCTGAGCCAGACACGTGGCCGCTGCGAGCTGCTGGGCTGGGTCGCGACCATGTGCCTGGTCCGCGGTGGACTAGCAGTTGCGGTCTATGCACCCTTGACTAGGCTCTTTGCGGACCCAGTCCACCCCCATTCTTCTTCTCATGACTCAGGTGCAACGGGCGCACGCGAGGAATGGTAGTTGTGCGGCGGCTCCGTTTCCCCTCTGTGGTGACGCCCTCGCCGGTGGTGAGCTAGCATTCGCGGGCGCTGTGGCAGTCCTGTGGACTGGCTACCAAAGCTTACGGCGTCGCAAGGTCATGGGGGCTCTCACGGAGAAGCCAGGACGGTGGCTCGGGGTCTCCAACGGCCGGCGCATGCACGGTAGCGGCGGCAAGGTCTCCGTGGTGGCGGCGAGGGGGCTCTGATAGGTCTGAGGGCCATCCAAGTGCGCGACGAGCTCCACGAGGTCACGACGGACGTCTTTAGCCTCTCCGTGCCCCGCGAGGTGGTCGGAAAGTCCGGGAACACCCGCGACACGGCGGCGCTCCGTTGTGCGGCCACACTGATGAGGTGGACACCATTGGCGGCTCCCGAAGCTCTCTCCTTCCTTCGGTGGGTGCGGTGCATGTCCCTCAGCGAGGCGTAGTTTGCGGTGGGTCTCCCCCTACCTCTAGCGGTCTGCGGTGGCCAGAACGGGCGTCGCCATGGTGGTCTCCGGCCATGGCGAGCACACGGGTGCGTGGCAAGGCGCCGGTGTTCCCGAGCCCCTTTGGCTCGGCAAGGCCAGCTAGCAGCCGGTGTACGTGTGTGCGTGAGCGTGCGGCAGAAAGACAGCAAAGGCTCCGCCTTGGCCTCCCGAGGGGAAGATCACGGTGGCGTGAGCACAGCATGGTCACGATGGCGAGCGGAGGCGGCTAGGGTCTCACTATGGGGCTCACGGTGGTAGGATGGTGGTGCGGTGCGGGTCGAGGCCGTATAGACGGGTAGCAGTGCCGTGCCGATCTCCACCGGGAAGAAAACGACGGCGTCGTCCTCGTCTCTGGCGTTCCCGAGCGGCTCCGGCGGCGAGGTCCTCCTCCTCTCCTTCCCCTTCTCCTCCCTTCTCCCCTCCTTCCTTCTCTCTTCGGTTCGGTGCTTGTTGGTGAAGCCATCAGTGGCGACGGGCGGGTGGAGGGGCGCTAGGGCACCTGAGGTGCCCTTTTGTAGGGGGCGGTGGCCATGGAGGGATGACGGACGGCGGGAAAGGCTTCAGGGGTACGTGTAAGGCCGATACGGCCTCTAGGCTAGGATAGCGAGGCGCGGGGTAGTTGGCGCTCGGATTGGAGTTCTTCATTTTGAATCACGACGGTCAAGGGAAGGACGATGGCGTCAGGGGGTGGCATGAGTCCATGGCGACGTCACTCGCGTCGTGACGCCGGCTAGAGGGAGTGGGCGCGTGGACATGGCACGCATCCACGTGTTGGCACACAACGGCCAAGCCGTGGACAACCAAGGGGGTACGGGGACCGCGCGATTCCTCCCAGCAGCCAGCTGCTCTGCTTTTGGCAAAAGCAGAGGAGACGAGTAGGGGGAAAGGGATGACATGCGGGCCTGGTATGGCAACGTCTTCAGGAAGACGACGCAGTCGCTCCGCGATAGCGCGAGCGCGGGCGTGGGCCTCCCTTCGCTAGGCTGGCTGGCTTGCTGGGCCGCGCGTGCGAGCTAGCGAGGGTGTGCGCGAGCGGCTACGGCACTGGGCTGCGGGGCAGGCCGTGGCGGTGCGCACGGGCGTGAAGTGGCCAGGCCTGAGTTGGGCCGGCTTGACTGCGTGGGCCGCCTGGCCAAAATGGCTTTTCCTATTTCCTTCCCATATCTAAAAGCTTTTCTCTTTCTTCCTTCTTAGTTATAACTAAGCCAAGGCATCTATGTGCATACACATGTGTTGCCAACATATGTATGCCCTAGTGGGGCCCACTAGAGGTCACCTAGGGTTTCCAGCTCCAAGCATGGGTTGGCAACACAAACGATTTAATTACCATAAAAAGTGTTTTGATTGATTTTATTGCCATCACATGAAGTCAAGAAGAGCCGAATCACAAGTTATTAGTGATGCAAATGCTTAAACACTCTAGTATAGGTTCTACTTGTGCAACTACAAGATGGTTTCCTAGTATGTACACTCACCATGCAATGGTTTATTTAAGAAAAAAAATTTAAGTTGTGATTTTTGGATGTGAATTTTCTGGGATGTTACAAGTAGCATGGGTGATGGTATGCATACCAAAAGAAGAAGGGTAGGAGTGGTTGATCTGAAAAAACACAATGAGGCTCTGCTACTGAAAAACTTGGATAAATTCTTTAACAAAAAGGACATCCTTAGGTGTCTTTAGTCTGGGAAAGCAATACTCTAATGGTAAGCTGCCAAACCATACCAGGAAAAGGTTCTTTTTGGTGGAGAGACATCCTCAAGCTTCTCCATGAATTCAAATCCTTCAGTATAACACAAGCTCAAAATGGTAAGACATGTCTCTTTTGGTCAGATAATTAGATTCAACAGCCTTTGAAACTTGAATATCCAGAGTTATTCTCCTTTGTCTGAAACAAAGAAATCAGCGTGGCCAAGTTCCTGTCCCACCAGTATCTTCCAGAACTGTTCTTTTTGCATCTGTCCTCTATGGCATACCAACAATTACAAGTACTGCAATCTTTCAGGGATCACTTCCCGTTGACTGATCTAGAAGATACCTGGTCCTCACAATGGGGCTCCTTTCTGTCAAAAAAGCCTACAACTACTTGATTGGTCACAGGCAAATTTTGGCAGTTTACAAATGGCTTTGGGATTTCTTTTGTCAACCTAAACATAGGTGTTTTTTTGGCTGCTGTTAAAGGATCATTTGAGCACAAGGAATATCCTAAGAAGGAAACACATGCATCTTGAATCTTACAGTTGTGTGCTTTGTCAGTTACAATCAGAAGAAACAGTGGAACACTTATTCTTGGGTTGTCAGTTCGCCAAGGATTGCTGGGCCTTAATTGGCATCACCATTCAAAATGACCAAGACATTGTTTCAGCGGTGGAGCAAATCAGAGTTCAGTCTCACCCCAAATTTTTCTTGATGGTAACAATCCTCGTGTGCTGGGCAATTTGGTGTGCGAGGAATGACTTCATTTTCAAGAACAAACAGCCGACCACTGATGCAGTCAAAGCTCTGTTTCAAAAAGAATTGCGAATCCTTTCCCTAAGGGCAAGGTCCAAACTCGCTCACACTTTTGATTTATGGATCTAATCTGTTGTAATCTTCCTTTTTAGTTTCATTTTCTTCCTCTCTTTTTTGTTTCCTGAGCTTTCTCTTGTTCTGTTCTGTTCGGCATTGTTCGGCTTTATTTTGTATTGTCTTTTTTAATAAATGCCTATAGGGGCCCCTGAGGCCCCTCTAGTTTCGTCAAAAAAACAACAACATTGTGTCAGAGCTCTTACACTCTGAAGATTCTAGAATAGGCAAGCATGAAAGGATGCAATTCTTGTCATGTGCCAATGGAGAACAGACTGAAGTTGAGCAAAAATGACTGGTCATCACCTGTTGATAAAACAAAATACAGGAGTATTATTGGAAGCTTGAGGTATCTAGTTAATACCAGGCCAGACATTGCCTTTGCTGTGGGTATTGTCCGTAGATACGTGGAAGAACCAAGGACAAGTCACTGGGAAGCTGTCAAGCAGATACTCAGATATCTGGCAGGGAAAGTAAACTATGGCTGCATCTACAGGAAGCTGGGCACTTCTGAATCAAATCTTGTTAGGTTCAGTGATAGTGACTTGGCTGGGGATGTTGATGACAGATAGAGCACAAGTGGATCAATGTTCTTGTTGGAGTCAAGTTTAGTGACTTGGGTGTCTCAATAGCAAAGAGTGGTTGCTCTGTTGTCTTATGAGGCTGAGTATATTGCCAGTGCTAATGCAGTTTGTCAAGGCATTTGGCTCAGCCGGCTTTTGGGTGAACTGCTGGGTATTCAGGCACCAAAGGTGAGGCTCTTGGTTGGCAACAAATCAGCTATTGCTCTAAGCAAGAATCCAGTACACCATGACCGAAGTAAGCACATTGACACATGGTATCACTTCATACGGGACTGTGTGGACAGAGGTGAAGTCGACATTGATCATGTGAGCACTACCAATCAGCTTGCAGATATTCTGACAAAGGCACTTGGGCGTGTCATATTCGTGGAGCTTCGTCAGCAGCTAGGTGTACTGGAAGTGCAGCGGGATTAGGGGGTGAACTGTTGAACTCAATCCCGTGCACGTTCTGATCATGATGTAAATAGATTAGATGCATGTTCATGTTTACATTCCAAACTAGCTAGCTGCATGATGTAACGTTGTCAAGGCCAGAACCGTGCTGTGTTCACGGTGTGGCTTAGTTGTTCCCTTCGCCACACCACGCATGAAACATTCTCACGCTTTAGGCGGGCACGGCACAGCATGAGCGGGTGTGGCAGGGATTTCGGATCTCAGATCGTGTAAACACCATGGAATAAAAGGCAAGCAACAACCCAAAAAAGGTCGCAACATTGGTGGCCCAAAATCTGAGTCTTCGTGTTCATCGTGTTCGCGTGTGTGCGTGTGTGAGCGACGTCGAGAGGGTGTTTGTCTGCCCGTTGCTGATCGCCGTCGAGCTGCACACCGGCAGCCGGCGCC
Organism: Saccharum hybrid cultivar R570; assembly: GCA_038087645.1. Taxonomy (NCBI): domain Eukaryota; kingdom Viridiplantae; phylum Streptophyta; class Magnoliopsida; order Poales; family Poaceae; genus Saccharum; species Saccharum hybrid cultivar. The sequence continues at coordinate 6,251,322 of JAQSUU010000743.1, read as the reverse complement.
AACAGGCGTGACGCGTCACTGGATCATAGAAGCGCCACACATCAGCGACTGGCTTGTAGCTGAGGAAGACAACTGGAGTGCCGCGGTTGTCGAGCTTTCTTAGGTGCGGCTTCGTCACCTTGACGTACGCCACGCACCCGAACGTGCGCATGAAGTGGAAATCCGGCCTATGCCCATGCCAGACCTCATACGGCGCGTCATGCCGTCGATGGCCTTGGTGGGCGCCTGGTTCAGCAGGTAGACAGCGGTGGCGACCACCTCGCCTCAGAACATCCTGGTATGTTCCGGCTCTTTAGCAGACAGTGTGCCATGGTGACGATAATCTGGTTCTGCCGCTCGACAACAACGTTTTGCTGCGCCATGTACGGCACCATGTGCTAACGTTCAATGCCGTGCTCAGTGCAGTATTCGTCGAACGCAGCAGAGGTGTTTGCACAGAACGCGCAGACGCCGGCCTATCTACACCTCCACCTTCGCCTAGAACTTCTTGACGGCACCGAGCAACTCCTATCATCAACTAGTAGAAGAAAATACTCCTTACCATTGGGTGTGGCGGCCTTGATGGGGCCGCACATCAGGTCGCATCATACATACTTGAGTCATGGAGAATGGAATTTTTTCATTGTTTCATTTTATAAAGCATCAAGTTTGACTTGTAGAATTTAGCATACTATAAGATCTTTTAAATATATGTGCATCCTACTTTTGATTAATTTACACTGAAATACCAAATTTTGGATTTTTAGAATATAGTTTATTTTAAATGAGTTACCAATTTAATCTTTAAAATATTTATCATGTTATTTACTGTCCGTATACGAAATTATGATACAAGGTTTATAATTAGTAATCGAATTGGTATATGAATTTTACTGAAATGCATATGACAATTTTGGTACGGCATAACCTTTGGTACAATGCTAGGTTCCCTATTGGTAGTGGAAGCTGGCCCCCTCTAATCTCTCAATCCCCTTCTCACCAAAACTCCCACTCCCACAAAACAAACAGAAGAATTTTAAACTCCTACATCCAAACTCTCATTCTCTCCTTTCAGTTACCCTCGATCAAACATACCGTCAGGAAAATTACATTTAACTCTCAAGAAAAAAAAAACGAAAGAACAAGAATAACTTGTCCTAGTCTCAAGTCTGACACAGCTCTTAGAAAACAAGTTACATGACAGTTCTTCAACATAATCATGAGTAGTCTGTAATAATCAAGAAAAATATAATGGGCTCACTTGCACTGATGCAGGTCGAAACAAACAAACTGAACATGTACGCACAGGCACAACACATCACGTGATCAATGCAGTGCTAGAATCTGGAACTATGAAGGAGACACACCTGAGCCAGAAGTAAAACCAACTGCAAATCATGCATGCATGCACGAGCGTCTTTTTTTTCGAAAGCGTGCATTGCACATGCTTCATTAAGGGAAGTTAGAGTAAAGATACATGGTCCGGGTGGCTTGACGGCGAGTTGCCATAGGCCAACATCGGGTGGAACACAAACAATAATCACCGGCTCAAACGGTGGTGCTTAGGTAGTTGTACTAAGTGAGGAAACTATCGTGCGACTGAAGCGATGTACACGGCTGTTCAAGCCTCGTGCATTCCAGACGACAAGTCCAGCCTCGCCATGGTCCGCGTCAGAGAGATAGCACAGGACTCAGCTATATATTAGATATAACACCAGGCGTAGAAGTTCCAGCAGCAGCCCTGGCGGCATCATCACTGGTGGTCCTGCTGACGATCCCGACATGGTTGAGCAACGCCCAGAGGAGCGTGATGAGCTCGCCACCACGGGCGAAGGCCACCGCGTGCCCTTTCAGATTGTCTGACGGCGTGATGTACAGGATCATCTCCGACCAGAAGCTGGCCAGCAGCTTCCACGCTGCCTCCTGGTTGCTAATTGTCTCCACCAACTTCTTCCCAAGCTTCACACCGTCCTTGAGCCCAGCGTCGATACCGACCTAGACAAGTAATGGCGACCGACGATGCAGCACGGTTGAGCGAGAGCATGCTCCGCATCCTTCTTGACAGCCTCATACATGCTCTTGCTCCATGCATCATCATCAGGGAGCAGCTCGGGGCAGCAGAACACCAGGTACGTGCAGTACCGTGACAGATAAGTGGCAACAGTCCTATCACCTTCTGAAGTAACAGATGAAGAACCTTGTTGTTGGGGCTGGAGAGGGTACCTGACCTCAAGGATGCTTGTGGCGATTTGCCATTAGAGTATATTATTAGACACACTTATGCTGTTGCAGGCCCAAATGAACCTTTCACCACATTGTTCACCTGAGCGGTAGAGAGATGCTTTCCCATTGCTCAGAATCAGGTGTCCACCATCATTTTTACTGCTTCGTAGGGCATTTATTATAGAAACCTTCATGGCCGCATTGGCCTTAATCTTGTAGTCTGGCAACTGGAGGTGATAACTGAAAAGTGCGAGCGGGTTGGTTCTTGGATGTAGTGGCAGTACTGAGCATTGGCTCTATCAGCTTGCACCTGCATCGTAGAACTTGGACAAACCATTTGCGCATGGAAAGCGATTGCTCAGTATTTGGAAACAGGCAACATGTAAGGACTACTTTGGTCCAGTTGGAGCATACGTAGGAAACAATGTCCCTCACTTCAGCTGCTACGAGAAACACCAAAAGCAAAGACAGTGGAACCATGTCGAAGAATATGTTTCCAAAATGTACAGAAGCCTCACGTTCACCATCTTTACATCGGATATCACAAATAATCTGACGAAGTGCCCAACCGGTCGAATAATTAGAATAATGGAGATAAGACCCTATCCAAACTACAAGTATACGTATTATTATCCACTGCAAGAACAATGCAGTAAGATATGCTGAAGAGTGAGATAATGATGCCCAAAACAGGAAGCCAAGACTTGGAATAGGAGATGGGGAGGGATGAGTTATAATAATCATGAATAAAAGAAAGCTCATCTGCAATCACCCCAAATACCCTGTCTGCAGGCTCACCATCGCTGAGCAGCAAGCTCCAGAAAAAGTCGAATGTGTTCTGAGAGCTAGCAAAAGTATGCAGCTCGTACCTTGCGAATCGACAGCGCAGCAACTTGAACAAGGCAAAAGACAAGCACAAGTCTTTTAGCCTTTGTGGTGTTGGCACCGGAAGAAGCATGTTGTTGCTGCTGTTGCGGCTATCCAACAACTGCCAAACTCGGTCAATAGTCACCAAGCCAATGGTGTTTTGCATCATTGTCCCTGATGACATGCCTGATGAGTCATCCTTGAACACATACCCACTAGGCTGCTTCTCCACATGTCTTGCTTCTTCTCTCATAACAAACAGAGGTGGTGGAGGTAGCTGTTGCATGTATCCAGCGACAAGACGAGGATTGCGCCCAAATGAAAAGGATTGACGTGCCTTTTGGACTGCATAGTATTTGAACAGTAGCTTGGCCAAGGTGAGAAGAAAAGGTAAGCCTTCAAGGAGAAAATAGTAGAATGGGACTTTGTACAGTGATTTCAAGAAGCTAATACCAAGGTAAAAGGTCCAGGCCCCCTGAGCAAGCAACTCGAGCGGAGGACCTATGCTCGGACCTTCTCTATCGTCAACAGCGACTACTACACTGGTATTGATCATGACGTTCTGAACAAGTAGTGCCCACATTATCACAAGGACCGAGTGTCTAGATGGACTGCACATTGCGGTCAAGGCTGGGGCTGAATGCATGAACTCTGAGAGATCACGGCTGCTGACGCTCGAGACGTACCCTGTGCTGCTGGTGACGACAGAGGAGATGATGGGCAAGAACAAAGTGGTGGAGCCGACGAAGATAAGATGGGTGATAGGATGGTGGCGGTAGCGCTGTCCATAGGCACCTATCCCGACCGTGACTCCAGCCATGATGGCTCTAGCAAGCAACAGCCCGTCCACCTGCCATAGCTTCTGATTCATCTCTTTCTCGAAAGAGTGTCATGCACTGTCTGTGCAGTTAGCAAATTGGATAGCATTGTCTGCTTGGTTGTCCAAACGCGGATGATAATTATGATAAGCCATGGTGGCCTGCTGATCTGATTGCCAAATCAATTTCAACATTAGAACAAGTGGGGTACTTTTATGTATATGGTAGAACTAGGAGAGCTAAAAAACAAGCATACATGCATATGCAAATAAAACTGAGCACCAAGCTAGAAGCTAGCAGAAACCAATCAAACCGAGTTCTGGACATAACTTTCTTATTTATGTCGTAAAGGATCAATGCTAGCTATATGTATGCATATGTTAGTTTGGGAATTGGGACCAGTAAGAAATATTACTCTAGTTGCTAATATAATAGAGGTTTTTTATATACCATACAAAGACAAGAAAGCGAATGGGTAATTACCTTAAGGTGATTGAGTGAATGGAGGCAGACCAATGCAGCTGAACATATAGGCTTCAAATGTTATATTTCTCTTATGCAGCTCGTTGGTGCCAGGAGCTAGGTATATAGCAGGCTTCTACTGCTGCAGGAGTTTCAGTGTGCACATGCTAGCTAGCTTTTGCCGCCTTCTTTTATCTCTCTTTTCCTTGGATGTATTTTGTATATATGACTGCTGTCGGCTGTCCTACATACTGGGACTCTGGGAGGGATCGGACAACAGTCCTGTCGGACAATATATATGTATGTAGTCCCTTGCTGCCTGATATTGGTTTATTTGTTTCTTTTTTCTTCCAGGTCATAGGACATTGAAATGTTGGTGGCTATGTCTCCAAAATTCCATGGTATTGCCTGTTCACAATTACTAATTAGAGAATCTTCAGTAAACACTTTGCTTCTTATTATAAGGCTCTTTATTTCGCATTTAGCGAGCTAATTAGGGGAATCTCTTGTCCTTCAGTAAATAAATACATTACATTGCTTCTTGAATGAGGCTCCTGCATCTGCATGCTAGTCTTTATATGTCATCAACTTTATAAAAGAAGGAAAAGAGAAGAAAGCAGCAACAGATCGAGGAGGGGCATTGTTCAAAGACGTATGACGCCGACAGAGCGTAATGATTGGATTCTCCGATCAATTCTGTGGCAGCGGGTAACCTCATCTCTTTGGCAAAACGAAGCCCGGCCCCCCTCCTCCTCCTCCATGGCCTTTCGGCTTTTGCAGCTCAACACAGCGGACCCTCAACAAAATGCTGGAGGAGCTTAATTACCGACAGAAGCTAGCTAGAGCTTTATTTCTTTATTTATTACCTGTTATAGTTCCGGTGGAGAATGAGATACATACGCTCTGCGTGCATGATCGATTAAAGCCACTCCATCACCAGAATCTCAATTTCATCGTACCGTACGTTGTTACCTGCTTTGCATGCATGATTAGAGCCAATCCATCAGCTGGACAATTGAAGTTCTGCTTTATTTGCATGGCAGTGCGCGTCCGGACATCCGGATGGATGCCCACCCCCGCCTACACGGGGCCCGCACCGTGCCAACTACACATGGGGAGTCCCCACTCGCGCCTCCTCCGCTTCTCACGCGTATGCACACGGCTAGCAGCTGTTAGGTGATTACAGCAGGTGGCTACGCTAGCATCCAAAAGAAGGAGGGGGCGCCGGATGCCCAGCCGGCGTCAAGAGGAGGAGGGGGACACCGAGGCGAAGGTGAGGCAGCAGAAAAGCGAAGACAGAGATGCAACACCTAATCTACTTTTGAAACATCTGGATGCAACACTTGCAACATATGTTTGAAGGCAGATGAAACACATAAAACATGCATCTAAAACACTAGCACCAACACAAGATCTACTTTTGAAACATCAAGATGAAACACTTGCAACATACGTATAAAACAGTTGAAACACTCAAAACATGCGTATGAAACATTTGCAAAAAAACACCTGAAAACACTTCATACGTGTGAAAACATATGCAACATTCAGATGAAACACTTGTAATATACGTCTGGAAAACAAGATAAAACATTTGGAACATACATTTAAAACATACATATATAGCCACTACAACATGTGCAACATTCCGATCTACTTTTGTAACATCAAGATTAAACAATTGCAATATCTAGATAAAACATCTAAAACACTAGAAATATACTCTTGCAACATGGGCTTTGCTTGGACAAATGGAGGCACGCCGACGTGGAGGTCGACGACAGCGCATGGACCTCGTTGTGCAGTAGTGGCACGGTCAACTCACTGGCGGGCATGACGTCATACAAATCTCGTCCCCCTCACCTGCTTGCTAGAGCATTGGTCGTGGAGCCTCGCTAGCTCAGTGGAGGTGGTCGCAGCGAGGAGGCAGCGCGGTGGAGGCGGGGCAAGACAGATTGGGCCCCGTGGGGAATGCGGCGCGGAGGAGGCCGCACAGGGAGGCAGCGCAAAGGAGGCCGCAAGGAATGGGCCGCGTCGCTGCGGGGGACCGGCGGTGGCGAGGCAAAGTGGGGTGGGCGTATGGGCACAACGACGCAGGGAGGAAATGGCGTAGTGGGCATCAGGGCGCGCGAACGGGACGAGTAGATAGGGTTGTTGGGCGAGCGCCGTGTGCGAGAGTGAGCGGTGGGAGGCGTCCGTTGGTCCGAACATCTTAATTGTATCATTATCGTTATTTGCATCTATAACTCGGGTCCATGAAAACTAGTGGTTAGCCACGAGAATAATTGCCGACATACATGCATCGGCTGCATGATTGGTACAAACCCCAAAGCAATCCGAAGAACCAAACAATATTTGTGGTTAGAATCCCACGACACATATATCATAGAGATGAAGGAAAAATGTGGGGCGAATTCGATTGCCCCTTCAATCTTCCAGTGACCTGAGCTAGACCTCCAGATACGATCGAGCTTGTGGACCTCCAGATACGATCGAGCTTGTGTACTATGCAAGTACCCTACCCATACGTTATGTCAGGCTAGTCTTGTACCAACGGATAAATGTAACATTTGATCATCTCTTCCTTATGCAGTATGGTGGCACAAATGTGCAGGAGGCGAGATCAGACTCATATAGACTTATTGGACCCTATCTGAATAAACCACGATACATGCAATGGTAAGGATGCCGATCCATATGATCTCGTCTTGTATTTGATCAGGATGTTCTTAGAATGTTAACATACGTAAAGCATCCTACCATACTATTGCGAGTACATATTCCCCTGAGGCTTTGTCTGGATGCATGTGTATTCACTTCAATCCACATGTGTTAGAAGTGGATTAGAGTGGAATTACATTTGGATTGAGATGAACACATGCGTATCCAAACAAGGCCTGACTTGGTGTTTCTTTCATTGGTCATGGTTACAATTGAATTAGGACTAATTTGCATTGGAATTTTATGATTGTAGAGTCCATTACATCCTCATAGATATCTAGCTAAGAAAGCAGTATCTAAGTCTTCGATTCAAAGAAGAGGCTACTAAGTCATGTCAAAGAACTCTAACACATACTAAACATGTAACTAAAGCTAGTAAAATTTGCATCCTAGAGCATTGAAGGGACCGTGACGCCCAAGAGGAGGAGGGGGTGATTAGACAACTTAAAACTATTTTCTAAGCCTCTATTTTCTAACCTTAGCAAAACATATAAAATTAAGTAAAATATCTAAATATGCAACTACGTTTTTACTAGGTATGTTGCTATCTCTACCGCAAAAGAGTTATGCAACCTGCTAGGTTCTAATCCTGTCAACTAGTCTATCAACTAAACTAGAAAAGGTATAGCACAGGTAGCAATGTAAATCCAGAAGCTTAATTGAGATAGAGATGCAAACTCCCATTAATGACTACGGTATTTTTTACCGAGGTATCGAGAAGTGTGCAAGCTTCCCCTAGTCCTCGTTAAAGCCTCTTGCAAGGAAGCCCTTACAAGGGCTAAGCTCCTGGTTGGGTAACTCCTGTGGATAGCACCGAGCCTTTCCCATGCGCAAGTATGTCTTCAAAATGCCTCTCCCAAACCGCTCCCTGTCGCGCCGTCTTCAGTATCGAGCTTCCGACCAAACCACAGCGGGTCTCGTTCCCTCCGCTACGCGGTGGTGGCCCCACCATAAACACGGTTGGTGTGGTCTCTCAAGACTAAGCCCCTCTGAGTACAACGACGGTGCGTGCAAGCACCTTATGAGCAAGAGGTATGCAAACCTCACTAACACTAGGCCTAAACCTAGAGCAAGCGCATTTAGTGGTTGTCTAACTAGCCTAAGCACTTCACAAAGCACCTACGCTCAATTTTGTATTGCCTTGTTTCCTAGTAACTAGCCTAAGCACTTTGCAAAACACCTGCGCTCAATTTTGTATTCCCTTGTTTCCTGATCTAAGTAGCCTAAGCACTTTGCAAAGCACCTAATCATTTCACAAAGCACCTACAGGCATAAAGTTACCCACATAGTTAGAAGCTGTCCACTCAATTTTGTATTGACTTGTTTCCTAGTAACTTTTTGGAAGCACTAGACTCATTCACACTAGGCTAGCTGCTTCCTTAGAACAAGTTGCTTCTCGACCTGTGGTTGGACAGTACAGTGAGTATCTTCAAATTATGTAATCAAAAAGATGGATCATACCAACAAGCATATGGACACTCTAAGCACAGATAAAGCAACAAATGCACGAGGATACAGTCGGATTTGCAACCAACAGGCAGAAAGTTTGGTTAGAAATTTAGAAACAGAGTGCTCAAATCACTTTTGCAGTTATAAGCACCACTCAACCCACCCAAAGAAAAATCCATATATCAGGAATACAGTATATGCCAAGAATCAAATTCATCAAACAAACATTGTTTACCATGTGCATCAAAACCATATGCTACAGCTTCACAACTGTGGCACCAACAGATTGCAGACAGATAGTCACACATCAGACACAAATTCAATAGCAGAGCATACAGCTGAAACCAGATTTCACTGGATTATATTATCACCGCTGAAAAGGACTTCCCAAGTTGCATAAATTAAATGCCAAGAGATCATAGACTCATTCAGTACTTCTTATATAGTCAACATGTAACAGTTAAACCGATGCACATATACCGTGCACACAGTATCCTAAACCATATAAATTGCAAATACCATATAAACTCTAGACCTTAGCCATTTTCAATCCAGCGCTACCATATAAAGGAAAGTAGTACCCCACATCACTATCACCCCTCTATGCATCTGAAGACAGCCGCCAAGCTCCACACCTAATTCAGCTTAATTTTCAAGAAGTCTGCCACATACTTATGATCAGACCTCAAACGTGCCTTACCGAGAACAGACCCATCACTCTTCTTGCTGATGCAACACGCACCACCGCCAATCTCAACAATTAGATCGGTGTCTTCAGTTAGCTGCCCCACGGATACCTGGTTCATTGTGAGCCCTGGGACGTACCACACGTCAGGGAGGACCACTGTCTCTGTGTTCACATACCCTCTGCCACACACCTGCATCCCCTCGCCTACCCCTGCTTTGACAACTTGGTTGTTTACAGGTTCCAGGTTGGAGATGAGACTCTTGTCTCCTGTCATGTGGTTGGTAGCAAAAGTGGCAATGAACCAAGCAGATTCTCCTGCGCTCCCTGACCTGTTGGTGCCGGTGCCCGTGGAGGCAATATGACAGCAATATGTAAGTAACAGCAAGGTCAATGTACTGAAAAAATCCTTAGGGCTACTACATACTAGATTAAATCGAGAGAATAACAGCAAGAAACAAAAGCATGTTAGCAGATCGCAAGATTGCAAGGTACAGAAACTCAAGAGGGTTGCATTTACATGCTACAATGACTCAGATGAACAGTAACTGAATATGTTTCACCTCGTTACATCAGCACTGAAGATCACCGGTTTTGTTCTTTATGTTTGCCAGAAATTAACAATTTTTCGCGAACGGATATACAGATGCTCGCCCCCTAACACACATTTTAACAGAAATTGAACGAGGAAAGAAACGTACAGTAGCAATTCGTGAAGGAACCTAACCAATCAAGAGGACGGTGCCTCTCCCAATATCTCGTACTCCAGATTGATTCGAGAAAAAAATTGAGTAAAATATGACGGTTCACTCTAATTTAAGCATGAACCCTAAGCCACCAATCAGGGCAATCTCTTGCAATGCTGGAAACCAGATCTGGAAACCCACCAAATACTAGTAGTTTTCTATAAGGCGAGCAAGAACTAGCAAATCTATAGGCGAGAAGGAACTGTGTCAGTAGCCGTCACAGCCTGGCGGCCGGCGGCGTGGCGGAAGACGCCATCTCGATGAGGGGGCGGCGGCGGCTCGCGATTGAGGGCTGGTTCGGCTGGTGGAAAAGCCGGCTGGTTTCGGCTGATTCAATAGTGTTCTATGAGAGAGAATAAGCTGAAACAAGCTGAAACAAGCCGAAACATGACTTGCAGAACAGGGCCTGACCTGTTCCTACCTCTGTGCGGGACCAATTGCTGCGGGAATAATTAATTGCAGTAAACCCCCTTGACATTGCCCTCTGGTTCAAATAAAAAAAACGTTACTCCCACGTGCTTGGCTATGTTTGCAAAATCCCCCTGATGTGCTTCATTTTTTTTGTTTTGGCCCAAAACAATATTGCAAACGACATGTTTTTGTGGTCAAAAATGCAAACTTTATCCTACTATAAAATAGCGAGTTTTTTTAGAGAATCTCCCTGTGTAATAACCGATGAATCTGAACTTCGTGCTATATGAGCCCTCCGTCATACGTGATCGTACATCTTATAAGATGTAACCGTCCGGAACTCCATCTCACGTAAGACTCAAACTCACGTACGTCTCACGTAATGTTTCTTTCTGGTCTAATTTCCAACCGTGAGTTCTGTTTTGATTTTCAATCAGACTGGGACTCTTCCACGGTTCGTTTTTTATCTTCCCATCTCCATAAATATTAAAAGTACACGCATATCTTCTGATCTATTCCATCCAAGACTCTTCATGTGTCGGCCTCGTGTAGTGTAGGTGCTGAAGATGAAGATCTCGAGATTGCAACATATGCCTTGTTTAGATTCCAGAATTCACCCCCAAATTCTACTATGCAAAAAGGAGATTCTTCATCATATCAAAATGTCGGCAAATGCATGGAGTACTAAATGTAGATAAAATTATAAACTAATTGCACAGTTTTGTTGTACTTTGCGAGACGAACATTTTGAGTCTAATTAATCAATTTTTAGACAATTTTTTACACTAAAAAAATAAAAGTGTTACAGTGTTCGGGGGTGGCACTGTGCAAATTCGGCCACCCCCGAATCAGATAACTAAACAAGGCCATAGCATCAAGACAGCAGCCATGGCACTAGACCGCGTGTCCACCCTCCCGGACATCGTGCTGGCACGTGCTCCTCTCTCAACCTCAGGGACGCCGAAGCCGTGGTGCACGTCTGCTGTGGCGTTAATCAAGATATGAGGTGCTATCGGGGCTTGGACTTCTTCCTAAACGCTCTAGCAGCTGTCGGTGTAGACGACCGATGCCCAGTCACCCGGCATGGATGCCCTTCTCGCGTCGCCGGCAATGCCACGTTGGACTGCTGGAGGATCTCTGCATGGTGCCGATAGCCAACTTTCTGCAAGACAGACGATGAGTACGTGCTGCTCTCCGGTGGTGCTGGACGAAGCCTGGAATTCAGCGCACCTGCACGCTTGGGCAGCCAGGCACCACCATATATCTTCATCCTCCTAGATCGACGCCACGGCTCCTGAATCGACGCGTGAATCTCCATGTGCCCAGCGTTCGCACTCTGCGCTACAGTGGCTTTCTGGACGGTTCGGCTTGATGACGCCGTCCGGCACACCGGCAAACCTTACAACACAAGTAGACAGGTAGTGGAACTTTGCTTTTGCACATCACGGTTTACCAGCATGCTTCCTTCCAAGATGGGAATAGGAGCTGACGAACACTACGTACGCTACGCCGTAGTGGGATCCTGAAAGTGTTTACGTTCGCTGACCTCAGGTTCCTTTAGCTGAGTGAAAGGATCATTAGCGCTGCGGTGGCAATAGCAAAACCATCTCCAGTTTTACCCATCTATGCAGGAGTTCCACGTCAAATGTGAGTTGCACGTAGACCCGTATGAATTTCTCCATAAAAAAAATCATAGGAGAGTGAATGAAGTCAAATCCATTAATTTCAACTCGATTTCAAACAATTTTTACTTGATCTAGATTTCAATCTTATTCTACATAACCCGATCAAATAAATTAAGCATTTGCCACCTACCTTTATTGAATACTGACGATTCAATTAACATTTTCATTGCATTTAAAATAGTTTTTGGAAACACGTGCGTGTCACACGTGCATATTTGCTAGTAATTCAAAAAAAAAGAACTTGAAACCAATTTAATAAAATGTTAAAAAGGTGAAATTACTTTCCTGAAGTTTGATCAGTGTCCCAATAATTTCCTGAACTAATGTTTGGTTCAATTTACCATTATGAACTATTCCAATAGGTCCAATTTTCACGTTCTAAGTTGGTTTCAAATTTTGCAAGGTGATAACTGGGGCCATAAAAGCTTACGTTAAAAAAGCACATCATAAATTATTAGTTATGATTTTAAAGGGTTGAAACTAAAACACTAATTACATATGGACTATGGAGAAAATGAAAAACTAAATAATAATATCAAAGGGTTGGACTGACTAAAAAAGTTTGGGCAGTAAATCAAACCCATTGTTAGTGCAGGAGGTTGTCTAAATATTGACCAAATTTGGAAGCAGTATTCAAACTTTGTCCTAAAGTATACTTGCCTATTGACTTAGAGCATCTCCAACGGTTCTCCAATATGACCCCTCATCCCCATACATAACACGGTTACAGTAAGAGAGATGTCACCTTTTTCTTACTCTAGCAAACTCCAATAGCTCTTTTTGTTGATGGCCGTCGATATTTCCCATAAATAAATGGGACGTTGCATCTAGGAACCTAATATGCTCCAACATTTCTAATTTAGGATACGATTAAAGCGGCACTATATTAAACAAGGATTTTTTTTAAAATTTTTGTAATTCCAACCTTTGGTTGTTTAGTAACTAGGGCATGTTTGGATTTTCTCCTCTAAATTTTAAAGCTCTAGACTTTAGAGCTAAGGTCTAAAGTTAGTTCTAAACTTTAGCCCACCACACATTAGAGCTTTAGAGATCAAAAGTGAGCTAAAGTGCTTCAAGGGCCTGTTTGGTTGGTGACTAAAACCTGCCACGCCAAAAGTTCGTCGTGCCATAGTTTTGTTCAGCGGCTGTTTGATTCACTGCCACACCTATGGCACGCCACACTTTCTTAGCACCCTGCCTCACATGTCATAGACTCATTTTCGTGCCAAACCTTGCCACAAGTATGGCTTCGATTTTGGTTGCCATACTTTCTTTAGCAGCCACAGTTTGCCGAAGGTTAGGCGTGGCAAGTTTTGGTCACCAACCAAATAGGCCCTAAAGCTTTTAGAGCTTTAAAGTTTAGAGAAGAGGATCCAAACAGGTCCTAAAGGTTGCTTCGCTTATATAGATACCAGCGGCTGCCGATACTTTTCCTGTGTTGATGTTCTGTATTTTTTACCCTTTTTCATTTAAATATTTTTTTGTGTGATTGTTTGGTCATCTATAAAAGTTAAAGCTAAGATTATTATTAAATCCAAATTGATATAAAACCACCTCGAACCAATCGGTACAATATTTGTTAGTATGATTAGGGAAGTTGCGAAATATATACAACTTCTATGTCGATCAAAGGCACGAAGCCACTAATCCAAAATCATTTCATCGATTAGATAACAAATCGCGAAATCTAATACGTGACGGTCGCACTATGTTGTGACTGTGCGACCCACCGCATTCGTGCCCGCGCTCCACTGGCGACGAAGAAGAAGATGGTGGTGGCTAGGGTTCTAGAGAGGTTAGGGATCTATTCACCAGCGAGCTTAGAAAAAAAATTTGGGGGGGTTGGGGGGCGTGACATGGCAGTGGAGGTAGGCGAGACAGAGGCGGGGCGGGGCAGCGGGACACGGTGGTTCGGTGGGGCTGGCGGTGGGGACGTCACGATGGAGCTTGCCTGATGCCTTGTGGTTAGGGGAGGGCCGGGTCAATGGGTGGGGGCGGGAAGTCGGTGGCGCGGCGAGGCGAGGCGGCGGGTGCCGGTGGTCACCTGTGGTGGAAGCCGGAGGCGGGGTGGGGCGAGCACGACACCGTAGGGCGTTGCGGCGGAGCTTTAGGGGATGGTGTGGTGGGGTTGGGGGCAGGGCGAAGTGAGAGACGAGGATGGGGTGAGGACGGCGGGGTCGCTCGTTCCTTAAACGCGACCTGTCGAGCCTTATCTTCATTTGTAGATAACAAATCCTCTGCTCTCGGATGCAAACCAGAGCATCGTTGGGAGGAAGCATGAACAGAGGAGCACGCACGTGCATGAATGGCTGTTTTTGCCATATATTTTAGCATTAAAGTTGCTGATGGACAAGGATAGAGGCCTACTACCCCATGATCCTTTATCATTAACCATAAATCATAGTTTTTTTTATCATCAGATCTACTACACACTCTATACCTTAATAACCAAAGGTGAAGATTGCAGAGAATGGAAAGGCTCAAAAACTGTACATGCTAGCAGTTCACATAAAGCCTTGCAACAGAGGTAGCAGTACATATACTCGAGTATAATTCTGATACCAGGTGCCGATTGTTGACAACGTAACCATGGTCCGGTTCCGTTGCCGTAAGATATTACAACTCATCGTGGAAGAAATTCCGTACCGTATATACAAAGGCGTTTCGGTTGCTCATCAAGAGTCAATATTTATGTATTGCTAGTTCAACTAGCAAATGTGCTCGTGCGTTGTTACGAGTGAATACCAGATTATGATTCAATATGTATATTTTTATCAACTTTTTTATATAACAATTAATACTGTAATAAGTTTGACCAGCGTCCAAATCATTTCCTAAACTAACATTTGGTTCAATTTACCATTATGATTTATGAGCTATTCCAATTAGTCCAATTTTCACGTTCTAAGTTAGTTTCAAATTTTGCAAGGTGATAGCTCACACCACAATAACTTACATTAAAAAAAAGCACATCATAAATAATTAGTTATGATTTTAAAGGGTCAAAATTAAAACACTACTTTACCTAAATGCCCCCGTGTACAATTGTAGTCAGCCTAGTTTGCCGAATGAAAAAAGTATGAATAATAGTATCCGTCAACCACAAGTTTTTTAAGGCTAGAGAGCACATTCGTGACGGTTCAGTACTGTTCATGACGGGACGTCTAACACTGTTCATGACACGACATGACATCGATATTTACTGTTTACTTTCATTTTTTCCACTCAGGCGAATTTAAATATTTTCTCCACTGTTCATCACGGGCGCGGCCAAGGATTTTATTTTCGTTATCGCAAAATTTCGGTCACCACCGAAATTACTGAATTTCGTGAAATTCGGCCGAATTTTTTTAGAGATTGGACATGAAGTACGTTGTTTCTAAAAAAGTTTAGATCTAAATAAATATTAATATGATTTATGACTACACATCTATTGAATAGGAAAAATATACAATATAATCAATAGAAAAATACAATTTTAGAGTTATACATCACATGTATTAGAATATTACAAAATTTCGGAGTTTTCTTTCGGCCACCACCGAAATTACCGATTTTCGCGAAATTTGGCCGAAATTTCGCCAAAATTTTGAACCCTGGGCGCGGCGGCAGCACGCCCAACCGTGCTAGTACAATAGCAATTGCCACGGCAATGGCTGCCTTTCATGCCATGGCCCATCGGGCTGTCTTTACCATCCGTTGGGAGTGCTCTGGAAGCGACGCCACCTTTTTCTTTTCATGGCTAGTGTCCAGACGTCCGGGGCACCCCTGCCTGCTGCACCCGCCCTGCCTTCCCTGCTTGCTACTAAGCCTGTTCGCCTGCCTCGTATGCAACAGCTGCCCTGCATGCAACTGCTACGCCTGCGTGGTTGCCTCCATACATCGCATGCAATTGTTGTGCCTACACGTCCACATGCAGCCCGTGTGTCTGCTTTATGCGCATGCAGGTGAGTACCTTCGCTTGCCGTGCATGTAGGGACCGTTATGCCCATGAGGACCGCCTCCACATGCGCCCACTTCATCTGCTAATGTTGCAACATAAAACACTTCTACAACATACATTTGAAACAGGTGAACATTTGCAACATGTGTGTATAGCAACTATAACATATGCAACATACGTATGAAAAAATGAAACATTTTAAATAGACACTTGCAATATATGCGTATAGCCACCGAAACATATGCAACATCTACATAAAACACTTGCAACGTACGTCTGAAACAGATGAAACATTCGAAACATACACTTGCAACACTACAAGAAACTTGTTAATCTGTGACGGTTTCTCGGCGACGGATTTACAAATCATCACTGACAGACGTAATCTGTGACGATAAATTTTTTTCGTCATGGTTGTGCACCAATGGATATTCTAGGCCCGCTAAGTCGTGACGGTTTTATTCGGTCGTCACAAAATTCGTCATACTCTAATTAGCCCAAAACAATAGGCCCGCTATTTATATTTAGTGCAAAGAAAAATAAAAAATATGATTGCAAAAAGAATCAAACCCAAAAGACGATTTGTTAAATTATTTGAACAAAATAATTTTGTTACTTTGTTACATGTATATGATGCATATGGAAAAACTAAAAATATTCTCCATATATATGGTGCGGATGGGAACAAAAAAAATCCTCAACATGTGGGATTCAATGCCAACACTTGCAAGAAAGTAGCAACATGTCTTACCATTTTCAGCTACTTGTTCTTATTTGTCTAAATGTGCACTTAAGTATTTTTGTTTGTTTATCGCTGCCCACAGCGTGGTCCAGCATCCCAGTCGGCGTGGCCCATTCACTCGAGTTGGCCCAGCATCCTGCCCACGGCGTGGCCCAGCGCTCGAGTTGGCCAAGCATTTGTGTTGCTCAAATTTTTTTTTGGTAAAATAAAACGTTTGTGGTTTGTGCTTGAAAGGTGGAATCAATGGGAATCGAACCCGGGATCAGGAGTGATTCATTGTGGTGAAAACAACCCTGCTAACCCACTGCGCTGGTGCTCAGAAGTGATTCATTTCTCCATTTGTGGTTTGTGCTTGAAAGATTATTTTTTCCCAGGCGAAGTGGAAAAACCGGACTCGTGCCTCCCTCTCCTTTTCCCTTGCTGACGAGCGGGCCCACCTGCTGCTCAATCAAAGCAAACAAAAAACAGAAAAAAAAAATAAAAACTGGAACTGAGGCAAGGTTCAGCCCTCGCATAGACATTGCTTTGGACTCTTACCACTACGCCACCAACATGGTTCCAATGCTTTCAGCAAATTATTTTATATATAAGTGGACGAAATTGTATAATTCTTTCATTTTAAATTTATTTATGGTCCTAAAGTTATGTCCAATGAAAACATGACCAAAACCAAAGTTGTATGCCACGATGAGTTCTACAAATTTTTAGTTGTCAACTTTTTCATTTGAAATCAATTACTATCCCAAAATTATGTTCGGGTCTCTCATATTTTGAAAATTTAAATTTTGAATTGTAAAATAAAATCAGATGGCAAAATGACCAAAACAAATGTTGTATAACAAGATGAGTTCTACTACTTTGTTGTCGACAACTTTTTTATTTGAAAACATTTACTATCCCAAAATGATATTCAAAGTTCTCAAATTTTGAAATTTAAATTTCGAATTGTTCAAACAAAGTCGGATGGAGAAATGATCAAAATAAAATTTATAGATCTCGATCAGTTCAACAACTTTTCTGTTGACAACTCTTTAATTTGAAATCATGTAGTATCCCAAAACTAGCACTTGTCCCTACAAATAGACGCCGAATATTAAAAATTAAGCACTAAAATTTGAATTTTTTAAACGACCTCGGATGGAGAAATGACCAAAATAAAAGTTGTAGATCTTGAAAAGTTATAGAACTTTGTTGTTTACAACTTTTCCATTTGAATTCATTTCTTGCTTCAAAATGCTATTTAAAATTTAGTTTTAAATTATTAAAGAACTCTGATTTCTCTTTTTAATCTCTGGCTAAAACTTGTAACTAGTTTTTCTCTCTCGTACTAACTTCAAATGTGATGATTCTTTTTCCTAAAAATTTATAAAATCATGCTCTATCAATTTATTATGTTCTTACATCTATTATTTTGGTCATCTTTCTTGTGAACATTATGGTTTCAGCCGAATAAATCATGAACATAAAAGTTGTAGAACTCGTTAAGATATACAACTTTTGTTTTGGTCATTTCTTCATCAGACAAAGTGAAAGTAACATTATTCACTAAATTTACATCTCTGTTATAGTTTATGAATCTATGGAACCAATTGATAGAGATGTAAAATTTGTGAACAACAATACTATCGTTTTGTCGGATGAACAAATGATCAAAATAAAAGTTGTAGATCTTGAAAAGTTATAAAACTTTGTAGTTGATAACTTTTTCACTTGAGATCATCTTGTCAAGGAAAACTACGTTTAAATTTCTTGAATTTGAAATTTAAAATTTTCAAACAACCTCGGATGGAGAAATAACCAAAATGAAAGTTGTAGATCTGAAAAAGGTTTTTTTTGCAACTTTGTAGTTGACAACATTTTCATTTGAAATCTTTTTATCAAGGAAAACTACGTTTGAATTTGTCAAATTTGAAATTTGAATTTTTCAAACTTTCTCTGATGGAGAAACAACCAAAATGAAAGTTGTAGATCTCAAAAAGTTATGAAACTTTGTAGTCGACAACTTTTTAACTTGAAATTATCTTGTGGACTATGTGTATGCATCATACATTCATACGTGGGGCTTGTTTGGCCAAATTTCCTAATTCCAAACGAAACAGGGAGCGTTCAATTTCAGGAAAAGGGAAAATCCCGCGCGCCCAAGCGGCTTGACGCGCTTTCTAGCGCCAGCCCAAAATATTTCACAGTCCCAATTGACCTTACTACCCTAAGGCGCATAAAAAATAAAAATACAGAGACACTTCCATCACAGGGGCACCTTGGTAATTATCGAACCGCACTTCCCAATTCCTCTCCCCACCCGCCACATATCTGTCGACAGGCTCCATAACCTAATTCCCCAATTCCCACCCATCCTCTGTCCAGCCGCCACCCATCCTCCAGCTGCCGCCATCCTCCTCGGATGGGGCCGCTGTCGATGGAACCCTAGACCACCGGCAACCTTCCAGCCTCCAGCCGCCGCCACCCATCCTCCAGCTCGCCTGCGGCCATCCAACCACCAGTCGCCGCCGCCGCCGCCCTCCGCACTCCTCACCGCGCTCATTGCTAGAGGTGGGGCCGCACTGGCCTTCTCCCCACTCCCCACCGCTCTCGACGGCCTCTGGCGGCAGGTCCGGTGGGGGATGGGGCGGATCCAGTGGGGATTGGGGTGGCATCTCGCTCAAGCTGCAGGAGGAGGAGTGCGAACGCCCATGGACTTCGTTCTGGAGAGGGCTGCGCTTGAGGTCTGACCCGATCCCCTCCATGCCACGGCCATCACCGTCCCTTCGGCAGGAGCACTAGGGATCTGTTGAGGTGACATTATCCGTCTCTTATCTCCCTCTGTAATGGTGATTTCGTCCTACTTACTCTCTCACTCTCTCCCTCGATTTCTCGATTTGATCCCTCAGCAGAGCAGCAGGAGCAGCAAGTCGAGAGATCGGCAGCGTGGCGCAGCAGGTCGAGAGGTTGATCCCTTCCGCAGTCCCAAATCCAGCTCGTTCTTGTGCTTGTTTGTCTGTTGCTGTTCTTGTGTCATTCTGAAAATTATTTAGTCTGTCTAATGAATTAAAGTGGCTGCCTAATAGGGCGTGGCTAAAATTTTATAATTGAAATGGGGTTACATATTGCTATCAGCTAGGAATTGTCTACAAGCAAATAACGCCATGATTGGTCTTCTCCTTAGAAACTATACTGCTAGTTTGTATTTGGGTTACAGCTAGTTCGAGATGTTAGAAGAGTCTTCTCTATCTGTAAAAGAATTTCTGGGTCACAGATAGTTTTTTAAAAAATGACGTGCCTACTTGAATATAACACAATAGAAAAATTATTCTGATAATGTCATTTACAAGTTTGTGCAAGTAGTCAAGTATTGTATCATTGATGCATTGTGTGTTCTGGTGAAAGTAGTAAAGTATGTGTATATATAGTTACTGAATTTGCTAGTAAATATGGCAGCATCAATTTCAATTAATACCAGCATGAGATATACATTTTTAACACAAGCTAAGTGTATTTAACTGTACTGCAATTTCTTATGAAAATCATTTGATCTGTGCATCTGATCAATTTGTTTTTGTTATGTTTTAGCTTCCCTGTACATGCACACCTTCAGGTTCTATGTATCTAGAATGTTTTTAAGGCACCCATGTAGTTAACTTTTAGGTGGTATGATCTATCCTTGCACCATGCTTGAGTCTGCTAATTTTATCTCATACGTAACTATCATCCTGATTAGTGCTTTTCATTGTTTTGATAGGAATCAGAAAATCTTCTCTTCCAAGAAGAGCCTTCCGTATGAAACAACATGGTAAGAATTGTGGCAGTACCCCTTTCTCCTATGGCAGTATTGTCAATTCCTTGTTTATAGTTAGAAAATGAGATTGCCAAATCCCTGTGAGTACCTCTTCTATAGCTGCCATTGCTGTAATTTTTCAATGTGTTTAATTTCAAATTGCAATCTGAATTTTCTGCATGGCTTAGCTGCAGCTGCTATTAGTTACCAGCTGAAATGAGGGTTGTTTTCTGATCCAAGTGTCTTACGTGCAATTGTTTCTGCTGTGAGGTTGCAGTCGCAGGATACAGTGGGAGTGGCAGGGAGGTTCATCATCCTATTGATGAGGTGGCTAAAAATAGTACTGAATTTTTGTTGTACTTGAGTTTTCTTAGAAATGAGTTTTACTTGAGCTTTCTCACAGATGAGTTACTCTCAATCGCTCTAAAATTACTCTAAATATCCATGGTTCATTCCTAAAACTTGGTAGCAATTTAGCCAATAAATGCATGTCTAGTAGTAATAGTATGATGACTTTGTACAGTCCTTGTCTTCTCTATTATCCTATTTGTTATTTGTGTCGTTATACTAATATATATTTGTTTCTTATCTTTTCAGAAAATAGGAAACCCAATGCCATACGTGGATCAGATATACAATGAACTGGATGGTTAGTTTACAGTAAAAAATGATTCTATGGAAGCAAAACATTTCAGGCCACGATCACTTATGCTACTTGGGTGGAATGTTAACATTTGTCTGGTAATGCTGTATTTTGATGGCTGCGAGGAATTTTGGATGGCTGGTCAATGGTCACGTAGTGCTTATCTTAGCTCTTGTTTAGTTCCTCCAATTCTCCCCCAAATTTCACTATGCAAAAAGAAGATTCCCTCATCAAAATGTCGGTAAATGCATGGAGTACTAAATGTTGATGATATCAAAAACTAATTGCACAGTTTTGTTGTACTTTGCGAGATGAACATTTTAATCCTAGTTAGTCAAAATTTGGATAATTTTTACCAAATACAAACGAAATGCTATAGGAATTCTGATACAGTGTTTTTCTCCCCAATTCACCGAACTAAACGAGGCCTTTTTTGATGTTATATAAACCTGAGATCGTATGTGCTGTTGGATTGAGTTCTTATGTAATTTGAAAATGAGTTGTTTGTCTATATGGGCTGTATGTTTGTTGCATGTGCTATAATAATGGGCCATGTTGTATGTGCTATAATAATTGCTGAAAAAATATATTGGAGAATGGGCTGAAACAAGATGTAAATGGGCTGAAAATATATTGCAAATGGGCTTAAACTGATTGAAAATGGGCTGAAAACATGCTAAAAATAGCTCGTATTTGATATTGGGCTATTAATAAATGGGCTAGGATGCCTACATCATCATCCACATAAGCAGCCATGTAAGCATCTATAATGATGTGCCAATTCATCCGTGACGGTTATTTTTCGTCACAGAAAATGGGCTTGGGCTGGGCTAACTAGGCCTCGGGCTCTATCGTGACGGTTTAAGATCGTCACTGATTTCATTAATCCGTGACGGTTTCCTGTAAACCGTCACGGGGTTTAATCCATGACGCTCAATCCATGACGATATCAGAAACCATCACAGATGTTGTATTGTGACGGTTTTTTGATGATCCGTGACGAAAATTTTTCATCATGGATTAACAGATTTCTTGTAGTGCAATATACATGTATATCCATTGCAACGTATGCCACATCTAGATGAAACGTATGAAATATACATCTGAAACGCATGAAACATACGGAACTTGATGCCATGGAGCGACGGAAAAATTGGAGCTAGCACTCAGCTGCCAACGATCAACCTTCATGAGAGTAGGTATAATAAGACCACAGCCCCACCTCTCACAAACTCCCATCCCCATGCACACAGCCCCACACACATGCACTCCACACTGAGAGCAGGTATAATAAGACCATGTCACTTTGCTTATACATGTCAGCAAAATCCTAGCTGGGAGAGAGCACTACTGGATTCAGGCGCTTTGCCGAGTGCCTAATACACTCGGCAAAGGTTATTATGCCCTCGGTAAAACCTTTGCCGAGTGTAGCACTCGGCAAAGAGCCTCCGGTAAAAAATACGTCGGCAAAGAATTCTTTGCCGAGTGCCTTTTATTGGGCACTCGGCAAAGACTTTGCCGAGTGCAAACACGGCTCTCGGCAAAGAAAAGTGACTGTGACGGCGCCGGTTCTGTCAGCGCATGCTTTGCCGAGTGTCATGTTAGAGGCACTCGGCAAAAAATTTTTAATTTTTTTTATAATTTATTTGCCGAGTGCTCTGCCAGGGAGACACTCGGCAAAGATTTTTTAATTTTTTTTCGTAATTTCTTTGCCGAGCGCCCTATTGGGGAGGCGCTCGGCAAAGATTTTTTAATTTTTTTTCGTGATTTATTTGCCGAGTGCCCTGTCGGAGAGGCACTCGGCAAAGATTTTTTTTAATTTTTTTTCGTAATTTCTTTACCGAGTGCCCTATCGGAGAGGCACTCGGCAAAGATTTTTTAATTTTTTTTTTCATAATTTCTTTGTCGAGTGCCCTATTGGGGAGGCACTCGGCAAAGATTTTTAATTTTTTTTGTAATTTCTTTGCCGAGTGCACTGTAGGGTAGGCGCTCGGCAAAGATTTTTTTTAAAAAAATATTTGGCCCTGGCACTCGGCAAAGAGGCTAATTTTTTTTTTGATTCTATATTCACAAACACATCGTATAAGAGATATATATCACATATGTGACATCACAAACACAATATAGCACATATATATCACATCCATCTCATGACAAAGGCAATACCACATATATATCACGTGTCGATCACACAATATATCACATACACGACATCACAAACATAATAGGTCCAATATCCATCGAAACAAGTCGATAGTCGATCATAGTGCATCACATGTCCATCAAGCGGTGAAAAAGAGATACAAACTAAACGTGTGGAGGAAACTGAGTGCCTGGTGAAGGAAAAGCGCCGTCGCCTGCTTGCGCCTGAGATGGGTTATTTGAACCCGCCGACGGAGGCTGCATAAAGGACAAGAGATTGCATGTGTTAGAGTGGTCATCTAATGAAAGCACTAGTCGAAGCAATTTGGTTTCATACTCACAGGACTAGCTACAACTGGCGGCGGTGGAGCGAACTGCGGCACAGGTACACCGTTCACTTGCCCAAAGTTCTGCAGGAACATCGTAATGTCCGCCAGCTGCTTGGCCTGCCTTTCCCGCTCGGCCCGCTCGGCCTGTCTTTCCCGCTCGGCCTGCTCGGTCCTCGCCACCAACTCCCGCAGCTCCTGAGCCATCCTCTCGTTCTCGGCCTATAACATTTCAATCGAATGTTTCAGTAATTCAAAGGTAACTAAGTTATGTAAAGATCAATGTACGAAGAGTTAAACGGGAGTAACCTGGAGTGCGTCGACCCGCTGCTGTGAAGAGGACGGCTGTTGGGATTTTGGGAAAAGAATGGGGATTTTTTCATATGAAAGAGACATTTCTGGCACAAGTTATTATGCTTTGTATTGGTGTAAATGGAATGCCACCCAGCAGTACTGGCTTTGTAAACTATCTGTAGTTGATCCCATTTAATATATCACATTTATAAATGCTTATATCTGTGTGCTTCAAGATGTTTATGGATTCAGAGTGCAAGCTGAGATTTTCTTCAAGTCTCATTTACTATTGTTTCTTGTTTGTTGTGGTGCAGGCGGAGAATATTGCACTCACATAACTGATATTAGGATGAGTCTCTGTACAATAGCTCGACGACTATGTCTTTCAAAACCATCCTCTAGGAGTCGCCTTTCGGTAATTTGCGCTCATCTATACAGCACTGAGGCTGCAAAGGACATGGGTGCTAAGAAGTACAAGTACCCTGATGTATACGACCCATATGGGCCTATGCCGCCGCCGTCAGAGAAAGTTGTGGATCTAGCTGACCGCATTGCTGCTCTCCCTCCTGAGGAGATCAAACAGATTGCTCCAGCTCTTCTCTTCAGACTGAACCAAGAGCCGCCACAGGCGATATCTGGCCAGGGTTTCAGTTTTGGTGCTCAGGGTGGTTCTGGGGCCGGTGCTGGGAAGGCTGAGGAGAAGAAAGCTGAGAAGACAGTCTTCGATGTCTCTTTTTAGGTCTGCAATGTTTGTTTGGCCCTGGATGGGCATCCTCACAAATGTTCCGGCTGAACAAACCCAGGGGGGTGGAGCCATACTGATGAAGCAGTTAGCTGATTTCAAACCCGTGCAATATACTGCTGTGGATGGTGTCGATGGGTATACTGGCTACGTCATTGTCCTTTTCTCCAAGGATTGGATTGGGTTCAAGAATGCCTTAGCCTTCCATCACTATTTCAAGTCATAACGCTTGGGTAAACTGGACTGGAAGGAGACAAAGCAACATGTAGAGTATGTGTTTGGATGGCTGGCAAAAGAAGAGGATTACAGATCAGATGACCCAGTTGGTAGGTTCTTGTCAGCAAATGGTGGCCTAAAGACAGTGCATGAACTGGAACAAGAGATGTACAGCAAGAATGACAATCTCATAGCTAATTTGACTCAATACATTACCACTCAAAGCAAGTATCTGCAAGAACTTGAGTGCAAGTGTAATAAAATAAATCTCTCCCTTCAGAAAGTCACGGAAGAAAGTGATTTGTTGCATAACCGTTATAATGAAGACATTGAATTCTAGTTGTGAAATACTATCCTGTCAGAGCTTTATGGATGTTATGCTCATTTATATTGCCTAAAATGATTGTGCCTATTGTATTTTTATTTATTCTTTTCACAGAAATGAGGAATATGCAGTCTACTGCTCGCGAACATACACAGAGTTTTTCAGGAGACTGAAAAGCTGAGAAATCAGTTGGCTGAGAAAGAGTGTAACATCAGAAGGAGATCCAGGGAACTAAATCAACACATTGCTCAAACTGACATGAAAAGAAGAAAATTGGAGGAAGAGAGGAAAAAGGTATGGGTGCATCCCCATTTCTATTAGGGCTACTTTTATTGTCTGTATCTTCTCTATCATTGTGTCACATATCAGATAGTTTCTGAATTGTATTCATAGTCTCGCCAATAATGAATTATTCTCTGATACATGTCTTTCATACTTATTTCCCTGCAGAATGCTGACCAAAATTATTCCCTCAACATGGCTAGAATTGAGCAACAGAAAGCTGATGAACGGGTGCTACAGCTACTTGAGAAACATAATGTACGCACATCCTTTTTCATGTTGATACCATTGAGTTTTCTTTTAGTTTACATGCACCCGAACTTAATTTGGGTTCCAAAACTCAAACAGGAAGAGGAGGTCATTCTGAACAAAATCCTGCAGCTAGATAGGCAGGTGGATGAAAATCAAAAGCTGGAGATAGATATTGAACAACTTAAAGGCAAATTGGTGGTGGTGAAACACATCGAAGGAGAGGGTGTTGATGTGAAGAAACATTCTGAGGAGCTGACAAAACAACTGATTGAAAGAATTGAGGAGATGGAAGATCTGGAAGCTCCTTTGGCAAAACAGAGCTTTATTTTCATGTTGAAAGAATTGCGCAAACAAGCTGCAAACATATCATTTTTTGTTTAAATAGAAAAAATACATTTTAATCAAAAGCTAGTCTCATACATACAGTATATTTTTAGCTTTATCGGCTCCTTTGGCAAACAGAGCTTTATTTTAAACTGGGCCAAGCAAGTTCTTCTTGTGCCTACTGCTTCCGTGCGCATGCATGCAGTGCGGTGCAGGGAAAGACAATGCATGATTGCCCCGTGATGGTATGCATGCCAAGTTGCCGACCATGTCAAGGCGCATATCTACCCTTACCCAATGACAGTGGCTGAGTCCCACAAGCACAAGCACAAGCACAAAATTATAATCATAAGAAAATACTTTCAGATGTGAATCCAATGATATAATTTTCATACTAACAAAATGTTTATCTTTTGAGGCTAATTGTTGGTTGAAGATTACAAAGTTTGGCTTAATGCGTACGAGCCTGAGTTTAATGCACACAAGGCTTTATAAAATGAAGTGGAGGAATAGCTACGACTACCAATCAGTGGCACAGTTACCATGCATGTAAGCTGCAGCTTCTCAACCAAATAATTAGGATTAGGTTACGTTTCTCAGGTGAAGACCCGATTTTGGTTCTAACATCTTTTATGCCGTGTTCAGTGTTTACAACAAGGCAATTCTATGTATTAAGCAGTGCCATGCCATGTGATTTACATTTACATCTAATTAACACTGTTAAAAAAATTCTACTAACACATCTAAGCAGCTGCAATGTCAATTCTCTAAAGAGGGACACAGGCACCATTTGCCTAATTTACTGATTGACCCCGCACAAACGAGATGATCACCACCATTATCAGTACATCCCTAAATTTCCTTATTAATAGAAGGTAAAGTTTCATAACAAATGAACTGCAAAAAGAAAAGGGCAAAAGCTACTGCAAAATGAACTGCAAAAAGAAAAGGGCCAGTAGCGTGGGTTTGAGTACTCACCGTGAAGGTGCTGCTCAGGGGAAGCGTGCACGAGCGGATCCGGCTCGCCGACGGTGAAGACGGTGTCGGAGAAGACGGTTTGAGTACTCACCGTGAAGGTGCTCGCCGACGGTGAAGACGGCTCTAGATGCGGCGCGGGCCGACCGTGAAGGTGCTCTAGATGCGAGGCGGAGCGGTTGCGTGTGCGGCGCGCGGGCGGGCTGGGGCGGCGCGGGTGGGCGTGTGCGGCGCGGCCGGGCCGGGGTTGCACGGTGGAGCGGCGGCGGCGGCGGCGGGGCGCGAGCGGCAGCGGTGGAGCCGAGCGGGGTGGGGGCGGCCGCGAGCGCGTGATAGGGTTTGGGGGGAGGGTGGGGGATTTTGGGCCAGCGGCCCAATTTCTATTCGGGCTTTGCCGAGTGCTCCAGAAAGGGGCACTCGGCAAAGATTTTTTTAATTTTTTTTTAAAATTCTTTGCCGAGTGCCCCATGACCGGGCACTCGGCAAATTTTTTTTGTTTTTTTGCCCATTTTTTTTCTGGGGCCTTGCTACAGTAATTGAATCGAAAAAATTTGAAATATTCGAAATGAGGCAAAAAACAAAAAAAATTTGCCGAGTGCCAGGTCATGGGGCACTCGGCAAAGAATTTTAAAAAAATCTTTACCGAGCGCCAAACGTTGGGGCACTCGGCAAAGGCTAACGGGCCGTCACGCCGGCCACCTTTGCCGACGGCCAAAATTTGCCGAGTTCCCAGCCCTCGGCAAAGAAAAAAATTTGCCGACGGTCCACCTTTGCCGAGTGCCTGGCATTCGGCAAAGGCTGCTTTGCCGAGGGCATTTCTTTGCCGAGTGCTTCTGGGTCTGGCACTCGGCAAATATTTCCTTTGCCGAGTGCCCGAGGAAATGCGCTCGGCAAAGAATTTTGCCTTCGTCAAAGCAGCTGTGTCCTGTAGTGGAGAAAAGGAGAGAAAAAGAGAGCTTGGCGCAACTTGCAGCACCGAGCGCTTGCACGGTTGCCTAGGTCATGGGTCCCGCCACTAACGTGCTCCCATCTACCTCGCGAGCTCAACCTCATTGATGTTGGCGTCATCCTCGCTGTCCTCCACGCGCCGGGCACCGCGTCCGCTTTCGGCTGTCGTCTCCTCGCCGCCCTTAGCTCGCCCATGAATGGCCTAAGCTCGCTGCTGCAGTGACCTCCGCGAGCCATCATCGGCCCCTGCTGTCCTAGTCACGTCTGTGCGCGCCCCGCGTGCTCGCCTCCACCGCTCGCCACAGCCATGCCTCTGCCACTCGCCAGCGCGAGCTGTGAGCTCGCTAGACGTGCGTGCTTGCCTCCTCCGCTCGCCAGCGCGAGCCGCGAGTTCGCTCGCCATGCGCGGTCGCCGCGGCCGCGATCTGCCGCTGCCAGCGCTTGCCGCGAGCTCGCTCGGCGAGGAAAGATAAAGGAAAGGAGCAGAAGATGTCGTTCGTTTGCAGGAAGGAGATAAAGGAAAGGTCATGCTCTCCATGCACGGGAGGCACGTCAGGCCATACTGATATGACATGGTAAATCTTTTCTTCGGCCCAAACATGGCCCATGGCACGCCGGCATGTCTTCGGGTCGTGCCGGCCTAAACACGTTCCTCAAAATACATTTGCTAGTTTTTTCTTTTTCCACTTGTGATATAAACACGTTCCTCAAAATATATATATTGTGCCGGCCTAAACACGTTCCTCAAAAGTTTAATGATTTTTATAATCTATTCAAGAATTAGATAAGAGTTAGTATAGTAAATACTAGAAAATTACATTGTATAGTTGTAGAAGTATCTACGTGTCATTTTTGTGCCGTGCCGGCCCAAGCACGGCCCAAGATGCGGGCCGGGCTATGTAGCCCGTTGTATCGAGATTCTGAGCATGGCACGGCCCTCGTGTTCGTGTTGTGCTATGGCCCAAGTCCCAGCTATGGTCGTTCATCCGCAGGAAGGAGATGGGAAGAGTCACAACCGGAGCCGGCTGCTTTGCCGAGGGCCCCAGGCTCTCGGCAAAGCCTCTAAGACCCTCGGCAAAGCCTTTGCCGAGCGCAGCTCTCGGCAAAGCGCTCTCGGCAAAAATCCGATCGGCAAAGGCTTCTTTGCCGAGAGCCGTTTATCGGGCACTCGGCAAAGCCTTTGCCGAGAGCCCGACGCTCGGCAAAGCGCGAAATAAAAAAATGCGAAAAAAACCTGGAAAAAAAATTTTCAATCGGGGGAGGGGGCCCACTGGCCGGCGCCCGCCCGTCTCCGTCGAAGTCGCAAGTCGCGGCATTTTTCGCGGCTACGCGGTCGGTGGGATTCGAACTCGTGACCTCTCCCTCACGCGATACCTCCTCTGCCACCTGCACTACACACTCACATGCGTCTATATGCCATTTCAGTTACTCAAATATTATACTAAACCAATTGAAAATTGATTGTTTGAGCCCCTAAACGAATTCAAATCAAAAAGTTGTCAACCACAAAGTTTCATAACTTTTCGAGCACTACATTTTTCATATAGAAAGTTTTTCCATCCGAGGTATTTTGAAAAATTCAAATTTTAAAATTTTGAATTTCAAACGTAGTTTTGCATGACAAGATGAATTCAAATGAAAAAGTGGTCAACTACAATGTTTCATAACTTTTCGAGATCTACAAATTTCATTTAGGAAGTTTTTCCATCCGAGGTCTTTTGAAAAATTCAAATTTTAAAATTTTAAAATTTTGAATTTCAAACGTAGTTTTCCATGACAAGATAAATTCAAATTAAAAAGTGGTCAACTACAATGTTTCAATACCTTTCGAGATCTACAAACTTCATTTAGGAAGTTTTTCCATCCGAAATTGTGGTGCTAACATTGTTCACAAATCTTATATATCTCTCTTGTAGTTTCATGGAACTACATGAGAGACATATAGATTTTGTGAACAACGTAATTATTACTTTGTCGAATAAAGAAATGACCAATATAAAGTTTGTAGATCATGAAAAGTTATGAAACTTTGTAGTTGAAAACTTTTTTATTTGAATTCGTTTAGGGCACCAAAATGTGGTTTGAAAAATTGC
The DNA here is from genome assembly GCA_038087645.1 of Saccharum hybrid cultivar R570. Lineage (NCBI taxonomy): Eukaryota > Viridiplantae > Streptophyta > Magnoliopsida > Poales > Poaceae > Saccharum > Saccharum hybrid cultivar. The sequence continues at coordinate 6,221,257 of JAQSUU010000743.1, read as the reverse complement.
TTTGCCGAGTGTTTTACTTTGGCACTCGGCAAAGAAGCCTTTGCCGAGTGCTTTTTTTTGGCTCTCGGCAAAGAAGTTTCTTTGCCGAGTGTTTTTTTTGGCTCTCGGCAAAGAAACTTCTTTGCCGAGAGCCGTTTATCGGACGCTCGGCAAAGGCTTCTTTGCCGAGTGCAGAGGCTTTGCCGAGTGTTTTTTATTTGGCTCTCGGCAAAGCCTTCTTTGCCAAGCGCCCGAAAAAAAACGCTCGGCAAAGCCTCCGGCGCTCGGCAAAAAAGTGGATTCCGGTAGTGAGTAGAAAAGTTGGTGGGTATAAAAATTAGTATTTGCAACCGTAGAGACTAGATCGTTGTATAGTTTGTCTATTGTATTAGTCTAATTGCCAAGCTTATTAAACATGCTCTAAGGCCAGTCTTAGTGGAGTTTCATGGCTTAATTTCAACACACTCATATTTTGAAAACAGTGCAGAAGAGTTTCATCCACATAAAACTCTCTCTACTCCCATAAAACTTTCATCATCTCTCTCTTCATCGATACAGTGTAATGTCAGCATATTTAATATCCATAAAACTCTACAAAAGTAGTTGCACGCACTCCCATGTGCTATCCCGGAGGCATGCATCCACGCAGAACGAGTGGTCACACGTGCTCCCGCAAGGATGGGTGCGGACCCCGCCTAACTACAGGTGCACGGCCCTCTTTTTTTCTTGTTCGTCGCGTGCGGAGTTTGGTTCGTTCGGATGAACGGACGCCCTGAACAGCATCACCGTTCTTTTTTTTTTTGCAGCGGCCCTTTTTTATCGGGAGATGGAAAAGACGTTGGTGAGCTGGTTTCGTATCAGTAGACCTCGCTAGCTGACATACTCTAGGATTGTAATTTTTGTAGGACAAAATTTGACCTCTAGAATTGCAGTATGGACTATGGAGAAAACGAAAAACTAAATAATATCAAAGGGTTGGATTGACTAAAAAAGTTTGGGTAGTAAATGAAACCTAGCGTTAGAGCAGGATGTTGTCTAAATATTGGCCAAACTTGGAAGGAGTATTTACACTTTATCCTATTTACTTGCCTATTGCCTTAGGGCCTCCGGTGGCTTCTGAAAATCGACTCATGGGCTGAGGTGACAGGCCACGAGGGGACTCATGACCACTCGAGAACCACCGGTTCGTGCAGGGTGTCAGGAATCAATTCAAAAACATGAGCCAATTCGTAGAGATCAACACATAAGTGCAAACAACGGTCAACCACCCAACCGTTAACCAGCTACCGTTGTTTCATTGCTCTATATAAGAACTGCACAACTAGTCTCCCTTCCACAAAACACAAGAGATAGAAATGGCCTGGTCACCAAGGTGAGGACATGTGAGAACTGAGAAGGTAGGCTTCTCCCGGATTAAGATCATTTTTTTTCTAGTTTATATGCCTATATATATTATTATTTCCTCTAAATCGGAAACAGTTGCAAAAAAAAAGTTGCAAAAATAGATGGAAACCATCACGTACATGGGAGAAAAGCCGGTAAAAAACCGTTTCCTACAAAAACAGTTTGGAAAAAATATAAAAGACGACTCGGAAACAAAACAAGTCTTGAATTGGGATTTCTATTCAAATTTCTCAAGATCGAAAAGATCAATTTGAATTAGGATTCCTAGCTATTCCTAGTTATGTTAGGTAGAGAGAGGTGGACTATAAAATATTCTTTAATATTATTGTTAATTAATATTAGGTAGGTATAGATAGATTTACAACTCAAGGTAGAAAAATTTATGTCCTATAGAAAACCGTTACGGATACCCTATACTTTAAATGTACTCGAATTCTACTAGGACATGTATCGATATCGATTGAGCTGGCTATATAATGCACACTGGCGCGCGCCACCTGAGACAAAGACGTCCCAAATATTTTCCATCGGTCTCGAGCACACACAGGACGCCGGGCAACAAGAGATACGGTGCAGCCGCCGCGCTCACCTCGCTCGTCGCCTCTGATCCCACGACTGTACCGCACCGCACCATGCAGCAGCAGCATCGCTCCACGGCGCCGAGCCCTGCGGCGGCGAAGCCCGGCGATCAGAACCTCCTTGACGTCACCCTGGAGAGCTGCGTCCCGATGCACGCCACGGGCGACGTCGGGCTGCTCTCCGACGTCCGGGCTCCTACTCCGGAGGAACAGGAGGAAGCCTTCGGCGGCGTCCACCCCGTCGCCGCGCTGGGCAGGCTGGCCACGCCGCACTTCGGCGTCCCGGACTTCCGGCACATCCCCGGGCTCGGCCAGCGCACCGTCGTCATCTCCGTGTGCGAGCTCGCGGCGCGCGGGTTAGTCGTCGGGTTCGGCCCCAGGACCTGCGTCGTGACGGTCGCGAGCACCGGCGACGTCGTCGGGGAAGGCCGCAGGTGTTATGAACGACGTATGAAATATGAAGTAAAACGAAATCAATCACAGCGGAGACACACGATTTAACGTGGAAAACCCCTCCAATGCGAAGGGGAAAAACCACGGGCACCAGCCAGCAACAATCTCACTATCTCAAGAATTTTGGGTTACACGCCTGTGGCGGCTTACAAGAGAATCAAGTCTCAAGAAACCCTAGCAAGGGTATATATGTACCGTACCGCGGCTCCGGCCCAGCCTTCAGCTTTTACGGGCCTCCGCTTCGCTCCGTCAGAAGCCCGGCTTATATCTTGCAGTGAATTTGGAACAACTCCAACAAACTCCACCTTGAGACAAATTCATCTTGTATCTTAAATCAACCAATCATCCTGAACAACAAAAGATAGAAAATCACTGGTGCCAACAATAGTATCTTGGACTATTCAATTAAACCAACTAAGCTTGAGCATAACTCAAACTTAGCAACAGGAACAGATTTTGTCATCATATCAGCAGGATTATCATGAGTACTAATCTTGCATACCTTCAGCTTACCTTCTTCAATCACATCTCGCACAAAATGATACTTGATATCTATGTGCTTAGTTCTCTCATGGAACATCTGATCTTTAGTGAGGTAAATTGCACTTTGACTGTCACAGTGCAAACTTATGCAAGATTCAATTCCACTGAGTTCAGCGTACAAACCTTTCAACCATATTAATTCTTTGCACGCTTCACAAATAGTCATATATTCTGCTTCAGTAGTAGACAAATCAACAACAGACTGTAACGTAGCCTTCCAACTCACAGCACAACTGCCAACAGTAAACACATAACCAGTAATTGATCTTCGCCTGTCTAGATCAGCAGCATAATCAGAATCTACATAACCAATGAGACCCTTATCAGTTCTTCCAAACTTCAAACAGGAATCTGCTGTGCCTCTGAGGTACCTGAAAATCCACTGAACTGCCCTCCAATGTTCTTTGCCAGGATTAGACATATATCTACTAACAAGACTCATAGCATATGACAAATCTGGACGAGAGCAAACCATGGCATACATCAAAGACCCAACAGCACTAGAATAAGGAACTCTTGACATGTACTCAATCTCTGCATCTGTACTAGGACACTGAGCAGCTGACAACTTAAAGTGAGGTGCAATAGGGGTACTAACAACCTTAGCATTTTGCATGTTAAAACGCTAAAGAACTTTCTTGATATAATTTTGTTGACTAAGAAATAGCAAACCAGATTTTCTGTCTCTACTAATTTCCATACCAAGAATTTTCTTAGCACTACCAAGATCTTTCATATCAAACTCACTACTTAACAACTTCTTTAACTTAGTGATTTCATTCTTGCTCTTGGCAGCAATCAGCATATCATCAACATATAACAGTAAATATATAAGTGATCCATTAACATGTTTGATGTAAACACAGCTATCATATCTAGATCTTTTGAAACTGTGTGACAACATAAATGAATCAAACCTTTTGTTCCACTGACGAGGGGACTGTTTCAAACCATACAAGGAGCGCTTCAACTTGCACACATATTTTTCCTTACCAGACACTATAAACCCTTCTGGTTGGTCCATGTATATGTCCTCCTCTAGCTCTCCATGCAAAAACGCAGTCTTCACATCTAACTGCTCAAGCTCAAGATCATGTGAAGCAACAATACTCAAGAAAGTACGAATTGAACTGTGTTTTACCACTGGAGAGAACACATCATTATAGTCAACACCCGGAATTTGACTGTAGCCTTTTGCAACTAACCTTGTCTTATACTTTGGAGGCTCGCTTGGAGATAAACCCTCCTTTCTCTTAAAGATCCACTTGCAGTTTATGGTCTTCTTTTCCTTAGGCAAAGGAACAACCTCCCATGTACTGTTCTTCTCAAGAGACTGCATCTCCTCATACATAGCAGAAATCCAATTCTCACTATCAGCACAACGAACAGCTTCTTTATAGGTTGCTGGCTCATGAACATTCTCCACCTGTTCAGCACAACTCAAAGCATAGTAAGACAAATTACATTCTTCGATAAGACGTTTAGGAGGTACAACTGTCCTTGTTGACTTGCGTTGAGCAATAGGAAATTCCTCCTGTAGCTGCAAACTAGGAGGAGTTTGCTGAACATCATCATGAGCATCATCATCAGCAACATCATTATTATGGTCATCCTGCTCATCAGCAGGCTCCACCTGCACACCTATATCATCATCAACATGCTCCACCTTTATGCGCATACTCTGCAGCTCTTTTTCTGGAACATGATCTGAGGGCAAACTGTCAGTAAACATCACAGATTCATTGAATACAACACTCCTGCTCATAAAAGTCTTCCCTGTTTCAGGATTCCACAATTTATAGCCTTTGATTCCCGAACCATAACCAAGGAAAAGACACTTAACAGCTCTAGGCTCTAATTTTCTATTGTCAACATGAGCATAAGCAGTGCATCCAAAAACTTTTAACTGTGAATAATCAGCAGGCGTACCAGACCATACCTCAATAGGAGTTTTCTTATTTAGTGGAATAGAAGGTGACCTGTTTATCAAGTAACAGGCAGTATTAGCAGCTTCAGCCCAAAAACGCTTGCTCATCCTTGCATGAGACAGCATGCAACGGGCCTGGGAGATAATGGTCCTGTTCATCCGTTCTGTCACACCATTCTGTTGTGGAGTATGGGGTATGGTGTGATGCCTAACAATGTCTTCGTGTCTGCAATAATCATTAAAGGCATGCGAACAAAATTCTCCACCATTATCAGTACAAAGCAATTTTACCTTCCTTTCAGTTTGTCTTTCTATCATTACTTTCCAGTTCTTAAAAGCAGCAAAAGTATCATCTTTCTGTTTTAGAAAATAAGGCCAAACCCTTCTAGAGTAATCATCAATAATTGTAAGCATGTAACGAGCACCACCTAGTGAGGGCTTCTTAGAAGGACCCCATAAATCAGCATGAACATAATCAAGAGTACCTTTAGTGGTGTGAATAGAAGTGTTGAACTGTACCCTCTTATGCTTGCCGAAAATGCAATGCTCATAAAAATTTATCTTACTCGAAGTGCAGCCTTTCAGTAGGTTTCTCTTTATCAAATCTGCCATACCATGGTGACTCATATGTCCCAAACGCATGTGTCAAAGGTTAGTTTTACTAGCTTCATCATTAGTAACAGCAGCAGCAGCGGAATCAGAACCATGTAAAGTACACCCTCTAAGGACATATAACTTTGCAGAATTAAGATCACCTTTTAAACAGACAAGAGAACCTTTTGATACCTTCAGAATGCCATCTGAACCGGAATATTTGTAACCTTCTGCATCAAGTGTGCTCAATGAGATAAGATTCCTGGACATCCCTGGTATATACCTGATGTTTTTCAGCGTGCGTGTCATGCCATCATCAGTCTTGATCTGAACTGATCCAATCCCCACGACGTCACATGGGTTATCATCTCCCATCCGCACATCCCCTTTCTGCACAGACTTATATGAACTAAACCAATTTCTGTTAGTGCAAATATGAAATGAACATGCGGAATCTAGAATCCATTCATCATGACCAGCAACACAACCAGCAAGCACTATCAGACAATCTCCAGAATCATCATCAGACGCAGCAGCAGCAACAGAGACCTTACCAGCCGACTTGTTTTTTCTCTTCTCCTTATTCTGTACTTTTCTGCAATCCTCAACATTATGATTTGTCAGCTTGCAATAAACACAGAACTTTTTATTACCATGCGGCTTGGACTTTGAACGGCCTCTTCTCTCGTAGTTCTTTCTACCATCAATGCTATCATATGAGGATCTATTATCAGTTCTGCCTCTCACATGCAAAGCTTCGCCCTTTGAGGACGATGTTCCGTCATACTGTACCATAACTTTCATCTTCTCCTTAGACTGGAGATCCTCATAAACTTCCTTTAGGGTTAGTTCATCACGGCTTAAAAGTATGGTGTCACAAAAATTTGCATACGAATTTGGCAAAGAACATAACAGTAGAAGACCTAAGTCCTCATCATCATACTTCACCTCCATCGACACTAGGTCGGCCACGATCTTCTTGAATTCAGCGATGTGGGTCATCACCGAATCCTCCTCCTTCATCCTCAGAGTGAACAGCTTCATCTTCATCTGCATCTTACTGGTTAGATCCTTGCACATACAGATCGATTCCAGTTTCAGCCATAGTTCTGCAGCAGTTTTCTCTTTCAAACACTCCTGCAAAATATCATTATGAAGATGTAACTGAATTAGGGCGAGAGCTTTCTGATCCTTGCGGATCTCCTCAGGAGTCCAATCGGCCTTCCTCTTGCCGAAGGTATCCAGCGCCTCATCGTAGTCATGAGTCTGCGCCAGAATTCCCCGCATCTTGACTTGCCATAGCGAGAACCGCGTGTCGTAGTTCAGCAGCGGAAGATCGAACTTCATCGACGTCGTCATGAACCCTACAGCAACCGAAGCTCCGGTACCACTTGTTATGAACGACGTATGGAATATGAAGTAAAACGAAATCAATCACAGCGGAGACACACGATTTAACGTGGAAAACCCCTTCAATGCGAAGGGGAAAAACCACGGGCACCAGCCAGCAACAATCTCATTATCTCAAGAATTTTGGGTTACACGCCTGTGGCGGCTTACAAGAGAATCAAGTCTCCAAGAAACCCTAGCAAGGGTATATATGTACCGTACCTCGGCTCCGGCCCAGCCTTCGGCTTTTACGGGCCTCCGCTTCGCTCCGTCAGAAGCCCGGCCTATATCTTGCAGTGAATTTGGAACAACTCCAACAAACTCCACCTTGAGACAAATTCATCTTGTATCATAAATCAACCAATCATCCTGAACAACAAAAGATAGAAAACCACTGGTGCCAACAATAGTCTCTTGGACTATTCAATTAAACTAACTAAGCTTGAGCATAACTCAAACTTAGCAACAGGAACAAGCTTTGTCATCATATCCGGCCCAGCCTTCGGCTTTTACGGGCCTCCGCTTCGCTCCGTCAGAAGCCCAGCCTATATCTTACAGTGAATTTGGAACAACTCCAACAGCAGGCACGGTGGTCGCTACTACCTGGATTACTTCAGGGTGCCGTCGTCAAGCTGAAGAAGAAGCACTGCACGGGGCTAGTCTCCTACTCTGTCTTGTCTTCGGAACTCCTCCCGTCAATTCATCACTAAACTAAATGTCAAAATGCAGTCGTTTTTTGTTATATTCAACTATGGTTATCGGTTATTTCGTGATTTTTTTTCAGAATTTGTTGTTACGTGACTTGTGCCTGTCTTATCATGTAACAGAGATCTCAATCCTCTCTGGATCAGTTCTAGTGTTACTCTGGTGGCGTTTAGTTCAGTTCTCATGGCCTCAGGATATAAATTGTTTTGTTGCCTCGACTTTTTAAATACTTGGGTTAGTTCTTATGTTTCAAATTAGTAGTAGTACCAATCTGGCATCATGCCGACCTCTCATCGGGTCCTGTGGATGAAGGTTGATGAGTATGCTCTGTCAGTGAGTTATTCAAGCTTATACTCCGAAGCCTGAACTGACTATTTTTTTTATAAATACAGATAATGCTTTTTCTAGCTCAACCTTTATTGTCTCTTCCCGTTTCTACATTTTTCAATCCATAATGCTTGGCCACAGGAGTCCGCCCCATCCGAACGCCGCGCGCTTCACTCCGGACACGCTCTCTCCCGCAAAAAAATCTCTCGCTCGTCCCACATCGTCTCGCCGCCGAGACCATCCCCCCTCCCACGCCCCATCCAGCGTCGCGCAGCGCCACCCCACCCTACTCCGCCTTGACGACGCGGCCATCCACCGCCGCACCCCAATCCACGCTCGCCTGTCATGCACGGCCATGGTGTGCACCGTGCCACCACCACCACAAGGAGAAGGTCGTCGCTGACCGGGACATCGTCTCCCGCGGTCAGTCGAAGACACCACGGCAGGAGGACCCATATGTTGCAAATGCATGTTTCAAAGTGTTTCAGATGTTTCATAGGTATATTGCAAGTGTTTTATATGGATGTTGCAAAAATAGATCGGGATGTTGTACACGTTGCAAGTGTTTCAGAGATATGTTGCAAGCATCTATTCGAAATGTTTCAGATGTATGTTGCAAATGTTCCTTCTGGACGTTGGAAATGTTCCGGTGGCTATACAAATATGTTGCAAACATCCACTTGTACACAAACTTTTACAAGGCATTTGGAAAATGGCCTCGAAGGCGGTTAGGTTGGTTGCCCGCCTATGTTACTCGGTGGCCGGGCACCGGCCCAGTAACCGTCTTGGTTAATGTTGCATTAACTGAGGCGAACAACGTAATGGAACTGTCTCGGTTAATGCCTATTAACTGAGGCGGTTGCCTTAACGCAACCGTAAGTCAACCGCCTCGGTTAGTATACGATTAACCAAGGCGGTTGCCTTATGTTGACCGCCTCGCTTAAGCCTGAGGCTATAAATGCAGTGCCCAGCCGCCCCAACTCTTCTTCCCCACGGCTTCTCCTCCATTTTTGCAGGTTTTGAGCTCCAAAACCCTCAAAATTGAGCCTTTTTTAGGGGGGGTTGCCCTTGATTTGTTGAAGACACCAATATGTTGCAAATGTATGTTTCAAAGTGTTTCAAATGTATCATAGATATGTTGCAAGTGTTTTATATGGATGTTGCAAAAGTAGATCAGGATGTTGCACATGTTGTAAGTGTTTCAGAGGTATATTACAAGTGTTTCAGAGATATGTTGCAAGCATCTATTCAGAATGTTTCATCTATTTCAGAGTATCTTGCAAATGTTTTATCTAGATGTTGGAAATGTTTCAGTGGCTATACACATATGTTGCAAACATCTATCCAAAATGTTTTATCTATTTCAGACGTATGCAAATGTTTTATCTAGATGTTGCATATGTTGCAGTGGCAATACACATATGTTGCAAACGTTTCACCTATTTCAGACATATGTTGCAGAAGTGCTTCATGTTGCAACATTAACAAATGCAGGAAGCTACGCATGCGGAGGCGGTCCCCGCGTGTGTGCAGAAGCGAAGCGGGCGTGGGTGGTCTCGACCTGCATGCGCAGCAGCATGGGCACGCAGCATCATGCGTACGCGCAGCAGCATGCGAGGGCAGGGCGAGCAGGTGCAATAGTTGCAGCCGCATGCAGGGCATGCGGGACAGCATGCGGGATGGGCCCAACAGGCGAAGCAGGCGTGGACCTCCGGACGTCCGAATGCTAGTGACGCTGATTTTATTATGGATTCACTAATCACCATGGTGGTATGGCCGGCCCAATGGGTCACACTGTCAAGGACGCTACCATCATCCGTTGAATCGGTGATGATCGCATTTCAAGAGTTGCATTATCTAAAGCTTACCCAACTCTAAACATATTTACGCTTTCAGAAGCGAACAACATTAGATCATTTACATGTCTTTGTTAGATTTTCTAGTTGTTTGGACGAATTTTACATGACAACCTCATTGATTTAGGTCAGTCTCTGCTAGTTTTATGGTTATATATAGTTTATAGGTTCTATAATATGCACACAAGAACGTTATCAAAACCAAGAACACAATTTATGAACAATTCAATTTTTTCCCCTTGAAAAATTGGGGCGTTAATACAAAAAGTAGTCCGGCCTTTTTGGCCTTCTTGGCCATTCTCATTTCAAAAGTGTCCGGCCTTCTTGGCCGAAGATTACCGCATTCTGAAGCTTCAGGCCTTGAGATACAGGAAGCCATGCACCACTTTGCTGGTACGACCTCCAACTCTGACCGCAGCTCCTCCTCTTCTACCAAGGGGGCGAATATGCACGAAGAACCAGCCTTCCTCATTAGCACGCTACGATGTCGATGAACCACCATCTTTGCTTGCTCTGATCGCCGACAATGTCCAGTGCCATGTTCCATTAGGTTTAGAGCTACCATTCCTCAGTGCTCATTTCACAGCCCCTTTCAGCAGAACATCGGCGGACAGGTTCCGCTGCATCTGAGCCTGCAGGCTGTACTGCTTTTGCAGGTCTCTAAGCCTGTCCAGGAGCTCTAGGAATGATGGGCGTTTTCGTGGGTCGCTGCTCAAGTAAGGATACATGTATCATGGACAAATCACACTGTTCATCAGAATGAAACTATGATTTTCTCAAAGATGATTTGGGCTTCTTCAAACATGAACTCTACATATGCATTCGACTAGTTAACTGTTGCTTAGTAGGAAAAAGCAATATGCTTACCTATCCCAACAACTCTCAATCATCGACGCCCATTTAGGATCTGTATCGCTTGGGATGTCCAACCTCTGATCCATAAAACCAACGGCTCCGATAACCTGCAGCATGGGGATGTCACAGAATTGATTGTTTGAGCAAGGCGCAAGGATAATGCACCGATGACGATGAATGTTGGTCTAGCAATCAGACATAAAGGACAATGCACATAGAAGCAAAGAAACGAACTTTAGTTACTTAATTAGTATTTGTACCTAGTTAGTTGTTCTTCTGAACAAAATTTTCTGCCTACCTCTACCCACAAAGGCAGAAAAAAGGCACCAAAAATATCCAAGCATGCCTAACCAAAAGACTAAAAGACAAATGCACTGGGTCAATTTACCTGCATTGTATTGAGATTATCCCAGGGTATCTTCTGGGTCACAAGTTCCCACAGAATAACCCCATAGCTGTACACATCAGACCTATATTTACCAAGAACAAAAAGATCAGTAACTGCCAATCCTAAAACCGATAGGAGGCACACACAATGTAAACAATGTCTTTGTTGAACGTACTTTTCATCTGAAGGTTCATTACGTAACACCTCTGGGGCCATCCATTGTGGCTGCATAGAAAAGCTAATTATCAGATTCTGTAGATCAAAGTTTATGACATTATCACTCTTCGGGGGAGTGTCTACAATGTTTATATTTATCAAGTAAATTTTTTTACTCACCGTTCCTTTCCCAGTTTTTGTTCGCAAAAACGTTTCGAATTTTAGACGTGAAAGACCAAAATCTGCAACCTGATTGAACAACACAAATGAGAAAAGAAAGCATGGCGATTGGAGAGCTTCAATTCCAGTGTTACCTTTACAGTCCAGTTCTTGTCAACCAACAAATTTGATGATTTTAAATCACGGTGAACAATAGGAGGGCTACAATGGTGAAGATAATTCATACCCCTTGCCTGCAAAAATAGAAACAGTGTTTTCTAAAATCAATAATGCTACATAAGCTTGTGTACAGTCAAGATATTACTTATTTGTATAAATTGCCAAGCTGTTTTTTGTATCAACTGATTCAGAGTCCCAGAAAGAAATTGAGTGATGGTGTGATTCTACACCCAGACCACCAAAGTTCAAGTCCTCATCAGGCGAATTTGAGTCCTTGATATCAAGCTACGTAGTTTCTCATAAGTTGCTCTAGTTTTTCTTATCTCACAGCAGAATCACTTAAATTGTGAATGTATTTTCGAAATCATGTAGCACTGTGTTAAGTATAAGACTATATACCGTGTTACGTATTTTCATACACTGAAGCTAAATGATATGGCAAGTTTACGCAAAATTTGACTTCTCTGATACATGCCTGTCAACAATTGATGACACTGTAATGCTTCTCTGTTTATTCATTATGCTTCTTGTCAGCACAATTAAAGAATGTTTATCCAGTTCTCTGCTAATTCATTATGTTAATTACAAAAAATACTTAGCATTTATTTGGCCTGCAATTTCCAAGAACTTTATGGAAAGATAAACAGCACTCACAATGTCTATAGCCATGTAAACTCGCCGTCTCGGATCCAGCTTGCCAGTGTTCTTTTGAAGTAAGCGGAACAAACTCCCCCTATGACATGGAAACATCAAAGTGTGAAATGGAGAAATGGAACAATAAATGCTTTGCTCTTTTGTGCTTGTAAACAACTGTTGAAGATTATAAAAGCTGATATTTGAAGTACCAAAAATAGTGCAAGTTGATGGGAAAGCTCAGTTAGTGTAAAGATGATGCCGGAATAATTTGACAATGAAGTGTAGTGACCTAATACTGAAAACGACTGTTACGATTAACTTTCACTGAATTAGTAACTCCAACCAATGACCCATCTTCACGAAAGAACTACAAGAAACTGAAAAAAAAATTCTCATATCCCAGTTACTGAGTGGCTACTTAAACAACTGGGTAATAGACCTACAATTTGTGAATGTGGTAAGACTGTAAGAACAATAAAGTAAACAGTGGATGGACCCAGATTTTTTTCTCAGTGCTAAATACTTTAAAAGGATATCCCCAAAGATTACAATCAATATTACAAGCATTACACTTAGGTCTAGAGGCATTAGCATAATTGCAATGTCAGCCAAGGGTCTTAAATTAGGTCAAGGTATATGGCCCATTGGTTTATAAATGAAGTTTGGATAATTGATTTCTGCAGACTAATCCTCTCAATATACAAGGGACTATAAGAGAACAAGATGCACCATGTTAATTGGAGGTGAAGGACATGAGAACTTCGGAAGTGTCAGATTGACAAACCATTTCTGTCATCATTGGTACATAATCTATGGTGTGGAATTTCCAATTCTTTGATATGAAATGTACATATTTGAAACTTCACACCTGAAAATATTAAACAGGATATGTTCTTTGACTTCCAGCCCAGTTTAGAAAACCTGGTGTTTACTACTCAGATTTCACAACTTAACATAGGCCCCTTAGACATTGTAGTGACTCATATTGGCTAGTAGGGGTGGTTGCGAGCCAAGAAGGTTTTGATTCTCACCTTCTATATATTAATCCTAGGGTTGACATTTCTCTCCCTAGATGAGTTTTTTAATAAAGCTATATAATAAATCAAACTATATAGGTTAATCCCATTATACCAACAGAATAGAAGTAACAATCACAGAAGAATATGCAAATGGACAAATGGTCCTTTAGTTATAACTTGGTGTTCGGACTCCTTTAGTTGTAAGAGATTAAAACACACCGTGGAAGAAATTCTGTAACAATACAAAGTCGTTCTGGAGATGCAACTGCACCCATGAAGAGTATAATATTTGGATGGCGTAGTTTCTTCATCAGTGATACCTGCGCATATGAAGGATATGGGGAAAGTTAACAACATAATGTATAGTATAGCCTATAGTCTCCAGAAACACAATAAGCAAAAGATAACGCTAAGAACTGTCAACAATGTATTTCTTTTTGGTTTTTACAGAAAAAGCATAGAAGAGCGAAAAGATTGTTTATGGTTTCTTTGAGTACATAAAAGTCCTACCAACATTTTCCCTTCAGAAGCTTACAAGTCATAATGGAAGCAAAACATTGCACATCTGACACAGATCAGTATAACCATACTACATGATTTTTTTAAAAAAATTCTAGATATGAAAGCAACAAAAAAGATCCTGCTACAAGATAAAAAATCAACTTTATTTTAACTCCTGCAAGATGGCAAGCAAAAACTTTAAAGCAGTTGAGTGAATCAAAGCCTATAACACCCTCTGATATGTAACACCAGTCGTCCTCAACATAAAGTCACCAAAAATTCTTGCTGATCGTGCAAGGCTAACAGGAGACTTCCTGAATGTGCATTCGATCAAGGAAAGATATACTAGAAAGTGGAAACGTAAATGCCAAACATATCCCATCCAGTTACCCAGTTACTATAGAACACCATCATGTTATGTCCTGAGTTAACACATAGACATAATTTCAGGATGGTTCAAATCTGTTCAGTATGTGAATGCATCAGAACAAAAGAAATCTTGAGTTACTGTAACATTATGCTGAAAATGGCCTCAAGGAATTGTTCAGAAAGTTCTTGCTTTCTACTTCTGCGACTTAGTAATCAACCTAACCTGTGTCTGTATGCTTCGTTGTTTGACCTCATCCACAGTGACCAACTAGTGCAAGAATGCTTTGCAGCATGACTCAGTCCACTGACATAGAAGCATCAACATGGTGATATTACTACAACATGGTCCATGCCATGTGTTTGCATGTGTCAGTATGGTGTGTTGCTGAGTAGATTTATCCAATAATGATCTCCTCTCTTTATTCCCTCTTTGCTTATTTCTCCTTGTCCTTCCTATGTGCAAGTTAAAAATGGTTTGCCTAAACGTAAATGTTGTAATGCGCTAACAAGATGAGGAGCTACTTTGTATATCTAAATATCTCACGATATGCCTCATGTGAATGCAGCAGTAGTTGGCTAACAATGGTCCAAGCATGCTGCGAAATGTTTTAAAAAAACTAAGTGTGTTGTGGAAAAAACTGATAAAGAGTGTGCGATGATGATTTGCTTGTCAAGTAATGTGTCATTTTTCCATGGTATGTATCGTAATTTTAGTACTGAAGTATCTACATCGACAATTGCTATAGAATTGCTTCAAGAAAAAGAAGAAGAAAAAGGAAATCAAGTTCATATGCATGCATATATATAGATTAATAAATGTCTACCTCTTGTCTGAAGGTATCTATCATTTCTTCTGAGTATTCCTGCTTAGAGAACAGTTTAACTGCTACATCCTACAAAGAAATAATATAAGAATCTAAAATCAGCCACTAAGAATAAAAATTCATGAATATTCACACAGGTAAGGTTACATACCGAGCCATACCACTGAGCATGATACACTGTTCCGCAAGAACCTGCGAAACATGAATAGCATAAGCAAAATATATATATTATAAAACAGAATGATAAGTAAACAAAAGATTTATTGTTACTAATAATGTCTGATTATATGCATGATCATATGGAGTAAAAATGTCATCCCTGTCATGATACGCAAGACCTTAAAATGTAACATTATCATGATATGGGGTTCATGCCACCAATTCTATAGTGAAGCATGGATTTAATTGAAGTGCTTTGAAGATTTCAGGAAACAGTGATATGGATTCAGCCAAAGAAAAACACATAAACCAAAATTATTTACAAACTGCAAAATTAATATCCAGGGGCTTAGGTGTCCCCATTAGCAAATTTAGCATGTTGCTTAAGTAAGGCCTTGTGCATGCATAAATCTTTTGGAGCACGAGTAAGCAAGAGAAGTGTGTTTTTCTACATTTGCAGACAAATAGAAGCATTTGCAGAATGAGAAGCGAATACCTTGACCTACTTGTTCTCCAATTACTAGGTCTTCCCATAGAATCTCAAAATCTAGGCAATCTGCTTCATGATCTACTCTCTCAATAGCACTGCTATTAGAACTTAAACTGCTGCCCAAACTATTGAAGCTATCGTTAGTGAAAGACCACCAGTTACCCGTTACTTCATATTTGCTTTCCTGGGTGCTATCAGAATCTTGGTAGTCTGGAATTACAATTGACTCTGGACCGGCCAGTTGTATCTGGTCATTGTCTTGCTTATCATGGAACTGCAATGGGTTCATGTGACCCTTCTCAGGACCATTATGTTCGTGCCCCTTCCAAGGCCATGATATCCCCTTCTTCGCCAATAATTCCTCTGCCTTTGAACTAATCTTGTAAAGCCTTTCGTTTCCGTCCCCTGAGTCATCACTACTTGTTTTACTTGACTTCCCAGGGGAATTATCTCCTTTAACAAAACCACCATGCAGTACATCACCTGTAGGGGTGTTTGTTCCACTAGATGCCTGTTCTTCCTTGGAATCATCTTCAGAGTACTGACACTCAGAGCCGCCGCCATGGTGACCTGTCTTCATCCGAGAACGAACTCTGTTTGTAACTTTGGTAGCCTGTGGTGTTATTCTAAAAAAATCAAGAAAACAGTATGCTAGGACATAAATTAAGAAGAAATGACACAAGAGAAACTTTCTACTGCAATTGAGTAGTAAAGCCTTTTTTGTCTGTTCAGAAGTACATGTAAAGCCTTTTTTGTCTGTTCAGAAGTACACGTACCAAAGTTGTTATCTTGGAGGCTATAGAAGATTGGACAGGTTGCTCAGACTCAAAAGAACTTTTATTTAACAAATTGCATTTAGGCCGATTGTTGATTTGAAAGCGGGGCTTTGCTGGATGTGTATAGGACTTCATTGAAGTTGAAGGGCCAATTATATCCTCTAGCGTCTTCGTATCAACTGAGAGACAAATGAGACCTACCAAGCTACCATCATCATCATAAAGAGGAGTGTTATTGGCCACAATGAAAAATCGTTCTCCTGACTTCTTTTTGACAGGAAACTTCCCTCTCCAACATTTCCCCATAAATATATTCCCAATGATATTGTTTGCTGCCTCAGCATCATCAGGATGAACCAATAATTCAACGGCATCATGACCAACTGCTTCTGATGTAGAATAGCCATACATTTGCTCGGCATAACGGTTCCTAGATAAAGATTGGATGTTTTGTAAAATAGGCAGTAGCAGTAGGGTTAAACAGTGAGGGAGTAAGTATAGGCTAAATTGCAGATTACATTAACAATTTAACATGCTTCCTGAGCCAACTAAACAACAATCAGAATGAAATGTATCTACAGTAATTGGATATATCAAGTTACACCATGAGTTTGGGCCCAGATATGTACCAACATGACATAAACCAACATTTTTTTCACTACACATTCTGTTAGTCCCATACCAAACATTCAAGCTGTGTTCCACAAAACTGTACAATTGTGCATACAACCTTTTAATTTAATAAGTTTTAAAATGTATACTGAATAAATACTCATAAAGGCCACATGATATATCTTCACCATTGTCACCCAGGTTGACCAAATAAGCAGCATAGAACTTTCACTTAGGATATAAAACGGTCTATACAATTTGTTAGACTAGCTATGTTTAGTGTGTGAGTACCCGGTCTTGGTGCATGGGAACCTCCCATTGATTGTAGGCATGGTGACTAGGCACCAATGGCCAGCAGTGCCTCGGCACCTCTATTTGTATCATGCACAACATTTGAGAATTAATCAACAGAGACTCATTCTCTTTCATGGTATCAGCCTAATGATCCTCATCTTCCGCTGCCCCCCCCTTTCCTCGCACGCGCCGGCCACCGCCGCGCAGCACCTCCTCCCGCCAGCCCCGCCGCGCAGCACCTTCTCCCATGCGCCGGCCCCGCCGCGCAGCGCCTCCTCGTGCGCCGGCCCTTGCCGTGCCGTGCCGGTCTCGACGCGCAGAGGCCTTCCTCCATGCACGGACGTCTTCACGCGCGGACCACGATCCGCCACTCCTCCACGCGCGGACAGACGGGTACGTGATCCCAGAGACCGGGCCCAGGCGTGATCCAGGAGACCAGGCTTCCACGCGCGCGGATCCAGAAGACGCGCGGTCGGCCTACATCGACTCGGCATCAAGCACGTGCGGACGGGACTCCTTCGACACGACGCACGCTTGGACGGGACTCCTTCCACGCGCGAACGCCCAGGCCACGCCGCAATGTCGACCACACCTACAGTCAGAGACGGCCTCGACAACAACTCGTTCACCTCTGTCCAAGGTGACGCGGTCGCCCAGCGGCTCGCCCAGGAGCAGGCGAATGCCGCCGCTGCCGCTCAGCAGCAGGAGCACGAGCGCGCAGCCGCGCGCGACGCCGCTCCGGCCTGCGCCATCGAAGCCGAGCAGGAGGCTGCGGCTGCGACCAAGGAGCGGGACGACGCGGCCCAGCGCGCCAGCGAAGCCCTCGCACGCGCCGCTAGGGAGCGGGCGGCCGCTGCGGCCGCCATCGTGACTACACCGCCTGAGCCCGGCCCTGGAGGACCTTCTGCACCGCCCGACCTTCATGCAGCCATGCTTCACCACGAAGCCATGGCCCTGCTGGAACTCCACTCTCAGGCCGTGGCGGTCAGCAACATACGGAATCACGTCACCACCATCCTCGATGTCGATTCCGGTAATTTCAACCGCTGGTTTGATCAGTTTCAGCTCATCCTCGGCAAGTTCTCGCTTCAGGGCCATGTTCGCGAGGATCCTCCAGACCCGGTCTCTCCCGATTGGGCCCGGATGGACTATGTCGTCAAGTCCTGGATCGTCGCCACGTTCACCGATGATCTTGGCGAGATCATCTCGCCTGGGGCTCCACCGCACGACACGCTTGGCTCGCCGTCGAGTCGCAGTTCCTCGGCAACCGCGAGGCCCGCTCCATTCAACTGGAGACGCGGTTCCGCAACTTCGTCCAGGGCGACCTCTCCGTCACCGAGTACTGCCGCAAGTTGAAGAAGATGGCCGATGATCTCACGGCCCTCGGCGAGGTCGTCACCGACCGAGCGCTTCAGCCACGTTGGGACGCTTCTTCGCTGGGCCAAACCCTTCCCCACCTTCCTGGAGGCACGTGAGGACCTCATTCTTGAGGAACTCACCATGGAGGACCGCAAGGAAGCTCTGACCGCCGCACTCGTCGCCTCGACCCCTCCCACCGCAGCCCCTGCATCCTCTGGCTCGCATTCTGGGGGCGCTGGTGGGAGCAACAAGGCTCCCAAGAACCGCCATAGCAAGTGCAGCGGTGGCGGCAAAGGACAAGGCAACAGCAGCAGTGGTGGTGGCGGTGGCTCTCGACCCCCTGCTGGCCCGTCGCAGCAGCAGCAGGCTGCTGGACAGCAGCATCAGCCGGCTGTCGGGGGGCGCCCTTGGCCCAACTTCTTCAACCCTTGGTCCGGCTCCATCCAGATGTGGCCAGGGGGTCCTCGTCCACCTCTGGCTCCCATCCCGGTGCCCCCTCACCTGCAGGCGCAGCAGCAAGCTCTGCTCGCTCAGCAGCAGCAACAGGCGCTTGTTGCCCACCAGCAGCCTGCTCCAACCGAGGCTGGACAGTGGGTCGCTCCGGGGTACTACAACCCTGTGACCGGCCTTCCCTCCTGGAACCCGACGGACCTCGCCACGGCATTCAGCACGACGTCGCTAACCCCTCCTTCGAACAACGAGTGGTACTTCGACTCAGGTGCTACTTCTCATATGACATCTCAATCCACCTCACTTTCACATGTTCTACTCCCGCGGTACCCTAACCCTTCATCTATTATTGTCGGTAATGGCAACCTTATTCCTGTTACTGCCATTGGCTCCACAGAGTTATCACCCAGTTTACGTCTTAATAATGTCCTTGTGTCGCCACAAATTATTAAGAATCTTATCTCTGTTCGCTAATTTACTATCAACAATAATTGCTCTGTTGAGTTTGACCCCGCTGGTTGTTCTGTGAAGGTTCTTCCATCTCGGAAAGAGATCGTCAGGTGTGATAGCTCCGGGCCGCTATACCCACTCCGCCTTCCACCAGCACACTCCTTTGTCGCTTAGGGCTCCTCTCCACTATGGCACCGGCGTATTGGGCACCCCGGTCATGACGCCTTGTCGAAGCTCGCGTCTAGTATTTCATTTCCTATTCAGGATTGTTCAGATTTATGTCATGCTTGTCAACTAGGGCGTCATGTTCGTTTGCCCTTTCATGTGTCCACCTCTCGTGCGTCTAGCAAGTTTGATCTTATTCATTGTGATTTATGGACCTCTCCAGTTGTCAGCATTTCTGGTTATAAATACTACTTGGTCATACTTGATGATTGCACTCATTATTTGTGGACCTTTCCTTTACGACTTAAATCTGACACTTTCAGCACGCTTGCTCACTTCATCGCCCACGCCTACACTCAATTTGGCGCCCGCATCAAAGCCGTACAGTGCGACAACTGGAAAGAGTTTGACAACTCCAGCACCCGACACTTCTTCCTCACCCAGGGCATTCACCTTCGCATGTCCTGCCCTTACACCTCGCCTCAAAACAGTAAAGCTGAACGCATTATTCGCTCTATCAATAATGTTGTTCGCTCGCTGCTCTTTCAGGCGTCCATGCCTCCCTCATACTGGGTGGAGGCCCTCTCCACGGCGACTGTTCTCCTTAACATATTGCCCACCAAGACTCTAGAGTTCTCCACTCCCCACCTCGCCCTGTTCGGCAAGCCACCCACATATGACCATCTACGAGTCTTTGGTTGCAAATGCTATCCCAACATGTCTGCCACTGCCCCTCATAAACTCGCCCCTCGGTCTGTCCAATGCGTCTTCCTAGGATATTCCGCTCATCACAAAGGGTACCGCTGCCTTGACCTATCATCCAATAGAGTCATCATCTCCTAGCACGTCATCTTTGATGAAACGGCCTTCCCCTTTGCTGAGCGCTATGGTCCTAGTACTCCGGCGGACCTCGGGTTTCTTGATAATGACACTACTGATGTTGTGCCCGATCCTATTGGACCGTTGCACAAGTGTTTGCCTGTAGGAACCCCACCCAGCGCTTCTGATGCCACCAGCGCCCCTGCCGGTCCCTCTACGGCCGTGCCTAGGGCACCCTTTGAGCCTCCAGAGGATGCTGATGTTCCTCCGACGCCCGCGCTCTACGTCCCTCCTGCGCTGCGGACGTCGAGGACCCCCACCGCGCCACGCGCGGCCACGGCACCGACTAGCGCGCCTGGAGGCGCGTCCCACCCGAGCGCACTCCGCGCCGGCTCGACGTCCTCTACACCGTCCGCGGGCTCCCCAGCGCCTCCTCAGGCGATCCGCGGACCTCCGCCTGGGTTTCCACCTCTTCGACCGGCTAGCGACTTCACGTACTACTACTCGCGACGGCCGCCACCACCACCAGATGCTCCAGCACCGGCCGCCCCAGCTACTCCAGCACCAGCGCCTACAGCAGCTGCCCCGTTGCCCAAGGGCGCGGTTCCTGCCCCTCCGGCGACCAACCAGCACCCTATGGGCACACGTTCGAAGAGCGGCTTTCGGATGCCCGCTGTCTACCATGTTGTGCCCCTCTCTCCGGTGCCGAAGACCTTTCGTAACGCTCTTGCCGACCCAAATTGGCGAGGGGCTATGGAAGAAGAACATAGTGCTCTCCTGCAGAACCACACGTGGGATCTTGTGCCCCGTCCGCCCCAGGCCAATGTTGTCACTGGGAAGTGGATCTTCAAGCACAAGCTTTAGTCTGATGGCTCCCTCGAGCGATACAAGGCACGCTGGGTTCTCTGTGGCTTTACCCAGCGACCTGGTGTGGACTTTGATGAGACCTTCGGTCCTGTGGTGAAGCCCGCTACTGTTCGCACGGTGCTCTCCTTGGCGCTCTCTCGCCGTTGGTCCATTCACCAACTAGATGTGAAGAACGCCTTTCTCCATGACAATCTGACTGAGACAGTGTATTGCCAGCAGTCGTTCGGGTTCGAAGATCCAGCTCATCCGGATTTTGTCTGCCTCTTGAAGAAATCACTATATGGCCTGAAACAGGCTCCTCATGCTTGGTACACCCGGATGGCCACTTTTTTGCTGTCTATTGGGTTTGTTGAAGCCAAGTCAGACACCTCACTCTTCGTCTAACAACGTGGATCAGACATAGCTTATCTGTTGCTATATGTTGATGACATTGTTCTCACAGCTTCTTCGCCTGATCTCCTTCGGCGGATCATCTCAGCACTTCAGCGAGAGTTCGCCATGAAAGATCTTGGTAAACTGTATCACTTCCTCAGTATGCATGTTCAGAGACGTGGTGATGGACTCCTGCTCTCACAGCGACAGTACATGCTGGACATCTTAGATCGCGCCGGGATGACTGAGTGCAAGCCATGCTCTACTCCAGTTGACACTAATCCTAAGGTTGCTGCAGCTGAGGGGGCCCCTGTGTCTGATGCTACAGACTTTCGCAGTCTTGCTGGAGCTCTCCATTACTTGACATTCACTCGCCTAGACATTGCATATGCAGTTCAGCAGATCTGTCTTCACATGCACGACCCTCGAGAGCCTCACCTTGCTGCTTTGAAGCGGATTCTTCGCTATGTTCAGGGCACACTCCACCTCGGTCTCCTGCTGCGACCGTCTACTTCAACTGATCTTGTCGTCTACACCGACGCTGATGGGGCTGGTTGCCCGGACACTCGCAGGTCCACCTCAGGCTATGCAGTGTTCCTCGGTGACAACCTTGTTTCCTGGTCCTCCAAGCGCCAGAACACGGTGTCAAGATCGAGTGCTGAAGCCGAGTATCGCGCGGTGGCTAACGGAGTTGCAGAAGTGACCTGGCTACGTCAGCTCCTCTTGGAGTTACACGCCCCTCTTCGGCACGCCACACTGGTGTACTGCGACAACATCAGTGCCGTCTACATGACCTCCAACCCGGTGCAGCATCAGCGCACCAAGCACATTGAGATCGATCTTCACTTCGTCCGGGAGCGAGTCGCCATTGGTGATCTTCGTGTTCTGCATGTTCCTACCTCCTCGCAATATGCAGACATCTTCACCAAGGGACTGCCTACCTCAGTGTTCACGGAGTTTAGGTCCAGTCTAAACGTGCAGTGGCTGACGATTCGACTGTGGGGGTGTGTTAGACTAGCTATGTTTAGTGTGTGAGTACCCGGTCTTGGTGCATGGGAACCTCCCATTGATTGTAGGCATGGTGGCCAGGCACCAATGGCCAGCAGTGCCTCAGCACCTCTATTTGTATCATGCACAACATTTGAGAATTAATCAACAGAGACTCATTCTCTTTCACAATTAGCTAACCACAAGCTGTAAGTGATGCATCTAAAAAGCTAAATCTGCATGAACTAACCAAGGCAAATACCCAAAAAGAATTAAAGTGGTACATCAAACATATATTTTTGACAAGATCCTGACTCTAATTATTTTGCTCAGATATTATGCCAATTTTTCTGACTTATTCTACTTCCATGCACATGGTGAACTGAACATGGTCACATATAATAAAACACTGTGGCATGATCACAGAAAACAGCTAAGAGGCATAGCATCCATTCCAATATTAAACCATGTTTAATGCTGCAACAGGTTCCCTCCCACTAAAACGTTTCCTGTAAATCATATGGCTAGCATACGCAAAATCAGTTGCTTCTTACTCAAATCCATGCACAGCAACAGTGATAAGGTACAAGCAAGCACCATCACTACATTGGTACCTCCACTATTTGTTCACACCATAACAATAAAGTGCAAATTGATCAAAATAGTTTTCCAGCCTTCAAAGGAAATAACGAATGCTTATTGTTGTCTAAGACAGCCTTGAACCTCTGCATAACGCTTATCAGGCATTTCACCGAACACTCCTAGTGCAGAGTACACAGACAACCAAATGCAAGAAACCTCACCAGTAAATGAGCTTCCCGCCGGGGGCAATGATATGCACGGCCTGTCCCAGCGCGTGCAGGGCCCTGATGTGCTGGCGGTCAGTGAGCCCGATGCGGCCCACGCGCTGCAGCCGCGACGACAGGGACGGCGCCGCGGGGAGGGCGCGGCGCGGCGGGCGGCGCGAGGCGTGGTGCTGATGCTGCGCGCCCGGTTGCTGCTCCTCCGGCACGAGCATGGAAATCTCCCGCTTCAGCTCCGCCTGGCCCTCCTCCAGCTCCCGTATCTTCCGCAGCAGCTCCTCCGCCGCCATCACCGGCGGAGCCCCTGGTGCTGTGTTATTGTATCAAATGGCAAAGCATCAGGGGCGTTCGCGTTCCCAGAGCTCGCCGCAAGGTGGCAGCAAAGTTGGCGCCTTTGGAGAGGCTTCCGCGACCCGGTTGCCCCGCAAGAAAGGCACCTTTTATCGATTTCTCGAAGAGTCCTCTGATCCAAGAAGCATAAAGCGGCGGCTTTTGTTGGTTTCCCGGCAATCCGGGGAGCGAATTTGGCTCAATCCTGCCTTCCTGAAGCTTCTGAACTGGATGGAATTCAGAGCTACTACGCCTCCTACGAAACAGTGAAAAGAATTCAGAAATGGGAGGAACCCAGCAGCAGGAGGAGTTGTTGCTGACGCCCTGCTGCTGCTGGCCTGGTCTCCTCTGTTCACTGCTCTGTTCTTCCGCCTGGCTGCAGCCTTGTTGCTTGGAGATGCAGCAATGAGGATTGTGGGGAGGGAGAGGGAATATGTGAATCCCAATCTCTCTTGGCTTTTGCCTTGGTTGTCCCTATGCTTTCTCTTTATTCCCTCTGCCACATCATATATTATTTATATGCTTTCTTTATCCAAACTGGAATTGCATGGTGGTGCCGGGGATGATCACTACAGCGACGGCCCGTGTCTCTATCGACCCAACTGTGGCAAACTGCAAGTCTGCTCCATCGTCTCCGGAAAGCACCTTTCTTCCTTTATTAATCCCGGATCGTGTGGCCCTGCAATACTCTGCAGTTTGGACGCATGCGTGTGTTGGAAGTTACTGTACTTCCTGCTAGTGTTGCCTAGTACTAGTACTTGGCGAAATGGTGCTTGTTTGCTTCATCATCAGAACGGCATTTTGATGTACCAAAAAAGGATAAACATGTTATTATATGGCTAATATTTTCAAAAACAAACTGAAAAACCATTACACGAGGAAGGAGTGCTAGTTTTTATATGGCTAATATTTATACATCATCTATTTATCTTTTTAAAGAAAAGGTCTTACATGTTGTATGGAGGTCAAAGTATTTTGGTCAAAGTTTTGACTGTATGGATGGTAAAACGAACAGCATTTATTTCAAAACAGACAATAATGTCGGTTTTTTTTCCCCAATGCCCAAATGTCTTTGAGCACATGCACAACTAGTAACTTGTCCTTTACCGTAACTTGTCCGGGGCGGGGACCGCATGGTGATATTCTGACGGAAGGTCAGTTTCGGTAGCATTGACATTTTTTTTTTGCCAAATGCATGATGGATATATATTAATGAACTGCTGTGAACAAATATCTTTTGTGTACATGTTGTCCAAAACCAGATTTTCTTGACAAGAATTAATATATCTAGCTAGAATAGAGGCGGGGAGTGTTATCCTTTTTCTTTTATCCTTAAATTGTACTCTATCTATTCTAAATTATAAGTTATTTCAAAAAACTTGCAGATTCAAAGCATCTTAAGTTTGAAAAAATTATAGAGATAATTATAAAGATTTATTATAATATCAAATAGGTATACTATGTAAATATAATTAATGAAGAATCTAATGATACTTAGTTTATATCATAGATGTTATTATCTTATCATATAAATTTGATCAAACTTGAGATGATTTGACTCTCCAAGAAAGTTGGAGTAGCTTATAATTTGGAATAGAGAGAGTATACAACAAAAATCCTTAGTCATGATTTATGGAGTGCCAAGACCTGCAGAGGCATTAAAGTCGTGACACCTTATCAGCACATTTTGAATTTTGAAAGATAAGATAATAGAGGCAAAGATAGAAGCGTTACTGGTGAAGGTAACACAGGACCAACCATGCATTTTGTAAGATAAGACCAGACGCTGTTGACGGGCAGAAGTCAGAAAAAAATGGTAAAAAGACGCATGTCGGCGACGAAGGAAAGCAAAAGCTTCGGTCATGCCTGACATGTGGTAACGCCGGCCGCGGTGGTGGTGGCACGTGGGGCGCGGTTGATGCTGCACCATATGCAGCATGATCAACGGCATGGACCTGCGCCGGCCGTGCCGGCCTCGTGTCGCCGATAGATGTTGCGCTGCGGGACCAGCTTGCTAGCAGTGCAACTGCGCAAGCAAGCCGGCCGGTGGCCTCCTCTTCGGGAACCCAATAACCCAAGCCAAGCCGATAAGGCGATAATAATATCCGAGCCCGTCACAAACCGCTCACCTCTCCTCTCGTTGTAGTATTTGCATTGTTTAATTTAAAGCTGATGGATGGGTGGATATGATGCCATATTGACATCCATAGACCTGCAGGTTGGTGACAACCAAGTGTTCACACTCACACCGTGTGCATTGCGGCCACGCAGCGGCATGCCTGTCGATCGTCGGCGCCGTCTCGTTTCTGGACGGCCGCGCTCGTACCATGCCTGAGATTGTAGGAAGGTGGAATACTGAGGATCAGTTTGTATACCTCAAAAAAAGTATTTTTAGAATTTTTTTTAGAAAAAGTAGTGGTATTTCGAAAGTTAGCTTTAAAGTGTCACAGAAGTGTTTGGAATGCAACGGATTTGTCTGGTTTAGAAAAACTATATCACTACTACAAATATAGTCTTATTGGAGTGTATAAACTCCACTCTGACCTCATTTTTCTTTCTAAATCATAGCTTTGCTCAGCTAAATACACGTTCTAAAACTGCATTTTTTATGCTATATTTTTTTTATATATTACAACATCCAAACCGGGCCTGACGCTATAATTCTTCGCACACAAGTACATAAGGGCTCAACTTTGTCTTTACAGCAGATTTTCCACAACTCACGATAAACCAAACAGAGCCTTAAAATGGTAGGTGCTCAGATGGTAACAACGGCATGCATACATCGATGAGATCCATGTTTATTTCCTCCACTCCAAAATCGTGTCAAATAAGTAAAATTTGTTCATTACTTTTTTGAGGTGGACTTATATTTGTCCTTGCCCACTTGCATTTATGACGATCAAAATGGAAGGCAGTTGCCCAGCTAGTTGCCTTACATGAGAGGGACTCGTGCCTATCTTCCAACCCACTTGCATTGCTTGCCGCATAAGCGTTTGACTGGCTCGTATATATCACCACCTCTCCAAAAATATGTTTATGCATATCGAAGAAATTATAAAAGGTGAAAGGAAAAACAACGCACATACTGGACTAGCACACGATATATATGCTGTATGAATTCTCAGAGAGCGGCGAACGAGGCCAGTTTTTCGTTTGCACGCTATATATCTAGCTAGCTAGCTAGCCCTTTAGGGCTTCCCAACGCACCACCATGGCGTGCTGCCATAACTGCCACGTATGCACTGTTCATCCACGTCATGGCTAGCAGTGGCCTCGCAGTCCCTCAGAGTCTCTTGCATGAGCCGTGGTGGCCTGCTCTGACAAAAGTTAGAAGCAGCATTGAGGCAACACGTTGTGGGATGAAGCGACAGCCTCCATGACTTGATTAGTATGGGACCACAGCCGTTGTTCGCATCTTCCCTCTGAAAGGCTGCTCCATGCGCTCTGACAAAAAAAGCATCTCTCGTTCCCCACGGAGAGTCTTCGTTCGTTTCATCCGTGCGCGACTTCTCCGTTTGGGCGTGGACGATATATGTTGCGCATGCAGCACGGAGCATGCAGGCAAACCGGCCGGTGGCCTCCTCTTCGGGAACCCAACCGCTCACCTCATCCTCTCGTTAGTATTTGCATTGTTTAAGCTGATGGGCGGATGCCATGCATGGACCTGCTTGGTGACTTGTGTGCTTTGCGGCCACGCGGCATGCCTGTGTCGCTCGTCGGCGGCGTCACGTATCTGGACGGCCGCGGGCGTATGGTAGGTGCAATACTGAGATTGTGTAGGTGGGTGCAATAGTTTGAGTACAAAGTATTTTTACATTTTGAATAAAAATACGTACTTTGGTATTTCGAAATAAGTGTACTTCGTCTTTAATGTGCCAAAAGTGTTTGGATGACGAACTTTCTAGTTTTGAAAACCGTATATAGTATTGCTAAAAGTACAGTGTAGTTCTTTTAGGAGTTTTATAAACTCCACTGTAGACCTCTTTTCCCTAATGAACCATAGCTTTGCTGATCTATGAGTTATAAAACTGTAAACTTGATTCCGCGATCTCTTTATACTATAACATACAAATAAAGGCTTAAGACTGTAATTGTTCGCATAAGTACACAATAGTTTAGCATCTAAGAAGTGCTTTTTCAGAATTGGAACCTAAAGCAACTTTTTTTAGAAGACACTGATTTCGTAACTATTTGAAGATCATCGGCGGTGTTAGTGCTCGGACTACTGGACGGACACGTGCGTCCAGACACGCTCGCACCTGCACTCCGTTTTGCATGCTACGACCAGATGTGTGCTGCGGCAGGTGGGCCCCCAGCAGCAACACCTGATCTATTTTTGAAACAACTAGATGAAACATTTGCAACATACGTTTAAAGGCAGATGAAACACTAAAATATGCGTCTGAAACACTTGCAAAAACACCTGAAAACACTTCAAAGTCATTGCAAAAGCATCTGCAACATCCAGATAAAACACTTGCAACATATGTGTGAAACATATGGCAACATCAAAATAAACACATTTGCAACATACTTATGAAAAAAATAGATGAAACATTTGGAATAGACGTGCAACATACATGTATAACCATTGCAACATCCCGATCTACTTTTGCAACATCCACATAAAACACTTGCAACATACATATGAAACCCCTAAAACATTGCCGTGACAGCGCCACCATGTCTGACAAGCCTCGAGGCAGTCGCCAAGTATGGCACGACCACGGCACCCTTGCCATCTTTAGCTATAGGAGGAGGTGATAAAGAGGTTGGCGGCACCGGCGATGAAGCGGCGGATGTGTGGGAGAGGGACCTTGTTTGTATTGGTACTCAAAGCGGAAGCCATCCGAGGATATGAGCAACACCACAGGCTTGGGAGAGCTTGGAGAGCGACCGCGTGGCATTGGACGCCGTAGTGACGATGGCGAGGGACGAGCGGAGCAGGACAAATGTCGTGGCGGCGGTGAGTGCCACGATGAGGAGGAGCAGGAGGCTAGGGGGCGAATGAAGGTTTTGGGGTGTGGTCATAGAGAAGGAGAGGAGAGCAGCGCTGGGCCATGGTGAGTCGTCGGGGGTACGGACCTCGATTGAATGCTGGGGTGCGGCCATGGATGAGGAGAGCGGAACGTGTGTGCGGCTTGTAGCTAGCAGCTTGCGGAGTGGGGGATTTTTTTTTGGAGGTGTCTTGGGAGTATTGGATATTTGTGAATAAGTGAACAACGTGAAGCCACGTAGCGTCCGGCATCCGGATGCCCTAATCATAGCATTACCGATTGAAGGTAGAGGAGGGAAAGGGGTTAGGTTTCCTAGTTTAACTTTTCTATAGCACATAACTCACCGTAAACCAAACAGACATTTAATATTGTAGGTGCTGAGATGGTAACAACATGCATACACATCGGTGATCCGATCCATGTTTATTTTCTTCACTCCAAAATCGTGTCAAATAAGTAAAATTTGTTCATTATTCTTTTGGAGTGGACTTAGCTAGGTCTGTCCTTCTCCACCTGCAATATTTATGACAGTCAAAATGTGGAAGGTGGTATATCTACAGTACTATGGAGTGTGGAGTGAGGACACAACCAAGCAACTTGCCCAGCTAGTTGCGTTACATGAGAGGGACTCATGCCTATCTTCCAACCCACTTGCATTGCTTGCAGCATAAGCATCTGACTGGCTCGTATATATCACCAGCTCCAAAACTATTTATGCACCGAAGAAATCATAAAAGGTGAAAGGAAAAACAACGTACTAGACTACTAGCACACGGTATACATGCTGAATGAATTCTCAGAGAATGGAGAAAACGAGGCCAGTTTTTCGTTTGCACCCTATCTAGTAGCTAGCTAGCCCTTTGTTCTTCTGCATGCATGCTTTACATCCGAATACGTAGAAGAATTCCATGGCATTTTTGTGAAGAAAAGATATTCTCCATGCCCTTTTGTTTGCTTTGGAAAGTTAAGAGCATCCTGAAAAAGAAAAAGAAGAAGAAGATCCATTTTCAATTCCCCGCCGCGCGCCGCTAAAATCAAAATCGCTTGACAGTTTGGTGAAAGTGAGAGACCGATAAGCTGGGTGGGTGGATGGCTGGATCTGGATGTGCATGCATGCTTTCTCACTTTGGGTATTTATATTACTATCTGGATAGACAAAATGCCCCCCACACGTGTGCACCCCACACCCAGGCCTCGTTTAGATGCACCCAAAAGTTTGAATTTTTTCACTCTCTCTTCATCACATCAATTTTTAGCCGTTTGCATGGAGTATTAAATGTAGGTAAAAAAAATAACTAATTACACAGTTTAGTTGGAAATCACGAGATGAATCTTTTGAGCCTAATTGGTCCTCGATTAGACAATATTTATCAAATAAGACGAAATTAGTACTATTCATGGGTTTGAAATTATTTGCCATCTAAACGTGGCCCCAGAAGAGAAAAACCGGCGTGCATCAGTTGCAGCCGCGGTCGCAGTCCACATCCGTGGCCGCAAAGTTGCAGCAGGAGCAGCTGGTGGGTGGCCATCACCATCAGCTTCAGGCTTCACAGCTTGGCGTGCCTGCGAGTGTGTGTGAGCAGACAGGTGAACACGTCGCCGCCCTTGTCACCACACGTTCCTGCAT
Organism: Saccharum hybrid cultivar R570; assembly: GCA_038087645.1. Taxonomy (NCBI): domain Eukaryota; kingdom Viridiplantae; phylum Streptophyta; class Magnoliopsida; order Poales; family Poaceae; genus Saccharum; species Saccharum hybrid cultivar. Next base: position 6,190,855 of record JAQSUU010000743.1, on the reverse strand, counting down.
TGCATGGTCTCCTGCAAGGACGATCGATCGATTCCACGGTCCTTGGCCAAATGGCTGCTAACCAACAATATTTAACCACCAATCACCTATTACTATTAGTTTAACCGTTGGGTCGACGTGTTATGTGGCCTAGCTAGCTTGCTGCTCTGCTGGATGCATGCCAAGAGAAACAAAGTTAACATTATTTAAGCAAAACAGAGAAAAAAATAAAAGCATAGTATTTCGACGGTCACATCAGGAAAGCCGGGCGAGCGAATTATTGGACGGGAGGTGAAAAAAAGGTAAGGCTGACGAGGAAAGGTTCGCGGCGACGTAACGTACGCAGCCGACCTAATTTTTTCAGAGGATGATGCATGCCTGTCGGCAGATATGCTTGCTTGCTTAAAGGGGTGTTTGGTTTAAGGAGTTAAAGTTTAACAAACGTTATAGCACTTTCGTCTTATTTGATAAAAAGTTTCTAATCTTAGACTAATTAGTCTTAATAGATTCATCTCGTAAATTACTCATAATCTGTATCGACATGCATACAATTAGTCTACATTTAGTACTCCATACATTTGAGGGAACATTGATGTGATGGGAGTTAAACTTTAACAAAATGAAACCAAGGGGTTGTTTAGGGGTTGTTTAGTTGGTGAAAAAGTTTGGGTTCGGTTACTGTAGCACTTTTCGTTTTATTTGGCAATTTGTGTCCAATCATGGACCAATTAGGCTCAAAAGATTTGTCTCGTGATTTACAACTAAACTGTGTAATTAGTTTTTTCTTTCGTCTACATTTAGTACTCCATGCATGTGCCGCAAGATTCGATGTGACAGGTACTGTGCAAACTTTTTTGAGTTGCATGGGCAACTAAACCGGCCCTTAGTTGGTGAAAAAGTTTGGGTTCGGATACTGTAGCACTTTTCGTTTTATTTGGCAATTTGTGTCCAATCATGGACTAATTAGGCTCAAAAGATTTGCCTCGTGATTTACAACTAAACTGCATAATTAGTTTTTTCTTTTATCTATATTTAGTATTCCATGTATATGCCGCAAGATTTAATGTGACAAGTACTGTAGCACTTTTTGGGTTCACTTTTCGTGAACTAAACAGGCTCCAAACAGGTCCTAAGGTGCCAGCGTCACCGTCGATGCAGACGGTGATGGTGACGGAGCTTGCAGTGGCAGACAAGTCAGGTCCATGCATGCAAGTTAATGGAGCTGCCTTGCACTACTGTCCAAACGAACAGTTAGGTTTAAATGGTGGTGGTGGTAGAACACGACGATACATAAATTAATCTGGTTAATCAGCGGAGGGTTTTGTGTACTGTTCGTTCACAATTGTGTAATTCGATCTAAAAAAATACAGCTATATTTCCCTGGGTTTTAGTATTTCATTTTCTTGTATTCATTCACATCACACCCAAACATAATCGTATTTCCTTTCCTTTCTTGAGTAGAGTAGTATCTTGAAGGATCTCTGAATCTCTTTTTATTTTGTTTCAAAATAAAAAAAGGCCGGCCTTGCTTGTGAGTTGGGCTGCTGCATGCTACTTACGGGGGCCTAGCCTGCTGCGCCTCTTCTGGGCCAGTCACGCCACTAGCTGTCTGGGCCTGGAATGGATCCAACTAATAAGTCTCGCTCTCAAATTTTCTTATTTTCAACTGTTTATATTCTTCTCCCTAAAAAAACTAATATTCTTTTTTTAATTTAGCAGAAATATACGTACGCTGCCGATTAGCCAGTATGGCATTTCCTGTCATGATCGCCTCGCACTCATACAGCGATCCGTATAAACTTCAGTTCGAGCGGGGATGAGGTTGGATGGATCGGCTGGCCCTGGCATTCTTTTGACACTGGACACTCAAGGAGGTGGTTGCCTACTAAGAACTAGTCCCACTGTCTATTACTCGGGTGCTGAGGCAACTAATAAGAAAGAAGCTTGGGGAGGAATCCATTAGCTATCTTCACTAGACGGACACCGATGGCGCAGATTTAGGCAAGGATTTTTTGAGAATGATTATTAGCCTTCAGAGAATATCCGCCAATATTAATAAAGAGTTTGAGATTGACCAGTCTCAAGAACCATAATACGATTACATGTGCTTGGATGAAGCCATGAAGATAAAGTCTTTTAAAAAAATTGGTCAGATATTTACATGTTCATAGTTCATGCATTCTTTTTGTTTAAACTCATCTCTGTGCCGAAATAGGTCACCACATATGCTCAAATTAAATCTGATTTGTAACACCCCAGGTGTTTGGCTCCCACTAATTGCATTTTTCATTTCATAAACATGAGCATCATTCATCTCATCATGCATTTGTTGTTTGAAACATGTGTATGCAACATTCTGACTTGTGCTTGTTTCATAATTGTTTGCTTATGGAATGTGGGTTGTGCAACATATAGATGCAACATGTGTTTTCCATACATTGAAACCTGGCAATATTGTTAGTGTAACATGACAAGCTTGAGCCTTGCAACAAAGTCATGAAACATGTGCAACATCGTTTTAAAACAAAGGAGGTGACTTGCTTGTTTTGTTTGTTTCAACATATGTGGTACTTAGAAGTTGGTGTAACAAATGTGTAGAGTGGTTAATTATGGCCTAATACACCTTAACCACACTTAGGGTAATTAGTGGAGCACTGTTCATGTTGACGAAAATGACTAATTTGCCCTCTAGGTGAAGTTTGACCATGTGATAACCTATAGAGTGTCCTTGTTTGACTGTTGAAAAAGTCCAGCCTAGAGATCTTGCATGGATGTGCACCCTTAAACAAAGTTGTAGCAAATTTATTAGGGAACAAAAGTTGTTTTAGGGTTATCTCATGAAAATGGTTGGAACATGCTCAAACAGGGCCCACAAGTCAGTTAGAGGGCTGCCCAACACTTAGAAATTTTTCTAAGTCTGAAATTGACGTTTGCAATTGTAAAGTGATCACCATTAGAGCATTGTAACTCTCAAACCATGCCAAAAGAGCTCAAGCTCCTATTGACAAACTTGTAGATCTCATGTCCCTCTACAATTTTGCTAACTATGGCTCACACCAAATCGGCCTAGATTGGGAGCTCTATGGCATCGAAGTTTATCTGTTAGTCATCGCTATCGGACTCCGATTTAGACATTCAGACCACGCCATGGCCAACCGGCAACAGAGAGGGAAGGCCACGTGGCTCACCCGCACGCACGTAGGATGCCACAGTGTCGCTCTTACATGTCTGAGAGAGTGAAAAACTGAGTCCTGGTCGGTGTTTTCCCATTCCCTCACTTCTCCTCCTCCCTCGCTGCCTTCTCCGGCGAGCAGGCGCCACCGCGAGCTCCGCCACGGCCGCGCGCGCTCACCACCGCCTACCATATCCCGCCAATAGCTCCACCCTGGACCCCTCTACCTCCTCTACCTCCTAGTTGGGCCAATCGTGTGGAGGTAAGGGCACATTTGTCATTTCCGTCACCGTTCGCCTTGGACATTGCTCACCGGAGCGCCACCGTTGTCGTGGTCGTGCTCCTCTAGCTTCTTACTTTCTTCCTTCTCTAATGCATTGTGTCCGCCTTGAGTTACTGATGCTCACGGGGTAGGCCAGTAGGGCCGCGCCGCCGCTAGCTCACCGGAGCCGGCAAGCCCGCGGCCGTGGACCGCCATTGCCGCCACCACCCTCCCTAGCCACTGCCCTAGTGCCAACTAGCTACACCACTTGACGCGCGCAGTCGAGCTGAGCACGTCGGTGCCCTCGGCCTCACCGGAGTCACTACTGGCGCCGAGCTCTCGCCGTCGCCCCTCCTCCCCTGTCCCCCCTCTCTTTGCCGCGTGGGCCCTCGCAGTCAGCGCGCGCGTGGGCAGGAGGCCGACACGGGCTACGCAGGCAAAGTGGGCCGCGCAGGCGAGCAAGTCGCATCGAGTTAGTGGGCCGCACAGGGTCACGGGCTGGCCCAGTAGCCGGATGAAATGGTTTAGGGTTTCAAATTGTTTTGTTTTTTTATTCTTTTTTACAGATTTGATGCTTGATTCAAAATTGCATATCTCCCAAATGGTAGATCCAAATGATGTGGTTCCAATTTTGTTGTGTTCCTAGTAAAGTCTAGTTTTTATTAAAAATATAAAATATGCTATGTTCTGTTATAGAATTTGAAGCTTTAAATTATCTCTTTTATTCCTAAGGAAATAGGAGAAAATTGTATCTACTATACAATAGCTCCAAATGACTTGAAATTTTTATGTGGTGCTGTTTATGCCTTGAATATCTTGTAGTTTCAATTTCATCAATTTTGGATAATGTATGACGGAGTTATATATTTATCTTGTTTGCTTGGGTGGATCTTGTGGAAATTTTCATGATTTATCTATAAATCTAGTAAGGGTGAAATTTAGTGAGTATTATTATCATGTTAGAAAGAACCAAAAAAAATATTAAATTTGTTGTTTGATACTTTTCAATAGGGTTTCTTAATTATGCCAAAATCAGCCTTTCTGTCTATTAATTTTGGTATAGGGAAATATACTTACTCAAATACTCTAAAAATTTTATGGTAGCCTCCTGGATATATGTGGTAGCCAGTGTAATTTTTATAGAATTAATTGTGGAGTTTTGATAGGGGTTCCTTTATTCACCTAATTATCTAAATAAATTAATAAAGGGCATTAAAGAAATGATTTAGATGTTGATCCTATACTTGCTGGTATTCTTTTGATATGAGAAATAAGTTAGTAAACTTGGTTTAGCTCATATATGCTTTTGTTACATCATTAAATAATTAATTTAGTGAATCTGTCAATTCTGGATAGATTTTGGGATGTTGTTAGTTACTCCATGTAAATGTTGTTTTCATGCCTTATTGTCTATATCAAAGTTGTTGGGAATTTCATGATCTAGTTGCTGTTAAATTTTGGTGAAATTTGGTCATATAGTTTAGTAGTTATAGTTGTTTAAAGTTGGTTCTTAGCTTTAGTTGCTCTGTTTGCTCAGAACAGATTCGCTGTTTGCTTTAATTCGACCTAGTAAACTTTGGAATCATGCTTTGATGATTATAAATGAATTGTATAAAATTTCATAAGATTTCCACAATGTTATCTTGCAAGTCAATTGAATTTGTAGAACTCATATTGTGATTGATTTAATGAACTGTTTATTTCTATGTTTAACCTGAAACTTTCGGATTTAAGTGTGTCTCTACTATACTTAAACTTGTTTGGATGTATTAGGAGTTGAAATTGATTAAGGTGAGTTTAGGTGCTAGTTTTAGGCCTTTAACTGAGGATGAACACCTTTATCTTAGGTTGTGCAAGTGGGGTGAGTAATCTTACTCTTTAGAAGAAATATTTGAGATTTGTCTAAAGTGATTTGAATAGAGCGTTGCACCTACTCGGTCAACGAATGTCTTGTAATGTTTTGTAATGACTGTCATCTATCCATCATAAGCATCATGTCACCCTTATGCATTCTTTGTATTCATCTTCTGCATATGCATGCAATAGGTGTTCCAGAGGACGTGACGTTGCTAGAGTTCAACGGGACGAGTCAGGAAGCTCTCAAAGTGCAGTAGCCCGAACCCGAAGCTCAAGACGTGCAGCTCGTAGCCGGAGAACCAGGAGAAGTGGTGGTTGAGTGCCTGGATCACAAGCCATGCAACTTTGTGAAAGGCAAGGCCCGGAGCATTATAAGCCTCCTAATTTCTGAAATACAATTAAGTATTATGTTATATCTATTGTTGCATTAAGTGTTAGGTATTGGATGAAAACACTTGTTGCATTGATATCCAATCCTTGTCCAGATACTACCACCTAAATCCTAAGTAGCTCAGGATCGAGTAGAATGCTTAGGCCACCTTTAAGCGGTAGAAGTCGGGTGATTTCCTGTCACCTGCGAGCTATAGAGATATACATGTGGCACAGTTGGCTATATTTGCTATCGTGGAAATGAATCTGGTTAAATTTAAATAAAGACCGAACGAAGGCTAGCCGGTTTGTAGTGACTCCATCTATGTCGGTTAAGGACCGATTCTTAGAGCCTTTCCTGTTCATGTTGAATGCATGCCTCTCTTAGCTGGCGGGCCTGAGTGCTTGACCGCGAATCCGAGTAGCTCAACTCAGGCCGGGCTCTGATAAGTATAAAGTTTGCCTCGGAAGGGAGCTGTAGGCGTGAGTCCAAGGGCAGGTGATTTAAAAGTCCTGATCGTCCTGACAGAAGGGTAATCCCTGAGAGTGCTAGCACTGACCAAACTCATGAATTTAGTTCCTGAGTTGTATCAAAGGTGACCTACGACTACTCTTGCAAAGTATGACAGGGTGAGAGTTAGGAATACCCCCTCAACTAAGTTGTAATTCGATTCGAGCCGCCGTCTCTCACCGGTTAGTGAGAACTTAACAGGCTTATCTTCAAAGTAGATGCACTAAATAATTAAGGTTCAAGAATGATGATATGATGATGGCCTGATTATACCTGCTATGGTTAATATTGTTTGCTCCTAATAAGTGAGTGCTCTAGTACATGCGCTAATATAGCTGACAAGTAAATGATGATGAACTTGATGCTAAGTTTAAATTGGTCACTTATACCCATAAGCTTTTTTATGCAAATGTGTCAAGCTAGCCCACCTTATAAAGCCTTGCATGATCCTTGGTGTTCTTTATTTCTGGTTTTTGACGGGTAAGTATAGCTAAGTACCTTCTCGTACTCATGGTTTATTTCCCACCTATTGTAGATGACCTGTTCTACTCTGGGTGCTGCAAGTACTGCCTCCTCCCGGCTGGAGATGAGGATTAGATCGTGGGGCACGATCTCTGTTAGTTATCTTACCTAAGTGCTTTTGTGGACATGACTACTACCTGGCAATGTATTTAAACTATGAAGTTATGTGTCACAGAACCTCCTAATTATGATGGCCCACAAGTACCCGTCATTGCCATAATGACCTCTGATGGTCGTACTTATGTTCACCATAACTTAAAAGGCCTGCTTTCCTCCGAACAGGATCCAATCACAGGAGTATTGTAATATTACAACAGTTTATTCAAAATATTCAACACAGTAACATAGCGGAAGTCTTACAATAATATAGGTTTACAAACCAGTTTTCAAACTTCAAAGCTTATGTAACATTATTACAAACCAGTAGTAGAGAAGTATCGGTATTAACTTTATTACAACACACAAACGAGATGCCTTGCCCAAAGGCCACACAGTCTACTCGTCGTCGCTTTCTTCAACCACGACGGTCATGCAACAAGGCTTGAAGCAGACTTGTTCATGAACCGCACCTGCAACAAGGGGTTAACAAACCTTGAGTACTTAAGGGTACTCAACAAGACTTACCCGACTAAGACAAAGACTCCAAGGGCATGCTAGCTTTAGGGAATCAAGGTACGGGTATTCCAGAATCAAATTTTCTTTTGCAGAAAAGCTTACTAAAGTAAGTCCTTACCTTCAATATTTTACTTTTACCATTGATGGTTCATTAACCAATTCTAGGTGATCCTAATCTAGATCAAAGTAATTATCATCAAAACCTTTCTCATTCTTTCTCTCAATTCCAGTTTTTAACTACGATGCAAGTCAGGTGATCAAGTCTCCATAACCGAGGAGCAACGACGATTCGAACCGATTATACCCAGCTGGGGATCCCTAACCTCATGACATATGTAGAACTGAATCTTGCATATATCAACCCTCATTTAGATCTCCCAAAACCAGAACGTGTCCATCGCCACCCGAGAGTACAGTACTCCTCGAACCCGACCAAATTCTAGCCCCGAGGGTACACGCTACTCTCGCCATCTCTCCACTCCCAGTGCGAGGTTAGACGTTCTCGTAATGGAATCACCAACATTTTGGGCTTACCCAAGGCATGAAGCTAGTTGCAAAGTCTTGAACACAACAGGCTTACAACGAACGGACCTTAACTGACAAGGCGGAAACACTACATTGAGACTCCTTTCCCAATGCATGTTAGCAGTGGCCAAACCACCCGCCCGATCTTTCAAGTTCATTCTCATATTTCAATATTCATTCAATATGCCGTCATGGCTATATAAACATTGCATTTAAAAGCTTAACTTCTAAGCATAGCGAAGCATACTACGCATTTTCCATAAAACAGGTATCAAGGTTGATATCACAATAATCAAGGATGATAATGCAGCAATTGGGTTATCACTCAACTCCTAATTACTTATTGCAGTAAACCATATTATAAATAATAAAACATTTGTAAAATTCAAGGTAGGGTTTAAATGCACCGGGGCTTGCCTTGTTCGGACACGACGACTGACTTAGACCCAAGAACTCCAACGTTAGGTCCGAAACCCACCGACGATCGCTCTTCTCCGGAAACTGGCTCGACGGCTTCGACTTCTTCGAAAGCGGAGACTACACGAACACATAACATGCTTTAACATGATGCTCGATGATAAACATGATGCTTGATGATAACATGCTACGAGTTACGACTGGAGTACAACTTCCCTTAACGGTACAGTCGCAAACAGAACACCTACTAACTAGTAGCGACGATTCCAGCGATACCAGCTTTTAACCTAAACAAGTTACTAACGAGCTCAATCATGAAATTAAGGTGCCAGAGATCACCAAAGGGTAGTGACCTAAGGACATCACTCAATCAAAAAGGCACACAACTCTTAAAGTTCTCAAATTAACATTTATTTATTATTTAAATAATTAGGACATAATTAGAAGTTAATCAAATTTTACCTAATCAAGCTCAAACTTTTTCTATGGATTAAGAATGATTTATAACAGTGTCATAATAAATTTCATCATTTTTGGATTAATAAATTAATTATTAAAAATCATGGAAGTTGCATTTAATCTTTATTAGAACTAATTAATTCTACTGCATAAAGTATTCAAATTCAGCACTAAACATTTTTCCTAGATAGTTTATACATTTAGAAGCCTACACAAAAATTTTCACGAATTTTGGAACTCTACACAATTTTTAATGAAATAAACAAATAACTAAACTATTCATTTATTTGAAAAAGAAAAACAAAAACGAAATCGGGCCGATTCTTCCTTCCTTCCGGCTCGGCCCACTGAGCGGCCCGCTTGCGCGCGCCCGCGCCCGCCCGCGCTCGGCCCAGCCGCGCGGCCCAGCAGGCGGCCTGCCTCGCGCGCGCGCGCCTGCCTCTCCCTCTCTCTCTGACAGCGCGGTCCCACTTGTCATCGCCTTCCTCCCGCTCGCCCGCTCGCTCCCGCGTGCCCGCGCTCTCTCCCACGGTGGCTGGCCGGTGAACGATGCCTCGGTCGACAAACCGACTGCACCATCACCATCTACACTACCCCACGGTTCCATTTTGCTACTAAACACCATGGCTCGAGCTCCGGCGATAGCTCACCGACGACGGTGGCGGCTCGACGGCCACGGTGACCGGTGACTCGACGGTACAACGCGGTAGCGATTGAAGCGAGTGGTCAGGGAGTATCAGGGGCGTACCACGATCACGAAGGAGTGATCGGTTGAAGCTGAGAGGCTCTGGAGGCGGCTGGCCACGGTGGCGGGGTTCAACCGGGACGGCGGCGACCCGAGGTGGAAGACGACGGCTCCCCGGCGATCCAAACGGAATTGGGCCAACTCAACTGGTTCACGAGGTGCGCGAGGATGGGACGGAGCTAAGGGTGCAGTTGGCGTGGCCGGAGATAGCTTGGTGGCGGTAGCGGCGAGCGGCGGAGCTGCGGTGGCGGCGATGACGAAAACAGAGAAAACGAAGAAATCGCCACTGTGACCTCGGTGTATTTATAGACGACGGTCGCGACTACAGAGCCGGACTGCTCGCGTCGTCACGCTGGCATTCTCAACCGCGCGCGAAGGGTCTGGGCGGCCACGGCGGCTCGCCGGCGCCCATACCGCGCGGTGGCCGGCCGCCATTGGCGCGGCACTGTAGCACCCCCCCAAATTTTGAATTTTCCAACTGTTTTCTAAAATTACTCTCAAATTCATGTAACAACTTGAAAAACTTCCAATCTAAGAAATCTTTAGAATTTCAAGCTCTACAAGTTTTGTATTGAACACTTTTTCAAATTCTCACTGGATTTTGAAATTTGAGTTTAAATTCAAAAGGGGACACATTTTTCAGATTTGGTAATTTAGAAATTACTTTTGATTTTATATTGAAACTTCAAAATCTCCAAACATCAAAGTTGTATATCCTGACCAGACCTACAACTTTGCTGTTCAAAACTTTTTCAAATTCTGCCTCCATTTTGAAATCTTAGTTTGGGGACAAAAATAAGTTAAATCTGAAATTTGTTTATTTTCAAAATTGCTCCACAATTTACACTAAAACTTTGAAAACTCAAAACACCAAAGTTGTAGCCCTTGAAAAGTTCTACAAACTTGGTTTTGAACTTTTTCCCAAATTTTTCTTAGATTTTGAATTATTTCAAAAGGGGTAAAACAGGGTTTTGAAATTTAGGGTTTTCGGAGGAATTTTAAATTGGAATTTGTTGCTACTTTGATTTGTGATTACTTAGCGATCAAAACCTCACCCAAGGGAATCATTTGGACCAACATGACATGGTTGACCAAATGCCACTCTTGGTTGACCAATTAGCTTTTAAAATTCTTTTACATTTTTCCCCAATTTTGAATTCGAATTCGAATCGGAAAACTCGTGACAAGTTTTGGGACTCCAATTCAAACTCAAATTTGGAGTTTCATTTTAGAGGTTGTACTTGAGCTCATACCCTACACTTGACACTAGTGTGCAACACAGTCGCACACCTCAAATTACGCAGGGCATGGACTAAGCATTTGTGGTGGTATTAAAAATTAGGGTTTTCGGGTTCGGAGCACACCACTAAGAAACACATTCAACCTAGATAAGTAAACTTGTTTTAGTTGATGCATAACAAGGTTAACCTAATAGGGATGCTTTGCAATGCATTATGATGACATGGCAGATTAATTAGCACTATAACACCCGGGGTGTTACAACCCTTCCCCCTTAAAGAAATCTCATCCCGAGATTTAAAGCCTTGAGTTAAGTAATAGAAAAGGAAACGTGTCAAGCAAACACGTCCAAGACTTGTCTACAAAACAGGTAGGGGTTTTCTGCATTACAAAGATTTTAAAAGGATAGGTTACAGTTTAAAGAGGAAATTGCAACCTAGATAGAAGCAAAGAACTCCGGGAAATTCTCTAACAGATAATCCTCCGTTTCCCAGGTGGCTTCCTCTTCTGAATGTTGATTCCACTGTATTCTGTACCATTTAGTTGTTCTACTTCGTGTAACACGATCTTTTTGATCCAAAACTCTGACAGGATGTTCAGAATATGTCAAATCCGGTTCAAGTTCAACTCCCTCAACATCAACCACTTGATCATGTACTTGTAGACACTTCTTCATTTGTGATACATGAAATACATTGTGCACGGCTGATAGTTGTTCAGGCAGCTTTAACTTATATGCCACCTTTCCACATTGTTGAATGATTTGAAAAGGACCAATATAACGTGGTGCGAGTTTGCCTTTGACTCCAAATCTGCTAACTCCTTTCATGGGTGATACTTTTAGATAAACATAATCCCCTACTTGGAATACCAAAGGTCTACGCCTTTTATCAGCATAACTCTTTTGCCTGGACTGAGCCACTTTCAAATTATTCTGGATCTGCCTAACTTTTTCTTCTGTTTGTTTCACAAGATCAACACCGAAAAACCATCTTTCTCCCGGTTCTGACCAATTCAATGGAGTTCTGCACCTACGGCCATACAATGCCTCAAACGGTGCCATTTTGATACTCTCTTGATAACTATTATTATAGGAGAATTCTGCTAAAGGTAACCACTCGTCCCAAGTGTCTGAATAATTAAGTGCACATGACCTTAACATGTCTTCTAGAATTTGATTGATCCTTTCAGTCTGACCACTTGTTTGTGGATGATAAGCGGTACTATGCAAAAGTTTTGTACCCAGGGACTCATGTAGGTGTCTCCAAAATTTGTTAACAAACTGAGTACCTCTATCTGATACAATGGTCTTTGGTACCCCATGAAGACTCAGGATTCGTGCAATATAAATTCTTGCATAAGTTATAGCAGAATAGTCCACCTTAACTGGAATAAAATGAGATGACTTTGTCAGTTGGTCCACAATGACCCAAATTGAATCAAAGCCTCTTGAGGTCTTGGGTAACCCAGTAATGAAATCCATACTGATATCTTCCCATTTCCAGGATGGAATGGGCAAGGGTTGTAACATTCCTGCCGATTTCAGGTGTACTGCCTTCATCTTACAACAAGTGTCACATCTGGCCACATATTTGGCAATCTCAATTTTCATTTTGGTCCACCAGAATTTTTGTTTCAAATCTTGATACATCTTATTACTTCCTGGATAAATAGAAAACCTTGTGCTATGTGCTTCATCAAGAATGAGCTGACGTAACTCTGGAACCTTTGGGACCACTAACCGGTTCTTAAACCACAACACATCTGCATCATCAATACTAAATCTGTCTGTTGACCCGTTCTAACTTTTTCTTTGATGTGAGCTACTCCGGAATTCTTCCTCTGAGCAGACACAATCTGATCTTTGATTGTTGATTCTATTGTGACATTAGTCAACTGACCTTGTTGAACTATTTCAATATTCAGCTTTTCTAATTCATAACATAAACTGTAATCCATTGGCTTCACAGTAATGCAATTGCAATGATTCTTTCTACTGAGGGCATCAGCAACCACATTCGCTTTTCCAGGGTGATAGTGCACTTCTAAATCATAGTCCTTTATTAACTCAAGCCACCTTCTTTGCCTCATATTCAACTCTGACTGAGTAAAGATATACTTTAAGCTCTTGTGATCTGTATACATGTGGCAAGTATTACCTAACAAGTAATGACGCCAAATTTTCAATGCATGAACCACAGCTGCTAGTTCAAGATCATGTGTCGGATAATGTTCTTCATGACGCTTCAACTGTCTCGAGGCATAAGCAATGACTCTGCCTTCTTGCATCAATACACAACCAAGGCCAATACCCAAGGCATCACAGTAAACATCAAATGGCTTTTCTATATCTGGTTGTGCCAAAACTGGAGCAGTTGTCAATGACTTCTTTAAAATTCTAAAAGCTTTCTCACATTCTGGAGACCATATGAACTTAGTTTGATTCTTCAACAACTCCGTGATTGGCTTGGCTACCTTTGAAAAGTCAGGTATGAATCGACGGTAATAACCCGCCATTCCCAGAAAACTTTGGACTTCATGAACTGAGATTGGTGGTTTCCAATTCAGAATATCTTCCACCTTGCCAGGATCTACTGCTACTCCTTCGGCTGACAACACATGTCCTAAGAATTGCACTTCTCTTAACCAAAACTCACATTTACTAAACTTGGCATACAGTTGGTGATCTCTCAGACGAGTCAGAACAACTCTGAGATGCTCAACATGTTCTTCTTCACTTTTGGAGTATACCAGAATATCATCAATAAACACAACCATAAATTTGTCAAGCTCCGGCATGAAAACTGAGTTCATCAGATACATGAAATGTTCCGGTGCATTGGTGAGACCAAAAGACATAACTAGGTACTCATACAGTCCATATCTGGTAGTGAATGCAGTCTTTGGGATATCTTCAGGTCGAATCTTGATTTGATGGTACCCTGACCGAAGATCGATCTTTGAAAATACCTTTGCCCCCGCAAGCTGATCAAAGAGTAGATCAATGCGAGGCAACGGATATTTATTCTTAATGGTTACTTCATTCAGCGGTCGATAGTCAACACACATCCTTAAAGTCTTTTCTTTCTTCTTGACAAAAAGAGCTGGACATCCCCAAGGTGAGGAACTGGGTCTGATAAAACCTTTGTCACGTAACTCTTGTAATTGATCCTTAAGTTCTGCCAATTCATTGGGTGGCATTCTGTAAGCTCTCCGGGATATTGGGGCAGTACCCGGTTTTAACTCAATCACAAATTCTACATCTCTGTCTGGTGGCAGACCTGGTAGATCATCTGGAAACACATCTGGAAATTCACAGACTATCGGTATATCACAAATCTCCTGTACTGAAGTTGCACATATCCTTTCAACTGTTCTCTTTGGGATAGGAAGTTGGATAAGAAGATGAGATTTATTATCTGGCAAGTTCAACCTTATAGTTCTATGCAGTGCATCTATAAGGGCTCCTCTTTGGTACATCCAATTCATACCCAGGATTACATCTATATCCTGTTTCTGTAATATTATCATTGAGGTAGGAAATATATGCCCACCTAACTCTATAGGTACGTCACGTACCATCTCCTTAGTACACAGTCGTCCCCCGGGTGACTGGATAAAGAAATCTTCTTGTGTTCCCATAATTGGAATGTCATGCTTAACAACAAAGGTGCGATTTATGAATGTATGCGATGCACCTGAATCAAATAACAGTACTGCTGGATGATTAGCAACAGGGAACATACCCATCATAACTGGTTCTTCCTCTGGGATTACACTTGCTTGAGTGTAGAACACACGTCCGGTCTTCTTCTTCTCACCCTTACCCTTCTGAACATTCAGGCTATTACTCTTGCTCTGAGGTTGTTGCTGTTGCGGTACGGGAGCTCTGGGATAACTGGGATTGTACTGCCTTGGATACGGGCAGTCCTTGGAAAAGTGGCCTGGCTTTCCAAAATTGTAACAGGGAAAGTTATGGGTTACTGGAGTCTGGTTTCGAATACCAGGGGCATTCGGCTGCTGTGGATACTGCGGAATTGTGGCAGGACGGAAAAACGTCTGCGGCTGAGCTTGGTATTGCGGTGGACGATAAGTTGGGCGGAAATGGTTCTGAGGGTGATAAACAAACCTCTGGCGCTTTTTAATGCCACCAGACGGGCTAGAAAACACTGGCTTCTTTTTCTTCGACTCTTTATGCAGTCGGGACTTCTCTTCTGACGCAATAGCCACATTGACTATCTCATGGTAAGTGGCATTATAGCAGGTGACCAATGCTTCCTGGATTCTGGTACTCAAACCTCTCATGAAACAACTCTTCTTCTTTGCATCGGTGTTCACATATTCCGCTGCATACTGGGACAGATGATTGAATTTGCCCACATACTGTAGAATTGTCTGGTTCCTTTGCTTCAGCGAGAGAAACTCTTCTAACTTCATGGCCATGACACCATCTGGAATATAATGTGCTCTGAAGGCTTCACGAAACTCCTACCAAGTGATACGGTGGCCAGCAGGCCGTGCGGCGACCAGATTCGCCCACCACGCCCCTGCGGCACCTCTAAGCTGTTGTGCTGCAAACACGGGCTTCTGATGCTCCGTGCACTGTAAAAGTTCAAACTTCTGCTCCATGGTACGGAGCCAGTCATCCGCCTCTAGCGGCTCATCTGCCTTTGAGAACACTGGTGGACGGGTATCGGTGAAATCCACATAAGTGGTTTCCCCTCCATTGTTACGGCCTCGACGGCCCTGATTTCCATTCTGATTCTGATTCTGAGCCAACAAGGTAGTGGCATTAACCAGTGCGGCAATAGCTTCTGCCAAGGTGGGTGGAAACGGTGGGGGATTCGGAGGATTGTCCCTTTCTTGGGAAGTTCCAGTACCGTCCATCTGTTGTACACAAACTATATTTATTTACATCGCTTTATTGAATTAAAAAGCAGTTAGTACAGTACTTATATACACACACAACTTATCTTACATTATTTCATTACAAACTTGCTCTCAAGCAAGAAACTACCCACTAAGGTTCTTAGAAAGCAGGAAAGACTACTATATTACACAATCATCCATGTCGACACTTCACTCCTCATCATCATCGCTGATCACGATCACTCCATCCTCATTCTCTGGAGCACTTGCACCAGTGACATGACTCGCATCATCCCCACTTTCCATCATGGGTTCATCTTCTTCTGGATCTTCTTCCTCATTGTCCTCTCCATCAAGAACAATCACGGCACCAACATCATCTTCTACTGCCTGGGGCTGATGATTGGGATTCATCAGATCATTTAGCCTATGAACTTCCTCATGCAGAACTGTGTTGTACTGCTCTAGGTGTGTCACATAAAGCTCCAACTCACGAACACGAGCCCTGGCTTCTGTCTCCTTTTCCAAAGACTCCTTCTAGAACTGTTTCCAAAAACGCATGTTGCGCTTCAGTCGCTCCACTTCTGATGTAAGCCTTGCAACCTCTGATTCTGAATCCGGGTTCGGATTACGGCTACTGCTTGCTCCATCACCTCTGGCGGCCAACTGATGACGCGGCACTCCTTGCGGACCCGTTTTCTTGCGAGGAGTCGTCTTCACACGTGCCATCCTATAGCAAGATAGAATTAGGACGATAAGAACAGATAGGGGGATCTGAAGGTTAGCATGAATAGGATTTGAACCTTACTTAACCCAAACCACTTTAAAAGGGAAGGTAGCTTAAGCAGGTTAATTAAACATGATGCATGCATCGCACTTACGATCTAACAGAAAGATTTAAGTAACACATGCAATCTTTATAACATAGGGCACTATACATGATACTTCACTACGAAGCTTTCAAACATGAGCTAAGGAAACTATAGAATAGATTAAGATAAGCAAAAGCAATTTGGACCAAAATATCAGTATTAAGTTTGTTTGACCCAAATCATTTTGAAGTTTTGCAAGGTAATACTACAATAACCCGAGTGATTATGCTCTGGTACCAGCTTGTCACAGAACCTCCTAATTATGATGGCCCACAAGTACCCGTCATTGCCATAATGACCTCTGATGGCCGTACTTATGTTCACCATAACTTAAAAGGCCTGCTTTCCTCCGAACAGGATCCAATCACAGGAGTATTGCAATATTACAACAGTTTATTCAAAATATTCAACAGAGTAACATAGCGGAAGTCTTACAATAATATAGGTTTACAAACCAGTTTTCAAACTTCAAACCTTATGTAACATTATTACAAACCAGTAGTAGAGAAGTATCGGTATTAACTTTATTACAACACACAAACGAGATGCCTTGCCCAAAGGCCACACAGTCTACTCGTCGTCGTTTTCTTCAACCACGACGGTCATGCAACAAGGCTCAAAGCAGACTTGTTCATGAACCGCACCTGCAACAAGGGGTTAACAAACCCTGAGTACTTAAGGGTACTCAACAAGACTTACCCGACTAAGACAAAGACTCCAAGGGCATGCTAGCTTTAGGGAATCAAGGTACGGGTATTCCAGAATTAAATTTTCTTTTGCAGAAAAGCTTACTAAAGTAAGTCCTTACCTTCAATATTTTACTTTTACCATTGATGGTTCATTAACCAATTCTAGGTGATCCTAATCTAGATCAAAGTAATTATCATCAAAATCTTTCTCATTCTTTCTCTCAATTCCAGTTCTTAACTACGATGCAAGTCACGTGATCAAGTCTCCATAACCGAGGAGCAACGACGATTCGAACCGATTATACCCAGCTGGGGATCCCTAACCTCACGACATATGTAGAACTGAATCTTGCATATATCAACCCTCATTTAGATCTCCCAAAACCAGAACGTGTCCATCGCCACCCGAGAGTACAGTACTCCTCGAACCCGACCAAATTCTAGCCCCGAGGGTACACGCTACTCTCGCCATCTCTCCACTCCCAGTGCGAGGTTAGACGTTCTCGTAATGGAATCACCAACATTTTGGGCTTACCCAAGGCATGAAGCTAGTTGCAAAGTCTTGAACACAACAGGCTTACAACGAACGGACCTTAACTGACAAGGTGGAAACACTACATTGAGACTCCTTTCCCAATGCATGTTAGCAGTGGCCAAACCACCCGCCCGATCTTTCAAGTTCATTCTCATATTTCAATATTCATTCAATATGCCGTCATGGCTATATAAACATTGCATTTAAAAGCTTAACTTCTAAGCATAGCGAAGCATACTACGCATTTTCCATAAAACAGGTATCAAGGTTGATATCACAATAATCAAGGATGATAATGCAGCAATTGGGTTATCACTCAACTCCTAATTACTTAATGCAGTAAACCATATTATAAATAATAAAACATTTGTAAAATTCAAGGTAGGGTTTAAATGCACCGGGGCTTGCCTTGTTCGGACACGACGACTGACTTAGACCCAAGAACTCCAACGTCAGGTCCGAAACCCACCGACGATCGCTCTTCTCCGGAAACTGGCTCGACGGCTTCGACTTCTTCGAAAGCGGAGACTACACGAACACATAACATGCTTTAACATGATGCTCGATGATAAACATGATGCTTGATGATAACATGCTACGAGTTATGACTGGAGTACAACTTCCCTTAACGGTACAGTCGCAAACAGAACACCTACTAACTAGTAGCGACGATTCCAGCGATACCAGCTTTTAACCTAAACAAGTTACTAACGAGCTCAATCATGAAATTAAGGTGCCAGAGATCACCAAAGGGTAGTGACCTAAGGACATCACTCAATCAAAAAGGCACACAACTCTTAAAGTTCTCAAATTAACATTTATTTATTATTTAAATAATTAGGACATAATTAGAAGTTAATCAAATTTTACCTAATCAAGCTTAAACTTTTTCTATGGATTAAGAATGATTTATAACAGTGTCATAATAAATTTCATCATTTTTGGATTAATAAATTAATTATTAAAAATCATGGAATTTACATTTAATCTTTATTAGAACTAATTAATTCTACTGCACAAAGTATTCAAATTTAGCATTAAACATTTTTCCTAGATAGTTTATACATTTAGAAGCCTACACAAAAATTTTCACGAATTTTGGAACTCTACACAATTTTTAATGAAATAAACAAATAACTAAACTATTCATTTATTTGAAAAAGAAAAACAAAAACGAAATCGGGCCGATTCTTCCTTCCTTCCGGCTCGGCCCACTGAGCGGCCCGCTTGCGCGCGCCCGCGCCCGCCCGCGCTCGGCCTAGCCGCGCGGCCCAGCAGGCGGCCTGCCTCGCGCGCGCGCCTGCCTCTCCCTCTCTCTCTGACAGTGTGGTCCCACTTGTCATCGCCTTCCTCCCGCTCGCCCGCTCGCTCCCGCGTGCCCGCGCTCTCTCCCGCGGTGGCTGGCCGGTGACCGATGCCTCGGTCGATAAACCGACTCCACCATCACCATCTACACTACCCCACGGTTCCATTTTGCTACTAAACACCATGGCTCGAGCTCCGGCAACAGCTCACCGACGACGGTGGCGGCTCGACGGCCACGGTGACCGGTGACTCGACGGTACAACGCGGTAGCGATTAAAGCGAGTGGTCAGGGAGTATCAGGGGCGTACCACGATCACGAAGGAGTGATCGGTTGAAGCTGAGAGGCTCTGGAGGCGGCTGGCCACGGTGGCGGGGTTCAACCGGGACGGCGGCGACCCGAGGTGGAAGACGACGGCTCCTCGGCGATCCAAACGGAATTGGGCCAACTCGACTGGTTCACGAGGTGCGCAAGGATGGGACGGAGCTAAGGGTGCGGTTGGCGTGGCCGGAGACGGCTTGGTGGCGACAGCGGCGAGCGGCGGAGCTGCGGTGGCGGCGATGGCGAAAACAGAGAAAACGAAGAAATCGCCACTGTGACCTCGGTGTATTTATAGACGACGGTCGCGACTACAGAGCCGGACTGCTCGCGTCGTCGCGCTGGCATTCTCAACCGCGCGCGAAGGGTCTGGGCGGCCACGGCGGCTCGCCGGCGCCCATACCGCGCGGTGGCCGGCCGCCATTGGCGCGGCACTGTAGCACCCCCCAAATTTTGAATTTTCCAACTGTTTTCTAAAATTACTCTCAAATTCATGTAACAACTTGAAAAATTTCCAATCTAAGAAATCTTCAGAATTTCAAGCTCTACAAGTTTTGTATTGAACACTTTTTCAAATTCTCACTGGATTTTGAAATTTGAGTTTAAATTCAAAAGGGGACACATTTTTTAGATTTGGTAATTTAGAAATTACTTTTGATTTTATATTGAAACTTCAAAATCTCCAAACATCAAAGTTGTATATCTTGACCAGACCTACAACTTTGCTGTTCAAAACTTTTTCAAATTCTGCCTCCATTTTGAAATCTTAGTTTGGGGACAAAAATAAGTTAAATCTGAAATTTGTTTATTTTCAAAATTGCTCCACAATTTACACTAAAACTTTGAAAACTCAAAACACCAAAGTTGTAGCCCTTGAAAAGTTCTACAAACTTGGTTTTGAACTTTTTCCCAAATTTTTCTTAGATTTTGAATTATTTCAAAAGGGGTAAAACAGGGTTTTGAAATTTAGGGTTTTCGGAGGAATTTTATATTGGAATTTGTTGCTACTTTGATTTGTGATTACTTAGCGATCAAAACCTCACCCAAGGGCATCATTTGGACCAACATGACATGGTTGACCAAATGCCACTCTTGGTTGACCAATTAGCTTTTAAAATTCTTTTACATTTTTCCCCAATTTTGAATTCGAATTCGAATCGGAAAACTCGTGACAAGTTTTGGGACTCCAATTCAAACTCAAATTTGGAGTTTCATTTTAGAGGTTGTACTTGAGCTCATACCCTACACTTGACACTAGTGTGCAACACAGTCGCACACCTCAAATTACGCAGGGCATGGACTAAGCATTTGCGGTGGTATTAAAAATTAGGGTTTTCGGGTTCGGAGCACACCACTGAGAAACACATTCAACCTAGATAAGTAAACTTGTTTTAGTTGATGCATAACAAGGTTAACCTAACAGGGATGCTTTGCAATGCATTATGATGACATGGCAGATTAATTAGCACTATAACACCCGGGGTGTTACATTATGTATCGAGCTATGTTGCTTTCGTGAAATGAACTTGGTTTGTAATATTTTATTTTGAACTCCGATGGATGTAATCTGTATGCTACTTGTGAAATAGTTGTAACAGATGATGTGTTGTGTTGAATCCCTACGATTTTGGTTTGTATGTCAAAAGTTGTTTGAAATCCTTCAAGATTTCCGGACTACCGGGATTACAGGATCTTAAGTATAGGAATTTGATCACTTTGGTGATTATTTTTGTACTTACGTTTTTGTAATTTGGTCGGTTCTGTTACATGATTTATATATGGGATGCAATAAACACTTGTTTTTGCACCCCATGCATGGTCTAGCTAAGTGATGACGCAAAGATTCTACTATGCAACCTAGCCTAGCCAGATTTCCCAGATTTCACTTGGGAGGGTAACTGTCATGGTTTCACAATAAAGGGCGGCTAGATTTACAAGAAAATTAGCAAAGGATAACTATCATGTTTACATGACAAAGAACAGCAACCAAAGAAATAATTGAATCTCTCACTTAGAAGGGACTCCGTCAGGGTGAGGATGTCGATATGTTGCTCTCTAGCAAGCTTAGGGGGTCCCTTGGTCATCGGATCAAGAGAGGAACAACAACATTGAGTTTGGAAGAGATTAGGTGAGAGGTCAAAGGTAGATTTTGTTTGCATTTTATTTAGTTGCATTGGATACCTCAATGGTCGTAATCGCCATGTAGTTCTAAAGAGGGGGTGGTGGTGTGTCAAAACCTATTATAAACCTTGTCAAAATACAATCTCAAACTCAGTCTAGTTTGTGAAACCCAGCCAAACCTGTTTTTGTGGGGTGACTCTTTTCGATCGTCTCAACGATAGCAATGCAATGACAAAGTCCATTATGCATTTTTACAAAGTTGACAAACATGGCCTGGCCAATTTTCCAAAAAAAAAACAAGATCAGCCTACCTCAGACACTTTTAGTTGTTAACATATGCCCCCAGATTTTTATTAAAGCTTGCATATTAACAAATATCTTCTGAACGAAAATTGATTTGTCATGCTGCAATCGAGAATTAAACCCGTATGGATAATTGACTAGAGATTAACTTACCTTAAAAAGGTGGCTATAGTCTAAATTTGTTGTGAGGTTAAAAGAAGATGGAAGGCTATCTAGCCACACATGTGCGTGCCAAGTTGTGACACGCATGGGCTTATACTCGGCTGGCTAGACCCTAACATAAGTGGTGTGTGGTTAGTGAGGTTTTGTAACTCCAAACTAAGTGAGAGATAATGAACTAATGGATGGAAGAAGAGGGGTGAGTGTGCGAGAAGGATTGTAGTGAGTGACAGAAGAAAAGTGGTGGGAGTGAGGGACGATGGACTGAAAGACGAATGGAGAATTTTTTGTACTTTATAATTGTCTCTCCATTATAAATTATAAGTCGTTTTGGCTTTTCAAGATATATAGCTTTTACTATGTACCTAGACATAATGTATATCTAGATACATAGTAAAAGCTATGTATCTAGAAAAGTCGTAATGAGTTACAATTTGGAATGGAGGAGTATTAATTAGACTACCAAATAAGTAAAATTTATTCATTACTTTTTCGGGGTGGACTTAAATTTGTCCTTCTCCACTTGCATTTATGACAATCAAAATGGAAGACAGTATATCTACAGTTCTATGTGGAGTGTGGAGTGAGGACACAAGTCACACAACCAAGCAACATGCCCAGCTAGTTGCCTTACATGAGAGGGACTCGTGCCTATCTTCCAACCCACTTGCTTGCAACCTTGCAGCAAGCAGCATAAGCGTTTGACTGGCTCGTATCACCAGCTCCAAAAATATTTGTGCTCTGAATAAAATTATAAAAACGGTGAAAGGAAAAATAACGTACTGGACTAGCACACGGTATTTTGAATGAATTCTCAGAGAAGACGGTCCAGCTGTAGACTGTAATGTTGTATATAGACCTCGCCGGCAGCGTGTCGTTGTATGCTCAACTCTTATACCTTAATTAAAATGATGCGCAACAAATCTTTTGCGTATTAATTTGAGAAAAAAAGAATTATCAGATAATTAAGAAAGAGGCCAGTTTTTCGTTTGCACCCTACATATCTAGCTACCCCTTTATTTGTTCTCCCGCTTTTCATCCGAATATAATATTTCATACGTACGAGAATTCCTGACATTTTTCTAAAGAAAAGATGAAGTATAATCCATGGCCTTTTGCGCTTTGGAAAGTTAAGAGCATCTGCAAAAAAGAAAAAGAAAAGCGCGCCGCTAAAAAATCAAACTAGCTGACAGTTAAGTGAAAGTGAGAGATAAGCTGGGTGTTGGGTGGACGACTGGATCTGGTGGATGTGCATGCTTCCTCACTTTGGGTATAATATTATTATATATTTATCCAGATACGTAGATAAAATCCCCATCAGTCAGCAAAAGCAACAACTAACCAACCAATGCAATAAGCAAAACCGGCAGCAGAGTCGCAGTCAGCAGTCCACATCCGTGGCCGCAAAGTTCAGCCGGGTGACTATGAAACGTGGGCCACAAGTTGCTGGTGGGTGGCCATCAGCTAGCTTCAGGCTTCTCAAGCTTGGCGTGCGTGCGAGCACTACTGCTAGTTGTTGCTCACCGCACGTTCCTGCATTGCTTGGTCTCCTGCAAGGACGATTCCACGGTCACGTCCTTGGGCGGATGGCTGCTAGCCAACCATACTTAACTATTACTACAGTAATAACCTACTACTATTAATTTTAATTAGTTTACAACTGCTGGATCGATCTGTGGCCTAGCTTACTGCTGCTCTGGATCAAGTGGAAACAAAGTTGACATATTTTCAAAAAAAAAGTTGACATAATTTACATGGTCACATCTATCACTCTCTTCTTCAATTCTGCCCAACTTTTTTTCTTAATATACGAGTAAAATGCACCGGCGGACTCTAAAACCAGTCGATGGGTGTCATCTATCTAGCTCCCTGAAAATGAAAATGCACATCCGTATACATGAACTAGGCTCACACTACATCATAAGTCCAAACGGGTTCGGGCTGGATCCGTTTGCTGACATGGCAGTCCACGCTAGCACCAGTGATGCCTGACCAGGCTCTAAACTTGGCATAGTGTGTCATCTAGGTCTCTAAACTTTCAAAATGCACATTCACATACAAGAACTAGGCACATACTACATCGCAGGTCCAAATGGATCTAGACTAGACCCTTTACTAACATAGCTCGCAGCAGAGGCACTCTTCGGCCTCACCCACGATGAGTGCAATTGTGCCACCATCGGGTGTGGTCGGTGTCGTGCCGCCACTCCTCATGGTCCTTGTCGTCGGCAAACAAGTTTCGCAAGGTCCTGTCTGCTACAGGAGCTCACTGCCGACAAGGATTCTGGCATGGGTGACCTCTAGGAGGACACCTTAATCCTTGACCATCGGCACAACCCTAATCTAAGCCTGCCAATCTCGACTTCCATGTGTTGTCGCCCTTGGGTGCCACGGCCACCATGTGGCATTGCGACGCGAGAGGAAGGTACGATGATGGCGTGGGTGCATGCAATGCTAGCTGTGCATTAGCGTGGAGGAAGAGAGTGCAAAGGTTAGCCAGTCGTGCGGGCGTAGGTGATTGACGGTGTAGTCATGAAGTAGAGGAAGAGATGACGAGGGCAGTTGAAGGCGTTGAAGGTAATCATACACGATTGCACTGCACGGATGAGGCGTGGCAGTGGTGCTACTATCTGGTCTTGCTGGTGCCAGCATGGACTGCCATGTCATATACATAGTTCAGGGCATGGATGTGTATTTTAGTAGGAGTTTAGGGACTAGATGATATCCTCTCCCGAGTTTAGGAAGTACCGGTGTATTTTATTTTTATATAAAAACCAAATAAAGAAAACAAAAGCATAACCGGACGGTCACATCAGGATTCACGGCCGAGCGGGCGAGGGCGAATTATTGGAAGACGGGAGAAGATAAATAAAGGCCGGCCAAGAAAGAGTCGCGGCGACGTAACGTACGTAGTCGTCGCCGACCTGATTTTTTCAGAGGACGATGCATGTCGGCAGCCGCTTGAGGCGTCAGCGTCGATGCGGACGACGATGGAGCTTGCACTTGCAGTGGCAGGCAAGTCCATGCATGGAAGATGGAGCTGCCTTGCAGTAGTGTCCAAACTAGCAGTTAGGTTTAGGTGATGGTGTGGTAGAACACGACGATGTGTAATCTGGTTAGGCTAGTCAGTGGAGGTTTTCTGTGCTGTTCATTATTCAGAATAGCTAGACTTTCCCCTGGGTTTTAGTATTTCGTTTTCTTGTATTCATTCACACCCAACATAATCGTCGTATTCCCTTTCTTTTTCTTCCTTTTTTTTTTTGAGAATCCCCTTTCTTTCTCTTCCTGTGGGTATCTTGGAAGGATCTCTCTTTTTGTTTCAAAATAAAAAGGCCGGCCTTGCTTGTGAGTTGGGCTCTTGCTACTTAAGGAGGCCCAGCGTAGTGCGCATCCTCTGGGCCAGGCGTCACTAGAGCTGTCTGGGCCTCGATCCAACCACGGCTGGACCTCAAATTTTCTTATTTAATTTCATTCATCTGTTTTTTTTTTCAATTTAGCAGAAAAATATGCTGCCGAATAGCCAATATGGCTTCCTGTCATGATCGTCTCCCACTCATATGACGATAAGTATAAATTTCAGTTCGAGTGGCAGATTTATATATCCTTCCGAGATCAATGTGTCTCAAGAAAGACCATAACTTTTTTGCATGCGCTTCGATGAAGATAAAGTTTTTTTTTAAAAAAAACTACATATGCTCAAATTAAATCTGACATAGTATACTATAGAGACTGACATCTCTATAGTCCATACATTTTTTTGTTTATATATAAAGTCACCTCTGTGCCGAAATAGTTTACTACATATGCTCAAATTAAATATGATTTATATATCGGAAGCAACACACTTGTTTCTTGCATCCCATGGTCTAATTATAGGAGTGATGACGCAAAGATTATACTATGCAACCTAGCCTAGCCATATTTCCCATATTTCGCTGAGGAGGGTAACTATTACACTTTCACGGTGAAGAGCAGCTAGATTTACAAGAAAATCAGAAAAGGATAACTATCGCGTTTACGTAACAAAGAACGGCTAGTTTCTAGGAAAACTAGCAAAGAAATGGTCAAATCTCTCGCTTGGAAGGGACTCCATCAGGGTGAGGATGTCGACAGCTTGCCATAGATCAACTAGCAATCTTAGAACGTCACCCTTGGTTACAGATCAAGAGAGGAACAACAACATTGGGTTTGGAAGAGATTAGGCGAGAGGTCAAAGGTAGATTTGTTTGCATTTTATTCAGGGGGTGCTTGGTTGGAGGAGTTAAAGTTTAACCAACACTGTAGCATTTTCATCTTATTTGACAAAAAGTTTCCAATCTTGGACTATTTAGGTTTAATAGATTCGTCTCGTAAATTACTCCTAATCTATGCCGACATGCATGCAATTAGTCTACATTTAGTACTCCATGCATTTGAGGGAACATTGATGTGATGGGAGTTAAACTTTAACTCCTGAAAACCAAACAGACCCTCAGTTGCATTGGATACCTAAATGGTCGTGACCACCCTGGGGTGTTGTGTCAAAACCTATTAATCTATTATAAACCTTGTCAAAATACAATCTCAAACTCTTACTTATCTGCGAAACCCAGCCAAACCTATTTTTGTGGGGTGAATCTTCTTGAAGTCGTAATTTCCTTATCCAGACTCCAAATTAGATATATTCTATATATGCATTTCGATCGTCTCAACTAAGTCCATTATGCATTTTTACAAAGTTGACAAACTTGGTCCGGCCAGTTTACCCCAAAAAAACCAAGATCAGCCTCCCTCATACAAGTTTAATTGTCAACATATGCCTCCAGCTTTTTTATTAAAGCTTGCATAATAACAAATATCTTCTTAAACAAAATTGATTCATCATGCTGCAATCAAGAATTAAACTTGTATGGGTAATTGGCTGGAGATTAACTTATAACTTAAAAAAGTGGCTACTATCTACATCTATTGTGAGATTAAAACAAGATGGAAGGGTAGCCGCGTGCCAAGTTGTGACACACGCATGGGCTTAGACTCGGCTCGCTAGGCCCTAACATAAGTGGTGCATGGTTACTGAGGTTTTGTAACTTCAAACTACATGAGAGACGACGAACTAATATATATGGTCCTCCGAGACTACTCACCAGCGATACTATTTTTTTATTTTCTTTTTTTTGGTCCTCGTCTCCAACTACTTTATGGCAATGTTTAAAAAAAACGTTTTTTAGAACACGTCGGTTGACGCGTTTTCATCGAGAGAGAAAAAAGAAGAAGTTTACGTGAAAACGCAAAAAACAAACTATATGTTCAATGTAGAGTTGCATGCGAGCGAGCAACCAAATGGATCATCCATCTCTTCCTTTTGTTATTTGCATTGGGCCGTTATGTCGAATCGACCCGGTTGGCCCATAAACTTAACTCTGCTCGGACTCGGACACGAATTGTCTTTCGGTCCGTCCAATCATCACCGTCAAGCCCAGAGTCCGACTACGCCATGTACGCAGGAGGCAGCAGGACGGTCAGCCCCTGGCTATAAAATATGGCCCTGGCACCATATGCTCTTTGCATTGGCAACGCATCGCGATCCATCATCAATCTATCGTCCATACGACGGACGTCACATCCGTCCATACATACATACGTACATATACGAGGAAAAACCACCGGCTAGGCGGGATTGATCGAGATCCATGAACGGCGGCGACGGTGGCTGCTGCACTGGAGCTCATGCACTACCACCGCAGGGAGGAGCGGCGGCGGCGGCGGCTACCAACAGTAGTAGTAACCTGGTGATGTCCGGGACGGCGACGAGCAAGAAATGGGAAACGGCCATAGATGAGGCGAGGGAGAAGTCGAAGAAACAGCGGCACCATAATCAGCATCTTGGGAAGAAGAGGAAGTACGAGGAGGACGAGTCCGATGTCGAGAAAGGATGCAGGGAGAACGAAAAGATTTTCAAGTGCAACTACTGGGAGGACCCTGCCTACGCCAAGACGCTGCAGCGCTATGGCCTCCAGCGCGCGCGCATAGCCGCGCACGACAACCAAACCGAGCGCCTCCTCATGCTCCTCCAGTCCGGCGAACCGGATCGATATCGCCGATTCGACGACCCTCATTACTATTGGTAGCTGATGATTATTGTTGTCTTTATTATTTAGCTTTCTTTTTATTTGTTTTAGTATCTACTTTATCTATTCTATACACTATACTAGGTGGAATCGTGCGCAAAGGTTCAAGAATATTCAATGGCCTCGAAAAATATCATTGTGTTGTAACGGGAATAAACAAAAGTAAGACCATTTGGTAATTGTATTTTGCATGTATGGTACCATAACTAGAAAAACAATGTTTTTAGTCTTGACTATGATGTTCGCAATATTCTGTTGGTAACTGTCAAAATTATATGAATATTGTGAAGTAGCTGGTCACAATTAGCATTGGAGCACAAACTTTAATTTTTTTATACGGAAATGCCGGGGTCTCAGATCGTCCCGATGCTCCACTCATCCTATGTGCCACCACTGCCACGCCCACTAGCTTTTTGCGCCATTGCTGCCCATGCCCGTATGCCGCCCTCACCCCGCCCTCGATGCGCCGCCGCCTAGCTCCATGTTGCTAGCGAGCACACCGATGACCTCTACGCTCACCCCCACACTGCCCTCTATGCGCCACTGCATAGCTTCATTCTGCAGATACATTAGAGCACATTGGTTACTGCCATGCGCCACCCACACCCGCCTCTGCACCACTGCCACCCCCATCCCATCCTCCGTGCGAAGCTGCCCAGCTCCGTGTTGTCGGCGAGTTCCGCGCTATCGACGAGCACACTATGATTTATATATCGGTAGGAGTGATGACACAAAGATTATAGTATGCATCTTAGACTGGCCAGATTTCCCCTATTTCACTCAAGAGGGTGACTATTACACTTTCACGGTGAAGAGCGCTCTTTTTCACAAGAAAATAAGAAAATGATAACTATCGCGTTTACGTAACAAAGAATGGCTAGTTTCTAGGAAAGCTAGCAAAGAAATGGTCTGAATCTCTCGCTCAGAAGGGACTCCATCAGGGTGAGGATGTCGACAGCTTGCCCTAGATCAACTAGCAAGCTTAAAACGTCACCCTTGGTTACGGATCAAGAGAGGAATAACAACATTTGGTTTGGAAGAGATTAGCTAGGCGAGAGGTCAAAGGTAGATTTGTTTGCATTTCATTCGGTTGCATTGGATACCTAAATGGTCGTGACCACCCTGTAGTACTAAAGAGGGGGTGGTGTGTTAAAACCTATTAATCTATTATAAACCTTGTCAAAATATAATCTCAAACTCTTACTTATCTGCAAAACCCAGCCAAACATATTTTTTGTGGGGTGAATCTTCTGAAGTCGTAGTTTCCTTATTTAGACTCCAAATTAGATATATTCTATATATGCATTTCTTTCTATCTGGCGTAGGTGTCACATAGAAAGGAAAAAACTCAAGTTGAGGACATATAGGAAATATTTTTTTGTTTCGATGTCAAATAGGAAAGGAGCATTATTTTTGGGGCCAAATAGGAAATTCTCTTCTATATATGCATTTCAATCATCTCAACTAAGTCCATTATGCATTTTTACAAAGTTGACAAACTTGGTCTGGCATTTTTACAAAGGAGCATTATTTTTGGGGCCAAATAGGACCGATTCTTAGAGCCTTTCCTGTTCATGTTGAATGCATGCCTCTCTTAGCTGGCGGGCCTGAGTGCTTGACCGCGAATCCGAGTAGCTCAACTCAGGCCGGGCTCTGATAAGTATAAAGTTTGCCTCGGAAGGGAGCTGTAGGCGTGAGTCCAAGGGCAGGTGATTTAAAAGTCCTGATCGTCCTGACAGAAGGGTAATCCCTGAGAGTGCTAGCACTGACCAAACTCATGAATTTAGTTCCTGAGTTGTATCAAAGGTGACCTACGACTACTCTTGCAAAGTATGACAGGGTGAGAGTTAGGAATACCCCCTCAACTAAGTTGTAATTCGATTCGAGCCGCCGTCTCTCACCGGTTAGTGAGAACTTAACAGGCTTATCTTCAAAGTAGATGCACTAAATAATTAAGGTTCAAGAATGATGATATGATGATGGCCTGATTATACCTGCTATGGTTAATATTGTTTGCTCCTAATAAGTGAGTGCTCTAGTACATGCGCTAATATAGCTGACAAGTAAATGATGATGAACTTGATGCTAAGTTTAAATTGGTCACTTATACCCATAAGCTTTTTTATGCAAATGTGTCAAGCTAGCCCACCTTATAAAGCCTTGCATGATCCTTGGTGTTCTTTATTTCTGGTTTTTGACGGGTAAGTATAGCTAAGTACCTTCTCGTACTCATGGTTTATTTCCCACCTATTGTAGATGACCTGTTCTACTCTGGGTGCTGCAAGTACTGCCTCCTCCCGGCTGGAGATGAGGATTAGATCGTGGGGCACGATCTCTGTTAGTTATCTTACCTAAGTGCTTTTGTGGACATGACTACTACCTGGCAATGTATTTAAACTATGAAGTTATGTGTCACAGAACCTCCTAATTATGATGGCCCACAAGTACCCGTCATTGCCATAATGACCTCTGATGGTCGTACTTATGTTCACCATAACTTAAAAGGCCTGCTTTCCTCCGAACAGGATCCAATCACAGGAGTATTGTAATATTACAACAGTTTATTCAAAATATTCAACACAGTAACATAGCGGAAGTCTTACAATAATATAGGTTTACAAACCAGTTTTCAAACTTCAAAGCTTATGTAACATTATTACAAACCAGTAGTAGAGAAGTATCGGTATTAACTTTATTACAACACACAAACGAGATGCCTTGCCCAAAGGCCACACAGTCTACTCGTCGTCGCTTTCTTCAACCACGACGGTCATGCAACAAGGCTTGAAGCAGACTTGTTCATGAACCGCACCTGCAACAAGGGGTTAACAAACCTTGAGTACTTAAGGGTACTCAACAAGACTTACCCGACTAAGACAAAGACTCCAAGGGCATGCTAGCTTTAGGGAATCAAGGTACGGGTATTCCAGAATCAAATTTTCTTTTGCAGAAAAGCTTACTAAAGTAAGTCCTTACCTTCAATATTTTACTTTTACCATTGATGGTTCATTAACCAATTCTAGGTGATCCTAATCTAGATCAAAGTAATTATCATCAAAACCTTTCTCATTCTTTCTCTCAATTTCAGTTTTTAACTACGATGCAAGTCAGGTGATCAAGTCTCCATAACCGAGGAGCAACGACGATTCGAACCGATTATACCCAGCTGGGGATCCCTAACCTCATGACATATGTAGAACTGAATCTTGCATATATCAACCCTCATTTAGATCTCCCAAAACCAGAACGTGTCCATCGCCACCCGAGAGTACAGTACTCCTCGAACCCGACCAAATTCTAGCCCCGAGGGTACACGCTACTCTCGCCATCTCTCCACTCCCAGTGCGAGGTTAGACGTTCTCGTAATGGAATCACCAACATTTTGGGCTTACCCAAGGCATGAAGCTAGTTGCAAAGTCTTGAACACAACAGGCTTACAACGAACGGACCTTAACTGACAAGGCGGAAACACTACATTGAGACTCCTTTCCCAATGCATGTTAGCAGTGGCCAAACCACCCGCCCGATCTTTCAAGTTCATTCTCATATTTCAATATTCATTCAATATGCCGTCATGGCTATATAAACATTGCATTTAAAAGCTTAACTTCTAAGCATAGCGAAGCATACTACGCATTTTCCATAAAACAGGTATCAAGGTTGATATCACAATAATCAAGGATGATAATGCAGCAATTGGGTTATCACTCAACTCCTAATTACTTAATGCAGTAAACCATATTATAAATAATAAAACATTTGTAAAATTCAAGGTAGGGTTTAAATGCACCGGGGCTTGCCTTGTTCGGACACGACGACTGACTTAGACCCAAGAACTCCAACGTTAGGTCCGAAACCCACCGACGATCGCTCTTCTCCGGAAACTGGCTCGACGGCTTCGACTTCTTCGAAAGCGGAGACTACACGAACACATAACATGCTTTAACATGATGCTCGATGATAAACATGATGCTTGATGATAACATGCTACGAGTTACGACTGGAGTACAACTTCCCTTAACGGTACAGTCGCAAACAGAACACCTACTAACTAGTAGCGACGATTCCAGCGATACCAGCTTTTAACCTAAACAAGTTACTAACGAGCTCAATCATGAAATTAAGGTGCCAGAGATCACCAAAGGGTAGTGACCTAAGGACATCACTCAATCAAAAAGGCACACAACTCTTAAAGTTCTCAAATTAACATTTATTTATTATTTAAATAATTAGGACATAATTAGAAGTTAATCAAATTTTACCTAATCAAGCTCAAACTTTTTCTATGGATTAAGAATGATTTATAACAGTGTCATAATAAATTTCATCATTTTTGGATTAATAAATTAATTATTAAAAATCATGGAAGTTGCATTTAATCTTTATTAGAACTAATTAATTCTACTGCATAATGTATTCAAATTCAGCATTAAACATTTTTCCTAGATAGTTTATACATTTAGAAGCCTACACAAAAATTTTCACGAATTTTGGAACTCTACACAATTTTTAATGAAATAAACAAATAACTAAACTATTCATTTATTTGAAAAAGAAAAACAAAAACGAAATCGGGCCGATTCTTCCTTCCTTCCGGCTCGGCCCACTGAGCGGCCCGCTTGCGCGCGCCCGCGCCCGCCCGCGCTCGGCCCAGCCGCGCGGCCCAGCAGGCGGCCTGCCTCGCGCGCGCGCCTGCCTCTCCCTCTCTCTCTGACAGCGCGGTCCCACTTGTCATCGCCTTCCTCCCGCTCGCCCGCTCGCTCCCGCGTGCCCGCGCTCTCTCCCACGGTGGCTGGCCGGTGAACGATGCCTCGGTCGACAAACCGACTGCACCATCACCATCTACACTACCCCACGGTTCCATTTTGCTACTAAACACCATGGCTCGAGCTCCGGCGATAGCTCACCGACGACGGTGGCGGCTCGACGGCCACGGTGACCGGTGACTCGACGGTACAACGCGGTAGCGATTGAAGCGAGTGGTCAGGGAGTATCAGGGGCGTACCACGATCACGAAGGAGTGATCGGTTGAAGCTGAGAGGCTCTGGAGGCGGCTGGCCACGGTGGCGGGGTTCAACCGGGACGGCGGCGACCCGAGGTGGAAGACGACGGCTCCCCGGCGATCCAAACGGAATTGGGCCAACTCAACTGGTTCACGAGGTGCGCAAGGATGGGACGGAGCTAAGGGTGCAGTTGGCGTGGCCGGAGATGGCTTGGTGGCGGTAGCGGCGAGCGGCGGAGCTGCGGTGGCGGCGATGACGAAAACAGAGAAAACGAAGAAATCGCCACTGTGACCTCGGTGTATTTATAGACGACGGTCGCGACTACAGAGCCGGACTGCTCGCGTCGTCACGCTGGCATTCTCAACCGCGCGCGAAGGGTCTGGGCGGCCACGGCGGCTCGCCGGCGCCCATACCGCGCGGTGGCCGGCCGCCATTGGCGCGGCACTGTAGCACCCCCCAAATTTTGAATTTTCCAACTGTTTTCTAAAATTACTCTCAAATTCATGTAACAACTTGAAAAACTTCCAATCTAAGAAATCTTTAGAATTTCAAGCTCTACAAGTTTTGTATTGAACACTTTTTCAAATTCTCACTGGATTTTGAAATTTGAGTTTAAATTCAAAAGGGGACACATTTTTCAGATTTGGTAATTTAGAAATTACTTTTGATTTTATATTGAAACTTCAAAATCTCCAAACATCAAAGTTGTATATCCTGACCAGACCTACAACTTTGCTGTTCAAAACTTTTTCAAATTCTGCCTCCATTTTGAAATCTTAGTTTGGGGACAAAAATAAGTTAAATCTGAAATTTGTTTATTTTCAAAATTGCTCCACAATTTACACTAAAACTTTGAAAACTCAAAACACCAAAGTTGTAGCCCTTGAAAAGTTCTACAAACTTGGTTTTGAACTTTTTCCCAAATTTTTCATAGATTTTGAATTATTTCAAAAGGGGTAAAACAGGGTTTTGAAATTTAGGGTTTTCGGAGGAATTTTAAATTGGAATTTGTTGCTACTTTGATTTGTGATTACTTAGCGATCAAAACCTCACCCAAGGGCATCATTTGGACCAACATGACATGGTTGACCAAATGCCACTCTTGGTTGACCAATTAGCTTTTAAAATTCTTTTACATTTTTCCCCAATTTTGAATTCGAATTCGAATCGGAAAACTCGTGACAAGTTTTGGGACTCCAATTCAAACTCAAATTTGGAGTTTCATTTTAGAGGTTGTACTTGAGCTCATACCCTACACTTGACACTAGTGTGCAACACAGTCGCACACCTCAAATTACGCAGGGCATGGACTAAGCATTTGTGGTGGTATTAAAAATTAGGGATTTCGGGTTCGGAGCACACCACTAAGAAACACATTCAACCTAGATAAGTAAACTTGTTTTAGTTGATGCATAACAAGGTTAACCTAATAGGGATGCTTTGCAATGCATTATGATGACATGGCAGATTAATTAGCACTATAACACCCGGGGTGTTACAACCCTTCCCCCTTAAAGAAATCTCATCCCGAGATTTAAAGCCTTGAGTTAAGTAATAGAAAAGGAAACGTGTCAAGCAAACACGTCCAAGACTTGTCTACAAAACAGGTAGGGGTTTTCTGCATTACAAAGATTTTAAAAGGATAGGTTACAGTTTAAAGAGGAAATTGCAACCTAGATAGAAGCAAAGAACTCCGGGAAATTCTCTAACAGATAATCCTCCGTTTCCCAGGTGGCTTCCTCTTCTGAATGTTGATTCCACTGTATTCTGTACCATTTAGTTGTTCTACTTCGTGTAACACGATCTTTTTGATCCAAAACTCTGACAGGATGTTCAGAATATGTCAAATCCGGTTCAAGTTCAACTCCCTCAACATCAACCACTTGATCATGTACTTGTAGACACTTCTTCATTTGTGATACATGAAATACATTGTGCACGGCTGATAGTTGTTCAGGCAGCTTTAACTTATATGCCACCTTTCCACATTGTTGAATGATTTGAAAAGGACCAATATAACGTGGTGCGAGTTTGCCTTTGACTCCAAATCTGCTAACTCCTTTCATGGGTGATACTTTTAGATAAACATAATCCCCTACTTGGAATACCAAAGGTCTACGCCTTTTATCAGCATAACTCTTTTGCCTGGACTGAGCCACTTTCAAATTATTCTGGATCTGCCTAACTTTTTCTTCTGTTTGTTTCACAAGATCAACACCGAAAAACCATCTTTCTCCCGGTTCTGACCAATTCAATGGAGTTCTGCACCTACGGCCATACAATGCCTCAAACGGTGCCATTTTGATACTCTCTTGATAACTATTATTATAGGAGAATTCTGCTAAAGGTAACCACTCGTCCCAAGTGTCTGAATAATTAAGTGCACATGACCTTAACATGTCTTCTAGAATTTGATTGATCCTTTCAGTCTGACCACTTGTTTGTGGATGATAAGCGGTACTATGCAAAAGTTTTGTACCCAGGGACTCATGTAGGTGTCTCCAAAATTTGTTAACAAACTGAGTACCTCTATCTGATACAATGGTCTTTGGTACCCCATGAAGACTCAGGATTCGTGCAATATAAATTCTTGCATAAGTTATAGCAGAATAGTCCACCTTAACTGGAATAAAATGAGATGACTTTGTCAGTTGGTCCACAATGACCCAAATTGAATCAAAGCCTCTTGAGGTCTTGGGTAACCCAGTAATGAAATCCATACTGATATCTTCCCATTTCCAGGATGGAATGGGCAAGGGTTGTAACATTCCTGCCGATTTCAGGTGTACTGCCTTCATCTTACAACAAGTGTCACATCTGGCCACATATTTGGCAATCTCAATTTTCATTTTGGTCCACCAGAATTTTTGTTTCAAATCTTGATACATCTTATTACTTCCTGGATAAATAGAAAACCTTGTGCTATGTGCTTCATCAAGAATGAGCTGACGTAACTCTGGAACCTTTGGGACCACTAACCGGTTCTTAAACCACAACACATCTGCATCATCAATACTAAATCTGTCTGTTGACCCGTTCTAACTTTTTCTTTGATGTGAGCTACTCCGGAATTCTTCCTCTGAGCAGACACAATCTGATCTTTGATTGTTGATTCTATTGTGACATTAGTCAACTGACCTTGTTGAACTATTTCAATATTCAGCTTTTCTAATTCATAACATAAACTGTAATCCATTGGCTTCACAGTAATGCAATTGCAATGATTCTTTCTACTGAGGGCATCAGCAACCACATTCGCTTTTCCAGGGTGATAGTGCACTTCTAAATCATAGTCCTTTATTAACTCAAGCCACCTTCTTTGCCTCATATTCAACTCTGACTGAGTAAAGATATACTTTAAGCTCTTGTGATCTGTATACATGTGGCAAGTATTACCTAACAAGTAATGACGCCAAATTTTCAATGCATGAACCACAGCTGCTAGTTCAAGATCATGTGTCGGATAATGTTCTTCATGACGCTTCAACTGTCTCGAGGCATAAGCAATGACTCTGCCTTCTTGCATCAATACACAACCAAGGCCAATACCCAAGGCATCACAGTAAACATCAAATGGCTTTTCTATATCTGGTTGTGCCAAAACTGGAGCAGTTGTCAATGACTTCTTTAAAATTCTAAAAGCTTTCTCACATTCTGGAGACCATATGAACTTAGTTTGATTCTTCAACAACTCCGTGATTGGCTTGGCTACCTTTGAAAAGTCAGGTATGAATCGACGGTAATAACCCGCCATTCCCAGAAAACTTTGGACTTCATGAACTGAGATTGGTGGTTTCCAATTCAGAATATCTTCCACCTTGCCAGGATCTACTGCTACTCCTTCGGCTGACAACACATGTCCTAAGAATTGCACTTCTCTTAACCAAAACTCACATTTACTAAACTTGGCATACAGTTGGTGATCTCTCAGACGAGTCAGAACAACTCTGAGATGCTCAACATGTTCTTCTTCACTTTTGGAGTATACCAGAATATCATCAATAAACACAACCATAAATTTGTCAAGCTCCGGCATGAAAACTGAGTTCATCAGATACATGAAATGTTCCGGTGCATTGGTGAGACCAAAAGACATAACTAGGTACTCATACAGTCCATATCTGGTAGTGAATGCAGTCTTTGGGATATCTTCAGGTCGAATCTTGATTTGATGGTACCCTGACCGAAGATCGATCTTTGAAAATACCTTTGCCCCCGCAAGCTGATCAAAGAGTAGATCAATGCGAGGCAACGGATATTTATTCTTAATGGTTACTTCATTCAGCGGTCGATAGTCAACACACATCCTTAAAGTCTTTTCTTTCTTCTTGACAAAAAGAGCTGGACATCCCCAAGGTGAGGAACTGGGTCTGATAAAACCTTTGTCACGTAACTCTTGTAATTGATCCTTAAGTTCTGCCAATTCATTGGGTGGCATTCTGTAAGCTCTCCGGGATATTGGGGCAGTACCCGGTTTTAACTCAATCACAAATTCTACATCTCTGTCTGGTGGCAGACCTGGTAGATCATCTGGAAACACATCTGGAAATTCACAGACTATCGGTATATCACAAATCTCCTGTACTGAAGTTGCACATATCCTTTCAACTGTTCTCTTTGGGATAGGAAGTTGGATAAGAAGATGAGATTTATTATCTGGCAAGTTCAACCTTATAGTTCTATGCAGTGCATCTATAAGGGCTCCTCTTTGGTACATCCAATTCATACCCAGGATTACATCTATATCCTGTTTCTGTAATATTATCATTGAGGTAGGAAATATATGCCCACCTAACTCTATAGGTACGTCACGTACCATCTCCTTAGTACACAGTCGTCCCCCGGGTGACTGGATAAAGAAATCTTCTTGTGTTCCCATAATTGGAATGTCATGCTTAACAACAAAGGTGCGATTTATGAATGTATGCGATGCACCTGAATCAAATAACAGTACTGCTGGATGATTAGCAACAGGGAACATACCCATCATAACTGGTTCTTCCTCTGGGATTACACTTGCTTGAGTGTAGAACACACGTCCGGTCTTCTTCTTCTCACCCTTACCCTTCTGAACATTCAGGCTATTACTCTTGCTCTGAGGTTGTTGCTGTTGCGGTACGGGAGCTCTGGGATAACTGGGATTGTACTGCCTTGGATACGGGCAGTCCTTGGAAAAGTGGCCTGGCTTTCCAAAATTGTAACAGGGAAAGTTATGGGTTACTGGAGTCTGGTTTCGAATACCAGGGGCATTCGGCTGCTGTGGATACTGCGGAATTGTGGCAGGACGGAAAAACATCTGCGGCTGAGCTTGGTATTGCGGTGGACGATAAGTTGGGCGGAAATGGTTCTGAGGGTGATAAACAAACCTCTGGCGCTTTTTAATGCCACCAGACGGGCTAGAAAACACTGGCTTCTTTTTCTTCGACTCTTTATGCAGTCGGGACTTCTCTTCTGACGCAATAGCCACATTGACTATCTCATGGTAAGTGGCATTATAGCAGGTGACCAATGCTTCCTGGATTCTGGTACTCAAACCTCTCATGAAACAACTCTTCTTCTTTGCATCGGTGTTCACATATTCCGCTGCATACTGGGACAGATGATTGAATTTGCCCACATACTGTAGAATTGTCTGGTTCCTTTGCTTCAGCGAGAGAAACTCTTCTAACTTCATGGCCATGACACCATCTGGAATATAATGTGCTCTGAAGGCTTCACGAAACTCCTACCAAGTGATACGGTGGCCAGCAGGCCGTGCGGCGACCAGATTCGCCCACCACGCCCCTGCGGCACCTCTAAGCTGTTGTGCTGCAAACACGGGCTTCTGATGCTCCGTGCACTGTAAAAGTTCAAACTTCTGCTCCATGGTACGGAGCCAGTCATCCGCCTCTAGCGGCTCATCTGCCTTTGAGAACACTGGTGGACGGGTATCGGTGAAATCCACATAAGTGGTTTCCCCTCCATTGTTACGGCCTCGACGGCCCTGATTTCCATTCTGATTCTGATTCTGAGCCAACAAGGTAGTGGCATTAACCAGTGCGGCAATAGCTTCTGCCAAGGTGGGTGGAAACGGTGGGGGATTCGGAGGATTGTCCCTTTCTTGGGAAGTTCCAGTACCGTCCATCTGTTGTACACAAACTATATTTATTTACATCGCTTTATTGAATTAAAAAGCAGTTAGTACAGTACTTATATACACACACAACTTATCTTACATTATTTCATTACAAACTTGCTCTCAAGCAAGAAACTACCCACTAAGGTTCTTAGAAAGCAGGAAAGACTACTATATTACACAATCATCCATGTCGACACTTCACTCCTCATCATCATCGCTGATCACGATCACTCCATCCTCATTCTCTGGAGCACTTGCACCAGTGACATGACTCGCATCATCCCCACTTTCCATCATGGGTTCATCTTCTTCTGGATCTTCTTCCTCATTGTCCTCTCCATCAAGAACAATCACGGCACCAACATCATCTTCTACTGCCTGGGGCTGATGATTGGGATTCATCAGATCATTTAGCCTATGAACTTCCTCATGCAGAACTGTGTTGTACTGCTCTAGGTGTGTCACATAAAGCTCCAACTCACGAACACGAGCCCTGGCTTCTGTCTCCTTTTCCAAAGACTCCTTCTAGAACTGTTTCCAAAAACGCATGTTGCGCTTCAGTCGCTCCACTTCTGATGTAAGCCTTGCAACCTCTGATTCTGAATCCGGGTTCGGATTACGGCTACTGCTTGCTCCATCACCTCTGGCGGCCAACTGATGACGCGGCACTCCTTGCGGACCCGTTTTCTTGCGAGGAGTCGTCTTCACACGTGCCATCCTATAGCAAGATAGAATTAGGACGATAAGAACAGATAGGGGGATCTGAAGGTTAGCATGAATAGGATTTGAACCTTACTTAACCCAAACCACTTTAAAAGGGAAGGTAGCTTAAGCAGGTTAATTAAACATGATGCATGCATCGCACTTACGATCTAACAGAAAGATTTAAGTAACACATGCAATCTTTATAACATAGGGCACTATACATGATACTTCACTACGAAGCTTTCAAACATGAGCTAAGGAAACTATAGAATAGATTAAGATAAGCAAAAGCAATTTGGACCAAAATATCAGTATTAAGTTTGTTTGACCCAAATCATTTTGAAGTTTTGCAAGGTAATACTACAATAACCCGAGTGATTATGCTCTGGTACCAGCTTGTCACAGAACCTCCTAATTATGATGGCCCACAAGTACCCGTCATTGCCATAATGACCTCTGATGGCCGTACTTATGTTCACCATAACTTAAAAGGCCTGCTTTCCTCCGAACAGGATCCAATCACAGGAGTATTGCAATATTACAACAGTTTATTCAAAATATTCAACAGAGTAACATAGCGGAAGTCTTACAATAATATAGGTTTACAAACCAGTTTTCAAACTTCAAACCTTATGTAACATTATTACAAACCAGTAGTAGAGAAGTATCGGTATTAACTTTATTACAACACACAAACGAGATGCCTTGCCCAAAGGCCACACAGTCTACTCGTCGTCGTTTTCTTCAACCACGACGGTCATGCAACAAGGCTCAAAGCAGACTTGTTCATGAACCGCACCTGCAACAAGGGGTTAACAAACCCTGAGTACTTAAGGGTACTCAACAAGACTTACCCGACTAAGACAAAGACTCCAAGGGCATGCTAGCTTTAGGGAATCAAGGTACGGGTATTCCAGAATTAAATTTTCTTTTGCAGAAAAGCTTACTAAAGTAAGTCCTTACCTTCAATATTTTACTTTTACCATTGATGGTTCATTAACCAATTCTAGGTGATCCTAATCTAGATCAAAGTAATTATCATCAAAATCTTTCTCATTCTTTCTCTCAATTCCAGTTCTTAACTACGATGCAAGTCACGTGATCAAGTCTCCATAACCGAGGAGCAACGACGATTCGAACCGATTATACCCAGCTGGGGATCCCTAACCTCACGACATATGTAGAACTGAATCTTGCATATATCAACCCTCATTTAGATCTCCCAAAACCAGAACGTGTCCATCGCCACCCGAGAGTACAGTACTCCTCGAACCCGACCAAATTCTAGC
Source organism: Saccharum hybrid cultivar R570 (assembly GCA_038087645.1). NCBI lineage: Eukaryota > Viridiplantae > Streptophyta > Magnoliopsida > Poales > Poaceae > Saccharum > Saccharum hybrid cultivar. The sequence goes on along the minus strand of JAQSUU010000743.1, from coordinate 6,149,792 downwards.
CCCGAGGGTACACGCTACTCTCGCCATCTCTCCACTCCCAGTGCGAGGTTAGACGTTCTCGTAATGGAATCACCAACATTTTGGGCTTACCCAAGGCATGAAGCTAGTTGCAAAGTCTTGAACACAACAGGCTTACAACGAACGGACCTTAACTGACAAGGTGGAAACACTACATTGAGACTCCTTTCCCAATGCATGTTAGCAGTGGCCAAACCACCCGCCCGATCTTTCAAGTTCATTCTCATATTTCAATATTCATTCAATATGCCGTCATGGCTATATAAACATTGCATTTAAAAGCTTAACTTCTAAGCATAGCGAAGCATACTACGCATTTTCCATAAAACAGGTATCAAGGTTGATATCACAATAATCAAGGATGATAATGCAGCAATTGGGTTATCACTCAACTCCTAATTACTTAATGCAGTAAACCATATTATAAATAATAAAACATTTGTAAAATTCAAGGTAGGGTTTAAATGCACCGGGGCTTGCCTTGTTCGGACACGACGACTGACTTAGACCCAAGAACTCCAACGTCAGGTCCGAAACCCACCGACGATCGCTCTTCTCCGGAAACTGGCTCGACGGCTTCGACTTCTTCGAAAGCGGAGACTACACGAACACATAACATGCTTTAACATGATGCTCGATGATAAACATGATGCTTGATGATAACATGCTACGAGTTATGACTGGAGTACAACTTCCCTTAACGGTACAGTCGCAAACAGAACACCTACTAACTAGTAGCGACGATTCCAGCGATACCAGCTTTTAACCTAAACAAGTTACTAACGAGCTCAATCATGAAATTAAGGTGCCAGAGATCACCAAAGGGTAGTGACCTAAGGACATCACTCAATCAAAAAGGCACACAACTCTTAAAGTTCTCAAATTAACATTTATTTATTATTTAAATAATTAGGACATAATTAGAAGTTAATCAAATTTTACCTAATCAAGCTCAAACTTTTTCTATGGATTAAGAATGATTTATAACAGTGTCATAATAAATTTCATCATTTTTGGATTAATAAATTAATTATTAAAAATCATGGAATTTACATTTAATCTTTATTAGAACTAATTAATTCTACTGCACAAAGTATTCAAATTTAGCATTAAACATTTTTCCTAGATAGTTTATACATTTAGAAGCCTACACAAAAATTTTCACGAATTTTGGAACTCTACACAATTTTTAATGAAATAAACAAATAACTAAACTATTCATTTATTTGAAAAAGAAAAACAAAAACGAAATCGGGCCGATTCTTCCTTCCTTCCGGCTCGGCCCACTGAGCGGCCCGCTTGCGCGCGCCCGCGCCCGCCCGCGCTCGGCCTAGCCGCGCGGCCCAGCAGGCGGCCTGCCTCGCGCGCGCGCCTGCCTCTCCCTCTCTCTCTGACAGTGTGGTCCCACTTGTCATCGCCTTCCTCCCGCTCGCCCGCTCGCTCCCGCGTGCCCGCGCTCTCTCCCGCGGTGGCTGGCCGGTGACCGATGCCTCGGTCGATAAACCGACTCCACCATCACCATCTACACTACCCCACGGTTCCATTTTGCTACTAAACACCATGGCTCGAGCTCCGGCAACAGCTCACCGACGACGGTGGCGGCTCGACGGCCACGGTGACCGGTGACTCGACGGTACAACGCGGTAGCGATTAAAGCGAGTGGTCAGGGAGTATCAGGGGCGTACCACGATCACGAAGGAGTGATCGGTTGAAGCTGAGAGGCTCTGGAGGCGGCTGGCCACGGTGGCGGGGTTCAACCGGGACGGCGGCGACCCGAGGTGGAAGACGACGGCTCCTCGGCGATCCAAACGGAATTGGGCCAACTCGACTGGTTCACGAGGTGCGCAAGGATGGGACGGAGCTAAGGGTGCGGTTGGCGTGGCCGGAGACGGCTTGGTGGCGACAGCGGCGAGCGGCGGAGCTGCGGTGGCGGCGATGGCGAAAACAGAGAAAACGAAGAAATCGCCACTGTGACCTCGGTGTATTTATAGACGACGGTCGCGACTACAGAGCCGGACTGCTCGCGTCGTCGCGCTGGCATTCTCAACCGCGCGCGAAGGGTCTGGGCGGCCACGGCGGCTCGCCGGCGCCCATACCGCGCGGTGGCCGGCCGCCATTGGCGCGGCACTGTAGCACCCCCCAAATTTTGAATTTTCCAACTGTTTTCTAAAATTACTCTCAAATTCATGTAACAACTTGAAAAATTTCCAATCTAAGAAATCTTCAGAATTTCAAGCTCTACAAGTTTTGTATTGAACACTTTTTCAAATTCTCACTGGATTTTGAAATTTGAGTTTAAATTCAAAAGGGGACACATTTTTTAGATTTGGTAATTTAGAAATTACTTTTGATTTTATATTGAAACTTCAAAATCTCCAAACATCAAAGTTGTATATCTTGACCAGACCTACAACTTTGCTGTTCAAAACTTTTTCAAATTCTGCCTCCATTTTGAAATCTTAGTTTGGGGACAAAAATAAGTTAAATCTGAAATTTGTTTATTTTCAAAATTGCTCCACAATTTACACTAAAACTTTGAAAACTCAAAACACCAAAGTTGTAGCCCTTGAAAAGTTCTACAAACTTGGTTTTGAACTTTTTCCCAAATTTTTCTTAGATTTTGAATTATTTCAAAAGGGGTAAAACAGGGTTTTGAAATTTAGGGTTTTCGGAGGAATTTTATATTGGAATTTGTTGCTACTTTGATTTGTGATTACTTAGCGATCAAAACCTCACCCAAGGGCATCATTTGGACCAACATGACATGGTTGACCAAATGCCACTCTTGGTTGACCAATTAGCTTTTAAAATTCTTTTACATTTTTCCCCAATTTTGAATTCGAATTCGAATCGGAAAACTCGTGACAAGTTTTGGGACTCCAATTCAAACTCAAATTTGGAGTTTCATTTTAGAGGTTGTACTTGAGCTCATACCCTACACTTGACACTAGTGTGCAACACAGTCGCACACCTCAAATTACGCAGGGCATGGACTAAGCATTTGCGGTGGTATTAAAAATTAGGGTTTTCGGGTTCGGAGCACACCACTGAGAAACACATTCAACCTAGATAAGTAAACTTGTTTTAGTTGATGCATAACAAGGTTAACCTAACAGGGATGCTTTGCAATGCATTATGATGACATGGCAGATTAATTAGCACTATAACACCCGGGGTGTTACATTATGTATCGAGCTATGTTGCTTTCGTGAAATGAACTTGGTTTGTAATATTTTATTTTGAACTCCGATGGATGTAATCTGTATGCTACTTGTGAAATAGTTGTAACAGATGATGTGTTGTGTTGAATCACTACGATTTTGGTTTGTATGTCAAAAGTTGTTTGAAATCCTTCAAGATTTCCGGACTACCGGGATTACAGGATCTTAAGTATAGGAATTTGATCACTTTGGTGATTATTTTTGTACTTACGTTTTTGTAATTTGGTCGGTTCTGTTACATGATTTATATATGGGATGCAATAAACACTTGTTTTTGCACCCCATGCATGGTCTAGCTAAGTGATGACGCAAAGATTCTACTATGCAACCTAGCCTAGCCAGATTTCCCAGATTTCACTTGGGAGGGTAACTGTCATGGTTTCACAATAAAGGGCGGCTAGATTTACAAGAAAATTAGCAAAGGATAACTATCATGTTTACATGACAAAGAACAGCAACCAAAGAAATAATTGAATCTCTCACTTAGAAGGGACTCCGTCAGGGTGAGGATGTCGATATGTTGCTCTCTAGCAAGCTTAGGGGGTCCCTTGGTCATCGGATCAAGAGAGGAACAACAACATTGAGTTTGGAAGAGATTAGGTGAGAGGTCAAAGGTAGATTTTGTTTGCATTTTATTTAGTTGCATTGGATACCTCAATGGTCGTAATCGCCATGTAGTTCTAAAGAGGGGGTGGTGGTGTGTCAAAACCTATTATAAACCTTGTCAAAATACAATCTCAAACTCAGTCTAGTTTGTGAAACCCAGCCAAACCTGTTTTTGTGGGGTGACTCTTTTCGATCGTCTCAACGATAGCAATGCAATGACAAAGTCCATTATGCATTTTTACAAAGTTGACAAACATGGCCTGGCCAATTTTCCAAAAAAAAAACAAGATCAGCCTACCTCAGACACTTTTAGTTGTTAACATATGCCCCCAGATTTTTATTAAAGCTTGCATATTAACAAATATCTTCTGAACGAAAATTGATTTGTCATGCTGCAATCGAGAATTAAACCCGTATGGATAATTGACTAGAGATTAACTTACCTTAAAAAGGTGGCTATAGTCTAAATTTGTTGTGAGGTTAAAAGAAGATGGAAGGCTATCTAGCCACACATGTGCGTGCCAAGTTGTGACACGCATGGGCTTATACTCGGCTGGCTAGACCCTAACATAAGTGGTGTGTGGTTAGTGAGGTTTTGTAACTCCAAACTAAGTGAGAGATAATGAACTAATGGATGGAAGAAGAGGGGTGAGTGTGCGAGAAGGATTGTAGTGAGTGACAGAAGAAAAGTGGTGGGAGTGAGGGACGATGGACTGAAAGACGAATGGAGAATTTTTTGTACTTTATAATTGTCTCTCCATTATAAATTATAAGTCGTTTTGGCTTTTCAAGATATATAGCTTTTACTATGTACCTAGACATAATGTATATCTAGATACATAGTAAAAGCTATGTATCTAGAAAAGTCGTAATGAGTTACAATTTGGAATGGAGGAGTATTAATTAGACTACCAAATAAGTAAAATTTATTCATTACTTTTTCGGGGTGGACTTAAATTTGTCCTTCTCCACTTGCATTTATGACAATCAAAATGGAAGACAGTATATCTACAGTTCTATGTGGAGTGTGGAGTGAGGACACAAGTCACACAACCAAGCAACATGCCCAGCTAGTTGCCTTACATGAGAGGGACTCGTGCCTATCTTCCAACCCACTTGCTTGCAACCTTGCAGCAAGCAGCATAAGCGTTTGACTGGCTCGTATCACCAGCTCCAAAAATATTTGTGCTCTGAATAAAATTATAAAAACGGTGAAAGGAAAAATAACGTACTGGACTAGCACACGGTATTTTGAATGAATTCTCAGAGAAGACGGTCCAGCTGTAGACTGTAATGTTGTATATAGACCTCGCCGGCAGCGTGTCGTTGTATGCTCAACTCTTATACCTTAATTAAAATGATGCGCAACAAATCTTTTGCGTATTAATTTGAGAAAAAAAGAATTATCAGATAATTAAGAAAGAGGCCAGTTTTTCGTTTGCACCCTACATATCTAGCTACCCCTTTATTTGTTCTCCCGCTTTTCATCCGAATATAATATTTCATACGTACGAGAATTCCTGACATTTTTCTAAAGAAAAGATGAAGTATAATCCATGGCCTTTTGCGCTTTGGAAAGTTAAGAGCATCTGCAAAAAAGAAAAAGAAAAGCGCGCCGCTAAAAAATCAAACTAGCTGACAGTTAAGTGAAAGTGAGAGATAAGCTGGGTGTTGGGTGGACGACTGGATCTGGTGGATGTGCATGCTTCCTCACTTTGGGTATAATATTATTATATATTTATCCAGATACGTAGATAAAATCCCCATCAGTCAGCAAAAGCAACAACTAACCAACCAATGCAATAAGCAAAACCGGCAGCAGAGTCGCAGTCAGCAGTCCACATCCGTGGCCGCAAAGTTCAGCCGGGTGACTATGAAACGTGGGCCACAAGTTGCTGGTGGGTGGCCATCAGCTAGCTTCAGGCTTCTCAAGCTTGGCGTGCGTGCGAGCACTACTGCTAGTTGTTGCTCACCGCACGTTCCTGCATTGCTTGGTCTCCTGCAAGGACGATTCCACGGTCACGTCCTTGGGCGGATGGCTGCTAGCCAACCATACTTAACTATTACTACAGTAATAACCTACTACTATTAATTTTAATTAGTTTACAACTGCTGGATCGATCTGTGGCCTAGCTTACTGCTGCTCTGGATCAAGTGGAAACAAAGTTGACATATTTTCAAAAAAAAAGTTGACATAATTTACATGGTCACATCTATCACTCTCTTCTTCAATTCTGCCCAACTTTTTTTCTTAATATACGAGTAAAATGCACCGGCGGACTCTAAAACCAGTCGATGGGTGTCATCTATCTAGCTCCCTGAAAATGAAAATGCACATCCGTATACATGAACTAGGCTCACACTACATCATAAGTCCAAACGGGTTCGGGCTGGATCCGTTTGCTGACATGGCAGTCCACGCTAGCACCAGTGATGCCTGACCAGGCTCTAAACTTGGCATAGTGTGTCATCTAGGTCTCTAAACTTTCAAAATGCACATTCACATACAAGAACTAGGCACATACTACATCGCAGGTCCAAATGGATCTAGACTAGACCCTTTACTAACATAGCTCGCAGCAGAGGCACTCTTCGGCCTCACCCACGATGAGTGCAATTGTGCCACCATCGGGTGTGGTCGGTGTCGTGCCGCCACTCCTCATGGTCCTTGTCGTCGGCAAACAAGTTTCGCAAGGTCCTGTCTGCTACAGGAGCTCACTGCCGACAAGGATTCTGGCATGGGTGACCTCTAGGAGGACACCTTAATCCTTGACCATCGGCACAACCCTAATCTAAGCCTGCCAATCTCGACTTCCATGTGTTGTCGCCCTTGGGTGCCACGGCCACCATGTGGCATTGCGACGCGAGAGGAAGGTACGATGATGGCGTGGGTGCATGCAATGCTAGCTGTGCATTAGCGTGGAGGAAGAGAGTGCAAAGGTTAGCCAGTCGTGCGGGCGTAGGTGATTGACGGTGTAGTCATGAAGTAGAGGAAGAGATGACGAGGGCAGTTGAAGGCGTTGAAGGTAATCATACACGATTGCACTGCATGGATGAGGCGTGGCAGTGGTGCTACTATCTGGTCTTGCTGGTGCCAGCATGGACTGCCATGTCATATACATAGTTCAGGGCATGGATGTGTATTTTAGTAGGAGTTTAGGGACTAGATGATATCCTCTCCCGAGTTTAGGAAGTACCGGTGTATTTTATTTTTATATAAAAACCAAATAAAGAAAACAAAAGCATAACCGGACGGTCACATCAGGATTCACGGCCGAGCGGGCGAGGGCGAATTATTGGAAGACGGGAGAAGATAAATAAAGGCCGGCCAAGAAAGAGTCGCGGCGACGTAACGTACGTAGTCGTCGCCGACCTGATTTTTTCAGAGGACGATGCATGTCGGCAGCCGCTTGAGGCGTCAGCGTCGATGCGGACGACGATGGAGCTTGCACTTGCAGTGGCAGGCAAGTCCATGCATGGAAGATGGAGCTGCCTTGCAGTAGTGTCCAAACTAGCAGTTAGGTTTAGGTGATGGTGTGGTAGAACACGACGATGTGTAATCTGGTTAGGCTAGTCAGTGGAGGTTTTCTGTGCTGTTCATTATTCAGAATAGCTAGACTTTCCCCTGGGTTTTAGTATTTCGTTTTCTTGTATTCATTCACACCCAACATAATCGTCGTATTCCCTTTCTTTTTCTTCCTTTTTTTTTTTGAGAATCCCCTTTCTTTCTCTTCCTGTGGGTATCTTGGAAGGATCTCTCTTTTTGTTTCAAAATAAAAAGGCCGGCCTTGCTTGTGAGTTGGGCTCTTGCTACTTAAGGAGGCCCAGCGTAGTGCGCATCCTCTGGGCCAGGCGTCACTAGAGCTGTCTGGGCCTCGATCCAACCACGGCTGGACCTCAAATTTTCTTATTTAATTTCATTCATCTGTTTTTTTTTCAATTTAGCAGAAAAATATGCTGCCGAATAGCCAATATGGCTTCCTGTCATGATCGTCTCCCACTCATATGACGATAAGTATAAATTTCAGTTCGAGTGGCAGATTTATATATCCTTCCGAGATCAATGTGTCTCAAGAAAGACCATAACTTTTTTGCATGCGCTTCGATGAAGATAAAGTTTTTTTTAAAAAAACTACATATGCTCAAATTAAATCTGACATAGTATACTATAGAGACTGACATCTCTATAGTCCATACATTTTTTTGTTTATATATAAAGTCACCTCTGTGCCGAAATAGTTTACTACATATGCTCAAATTAAATATGATTTATATATCGGAAGCAACACACTTGTTTCTTGCATCCCATGGTCTAATTATAGGAGTGATGACGCAAAGATTATACTATGCAACCTAGCCTAGCCATATTTCCCATATTTCGCTGAGGAGGGTAACTATTACACTTTCACGGTGAAGAGCAGCTAGATTTACAAGAAAATCAGAAAAGGATAACTATCGCGTTTACGTAACAAAGAACGGCTAGTTTCTAGGAAAACTAGCAAAGAAATGGTCAAATCTCTCGCTTGGAAGGGACTCCATCAGGGTGAGGATGTCGACAGCTTGCCATAGATCAACTAGCAATCTTAGAACGTCACCCTTGGTTACAGATCAAGAGAGGAACAACAACATTGGGTTTGGAAGAGATTAGGCGAGAGGTCAAAGGTAGATTTGTTTGCATTTTATTCAGGGGGTGCTTGGTTGGAGGAGTTAAAGTTTAACCAACACTGTAGCATTTTCATCTTATTTGACAAAAAGTTTCCAATCTTGGACTATTTAGGTTTAATAGATCCGTCTCGTAAATTACTCCTAATCTATGCCGGCATGCATGCAATTAGTCTACATTTAGTACTCCATGCATTTGAGGGAATATTGATGTGATGGGAGTTAAACTTTAACTCCTGAAAACCAAACAGACCCTCAGTTGCATTGGATACCTAAATGGTCGTGACCACCCTGGGGTGTTGTGTCAAAACCTATTAATCTATTATAAACCTTGTCAAAATACAATCTCAAACTCTTACTTATCTGCGAAACCCAGCCAAACCTATTTTTGTGGGGTGAATCTTCTTGAAGTCGTAATTTCCTTATCCAGACTCCAAATTAGATATATTCTATATATGCATTTCGATCGTCTCAACTAAGTCCATTATGCATTTTTACAAAGTTGACAAACTTGGTCCGGCCAGTTTACCCCAAAAAAACCAAGATCAGCCTCCCTCATACAAGTTTAATTGTCAACATATGCCTCCAGCTTTTTTATTAAAGCTTGCATAATAACAAATATCTTCTTAAACAAAATTGATTCATCATGCTGCAATCAAGAATTAAACTTGTATGGGTAATTGGCTGGAGATTAACTTATAACTTAAAAAAGTGGCTACTATCTACATCTATTGTGAGATTAAAACAAGATGGAAGGGTAGCCGCGTGCCAAGTTGTGACACACGCATGGGCTTAGACTCGGCTCGCTAGGCCCTAACATAAGTGGTGCATGGTTACTGAGGTTTTGTAACTTCAAACTACATGAGAGACGACGAACTAATATATATGGTCCTCCGAGACTACTCACCAGCGATACTATTTTTTTATTTTCTTTTTTTTGGTCCTCGTCTCCAACTACTTTATGGCAATATTTAAAAAAAACGTTTTTTAGAACACGTCGGTTGACGCGTTTTCATCGAGAGAGAAAAAAGAAGAAGTTTACGTGAAAGCGCAAAAAACAAACTATATGTTCAATGTAGAGTTGCATGCGAGCGAGCAACCAAATGGATCATCCATCTCTTCCTTTTGTTATTTGCATTGGGCCGTTATGTCGAATCGACCCGGTTGGCCCATAAACTTAACTCTGCTCGGACTCGGACACGAATTGTCTTTCGGTCCGTCCAATCATCACCGTCAAGCCCAGAGTCCGACTACGCCATGTACGCAGGAGGCAGCAGGACGGTCAGCCCCTGGCTATAAAATATGGCCCTGGCACCATATGCTCTTTGCATTGGCAACGCATCGCGATCCATCATCCATCTATAGTCCTCACGACGGACGTCACATCCATCCATCCATCAATACACACATATATACGAGGAAAAATCACCCGCTAGGCGGGATTGATCGAGATCCATGAACGGCGGCGCCGGTGGCTGCTGCACTGGAGCTCATGCACTACCACCGCAGGGAGGAGCGGCGGCGACTACCAACAGTAGTAGTAACCTGGTGATGTCCGGGACGGCGACGAGCAAGAAAAGGGAAACGGCCATAGATGAGGCGAGGGAGAAGTCGAAGAAACAGCGGCACCATAATCAGCATCTTGGGAAGAGGAAGTACGAGGAGGACGAGTCCGATGTCGAGAAAGGATGCAGGGAGAACGAAAAGATGTTCAAGTGCAACTACTGGGAGGACCCTGCCTACGCCAAGACGCTGCAGCGCGATGGCCTCCAGCGCGCGCGCATAGCCGCGCACGACAACCAAACCGAGCGCCTCCTCATGCTCCTCCAGTCCGGCGAACCGGATCGATATCGCCGATTCGACGACCCTCATTACTATTGGTAGCTGATGATTATTGTTGTCTTTATTATTTAGCTTTCTTTTTATTTGTTTTAGTATCTACTTTATCTATTCTATACACTATACTAGGTGGAATCGTGCGCAAAGGTTCAAGAATATTCAATGGCCTCGAAAAATATCATTGTGTTGTAACGGGAATAAACAAAAGTAAGACCATTTGGTAATTGTGTTTTGCATGTATGGTACCATAACTAGAAAAACAATGTTTTTAGTCTTGACTATGATGTTCGCAATATTCTGTTGGTAACTGTCAAAATTATATGAATATTGTGAAGTAGCTGGTCACAATTAGCATTGGAGCACATACTTCAATTTTTTTTTTATACGGAAATGCCGGGGTCTCATATCGTCCCGACGCTCCACTCATCCTATGTGCCACCACTGCCACGCCCACTAGCTTTTTGCGCCATTGCTGCCCATGCCTGTATGCCGCCCTCACCCCGCCCTCGATGCGCCGCCGCCTAGCTCCATGTTGCTAGCGAGCACACCAATGACCTCTACGCTCGCCCCCACACTGCCCTCTATGCGCCACTGCATAGCTTCATTCTGCAGATACATTAGAGCACATTGGTTACTGCCATGCGCCACCCACACCCGCCTCTGCACCACTGCCACCCCCATCCCATCCTCCGTGCGAAGCTGCCCAGCTCCGTGTTGTCGGCGAGTTCCGCGCTATCGACGAGCACACTATGATTTATATATCGGTAGGAGTGATGACACAAAGATTATAGTATGCATCTTAGACTGGCCAGATTTCCCCTATTTCACTCAAGAGGGTGACTATTACACTTTCACGGTGAAGAGCGCTCTTTTTCACAAGAAAATAAGAAAATGATAACTATCGCGTTTACGTAACAAAGAATGGCTAGTTTCTAGGAAAGCTAGCAAAGAAATGGTCTGAATCTCTCGCTCAGAAGGGACTCCATCAGGGTGAGGATGTCGACAGCTTGCCCTAGATCAACTAGCAAGCTTAAAACGTCACCCTTGGTTACGGATCAAGAGAGGAATAACAACATTTGGTTTGGAAGAGATTAGCTAGGCGAGAGGTCAAAGGTAGATTTGTTTGCATTTCATTCGGTTGCATTGGATACCTAAATGGTCGTGACCACCCTGTAGTACTAAAGAGGGGTGGTGTGTTAAAACCTATTAATCTATTATAAACCTTGTCAAAATATAATCTCAAACTCTTACTTATCTGCAAAACCCAGCCAAACATATTTTTTGTGGGGTGAATCTTCTGAAGTCGTAGTTTCCTTATTTAGACTCCAAATTAGATATATTCTATATATGCATTTCTTTCTATCTGGCGTAGGTGTCACATAGAAAGGAAAAAACTCAAGTTGAGGACATATAGGAAATATTTTTTTTGTTTCGATGTCAAATAGGAAAGGAGCATTATTTTTGGGGCCAAATAGGAAATTCTCTTCTATATATGCATTTCAATCATCTCAACTAAGTCCATTATGCATTTTTACAAAGTTGACAAACTTGGTCTGGCCAGTTTACCCTAAAAAAAACCAAGATCAGCCTCCCTCAGACAAGTTCAATTGTCAACGTATGCCCCCAGATTTTTTTTATTAAAGCTTGCATACTAACAAATATCTTCTTAATCAAAATTGATTCATCATGCTGCAATCAAGAATTAAACTTGTTGGGGTAATTGTCTGGGGATTAACTTAACTTAAAAAAAGTGGCTACTAGTATGTCTACATCTATTGTGAGATTAAAACAAAGATGGAAGGGTAGCCCGTGCCAAGTTGTGACATGCATGGGCTTAGACTCGGCTCGCTAGGCCCTAAACATAAGTGGTGCGTGGTTAGTGAGGTTTTGTTACTTCAAACTACATGAGAGACAACGAACTAATATATATGGTCCTCCGAGACTACTCACCAGGGATACAATTTTGTTTTTTTTATTTTGTTTTTTTTGTCCTCGTCTTCAACTACTTTACGACAATATTTTTTTAGAAAAACGTTTCTAGAACACGTCGGTTGATCCGCAAAAAACAAGCTGTATGTTCAATGTAGAGTTGCATGCGAGCGAGCAACCAAATGGATCATCCATCTCTTCCTTTTAGGTTATTTGCATTGGGCCGTCCGCAGCTAGCATGGCGAATCGACCCGGTTGGCCTGTGTAAATTAAACTCATCAGCTCGGACACGAATTCTCTTTGGGTGGGTCCAATCCCCGTCGAGCCCAGACAGAGTCCGACTACGCGGTAGGCAGGACGGTCAGCCCCTACTGGTTATAAAACTCGGCCACTACTGGATTCAGGCGCTTTGCCGAGTGTCTAAATACACTCGGCAAAGAGCACACGGTAAAAAAGTTACCGGCAAAGAGCTCTTTGTCAAGTGTTTTTTGTCGGGCACTCGGCAAAGTGCCTCACACTCGGCAAAGATTGAAGCAAAAAAGGCCAGAAAAAAAAACCCAGAGAAAAGAGTTTGACATGTGTATTTTCGGACACTCGGCAAAGAATCTTCAGAAAAAATAAAAAAACCAGGTTCGCCTCCGCCGCCGCCACTTTCGATGGGAGTTTCATGGGGGCGAGCTCCGCTGGACCGAGGCCGAGCTCCGCCGCAGTGAACGCGCTGCGCCTCCGCCGAGCTCCGCTGCTGTGGACGCGCTCCGCCGCGGCCGAACTCTGCCGTTGTGGATGCGCTCCACCGGGTTGCCGCGTTCCCTTCCTCGCCGGGAACCTCGCATCCTCCGCCGGTTGCTGAGGGCGTGAGAGCAGGAGCGCCGGTGGGCTCCTCCGTCGAGGCCGTGGTAGCAGGCGAGCTCCACCGCCGGGAGCGTCGTGTCCTCCATCGGTCGCCGAGGGCGTGAGGGCGGGAGCGCCGGCGGGCTCCTCCATCGAGGGTGCGGTAGCAGGCGAGCTCCGCCGCCGGGAGCGTCGCGTCCTCCGCTGGTTGCCGAGGGCATGAGGGCAGGAGCGCCGGCGAGCTCCTCCGCCATGGGCGAGGCCGTCAGGTGCTCCGTCTTGGGCGAGCCTCCCTGTGTGCGCTGGCTGCCCTGCTCCATCGTGGGGGGGCATCATGACCTCGGAGGAACCAGAGAGAGGAAGAGGGTTTCGGGTGGCGCAGTCCGCTTGGCAGTGCAGGGAGCGAGGGCGGCGCCGGCGGAGGGGCGCGCCGCTGGAGGCTGCGTAAGGGAGAAATGAGGGAGTGAGAACCTAGGGTTTTGACTGAAGAAGAGATCGAGCACGGATTTTTTTCGGCATTTGACGTATCTCCGCCGTTCGGAGTCAATCCAATGGTTAAAAGCTAGTGTGCCGCGACATGGATTGAGACGGGCCGAATCATGATGGGCCAAATTCGAAATTGCTTCACCCTTTATATTGTATAATAATAGTAATAGTTTTATTAACTTTTTTAACGAGCAACAACCTATATATATGTTTGTGTAGGAGTTTCATAAATTTTCAAATAATTTTGTACTATTTCCATAGTTTGAACAAATTTCTACTTGACTACGAAAGGTAATTCAAAATTGAACTAGTAGCTCTAGTTAGATTAAAAGAAGTTATAAAAATACATTTTTGGATCATGCATCTATAACTCTTATAAACTTCAACCCCACATGCTATTTCTCTAAGCATGCAAGCTATCCACCTAGGCAAGGCACTACCACAATCAATTAAAATCCACTACGCAAAACCACAATAACTATTTATCTCAATATGCAAGTTGTCCAAGCTATCCACCTAGGCAATGCACTATCACATTCAATTAAAGTCCGCTAAGCATTGCCCACGTCAACAAGACAAATAAGCATAGTCCACATCATCATAATACGCAATCCACTAATCTGCAATTCCCGCAGCTGGGTATGCTCCTGGTTTTATTGAATCCAATAACTTAGAGTTAGACAAAAAAATATTTGTTTTGCTAGCGAGAACTCATAGTTCTATCCCTAAATTACCATAAGAGAATTATAATAATGTCTAAACTTTGTTAGAAAGTTCTATAAACATGCATGACAACATGGTTTTGGTGAATAATCTTTGCAAAAACATCAAATGATTTAAACCATACGGTTGCATGTATGAGTTAAACATACATGTTTTTACATCCATTCTTATCAAAATTGGGCAAGGCAATCAATATAAATCAATAAAAAGCTAGTATAGGATTGTTTCAATTTATAAGGTGATGCAAGGACAAAACAAATAGCAATATATATGCATGCTTGGATAGCTTGCATTAAGAGGCTGAAAGTTAGTGGGATGACATGGCTATTAGGTGGGAGATGATTTGGATGGTTAGTGAGAGATGATGTGGATGGCTTGCATGTTGATATAGAACTTGTCAAAGCCATACCTCTGGCCATCCCGACTACCATATTATCGGCAACTGACTCTAGATTAGTGACGACCCGAAGGCCTAGGATGTGTCTATTCAAGGAACGATATCCCCGACCGGCGCCAGGACTCCGATCAAGGCACGACTCCTTAGCTTGTCGGAAAGTTGATACCTGATATAAATAGTTAGCAATATCCAATTGTAATCCATCCAATCTCGCACAGGCATAGCCATATTGTAAACTCAATCTAGCTGAATAAATCAATACAAAAGCAGCTACTGGACGTAGGACCTATTACCCCCTCCTAGGGGGTGCCGAACTAGTATAAATCTTGTCTCCATCTATGATTTTTCTTCGCACCAAGCAGGGTTCGTCAAGATTCAAGTATGTACCGGTAAAAAACACCGATAGAGGCGTGCCAGGTAGGGGAATCTTGCATGAAGACCGATCATGCCGTCCATCATTACCCAGCTCCGGCGCGTTCCGACGCCGCCGTGGCACCATCCTCCATCAAAGCTGCGCTGATGGAAAATTTCTTCTCATACTCGCAGATCCATTCTCCACCCCACGACATGTCACGCTTTTGAAACATGTGTGTTGTTGTTGTATAATGATCATGGAGGATAGTCCCTCTGGTTTTTTTTTATGATGTGTCACATTAGCTTTGTTAAGTCAAAACATTGTTATCTTTGACCAATCATTTTAAAAATCCTTAAGTTTCACAACATTTGAGTTACATATTATGATGAGAGTATTTCTCATAGTGAATATAAAAATACAAGTCTTATGACATGAATCAATATTATTTTTGTTTGAAATTAATGGTCAAAGTTACAAATGTTTGATTTAGGACAAAGCTAATTGTGACATATGAAGAAAATAGAGGGAATACCCACTTTCCCAGTAAGCAACACATATGAGGTCGTGATTGATGGCTTACGCAATTTTACTTCAGCCAGATGCATGATGGTCACAAGAGACGACAACAGCCTTTATTTCATTTGAACATACAGATGAGAAAGGTCAGGGTCCTGTTTGGCACTGCTTCACATGAGTACTTCGCTAGTGGAGCTATTTTTTGCCCACCTGGTTCTCCCAGGTGGCATGTCCTGCCGGCGGCCGCGTGCCCCCTTGGCGGTCCGTGTGCACCCCTTACGGTGACCTGCGCAGGACCTAGTTGTCCACGCTCCTCCACGGCGACCAGAAGACGGGTCCATTTCGTGTTTTTTAATTATTTGTATGTAATATATAATGATTGCGTAATGAAATTAAGTTAAATAGAAAATTAAAGATGGAGGAGATAGTGATTTTCCAAAAGAGAGGGAGTTCTCAAACTGAGCACGTGCAAATTAAATCTGCACCCGAAGTGCGCATATCATGGTGAACATGCTATTACTATGTGGCAAAGAGTTCTTTGTCAAAGCTTGAACCTTGGTAACCCCTTGTTAAAATGTGGATATGCTTAAAAGCACCTAATTATGCCTAATAAAACAACTAGAAATGTGGGCAGATCCTGTAAATTCTAGATGTGCAAAACTAACCACAAGCCAAAAGGTGGAAAAGCAATATGTAGCTAAAAATGTCTTGCCTGCAGGTTTCAGCTGACATGGTTTGAGAGTGGCCACATGTTAATGTTTTAAATTTATTTCCAAATTCTTTGGAATAGGTCTCAGTAAGAAGTAATAATCCAACAAAAATGAGATCCAATGTACATGTTTCCATCACCATATTTTTCTGACGCTTAGCTACACATGTGTTACTGGAAACTGTGATCATGGCCTGCCGGCTGAACTGGACAGGCCATCCCGGAGACAACAGCACATTAGAGAAGCTAGAATTGGCCACCGAAGCATGCACACACCAGACATGCAACAAAAATCAGGAGACGACTTCATCACGGAAGAAGAATGAGCAAATGACAAAGGATAATGTTCAAAGTCAGCACCCCAAGCAACAATTAATGGCACACACTAGTAGCACGCACAGTGCGGTTTTGGTTTTATAGCCGAACGACGACAGTGAAAATGAGGGAAGAAAGGCGCCGTGCTTCATCCACGACGCCTCGTCAGCTGGTGAGTCCGGAGGAGTGGCGGCGGAGACGGCGGCCGGCGGACACCAAGCCTCACGAGTGAGTCACGAAATCCGGAGGCGTGGCCGGCCATGGTGTCGTACGTCGCGATTTCCTCCTCAATGGTCTTGTGCAGCGCCCGGTGGAGCTTGTCCACATCGCTCCAATCACGGCGGGCTGCCGCTTCTTGCGCGGTGACTCTCTTCTGTTCGATGAGATGTCTGATGCTGCGGTGCTTCTTCTCCATCACCTCATATGTCTCACTAAGGTACTGGAGCGTGTCGGCTATCGTCTGCAGATAAGATACCCATGATGACACGGTCACATTACGGGTAAGTACGCATAACACCACTTGATCGGCAGCTGCGCAAACTGAGCACGGTGATCCACGGCGGCCTGCCGCTGCTCCCCACCCAGCAATAATCCCTGTGCCTGCCCGCCCAAGGCATCGCCATCGGCGTTGGCCTGCGCCAAAAAACCAAAACGCGACCAAATTGCATTGTGGCAAACTGTCAGTAGCACAAGTTCCGATTCGATTAAAACAGGGAAACGGAGGTATATGCAGCACGTACATCTTGAGCAACTATCAGCTGCTCGTCCTGATCCGCGTGCTCCTCCTCCTGCCCTTGTTGGTCCTCCAGGGCGGCAGCCTCCGCATCCTGCTCTTCTTCCGGCACCAGGTCGACCACGACCACGCCGGCAGGTTGTGGTTCGTGGTCGTCGCCGTCAAGCACAGCCCTGGCGTCTTTCTGGTCCTGCTCCTGCAAGTGGAGGGGCAAGGTTGTGATGCCCTTGCCCCTCCCCGGCACGAAGGCGAGAGCGGTCACCAGCTGACCGTTCCTGACCTCGCCCCCAACCGCCTGGAGCACGAGCATCTCGCCTCCGCCGGTGCCATCCAGAAGAAGCCGTACAAGACCGGTGATGCTGCGCGCCGGCAAGTACCCTAGAAACGCGTTCTCCGTGCTGAGGATGGGAAGGCGGGCGCCAGCCGCGGTGTGTAGGTTCAAGCGCGGGACGCAGAGACAACTACAAGCAGTGTGATCCTGAACAAGAAACCATGAGGCGACGATCGAGACGACACAAGGTTCGATTGGTTCGCATCAAACGAATCCACTAATATGCGTGCAAGAAGCCAAAACCATGCAAGAATCGCTCCCCAACGCCTCTGCTCTAACCGAGAAATCGTGCAAGAATCTTCCACCGCGCTCAAGAATGCTCAAGAAACGATCCAGAAGGCAGGAAGCCAGGAAGAACTCACCGCTCTCGGCACTGGACGCAGCGATAGGGGCAGGGCCGCCTCCACGAACCAATGGGAGTCCGACGCGGTACCGGTCCTCCTGTTCACGCCGTGGCTCTCCAGCTCGACGAAGACGGCGTTCCCGTACCGGGCGTCCGCCTCCGCGCAAAGCCTGCGGCGGAAGAAGAAGCTCCGCAGGATGACGTCGCCATGCCGAAGACCCGCCCAGGTAGCAGTCCACGTCGTCGCGCGGTGGAACCGCAGCCCCACCACGTGGTCGCGCTGGTCGGCGGTTCCCTCCCGCTGGAACCGACGAACCTCCCACCCGGTGTTCCGCGACGAGCGGCGTGGGCTGACGGCGACGCCGATCCCGTCGTCGCGCGCGTACAGGTACAGGCCGCCGCGGCTGCGGCTCCGCAGCCGGACGACCATGCCGTCCGGGAAAAACTCCATCCCATGCCAAGGTCAGTGGGAGGAGATGGTGGAGTTGGGGAGGGGAGGCGGGAGAGGGAGAGGGAGACGGAGGCGGAGAGGATGGAGGCCGAGCGGGGTTGCTCTGTTTCTCGTTTCTTGGTGACGGTTACGCTTTCTTCGGCCGAGCCGGGCGGCGGCGGGAGATATTTGAAGCTGATGCTGGAAGTCGGTTTGCTGGCATCCCACTGACAGGTGGGACCGAGGCTAAAGGGAGATGGTGTTACAGTTACACGAGGCTTTGCATGTCAACTCAACCATGGGCAGCGTATATATAATATCCTGAACATATTATATGTGTAAAATACTTCAGGGTCACCCACTCTCTTTGGCGACCGCAACTTCATGCGTTTTTCATTAAGAAGAAGAGCCGAAAGAACGGCTAAAATTACATAAGATTCACTAGTGATCCATGGATTACCGGTGAATCCCACAGCCACAAACAAACAGCAAGAAAACAATAGGGGACCTCCACCAAACAAACTCAACTAACTGGACCTAATACAAGAATACTCAACACTAAGGTAGGGAGTAGTGAGGTGTAACCACGAAAGCAACAGGTACGGCGGCTAAGCATCCAACGGAACCATGGCGGTAAAGCATCCGCCAGGACTACGACCATCAATGCGGCAAAGAATCCGCAGATGGAGCCAACACGCTCGCCGCAGCAAAGCATCCGCATGGGAGGGGGCCTAAGCGACTACATGGCGACAAAGCATCCACCCGAAACGACAACCATCAACATGCCAAAGCATCCGCGGATGGGGCCAACACATTCTCTGCAAGCACATCTGCAGGAGAGGGGCCTAAGTGACAATAGCAGCTACACCCACCACATGCGGAACCAAAGCGAAGAGAAGTCCGAACAGGCACATCACAACGAACAAACGGGGTCTTGGAGACGAGTTGTAGGGGATTCTTCAACGATGCCTTCTGAAAGGAGGTGACGGCCTAGGAAGATTGGCGTTATTGTCGTTAGCCAAACAAGCAAACACTTCCAAGGCAGGCTTTCACCTAGAATCCGTGGTGGTAGCACATGGAGCTCGAAGAACGACGCCTCCAGGAAGGTCAGTGGCACCAAGGCGTCACCGTCGTCCGCCCGAGCAGCGCTGGGCTGGGCTTTCGCCTAGAACTCCATGCCGCCTACCACCAACCTACTGGTTGTCTCAGGCCACGTGGCGGGCAGGACCGCCCCGGCCACGGCAAGATGAGGAGGGCGTGGGGGTGGCCGCGGAGCCGGCCGCCTGAGTGGTGCCGCATCAAGCAGCTTGCACGAGGACGGGACAGCTGTCGGTGGCCAAAAGCCAGCACGTAACGCGGGCACAGGGCAGCGGCTCGCATGTGGGCCGCAGACACCGCAGTTACCCCACGTCACAGGGCGTCACCGTCTTGACGAAGAGGTGCTCGTGCGCCGTGGCCCCCATGGGTGACAACGACGAGGCCGCCGGGGATGCCACGGTGAAGGCGCGCCTGTTCTGTGCGAGATCCTCGCCGTAGGTCGTGAGGAACCAAAGCACGACAGCGGCCCCCGGAAGTTGGTTATGGCGTCGTGGCCCTGGAACCGCCGCACGGCGATGTTGCAGGCGCGCGCGGCCTCGGCCTCGCCCGTGAACATGGCGAGCCACACGCGGTGGTGCGCTCGTAGATCTGCGCACCCCACCGCCCATTGGGCTGCGACACCATGCCCCTGCACTTGGACGACGGTAGCTTCCCACTGACTCGGCCACTGCCTCCGGCGGCCTAAGCGACTACATGGCGACAAAGCATCCACCCGAAACGACAACCATCAACACGCCAAAGCATCCACCCGAAACGACAACCATCAACACGCCAAAGCATCCGCGGATGAGGCCAACACATTCTCTGCAAGCACATCTGCAGGAGAGGGGCCTAAGTGACAACAGCAGCTACACCCACCACATGCGGAACCAAAGCGAAGAGAAGTCCGATCAGGCACATCACAACGAACAAACGGGGTCTTGGAGACGAGTTGTAGGGGATTCTTCAACGATGCCTTCAGAAAGGAGGTGACGGCCCAGGAAGATTGGCGTTATTGTCGTTAGCCAAAGAAGCAAACACTTCCAAGGCAGGCTTTCACCTAGAATCTGTGGTGGTAGCACATGGAGCTCGAAGAGCGACGCCTCCAGGAAGGTCAGTGGCACCAAGGCGTCACCGTCGTCCGCCCGAGCAGCGCTGGGCTGGGCTTTCACCTAGAGCGACGCCTACCACCAACCTACTGGCTGTCTCAGGCCACGTGGCGGGCAAGACCGCCCCGGCCACGGCAAGATGAGGAGGGTGTGGGGCAAGACCGCCCCGGCCGCTTGAGTGGTGCTGCATCAAGCAGCTTGCACGAGGACGGGTCAGCTGTCGGTGGCCAAAAGCCAGCACGTAACGCGGGCTGTAATAGTCCAACCCGGTGTCTCCTCCTCAATGTTATTGAGGACTCGAGGTTGTGAAAGACCCATTATTAGATGCGTGTCAGCTCGTGCTGTTGCCCGGCTGGCGTGTCCACGCCCGCACCATAGGCGATGAGTTATGAGTATGTCCTCCAGGATGGCCTGGTTCAGGCGTTCAGCTACATGCCGATCCTCTTCTCCAGGTTGCCCGCAGAAGGTTCGGGACACGGACACTGCCATCGTCGTGTTGATGAAGCCCCAAGACAAAGGCCATCAGCACGGGACTCTTCTTTGAATGCTCTGTGAGCAGGCCCACGGTGACCTCCATGATGGCGTGCTGCTTCAATTCTTGACAGTGTCGTCGTCTGCGTCGCCACTGCCTGTGCGCATGTCCCTGACATGAGGCCATGTTGCGAGTTCTGCGCATAGTTGATGAGCATCGGGGTTGCCTTCTCCTGCATGAGCCCCTTGCCTTAACCGTGAAGAGCAGTCGCTAGAAGAAGTCGAGCCAAAGCGTGACCACCGACTTGCCCCACATGTCGCCTTGCAAATCGTTATCCATGAACGCCGGCGGTGGCTTGAGCTATAGGCACTGGTCCAGCTTGGACAAAGTCCCAAGGTGTGAGCTGCTCCTTGCACACGTTGATGGCGATAGTGGCGATGAGGCGGGACACGAGGCTGACGCTTTCAGCAGCCGGGAGCAGCACCTCGCAGCTGCTCAGCACGGTGACGGGGCTGGTGATGATGCTTGGGACTTGGGAGCACTGTGTCATGAAGGAACGCCTCAGTGTGGAGCTTCGACGGTTCGACTCTTCTTGGAGAAGTCGTCAGTGATCTGTAGGTAGTGTGTGGTGCATATACGTTAAAAAAAAGTGTGCGGCACATCTCATATCAGAATTTCTATTTGGACGACGCTTAGGCTCGAGCACCAGTTCTAAGTTATCTACCTCATTGTGGTGCTCCTGTCCAAGTACACGTTTCGTAATATGCAATAGGATCCGAGATCTCTATTTGGATTAGCATTAGAATTCCTAGTTATTCTGGTTATGTCAAATATATATGCCATATATTAGAATTAGAACTTTTACCTATTGAGGTTAATTACGTTAGAAGCTAATAGGGACTGTAGATAGATACAGACGTAGAAAAATTTAACATTAAAGGAGTTATTAGTTAGGTGGAGACGATAAGAGTCTGCTATGTTTAGCCTAGTATTACATGTAATCTTAGTTCACGAGGAGTTTTTACATCTTACATCTTACACCTTATACGGAAATTTTGCCTCTTTATTATTATATATAATAATTATTAATTATTATAATATAGATGAAGTCATGAGGGTGCGGAAATAGTTTACTACTAAGCTCAAATTAATTCTGATTTATATACCAGAAGCAATAAACACTTGTTTTTGCATCCCGTGGTCTCACTAAGTGATGACGCAAATATTCTACTGTGCAACCTAGCTAGTCTAGCAGGATTTAATTTCCTAGATTTTGCTCGGGGAGGGTAACTGTCACACGCATTCACGGTAAAGAGCGGCCATATTAACACGAAAATCTTTATCTAAAAAAAGATTTACAAGAAAATTAGCAGAGGATAACTATCACGTTTACATGACGAAGAATGACTAGTTTCCAAGCAAACTAGCAAAGAAAACATAATCTCTCGCTTGAGAGAAGGACACCGTCAACGTAGGATGTCGACAGGATGCCGTAGATCAACTAATTAACAAGCTTACGTTGTCACTCTTGGTCATCAGATCAAGAGAGAGACAACAACATTGGGATTGGAAGAAATTTGGCAAGAGGTCAAAGGTAGATTTGTTTGCATTTTCCTCGGTTGCATTGGATATCTCAATGGTCGTGATCTCCTTGTAGTTCTAATGAGGGGGTGGTGTGTCATTATAAACCTTGTCAAAATACAATCTCAAATTCTTAAGGGTTTGCGAAACCTAGTCAAACCTATTTTTGTGGGGTGAATCTTCTTGAAGCCATAATTTCCTTCTCCAGACTTCAAATTAAAGCTTGCATACTAACAAATATCTTCTTAACCAAAATTGACTGGAGATTAACTTATAACATAAAAAGTGACTAGTGTCTACATGTATTGTGGGGTAAACAAGCTGGAAGGTTAGCCACGCATATGCGTGCCAAGTTGTGACATGAATGAGCTTAGGCTCCGTTGGCTAGGCCCTAACATAAGTGGTGCCTGATTAGTGAGGTTTTGTAACTCCAAACTAAGTGAGACCAACTAATATATGGTCCTCCGAGACTACTCACTAGCAGTACATGTTTTTTATTATTTGATTTCACTGCTACACAAATGATTTTGTAAGACAGTGCCCCTTTATTAACGGAGGCGGTCATAAAATTTCACCGCCTCAGTTAATGCCTAAGATTAATAGAGGCGGGCACCTTTTATTTACCTAGTCGGTCACTATCTCTAGCCTCCACCACCTCCCTCTCCCCAGTTCCCTATCTCTCCAAGCGCGCAGTCGGGCGTTGTGCGGCGGCCATGGTGGTGTAGGGCCGTGGGGCTGGGTCGTCGTGGCGTGGGGTCACGGGGCTGGGCGGCACTCAGTAGCGTGGTGGTGCGGGGTCATCGTCACATAGGGCCACACGGGGCCTGGTGTCCGTGGTGGTGCACGGGACTGGTCAATGCGTGACGACGTGCGGGATCTTGCGGCGGACGGGTGGCACAGCGCCAAGCAGCACGGGTCTGCCAGGAGCGACGGTGAAGGTACCCACAACTCTTCTTGTCTCCCTCTCTTTTGCTCTTCATCTCCCTCACTGTTCCCTCCTTCTCCGCTTTGCAGATCTGGAGCTCGCACAGCGGGCTGGAGTCTGGTCATGGCGGGTCTAGATCCAGTGGTGGCGGGTCTAGATCAAGCGTTGGCGGTGGGAAGCCTCGAGCTGGTGGCGGCGGAATGGACACGACGACTTCGGGCTCGATGGTGGCATCGAGCGGGCTCGATTGGGCTCGCTCGGATTTTTTTTAATTTCCTTAATTGAATAATGGAGGTGGGCAGCATAAGAGGCTCATCACCTTTAATCTATTAACTGTGACGGGCAAAACAACCGCCTCCATAGGTCACGGATTAACCATGACCTTTTCATTGGAGCCGGTTGCAATGCCCGTCTCCTTTTAATCTAAAACGCCCGCTTCTAATAAGCTTACAGTAGTAGTGTATGTCCTCATCTCTAACTAGTTTATGGCAATATACAGTTTTTTTTTAAAAATGGTTGTTTACGGTTTTTGTAGAACACATCCGCTGACGCATATTTCAAAGGGGAGTTTACGTGAAAGCGCCAAAACAAACTATATGTTCAGTGTAGAGTTGCTTGCGAGCGAGCAACCAAATGGATCATTCCTCTCTTCCTTTTGTTATTTGCATTGGGCCCGTTTGGCCCGTAAACTAAACTCAGCTCGGACTCGGACACGAATTCTCTTTCGGTCCGTCCAATCACCATGAAGCCCAGAGTCCGACTACGCCGTGGACGCAGGAGGCAGGACGGAGCCCCTGGCTATAAGATATGGCTCTGGCACCATATGCTCTTTGCATTGGCAACGCATCGCGATCCATCATCAATCTATCGTCCATACGACGGACGTCACATCCGTCCATACATACATACGTACATATACGAGGAAAAACCACCGGCTAGGCGGGATTGATCGAGATCCATGAACGGCGGCGACGGTGGCTGCTGCACTGGAGCTCATGCACTACCACCGCAGGGAGGAGCGGCGGCGGCGGCGGCTACCAACAGTAGTAGTAACCTGGTGATGTCCGGGGCGGCGACGAGCAAGAAAAGGCCAACGGCCATCGATGAGACGAGGGAGAAGGCGAAGAAACAGCGGCACCATGATCACCATCTTGGGAAGAAGAGGAAGTACGAGGAGGACGAGTCCGATGTCGAGAAAGGATGCAGGGAGAACGAAAAGATGTTCAAGTGCAACTACTGGGAGGACCCTGCCTACTCCAAGAAGCTGCAGCGCGATGGCCTCCAGCGCGCGCGCATAGCCGCGCACGACAACCAAACCGAGCGCCTCCTCATGCTCCTCCAGTCCGGCGAACCGGATCGATATCGCCGATTCGACGACCCTGATTATTATTGGTAGCTCATGATTGTTCTCTTTATTATTTAGCTTCCTTTTTAATTGTTTTAGTATCTATACACTATACTAGGTGGAATTGTGCGCAAAGGATCAAGAATTTCCAACGGCCTAGAAAAATATCAGTGTGTTGTAACGGGAATAAAAAAAAGACCATACCGTAACTAGACAACAATGTTTTGAGTCTTGAGTATGATGTTTGCAATATTCGGTTCGTAACTGTCACTGTTATTTATATGAATGTTAATGAAATAGCATTGAAGCACATACTTCAATTTTTTTTGGGAAATGCTGGGTCAGGCGTCCGATCGTCCCGATGCTCCACCCACCTGCTACGCCACCGCTGCCACGCCCACCAGCATCTGTGCCATCGCCGCCCATGCTACCCCCACCCCGCTTTGTGCACCGCTGCCTAGCTCAAGGTTGCCTACGAGCACACCGATGACCTCCGTGCACCACCCATCCATCCTCTACGCAATTGTCTCCCATACTGCCCCCATACCGCCCTCTGTACGCTGCCACCCAGCTCTGCGATGCGGGCAAGCACACCGATGACCGCAACGTGCCACCCACCCGTCGCCCTCTGCGCCACTGTCGCCTATGCCGCCCCCACCCCATCCCCTATGCGCAGCCGCCCATCTGTGCGTTGTCACCAAGGTCTGCGCTGCTAGCGAGCACACCAGTTACCTCCACGTGCCGACGAGCCCCCATTCGCCGAAACAATAAGGAGATGTTTGCGCTGAGAGCTCATGTTGCAAACATATGTTTCAAGTGTTTGAAATGTTTTAGGGGTATGTTGGACGTGTTTTAAATCGATATTGCAAAAGTACGTTGCGTTGTGGTACATGTTGCAATGGCTATATATATTTCAAGTGCCTGTCCCAATTGTTTCATAGTGTGAGACATATGTTGCAATTTCATCTAAACTTTGCAAAGTAGATCTGGATGTTGCAAATACATGCATGTTGCAGGTGTTTCATATGTTTTATACGTAGTATGTTGCAAGTATTTCATCTAGATGTTGCATATGTTGGCAATGACTTCAAAGTGTATTCAAGGTGTTTTTAAGTGTTTTCGACCATGATCGTCAGCCGCATGGAAGTCCTGAACTGCCAGATGGATATCGCTGATTCGGCCATGGTCATTATTGCTAGCCGATTGTTCTCTTTGCTTCCTTTTTAATTATTTTATTAGTATCTATTTTATCTATTCTATATACTAGGTGGAATTGTGCGCAAAGGATCAAGAATTTTCAATGGCCTAGAAAAATATCAGTGTGTTGTAGCGGGAATCAAAAAACACCATAATAATTTGTTTTGCACGTATGGTGTTTTGAGTCTTGACTCTTGATTATGATGTTTGCAACATTCTGTTGGTAACTGTCAAAATTATATGAATGTTATGAAGTAGCTAGTCACCATTAGCACTGAAGCATATACTTCATTTTTTTACGGAAATACTTAGGTCAGAGCGTCCAATCATCCCGACACTCCACCCACTCTCTGCGCCAACGCTACCGTGTCCACCAACCCTCTGCGCTATCGTGGCCCCCACCTCGTCATCTATGTGCTATCGGTGAGCACACTGGTGACCTCCACGCGCCACCCGTCCACCCTCTGCGTCGTTGCCGCGCTCATGCCGCCCCAACCCCTCCCTCTGTGCACTGCCGCCAAGCTCCACGCCGCCAACGAGCACACCGGTGATAGCCACGCGCCTCCCACCCGCCTCTGCACCACTGCCTCATATGACGCCCCACCCCACCCTCTGTGCGCCGCCATCGAGCTCCACATTGCCAGTGAGCTCTACGCCGCCGACGAGCACACCAGTGACCTTCATGTGCCGACGAGCCTCCATTCGCCGAAGCAGCAAGTAGATTTTTGCGTTGAAAGCTCATGTAGCAAACATATATGTTAAGTATTTCAGAGGTACGTTGGTAGTGTGTTATATTGATGTTGCAAATGTGGATCGGGATATTGCATATGGTGCAATGGCTGTACACGTATGTTTCAAGCGTGTATGCCGAGTGGGCGCAGATGGGCGTGTGAGAAACCGAGTAGGAGCATGAGAAGCAGAGGAGACGCGAGCAGTCCCGGTGCATGGTCTACCGGTGCGGGTGACATCCGAGAGGCACGGGCCCGCTGTTGAGGCGTCGCCGAGCGAGCACAGACCATGCACCCCATGCGGTGGGGTGCACGAAAATAGGTGGCATGGGCTCCATTTCTCTTGTGCACGTGGCACCGTCCAACGCTAGCGCTTCAGATATATGAAAAAAGGACTTCATCAATGCTCATTTTGACTTCACCATGTCAAAGAGCTCGAAATGGAGTTTTGGTTCACCCAAATCGGAATCCGGACAACAAAGTAACGCCTTTCGGAAGATTGGAAAACGGGTTCCAGGAGCAGTCCTGGGTAAAATAAGCGCCCAGGATGCATCTGAACTCAGAATCAGGCAAATGAGCAGGCGTTGGAAAGCTAACTTAGAGACCTATGTGCTCACCAAATATGAGCCCATTTTGGTCCAAATGGGGGGCACCCGCCCTACCAAGGTGGCGCCCACCCTGTTTCCTGCCAGAATCCATGTCAGTAATCCGTGGGACGGCCTCTACACTGCATCTCCACCATCCACACAAGGCGGTTTGATCCAATGGTGGGGAAAGGGGGGTGGCCGCCCTACTCATAGGGTGCCCGCCCTGTCACACATGCTCAATTCACTCTAGCGACTTCCAGCATGCTCCCCTTGATCAGGATCGTACAATTTGTGGCGGTTTGAGGTCGGTTGCATTCAAGGGTGGAGGAGTATGGTCACGCGGATTGCTGATGTGGCACCAGAGTAGCCCCCTACTCCACCTCCCTCTATAAATAGAGCCCCTCACTCTCACCTGTAACACACACACACACCACTCAAGAGCTTCATTCTTCATCTTATTTTAGTAGTAGTGTCCCTCTAGGTGGCCCTCACCTAGTTGAAATAGAAGATAGGGAGAGAGTCTAGAGGAGTGACGGGCTTGTCGATATCATCTCCAGCTTGTACCTCGGCAGATGCGGGTCTCCTTTGAGTGAGCCGCTCTGGGATTCTTGTTGGTTAAGGTACTTGGCTCTGTAAGTGTTCTACTTCTATTGTTCATTGGTACATTGTTCATTTACTTGAATGCTTTAGTCTATCTTTGGTACCTAGATTGGAGTAGTAGTTTATAGTGTAAGCGTGGTGCTTAGGCTATCGATTACCAGTGTGTGCGGCTTGCTCCTCAGATGTGTGGTAGCTAGTGGGTGGTGACAGCCCCATCTAGTCTCTATAGTCCACCACGTGTTTGTGCAAGTTCTTAAAGCGTAGGGCCCGAAGCTGTAACGGCATAAGTTATCTTTTGCGGTGCTTGACCGAAACAGAGCTCCGAGGTGAACAATATTAGTAAACCATGTCTCGATCTAGTTCCCTTGCCATTAAGATCCTTT
Source organism: Saccharum hybrid cultivar R570 (assembly GCA_038087645.1). Classification (NCBI taxonomy): domain Eukaryota; kingdom Viridiplantae; phylum Streptophyta; class Magnoliopsida; order Poales; family Poaceae; genus Saccharum; species Saccharum hybrid cultivar. Next base: position 6,121,344 of record JAQSUU010000743.1, on the reverse strand, counting down.
TTACATCATCTATTCTAAACACCTAGAGATCATAGGACGACCTTGATTCTAGGTACAACACTCACGTTCCCTATGAAAATCGATACCTTGGAATACTCCTAGGTGAAAGCTACTTTGACAACCGTGCGCTTGTGGTTTTACCTCCTTGCCACATTAAGTGTCAACACCATGCTGGCCCCATCCCACTCTCTCTGTGCCACTGCCCAGCTCCATGTTGTCTACGAGCACACCGATGACCTCCATGCACCAACCACCCGTCCTCTATGCAACTGTCTCCTTGTCAACGAAATACGGCCGGCAGTCTACCGAGGGGTATGTCCAAGGCAGTAGATTAGATAGGTAGAGGTGCACAAGACATGAATCAGATGGTGACGCAAGACACGGAACAAGAATTTATCTAGGTTCGGCCGCCGTGTGGGCGTAATACCTATGTTCTGCGTCCGGTTTGTATTGCTGTGTATAATTAGATGATTGGTCCTCCTAAGAGATCTCGGGGATCCCCTGCCCACCTTATATGGTACAGAGGGCAGGGTTATATGTCTTTGGTAAACAATGCGGTACAATATCTTGCGTATCTAATAATAGTCTTGCGGTGCATGCCTGTGCCGTGCGCCGCAAGTCTTCATCTTGTGGGCTGGGCCACCTCCGATGGAGCGGCCCAAGTATAGCCATGAGGGTACCCGGGGGGTATATCCCCCACACTCCTATACTGCCCCCATCCCACCCTCTGTACGTCTCCACCTAGCTCCGTGATGCTGGCAAGCACACCGGTGACCGCCACGCGCCACCCACCCACCCTCTATGCCGCTGCCGCCTATGCCGCCCCACCCCATCCCCTGTGCGTAGCCGCCCAACAGCACGTTGTCGACGAGGTCCACGCCGCTAGCGAGCACACTAGTTACCTCCACATGAGCCTCCATTCGCTGAAGCAATAACGTAGATGTTTGCACTGAAAGCTCATGTTGCAAACATATGTTTCAAGTGTTTGAGGTGTCTCAAAGGTATGTTGTAGGTGTTTTATATCAATGTTGCAAAAGTAGATTGCGGTGTTTCATATGTTTTATACATATGTTGCATATGTTTGACTTCAAGTGTTTTCAAGGAGTTTTATAAGTGTTTCCGACATATGTTTTAAGCTCTTAAGCTATTTCAGACGTATGTTGCAAAAGTAGATTCGACCATGATTGTCAGCTACACAGAAGTCCAGAACTGCCAGATCGATATCGCTGAGTCAACCATGATCACTTTGCTTTCTTTTTAATTGTTTTATCAGTATCTATTTTATCTATTCTATATACTAGGTGGAATTGTGCGCAAAGGATCAAGAATTTTCAATGGCCTAGAAAATATCAGTGTGATGTAATGGGAATAAAAAAAGACCATAATAATTGTGTTTTGCATGTATGGTGTTTTGAGTCTTGACTCTTGATTATGATGTTTGCAACATTCTGTTGGTAACTATCAAAATTATATGAATGTTATGAAGTTGTAGTCACCATTAGCACTGAAGCATATACTTCATTTTTTACGAAAATGCTTGGGTCAGAGCATCCGATCGTCCAGACACTCCGCCCACCCTCTGCACCAATGCTACCGTGTCCACTAGCCCTCTGCGCTATCGCTGCCCTCACCTCATCTTCTGTGCGCCGTCAGTGAGTACACTGGTGACCTCCACGCGCCACTCATCCACTCTCTGCGTCGTTGCCGCTCATGCCGCCCCCATACCGCCCTCTATGCGCCGCCGCCAAGCTCCACGCCACCGACAAAATATTCTGTTGGTACTGTAACCAGAAAAACTATGTTTTTAGTCTTGACTATGATGCTCGCAATATTCTATTGGTAACTGTCAAAATTATATGAATATTGTGAAGTAGCTAGTAACAATTAGCATTGGAGCACATACTTCAATTTTTTACAAAAATGCTAGGGTCTCAGATCATCCCGACACTCGACTCACTCTATGTGCCACCGCTGCCACACCCACTAGCCTTCTGCACCATTGCTGCCCAAGCAAGTATGCCACCCCCACCCCGCCCTCGGTGCGCCACCACCTAGCTCCATGTTGGCAGCGAGCACAACGGTGACCTCCACGCTCTACCACCACCCATGCCGCCCCCACACCACCCTCTATATGCCACCGCATAGCTTCATTCTGCAGGTATTAGAGCACAATGGTTACTGCCACGCGCCACCCACCTGCCTCTGTGTCACTACCACCCCCACCCCACCCTCTGTGCGTAGTTGCCTAGCTCCATGTTGTTGGTGAGTTCCGCACCATCGAAGAGCACACTATGGTGACCTACACGCACCAACGAGCCTCCATTCGCCATAGTAGCAAGGAGGTATTTGTGCTAAAAGCTTGTTGACGCTCCTTATTATCAATTTTAGACCATCAACTATTGCCTGATTTGATAAGAATTCATCCACAATGCATAGTTGTAGGGTTTGAAACTATCGAGTTCCACGAGTTTTGGCATTCTCACTTGTTTTGTAGGATATTCAATATTTCACCACATAAAAGTATCACAAGTGATGAATCAGAGTGCACCATTGCGAAGAGCTCGTCGAGACGATTGAAATGGACCTAGCACTTGCTATATTCGGAGTTCCGGAGAGAGATATATTACATCTTTCGGTGGAATATGACTTTGGAAGTCTCTAGAAGATTCAAGAACCATCATCATCATAATTGTCTAGGGACTTAACTAACATAATTCCATAGCTCTGCGAATCATTATGTTCCAAGGATCAGAACAAGATCTAGAACGAGGAGAATCCAACCACGACATAATTCATTGCGCAAACGAACACGACTCAGGCACTAGAGGGGTGGAGAAGGTTCCAGAAGACACCAGAACAAAGATGGGCCCTAGAGGCCACAGTGGGGGGCCGACCGTCCTCCCCTAGGCCGTCCAGACTGCTACAGGAGCCAAACATGCTCTCCTTTGCAAGACGCACTCCATCAGGACTCTAACTCCCGAATCCGCCGTAGATCCAAGTCGGTTTGATCCAAGGGCCACGGTTCATCGCACTAGACTATATAACCAGCTGCAGACCCCCTCCTCTGTAATTCAATCTCAATCATAATCATTGTTACTCAGAGGTGTCCCTCGAAAGGATAACCTTAGAGCTCCACCACCATAGGGCATAGCTAGATAGAATAAAATTAGAGAAGGCAAGCAAGTCTTGGATTCTGGATTAGTCGCCAGGTGGCTCGGTAATAGCCTTGTACTTCTCTCTTGTATCAACATTATTGATCTAATTGTGTTATCTATTTGTCTAGTTTTTCTTGTGTATCTTCTTGTTCTTCTAATTACTTGTCTAATTGTCTAGTTCATCTTCTAGTTCTAATTGTTCCTCTAGTTCTAGTTCTTGTTCTAGATCAATATATTGTTCTACTAGATATGACTTTGATCTTTATCAATTGCATGTTATTAGTTATAATGTTCATGGTTTGCTTTGGTTATATATCTAGCATAGTTAGATTATATTTATATTTGAATACATGTTCGTATAGCGCTCATTCTTCCGATCGGGGAGTGAGTGATAGATGTAATGTAGGTGTGGTGCTTAGATTATATCTCTCTGCGAATGCACGCTATAGGCCAGGTTGGAAGTCGGTAGATCGCGGAGGTGACAGCTCCGTTGAGTCCTTTGTAGCCCGCGCCCCGTCTATAGGCCAAGTAGGACTGCCCTTGGTTCTGGGGGAGGAATTGCTCTAGAGTTGAACTCCCTTGGTAACTGTCCCTTGTATTTAGGTATGATATGATGATTGCTAGATGTAATTGCACTAATCAATGTATACTATGACTTATGACTATAACTACTTAGGAATTATTTCTATCTAACACTCTATTCTAATCTAAGCTAGTGACTTGGTGGAAAAGCTCGTATGAACCCCTTTTAGACACTCTCTAGATTCATTTATCATTTATCCTTTATTTATCTTTATGATTGAATTCCCTGTTTTGAGTATTAGTGATCTAGTCATTCTCTTAACACATGTGCGTGTAAAAGTTATAGCCTATAGCTACCATATACATTGTCCATTCCTAGTGGTAAAGTATAAATAACGATACCGGGAACATTCCTAGGTGAAATGCTACAACGGGTATATTTTATCTGTGCGCTTGCGGATACCTTAATTCTATATTTTATGTGTAAGTGTTTAGATCATAAGTACAACCACATTTCTAGTGTCGTGTTAGGGATGACAACTTAACATTAAGCGATGCTAAGAAATGTCAACAAAGCTCATATTACAAATGCATGTTTCATGTGTTTGGGTGTTTCAGGGGAATGTTGCAAGTGTTTTATATCGATGTTGCAAAAGTAGATTTTGATGTTGCACATGATACAATGGCTATATATATGTTTTAAGGCACAAATGTTTTATCTGTATCAGACGTATGTTACAATTTCATCTAGATATTGTAAAAGTAGACCTGGATGTTACAAATACAAGCATTTGTAAGTGTTTCATATGTTTCACGTATGTTGCAAGTATTTCATCTGGATGTTGCATTGTTTGTAAGGACATTGAAGTGTTTTCAAGGTGTTTTCGATTGTTTCTGACGTGTGTTTTCAAGTGTTTTAGCTATTTCGGACGTATGTTGTTGGTGTTGCAATGTAGCAATGGGACTCACTTTGTCGTAGCTACCTGCTGCAGCTGCTAGGGCGCTGCTGAGCAGGCGTAGACGTGCACATGAGAAACCGAGCAGGAGTGTGAGTGGTCTTGTGCGCGATCTGGCGACGTGGGTGATGTTGGGGCAGCGTGGGCCCACTGTTGGAGCGCCGTCGAGCGGGCACCGACCATCGTGTGAGAAACCAAACCTAGGCATGGGGCCCACACGGTGGAGTGCGCGAAAACAGGTGGTGTGGGCACCATTTCTCTTGCATGCTTGGCGTCGACCGGCGCTAGCACTCCAGATCAGATGTCCGAGCGCTAGCATGTCCCATTTTATTATGTGAAACTCAAGCAACAAATTTTTTACCATAGTAATCATGCTGATCTTGGACTTTTTTATATGACGCCTTGACCATGGTACGCTGAAGATATAGTTTGTACTCCTGCAGGAATTAAGAATCTCTTGAAATTAATTCCCATCGTACGTCAATAGATGGATGGAGAAGTCCTTCGACAGCCTTTGGCCATCCTATGAACAAGTCAGATATAAAAGAAAAAAATCTCATGTAAAATTAAATAATTTATTCTAAAAGTACATATGACTATACGACAACATTGCTGCCCACCATGTTGAGTTATCTATTATTCCACGCGTGCGCTAACATGCGTATGCTCATAATAAATGAAGTTGTCACTATCTTCACATAAGGGTATGACTAAACAGGAAACTATATATATATATGAAGTGGGATGTGTTTTCTGCACCCCAAACGTACAACATGTGAAGGTAGAACTGTATAAACTAGAAGGATACTGCACACGTTGCTACAAGACTTACTTTGAGATAAAACCATACGGTTGCATGTATGAGTTAAACATACATGTTTTTACATCCATTCTTATCAAAATTGGACAAGGCAATCAATATAAATCAATAAAAAGCTAGTATAGGATTGTTTCAATTTATAAGGTGATGCAAGGACAAAACAAATAGCAATATATATGCATGCTTGGATAGCTTGCATTAAGAGGCTGAAAGTTAGTGGGATGACATGGCTATTAGGTGGGAGATGATTTGGATGGTTAGTGAGAGATGATGTGGATGGCTTGCATGTTGATATAGAACTTGTCAAAGCCATACCTCCGGCTATCCCGACTACCATATTATCGGCAACTGACTCTAGATTAGTGACGACCCGAAGGCCTAGGATGTGTCTATTCAAGGAACGATATCCCCGAACGGCGCCAGGACTCCGATCAAGGCACGACTCCTTAGCTTGTCAGGAAAGTTGATACCGGATATAAATAGTTAGCAATTTCCAATCGTAATCCATCCAATCTCGCACAGGCATAGCCATATTGTAAACTCAATCTAGCTGAATAAATCAATACAAAAGCAGCTACTGGACGTAGGACCTATTACCCCCTCCTAGGGGGTGCCGAACTAGTATAAATCTTGTCTCCATCTGTGATTTTTCTTCGCACCAAGCAGGGTTCGTCAAGATTCAAGTATGTACCGGTAAAAAACACCGATAGAGGCGTGCCAGGTAGGGGGATCTTGCATGAAGACCGATCATGCCATCCATCATTACCCAGCTCCGGCGCGTTCCGACGCCGCCGTGGCACCATCCTCCATCAAAGCTGCGCTGATGGAAAATTTCTTCTCATACTCGCAGATCCATTCTCCACCCCACGACATGTCACGCTTTTGAAACATGTGTGTTGTTGTTGTATAATGATCATGGAGGATAGTCCCTCCGGTTTTTTTATGATGTGTCACATTAGCTTTGTTAAGTCAAAACATTGTTATCTTTGACCAATCATTTTAAAAATCCTTAAGTTTCACAACATTTGAGTTACATATTATGATGAGAGTATTTCTCATAGTGAATATAAAAATACAAGTCTTATGACATGAATCAATATTATTTTTGTTTGAAATCAATGGTCAAAGTTACAAATGTTTGATTTAGGACAAAGCTAATTGTGACATATGAAGAAAATAGAGGGAATACCCACTTTCCCAGTAAGCAACACATATGAGGTCGTGATTGATGGCTTACGCAATTTTACTTCAGCCAGATGCATGATGGTCACAAGAGACGACAACAGCCTTTATTTCATTTGAACATACAGATGAGAAAGGTCAGGGTCCTGTTTGGCACTGCTTCACTTGAGTACTTCACTAGTGGAGCTATTTTTTGCCCACCTGGTTCTCTCAGGTGGGCATGTTCTGCCGGCGGCCGCGTGCCCCCTTGGCGGTCCGTGTGCACCCCTTACGGTGACCTGCGCAGGACCTAGTTGTCCACGCTCCTCCACGGCGACCAGAAGACGGGTCCATTTCGTGTTTTTTAGTTGTATGTAATATATAATGATTGCGTAATGAAATTAAGTTAAATATAAAATTAAAGATGGAGAAGAGATAGTGATTTGCCAAAAGAGAGGGAGTTCTCAAACTGAGCACGTGCAAATTAAATCTGCACCCGAAGTGCGCATATCATGGTGAACATGCTATTACTATGTGGCAAAGAGTTCTTTGTCAAAGCCTGAACCTTGGTAACCCCTTGTTAAAATGTGGATATGCTTAAAAGCACCTAATTATGCCTAATAAAACAACTAGAAATGTGGGCAGATCCTGTAAATTCTAGATGTGCAAAACTAACCACAAGCCAAAAGGTGGAAAAGCAATATGTAGCTAAAAATGTCTTGCCTGCAGGTTTCAGCTGACATAGTGGCCACATGTTAATGTTTTAAATTTATTTCCAAATTCTTTGGAATAGGTCTCAGTGAGAGGTAATAATCCAACAAAAATGAGATCCAATGTACATGTTTCCATCACCATATTTTTCTGACGCTTAGCTACACATGTGTTGCTGGAAACTGTGATCATGGCCTGCCGGCTGAACTGGACAGGCCATCCCGGAGACAACAGCACATTAGAGAAGCTAGAATTGGCCACCGAAGCATGCACACACCAGACATGCAACAAAAATCAGGAGACGACTTCATCACGGAAGAAGAATGAGCAAATGACAAAGGATAATGTTCAAAGTCAGCACCCCAAGCAACAATTAATGGCACACACTAGTAGCACGCACAGTGCGGTTTTGGTTTTATAGCCGAACGACGACAGTGAAAATGAGGGAAGAAAGGCGCCGTGCTTCATCCACGACGCCTCGTCAGCTGGTGAGTCCGGAGGAGTGGCGGCGGAGACGGCGGCCGGCGGACACCAAGCCTCACGAGTGAGTCACGAAATCCGGAGGCGTGGCCGGCCATGGTGTCGTACGTCGCGATTTCCTCCTCAATGGTCTTGTGCAGCGCCCGGTGGAGCTTGTCCACATCGCTCCAATCACGGCGGGCTGCCGCTTCTTGCGCGGTGACTCTCTTCTGTTCGATGAGATGTCTGATGCTGCGGTGCTTCTTCTCCATCACCTCATATGTCTCACTAAGGTACTGGAGCGTGTCGGCTATCGTCTGCAGATAAGATACCCATGATGACACGGTCACATTACGGGTAAGTACGCATAACACCACTTGATCGGCAGCTGCGCAAACTGAGCACGGTGATCCACGGCGGCCTGCCGCTGCTCCCCACCCAGCAATAATCCCTGTGCCTGCCCGCCCAAGGCATCGCCATCGGCGTTGGCCTGCGCCAAAAAACCAAAACGCGACCAAATTGCATTGTGGCAAACTGTCAGTAGCACAAGTTCCGATTCGATTAAAACAGGGAAACGGAGGTATATGCAGCACGTACATCTTGAGCAACTATCAGCTGCTCGTCCTGATCCGCGTGCTCCTCCTCCTGCCCTTGTTGGTCCTCCAGGGCGGCAGCCTCCGCATCCTGCTCTTCTTCCGGCACCAGGTCGACCACGACCACGCCGGCAGGTTGTGGTTCGTGGTCGTCGCCGTCAAGCACAGCCCTGGCGTCTTTCTGGTCCTGCTCCTGCAAGTGGAGGGGCAAGGTTGTGATGCCCTTGCCCCTCCCCGGCACGAAGGCGAGAGCGGTCACCAGCTGACCGTTCCTGACCTCGCCCCCAACCGCCTGGAGCACGAGCATCTCGCCTCCGCCGGTGCCATCCAGAAGAAGCCGTACAAGACCGGTGATGCTGCGCGCCGGCAAGTACCCTAGAAACGCGTTCTCCGTGCTGAGGATGGGAAGGCGGGCGCCAGCCGCGGTGTGTAGGTTCAAGCGCGGGACGCAGAGACAACTACAAGCAGTGTGATCCTGAACAAGAAACCATGAGGCGACGATCGAGACGACACAAGGTTCGATTGGTTCGCATCAAACGAATCCACTAATATGCGTGCAAGAAGCCAAAACCATGCAAGAATCGCTCCCCAACGCCTCTGCTCTAACCGAGAAATCGTGCAAGAATCTTCCACCGCGCTCAAGAATGCTCAAGAAACGATCCAGAAGGCAGGAAGCCAGGAAGAACTCACCGCTCTCGGCACTGGACGCAGCGATAGGGGCAGGGCCGCCTCCACGAACCAATGGGAGTCCGACGCGGTACCGGTCCTCCTGTTCACGCCGTGGCTCTCCAGCTCGACGAAGACGGCGTTCCCGTACCGGGCGTCCGCCTCCGCGCAAAGCCTGCGGCGGAAGAAGAAGCTCCGCAGGATGACGTCGCCATGCCGAAGACCCGCCCAGGTAGCAGTCCACGTCGTCGCGCGGTGGAACCGCAGCCCCACCACGTGGTCGCGCTGGTCGGCGGTTCCCTCCCGCTGGAACCGACGAACCTCCCACCCGGTGTTCCGCGACGAGCGGCGTGGGCTGACGGCGACGCCGATCCCGTCGTCGCGCGCGTACAGGTACAGGCCGCCGCGGCTGCGGCTCCGCAGCCGGACGACCATGCCGTCCGGGAAAAACTCCATCCCATGCCAAGGTCAGTGGGAGGAGATGGTGGAGTTGGGGAGGGGAGGCGGGAGAGGGAGAGGGAGACGGAGGCGGAGAGGATGGAGGCCGAGCGGGGTTGCTCTGTTTCTCGTTTCTTGGTGACGGTTACGCTTTCTTCGGCCGAGCCGGGCGGCGGCGGGAGATATTTGAAGCTGATGCTGGAAGTCGGTTTGCTGGCATCCCACTGACAGGTGGGACCGAGGCTAAAGGGAGATGGTGTTACAGTTACACGAGGCTTTGCATGTCAACTCAACCATGGGCAGCGTATATATAATATCCTGAACATATTATATGTGTAAAATACTTCAGGGTCACCCACTCTCTTTGGCGACCGCAACTTCATGCGTTTTTCATTAAGAAGAAGAGCCGAAAGAACGGCTAAAATTACATAAGATTCACTAGTGATCCATGGATTACCGGTGAATCCCACAGCCACAAACAAACAGCAAGAAAACAATAGGGGACCTCCACCAAACAAACTCAACTAACTGGACCTAATACAAGAATACTCAACACTAAGGTAGGGAGTAGTGAGGTGTAACCACGAAAGCAACAGGTACGGCGGCTAAGCATCCAACGGAACCATGGCGGTAAAGCATCCGCCAGGACTACGACCATCAATGCGGCAAAGAATCCGCAGATGGAGCCAACACGCTCGCCGCAGCAAAGCATCCGCATGGGAGGGGGCCTAAGCGACTACATGGCGACAAAGCATCCACCCGAAACGACAACCATCAACATGCCAAAGCATCCGCGGATGGGGCCAACACATTCTCTGCAAGCACATCTGCAGGAGAGGGGCCTAAGTGACAATAGCAGCTACACCCACCACATGCGGAACCAAAGCGAAGAGAAGTCCGAACAGGCACATCACAACGAACAAACGGGGTCTTGGAGACGAGTTGTAGGGGATTCTTCAACGATGCCTTCTGAAAGGAGGTGACGGCCTAGGAAGATTGGCGTTATTGTCGTTAGCCAAACAAGCAAACACTTCCAAGGCAGGCTTTCACCTAGAATCCGTGGTGGTAGCACATGGAGCTCGAAGAACGACGCCTCCAGGAAGGTCAGTGGCACCAAGGCGTCACCGTCGTCCGCCCGAGCAGCGCTGGGCTGGGCTTTCGCCTAGAACTCCATGCCGCCTACCACCAACCTACTGGTTGTCTCAGGCCACGTGGCGGGCAGGACCGCCCCGGCCACGGCAAGATGAGGAGGGCGTGGGGGTGGCCGCGGAGCCGGCCGCCTGAGTGGTGCCGCATCAAGCAGCTTGCACGAGGACGGGACAGCTGTCGGTGGCCAAAAGCCAGCACGTAACGCGGGCACAGGGCAGCGGCTCGCATGTGGGCCGCAGACACCGCAGTTACCCCACGTCACAGGGCGTCACCGTCTTGACGAAGAGGTGCTCGTGCGCCGTGGCCCCCATGGGTGACAACGACGAGGCCGCCGGGGATGCCACGGTGAAGGCGCGCCTGTTCTGTGCGAGATCCTCGCCGTAGGTCGTGAGGAACCAAAGCACGACAGCGGCCCCCGGAAGTTGGTTATGGCGTCGTGGCCCTGGAACCGCCGCACGGCGATGTTGCAGGCGCGCGCGGCCTCGGCCTCGCCCGTGAACATGGCGAGCCACACGCGGTGGTGCGCTCGTAGATCTGCGCACCCCACCGCCCATTGGGCTGCGACACCATGCCCCTGCACTTGGACGACGGTAGCTTCCCACTGACTCGGCCACTGCCTCCGGCGGCCAGCTTGCACGAGCGCTCGCCGAGGCCGATGCCACTGTGCCCAAGCATGGTCGTCGCGGGTTCGCCCCCATGCACAGATCCCGGCAGGCGGCCCCCGGATCCGGCCATGGGTAGTGTGGATCTGACCATCCCGGTCACACCGGCTGTCGACCTTGAGGAGAGCTAGGTTTGGAGGTAGGAGAGGATGAGGTGGAGGGAGTGGAGGGCTGCGGCCGCCTTTTTTGGGGCGCCACCGCGAGCCGCCGCCACCGCTCGCAGGTGAGCCGCGACGGCGGCCATGGGGCATGCTCCGGCGGGGAAAGCTTCGGTGGCGACGGAGTGTCACCCCCCGAGTCGCCATGGAAGGGACGACGCGGGGCCCGGTTCAAAATCTTCACAGTCACCCACTCTTCGCAGCTAGACTGAAGGTGGAGAGCTAGCTGAGCAGACACTACTACATTTATCATTTTTGCCAACATTATTTATATTGCCTGATCTAGTAAAACTGGCGGTGAAGATTACTTTCACCGCTGATTCGCATGATTGTTGGAACTAACGGTACAAAATCGTGACAATTTGTATCGCCAGTTCATATGAAAACCCTACAGTGAAAACCATTAGTCTAACAACACCCACATGCGCATTCCGGGTAGATGATAGCAGGCAGGGCTATGCAGCCATGTGGTGCCAGCAGAATAATGGCTGCCGCATGACAGTCTGATCGATTAAGACACATTACACATAACCTTGAATACATAGATTGATGTACTTTAACATCATTATTACATACTTTAACATCATTATTACATACCGCTAGATTACGACTAAATTAAACTAATCAGAATCGTCGCTGCTGAAGGATCCCTTGCGCCTCTTTGCTTGGGACTTGTTGTCATCGTCGTCCTTTTTCACCTCATCCTCTAACTTATACCTCGGTGGATGAAATATATAATTAAGTAGTTAAGCATATTGGGGAGCCACCCAAGCCCAGAAGATAGATTTGAGAGGTTCCCTTGAGTGCAACCATTGTTCTTGTCTGGGTTTCCCGAGGAGAGGCTTGTCTTCTTGTGGGCTAGTTACTCCCTGCTCGCTTGAGCTTAAATTATGAACCAGTCATGCATTCAGCAGTGTTTTTCTCTCATAAAAATCAGCAGACAGTACTTTCAGCTATGGCTTATTAGCCATAGCCTGGAGTACTAGGAGGTTTTCTCAATGGAGCAATTCCAGTTCGGTAGCGAAGCTCAACCAAGTCTTGCGGTCTTGGTAAATCAAAGATTGATTAAGCTAGAAACCATGACAAATTATGATATAGAAGTTCAATCGGAATATAAATAATTTGAAATGTAGCCATAAAAGAGACTTATAATACTACTTGTCTGACTTGTTTACCCGCCACTTTTTGAATGGCACAGGTAAAAGCAATGTCAATAGCAATACCAATCATATGATATATTGTCATCTAATACTAATGCTAGGCAAACAACAAACCAATCTCTAATCCGTGATCTGGCTAATCTCCATGATATACACAACTACAGTTGGAGTGCATACTTTGGGAGGGGACACGACACTATAATAGCTAATGATTGTCATTCCATTTCATGGTGTATATCACATGACACAACAAGGTGGGATGAAAAATTACAAAATAAAAGATGAAATATATTATCTAGATGGGATAAAAAGTTGAAAAAAAACCACACATTTGAGGTCTGATGAGACACAACAGGAGGAGATAAAAAATAGGAAGACTACAGAGGACACTAAAATGAAAAATAAAAACAAAATTGCAGCTGCGAAGGATTGAACTAGCCACCAACAAAATTTATACCTATTATTAAAGAGGCAAAATTTCTCGTCACCTATTTCTTCTGTTTTGTCCTCCTCTAACTAACTCCGTGAATTTGGTACATTTGTCTATATGCATGATCTGAATGCTGTTCTTGAAGTAACCTGGATACATAGGAATCCTAATACGACTAGATAGATATATAGGAATCCTAATTCAATTAGATTCCTCATATCCTGAGTAAGCTAAACAGTAATCTTAATCCAAATATATATCTCTAATCTTGAGTTACATTTCTTTATTATAGCCGGTTCAAGCATAAAAATAAAGAAACTTTGTGAGAGAGTCAAGTGGTCTATGTATTATATGATTATGTTGAGAGAAGGCTACAACGAAACCTTACCATCGATAGCTGGCTAAATTATTAGCCTCGCTATTTGGGGGTGGTGGAGATAGAGCACGACGATACATAATCTGGTTAGTCAGTCGAGATTTTGTATATGCTATTCATTATTCAGAACAACTAAAATTTCCTGGGTTTTTAGTATTTCCTTTTCTTGTAGTATTCACGCTCAACATAACCGTATTTCCTTTTTTTTTTCTTCCCGCTAGTATCTTTTTGATTCTCAAAATAAGAAAAGGCCGGCCGGCCTTGCTTGTGAGTTGGGCTGCTTGCTGTAGTTAAGAAGGCCTAGCGCGCTGCGCCTCTTCAGGGCCAGTGACGTTACTAGAGCTGCATGGGCTTCGATGGCTCGATCCAACTACGCCTGAACCTCGCATTTTCCTAATTTCATCTGTTTATATTCTTTCCACTAAAAAAATCTGTTTATATTCTTTCTATTTTTATTTAGCTTAAATATACGCTGCCGATTAACCAATGTGGCTTCCTGTCGTGATCGTCTCCCACTCATATGGCGATCCGTATAAATTAAAGTTCGCATGCGCATGGATGAAGATAAAGTTTTTTTTAAATAATTCCATGAGACTGACATCTCTACAGTCCATACATTTTATATACTAGTAAATATTCTCGTGCGTTGCAACGGAAAGAATAATCAATTGAATATTCGTATAGACAATGAGAGAACATTATAGATCTAGTCGACAAGGAGTTACTGATATATGAAGCACTTGTTTATCATTTGATGACGACTATGATAATAGACATCTCTATTTTACATGGGTGGCACTTGTTAGGATTGTACTGGTGGTGCATGCGTACAATGTAGAGACAAATTACTTTTTTAGAAAGGTGACATATTAATTTAGACTGGATTGGATAATAAAATTCTAAATATTTTAGTTATGATTTGTTTAATTGGACAATCAGCTAAACCAGATTTTAGTAATATTTGGTAAGTTTTCACTTTAATCAAAATTGCACCAACAGCTTGGTGCCGTGAAAATCTTTATTTTTTAAGAAATATTAGGTGTTGAAAGGCATATAGTAGTTGCTTTTATTCTTAATATTTTAGAAATAAACATAAATAAAACTATAAAAGAAATAAGAATCAAAACCGACCGCTTGACAGACGTGGGAAAAGTCAGAAAATGTTCATGCATAAAAAGGAAACTGGAACGCTCATACGTCTAGACACAAAAAAAAAACAAAGAAAAGTCTTACTTGGACACGAGCGCGGTCCGTGAGCAGCTCGGCAAGGGAGATGAACTTGGACAGGAGGATGCTGGAGTCGAGCGCCACCTCTGCAAGGTAGCTGTCCAGTAGCTTAGCGGCCTTCATCAGGAGGCTCAACCCGGTGTCTCCTCCTCAATGTTGTTGAGGACTCGAGGTTGTGAAAGACCCATTATTAGATGCGTGTCAACTCGTGCTGTTGCCCGGCTGGCGTGTCCACGCCCGCACCATAGGCGATGAGTTATCCTCTTCTCCAGGTTGCCCGCAGAAGGTTCGGGACGCGGACACTGCCATCGTCGTCTTGATGAAGCCCCAAGACAAAGGCCATCAGCACGGGACTCTTCTTTGAATGCTCTGTGAGCAGGCCCACGGTGACCTCCATGATGGCGTGCTGCTTCAATTCTTGACAGTGTCGTCGTCTGCGTCGCCACTGCCTGTGCGCATGTCCCTGACATGAGGCCATGTTGCGAGTTCTGCGCATAGTTGATGAGCATCGGGGTTGCCTTCTCCTGCATGAGCCCCTTGCCTTAACCGTGAAGAGCAGTCGCTAGAAGAAGTCGAGCCAAAGCGTGACCACCGACTTGCCCCACATGTCGCCTTGCAAATCGTTATCCATGAACGCCGGCGGTGGCTTGAGCTATAGGCACTGGTCCAGCTTGGACAAAGTCCCAAGGTGTGAGCTGCTCCTTGCACACGTTGATGGCGATAGTGGCGATGAGGCGGGACACGAGGCTGACGCTTTCAGCAGCCGGGAGCAGCACCTCGCAGCTGCTCAGCACGGTGACGGGGCTGGTGATGATGCTTGGGACTTGGGAGCACTGTGTCATGAAGGAACGCCTCAGTGTGGAGCTTCGACGGTTCGACTCTTCTTGGAGAAGTCGTCAGTGATCTGTAGGTAGTGTGTGGTGCATATACGTTAAAAAAAAGTGTGCGGCACATCTCATATCAGAATTTCTATTTGGACGACGCTTAGGCTCGAGCACCAGTTCTAAGTTATCTACCTCATTGTGGTGCTCCTGTCCAAGTACACGTTTCGTAATATGCAATAGGATCCGAGATCTCTATTTGGATTAGCATTAGAATTCCTAGTTATTCTGGTTATGTCAAGATCAAGAATAAACCATGTATATGTCATATATTAGAATTAGAACTTTTATTACCTATTGAGGTTATGTCAAGAAGCTATGTATACGTGTCATATAAAATAGGGACTCTCATATATATGCCATATATTAGAATTAGAACTTTTACCTATTGAGGTTAATTACGTTAGAAGCTAATAGGGACTGTAGATAGATACAGACGTAGAAAAATTTAACATTAAAGGAGTTATTAGTTAGGTGGAGACGATAAGAGTCTGCTATGTTTAGCCTAGTATTACATGTAATCTTAGTTCACGAGGAGTTTTACATCTTACATCTTACACCTTATACGGAAATTTTGCCTCTTTATTATTATAATAATATAGATGAAGTCATGAGGGTGCGGAAATAGTTTACTACTAAGCTCAAATTAATTCTGATTTATATACCAGAAGCAATAAACACTTGTTTTTGCATCCCGTGGTCTCACTAAGTGATGACGCAAATATTCTACTGTGCAACCTAGCTAGTCTAGCAGGATTTAATTTCCTAGATTTTGCTCGGGGAGGGTAACTGTCACACGCATTCACGGTAAAGAGCGGCCATATTAACACGAAAATCTTTATCTAAAAAAAGATTTACAAGAAAATTAGCAGAGGATAACTATCACGTTTACATGACGAAGAATGACTAGTTTCCAAGCAAACTAGCAAAGAAAACATAATCTCTCGCTTGAGAGAAGGACACCGTCAACGTAGGATGTCGACAGGATGCCGTAGATCAACTAATTAACAAGCTTACGTTGTCACTCTTGGTCATCAGATCAAGAGAGAGACAACAACATTGGGATTGGAAGAAATTTGGCAAGAGGTCAAAGGTAGATTTGTTTGCATTTTCCTCGGTTGCATTGGATATCTCAATGGTCGTGATCTCCTTGTAGTTCTAATGAGGGGGTGGTGTGTCATTATAAACCTTGTCAAAATACAATCTCAAACTCTTAAGGGTTTGCGAAACCTAGTCAAACCTATTTTTGTGGGGTGAATCTTCTTGAAGCCATAATTTCCTTCTCCAGACTTCAAATTAAAGCTTGCATACTAACAAATATCTTCTTAACCAAAATTGACTGGAGATTAACTTATAACATAAAAAGTGACTAGTGTCTACATGTATTGTGGGGTAAACAAGCTGGAAGGTTAGCCACGCATATGCGTGCCAAGTTGTGACATGAATGAGCTTAGGCTCCGTTGGCTAGGCCCTAACATAAGTGGTGCCTGATTAGTGAGGTTTTGTAACTCCAAACTAAGTGAGACCAACTAATATATGGTCCTCCGAGACTACTCACTAGCAGTACATGTTTTTTATTATTTGATTTCACTGCTACACAAATGATTTTGTAAGACAGTGCCCCTTTATTAACGGAGGCGGTCATAAAATTTCACCGCCTCAGTTAATGCCTAAGATTAATAGAGGCGGGCACCTTTTATTTACCTAGTCGGTCACTATCTCTAGCCTCCACCACCTCCCTCTCCCCAGTTCCCTATCTCTCCAAGCGCGCAGTCGGGCGTTGTGCGGCGGCCATGGTGGTGTAGGGCCGTGGGGCTGGGTCGTCGTGGCGTGGGGTCACGGGGCTGGGCGGCACTCAGTAGCGTGGTGGTGCGGGGTCATCGTCACATAGGGCCACACGGGGCCTGGTGTCCGTGGTGGTGCACGGGACTGGTCAATGCGTGACGACGTGCGGGATCTTGCGGCGGACGGGTGGCACAGCGCCAAGCAGCACGGGTCTGCCAGGAGCGACGGTGAAGGTACCCACAACTCTTCTTGTCTCCCTCTCTTTTGCTCTTCATCTCCCTCACTGTTCCCTCCTTCTCCGCTTTGCAGATCTGGAGCTCGCACAGCGGGCTGGAGTCTGGTCATGGCGGGTCTAGATCCAGTGGTGGCGGGTCTAGATCAAGCGTTGGCGGTGGGAAGCCTCGAGCTGGTGGCGGCGGAATGGACACGACGACTTCGGGCTCGATGGTGGCATCGAGCGGGCTCGATTGGGCTCGCTCGGATTTTTTTAATTTCCTTAATTGAATAATGGAGGTGGGCAGCATAAGAGGCTCATCACCTTTAATCTATTAACTGTGACGGGCAAAACAACCGCCTCCATAGGTCACGGATTAACCATGACCTTTTCATTGGAGCCGGTTGCAATGCCCGTCTCCTTTTAATCTAAAACGCCCACTTCTAATAAGCTTACAGTAGTAGTGTATGTCCTCATCTCTAACTAGTTTATGGCAATATACAGTTTTTTTTAAAATGGTTGTTTACGGTTTTTGTAGAACACATCCGCTGACGCATATTTCAAAGGGGAGTTTACGTGAAAGCGCCAAAGCAAACTATATGTTCAGTGTAGAGTTGCTTGCGAGCGAGCAACCAAATGGATCATTCCTCTCTTCCTTTTGTTATTTGCATTGGGCCCGTTTGGCCCGTAAACTAAACTCAGCTCGGACTCGGACACGAATTCTCTTTCGGTCCGTCCAATCACCATGAAGCCCAGAGTCCGACTACGCCATGGACGCAGGAGGCAGGACGGAGCCCCTGGCTATAAGATATGGCTCTGGCACCATATGCTCTTTGCATTGGCAACGCATCGCGATCCATCATCAATCTATCGTCCATACGACGGACGTCACATCCGTCCATACATACATACGTACATATACGAGGAAAAACCACCGGCTAGGCGGGATTGATCGAGATCCATGAACGGCGGCGACGGTGGCTGCTGCACTGGAGCTCATGCACTACCACCGCAGGGAGGAGCGGCGGCGGCGGCGGCTACCAACAGTAGTAGTAACCTGGTGATGTCCGGGGCGGCGACGAGCAAGAAAAGGCCAACGGCCATCGATGAGACGAGGGAGAAGGCGAAGAAACAGCGGCACCATGATCACCATCTTGGGAAGAAGAGGAAGTACGAGGAGGACGAGTCCGATGTCGAGAAAGGATGCAGGGAGAACGAAAAGATGTTCAAGTGCAACTACTGGGAGGACCCTGCCTACGCCAAGAAGCTGCAGCGCGATGGCCTCCAGCGCGCGCGCATAGCCGCGCACGACAACCAAACCGAGCGCCTCCTCATGCTCCTCCAGTCCGGCGAACCGGATCGATATCGCCGATTCGACGACCCTGATTATTATTGGTAGCTCATGATTGTTCTCTTTATTATTTAGCTTCCTTTTTAATTGTTTTAGTATCTATACACTATACTAGGTGGAATTGTGCGCAAAGGATCAAGAATTTCCAACGGCCTAGAAAAATATCAGTGTGTTGTAACGGGAATAAAAAAAAGACCATACCGTAACTAGACAACAATGTTTTGAGTCTTGAGTATGATGTTTGCAATATTCGGTTCGTAACTGTCACTGTTATTTATATGAATGTTAATGAAATAGCATTGAAGCACATACTTCAATTTTTTTTCGGGAAATGCTGGGTCAGGCGTCCGATCATCCCGATGCTCCACCCACCTGCTACGCCACCGCTGCCACACCCACCAGCATCTGTGTTATCGCCGCCCATGCTGCCCCCACCCCGCTCTGTGCACCGCCGCCTAGCTCCAGGTTGCCTACGAGCACACTGATGACCTTCGTGCACCACCCACCCATCCTCTACGCAACTGTCTCCCATACTGCCCCCATACCACCCTCTATACGCTGCCACCCAGCTCTGCGATGCGGGCAAGCACACCGATGACCGCAACGTGCCACCCACCTGTCGCCCTCTGCGCCACTGCCGCCTATGCCGCCCCCACCCCATCCCCTATGTGCAGCCGCCCATCTGTGCGTTGTCACCAAGGTCTGCGCTGCTAGCGAGCACACCAGTTACCTTCACGTGCCGACGAGCCCCCATTCGCCGAAACAATAAGGAGATGTTTGCGCTGAGAGCTCATGTTACAAACATATGTTTCAAGTGTTTGAAATATTTTAGGGGTATGTTGGACGTGTTTTATATCGATATTGCAAAAGTAGGTTGCGTTGTTATACATGTTGCAATGACTATATATATTTCAAGTGCCTATCCCAATTGTTTCATAGTGTGAGACATATGTTGCAATTATTTCATCTAAACTTTGCAAAGTAGATCTGGATGTTGCAAATACATGCATGTTGCAGGTGTTTCATATGTTTTATATGTAATATGTTGCAAGTATTTCATCTAGATGTTGCATATGTTGGCAATGACTTCAAAGTGTATTCAAGGTGTTTTATAAGTGTTTTCGACCATGATCGTCAGCCGCACGGAAGTCCTGAACTGCCAGATCGATATCGCTGATTCGGCCATGATCATTATTGCTAGCCGATTGTTCTCTTTGCTTCCTTTTTAATTATTTTATCAGTTTCTATTTTATCTATTCTATATACTAGGTGGAATTGTGCGCAAAGGATCAAGAATTTTCAATGGCCTAGAAAAATATCAGTGTGGCTGTAGCGGGAATGAAAAAAGACCATAATAATTGTGTTTTGCACGTATGGTGTTTTGAGTCTTGACTCTTGATTATGATGTTTGCAACATTCTGTTGGTAACTGTCAAAATTATATGAATGTTATGAAGTAGCTAGTCACCATTAGCACTGAAGCATATACTTTTTTTTTACGGAAATGCTTAGGTCAAAGCGTCCGATCGTCCCGACACTCCACCCACCCTCTGCGCCAACGCTACCGTGTCCACCAACCCTCAGCGCTATCGCGGCCCCCACCTCGTCATCTATGTGCTGTCGGTGAGCACACTGGTGACCTCCACGCGCCACCCGTCCACCCTCTGCGTCGTTGCCGCGCTCATGCCGCCCCAACCCCTCCCTCTGTGCACTGCCGCCAAGCTCCACGCCGCCAACAAGCACACCGGTGACAGCCACGCGCCTCTCACCCGCCTCTGCACCACTGCCTCATATGCCGCCCCACCCCACCCTCTGTGCGCCGCCACCGAGCTCCGCGTTGCCGGTGAGCTCTACGCCACCGACGAGCACACCAGTGACCTTCATGTGCCGACGAGCCTCCATTCGTCGAAGTAGCAAGTAGATTTTTGCGTTGAAAGCTCATGTAGCAAACATATATGTTAAGTATTTCAGAGGTACGTTGCCAGTGTGTTATATTGATGTTGCAAATGTGGATCGGGATGTTGCATATGTTGCAATGGTTGTACACGTATGTTTCAAGCGTGTATGCCGAGTGGGCGCAGATGGGCGTGTGAGAAGCCGAGTAGGAGCATGAGAAGCAGAGGAGGCGCGAGCAGTCCCGGTGCATGGTTTACCGGTGCGGGTGACATCCGAGAGGCATGGGCCCGCTGTTGAGGCGTCGCCGAGCGAGCACAGACCATGCACCCCACGCGGTGGGGTGCACGAAAATAGGCGGCATGGGCTCCATTTCTCTTGTGCACGTGGCACCGTCTGACGCTAGTGCTTCAGATCGGACCTCCGAGCACTGGCCAGTCCTTTTTTTATGTGAAATTCAAGCAACAAAAATTTTACGATAGTAACCGTGCTCATTAAGACTTTTATTATATGACGTCTTGCCTAGGATATGCGCCTAAGATAGTTTGTACTCCTGCAGGGATTAAGAATCTCTTGGAGTTCCCATCATAACTAAATAGATGGATTGAGAAGTCCTTCAACAGCCTTTGGCCATCCTATGAACAAGTAACATATAAAATAAAAAATAATTTATTCTAGAAGTACATAGAACAACATTTCTGCCCACCATACTGAGTAATCTGTTATTTCACGCGCGAGCTAACATGTGTATGCTTATAATAAATGAAGTTGTCATTATCTCCTCATACGAGTATGACTAAATAGGAAACTATATATGTGAAGGTGGGATGTGTTTTGTGTACACAACATGTGAAGGTAAAAACTGTATAAACCAGAAGGATACCCCACATGTTGCTGAGAGACTTACTTAGAGATAAAACCGCACCGCTTTATGTAAGAGTTAAACCTACCTATATATTTTTAGGTTCATTCTTATCAAAATTGGGCAAGGCAATCAAAGAGTTCAATAAAAAGCTAATAGAATCAGATTAAATTATAAGGGTGATGCAATGGCAAAACAAATAGCAATATATGCATGCTTCGATAGGTTGCATTAAGAGGTTTAAAGTGAGTGAGATGACAGGTTATTAGTAGGAGATGATTTAGATGGTCCGTAGGAGATGATGTTGAAATATAAGTTATAGTGGCGATATCTGATATACGTAAAATATAGCTGGAGCCAAATTCGAGTTTTGTGTGTCAATATATATAATGCCTTTTTCGTTTTTACTGGGGCCACATGTCTGCTGGACAGCTCGTTTGCCATCCAAACAGGGAAAAAAAACTGCCGCCGGGCCTATTTCCTCCTGTCTCTCCTACTCTCACGGTAAACGCGTGATTTCAAAGGCGTGTGTTAGTTACAGGTTAATGGCTACAGTTGTCCAGTGCTTTCCCGGGAAAATCCAAGAGCTGCATGCCCTCCCACCTCCCGCCAAATGCGGCCAATCGCAGACTTTCCCTCCGGATTCAAATATATTCCTCGTCTCGCTTCCATCCTCCCATCCAAACTTTTGGCCACCACCGTCTCCACCCTCCTTCCAAGAGCCACGATGAGGGCGCCTCTCCTCTCCTTCGTCCTCGTCCTCGCCATCGTCGCCACCGTGCCCCTAGTCCCGGCGGTGTGCATCTCGCGCAAAGGTGAAGAAGCTGGCGGATATGGACCACCGGAGAAGGCTACCGAGAAGCCCATGGAGCAGACCATGGACGCGCGAGCCACACCAGCGATGACCGCCAACCCCTACGATCAGAAACCCACTGAAGAAGCTAACATGGCCACGGCCTCCACTACGAAGGTAAAGAAAGAGAAATCTGATGATTCAACTGAATCTGCATATCCTAGGAAGGTAAAGAAAGTAAAGAAGACAAAGAAGGAGAAGTCTGAAGAAGATGCATCTCTCAATAAGAAGGAAAAGAAGGAGAAGTCTGGTGATTCAGACAAACATGCATCTGGAAAGAAAGAAAAGAAGGGCAAGTCAGATGATTTGGACAATACGTCTCCCAAGAAAGAAAAGAAGGAGAAATCCATCGATTCGGATTCATCTGCATATGTTAAGAAGGAAGAGAAGAAATCCGTCGCGGACGAAGCCGCGTCTCTTAATAAAAAGGAAAAGAAGGAGGAGGAGAAATCTCTTAAAAAGGAAAAGAAGGAGAAGAAGAAAGAGGAGGAGAAATCCAGTGATTATTTCGAGAAGGAAAACAAGGAGAAATCCGAGAAGGATGCCACGCCCGTTGACGCCTCCGCTGACAACGCATATGTATCGAAAAGCGTCTAAACATAATGAATATTATGTTAGAAAGACTAAATGATTAGCTTAAATGAGATATTTTACGAAGCTGACGTGATAAGTGGATATGATAGGGGATGGGAGGATTGAAGAAACGCTGGGATCATGAGCGTGTACGTAGTCGGTGAAATAAGATGGATTGCTTTGCTATGTTTTTTTTTTGACTCAAGCTTTATTTGCTATGTAATTGAATACCCCATGTACTCACTGTTAATCACATATAAATAAAAATGTTGATTAATAGATTTTTTCCAGTGGAAAATGTTGATTAATAGATGTCAAGAGGATTGATTATGCGGTCCGATTTTGGTTTTGGACCTGGACGTCTTGGCTTTGCTTGTTGGGCTTAGGTACAATAAAATGAAGATGCCATCCAAACAACACATCTTTACGTTGCAGAGGCCAGGGTGTGGGGCAATTTCACATGGGCCAAGCTAGGCCCAAGTAAGCCACGAGTGCCATTTAATTTGATCATTTGCGTCAACAGCTTATATAGATTTTATTCCCACCGATACAATTTGCTATGTACTAGTTCATGGAAGATTTGCCATGTTAATTTGCAAAAGAAAAAAATCACCGTGATATCATCCACGACGAAATTTCTACACGAGCAGAGATCCCAAGGAGAAAAGAAGCCCTGCCATACAAGCACACATTACAAATCTATATCTATATCTCTTATAAGAGAAAACCCCACTAATGTCATTTCTCTGCTTCCACGTTGTGCCACGTCGTCACCATTGTTTTAGGCATTCAATTTTCAGCAGCCATCTCCATCCTGACCATTAATTGTTTGTGCAATGTATAACCCCGCTTCTTTTACTTTCTCTCTAGCTTTAGTAACTTATGCTAGTGCTACAAAAATGCCCACCAAGAACCTATCGTTTATATAATTGCGCCTAGCCATTACAGACCTCACCAAGAGGCACAAACGCACACCCATAGTCCAATCGGTTCCTGCACAAAACTGAACCTGACGCACCAACTAAGACACCTTCACAAAACTGAAACTGACACACTCCATCCAGATAGGGCCTGTTGATTGTTCACGAATACACCAGGAATTGTTCCAACTGTTCAAATCTTGTATAAATTTCATAAGCAATCCAGGTTGGAATCATTCCAGGAAGGATTTACTACTAACCGAACGGCCCTGAATGGGAAGAATACAGTAGGCCATCATCTTGAGTCTCGAGGTAGCAAGTTCAATAGCTTAAAGTATTGAGAATTGCTCCAGTACACTTCTTTTAAAAAAAATTGCACACATCTTAAAGCAACCATCCAATTATAATTATTAATTAATAAATTTTCTTAATGTTTGGGCCTGCCCCTACCTACACCCAGCCAATGTCCGGTCCATATGATCCAGACTCCTTGGATCTCATCCTCCGATGTCGCGTTCAACTACAGCGGTGGAGCTCCATATATGGATAGGCAATGCTACCTTACGGTCGTCCGACCCCATCGGACGGACGGTGGGCAACCACTCCACCGCTCCATCACTACACAGTATGCTATCCAGTCCACCTTTTCATCTCCACTCTTTTCCGCTCTTGCCTTGCTGCTCCCCACCGCTCTTGCTGCCCGCGCCCATGCGCCCGCACCGCGCTGCTCCTGCCACCCGCCCCGTCTGCCCGCGCACCGCTGCTCCAGCAGCCACGCCCGTGCGCCCGCGCGCCGCTGCTCCACATGCACACCTGCTGCTCTGCCGGTGCTTCGTGCACCCACGCCGCGGCTCCTGCCATCGCTTTCTGCTTCGCCACCCGTGCCCCGCGCTGACGATGCTGATGGCCTGGGAGACGACGCCAATGGCCTAGGAGCAGCCCGCGGCGTCGGGGGTGGCCTGGGAGACGGCGTTCCTCGCTGGATCTGAGGCCTCCTCCTCTAGATATGGATTTAATTTCTCCTGCTCCTCCTCCTCTGAATCTAAGGGATGTGACGGTGGCTAGGGTTCCGGCGAGCTCTCGAGGGTTCAAATCTTGCCATGTTGCAATGGTTTCCTCTGGATGTTGCAGTAGGTTTCAGTTGATATTGCAGTAGTACTGCTTTTGAGATGTTGCAACATGTTTTTCAGTTGCTTCAATCTGCATGTTGCAATAGTTGTTGCATGTTGTCGCAGCAATTGTTCGGTGTTTGTTATAATAATATGTTCATGGTGTTTCAGCTGCTTCAGCATAATGTTTCAGCTGTTTTTCTTTGTTGTTGCAATAATATGTTCAAGGTGTTTCAACATCTTGATCCCAACGTTGCAGCTGTTTCCCATTTTTGTTTGTTACAATACACATGTTCATGGTGTTTCAACTGTTTCAACCTATTGGTGCAGCACTTTCTTCGGTGTTGTTGTAAATGTTTCAGCGCTTTATCCTACTGTTGCAGCGGCAAGGAGAGGGGCGAGCTAGGGGCAGGCTGTGGTGGGTGAGCCGACGGCGGGCGGATGTGCTAGGGCCAGCGAGTTTGGGGGGTGGGCGGATTTCCGTGCGCGTGGGGTGCGGGGCGGTTCCGATCTACTATTCCTCCTCCGTGCGGGGTGTGCGGGGGTGGCGTCCGGACGCTAGCGCTCGGATCGGACGTCCGGGCACTAGCAGTTCCGTATATGGATACATGTTTCATATCAAGGTGCCATCTTCATTATGCTGGGAAGCGTTGCATGCTTTGCTTTCCTCTTCCATCGAAGGAACTCTACGGGTACCACCACCATGAGGTCACCGTCGTGTTGTCATGTATGCTGTCGTGGGCAGAACTCGATGGCAGGACTGGCATCAGCAACGGCCATGGCACAATTCAGAGAGGTGCTGGGCATTGAGCGTCGGTGCCGTCGACAGTCCGAACATGAACGATGGCGCATCGGATAAGACTTCAGGACGATGAGATCGGGGAGCAGTAGTTCAGTAGGTATGGGCGGAGCACGAGCTCAGCATGGTAGGGTTGGGCCTAGACGAGACCTGAATTTAAAATAATTAAGGTAATTGTTAATTAAAAAATTAGAGTTGCTTTAAGATGTGTGTAATTTTCTAAAAGAGGTGTATTGGAGCAGTCCTCTAAAGTATTTAGTACCATCTTCGGCGAATGGTCATCACTATCTGCTTACCGCTGCAATGGTCACCATCTAATCTCTTTCTGCTGCATCTGTGTCCCTTTATATGTGAGCTGATGTCCTCGGAGCCAAGAACACCTCAGCTAGCAGCAACAGTGACCTTCACGACCATTATTGTGGATAACAACTACCACCCCGGTAAGCCTTCCTCTCAATTCTCGCTCATTAAACAAATCACTGATCTGATGCTGTTGATTTCATTTGTACATCAGATGGATCTCGGATGGAGATGTACGGGACTTGACACTATGCTGCTTTGCAAGTGCCTTGACTACGTGGCAATAGGTTAATCTTTTTTGTTTAAAGATCTTTATATGTTGCTGTAAAATTATTATTCACTGACCCGCATGGTGCACACCATTTTTCTAAGTTGTTTGGTATTTCTACACGAGAAAGGATGGTCTACCTTAGTGGATTACTGTTATTTTCTCTTCATGACTATGTTGAAGTCCAGAAAAAGTGTTTAACTAGGGTAGTTCTAACATTATGAGTTCTTACATAACTGGCACAAAAAATTAGTTCAGTATTCAGCAACTTGTGGAGTTTTCACTTGAGAAATGAAATTCACCCAGGCATAACATATATTTCAATCCATAATTTCTTTCAGCAGTTTTGTTTTATTCATCCAGTAGCCATCTAAAGGTACTTCTCAAATTCCCGCAGCAACGCGCGTGGAATTCTTCTAGTTACGAGAGGATTAAATCCATCGTCCCTCCTTTTTCTTATTGGGCTTGCTAGTGCCCGGATGTCCAGAAAGACAGGGGCGTCTGAACGCACGCACCTGTAGTCCGTTTCCCATACCGTTTTTTGTGCGTAGTCCGTTTCCAGCGCAGCTTTGCGCGCCCACGGGGGGCCCGCGCCACCCCTAACATCACCAGTATCAGAAGAGGGGGAGGGGCGGCAGATGTCCAGTCGGCGCCTGGAGGAGGAGGAGACACCAAGGTGAGACAACAAAAGGCGAGGAAGGAGATGCAACACCTGATCCAGATAAAATACTTGCAACGTATGTGTGAAACGTATGCAACATCTAGATAAAAACACTTACATCATACATCCGAAAAACACAAATGAAACATTGGGAACATAACTTTGCAATATCGTTAATGCTCCACTGTAGACGCTACTAGTTGGGCTTGCGGACTGGACCACGGGTGGCGTATATGGTTTCTCCCAAAAAAAACAGAGAGAGTGAATTCCCCCCTCGCATCGGTCCACTGTACTGCCCGCCCTTCGCTCGCCATCTCTCTGGCTAGGGCCACTCACCGCGAGCAACAAACCCACGTGACCGAAGCGCTACCTGCCCTTGCAACATCCAGATAAAACACCTACAACATATGTGTGAAACATATGCAATATCCAGATAAACACACTTGCAACATAAGTCTAAAAAACAGATGAAACAATGGGAACAAACGTTTGCAACATAAGTCTACAACTATTGCAACATATGCAACACATCCTGATCTTCTTTTGCAATATTCATATAAAATCCTTGCAACATACCTCTGAAACAACTTAAACACTTGAAACATGCACTTTCAGCGCAATGTCACCTTTTTGCTTGGACGAATGAAGCTCATTGTTGTGGAGTTTGATGCCAGCGCGGAGATTGATGCCACAGAGTATGCAAAGTCGCCGGTGTTGAGCTCGTCCGTGACACGGACCTTAGCAGTGGCCGTGGTAGGCGGATGGAGCACGACCGCGATGGGAGGTGTGAGTCCGGGCAGAGGCGACACGTGTCATGGACGGGGCAGCGTCGGCAGAGTCCGGCCTGCGAGCCGTAAGCGGGGGCAGAGCGAGCGGGGATGGCGCCGGCTAGCGGCGCAAGTGGAGTCTTTTCCACGAGCGTAGCGCGCGCGGGTGAGCAGAGTCCATCCCGCGCGAGCGGGGCGCGCAGCGTAGAGCGGGCAGGCGACGCGGAAGAGGTACACGGATGAGTAGATAAGGATGAGCCATGTCGGTACTCTAGTCATGGGGCGGACGTGCGTAACATATCATTATCGATTTACATATAGCAACTAGATTAATCATACTAGTGGTTTTATTACAACATAATTTAGGGCCTTTTTTTGTAAGGATCCTCCCTGGCCCAGCTCCGGCTCCTCTAGAGAAGCCCTACCAGACATTTTATAGGAGGAGTCATTTTCAGTAAAAAAAGGAGCCGAAGCCGTTTTGGGAGAAGCCACAAATTTTGGCTCCGAAACAGCTTCGGCTCCTCCGGAGGAGCCCTACCAAGCACCCTAAAATTTAGTGATATCTGATCCTCACGTAAAATATATATCTCGAGCCGAATTTTAGCGTCAACTACATGCCTTTTTACTGGGGCCACATGTCTGCTGGACAGCTCATTTGGCACCCAAACAGAAAAACTGCAACCGGGCCTATTTCCTGTTGTACATTTCCTTGCTCGCCTCCTGTCTCTCTTACTCTGACGGTAAATGTGTGGTCCAAAAGGCGTCTGCTAGTTACAGGTTAATGGCTGCCGTTGCCCCATGCTTTCCCGGGAAAATCCAAGAGCTGCATGCCCTCCCGTCTCCCGCCAAATACGGCCAATCGCTGGCTTTCCCTCCGGATTCAAATATCCCTCGTCTCGCTTTCGAGTTCCGACCACCCGTCCAAACGTTTGGCCACCACCGTTTCCACCCTCCTTCCAAGGGCCACGATGAGGGCGCCTCTCCTCTCCTTCGTCCTCCTCTTGGCCGTCGTCGCCACCATAGTGCCCCTGGTCCCGGCGGTGAGCAAGGGTGAAGAAGCTGGTACCGCCGCTGAGGAAAATGGAGGCTCCATCAAGCCCCTGTCCCTCGACGGATATGGACCACTGGAGAAGGCTGCCAAGAATCGCAAGGAGCAAATCTTGAATGCGCAAGCTACTCCGAAGATGATCCCCAAGACCTTTGATCAGAAACCCATTCAAGAAGAAGCTGAAACGGCCACGGCATCAACTGCTGATGACCAACCCGACAAATATGTGGCGTATCTAGTTCCTGACGAGAAGGAGAAGGAGGAAGCTCCTGGCAAGGTAAAGAAGGGGAAATCCGATGAGTCGGCGGATGAATCTGCTTATCACAAGAAGGAAAAGAAGGTAAAGAAGGAAAAGAAGGAGAAGTCGGATTATTTGGATGAATCCACATCATCCAAGAAGG
Source organism: Saccharum hybrid cultivar R570 (assembly GCA_038087645.1). NCBI lineage: Eukaryota > Viridiplantae > Streptophyta > Magnoliopsida > Poales > Poaceae > Saccharum > Saccharum hybrid cultivar. The sequence continues at coordinate 6,092,017 of JAQSUU010000743.1, read as the reverse complement.
AAAAGAAGGAGAAATCTGATGATTCTGATGTATCTACATCTTCTAAGAAGGAAAAGAAGAAGGCAAAGACTGACGATTCCGACGAAGATGCATCTCTTGATAAGAAGGAAAAGAAGGAGAAGTCAGCATCTGGGAAGAAACACAAGAAGCACATTTCTGATGATGATTCGGACAGTACATCTCCCAAGAAACAAAAGAAGGAGAAATCCATCGATTCGGATGCATCTGCATATCTTCAGAAGGAAGAGAAGAAATCCGGCGATTCAGACGAAGCCACGACTCTTAAAAAGCACAAGAAGGAGAAGAATAAGAAGAAAAAGGAGAAATCAGGTGAGGACGCTGAGGAGGACGCTGCGCCCGTCGACGTCTCCACGGACGGCCAATATGTGTCTCCCTCTTCCAAGGAGGAGAAATCCGACGAGGACGCCATGCCGGTCGACGTGTCTACCACCACCGGCCAATACGTATCTTCTTCGAAGGCCGACGTCAAACCCAAGGGAGGTGAGCGTCAGATCTCCACCCCTGCGGATGCATACGCGTCTCCCGACGAGCTTCCTCCGGTGGCCAAGAGCTCCGCCACCTCCGATGCATACGCATCTCCAAAGCAACAGGTCGTCAGCAGCAGCAGCCAGCCCATAGCCGGTGGTTCTCCCGACGAGCTTCCGCCGGCGGCCAAGAACTCCGCCACTTCCGATGCATACGCATCTCCAAAGCAGCAAGTCGTCAGCAGCAGCAGCCAGCCCATGGCCGGCGGTTCACCCGACGAGCTTCTACCGGCGGCCAAGAGCTCGGCCACCTCCGACCCGTACTTATCTTCAAAGCAGCAGGTCCTCAGCAGTCAGCCCATGGCCGGTGGGTCTCCCGACGAGCTTCCGCCGCAGGCCAAGAGCCCCGCCACCCCCGACCCGTACGCATCTGTGAACGTGCCCAACGAGCCGGCGGTAGCGGGAAAGCCGAAGCTGTCGATGGAGACGTTCTCGGGCATGATCAAGAGGCCGATCGCCAAGATCCTGAGCCCGATGATCAAGAGCGTGTGCGCCAAGACGGAGTACCCGGAGGACTGTGAGTCGTCGATCGGCGGCCTCCCCGGGGCCGCGTCGGCGGCGGCGACGGACAGCGTGGGCGTGCTGAAGCTGGCCATGGAGGCGGTGCGGGAGAAGGTGATCGTGGCGATGAACGCGGCGACGGACCGGATGAACGTGCCGGGGACGGACGCCACGACCAAGGACGCGCTCGACTCGTGCACGTCGTCGTACAGCGACATCAAGACGAGCCTGGACTCGGTGGACGACGCGCTCAAGCGCGGCGACGTCGACACGGCGCACACCAACCTAGACTCGGTGGAGACGGACATCACCACCTGCGACGACGGATTCCAGGAACACGGCATCCCGTCGGTCATGACCGACCATGACCAGGAGCTCCAGAAGCTCGCCAGCAACCTCCTCTCCATCGGCGCAGCCATCCATCACTAGAAGGGAGGAGTGGACGTGCAGGCGTGCATGCATGCGTTGCGTTTTCATCTGAAGAATTCGGTTGTAAATTTGTAACCGAGCAAGAAAAGCACCTCGACTAACCAGTATAGCTGCTATGATTCTGTGATTCCACGATGTTTAATTAATCTGCAGCGTTCACAAAAGTGTAACAGTATATATATGATTGTGAATGTTTCGAAGAAAGAGTATATAATATTTGTGAATTGTCATTTGTAGCCTTGATACTCCCCCTAAATTGTACGGTGACTGTTCGCTGTTGCTGCGATACGGAATTCAAAAAAGAAAAAGGTAAAAAAAAGCAAAGAAAAAAAGAAAAAGGTAAAAAAAAAGAGCACAAGGGGCATTCCGAGAATTGAACTCGGGACCTCTCACACCCTAAGCGAGAATCATACCACTAGACCGAATGCCCTTTGGTATTTTATTTTGTCTCGTACTCTACATAAATAAAACCACGTTACAACTACTACAAAAAGCAATTTTAGAGTTGGATTTTTCGATTTATAGAGGCAATACGAACCAACCATATTTATCAAATGGTTTTTGTTAGTGAATCATTTGTAGAGGCTATCTGCCAGGCTACCTATATAAAAGTATTAACTTGTCTGCCTTTATGTTCCGCTAGCAAAAGTGCCCGTGCATTGCAACGGGAGAAAAAGTATAGCGTTATCCAAAGTTTTGATATCTATGTGTTATTTTGTCTTGAAAGCTATAGTTTTTGACTCAATATATTTTCTTCTGCTGAAGTAATCAATTGCATCTATGCCATAGCGCAGGTGAACACGAAGGGCCAGGGCCACACGTTTTCATTTCCACTTCCAATTATAAACCATCAAAGAATCAACAAATATAATGGAGCATACTGCATACCAGTGAATTTATATAGTGTATAAATACTTCATCGTGCAAATTTTGTTAAAGTTTAGACCAATAGTACACAATTAATCAATGGGAAACATAATACCCTATCTTTTCTTTTCTTTCTTTTCTATTTTTTTCTCTTCTCTCTTTTTTCTTTCTTTTTTCTCTTCTTTCTCATCCTTATCTGCTAACTCGGAGTCAGAGTCATGTGGCCACGTCCACTCACACCCCGAGGCCTCCAACTTCGTCCGCCTGAAGCCTTGCCAAGGTGGCCATGGAGCCCTGACGGTCACAGCACCCCGGCGGCCACGGAGCCTGGACGCGACCACGCCCCGGTAGCTCCACGCGACGGCGTCCCCACAGCCTAGCAAGTACATGCGACGGAGCCCCAGTGGCCATACGCCCCCAACAACTTGGCAATGTCGCCTGTGTCGCTATCTCCTCTCTGCTCGACCTCGCCCCGCGTCATCGCTGTTGCCCATCCTCGCCTCGGTCTTGCTCACATCGCCGTCTCATTAGGTTGCCTCTCTATTGCCCAAGCCATCGTCTCCACACCTCACACCATTGTCGTTCCGATCTCAGCATCTTTTTGCGCTGCCTCGCTTGCGCTCATATGGTGCCTTGCATATTTGGTTTAACTGGTGTTGAATTTAACCCAATTTGTATTCAGTTTATTTATTGAGTCGTATTGTATTCTATTTCTCCTATTAGATTCGAATGGGAAATCCATCACGTTGGAGGTGGGGACACAAAGGAAAAGAAAATTATGGAAAGAAAAATTATTAAAGATTACATCCAAACCGAACGACACTTTGAAAAGAGGATTAAGTAGAGATCAGAGTTGGATGAAAAAAATTGTGGCAGAAATTTTGTCTCTTTATTATTAGGTATATAGATAAAAAAAGACTTGTCTGCCTTTATAAATACCATTTACAGAGGTGATCTTAAAAACCACTTTATAAATGTTTTATAAATGCATTACCTGCTGGTGCAGCAGGCATTTACTAAGCTTTTCCTATATAGAGAATAAGAAAAAGTGGGAAATATCATAGTTGATGGCAAATATGTTATCCATGGTCAATGAAGTGTCTAGGTTCCACACCGTCAGTGTTCTAAAAAACGGTGCGTTCTATAAATAAAGGATGCACTGATGGCTATAGTATACTCCATAAAACAAAACTTGGCGAAATGAATAATTTTCCTGTGTGCCACTATAAAAGGTCATGATATCTTTCTCCGAACCACAGTATACATACTTGTTGCAAACCGGCATGCATGAATGCCCTACCTTATCTAAACACTGAGCTAGTATATCTTAAGATTGACAGAGTCACCTAAGACACATTTTGTTGCAGACGGGCACGTTGCCTACTACCAAAAAAATAGCTTCATAGTTTCGCTAGAGAGAGGAGTGGTCATGGATAAATGCTTTGCTTTTCAACAGTGACTGATTCCAAGAATTGAACTTAGGATCTCTCACACTGTAAGCAAGAGTCGTACCACTAGAACAAAAAGATCATCTTTTGGAGACACCATTTTGATGAATATTGCTGTGTGCTACCTTATCCATGTTAGAACTATTATTCCAAACAACCATATTTTAAGCACACAACACGGATGAATAGAGCAGTAGTGCACTTTTTTATACAAGAAGGGTCACACTTTATGGATCAGCAACGAGAAATTTTCATCTATAAATTAATTGGTACCTTCTCATTCTCAAGTGGAATACAAACAACGAGTAAACGAAATAAATCTTCCCCATGGATCAATGAATCATGGAGAGGTGTACTCTAAGATATGTATTGAGAGATTGGAGAAAAACAAAGCCGGGATATATTTACAGAAGTCAAGATTCACGTGATTCTCAAGTTCAAACAAAGTATTAGAAGAAAACCACTATAGAATTGCTGCCATATGTCATAGTTCTGAGCAGGAACATGAACGTAGAGTATGTGGCACAGTAGGTCCAAAGAAGAACTAGATGAAAACAGATAAAAACTCTTCTGCCAGGCAACCAGATCGTCTCACGATGATGTTCCTCCAGAAGCGCTGTTGGAGGAGGAACCTCGCCTACCAGCATCCGTGCGTCGGCATTTTGCTTCAATAAGCATGACAAAACATATGTCAAGAAAAGTCCCTCCGAGGTGTTAATCTTTTCCCAAGGCAGCAGGCTTTTACATGCCTGAGCTGTATCCCTACCATATATTGTCATTCCAAAGTTCGTGATGCAATTCCTTCTCTTGTTCTACGTTACAAATGTCTCTTGTCACTTGTAAGTCATTCTAAACTTGGGAGTTTCTATCTGTGGTAAAACTATGTTCAAAGTTTCGTATCCAATACTACTTGTTTGAATAAGTCATTCTAAACTTGTGAGTCTCTATCTATGGTAAAACTATGTTCGAAGTTTTGTATCATGTCCTACTTGTTTCAATTTCTTGGTTCTGTTGTTGCTGCTCCTCGAATGTCTCCATTCTACGAGTTAACAAGGTACAACAAAAAGCTCGTCTAAGTTTGACTTATATGGCAATGCTAAAGTGACCTATAATTTGAAATAGAGTGCGCACAACTTTCACGGATTAATTTTGAAGGACACCATTAAACTTATTTACATGCTAGTGTACCTACAATCCGCTCATCGCTTTTCACTACTGTTCACCTGTGTTTGTTCATCCAAATTGTACATACTTTGTTTTGCACTGTTCATTCAAATTTTAAATATTTCTCAGTTACAGCTCATCGCTTTTCACTAGTGTTCACCTGTGCTTGTACTGTTCGCTTGCAATTTCACTGTTCACGTGTTTACATAGCGCGCCTACCAGGGCCAGTGTTGTATGACGCACCTTTACTCCGCTTCTTCTATCTAAACAATAAGACAAAAAAGGAAATATCGTAATTGATGGAAACAATGTTAAATATCCATGGTCAATGAAGTGGCCAAATTCCAGACCGTCAGTAATGTTCTAAACAACAGTGCATTCTATAAATAAAGGATGCATTGTTGACTATAGTACACTGAAAACAAACTTTGCGAAATGAATAATTTTCTTGTATGTCATTGTAAAAATTCATGATATGCATGTTTACATGCCCAACCTCTATGAGCATACCCGGATGGTTGAGTTGGTAGATCTTGAAACTAACGAAGTCGCCTTATGCATTTCACTATTGACGGGCATTGTCGCCTACTGCTGAAAAGATAGTAAAATAGTGTCATAATTTTGCTAGAGAGAGGAGTGGCCATACATGAATGCATCACTTTTTCTTCTGGGATTGTGATTCCAAGAATTGAACTCATGACCTCTCAAACGGTAAGCATGAATCGTACCACTAGAACAAAAAGATCATCTTTTAAGCACACCATTCTGATGAACATAGCAGTGGTACTTTTTTTTCTCATAGTAGGACAACCATATTTTAAGCACACAATACGGATGAATATAGCAGTAGTGAGACTTTTTTATGAAAGAAGGGTCACGCTTTATGGATCAGCAATAATAAATTTGCATCTATAAATTAGTAAGTGGTGTACCTGAACACGGACAGCAGGTAAACGAAACAAATCTTCCCTATGGATCACTAAATCATGGAGAACTGTACTCTATGACATTTGTTGAGAGATTGGAGAAAACCAAAGCCCTGTTTAAAGAATTCAAAATTCATGAGAGTATAAAGTTCTAACCAAAATATAGAAAAAAACACTCTATAATTGCTGCCATATGTCCTAGTCCTAAACAACTACTTGAATATGGAGTGTGGTACAGCAGGTCCGAAGAAGAAGCAGACGATATCAGGTAAAACTCTTCTGCCATACAGCCAGGCCGTCTCACGGTGACATTCATCTGGAAGCACCATTGGAGGACAGGAGGAGGAACCTCGCCTGCCGGCCTCCGTGCGCCACTACCTCAACTTCATCGACTGCAGCGAAACCAATAGCAGGTGCTTGTTTTACCTGCCTTGTCGTGTATCATTGTCATTCTAAAGTTCACGATTCAACAATTTCTTCTCTTGTTCTGTATTACACGTCTTGTCACTTGTTTCAATTGTTTGGTTCTATTGTTACTACTCCTAGAATGTCTCTGTTCTACACGTTAATGACTAGAATTCCGACCTCAAAAACCTTGTCAACATGAATAGGTTTGACTTATTATGACAATGTGCTAGAGTGACCTATAATTTAAAATAGAGGGTGCACAACTTAGGTATATCGGAGTTCGCAAATTTAAATTGAAGGGCATGATTAAACTTACATACCAATGTAGCTACATATAATCCCCCAGCCTTCTGCATCTGAGGAGCTAGCACGTTGGGGGACTATGGGAGCAATGGGAGGAGGTGCAAGGAGGACAGGATATAACTAAATGTATGAAGCAAAATGACCATTTTTTGGTTCATGAATTCGTGTATATAAGATTACTCCCTCCATTCGAAATAAATGAAAATGTTATTTACTATTGTTCTAAGTGAAAACATCTCTAAATTTCATTTCATTAGATGTGTTGTTGCTAGCCACTTGGCCAGGGAAGAAATGGGTCCCAAGCGCCACCATCGTGAATTTCAAAAATTTGGGGGGTGGCCGAAAGAAAAATCTGATTTTTCATAATAGACAAGTGCTTGGAAAACGATGTGTATTGCTTGGAAAACGAAGAAACAAAAAATATTCAATTCAATATAATTAATTTCTATTAGTTAGAGGCATTACACGGGTTCCTGGACTAGTGTATTCTAAAAATAAAAGATGCATTTTGATGGTTATAGTTACTGAAAACAAATAAGTGTGAAATTAATAAATTTCTTTATATGACATTGTAGAAAGGCATGATCTTTTTTTAACCACAATATATATAGAAATAGACACTTGCAAACACACACGTCCTACCCATATGAGCACATATGACAGACTGAGCTCACAGAAGTTTAGATGGACGAAGGAAAGTGTGAGCACGCATGCCGAGTCTAGAAATTGAACATAGGTGCTCAAATTCCAATACAAAAATAACAATAGAGCTATGCTCAGTCAGCAGTCATGATTTCTCTCTTCTATTCCCATCCTCCAGTGAGCATAAGTTTGAAGCTTACCATGCGATTGGTTTCTTTGTTTCTTACCCAGCGCAGTGCAAACCCCCGCTGGTCAAGCTTACTAGATGCAACGACACTTTGCTTGGATGCCGTTTTGGTGCAGTCAGGCCACAAAGAAAACCTATTTGGTTGCATGCGCCCATCCACTTTTGTCGCCGCACACGATCGTCCATGCACCACACAAGCCAGGCTCTAAACAAACGAGGAAAAAATATACATCCTGGCTAGAAGACATAAATCTATACATAAACGAGGTATCAAGCTGCCGCTGCGTTTGGTAAGCCTGTTTGGCCTAAACCTAGGAGACCAATCATGCTAGAAGACATAAATCTATACCTATTATTTAATTGTGAAAATTTCTGCAGCTTTTTTGTTTCCACCTCTACTTTTTTTTTGTCTGCCTCCACCCCCTCCGCCTGACCATAATAGAGAACGAATCCAGAATCAGAAAGGGGAAACATGAGACATCTCACGGCACGATCTCCTTATGCAAACCGAATACAATACAACCAGCCAACAAATCCACCACCAGGTTACGTATAATATATCGTCTGGCTAGTTTTGGTCGGGACTCCCAACTAATCCACAAGAGACAACGTGTGAATCAATTACAAACTGAACCGAGAAAGAACTGCAAATCAAATCGAGAAAGTTATTTACACTTTTTTCCAACCAGAAATCGGAATAGGCAACACAATGTCGCTAGATTTTGGATTCAAACCACTCCGCGAATCAAATTCCTTCTCATCCATACACAAATGGATCCGAGAGGAAAAGAGAAAGAATCAAATCAACGCACAACCCCGGATATCCCGCTGAGAGGGTGTAACACCCAAATTTTAGGAGTAACAAATTTTAAATAATTTAGAGAAAGGGAATTAAAATTTTTAAGAAAATATTTAGTGTTGCATTCATGCTGTCGCATTTATTCTATTATGTGGTGTGGATTTATTTTATTTTATTTGGCTTAGAAAATTTTATTTGAGATACTTTTGAAAATAAGCAAATAAAGAAAAGAAGAAAGAAAGAAAAAAACATTACCTTCCGTTGTGGCCGACGGCCCGTTCGGACGGCCTTTCTTTCCTCCGCGCCTGCCCGCGTGGGCCGTGCAGCGCCCAGCGCCGCAGCGGCCCAGCAGCCGAGCCTGACCGCGCGCGTTGTTCTCTCGGGTGACGCTGACGAACCGGGCCCCCTTGTCAGCGCCCTCTTCCACCTCCGGTTCGTGGCCGAGACGGACACCATCCCGGTAGATTCCGATTTCTTCATCTTCAATGACTTGGACCGCAAGCTGTGCATCCCTATAAGATCGTGATGACCCCCGCGTTCCGTTTTTCAACTAAAACGATAGGCTAGCCACGGGAAATTAAGCTCTAGGGTTAGGGCATAGCCGACTTTCTCGGTTGGGCACGGGTGAGGCTTTCGGGTGATTGGAGGTCAATTTCTTGGTTTGGGTAAGTTTGTTGTCTCCTCCTCTTCCTTCCAATGCTTTCTATTGGAGCTTTTGTGCGTTGTATCGGAGAATTGGAGCTCACCGGGGCCGGCCATGGCGCTACTGTTTTCTCCTTGCCGCGCTCTCTTCTCGGTCCGTCGTAGCCTTCCAAAACCGTCTAGGATAGATCGGGTTCACCTTCTCTTTCGAGTTGAGTTGATGGCGGGTTGAATGGTGGTCGGAAAAGGCGGAGCCGAAGCTCTCCGGCGGGCTCATGGCGCCGGCAATGGCGGCCACCGGCCGTACTTGATAGGGATGGCCGGATTTTTCACTGTGCACTTGATGATGAACACGAGCCGTCCGTTCTCAGATGGACGCACGAGATTAGAAGATACCCCTTCGCGGGTAAAATTGATAAAGAGCCCCTAGACTTTTTCAGATTAGAACCCGCAGTCCTTAGCGTATTGTCTGAAATACGTTTTCGTGTTTTGAAAGCGTATTTTCTCCCGGATAAGTCAAAAATACGTTTTCAGGTATTTACAGTTTTGCCACTAGGATTGTTTTGGTCATAAAATCTTCGTTTTAACTCCGATTTGATCCGTTCAAATTGCGTTAGGTTCGTATTTGCGAGCTCTACATGTTAGTGTAGTTGTACAGTTAGTTTTGATAATTTATTTTTCGAGGTTATAATTAAGTATTTATTTATCTATAGGAAATCTTAGAAAATTCATAACTTTCACGTTTTAACTCCGAATTTGGTGATCTTTGCGTCTGTGTGATCGTAGAAACGTGTAGAAGAGTTTTATAAGCTTTTATTACTGTTTTGCTACTGTTGGTGTACTGTTCTAATTATATCTCTTTGTTTGCTTCGTATATGTTTGATTGGATGCATGTGTGTTGTTGATTGATGATCGAATATAGAAGGTGAGCAGTATTTGGACGATTCGGAGTATTACTTTGAGCCAAGTCAGCAGTATCACTTGGAGAGCTTTGATCAAGGCAAGTATAACACAGGACTATCCTTGTTACCTATACATTGAATTATCATACATATGCATGTGCTTACCTTGACAACTTTAGAGATTATAACTTAGTGATTGTTATCTTGATTCCTTGTCAACCTTGGGAATGCATATGGGTAGCTACTGCTAGTGCTTAAACTAAGAACAATGATCTTGTAATTTGATTAATGGATTAAGCAATCAACTATTAAGATGATTTTATTATTGTTAAAAGGGGGCTAGAGCTTGTGTATTATTTTGATGCTCTGGTTTCTCTCCATAAGGACTTATCTGTAAGTGATAACCGGGATATACAGTACAGCTGTGAGGGCTATATGGCTCTGGCTTTAGTTGTTCAAGAGACCTTTTCTAGCTTGTTAGAGGTTACCTTAAATGGCGTAAGAATGGCTTGCCATGTTGGGTGTAGTCCGAGCCCCTGGCCTAGTGTGTATAGGCTGCGGTTGTTGTGCCACAGGGAAGGGGGGTTCTACATCTGCCTGCCGAGTGAAATCTAATGGCCCTAACTTGTTAGACGAACTTTTGAGTGGCTTTATATGGTTCTCGGGTGTTTGGGCTTGATCTCCCCACTCATTTGGAAATCATGACTTACAGTGAAAGTGTACACCTCTGCGCAGAGTTAAAAACTGGTATACTAGCCGAGCTCACGGATACGAGCGGCCTTGGGGATTCTTATGGAATAGTTGATCATAACTGTTATATCATGCTTAATTATTGTTGATTATTATTATGCTCATGTTAATGCTATTCATTATCCTTATTACAATTGATCATTGGTTCTCTAATGGGAAGTGGTTTATCTTGATGCTACTCAATTGCTAATATATGATTAAAAAGCTAAACGCAGTTAAACAGTGTCTAGCCTTTTTGAGCCTCATGAACCCTGTGTTATATTTGTGGAGTTCGACATGAACTCACTCTTGCTATTTCCACCATAACAGATGAAGATATAGAGGAAGATTATCGGAATGAGTACTAGTCTTGGTGTCAACCAGTCAACCGTGTCCCTGTGTGGAGTTTCCGCTGAAGAATTACTATTAGTTATTATTACCTAACGTTCAAGACTATGTCTTAAATACTTATTCGTTATGTAATAAGCACTGTGATGATACTTTGTAATTTATCAACTTATGTGTGCGACTGTTTCCTGGGGCGCACATGAGTCTTTTATGCATCCTATTTTTGTCCTTGAAAATGGGTGTGACAGATTGGTATCAGAGCCAGGTTGACTGTAGGACGCGAGCCTAGTTAGAATGGTCGTTAATAGCCTTCATATCTTACTTAAATTCATGCTTCCTCTTTTCACCTTGTTAATTACTAAAGTTTTATGCTTCCTCTACTTTATTCCATTGCGAAAATATATTGATTCTATCTAATCTATGTCTAAAATTTTATAGATGCCTCCTCATCCCCGTTTGTCAGCTGCACAGTACGTTGCCCGTTTCAAACCTCAGGAGCCGTATGAAGGTGGTGAGCAAGAGCTATCTGATGCTGAATCAAGAGTTGGTGATACACCAATGGAGAATGTAGTTATGGGGTGGACTACGAAGTTTCATATCCTGGTTCCTAAAGCTGATGCTTTCTTCCATGACATGTTGACAAGAACTTTGGACAACTACTACTACGACTGGGAAGCTACGCTGGAGTATCGTAGTGCAGAGTATAGTCATCCATGGATGGATTCCTATTGGGAAACGGAGTTATGGATTAAGAAAAGGGATCCTACCACTAAGGAGCCTAAGGTGGAGTCAAAGTTCATTACCAGAGTGAGCCGGGCAACTGTGGAGATAAGCATGGAGGATGTCGCTTTCAATGCATTTGTTTACTACCATGGTCTACGCTCGGACAAGACGTTAAAGGGTGCACTCCGGCATTTTCCTTGTTTCTTACATGACAAGGGTATTTGGACCGTGCCGCCTGCAGATGATTCCTCCTTGACTTTACAAGCTACGGTGGGATTAGCTCGTGAATTGGCTCTCCATGAGGTGGATTTGAAGGATGAGTTGCTGAAGGAAAAAGAACTTAAGGAGCAAGCTTATAAGGAGATTGACCAATTAAGGGCGGAGTTAGGTCGTCCCAAGATTTATGAGAAGCTTAATTAGGCAATAGGAAAAATCCCTATGTAATAGGAACGATAGTAGTTGCGAGTTAACTTTAAGTTTGGATTGTTTTAAGAGTCAGTTTGTGGTGTGAACAATTGTGTGATTGATGGATTGTTATTATGATAATGTGTGATTTGGATCTTTGTAATGTGTGCTGGAGTTTTGTAGACATGCCTACAAGTTCCATGGTTAAGAATATTAAGTTTGATCAAAATATATTAGTTGAATATGAGGTTAACTTAGTTCTGTCCTTTGCTGATTTTTGGATCAGTCTGGGATGTTTTAGAAATAACTTAAAATCCGTTCATGGGAAATTCAAGAAATTTTATTGGGAATAATTAGACTTCTATATCTTTCCAACCCCACAAGAATCACTTTAATATCTATTATGAGCTAAGAGATATACCTGTTCCAAGTTAGAGTTACTGCACAGTCTGGAATTCTGAAACAGTTTCGGTTAAGTTCAGTTTTTGGCCAATTTATTGACAGAATCAGAAAAAGTGTTGTGAATAAAAGTTGTAGATAATTTTGAAAGCTTTCCAACCATGTAAAGATCATCTGAATTGGACGTCTGTAGCTCGAGATATGACAGTTTTACTGAGTTGCTGAAATTGGAGCTTGTCCAGAGAAATCAGATTTTGCTTATCTATTGAATACATCATCTCGGATCGTACTGAATTTCAATTTCTGTGTTTTTGGAAACAGATGTCAGGCAGAGGTCGTGGCAGAGGTCGTGGTGGTGCTAACATACCCATTACTATGGAGGAACTCATGCAAACTCAGAACCAGATGATGCAGATGTTTATGCAGCACATGCAGAACAATCCCGCTGCAGGAGGACCACCGCCTGTGCAAGTGAGGGATAAGCGTGGAGAATTTTTGAAGGGACGCCCTCCAGTGTTTTCTCATGCTGCTGATCCTTTAGAGGCAGATGATTGGGTGAGGGCAGTGGAGAAACAACTGAATATAGCCCAATGCAATGATATGGAGAAGGTGTTATATGCATCTGGTCAGTTACAGGGGACAGCTCAGACTTGGTGGGAGTCGTATCAAGCTGCACGCCCTAACAATGCTCCTCCTATCACTTGGAATGAGTTTGTTAGAGATTTTCGAGCTCGTCATATTCCTGAAGGTATAATTGAGCTGAAGCAGGAAGAATTCAGAAACCTTAGGATGGGACAGATGAGCGTTAGCGAATATCATGACAGATTTACCCAGTTGGCTCGCTATGCTCCTAATGAAGTGAGAGAAGATGCAGACAGACAGCGTCTCTTCTTGAAGGGAATTTATTATGATCTTCGCTTGCAGTTGAAGGGGAACAACTATGCTAGTTTTCAAGAGCTGGTAAATAAAGCTATTGTGCTTGATAATGAGCGCAGAGAGATGGACAGGAAGAGGAAGATGAAGGTACAAAGCTCAGGAAGTAACAACCGTCAGCGCACTAATTCTCAGCATGGTTTTCATCAGAAGTTTCAGGGACCGGTTAGTCAATGGAATCGCAATCCGAATCAGAGATGGTCCCAGAATTGGCAAGATAATCAGTCACAACAGCGTTCATCATATCCACAACGTCAACAGTATCAGCAGACTGGGCAACAGACTCCTCGCACTAGAAATTCCAATGTTACCCCCATGAAGAATAGTGCTCCCAGCACTCCTACTAGATGCTTTGTCTGTGGTAAAGAGGGGCATATGTCTTACCATTGTCCTGAGAAGCAGAATCAGCAGACTCCTCAGAGCCAGAAGAGCAACCAGAAGCAATCTGGTACTGGAAGGGTGAATCACGTGTCTTCTGATACAGTTCATGATGCACCAGAAGTTATGATTGGTACGTTCAATGTACATTCCATTCCCGCAACTGTTCTTTTTGACTCTGGAGCATCTCATACATTCATATCCAACATTTTTGTTAAAATGCATAGTATACCCATGTTAGCTATGAAAGAATCTCTCTTAGTAAATTCACCTGGAGGTACCATGCAAACCAGTAATCGTTGTCTTCCAATTAGTATGGTATTAAGGGGGGTAGAGTTTAAGATAACTCCTATAGTGTTGAGGACATCTGGTATTGATGTGATATTGGGTATGGACTGGATGAAGCAAAATCAGGTAGAGATTCAGTGTCAGCAGAAAGTGGTAGTTGTGAATGCACCTAATGGAGATAAAATCAATGTGGATGTAACAGTGCAGAAGCAACCAACCGCTGTGGTGAATCAGCTTGAAGATACTATTATAGAGAATTCAGTGATTGAGGAATTTCCGGATGTCTTCCCTGATGAATTGCCAGGTATGCCACCTGACCGAGACATTGAATTTCTTATTGAATTATTACCTGGAACTGCACCTATAGCCAAACGACCATATAGGATGGGAGTAGATGAATTAGAAGAACTTAAGAAACAAATTAAAGAATTACAAGATAAAGGTTTTATTAGACCTAGTTCATCACCTTGGGGAGCACCAGTTATTTTTGTTGATAAGAAAGATGGTGGTCAGAGGATGTGTGTTGATTACCGGTCACTAAATGAGGTAACTATCAAGAATAAGTATCCTTTGCCCAGGATTGATGACTTGTTTGATCAGTTGAGAGGTGCTTGTGTGTTCTCTAAGATTGATTTACGTTCTGGATATCATCAGTTGAAGATTCGTGTTTCTGATATTCCAAAGACAACTTTTACTACAAGGTATGGATTGTATGAGTATACTGTTATGTCATTTGGATTGACCAATGCACCTGCATACTTTATGTACATGATGAATAAGGTGTTCATGGAATATTTGGATAAGTTTGTGGTAGTGTTTATTGATGATATACTGGTATTTTCCAAGACAGAGGTAGAGCATGCTGAACATTTGAGGTTGGTATTGCAGAAACTTAGAGAGCATAAACTGTATGCGAAGCGAAGTAAATGTGAGTTTTGGTTGAAGGAAGTTTCTTTCCTTGGTCATATTGTTTCTAATGGAGGGATATCAGTGGATCCAGGTAAAGTAAAGGATGTATTAAATTGGAAACCACCTATTGATGTTAGCGAGATTCGTAGTTTCTTGGGATTAGCTGGATATTACAGACGGTTCATTGAAGGGTTTTCTAAACTTGCTAAACCTATGACATCTCTGTTAGAGAAGAATGCCAAGTTTGTGTGGTCAGATAAATGTCAAGCTAGTTTTGAGGAGTTGAAAAAGAGGTTGACTACAGCGCCTGTTTTGGTTTTGCCAGATTTGAGTAAGAAGTTTTCTATTTATTGTGATGCTTCTCGTCAAGGTTTGGGATGTGTTCTTATGCAAGAAGGCAGAGTTGTGGCTTATGCATCTAGGCAGTTGAGAAAGCATGAGTTGAATTATCCTACACATGATTTGGAGTTAGCAGCTGTAGTTCATGCTTTAAAGATTTGGAGACATTATTTGATTGGACATAAGAGTGATATATACACTGATCATAAGAGTTTGAAGTATATTTTCACTCAGTCAGATCTGAATTTGAGGCAACGCAGATGGTTAGAGTTGATTAAGGATTATGATATTGAGATACACTATCATCCTGGTAAGGCTAATGTAGTAGCTGATGCTCTTAGTAGGAAAAGCTATGTTAATGAGATACAGACATTGACTATGACTAGTGAGTTATGTGCTGAATTTGAATATTTGAATTTGGGAATTGTTACTAATACAATGGAATTAGTGATAGAGCCTACCTTAGAGCAAGAAATTTACAAGGGGCAGTTGAAGGATGAGAAACTAAAGAAGATAGCGGAAGATATAGTGATTGGTAAGTCACCAGGCTTTCGAATGGATGATAATGGAATTTTGTGGTTTGGAAAGAGGCTGTGTGTACCTGAGGATCAAACTGTTAGACAGGCAATTCTTCGCGAAGCTCATGAGTCAGCTTATTCTATTCATCCTGGTAGTACTAAGATGTATTTGGATCTGAAACAGAAATATTGGTGGGTTGGATTAAAGCGAGATGTGGCTGAGTATGTGGCATTGTGTGACACTTGTCAGAGAGTGAAAGCAGAGCATCAAAGACCTGCTGGATTGTTACAACCAATGAAGATTCCTGAATGGAAGTGGGAGGAAGTTGGTATGGATTTTATAGTAGGGTTACCTCGTACTCAGAAAGGTTATGACTCTATTTGGGTGATAGTAGATCGGTTAACCAAAGTTGCTCATTTTATACCAGTTAAGACTATTTACCATGGACCAAAATTGGCATAGTTGTATATGGAGAGAATAGTCTGTTTGCATGGAGTACCAAAGAAGATTGTATCTGATCGAGGATCGCAGTTTACGTCGCATTTTTGGAAAGCTGTGCATGAATCATTGGGAACGAAATTAAATTTTAGTACAGCATATCATCCACAGACAGATGGACAGACTGAAAGGACCAACCAGGTATTAGAGGATATGTTGAGAGCTTGTGCATTGCAATATGGAACTAGTTGGGATAAGAGTTTGCCTTATGCAGAATTTTCTTACAATAACAGTTATCAGCAGAGTCTTAAGATGGCACCGTTTGAAGCTTTGTATGGACGTAAGTGTAGAACTCCATTGTTTTGGGATCAGACGGGTGAATCTCAGGTGTTTGGTACAGATGTTCTTAGAAACGCAGAAGATCAAGTGCGAGTGATTCGTGAGAATTTGAGAGTAGCACAGTCTCGTCAGAAGAGTTATGCTGACAATAGAAGAAGAGATTTAGTTTTTGAGGTAGGTGATTATGTCTATTTGAAGGTGTCACCTATGAGAAGTGTGAAGAGGTTTAACATGAAAGGTAAACTAGCACCAAGGTATGTTGGACCATTTAAAGTTATTACTAGACGTGGGGAAGTTGCTTATCAATTAGAGTTGCCTGAGAATTTATCTGGAGTACATGATGTGTTTCATGTTTCACAACTTAAGAAGTGTTTGCGTGTGTCTGAGGAGCAGATACCTTTAGAAGAGTTGACTGTTAAGGAAGATCTTACATATGAAGAGTTTCCGATCAAGATTTTAGAAACTGCTGAGAGAGTTACTCGAAGTCGGATTATTAAGATGTGTAAAGTGCAGTGGAATCGATATTCAGAGGCAGAGGCAACTTGGGAAAGAGAGGATGAATTGAGAAAATCATATCCGCGGTTATTTGAGTAAGCAGTTCAATCTCGAGGACGAGATTCTTTTAAGGGGGGTAGAATTTGTAACACCCAAATTTTAGGAGTAACAAATTTTAAATAATTTAGAGAAAGGGAATTAAAATTTTTAAGAAAATATTTAGTGTTGCATTCATGCTGTCGCATTTATTCTATTATGTGGTGTGGATTTATTTTATTTTATTTGGCTTAGAAAATTTTATTTGAGATACTTTTGAAAATAAGCAAATAAAGAAAAGAAGAAAGAAAGAAAAAAACATTACCTTCCGTTGTGGCCGACGGCCCGTTCGGACGGCCTTTCTTTCCTCCGCGCCTGCCCGCGTGGGCCGTGCAGCGCCCAGCGCCGCAGCGGCCCAGCAGCCGAGCCCGACCGCGCGCGTTGTTCTCTCGGGTGACGCTGACGAACCGGGCCCCCTTGTCAGCGCCCTCTTCCACCTCCGGTTCGTGGCCGAGACGGACACCATCCCGGTAGATTCCGATTTCTTCATCTTCAATGACTTGGACCGCAAGCTGTGCATCCCTATAAGATCGTGATGACCCCCGCGTTCCGTTTTTCAACTAAAACGATAGGCTAGCCACGGGAAATTAAGCTCTAGGGTTAGGGCATAGCCGACTTTCTCGGTTGGGCACGGGTGAGGCTTTCGGGTGATTGGAGGTCAATTTCTTGGTTTGGGTAAGTTTGTTGTCTCCTCCTCTTCCTTCCAATGCTTTCTATTGGAGCTTTTGTGCGTTGTATCGGAGAATTGGAGCTCACCGGGGCCGGCCATGGCGCTACTGTTTTCTCCTTGCCGCGCTCTCTTCTCGGTCCGTCGTAGCCTTCCAAAACCGTCTAGGATAGATCGGGTTCACCTTCTCTTTCGAGTTGAGTTGATGGCGGGTTGAATGGTGGTCGGAAAAGGCGGAGCCGAAGCTCTCCGGCGGGCTCATGGCGCCGGCAATGGCGGCCACCGGCCGTACTTGATAGGGATGGCCGGATTTTTCACTGTGCACTTGATGATGAACACGAGCCGTCCGTTCTCAGATGGACGCACGAGATTAGAAGATACCCCTTCGCGGGTAAAATTGATAAAGAGCCCCTAGACTTTTTCAGATTAGAACCTGCAGTCCTTAGCGTATTGTCTGAAATACGTTTTCGTGTTTTGAAAGCGTATTTTCTCCCGGATAAGTCAAAAATACGTTTTCAGGTATTTACAGTTTTGCCACTAGGATTGTTTTGGTCATAAAATCTTCGTTTTAACTCCGATTTGATCCGTTCAAATTGCGTTAGGTTCGTATTTGCGAGCTCTACATGTTAGTGTAGTTGTACAGTTAGTTTTGATAATTTATTTTTCGAGGTTATAATTAAGTATTTATTTATCTATAGGAAATCTTAGAAAATTCATAACTTTCACGTTTTAACTCCGAATTTGGTGATCTTTGCGTCTGTGTGATCGTAGAAACGTGTAGAAGAGTTTTATAAGCTTTTATTACTGTTTTGCTACTGTTGGTGTACTGTTCTAATTATATCTCTTTGTTTGCTTCGTGTATGTTTGATTGGATGCATGTGTGTTGTTGATTGATGATCGAATATAGAAGGTGAGCAGTATTTGGACGATTCGGAGTATTACTTTGAGCCAAGTCAGAAGTATCACTTGGAGAGCTTTGATCAAGGCAAGTATAACACAGGACTATCCTTGTTACCTATACATTGAATTATCATACATATGCATGTGCTTACCTTGACAACTTTAGAGATTATAACTTAGTGATTGTTATCTTGATTCCTTGTCAACCTTGGGAATGCATATGGGTAGCTACTGCTAGTGCTTAAACTAAGAACAATGATCTTGTAATTTGATTAATGGATTAAGCAATCAACTATTAAGATGATTTTATTATTGTTAAAAGGGGGCTAGAGCTTGTGTATTATTTTGATGCTCTGGTTTCTCTCCATAAGGACTTATCTGTAAGTGATAACCGGGATATACAGTACAGCTGTGAGGGCTATATGGCTCTGGCTTTAGTTGTTCAAGAGACCTTTTCTAGCTTGTTAGAGGTTACCTTAAATGGCGTAAGAATGGCTTGCCATGTTGGGTGTAGTCCGAGCCCCTGGCCTAGTGTGTATAGGCTGCGGTTGTTGTGCCACAGGGAAGGGGGGTTCTACATCTGCCTGCCGAGTGAAATCTAATGGCCCTAACTTGTTAGACGAACTTTTGAGTGGCTTTATATGGTTCTCGGGTGTTTGGGCTTGATCTCCCCACTCATTTGGAAATCATGACTTACAGTGAAAGTGTACACCTCTGCGCAGAGTTAAAAACTGGTATACTAGCCGTGCTCACGGATACGAGCGGCCTTGGGGATTCTTATGGAATAGTTGATCATAACTGTTATATCATGCTTAATTATTGTTGATTATTATTATGCTCATGTTAATGCTATTCATTATCCTTATTACAATTGATCATTGGTTCTCTAATGGGAAGTGGTTTATCTTGATGCTACTCAATTGCTAATATATGATTAAAAAGCTAAACGCAGTTAAACAGTGTCTAGCCTTTTTGAGCCTCATGAACCCTGTGTTATATTTGTGGAGTTCGACATGAACTCACTCTTGCTATTTCCACCATAACAGATGAAGATATAGAGGAAGATTATCGGAATGAGTACTAGTCTTGGTGTCAACCAGTCAACCGTGTCCCTGTGTGGAGTTTCCGCTGAAGAATTACTATTAGTTATTATTACCTAACGTTCAAGACTATGTCTTAAATACTTATTCGTTATGTAATAAGCACTGTGATGATACTTTGTAATTTGTCAACTTATGTGTGCGACTGTTTCCTGGGGCGCACATGAGTCTTTTATGCATCCTATTTTTGTCCTTGAAAATGGGTGTGACAGAGGGCAACGAGAGAGAAGAGGAGCCAAAAATACCAGCGTCGCTCGGCTGAGCACAAAAGCGGCGCGGCCGTGCCGGTGGAATGTACGTGGAGCAAGAAGATAAGGCCGTGCTCTTTTTTTTCCGTAGCCAATTGGTAGGATAGTGTGCGGTTCGATTTTTCCATTTTTTAAAACCTTTCCCCTGTAGCTAAACTGGTCAGCCAAACTAAACATTGATACATCCTCTTTCTTTTCTTCCTCTTAATAATACGATCTTTGAATTTTCTCTATTTTTATATACGTACACACACAGGGGCGGATCTACAGGGGGGCTAGGGGGCTCCAGCCCCCCCTACAGCTGATGTGTCAATGGAAAATGGGGAGGGTGAGGGAGAAGAAGTGGTGGAGGAAAGAAAAAAAATGGAGAGAAAGAGAGGAAGAAGAAGAAGAAACCAGCCCCCTGAGCCCCATGAAAGTTCTGCCATTGGAACTTAGGAAGGAGATGTTGAACACTAGACAGAGGTTAAAGACGAAGATCGAGCTAGCCATAAAGTTCAGCCCCCCTAGGATTTTGTCCTAGATCCGCCACTGTACACACAGCATGTTTAGGTAATTCTAAAATAAATTAGTTAGATTGTATCTTGATTAAAATACGTACACACAGATGATTTCCTACCATGCTAGCACTATATGTGATATACATATCCATACTTAATATTAAAACACAGCATGTTTAGGTAATTCTAAAATAAATTAATTAGATTGTATCTTGATTAAAATCTTCAAAATCTCTCTTGAACGTGCTAGAATAAATTAGAGTGTATAACATATTAACATGATCATTGATTAATATCTTCAAGTCTCTCGCACACAGATTAACATCTTCAAGTCTCTTGCACACATAAGAGTTAGTGTAGCATGCGTCCACAGTCAGTCAAGGTGACCGAGTCTAAGAGAAATTAAAATGCATGGCGTGATCATTAGATAGATGTCCAAGCCATTAGTTCCAATACAAGTTATAAAAGTGTGCATTCAGATATTCTAAATTGAATAGAAACACAAGACTAATCTCAATTCTCAAGTTATTTTTATTCCCGTTGCAACGCACGGGCATATTTGCTAGTATTAAAAATTTGTGGAAATTTTAGTGCCTATAAAATTTATCGAACTTACTTATCTTTGCATGCTTTCACTTTATTGTTCATTTTGTTATATCCATACTCTATAATCTCTATCTGGTTAAGATAAACTTATTAATAACTTGAATAACTTATCTCAAGAGAAGAGTTTTTTAATTGATGATATCCATATCATTAGATCTTAGGAGACAATAACTAATAAAAATTACATATATTAAGTATTTTTTCTCTTTATACTAATGTTCTAAAATAATAGGTATAATAGGTACTCTATAGTCTATAGTCTATATCAGTGGTGATAATCTATTAATTATTGATTTTTAAGTATTTTTCATCCATATCCATTGGTTTTTTGCTTTACATAGCACCTGAATTTCGATTGTTTGTCCCAAATTTTGAGCTTATTAATTGATACAACAACTATTATTTACATTGGTGATTATAGTCTACCAATTTGATGGCAAAATGTTTTAGATATTTGTAAGAATTTTAGGATCTATATTTTTTATTTCTAGCGATTTCATGAGTAATAATTTGTAGGATTAATATTTTTTAGCACGATATGTATTTAGTTGAAACATAAAACTAAAGTATATAAACTTTTATTTCGTCCCGTTATGTGATATCATAAAAATCTATATTTTAACTTTTAGCTTTTGATCTAGTTGTTATAATATTTTATACACATGTTAAATTGAAATTCTAATGCTTATTGCATCGTTTATTCAAAATTTCATTTTTTAAATAAAAGAATACTCTAGGTCCTAGGCTACCCTCTTAGTTCATACAATGGCATAAATAGTTGTTTGAGCATGCACCATGGCAATAAAAATTTTGTATTTATTATATTGTATTAGTATTGTTTTCTCAAACAAATAATGATTGAAATTAAGTTACTAATATTCATATGATATAATGTTTCAATCAAATTGTTTAAACTTTTTCAAGATAGCGACTTACAAAATTTATTATCATGAGTACTAATATAACTTAAAGTGAATAGTAAGTGTCAATACTATGTGGTTTGCTATGGATATTTTTCCACGATTGATAAGCTTATAAAATAAATATTTATCCTAATGTATACCTATTTCCTTAGTCTATGCTGTGGAACATAGCTTTGTGCATTGTTTTAACTTAATATTGGCAGAAGTGTGTATTTCAAATAGCTTTGTGCATATATTGTACTTATGGATGTTGAATTATTTTTTCATAATAGCTTATCTTAGCATTTACATGTAGATTTGAGATATTTTTGTTATTTTTTTATAATGGTTGAGATGGATAATTTAGGTACAAATTATATTGGTATATATTACATTACATTACATTATATTATATTTTGTAATGCCAGGTATGGATAGTTTGAATGCAAACTTAGGGTTCAAAGCATTATCTTTCGTAATGATAGAGGTGGACAATTTATAAAAAAAGTATTATGGGATCACTTTAATTATATTTTATAATTGTCGAGGTTTGAGTTTTTCAATATAGGCTTTATTGATAACTCCATGGATCATATGGTCCCCCAATTTTTAGCAGCATTAACATGTAAAATTGAAATAATCTAATGACATTATTATTAAAGTGAACCAAACAATATACCTGATGGAAAGTAAGGATTATATCAAGACTCTTTTGTTTGAAGTAATTGTCACACCCAGTTTTAAAGAACAAAACCAGCCATAAGTGTGTTCAGGAAGTCCACACATACAACAATAGATTGAAAATATCAAAAACAATGTTATTTAATAGCGTATACATAGTTATATCATCACTTACATCAAAGTATAGCGGAACGGTTGCTGATCTTGTCTGCAGGCTTCACCTTCACAGGGAATGGCTAACGGGGGGTAACATACGCCTAGCACTCCTCAGAAACTTAACCCAGCTTCACCTTCTGTTACCCATCCGGGATTTTTATCCAAGTAATTGAAAACTAAAGCAAGCGTAAGCAAACCACTGCTTAACAAGCATAATATGAGGGAATGAAGGCTCAAATGGTTTGACACGGCTGAACTGCGGTAAGTAATTTTAGTACATCAAGTTTTAACATTAAAGCCTGAGTTGCTAAATTATGCTTAAGCTCCATTCCCACATAATCATAAATAATGGCAATATGACAATAATGATTAAACATGAGCATCATCATCCAAGAATAACAATAAGAACCAATGATTTTGTGAGTTTTCCGAGCCGCTCGTGACCGTGAGCACGGCTGTTATAACAGTTTTACACTCTACAGAGGTTGTATATCTTTATCTATGAGCCGTGATTTACCTTTTCGCCTGAGGTGATCAACCTTTTGACCCACTTCTAAGGAAGGTCGGCAGGGTTCACTATGAAGCCTTTCAAAGGTTCGTCTAACGAGATAGGGCCGCTAGAATTCCTCGGCAGGCAGATATAGGAACCCCCTTTCAAATGGCACAATTCCTTCATGGCTATACACATAAGAATAGGGGTTGTCCTATACCCAAAGTGGCAAGCCCCTTTTACGCCATAAAGGTAACCTCTATCGAGCTAGAAAAGGTCCTCATACTGAGCTAAAGCCAGAGCCATGTAGCCCTCATGGTTGTACTGTAAGTCCTAGCTTTTGCCGACAGATAAGTCCTAATGATTCCATGTTGCTAAAAAATCACATTTTAATCATCATTTCATATGCCATTCGTTAACATTAAGGAACTTTCATCATTAAGTAGAGCAACTAGCAAATCTATCCATATGCATAAACCCCATAGATATCAAGGATCAAGATAACAATTTGCTACGATAAAATCATTAACGGTTGATCAAATTAGACACATGCATGGATGTAGTGGCATTAATGATGAATAGGTATCAAGGAAAGCCTCATATTATACTTGCCTTAAACTTGCTTCTCTTCCAAAATAACTCCCTTAGAGAACCTTCAGTTATCTTCTGGTCTTCCGATCTCCAGCTCTCTTCTACTCACAGATCGTAGCGACCAAGCACACCACCAATCATACAAGCAAACAAATAGAGAAAACTAAGAGCAGTACACCACCCAAGAGAAAACAACATTCTAAAAGAAAGCTAGTGCTATGGTCACGAGATGACAAGAAATGCTAAAGGAGAAACTATCATTAAAAAAATGACAACGAGAGTTCTGTATTATAAGAAAAATAAACAACTACAAGCTTGATTTTTTTTGTTAAGCAAAATCATGAGAAAGTTGTCAATTCAGATTAGACAAATCATATTTAAACTAAAAAACCGAGTTAAAGCTAATAATATTTTACTTATAAATAAAGTTATCGCATAATTCATTATAAGCAAGTTAAACATTAACTTTGCAAAAGAAATAAGTTTGTCAAAGTATCTATTCGTACTTATCACATATGCAGCGTGTTTAACTAAGCAACTTATAATTTATAAAACAAATTAAGGTTATCAATCAATTAATCACATTAACATTTCATATATACATCATTGAGATATAAAACCTAGATTGTTTTTAATTTAGAAAAGCAGTCACATGCATATTTAATCCAATTAATATTTAACTATATAATATAAAATCATGTGGCATGAAATACGTTAGAACTAAATGCAGATTACGTCGACACGAATCTAACTCAACTTGAACTGCTTGAAACGGGATTAAACGAGTAAATGATGGAGATTAAACGATCCAGTGGCAAACTCGTAAATTGTACATTCTTCTACCTTGGAGCATGCTCGTACAGAACAGCAATAGTCATGGGAGGCTGCGGTGATCCTCCACGTACGTAAGGGAGGGGACCTTGGCCAGGCCGGGCTGGCCGGCGACGCGGCGGTGCCAGACCGAGGCGCATCCAGGCTGGGCAGACGGGGTCGGGCTGGCCCGCACGACCGCACAAGGCCGTCGGCGGTCTGCCCTGTCCGAGCAGTGCTGCTGCTCCCGCTCACGGGACAGGGGGCCAGGGCGCGGTCCGACGGCGGCGCGCAGTGCGAGGGCGCAGCTGGCCCGAAGACGGCCGGTGGCACACATGAAACTAGCTTTGGCCCGAAACGGAGAAGAAAGAGTGCCGGCCATGGTGAACCTCGCTGGAAAATGCAGCAGAAAAAGGAAAACAAGAGAAGAGGTCAAACGGTGTTGGATTAATGCAAACAAGAACACTTCTTTGTAGAGAAGATCGAGGCGAACCTTCTGGTGGTGGTAGTTTTCGCCAGAGATGTCCGAGGTGACCGAAAAAGATCGCCGGAGAGTTCATCGGAAACCTAACTAGTCCGAACTTCAGCGCTACATCTGGGAGGCTACGAGTGGCGGTTGCGAAAATGGATTATACTTTGGAAAAGAGCGCGTCGAGGAGAGGACCAGCGTATATATAGACGTAAGGTTTTGGGTTGCTGAAAAAAGAGGTATTTTTCTAATTTCGGAAATTCCAGAAATTAATTTTCTGTTAAAAACAATTTCAGAAAAAGCAGAAATCGTTTTGAATTCCTGAAAAATATATCTAAAATTCTGAAAATTGAAGGAAAACTTAGAAAGATAGTTTGAGAGACGATGAATCCAAATAAAGTATATAGAGCTCATGAAAAGGTATTTTAGAGCATCCGAAAATTGAATTAAGCTCTAGGAAAAATAAGAAAAAGCCCCGAAAAAGACCGAAGAATTCCCGGGAAGGATAGGATGACGTCTAAACGTGTTTTTGAAATTTACGACACACAAAAACACAACAAACAAGCAACAAAGAAGTACCACATCAACAAAAGCCCGTCAAATTAATTTACAAAATTTGGAAAACCGCATTTTTCTATATCTAAATTGTCAAAAACTTAAATTGACCTTTACAAGTTTTATACAAATATTTAAACTATTTAATTTATTTAATGTTGTGTATTCACAACCCAAAATTAAAAATTTTAGGGTGTGACAGTAATCCATGACATTGAAATTAAAATGAAAATTACACCTGATGGTCAATAAGGATCATACCATATCAGGACTTATTTGTTCGCATATACTCTAATGACTCTTCCTTTGATTTTTTACAATTCTTTTCCATGTCTAATCTCACCTAAAGTTTTACTGACCATACCGAAACAATATAAAATGAACACAGAGACAAATTAAATTGTAATTATGGGATCTAGTAAGATGGCAGATGAGATCCTAACAGATGGGCATGTTAAGTCTCGGGTTCAATGGTTCCCGAACAAAGAAGACCCCCCGACCGATCCCTTCAGGATCACCCGGGGGCTCAGAGGCTATGCCCATCGGGCACGCTCGCGCGCACCCTTTGGCAAAGAGATCCGATCGATCCTGACTTGACCGCAGCCTCCGCCTGGGGCTCGGGGGCTTCCCGAGCCTTGGGTTCCCGATCTATGGCACATCCGAGCCTGGTCCTTGGATCCTACCCGGCTCACGAAGCCAGCCAAGACTCAGGCACAAGAAGACAAGCCCCAAGCTACCAATGCTCAGGGGCTCCCTGGCGTCGCTCCCGAGGCGTGGCCTTGCCAACTGCTCCTCCGACGGGGTCACGTCCGGGGCCTGACACAAGAAGACAAAGCTACCAAGAACCTCTGGGGGCTCGAGGGCTTCCGGGCGCACGCGTCAGCCCCTGGAGCTGGCCTCCTTCGCTACCAAGAAGACTCCATAAGGTCACACCTAGGGGTGGCCGGTCCAAGCTGATACAGCCTGATACATAGAGTGTTAGAACAAAGCAGCCGAACGACGCCCAAAGCTTCTTCGGTTCCGCAACACTGCCACAGTCCATGGCACACAACTACAAGGCCCTCCTGGACTCCGGCGCATGTAGAATGTAGACCAGAACCCCCAAACTGCCGTGTACCCGACCTATCTCGTTATATAAGGGATAAGGTCGGACTTAGGAGGGGAGAGGATCCCAATTGATCACCAGACACTCCATTCCATTCCGTTCGCCCCTGCTCTGCACCGAGAGCAAGGCAACCTAGAGTGGGGCACCGAGAGCTCCTCCACCACATTCCATCGTCTTCCTCCTCTCTGACGAGGGGAAAGGCTCCACCGGTGGTGAGGCAACCTTAGGCATATTACCAAGCTAACCTCCTACCAAATCTCTTTCTTTACACTCTATTGTAACCTCCCTATTTTGGGTGCTCTTGAGTATAAGGATCATCAGCTGCTGGACGTAGAGACCGAATTGGCCCGAACCAGGATAAACTGTTGCGTCTTCTCTACGTGATTCTTGTGTTCCTAACTCCACCTGAGCCACCGGAGACCCTACTCTAACACCGACTCAACAACATGCTTGCTGCGGTTTTGACCCGGTGACAGCTGGCGCGCCAGGTAGGGGGCAGCGTCAAGTGCGATTCTGACTCTACAGTGGCTAGACCCACTCGCCTCGTCATTGGAGCAAGCGGCGTCGCCATAAACGGCGGTGTCTTCTTCCCCGGCGAGTTCTCCGTCGTGGCCGATGCCTTTGCTCCAGGCTAGGTCCTCAACTTTGGGACCTTGGCCTATGTCGCCGACTTCTATAGCGAGCTTCATCTACTCCATGGGGCCATGCCAACGGGCAACGAGCCCCGTCGTCGCCCCTTCACTAGGGCGCTTGAGAGCAGATCTCGAGGTCCTGGCTAGCCAGATCTAGCACAGTCTAGGCCCGAGCCCCACCGTGTCAGAACGCCGCCAGATGTTCTACATGCTAGCCAGCGTTCACCACCGGCGAGACGCTCTTGTCGCCTAACCTCTTCTGGTACAACCTCCCGGATCTGCACTTTGGGGTTCGAAGTGTGGCGGAATCCTTCTAGGCAGAGCCCAATCATCTCCGATGCAGCGGGGACCCATGCCACCTCGCTGTGCACCTTCTTTAGGACTCTCCAGGAAGCTGGTCCGTGGGTCACTCCAGCGATGTCAGGCGTGACACGACACCTCGCGAGCATCATCATGTCGGCGGCAAGGCCCCACGCTAGGGAAGCACATGGGCTCGCGCTGCTGGACTAGAGTCCCGACTACCACGTCGACTGCCCCGGGGAGGGGACGAGCCACCTACAAGCGTGACACACAGACCTGGAGGCCACCATGGTGGAGTGCAAGCTCCAAAAGTGGAAACTTGTGTGATGACACTACCCGTGGCCCCCCGAGGGTGACGACGACGGCCGCACTGAGGCCCCTAGGGCCCATGATGACAGATGGGGAAGAAGAGGTGACGCCAACACCTGGTCCATCTCACTCTCGGATAGCGTTCAGCACACGCAGCGGCAGTAGCGGCTTAGCAAGTCCCTCCACCCAGGCATCTAGTCCCCCAAGAGGAGCCAGCCCAGTCAAGGGGAGCTTCGACCCTTCCCCCATAAGGGAAGACATTCGCCAAGCTGATCTCCCGAGGGGCCAACGTCGGATCCAAGCCATGACGCCACCGCCTCTACCCTCTGCCGAGCAATCCAGGAGAAGGGCAGAAAGCTACGTAATTCTCTCTCTTTGTTTCTTGCATTTCATTTCCCTAGGCTAAATATTGAGCTCGCTTTTTGTTCATTGCTAATCCCCCTCCTTCGAGTAAGCGCGAAGTGCCGCCCGCACACCGCTTGCCAAGCCAACATGACCTCCTCCCAGTCTATTTGCGTCTCTCGGCTCCCCCGACCTAGTGCCAACACCTGTGCGCCATCAAAAGGGGTCACAAACCCTGGCCACCCATGACATGACCAAGGATCTCAAGGGAAATGAGACCCCAAATACCGATCGAAGGGGGAGGGGGCCGGCTGCGCCCGAGAAGCAGAAAAATAGGGGCGGCAAAGAAATGGCAAACAAATGAACTTAATATTTACAAAAACATTAGATTGTTTTGGGGACATCACCCCACTGTTTAGCCACAGGGCACACACTGGTTGATCTTTCTTCACTCACAGGCACGGGTGGGGAGGCACAGCTCGCGACCGTCACCCTTTGCGGTTCGGCAAAGGACTGCGGAGGACCACATCTAGTGGGGTGATTGCCAGGATGGCATCGGTGGCTTCCTCTAGGTGGGGCATTAGGAGCGCCATGTCGGTGTCATCTGTGTTCTTGGGGAGCCCCTCCGCCACTCACCGACATCCACCAGGCCACGAAAGCATAAGTGCACTACAGCCAACGCGAAGGCCACCCCCTGCCGGATGCCATCCTCCATAGCCTCACGGAAGCGCACTGGCGTGGCACGGAGGTGCTCATTCACCTCCCTTGCGTTGTTGCATACCCCCCACGTGATGAGGACATGACACCATCAGATACAACCATTGATTATAAGGTGTGGTCGTTCCTACATTTGCATAGTGAGTTTAGATACAATTCACTTAGTTCCACATGTACATGTCATTATTTGATTGTAGGTACAAATGTGTCTCAAAGTATAAGTTCATCAAAGTTGAACTTTCAGTTCGTCGGCAGCCCGACAGTGCTTTATTGGAAAGGCCATAACTCATCCATTCGGAGTGTAATCGAGGTCAATGAGCACTTAGTGGTGATAAGCTTTCAAATAGATCTAGTCCCACCTCAATATCACATCGGCAAGACCTCTAAATCATCGAGACATTCTGCTGCTATTTCTGTCGGGTGCTACGACGTCGTCACGGGCTTGTTATTCACACTTAGGACCTAGGCCCAAGTTGGAGCATGCCCCAAGAAGATGGAGAACAACTAAGAGATGCCCAAGGACATCCTTCTCCTTATCCACCACCTTAGGAGGCAAGCAAGGGCATCCAAGCCAAGTTGGAGGCCCAATCCAAGTCAAGTTCGAGTCCATCTCGGGCTCTAGGAGCAGCATGTAGTAAAACAGACGCCCAGGTCGCATACGAACTCCATTTTTGACGATCCACATATGGATAGAAAGATAATTTGATAATAAAATCAATGGAAGTGGCTGGTCTCACATCAAAATACCTTCAGAATCAACAGGAATCGTTGAAATAAGTTGATGTCCCGAATCTGTCAGGGCGCTGCGTCACCGTCTTTTGGGCCATTTGGGCCTTGTAATGTGTCGGAACTCCTTAGGACACGAGTAGGGGTCCTTGGACGTCTCTTAGGCTATATAATCAGTAGCCACCACCTATGTTAGGGTTTGGGTTTCGCTTAAGATCAATCTGTCATTGAATAGTCACCATTATCAGTTTATGAGATCCCAACTTCTAGTGCTTAATCATATATCCGCAATTGTCACTTTATTTGAGTTGCGTCTTATCATGTTCTTGCTTGTGTTCTTTGATTCAAAGCAGAGATTAGCCTTCGTGGCATGGTCAACCAGAGTGTGACATGGTTGATAACCAGAGGAGATGTGGTGCTAAGGATGCAAGGTTCGGGTCTTTATGATCTGAAGCCGGATTGATGTGTCGCTCTCCGATCAAATTGATAGTTATCTTGAACCTAACAGAATATCAGAAATCATGTCCCCATCAAGAATCATGTCCCCATCACCATCGGTAGATGGTGTGGTAGGCTCCTAGGACTGTGACACAAAGCTCCCTCGACTCTGTGCCCTAGAACTCAAGGAGGGCTCGTAGCCTGCCCTCCTCCTCCTAGGACCCCTGAAGCTCCTCTGTCAAGCGACAGACCACCTCCCTTGACCCTGCACCAACAAAGACAAGGGCATCAAGGGTGGACATCGCAAACACGGCCCACAGGCCGGGACTGGTGGGAAGCAAGAAGGAAAGGGAACGACCCGTACCTTTGAGCTCCTCCCATAGACAGGCCACCTCCGCCTACGCCGTGTCGCGAACGTTCTCCGCTGTCGCCACCGCTAGCCCTCCGCAACCTCCCTCTAGACATCCTCGATGGCCCTGAGGACATCCTCCCGGTCCTTCCGCAGTGCCTTAATAGCCGCCACCGAGAGAGTGACCGAGGTGCCATGGGAGAGCGCCCCGGTGAAGGAGCGCGCCGGCCTGATCTAGCCACCGATGGAGAAGATGACAACAAGCGAGCCTGGTGTCAGGGAGGCTTGACGCCGCTCATGGAACCAACCTCGACAAACATCCTGTCGAGCAAGCCCCTACACGCGATGAGTACACCAATGTCAAAAGCAGCAATGAAGATGGAGAGAAGCAAGTTTGACTCCTACCTATCCCTCTGAGGGGATGACGGACGAGGTGGACTCCACCCATGACTGGCGGGACTCCTCTGGCACCTCTGGGACCCTCCGCTGACCTCCACCGTGTGGAGCGCTGAAGCCGAGATCACCATCGGGGCCAGAGCCGCTGCTGGATTGGGGGCTGCCGCCGGAGCCAGAGCCGCCACTAGAGGCTGACCGAATGCTAGTATGGGTGACACTAGTGTCCCCATTGGGGGTATTGCCATCCATGTCCACTCCACCCTAGAAGGCGGAGCCGGGGGCTCCAACACCATCTCAGCGAACGGTTGGTCCGCTAGAGGATGATCGGCGCTGAAGGGGGAGGGCCGACTCCCGCCCTAGGTAGTTCGTGCCAACCGCCTTGAGCATTAGCACTCAGAGCAGCCCCTCTAAGATGGGGTAGGTAAACTCCATCATCGGGTCAGTGATCCCTAGGTGTAGCCACAACGGATGCACCCGCTCCCTCAATGGGAGGATCCAACGATGGATGAACGTTCGCACCGCCACCAGCCCGGTCAGCCCCTGCGCCCTCAGGACCTCGATAGCCCCTACAAGAGTAGGGACATCCACAGCCTCCTCCACCGTGGGGTATAGCCACCATGATTCCAGAGCGATGCCTCCTAGCCTCGCTGCCGCAAAAGAGGGTAGCACCGGGACCATGTTGGGGAGATAGAACCAGTTCTCCTGCCAGTTTGCTTGACCGTTGAACCTCGGCGGGCAGGCGAGGGCAAGGTACCAGCCAATAGCTTGCGGACACACCTAGATCCGAGCACCCCCCCATCGCCATGAATGCACCAGGAACTCCCACCTCCACAGCGTGAAATGGGGAGCGATCCCCAGGAATGCCCCGCATAGTGTGATGAAGGTCACGATGTGGAGGATCCCCTGCGGTGTCAGGTCCTGGAGGTGAAGGCCGTAGAAGAACAGAAGGCCCCGCACGAAGGGGGCAGGGGGAGGCCGAGCCCCATGAAACGATCCCAATTTCTACGAAGGGAAATCTACTCATACGAAGTATAACGTGATAGTCCCAGATGATCATTCCATCACATTATCCAAATCTCAGTCGATTACATAGTCATACATCGAATAATAGAGAGTACAATAGTGAGATTTACTCATTATTACATCGCCACTTGGTGGAATCACTCATCACATAGCATCTGGAACAGCATCAAAGTAGAATGACAATGGGCATGATCTTCATCTCCTCCAACACGAGCGTAGGGTGAGAACTCTAGTCCTCCCAACTGTCACCCTTGTAGTCATACTTGGTCTCAGAACCTGCCAAATATTTTTTTAGTATGATTTGTACTGGCCACTGGCTCCCACCCTATGCTTTGTGTTTGCTTTTTGGTAAGTGGAATGCATAGGGTAAATCAAATATACCTAAATATGGTTGTAGTTTTCCCATGCGAATAAGTCATATTTTAGTAATAATTCATCAAGTTTTAACCCATCTCATCCACACATCTCACCACACACACTCTCTCTCTAGGCGGCAATGACGACTCCCGCTCATGCCTTACCTCAATGGCCAAGCCAGAACCAACACCAAACCCAGGGGGAAGAGAAGAAAGGACACCTCTCACTAATCAAGTGAAGCATAGGTCATAGGAATGTCCATATCCGAGGACTCGGCTATACGTATAGGTCAATAACTCTACAAAGCTTGTACACCTAAAACCACAAGATCACCATCATTGACGGAGGCCCCCATCTAGGCTGATACCGGGCTACCTTCCAACTGGTGCGATACCACCCTACCACTCCGCCCTGGGCCACCCCGGAGTCCACCGAAACGCTAAGACTGTGAGATGTAGTACCGGGTCCCAGAGGTTACTACACTATCTTAGGAGGGTGTGGGTCCCACGCCCATACCTCCCTACACTATCACCTTCCAACCTAGTAGTAGTGGCACCGTCCTAGCTGGTCAGCATCTGTCCCCCGCCCATTTAGGAACGAGTGATGTGCACGTAGGGTCCTATGATCCGGTTCTCAAGACATACCAGTCCTTAAGGAAACCGGACAGGATATCTCCTCCTGGGGTTAATCAACACCTCGTGCTGTGGCGGCACCTGCATCTCGAGGCTTTAACCCACAAAGACACTCCACCCCAAGATCTAATTATCTTACCTGCACTCGCCACAGGTGCCTTTCGCAGGGAATGCCCAGGTCGCACCCCCCGGCACGACTCATCCCAATGACTCATTGTGAGATCCTGCCCAATCGACTTAACTCTCACCACACACCCAAGACGCACGCCAAGATCTCCTCGGTTGTTACCATATTATCGGCACCGCGTGCCTTAACCTCTCACATCCAGTATTCCACCAAGCATCACATCATAGATATAATTCATAGTAGAAACAGTTGTAAGTATGAAAGCGAGCATCTAGCCTAACAGCGGGTGTGCAAGGGTGTAGGTTGCGTCAAGATAATGGCCCAAAAGGAATTCTACCATGCAACCTATTATAGTTCATTTGCATAAAATAAATCACTAGCAGCTAAATTATATCGTGTCTAATAGGATTCTATGAGGTTGGGTGGAATGTGACACCTAGAAGGTCGTCTTCGAGGTCCTCAGTGTAGTCAGGGTCGTACTCCTCAGTCGACGACTCCTCCACGTCTGTCAAACGAGACACATAGCCACAATAAGTGACTCCTATAGATAAACACAAAGAAGCAACATAAATCCAAAAGATCCAAATGCACTCAAACATAAGCCTATGATGTAGAGCTTGATTTTAGAAAATTTTGGACTCTAGTTTTATATTTTTCTGAGCTCGTATGAATTTATTATGAATTTTCTAAGTTTTATTCATATTTGGAAAAAGAAAAAAAGGGTAGAATAAATCTGGGCTTGACACATGGCAGCACGAAATTGGCCAAAGGCTTGCGGTGGCTGACAGGTGGGTCCAGGGTCAACGTCAACGCTGACTGGGCTCGGACTGGGCTACGATGGGCTGGGCCAGCCCGGACATGTGTTGACTACTCAGGCGACCGCGTGGCGTGTGCGGGCCTCTACTGGGCTTGGCCCACGGGGTTAGTCCATGGTGGACCGTTGCTTCACGCACCATGGTCCATAGGCTAGGTCCACCGTGGACTAGGGCTATGCGCAGGGCTAGTGCGGGCGGTGCTCGGTGCACTGGGTGCACAAGGGATTAGGCGAGGGAGCGGCTGCTCCTTTCCTCCCTTTTCCTCTATTTCTCGTGGCAGCACCCTTCCCAGGTAGCGAGCTCGTTCGACCGCGTGGTAGGGCGGCCTAGTGGAGCGGGTAAGGAGGTCTATGGCACCATGGAGTCACGGAGGACTCGATGGAGGGATAATGGCGGTGGCTTGGGGTCTTAGGCGGCCAGCGTGCACACAATGGCGACGGCGAGGTCTCCATGGTGGTGGCGAGGGGGATCTAATATGTCCTAGGGCCATCCAAGCATGCGACGAGGTCTGCGAGGTCATGGCGAATGTCTTCGGCCTCTCTGTATCCCACGAGGTGGCCGAAAAGTCTGGGAATGCCTGTGACATGGTGGCGCTCCAATGTGCGGCCACACCAACGAGGTGGATGCCATCGGCCGCTTCTGAGGCACTCTTCCTCCACCGGTGGGTGCGGTGCGTGTCCCTCAGTGAGGCGTAGCTTGCAGTGGGTTTCCTCCTACCTCTACTGGTCTACGGTGGCTGGGACAGGGCGTCGCCATGGTGGACTCTGGCCATGGCAAGCGCATGGGTGCGTGGCAAGGCACTGGTGTTCCTGAGCCGCTGTGGCTCGGCAAGGCCAGCCAACAGCTGGCGTACGTGTGTGCACATGCAAGCGGCATCGTGACGATAAAAAGACAGTGCCTTGGTCCTTCCAAAGCGAAGAATGCGATGGTGGCCAAGGCGTGGCCACGACGGCGAGCAGGGACAGCCAAACAGCTCACCGTGGTGGTGGGGAAGAAGGGCTAGCGGTGCTGGGTGAGCTGGTGTAGTGTTGAGGCGGTACGGTGCCATGCTAAGCAACTACACCGACGTAGCCATTCGACGCATTGTTCTCTGCTCTAGCAGCTCCTCCGCGGCGGTGAGTTGCTCTGGTGGGCTCGGCTCCTCCTTCCCTCCCCTTCTCTTCTCTTCTCCTCCTCTCCTCTGGGTTGGTGTGGTTGCTGTGGTGCCACAAAGTGGTGGCAGGGTTTGGGAAGGGTGCTAGGGCACCGGCTCAGCCATGGCTGGCGGTGGATGATGGGGACATGATTGGGGACACATGGAGGGCGATTAGAGCACTTAGGCTAGGGTTTTGGGTTCGGAGCAAGACCACGATCATCCAGGCGCTCCCGATTTTGAAACCTCGGCGGTCAAAAGGTGGCCGGGGCAGCATCAGCATGGCAGGGCCTTGGCGGCTAGCATCTATGCGATGGGGCTCCAGCTTAGGTAGGGTGGTGTGCCACGGATCATGGACGTGGCACCCATCCACATGTCGGTGCCCAATGGCCCGAAGATGGATGGCTGCGGGCAGCGGGGGACCAGGCGAGATGCTCTAGCGCTTGTGCTCTGCTCTGTTTGCAAAAGCAGAGGCGGGTGCAGGGGGAAGGGATGATAGGCGGGCCTCGCATGGTAGCGCCCATGGGGGAAGGCGACAGCGGCACATCGCAATGCGAGCGAGGGCAGGATGCTAGGCCGGTGTGGTGGCGCAGTCCGCTGCGGCGCTAGCACGCGCAGTGCGGCTGTTGGGCCAGCGAATGGGCCACTGCTGCTGCTCACTTGTGGGCGCACCCAAGGGCGAGCTCCGAGGTGGGCTGCTACTGCTGCCTGGGCTGCTTTGGCTTTTCCATTTCCTTTCCCATTTCTAACTTCACTAAGTCTTGGGCACCTATGTGTATATATATGTGTTGCCTGCATATATACACCCTAGTGGGGTCCATTAGAGGTCACCTAGGGTTTCAAAGGTACGAGCCAAGGATTGGTAACTTCACACACATAGCATTAATTATAAAAGTTGAATCGATTTTATTATCATCACATAAAATCAAGAAGAGGCAACTCACATGTGATTCAGATGCAAATGCCCAACCAAGCTAACATAGGATCTACTTGTGTAACTACAAGGTGGTTTCCTAGTATGCACACTCACCATGCATGGGTTTGTTTTAGAAAAAAATTTAAGTTGGGATTTTTTTGGTGTTTGAAAATCGAAGGTTGTTACACCCCAGGTAGTGGAAGGCGGTGAAGGAGACGATCTCCTCATTCCCGAGCATAGGCACTGGCTCGCTGATACCTGGAGGGCGCCAACCATCGACCAAGACCTCCTCCGATGCCAGCCCATCCTCCTCCATCCTCATGATCTCCGCCTCGGTGACCTCGGATGGCCCCCATTCCGCCATGGGAGCGAAGAAGGGAGCAAGTGACAGCAGGCGAGAATGCGGGAGCAGGAGAACTGAGGGTTGCAGGAAGAAGGAAGCTTTCACCAGAAGCAAAATGTAATTCCCCCTCTCTGACTTTTCATCTCTGCTTTTGTACTCCACAAACAGTGGCTGTGGCGCTCCCACGATCACACACGTGATCGTACGCGCGCGGTGGCAGTTGCCAGACCTGAGGCAGAGGCGAACCAAGCACTCCCTATTGGCCTAACCCTGTTGAGCTGCCACTTCACGGGACTTGGGGGATCTGGCTCTTCCCGAGCCCATCAGCTGTCATCGATGGCTCAGATCCGCATGCACCAAGCACTGCGGCTCCTCCTCAACCAGATCTGCTCCACGTGGCCCCCATATCCCATCTCCCAGATGAGACAGGACGGCATGGGGGCGCACACCTTAACTCCTCCACCAGGCACGACGGCCTAGACATCATCAACTGCCTGCGTAAGACATCAATGGATGGGACATGCAACCGACCCCCCAATCGATGAGCTTTCGGGTGGTGTATCCCCAAAAACCAACCAACTCCTCAGAGTTGGGTCGAGAGCCACTGAGTAGTGGGCCCAACGAGGGTCTCCCTCCGAGGCTCAGCGTGCTCCTCGCTCCCCGATCTATGGCTGCAGAGGGCCAGTCCCAGAAGGCCAGCTCGAGAGGATCAGGGCCTGTTACCGCAACCCTCAGAAGGGTGTGGCGCTTCAGATGGCCCTAAGCCAGAGCTTAGCGCTCTTGATCACCCGGCCCATGGCGGGCTCTGATCAATAAGGAGGGCGCCCCCAAGCCAACATTCGGCAACTCCTAAACGAGTTCGTCGAGCCCTCGCTCGAGTCGAAGACCCATGCGACATAGACTTGCAAAGGGATCAACATCATCTTCGCTCGGCCCCAACAGCCAAGCAACGCCCATCATATTGGAGAAGAAAGCCCCAAGTAGGGCATAGTGCTCTTGCCAGCGGAAGCCATCCCCGCCAAGGAGGGTTTGGTCACCAGAAGATCGAATTTAGCCCTTCGTTGCTGTCATGCCAGGTGAGACCACGAAGGGCTCGGGGGGCTCCTGAAAAGATCCTAACATATGGGTATGTTAAGCCTCAGGTCCAATGGTTCTCGAATGAAGAAGACCCCCCGACCAACCCCTTCAGGATCACCCGGGGGATCGAAGGCTATGCCCATCGGGCATGCTCACGTGCACCCTCTGGCAAAGAGACCCGGCCGAGCCTGGCTTAGCCGCAGCCTCGGCCTACTGCTCTGGGGCTTTTTCGAGCCTTAGGCTCCCAATCTACGACACATCCGAGCCAGCTCCTGCCTGGCTCATGACGCCAGCCAAGGCCCAGGCATAAGGAGACAAGCCCAAAGCTACCGATGCTTGGGGGCTCCCTGGCGTCGCTCCCTAGGTGTGGCCCTGCCAACTGCTCCTTTGACAAGGTCACGTCTGGGGCATGGCCCAAGAAGACAAAGCTTTCCCTTAGCCTCTGGGGGCTCAAGGGCTTCTAGACCTACACGTCAGCCCCTAGAGCCGACCTCCTTCCCTACCAAGAAGACTCCAAAAGATCACACCTGGGGGAGGACGGTCCAAGCCGACACAGCCTAACACGTAGAGTGTCAGAACAGAGCAGCTGGACAACCCTAAGGCTTCTTCGGCTCCACGACACTGCTACGGTCCACAGCGCACCGCTGCAAGGCTCTCCTGGACTTCGGCGCACATAGACAATAGACTAGAACCCCCAAACCGCTATGTACAAAACCTATCTCGTTATATAAGGGATAAGGTTGAACCTAGGAGGGGAGAGGATCCCAATTGATCACCAGACTCTCCATTCCATTCCGTCTGTCTCTGCTCTGCATTGAGAGCAAGGCAACCCAGAGAGGGGCACCGAGAGCTCCTCCACCGCATCCTGTCATCTCTCTCCTCTCCGACGAGGGGGAAGGCTCCACCGGCGGTGAGGCAACCTTATGATTAGCATCGAGCTAAACCCCTACCAAATCTCTTTCTTTACACTCTGTTGTAACCCTCCGACTTTGGGTGCTCTTGACTATAAGGATCATTAATTGTTGGACATAGGGACCGAATTGGTCCGAACCAGGATAAACCATTGTGTCTTCTTTGCGTGATTTTTGTATTCCTGAGTCCACCCGAGCCACCGGAGACCCGTACTCTGACACCGAACAACATGCTTGCCACGGTTTCGATCCCGCGACAATGGCCACACCTTTAATTAGTCTGCAGGTGCGTCCGGTGCCAGTGTTGATGTAGATGACGTGGACATCGGTGGCCTGCGTGTTCCTGTCTTACCCGTCTCTTATCCTTGCTTGACCTAGATGAGCCGTTGACTGGCACCGTGTTGAGTTGGCCTCATGTCGCTCTCCTCGGGACGTGGATGAAGTAGATGGCGGCTGCATTGACGAACACTTGCTCACGCTCGTCTTTCATATCCCCATGATGCTATCACACGCCCGGCCTTCCATCCCCTCAATGCATGGCTGAACGTCGACTTCCTCCATGCATACACTCACGTGCTTGATAGAAATTGTCACCTGGTTTGGTAGTTGATAGATTTTCTTGATACCTAGATTTCAGGCTATTTTTGACCAAGGCATAGTCCATCAGGCTGTCCTGTCACCGGCCGGAAGCCCTGACTTGATGGGATGGTGGTAGGGAAAAATAATGTTCTTAGAATGCACTATATTACAGGACAGAAGGAGTATAACTTAATTTCGACTTTAGGTTGGATTGGAAACTCTTGGAGATGCCCACCTGCTCTCTTGGTTCCAGGACTGGCTTGGTTGGGTAGGAAACTATTGGAGATGCCCAACCTGCTCTCTTGGTTCTAGGAGTAGCTTGGGCTATTGGTTCGGTGGCGAATCAGCACTTTCTTCCATGTTGTCTAATTCTATGTGATTATATATATTGACTTACGGATAACTTATAGGTACGGCCTTTTCTTTTCCCCAAAAGTAAATTAGGAAATTGAATACTTCCATTGTTTACGTAGAGATGCATGGATACATTACGTACCTTGATGACTGGCGCCTTGTAGTTGTACACTCATTTCTCGGTCTAACCTTGGTCGCAATTTGCCATTCGTGTATCTTGCTGATCTTGGAGGTCGTCAGGTCAATACATAGCCAGGGATGGAATCTTCAGATCAAGCATCTTAGTTTCTCCAGTAACGATCAACCGCTAGGAGGCAATGCATGGAAAATGATTCATCCAGGGGCCACCGCATGCCACCATGCAGAGATGTACACACATGTACCCAATTAGGATCTACTTTCTCCTGCACCTTGCAGTTGGGGACCTTGCCACCGCCCATGAGATAGATTTCTTCTGGCATATTATGATGAGTGCATGGCGGTGTGTGGCCTCCCAGTGCAGGCACGCACGACAGATCATATCTTTGCGCCTGTTAATTGCAATGACCGGCCTCATGGGGAGTTGCGGATGACGATGCCGGTCCACAGGCCTCACTGCACACAGATACAGACGATAGACCATGGCGTCAGCAGGCATTGCCGACTCGCTGGTACCAATCGGCTGCTTCTCGCACTTGAACTTTAGTTAGAGGTGTCACATACAGGTTAGTGTTTGGTTCCCCCATCCGATCCTGCTTGTCTCTCCACATGGATCCTCAAACTCTTGCAGGACTAATGCAGTCGTGAGATTCTGATGCACAGAGCCACCGGTCGACAATCTTGCCCGCACCTACAACGTCCACCTTGTTATCCAAGCGACCAGAACAGCGCGCTTCACCATCCGCAACATAGCTATATATTCACGAAGGCATCTTTGAATGGTTTGCATGTCGTGCACTGCTGGACGCTAGGGAGAGGAATGGGGGAAGCTTGCTGAAAGCGATGCCCTAGGTTAGATTAGATGGGTTCTCAGAAAACAAATGTCAAACACCATAATTACGTAGATTTTAAAATAATGGAATTATCTTTTTTCCTTTCTATCTATAACAATGGTAGAGGTGGATAATTTTTTTGAAAATAAAATAGATCTAATGGTCGTTAGAGCCTATAAATTTAATGGCTAGATGTTTTTGGTTAATGTGAGAATTTCTAAAATTTATCTTTTTTTCCTAGCATGTCTGCTGACAATTAATGTGGAGGCTCCGTTGAGGCCTCCAATTAGTAATAGTAAGTAAGATTACACTTCCATATAACAAGTCTATCTAAGAAATGCATTTGCAGGGCGATTGCACGGCCGTGTCTAGGTCAATATATACCACATGATTACAATACGACGGCTATTGAAGCATCGCAGTTAACAGGCGTAAATCATAGGACATTGTGGCTGCAGGAAAAGATGGAGATTCGCATGTGTTGCTGTCTGCATGGGCTCTCTTAACAAATTCGTTGTCAATTAATTGTAGCGATCAACCGATCGGTATGGCTAATAACTAGTAAGAGTGATTTAATTAACTGCTAATTAACAATGCCATTTGTCAACTCTAGGAATCAATCAATTTGCTCGATCGTTCACATGCTGCCTAGACCTAGTTTAGGTCGAGATGCTCAGCTGAGCTTGCTAGCTGTCGTATTTTTCTAAATCGCAGTGAGCTGGGTTCTAGCTAGGACCAGGCTATGCGGGATGCTACAGGTTCATCGTTTTTATTGGGGTGATGCTAAGTTGAACCTCATCTATTAATCCTCAGT
Source organism: Saccharum hybrid cultivar R570 (assembly GCA_038087645.1). Classification (NCBI taxonomy): domain Eukaryota; kingdom Viridiplantae; phylum Streptophyta; class Magnoliopsida; order Poales; family Poaceae; genus Saccharum; species Saccharum hybrid cultivar. Next base: position 6,050,876 of record JAQSUU010000743.1, on the reverse strand, counting down.
GCACAGGTTCCGGCCAACGATGAGCTGAAGAAGGACATCAATGAAGATTATGGTTGCAACGCAGTTAACAATTGACCATGAGACCATGACTAAGACATAAACTTAGTGCGTGGATGAGCTAGAACATACTAATCGTATGCTATCACACGCCCGGCTCTCGCGTGGGTGGATGGCAGCGACACGAGCGTACTTGGTGGCGTTCGTGGTGGCTCTCGCGTTTCTTTTCTTGGAGGGTGCGGCGGCGGCAGAGACTTCCGGGAGGTCGGTGCAGCAGCGGCAGGAGGTGCATAATCTCCTTCGGCGGCTCAACAAGCCTCATCTCGCAAACTTTGAGGTACAGATATATGTTGACACAATTGCTTGGTTCCTTTAGTCTCCTTGCCAAAGATTTTGGCTTGCTTTTGTTTGTGGCTGTGAAACCATATCAATTGCAGGATCGATGGCTTACTTCTATGGTGTAGACTTTGTGCTGACGATATTATCAAATATTGTCGTTAGGCTGAGAGCTTGAGCATTATGAGTATTTTCACATGGCCATCATGCGCGCATGACAAACTATTGAACTTTCATTGTGCTCAGTCTCTTTTTTAGGAGGGGGTTTGAACCTGTTCATCGTTAGTCGTGTGTGTTCTTGTTTGTCATTTGACGGAGGTCAGAGCAGCAGATGCTTCACAAATTATTCGCGAGAGTGCACGTGTTTTTTTTTAAGGAGAGCACAAGAATTTGGAGGATACTGCCGGTATGGCATCGCCGGCGTGGAAACAACACTGGTGTTATATGTCACTACTACACTGGGCATTTTTGGATGTTGATATTTTTTATTTTTAGATTAGAGGTGGGAAAGCCGATTGCTTTGTTAATGAGCCATTTAGACGTGAAAAGGCTGATTGTTTCTGTCAAATGGTCTCTACATTTCACACGTCCACACATTTGCTATTTTACTTGCAATCTTCTCTGTTTTTCTACCTACTAGTTGCGACCACTGATTTTGAGAAATAAACAGAGCCCAGATGGAGATATCATAGATTGTGTAGACATCTACAAACAGCCTGCATTTGATCATCCTCTCCTCGAGAACCATACTATCCAGGTTCCTCTCTCTGCAGGAGCATTTCCCTTTTTGTTTCAATGTTCGGTGCAATGCCTGCTGCCATCACACACACACACACACACAGAGATATAAGATATATATATATATATATATATATATATATATATATATATATATATATATATATATATATATATATATATATATATATATATCATGATATCACTAAATGGTGCTCCTTCATCACCTTTCAGATGCGGCCTTCTTACCACCCTAAAGGCTTGCATGAGGACTCCAAAGTTTCAGCCCGTCCAATCAGCCAAACATGGCATCAGAATGGCAAGTGCCCTGAGAACACCATACCAATTCGAAGGATCAAGGAGGAGGATGTGCTGAGGGCCAGTTCCATTGGGTGATATGGCAAGAAGATGCCCAGGAGCATCCCAAAACTCATTTCTGTCGATGACCCTGTCAAGCCCGGTGTGACAAGTGGCCACAAGGTACAAAATGTCACTCAAGAATCACCTTCACATCAGTACTAGTATTCACAATTTATTGTTATTAGTGTTTATGAAATTTCTGATTTGACTCTTCCTCTCTCATTGAGAAGTATGCCGTAGCTGCAGCACCGGAGGATAAGTACTATGGAACCAAAACCAGCTTCAATTTGTGGCAACCAACAATTTCCAAGACCAAGGACTTCAGTTTGGCCCAGCTCTGGATTAGTGGGGGGTCCTATAGCAACAACGACCTCAATACCATTGAAGTAGGATGGCAGGTAAGACTAAGACCTTAAGGGGAAACATTATTAAACCCATCTTCATTAAAGGTTCTATCAAAAGCTGACTTTCAACCTCCATGATTATGTGCTTCTGAAAGCGCTAGAGCTAGAGCTTGAGTAGTATCAAGAGTAGGTTTTCATTCATGCAAACCTTTTTCTTTCCTGATTATGTGAGTATGATTCTTTCATGAATATTAGGAGCTCCTGTCGCTATACAAATGTGCTACAAAAAGAGATAAATCCTAGAAGTACTGAAAGAAACAAAACATCCAACAATAGACTTAGTAGACACAATTATTATTGGAAACAATGGCAATTGGATCTAATTTGCTTCTAAAGTGCTCACATATATCATTATGAAAGAATCATCTATTGTAATCCTTTAAAATTGTGTCCAAATTACCCATTTATGCCATTATGAAAAATAATGTAAACCAACCCTCTAAATCTGTAGGTAAATTAACATCTCTATCATGTTGAAAATAATATAAAGTAACCGATAATCTTTATCGAAATTACCGAACTTTGCAATATTAAAAAAATAAATCATAATAGTTAATGGCAAATATTTATAAGGTTTGTTATTTTGATTAAAATCATGATACACTTGGATTGAAATGTTACATATTTGCATTGATAGGTTAATAATTACAAGCACCACTTTTTAGAAAACAAATTATGACTACACACATCGTTTTATTATCAAGGAAATTTGACACCACCAATACCGCTGTGGAGGCACAAATGTATGTTTATACCATTGTATTAACTAATAGAAAAGTGCAGTTTAGAATCTAGAATCCTTATTCTTAAGAAAATCCGAAAAGAGTTTCTAGAGCCAGAAATACAACAAGCTTAGGTTGCCAAGCTTATAGATACCTAAGATCACAGTATAATATGGGATCCCTAAGAATCCTACATACTTGCGCTCTTTCATTGTGGCAAATGACCATGTGCTCTCTATGATTTGCAGGTTTATCCGTCGCTGTATAGGGATAGCAATACTAGAATATTCATCTACTGGACTGTAAGAAAAACACAGTATTACTGTTTTGAGTCATTAGTACAGGCCCATTTATTAATCTAGGGAATGGCATAAAGATATACTAATTTTCTATAGTTATGGAATATTGTAGCGTGATGGATGTCAAAGAACAGGATGTTACAACCTAAACTGCCCAGGATTCATCCAGACAAACAATCAGTTTGCAATCGGTGGCAGCATCTCTCCTGTCTCCAGTTATGGTGGCTCACAATTTGACATCGATATTTTAATTTGGAAGGTAAAATACAAGAACCTTTCACATTACAAACATTCAAAATCAAAATCATGAATGGGCACAGAAAATCTAATGCCAGCAGCTTCGTGTTCTTTCTTAATCTGCCTTCAGACATAAGCCCAGGCTATCAATGGTGGCTCTCGCCTATTTGTGGTCTCACTCGTGCATATGTTTCATATTTGTTCGTAACTACAACACTATTGAGTTAGCCTTGAGCAAGGGCCCTTCTAACATATTCCTTAATTTTAACCTTAGGAGATAGCCCCTCTGTTTTAAATTATAGTTACTTTGTAAGTTAACCTTTTTTAACTCTGGAAAAGTTTAAAATCACTAGCAACTAGAAAGTCAAATTAATTTCATTATTTTCTCCATGAAATATGTTTTAATAATATAGCATTTATTTGAAGTTATGGATGTTGGGCTTCCATGCCCATCGAAGAGCAGTACCCTTATGATATACTCTAACTTTTGTGCATGCATGATTTTAGCCCTTAAGGGACTTATAAATATATTCCCTTATCATAAACATAGCTATTTTCTAATTTTTTCAGTAAATTGTGGGTTGCGGGACCCCAAGAGGGGCAATTGGTGGTTGCAAGTGGGAAGCGATGTTGTGGGCTACTGGCCGTTGTCCATATTCTCCTACTTGGCAGACAATGCCTCCTCTATCATGTGGGGTGGCGAGGTGTACTCGCCTAACCCTGTCCAAACTTCCACACAGATGGGTAGTGGACACTTCCCTGAGGAAGGTTTCGGGAAGGCCAGTTATATTAGGAACATCCAAGTGGTGGGTTCATAACTACAACACATGCCAAGAAACTAAGGCTCAGGTAAGCAAACTAGATGCAGGCCGGATGCCTAAATCAATGCTATCACTAAAAGGCCCAAATGCAACGAAACTGGCCCAATTCACCTTTTCATGTCATCTGTCATCAAGCAGGCCTTGCTAGGCCTCGCAGGCGTATGGCCTCTTACCGAGAGCATCAATTACCGCACGCATGCAGCCCCACAACCAATCATATCCGCTCGGCCTCGCTCACGACCAGGGATGAAAATGGTACGGATATTTTTCGACCATATTCGAGACCGAATCCGTTTAGAGGGGTTTTAATCCGTCCGTATCCGAGTCCGGATATTTAACATCCGATACCATATTCGTATCCGAATATTTAAATCACATATTTATGATGTCGATATCCAATCATATCCTATCCGGTATTTTTTATACTATCCGTATTCAAATCTGAATCCGGACATAAATATGAAAAGAAATACGATTTCAGTGATATCCGTCCGTATCCTATCCGTTTTCATCCCTACTCACGACTTCCCGCGCCGTGCGACTCCGCTGGGCGCTGCCGCTCGCCGCTCGCTGCTTGGCCGCTCCCGGCTTGCCCCCCTGCTCGCGAGCGCCCAGCCCCGGCGGCGGCGGAGCGACGCCTAGCCCTTGAGCCGGCACGCCCCAGCCCCGGCGCCCCGTCCGCGGCGCAGCGGCAGCCAGCCCCAGCCCCGCCCCGAGCAGCGCGTCCAGGCCGGCCACAGCAGCAGCATCCTCCTCGTCTGCTCCCTCGCCCTTCCGTTCGCCGCCGCCGCCACTGTCGCAAAGAGTGAGGACGTGCCGGCTCCTCCTCGCCTGCTCCAGCGCCGTTCCGTTTTGCCCCGCTGCCACTGCAAGATGCGAGGAGCGACGACGCCTCGGCGCCCGCCTCTCCGCTGCCTCCACTTCGCAGGCGCCCTGGTAAGCTCGTCAAGGTCCATTGTTCTATTTCTGAATTTCCATGCTGCATGACTGGTACTGCATGAATCGTCCAATTTAATGACTGGTGCCATAACGAAAGAGTGAAAGCATCTCCCAGGCTCAGTGGCGGAGCTCGTCAATTTTAATTCCTAGGGCCACTGTCAAAGCGTTTATGCTCCTCTCGCAATTGGTCAAAATACCATCCGCACCAAGTCAGAGATAACAAAACTAACTCATGCATAAGTTCAGATGATACTTAAATCCACAACATAATTGATGGAAATACGAAAGTAGTTAAAATAATACCTGATAAAAAATTGACAACTCTACACTGTGCAACTATATAGGCTATAAAATTCAACATAAACAGTTAATCATTCATGAAATTCCTAGGTCGGTAAAAGTTCAATGTTAAAATAGAACTTAAGATCTGAGAATACGAAATTACCAATCTCCTCTTCTATTGCAAATTCCAAGACAACAGCAAATGAAGTAACAGCAGCAGCAGGTTCTGTGCAATTAGTTTTTATTATCTACATTTAATGCTTCATGCATGTGTCCAAACATTCGATGTGACGGGATGAAAAAATTTTAGGTGGGAACTAAACAGCACCTATATACATTGAAGGAAGAAAATAAATTATATGCAATTTTATTGGCCAGGCAGAAGGCGTCGGCATCTGCCTCTGCTTCCTCGAAACTGCGAATTGGAAATATATATATTGGCGTATCACTATCAAAGCAGCTGTCTGATGTGTCATGGTCAACGATTTTGTGCCCTTATTATATTTATTATCTAGGACATGTACGTAACCAACATTTATTTTACGTTCATGTTCTAAAATCCCTGCTGCCTAGCTTAGATCTTATTCACACACGCTAGGCTCGGATGGGTTGCCAGGTCTGAAGTGGGCCCCACCCACATTCCCATCACTTTATTGCATCGGATCTCGTAAACATCAGTAAGCTAATCAAATAAATGTCAATAGAATATCGTATCACATTATAGAAGGATAGAACGATGAAACAAATGGCATATATAAATGACTTGTAAGCAGATAGGTTATGACTGAAAGTATTACATGTAATAGAGGTATATGTACAGTTTTTTTATTTAACAAGGGATGATATGGATATCTTGTATAAAAAAATTGCAAGTTACTGTAGAACGGCATGAACATTTTATACGAAGTGATAGAATATACAGTGAAAATTAGCTTTATTAGAATATACATAGATAGATATTGTGGGACTCACTGTAGTGTGTCCATAAATTGTACTACAAAGTATTGTTGGAGAAGCTACATGATGTGCTAGTCACTTCAACGAATGCGTCCATTCTGCCATTTTTGCCCAACGACAAATCAAACCCCTCGAATGGAATCTTATCGGCTAGCTGGAATCCAAAGTCGCTAGCACCGGCATGTGCATGTGCAGAGCTGCAATCCTTTACCTGACGGACCTCCGTGTGTGTTTTTTTTGATAATCCTCCGTGTTTTTTCGGGTCCTCGTCTTCGTCTCTGAGGAGCAAAATAGAGCGCTTTCCGTTCATCCTTTCCCCAGCAGGTCAGTTGTGCATCCAAGGAGCAAACTATAGCGCCTTCCGTCGTTCATCCTTTCCCCAGCAGGTTAGTTATGCGTGTCTTTGTGAAAATATGTATGTATGCCAAATTTACTCTTGCTACCTTCAAGATGTATCCTTTTTTATATATGATGGATTCCACAAAGAAGATGCTAATTGATCCTAGCTATGGAAGGCCTTAAACCTATCCTCTCTTTCTAACTTAACTGATGAATATATAGGAGTAAGTAGGTCTCAGGAGGAAGAGGAGCCATGATGAGCCTTGCGGGTAAGGACATGGTCATTAAACTCGAGCTGTCCACTGGTTTCATGTCAGTGGGCCCCTCCTCCGATTAAAAAAAATTCAGGTTTTTTTGCATTTTTTAATTTCGCGCTTTGCCGAGCATCGGGGTCTCGGCAAAGAAGCCTTTGCCGATCGGATTTTTGCCGAGGACGCTTTGCCGAGAGCTGCGCTCGGCAAAGGCTTTGCCGAGGGCCTTAGAGGCTTTGCCGAGAGCCTGGGCCCTCGGCAAACAGCCAGCTCCGGTAGTGTGTGATGCCTCACGCAGAAGAAACCAAACGATTGTTCAGGTGAATATCTTCGTCGATCTATTCATTCATCAATCATTTTACAAAAGTCTTAAATGTAGAGATCTAGTGCAAACATTTGACTAAGTTCTATGCTATTATGTTCACCTCATCTCGTGTAGGCCTATCTCTGCCCCAAGGAAGATTCATAAAGCTTAGAGGGAGTTTTTTCATATATTCCTATGGAGCTTTTCATGTCTTATGAATGCAACAAGTGGAGTATCTTTTTCCACTAATAGTAGAGGTGAGTTCCGCTACACATATGGGTGAAGATGCCTACTTCAATTAAGTAACACGTGTGGATACATGATAGAGTACTAGACTATCTAGGCTCTCAATATGCTCATGTCTTCTTTCAAATAAGTTGACAATCTTCAAATAAATAACAGTTGTGTTGTAGAAGTTTAAACTTGGCCAAAAGATCCTTGCATTTTTTTCAAAGATAGTACCTTTTGCACATTTGAGTTTTATTCATGATCAAGTATTCTTGTGCAGGCGTTTGATGAGGCTATCTCTGAATTGCGGCAAGAGGATCAAGGTAGTCATGGTGGCCATTTTCATTCATGGCGAAAGATTTTATTGTGCAAGCAAATCATATGAGTTGTGTGTTGTACAAGCCAACATCTTAGTTTTGTAGGTACTTGAATGTAGCTTGGTTATTGCCTTAGTATTTCATGTGAAAAATTGTACAAGTACAAATGTTGATGGTTTCAATGAAAATGATGAGCAATGTTTTGTCAATTGTGAGCTTTGTTATATGTCTTTCATGAGTGTGCCTTAATGTGTGACATGGTTGATGTCGATTATGGTTAATGTTGTGATGATTTGGCACTAATTTGTGATGTTTTTTTTCATCACTATGATTTAGATCTGGGCTTGGATATGGGCTGGTTATAGGACACAGGCAACTAATTCGTGACGAACACAAATGCCACTCTGTGATGGCTCAATTTGATCCAACAAATGTATGACGCGAGATACATGACCTTTTTTATCGTCATGGTAAGTTAACCATGACACATTTTCGAGTGTCTATGATGAAAGTAGATCGTCATGTACCACCATAATTCTTGTAGTTAAGCATCACTTAGACATCCACATGTACATGCATAGCAAACAAGTATGAATTGATTATAATAGTACACCAGGCAATACAGACAGAAGTTAAAATGGTTTTAAAACTATTCTACATGTTGCTACGAGAACGCGGACATGAAAATCACGCTAATCAGAGCTAAAACGGACAAGATACGATGATCAAAATAGTGAGGAGTGTCAGTTCTATAAACACTGAGACTTTATTTTGCGAATTTAGATAATTCAAAAAAATTGAGCTCAACAACGGGTTGAAAACAAGAAAAGGCAGCATTTTGTCTTACTTTATGAGGAGCATGAACACCATGTTGTTTTATAAGAAATCAAGGGGCTCTTTTGCAAAAATGGCAGCAACGGTCGACGCTTACTAAGTCTCTGGTGACATGGCACGAGCGGATTGGCTAAAGCGTGTGCACCGGCTAAAGACTCGGCCGGTGGACCGTGTCTACGTGGCTTACCGTGGACCGAAGCGGTATTTTATAATCTCTGCTGTTGAACTTGGATTGGGCAGCTAGGACCCAATTGGGGCAGCTCGTGCAATAACAAGGGAATCCGGGGATCGCTCCCACTGTCCTTGCGCTTCGATGTTGCTTAATCTTTACGAACATTCCTCTAGTAGTTTTGGTGTCCCATATTAACTAGAAACAAAAGGTGTATGTGGAAAGCTTTCTCCCATAGAGACCACATATTAAGACTATACACAAAAATGCCAATTTATAGGACTACAAGCGTCTCGCACATGCAGGAGACCCCTTCTGTCTATGGACGCGTCGGGGCCACCGGTTTTATAACCAGAAGCAATGGTGGTAGTTGGATCTATCTGTGGAGAATCAATCAATTGATGGTTAGGTGGATCCAATGACACGGAACACTGTCAGTTCAACACCAAACCCGACAATGACATGAAAATACCACTGTCGATTCATAGATTGACCTGGTAGTGATTTATCATTGTCGGATGGTGGTTCGAACCGGCAATAATATGATACCTATCACTGCCGGTTTATAGATTGATCGAACCAGCAGTGAAATATCAATGTGGAGCGGTGGTTCAATCCGACTATGCCCGGAGCTTTTACTGCTGGGTGAATAGCTTCTCCATAATTGTTTGATTCGTAAACTCATGAACCGGCAGCTGGCTTTAACACAACCAGCAACGATGCTCCAACTACTATGCCAGAAAAGCTTATCAGTGACGCCTCGATTAGTGACTCAGAAAAGAAACGCGTCACTATAAGAATATTAGTGACGTGGGTGAACGATACGCGTCACTAATTAGTTGTTGCCCATGCTCTAGGAACAATACGCGTCACTAATAACAATATATCAGTGACTCTTGCAAAGGAAACGCGTCACTGATAAAATTTGTGACGCGTATTACCCGGGCGCGTCACAGATATATGGCCGTATTGGTGACACGGGTGAACAAGACGCGTCACAGATAAAGAAAGTGACGCGTTTTTTTCTAAACGCGTCACAGATAGCTGTTATGGACAGTGCATGCCGATGACCAAACAACTTCTGCTCCGTGTTACCGGGTTCCTAACTGTAGCACAAAACCGTTACTGTTCCATACACTTTTCTTTTTCCCCTTCTGCTCCTCCCCACTAAAAAAACCAAAAAAAAACCTTGCCCGTGCAAACGCACGGGGTCGTCCTTATCCTCTCCCCTTCCCGTGTCCCAGACCGAAGCTTCCCGTCACTTCTCCCACCTCCGTCCCTCCCGCCCCGTAGGACGCCGCCGCTGCCACGCCGCTCGCCGCCGCCCTCCTCCTCCTCCGTCTCCTCCTCCTCCTCCTCCCTCCCTCCCTCTCCTGCCTCTCACCTCCGTTTCTCCCTCCCCTTCCTCCCTCTCTCTCCCCTTCCCTCCCGATGCGGCAACGGGCGGTACGGCCGCCTCCTCGCGCTGCGCGCCGGCGCCTCCGCTGCCCCCTCCCCCACCCTCGCCTGCTCTCCCTTTCTCTCTCCCGGCGACCGCGGCCGCGTCTGCGCGGACCACTGCTCCAGTCCCGACGTCGGCGGCCTCGGCTCCCGCGAACCCTGCACATGTGGCCAGCACCGGCGCGTCATCTCCCCCTCGACCCCTCCCAGGCATGGCCACGACCGGATCTGGCCCGACCTCCATGGCCGGCGGCTTCTTCAACCCAAGCTGCACCTCGGCTCGTGCGAACCCCGCGCGGGCGGACCAGTTTTATTTCTCCGTCCGCTTTCGGTCTTCACAGGTTCATCCTAAGTACTTTCGATTTCCTCCCTTTTTCCCGTAGTTGTAGGTTGCTTACAACCCAAGAGTACAAGGATAAGTTTGCCAGGTTAGAATTTATTGATGATGCTCCATCGCTCACCCAGATCTTGGAACAAGGAAGCCTAGGCTATTTCTCTCGGTGTGCTGCATGGTTCAGAGAAAAGGATCTCCATCTTGGCTGATTCGACAATAATCTGTGCGGTAATTCCCCCTTCACAAATTTAATGTCGTAGTATTACATATGTACTTTACAGTATATAAGGCCGCCTCCAATTTATCTTCAGCCATTTTTGGTTGCCCTCAGCTCTCTCTGTTTGTTGTCCACCTGATTCGGACATTGCTATGTGCAGAGTTGCCCAAATTTACATATGTTCTGCTAAATGCTAGCTGCCATTATTTTTTGATGATGCAGTACGCCGTCTACTTGCCATTAACACTTTCAGGATTTATCAGTGGAGGATATAAATTCTTACACCCTTATAGGGTTTCCAGATGAATCATCGTTTGCAAACTATACCAAATACCCATGAGGCTACGGCGACCGTGTCGTCACCAGGTACTCAGCTGAAGGCTACTTACAACTGATGAAGATCGCTACTACTTTTCATCTTTGTCCTAAAAGCATGTGTACCACATTTGTTTTCCCTTCTCATTTTAGCCTTACTCAGTGCTACCATGGAGGCTTTCACCTGTCCAATGCCCATAGCTAACAGACCTAAACATTGCTGAATTCTATATATGCTGTTACCACTAAAGCGATAATCATATTCCTGTTAGCAACTGAAAAAAATGCATCTGATCAAGTCTCCTGATTCTATTTCTATATTTCATAGAGAATACTGCATGCTATTTCTTTGCCCTTTTGGAGAGTGGCTATCCTTCCAATTTATAAAATTGAAATGAGATTTTAGAAATTTACTAAATTACGTAACATTCTACGTGCAGCGCTACATATTGAATATTGATAGCTTGGTTGCAAGAACATCATGTGATAGGTTCTGAAACTCTAGAGCTGTTGTTTTCCTAATTTAGTTTTCCATTTTTTCCCCTCATGCAGTCCTTCTGTTGGGAAATGTATATCCTTGGAACTTTTGATAGCCTGATTGTTTTTAAGCTGCCTAAAAGAATGGAATATTATGTTCGAATCACAGTACGGCCCCACCTGAAATTGTTCTTTGTTTCATGTCTATATTTTGGAACCTGTGCCATAGATTTCCCATTATATCTATAAATTTAAAGGGTACTGATGCCAGCTTTTTTTTTGAGGAATTCATATCAGGGCTATAATTCCTGTGAATTGTCATCACTTGAGATGCCAGCTCTTCCTATGGTAACCTAAAAAATCCCCTTTATCTCCGATGATGATCTTTAATTTCGTTTTGATGTATTTATGGATTTATTTTGCTTATGAGGTTCAAGTTTCTGTTCTGGCAGAAAAATTTAAGCATGTCTCGATGCACTGTGCTGCTGTTGTAATCTTTTCGGTACATATAACCGTGTGCCTATGGTGCTGCCTTCTTTATTTTAGTCTGAGCATATGCCATTGCTGATGATGTACTTATCCTGTGAGAAAAATTGTTGCTGTTCAAGCATCTCAATTTTGTTTCATGATACAATGGAACTGTGATCTGCGCATCTCAATTTTGTCTTGCACATGCATTTCAAGTGAAATTGGATTAGTTTGATACTAAAGTTTTTCTGGAAAGTTAAGTTTAATTCTCACCATATTACTTTGTTCTACACAAATACACCTACTGTCGATAGTCCTCTCCTTTGTATTTCGTAAAATGGTGCTTTGTCCAGGACTCATGTTACTGCTTTGCTGCCTGCTCGAACAAGTGCCCCACTGGTACCTACTTAGTATCAAATTTTGAAATGCTAATAGGTTCTCCATATGTTTAGACAAATTTAGTTTTACCTTCTGTTCCCTGTTTAGACTGCTTCTACTAAGCACAGCACAATGATATCTCATTTAAACTGGGAATTATGATGTGCTGGTTGTGATATGTTTGCAGGACCTACAATAGTTTTGCCAATTTAGTGGTATCACAAAAGCTGCATTCTTTCTTTTTTTTTGGACTTTATATGTTGTGTATTTCTTAACTCGATCTGGGCCTGTAGCAGGTTAGTGCACAAGTTGACCAACCTGTGAATCCAATGTCTTGTGCTAGTTTGGTTGTCAAGCTCAATGAATCCCAGTTATATGCTCAGGTTAGTTCTTATAGTTGTGTTTTGGGTTTTTATTTTTTTTTATTTCTAGTGCGCTGATCAATGAATCCCAGTTTATAATATCTGAGACCTGTTTCTTCTTGTTTTAGGGGGAAATACCAGTATGTTGACAATGACAGATCTATTCCTGTTCCTGCAGAATCAACAAAGGTCTCATATAATTTGTGTTTTGGTTCATCTTTTGGGGATTCGAAGCAAAGGATATGTAATTAAGTAGCTCGTGTGATTAGAATTGACTCGTTGGATGATTAGAATGTTCTGTGGGGTTGTTATTCTGTTACTGAACATATTTTGTAGTATAACTTGTATAACTTGTATCTAAAAAGCTTGAAAAGAATTGATTGTTGAAATGGTGGAACATTTCTGATATGTGTGTGTGTATATATATATAGGATCATTATATTTTTTTGTTTTACTGATATTGTTATTAGTGACGCGTATTGGCTGGACGCGTCACTGATAACCCTCAATTAGTGACGCGTATTAGCTAGACGCGTCGCTGATAGTGGGTTATCAGTGACGCGTATTGGCTAGACGCGTCGCTGATAGTGTGTTATCAGTGACGCGTCTTGGCTAGACGCGTCGCTAATAGAGGGTTATCAGTGACGCGTTTTTACGCGTCACTGATTTGTCCTTATCACAGACGCAAAAACAGTGACGCGTCTTTTACGCGTCACTGATAAGCCTCTAGACGCGTCACTGATAAGGTTTTCTGGCATAGTGAACAATAATTGTGTTTTCTAAAGTAGTGTAGTCATAGTCAAAGTCTTTGTTTCTAACAAATAGACCTTGTCGAGTTAATGAATTTGTCCGTTCTGCATGTCACTAGGGCTATTTAGTTCGTGGTTGAAAAGTTTCTGGGTGTTACATTGGATGTTTCATGGGATATCGGAAGGGGTATTCGGATACTAATAAAAAAACTAATTACATAACTCGCTTGGAAACCACGTGAAGAATTTATTAAGCCTAATTAATCCATCATTAGCACATGCAGCTTACTGTAGCAATTATGGATAATCATGGACTAATTAGGCTTAAAAGATTTGTCTCGTGGTTTCCAGGCAAACTGTGCAATTAGTTTTTTTTGTCTACATTTAATGCTCCATGCATGTGTCCAAACATTCGATGTGACGGATGAAAAGTTTTTAGGTGGAAACTAAACGGCACCTATATACATTGAAGGAAGAAAAAAAAATTATATGCAATTTTATTGGCCAGGCAGAATGCGTCGCCATCTGCCTCTGCTTCCGCGAAACTGCGAGTTGGAAATATATATATTGGCGTATCACTATCAAAGCAGCTGTCTGATGTGTCACGGTCAACGATTTTGTGCCCTTATTATATTTATTATCCAGGACATGTACGTAACCAACATTTATTTTACGTTCATGTTTTAAAATCCCTGCTGCCTAGCTGAGATCTTATTCACACACGCTAGGCTCGGATGGGTTGCCAGGTCTGAAGTGGGCCCCACCCACATTCCCATCACTTTATTGCATCGGATCTCGTAAACATCAGTAAGCTAATCAAAGAAATGTCAATAGAATATCGTATCACATTATAGAAGGATAGAACGATGAAACAAATGGCATATATAAATAACTTGTAAGCAGATAGGTTATGACTGAAAGTATTACATGTAATAGAGGTATATGTACAGTTTTTTATTTAACAAGGGATGATATGGATATCTTGTATAAAAAAATTGCAAGTTACTGTAGAACGGCTTGAACATTTTGTACGAAGAGATAGAATATACCGTAAAAATTAGCTTTATTAGAATATACATAGATAGATATTGTGGGACTCACTGTAGTGTGTCCATAAATTGTACTACTAAGTATTGTTGGAGAAGCTACATGATGTGCTAGTCACTTCAACGAATGCGTCCATTCTGCCATTTTTTCTCAACGACAAATTAAATCCCTCGAATGGAATCTTATCGGCTAGCTGGAATCCAAAGTCGCTGGCACCGGCATGTGCGTGTGCAGAGCTGCAATCCTTTACCTGACGGATCTCCGTGTGTGTTTTTTTTGATAATCCTCCGTGTTTTTTCGGGTCCTCGTCTTCGTCTCTGAGGACAAAATAGAGCACTTTCCGTTCATCCTTTCCCCAGCAGGTCAGTTGTGCATCCAAGGAGCAAACTATAGCGCCTTCCGTCGTTCATCCTTTCCCCAGCAGGTTAGTTATGCGTGTCTTTGTGAAAATATGTATGTATGCCAAATTTACTCTTGCTACCTTCAAGATGTATCCTTTTTATATATGATGGATTCCACAAAGAAGATGCTAATTGATCCTAGCTATGGAAGGCCTTAAACCTATCCTCTCTTTCTAACTTAACTGATGAATATATAGGAGTAAGTAGGTCTCAGGAGGAAGAGGAGCCATGATGAGCCTTGCGGGTAAGGACATGGTCATTAAACTCGAGCTGCTTCGAACCATTACCAACAACTTTTCAGAGGCGCAAAAAATTGGCAGTGGTGGTTATGGAGATGTTTACCGGGTATGATGAATCACATATATATGAACAAGTTCTATCGTAGTTTCTCAACGCATCGGTACTCGATCGGTACCATCTCTTAATTCTGCTTTTACTAGCTACTAGATCACAACTAACGCAGGCCTTGTATAATGGGGAGGAGATTGCTGTGAAGAAGTTTCACCAGCTTGTGGGACGGCTAGATGATAAGGAGTTTGATAACAAAGTCCTTAACCTTAGGGAGATTCAGCATCGGAACATCGTTCGGTTACTTGGCTACAGCTATGTATCACAGCATACATATGTTGATCACAGAGGAGGGACAGTTCGTGCTGAACATATCGAAAGACTCCTCTGCTTCGAATATATGCAAGGTGGAAGCCTTGATAAACATATTTCAGGTATACCAATATTCACTGAAAACAATTTCCATGCAAGCAAATGGTTTGGTAGTTTAGTTAATGTTTTGTCCTTTTTCCAATGTAGATGAATCTTGTGATCTTGATTGGCCGACAAGCTACAAAATTATTAGAGGGATCTGTGAGGGCTTAAACCACTTACATACAGCAAAGGGGAAACCTATTTACCATTTGGATTTAAAACCTGCTAATATATTGCTGGATAAGAACATGACTGCAAAAATCGGAGATCTTGGTTTGTCCAGACTTGTTGCTTCAACAGAAACCCATAGAACTGGGGTTGTCAAAGGAACACAGTAAGTAGATGCATGCATCATTTCCTAAGCCAATTAGTATATATCTTGGTAATGCTATAAAATAGCGTGTTTCTTTCCTAGCTAATTCACTAACCGTGGCTTTTCATGGATTCTCTATGATACCTTGAACGTAGAGGTTACATGCCACCAGAATACAGAAATGGTGGTGCTATATCGAAGAAGTTTGACGTCTTCAGTTTGGGGGTTATAATTATAAAAATGCTGGTCGGAAATACAGGCTACGACCGCCGTCATGAAATGCCTCCCGAACAGTTTCTTGAGTTTGTAAGGGAAATTGTTAGTTTTTCTGCAGGCACCACCTAGCTCTTACCTTTGTTTGTAACATTATTATTTGCACAATTTGCAGGTAACTGAAAAGTCGAAGGAAAAGCTTCAGGGCGCCTGGGGATATTCTTCATCACAAGAAACAGACATCCTGCAACTGAAGACTTGTGTCGATATAGCATTGAGATGTGTTAAGGATGAACGAAATGAGAGGCCCGATATAAAGGACATTGTCAATGAACTGGAAATGCTAGAAGCTCAGATAAAGAAAATGTCAATAGCTTCTAGTTCTAATCCTGCCTACTACCAGAGTGGCGTTTGCCAGGACATCAGGCAGACAGAGCATCGCTTCCACTTATACATGACCCAGTGGGGGGTTGGAACAATCAATAGTAACGAAAAATTTGCTGTGTCTGTTCCGGGCTGTTTTGGTGCGATCGCTGTTGATGACTTCACCATACGTGATGGTCCTGCCCCTAATGCAAACCTTGTTGGACGTGCCCGAGGCATGCACGTCTGTAATGGTATTGGCGACGACCACTGGCTATTCTGTCACAGCATATTGTTCACCGACACCAGGTTTAACTCACCACATCTTTCATTTTATTTTGGACTTGTAGATTACGATTTATTTATTTATTTTCTGAGATTTTTGTGATTATATTTTGGCTACGCTGACTAGTTAAATATTAATCAATCAATTAATTAGGTTTAACGGGTCCAGCCTTAAGATGCTTGGAGATTTTGCATACGAAAATGATGCTGAATGGGCTATCGTGGGAGGAACTGGAGAGTTTGCCTATGCACATGGTGCTGTCACTGCCAAAGTAATCCAGTCACATACTCCTGCTACCGGGCGTATCTGGGAGCTTCGTATCCGTGCTTTCTGTCTCTGCATCTCTGAAAAGGTGAGATACATTTGGCCTTGTGTCATTTACTCCCTCCATTCTTTTTTATAGGACACGGTCTATTATGACATGGTATTCCAAACTACACTTTAATCATAAATTTATTTATTTTATATTGTATTATTTACACTTATAAATTTATGATAATTATATAGTACATTTAATTACAAATCGAACTTGTACTATAATAATTAAAAATTGTTTGCCAGTTATAGCTAGTCCAGTGAGTATGAAACCAAATTGCTTCGACTAGTGCTTTCATTAGATGACCACTCTAACTGATGCAATCTCTTGTCCTTTATGCAGCCTCCGTCGGCGGGTTCGAATAACCCATCTCAGGCGCAAGCAGGCGACGGCGGCGCTTTTCCTTCACCAGGCATTCAGTTTCCTCCCCACCTCTAGTTTGTTTCTCTTTTTCACCGCTTCATGGACATGTGATGCACTGTGATTAACTATCGACATGTGGGGACCTATTATGCTTGTGATGTGGTGTATGTGAGATATTGTGTGCTCGCGATGTGATATATATGTGGTTTTGAGTTTGTGATGAGATGGATGTGATATATATGTGCTATATTGTGTTTATGATGTCACAGATGTGAAATATATCTCTTATATGTTGTGTTTGTGAATATAGAATTAAAAAAATAAAAAAATTTGGCCTCTTTGCCGAGTGCCCTGGCCCTGGCACTCAGCAAAGCTGGGAATTCTGCAGTTGAAAAATTCCTAGCTTTGCCGAGTGCCAGGGCCAGGGCACTCGACAAAGATTTTCCAAAAAAAAACTTTGCCGAGTGCCCCCAACAGGGCACTCGGCAAAGAAATTACGAAAAAAAAAATTTAAAAATCTTTGCCGAGTGTCCTGTTTGGGGGCACTCGGCAAAGAAATTATATAAAAAAAAATCTTTGCGGGGTGCCACAAGGAATTGCACTCGGCAAAGAAATTTAAAAAAATATAAAAAAATCTTTGCCAAGTGCCTCTGACATGGCACTCGGCAAAGCGTGCGCTAACGGACCGGCGCCGTGACGGTCACTTTTCTTTGCCGAGTGCCGAGATTGCACTCGGCAAAGTCTTTGCCGAGTGCCCGATAAAAGACACTCGGCAAAGATTTCTTTGCCGACGTATCTTTTGCCGGAGGGTCTTTGCCGAGTGCTGCGCTCGGCAAAGGCTTTGTCGAGTGTAAAAGAGTCTTTGCCGAGTGCAATAGGCACTCGGCAAATCGCCTGAATCCGGTAGTGTTATTAGACCTTGAGAGTTGTGTGAGTTTGGGCAATGCTACCCTTGTATCTTGGCGAGCCAGAATGCTTGAGATTGTGGTGACCTTCCGGTAAAGGCTTGGAGGCCTTCCAAGCGGTGACCCTCATATCTTCATGTGAAAAGGCAACACATTAGTGTGTGGGGGACGAGGAGACCTCATGTTGTTTGGAGAAACACCATAGTGGACACAACGTCAAGGTGATCGAAAGAGTCGGGTGTTAGGGGTGAGACTTTCATGACTCATGGCGCTAGCCTTTAGTTGGTGGAGGCTTGTGTGACCTTTAGCTTCCTAGATTAGCTATAGGTTAGTTGTTTGGTTTTGCTCTAGGTTGTAAAACCCTTTATGGATTAAGAGTAAATTAGAGTGCAGTAAAAAATAATCTTAAGTGTACGTCATAGCAGAGCAGTTTTACGATGTTTCTGTGATGGTTTATTTGAGCCCTAGAATTAAAGAGCTTTTTGGTTTGGCAATTTTGGCCCATAACGGTTCGCTCCGCTCTCGCGTCATGTAGCAATTTGTTTGACTGCGCCAATCTGGAATCGATAACCGAGGGAAGGGATATGGGCCAGTGAAAAACTGTTACCGCCCACGGCGTCATTGATTATTACTCCAGGGAAATCTAACCAAGCAAATGTTGTTTTGTGTTTCAATGTAATGGACAGCACGGTTTCCTGATTGCACTGCCGTTGCCGCAGCTGGACCTAAACCAAACAGCAGGTAAGTTTTAAAATGAAGCACCCAATTTACCCCGGGCTCATGGGACCATTCAGCGATGGCCAGTGAAATGCGATCATGGTTGGGCGGATGTCTACGCAGGGAAACACGTCACAGGATAAGACTCGCGTCCGGGAGTGGAAGAGTCAGTGGCGCTAGCCAGGTCGACATGTATGCGGCCAAGAAGAGGTCGGCGGTTGGATAAGAATCCTGGACTCGTAATTCCATAGAGAAATTAGGAAAACGCATCTCACCCATAGAGTTATATGACTTTTCAATTTTCATTGTATGATCGGGATACAACTTTTTTACCTAGCGCAGTACCATACTAGTCGTCATAGTCAAAGTCTTTATCTCTGACACATAGACCTTGTGGACTCAATGAATCCGTCCGTTCTGCATGTCACTATATATTATTGAAGAAAAGAAAAAGTACTGATATGCAATCTTATTGGCCAGCCAGATTCCAGAAGGCGTCGGCATCTGCCTAGCTCTGCTTCCTCGAAACTGCTAATTGGACTATATACTGGGGTACGTATCACTGTCACAGCAGCAGTCTGATGTAACCGTCAACGCTTTTGCGCCCTTATATTTATATTATCTTGGACATGTACGTAACCAACATTTTACGTCCATGTTTTAAAAATCCTGCTGCCTGGGACACTTATCTCCAAGAGCAAAAGGATTTTTTTCCCATGATATTTGGTAATATATATCGTTTTGTATAATTAGGAATTCCTTATTATTAAATAAACACCTGTCGTTGTGCGGCGAAGAAAGAGCAGAGGATAAGGCCAAGGCCCAAGTCATGCGGCTGTGTGGTTACCAGATAACGTGGAGAGAGAATAGAGAGAAGGGAAGAAAAAATAAAACAAAAAAAAAAGAGTAAGCAAAGGGTTTGGGCGACCGCTTGGCTGGACGTGGGTGAGAAAAAAAAAGTTGAAATGTGGGTCCCACTAAACAGTAGCTAACGGCTTTAAATTTATCATCCATCCCATCCCTATTTATCCCTTCAACCAAATGCAAAATGGGTCGATCCCGTCCCTTGTCAGCCGAACAGAAAATGGAGCCGTCCCATCCCCGTCCCGTTCCAGAAAATAGAGACGGGACCGTCACACTCCACCTTGACTCCTAACCAAACGCTACTTTATTGTCTAGCTGGAATCCAAAGTCGCCACATAGGCATGTCCAGCTGCAATGCTTTATTTACCTTACCTCCATGTTTTCATGGATCCTCGTCTCTAAGGAGCAAAATATAGCGCTTTCCCTTCATCCTTTCCCCAGGTTAGTGATGCATCTTTGTGAAAATATGTATGCCAAATTTACTCTTGCTATCAAGATATGTCCATCTATCACAAAAAAATATGTTAATCCTATTTCCTTATGGAAGGCCGCCAACATGAAACTTAAACATATCTTGTCTAACTTAAGTGAATATAGAGGAGTAGGTCTCAGCAGGAACAGGATCCATGATGAGCCTTGCGGGTAAGGACATGGTCGTTAAACTAGAGTTGCTTCGATCTATTACGAATAACTTTTCAGAGGCGCTAAAAGTTGGCAGTGGTGGGTATGCAGATGTTTACCGGGTATGACGACGAATCACATATATTTCCTCTAATTTGTATACTGATATTATCACTACATACTAGTTCTCTTGCAGTTTCTTAACACGTTGGTACTCGGTACCATCTCTTAATTTTGTTTTTTCACTGCTGAAGCATTCTCTGTATATATTACTCCTATATATCTAACTAGCTACTAGATCACAAATAACAGGCCTTTTATAATGGGGAAGAGATTGCTGTGAAGAAGTTTCACCAGCATGTGGGACGGCTAGATGATAAGGAGTTTGATAACGAAGTCCTTAACCTTAGGAAGATTCAACATCAGAATATCGTTCGGTTACTTGGATACTGCTATGTGTCACAGCATACATATGTTGAACACAATGGAGCGACAGTTCGTGCTGAACATATTGAAAGACTCCTCTGCTTCGAATATATGCAAGGTGGAAGCCTTGATAAACACATTTCAGGTATACCACTATTCGCTGAAAATTTTCATGTATGCAAATGGTTCAGCAGTTTTAAAATATTGTCTGTCCTTTTTTCCATTGTAGATGAATCTTGTGATCTTGACTCGCCGACAAACTACAAAATTATTAGAGGGATCTGTGAGGGCTTAAACCACTTGCATACTGCAAAGTACCGCCAACTTATAATTTTGACTTAAGACAAGTACCGCCAACTTATAATTTTGACTTAAGACAACTCTATGAATCTATTTATATGTAACACTGTGTACGGTACTGGTTTGGATGCAACCACAGTTGCAGCCGCAGCTGCTGTGGCGGTACTTGTTTTTCAATGTACATTAGAATCTAGATATATGTTATATTTAAATACATAGTTAAATCTATATGTCTAGAAAATCCAAAACGACTTACTATTTAGAACGGAGGAAGTATATTTCATACTATTTATATGTCTAGAGAATCCAAAACGACTTATTATTTAGGACGGAGGAAGTATGTTTCATCAATGC
Source organism: Saccharum hybrid cultivar R570 (assembly GCA_038087645.1). NCBI lineage: Eukaryota > Viridiplantae > Streptophyta > Magnoliopsida > Poales > Poaceae > Saccharum > Saccharum hybrid cultivar. The sequence continues at coordinate 6,029,411 of JAQSUU010000743.1, read as the reverse complement.
AATCTCTACGACTAAAAAGATCCGGATGTTATCGTCAGATTAGCAACTAATCGCCCCACCCCCGTGATTAACTGTGCTAATCACCCCCGCCAACACCCCGCCCCGCTCGGCTCGCTCCGCGGAACCACCGCTCGTGCACGATGCCTAGCCATTCAGCCCGCACCCAGCCGCTGCCTCGCTCTGCACAACGTTCGCGGAGGTGGAGGATGGGATCCGTGTAGGTGGCCCCCGCGCCACCGCGACCTCGAGCAGCCCCTGTGCCGACGCCGCCTCAACCGGTCCTGCGCCACCGCGACCTCGACCGGCCTCTGCGCCGTCACCGGACCAAGCAGGGAGCGGCCTTGCGCCGGTACCGCCCCAAGAGGCCCCAGGTCCAGTGCACCGCTGCTACATCTCACCGGGTCTGCCTCAAGCACCGCGACAGTGGAGAGGGGTCCATCGGGAGACCTCCTGATATTGGCGAGGCCCTGTGCGGAGCGGCCATGACAGCGGCGCCGACGGAGGCCTGGTGCGGCTTGGTGCCGTGACGACAGAGGCAAGGCGCGCGACGACGCCCTGTTAGGATCCACCCTCCATCGCTATGTAAGCTTGTTATACAACCCTTGCTGCCGGCGAGCCGGGACGCAAGCACGATCACAGGAGCATCGAATTCGCGAAGGATTGAGGAAATGTTCCCTATCCAGGATCTTATTGTTTGTTTAATTTTTAGTCCTGGTCTGTATATTATCATTCAGATGAGCTCATAGATATTTTTTGTTCTCACTTGATTCTGTATGAATTGACTGCTGATTATAAATGAAAACACAGGCCTTTTGCTCCCAACCATTGAGAGGTGTTGCACGTCGCCTCCATCCGTCATTGTCATTGGTGGCACCTCGCGTTGCAGCTGCTCGTCCTCTCCAATTGTTCATTTAAGGTAACTGAAGATTTTCATCTTCAGTGATGTACATGTGGTAATGTTGCATGCTCACTCATCTTGGGGAGCCTGTCGATTAATGTTACTGGGTCTGATTCCACATGATCAGGTGACTGTTTGAAGTTGACATATATTGTATCAACTGAAAAATGTTCTCCATTATTCCAGTCGTAATAAGTTGTCAGGTTGATCGAAAATTCCTAGCTCTGCAGCCAAGTTAGCTACTGTCCTACAAAATAATATGTATATACAGATGGCATTGGCATTCATCTATAGTTTGATTACTTCATGAGCAAATGTTCCAGAAAAATTATACATGAACCAGCTATCATCTCACGAAATAGTAAGGTTTCAGAATGGATCATGAGGTCCAGGATGGACACACTGACGCTGTAACACTCAGGGCCGTCCCACAAATTTCATGGGCCCGTGGGCTAGTAAGACACTAAGGGCCTGACAATATAATATTTTGATATGATGATTAAATTATATAATACTATTGATAAGAGATAACTTGTAGGTTCTCTCAATTCATCTTCTAATTTTCTTTTTCTCCTTTTCTGAGCACCAGACTTATGTTTCTTCAGAAACATCTAACATGTCCAAAAAAAATTAGGCCTTGTTTAGATGCACCCCAAAAGTTGAAATTTTTTCACTCTCTCCATCACATCAATCTTTAGACCCATGCATTAAATAGTAAATGTAGGTAAAAAAATAATTAATTACACAGTTTAGTTGGAAATCACGAGATGAATCTTTTGAGCCTAGTTGGTCCACGATTGGACAATATTTGCCAAATAAGACGAAAGTGGTACTATTTATCGGGTTGAAGTTTTTTTCAATCTAAACGTGGCCTTATTGAATTAGAAGTCAAATCCCTAAGGGCCCTAATCCCTGTACGGTTGTACTGAAGTTTGGATTGCAGTCAAATGATCAAATCAGAAATCACTTACATCTACTTCTGTCTTTGGACGCCGACGTAGCTGCCTCTGCGCCTAGTCTGCGGCTCTGCTGCCTGCCTCCAGTGCCTCAATCAATCGCTGGACTGCTGGACAGGGCCCTGCTGCTGGAGTAGTGGAGACGTGGAGTGCTGGACGCGCCCTAGAGCGATCGGCGCTCGGCCGCTCGGCGCTCGCGTGCGCAGCATCGGCAGCAACACTTCCTTTCCTCGAATACGAAGCGATCGACTTGGCCTGCTGTATACATCTACTAGTACTAAAGACCTGTATACTCATGGGCCCCTCCATCTCATGGGCCCATGGGCGTCGCACATGCTGCACCCCCACTTGGGACGGGCCTGGTAACACTATGCATCTCAAAAACACTTAGTTTCAGCCCTTTGAAACACATCAAGTAAAGAAAATAAACCACATCTAGGATCAGGGTCATGCATCTTGTTCCTTGTGCTAAATTGAAAAACAAGGCAATAAAGATCTAACTATCCTGATCTGTTGTGCTACACAGCGCTGTGGTTGCGCCTGACAGCACATCAAAAAATCTAACTGAAGCTCGAGATAGTGGTTGCTGGGCTAGGGGGCAAACCTGCAGCTCTATGTTGCGGAAGAGCTCCTGCACAGCGCTCAGCTCATGGCGAAGGCGTGCGGTCACGGCGGGAGCAGATCTCCTTGGCGATTTCTGCATGCTGCTCACCACCGCCTCTTGCCTTGGCCTCTTCCTGGCCAGCTCCCGCCACCCACTGCACGGCCATGAGCTCGCCGAGATCCGCCTCGACTCCATTCCCACCCTCGGATCCAGAGGCAGCAGACGGTCGCACGCAGCGCAGAGGCGGTCGCGCCGTCGCGGTCGCGAGGAAGGGCAGACGCGGCACGGCCAGGCAGGATGGATGGACGGGGTCGCGCTGTAGGGGTCACGACGAGGCGAGACGAATGGAGGCACAGATAGCAAAAATAGGACACGTTAGGGTTGGGGAGCTTGGTTTCGCGCAGCAGGAAGGGGAAAGGAAGGCACGGGCAAACGAACCTGGTGGGTGCTTGTCAGCGGCGAGCGTCCAAGGGCCCGGCGAAACCCCTCGGTACCTGTGGTCGAAGACGAGGCGGAGTACCTGGAGGCGCGTCTGCAGCAAGTCATCGCAGGCACCATGCTCGGGGCCAGATCCGTCAGATCCACCATGGCTGGGCCCGATCCGCCATGGCCAAGGTTGGAGCCGCCGGATCCGCCGTGGCTGGGGTTGGATCCTGTGGATCCGCCATGGCCGGCGCGGGGAGGCGGTGGGGAGTGGGCACTAGGAGGCAGTGGGCGCGTGGGCTCGCCGGAGGAGGTCGCCGTCTGGGAGAGAGCGAGACAGGAAGGAGCTCGCCAGGGCCACGGGCGAGAGAGAGGGAGGGAGTGGGAGGTCGAACAGCCTGTTCGCTTGGCCTGAAATCTGGGTGATCTGGCTGGTCTTTTGTGAGAGAAAAACACTGTTGAATGGCTGGCTGATAATCTCAATATGGGTGCAGCACGGTCTCGTGTGGAGGTGGCCGTGCAGTCTCCGTTTTGGAGAAAAAAGGCAAGTGGGCGGCCGTGCGGTCGAGCAAGGGTGTGCGGAGGGAGCGTGCATGTGGCTGGACTAAAGGACGCACGTCCGTAAATAAGTCCTTACACCATCCCAAATAAATTTATTATAAAAATAGATTCAACGATCTATCTAATGATATTAATTTTGTACCATAAATATTAATATTTTATTATATATTTAGTTAAAGTTGTTTCTCAAAAAGCAAAAACAATAGTTATTTAGTTATTTTATTATATATATTTAGTTAAAGTTGTTTCTCAAAAAGAAAAATGACAGTTATTTAAAGACGAAGAGAATAGATTAGGCAGCGAGCTCCAGCTTCAATGCACCGTGTCAGATTTTTTTTGGACTGTAGCAGCAAGGGGAGGCTACGGCTCCTTATTTGTTCTGCCTAGAAAATGGACGGAGCTACGGTTTCTGTGCTCCCTGGCTCTGTAACGCGTTATAGTGCGCTCTAGCTATGATTTTGCCAAAATATTGAAAGTAAATCAAGCGTACTCAAAACGCCACTTAACAACCATGATACGAGGGGATGCAGGCTCAAAAGGTTAGACATGGTTGAACTCTAGTTAAAACTTTTAGTTGATCAAGTTTTAACCATTAACAATCTATGTAGCTATGTTATGCTTAAGCTTCCAAGTATGAACAATAATTAAATATAAGATTAATTCATAAAACAAGCATCCATATAACCAACTATCCTGAAAAGGATCCAGGCTGCTCATGACTGAGAGCATAGTTGATATATTAGTTTAAAGACACTCTGAAGTTGTTGTACATATTTAGCCACGAGTTGTGATTTCCATATGCCTGAGGTAGCCAACCTCTATACCCACTTCCAAGATGAGTCAGCAAGGCTGCTGTCGGTGTCACGAAACCACCGACTAGTAATTTGTGTGATTGTGTGTTTAGGCCCGGATGGCTGAGCTAAGGAGGGCACAAGAGGTTTATACTGGATCGGGCAGAACGTCCCTAGTCCAGTCGCGGTGCTCATGCTATCCGCTCTTTGTTGAGTTTGCAATAGGGGTTACAAACGGGCGAGAGAGGGAGAGGGCTCCCAAGTCTCTGTGGTGTGTGCGTTTGCTGTTGTGTGCTGGTGAATTGAGAAGTTCCGAGAGCCCCCATAGAAGGGTCCCAAGGCCTCCCTTTTATAGATCAAGAGAGGATCCTTGGGGTACACGGCAAAAGGAGGAAGGAAGAAGAGGAAGAGAAGAAAGAGAAAAAGCAGAGGAAGAGGCTCTCGCGGCGGTGCCGCTCTCTCTCTACCGGCAGAGGCCCACTAGCCCAATCGTCGAGGATGGGAGCGCCCCCCCACGTCATCACTCTGCTACTGTTGTGGCAGCAGTGGCGTGCCGCTCGCCCGCCATGGCGTCGCGCGCCGCCGTGCCGCGCAGTGCGGCTCGTGGCACAACATACGCCGTCTTCAACTAATGTCGCACACAGTCTCGGTGGCATAGTGCCGGTCCGCCATGCACTGTCGTGTGCGTGCGCCCTTAAATACGACCTATCGCAGCCTCGAGTTGGCGCGGGGCATGCCAACTCCCGTACGGCGGGACGATGCCTCAGTACGGGCCTTTCCACGCGTGGGACAGCGATGGACAGCCGGTGTCCGCCCCGAGCCTGGACGTTTGTTGCCCGACCCTTGGTTCTGCCTCAAACCATCGGGCAAGGCGGGATCCCATTGGAGGGGTTGGGCTTAGGCGGAGCGTGACCCCTAAGGGTCAGGCGATGCGGAACCTGTGCCCTAGCCATCAGTCAAAACGAAGCCAACGCCCTTGAGGCCTGGTGGGATGAGGCTGGTCAAGCGGAGCAGAACTTATGCCCCGACCCTCGGTCGTCGTGAGTCCTACCGCTCGAGGGGTCGGGCGAGACGGGACTTACGTCCCAATCGCTGGGCGGGTGAGACGAATGCCTGGGCCTCTTTGAACGACTCCGGGCCTCCTTGGTAAAGGCCTATGGCCGAGTCCTGGCTGTCCCCCTAATTTCTGGGGCAGCCCCAATGACTTATCGGGCCCTCTCATCCGGGTACCCTAATATCGGTAACCGATAGTTGCAATATGAGTTGTTTCAAAGTCCCTCTAACAAGTTAGTATCGGTGAGATTTCCATGGTAAGCAAGTATAGTTACCCTTCTACTTATGATGGCACACATGGCCGCAACATAGTAAACAAGCATAAGCAACGCTATACCGATCAAGGCACGCCCCCTTTTGCACCTTTCGGTAACCACTAACGAGGTAGAAAAGCTCAGAGTATTAAGACAAGACCTGATCCATTTAGTCATCTTGGTTATATGGTAAGTCTTGGGTTGTCGCTTTAAGATTCAGTCGTTATATATATGGAGAGAAGCTAGAGCACGAAAACAAAAGTCCAATAATGCTCTTGCCCCTTTTGTCCATGTTTCTAAAAAGCATATTTTAGTAGCAAGTTGCATATATCTTTAATCCAGTTAATGACTCAGTTATTGGTAGTATCAAAAATAGCATACTACCCACATGCATAAGCACATAGGTAAACAAGTCAGGAGGTAAACAATAGCAAGGAAACTTTAGGCGGTCCATTAAACACATGCATATAAGTATATTATTGCATTATTGGTGAATAGGTAATAAGGAGCCTCATATTGTACCGGCCTTCTTCAAAACATTGCTACTAATCCTGCTCAACAAAGCACTGCTGATAACTCACGTACTGCTCACAGACACGATCAAACTACAAGAAACGTGGTGATACTGATGGTTTACTGGTGACGTTACAAGAGAAACTGTCATCGAAATCCCTAGTCTGTGATGGTTTGTGTTTGAGCGCACAGAAAAAATATTTCGCAAACTTTCTTGGTCCCTGGTCCGCGCGCCTGGCGACTCAAAATTTTTCTTCCTGAGGACTCCATCTCCACCTCTTATCCTCTCCCGTTCTCCCCGCAACAACCCACATCTCCCAGTCTCCATCTCTCTCCACCTTCCGTCATCCTCTCTGGCCATCCCTCCCCAATCCACCTCTCTCCATCTAGCTGCGGACGACGCGGGGCTGCGGCGGCGTGGAGGCAGCGCCAGTGCAGCGGCTGCAGGCACGGCGCTGGGCTGCGGCAGCGTGGATCTGCAGCCGGCACGGGGCCGCAGGTGGCGTGGATATGCGGCGCGGGGCTTCGGTTGAAGCTGTGAGTGGCACAGTGGCTGCGGTTGATGCGGGGCTGAAGGTACTGGTGCTGAACAATGACCCGCCATGCCTCGACGGTGAGCAGCGCCCTGCTCCTCCTTCCCTCTTCTCGGTTGCTTTGTTGTGCGTAAATTGAATTAGGAGATTCGCAGAACACAAGTGTTAGATTATGCAAAGATTGGACAAGACCATATGTCAGTTCAGCAAGAATGCAGGTACATTATAATCATAACTTTGACATTAGTTCTCCAACCTAATGTGTATTGTGTGCCATAATTCTATAATAAATAATGGATGCAAGGATATGCGTTCTGAACTTGTCACATCCCCAATCCACCTCTCTCCATCTAGCTGCGGACGACGCGGGGCTGCGGCGGCGTGGAGGCAGCGCCAGTGCAGCGGCTGCAGGCACGGCGCTGGGCTGCGGCAGCGTGGATCTGCAGCCGGCACGGGGCCGCAGGTGGCGTGGATATGCGGCGCGGGGCTTCGGTTGAAGCTGTGAGTGGCACAGTGGCTGCGGTTGATGCGGGGCTGAAGGTACTGGTGCTGAACAATGACCCGCCATGCCTCGACGGTGAGCAGCGCCCTGCTCCTCCTTCCCTCTTCTCGGTTGCTTTGTTGTGCCTAAATTGAATTAGGAGATTCGCAGAACACAAGTGTTAGATTATGCAAAGATTGGACAAGACCATATGTCAGTTCAGCAAGAATGCAGGTACATTATAATCATAACTTTGACATTAGTTCTCCAACCTAATGTGTATTGTGTGCCATAATTCTATAATAAATAATGGATGCAAGGATATGCGTTCTGAACTTGTCACATGTTTATTCATAACTGATTGATTTCAGTCCATGAAATTTAGTACAGCTAGTGAAATATTTTTTCCATACTTTTAGTAGTGAACTTGTCTTATAACTATAGTTCAGAACTAACTACACTAATTTGTTAATGAACTGTTCTGCTAAGTTCAGCTGTGGTTTTTGATGCAAAGCTATGCATTCTGTTTGTCCTGTACCTCAAAGACTAACTGTGTTTTCTTTTTCTTTCTTTACCTCTGCAGATGTCACTACCGGAATCCGCTTCTTTGCCGAGCTCCGGAGGCTTTGCCGAGCGTTTTTTTTCGGGCGCTCGGCAAAGAAGGCTTTGCCGAGAGCCAAATAAAAAACACTCGGCAAAGCCTCTGCACTCGGCAAAGAAGGCTTTGCCGAGCGTCCGATAAACGGCTCTCGGCAAAGAAGTTTCTTTGCCGAGTGCCAAAAAAACACTCGGCAAAAGCTTCTTTGCTGAGTGCCAAAGTAAAACACTCGGCAAAACAATTTTTCAAACCTCGTTTTGGTGCCCTAAACGAATTCAAAAAAAAGTTTTCAACTACCAAGTTTCATAACTTTTCATGATCTATAAACTTTATATTGGTCATTTCTTTATTCGCGTTGTTCACAAAATCTATATGTCTCTCATGTAATTTCATGAAACTACAAGAGAGATATATAAGATTTGTGAACAATGTTAGCACCACAATTTCGGATGGAAAAACTTCCTAAATGAAGTTTGTAGATCTCGAAAGGTTATGAAACATTGTAGTTGACCACTTTTTCATTTGAATTCATCTTGTCATGCAAATCTACGTTTGAAATTCAAAATTTAAAATTTTAAAATTCGAATTTTTCAAAAGACCTCGGATGGAAAAACTTCCTAAATGAAGTTTGTAGATCTCAAAAAGTTATGAAACATTGTAGTTGACCACTTTTTCATTTGAATTCATCTTGTCATGCAAAATTAAGTTTGAAATTCAAAATTTTAAAATTCAAATTTTTCAAAAGACCTTGGATGGAAAAACTTACTAGATGAAATTTGTAGATCTCAAAAAGTTATGAAACATTGTAGTTGACCACTTTTTCATTTGAATTAATCTTGTCATGCAAAACTACGTTTGAAATTCAAAATTTTAAAATTTGAATTTTTCAAAAGACCTCGGATGGAAAAACTTTCTATATGAAAAATATAGTGCTCGAAAAGTTATGAAACTTTGTAGTTGACAACTTTTTGATTTTAATTCGTTTAGGGTCTCAAACAATCGATTTTTACTTGATTTAGTATAATATTTTAGTAACCGAAACGACATATAGACACACGTGAGTGTGTAGTGTAGGAGGCAGAGGAGGTATCGCGTGAGGGAGAGGTCACGAGTTCGAATCCTGCCGACCACGTAGCCGCAAATTTTTTTTCAGGTTTTTTTCGCATTTTTTAATTTCGCGCTTTGCCGAGCATCGTGCTTTGTAAGTTACTGTAGAACGGCATGAACATTTTGTGCGAAGAGATAGAATATACAGTGAAAATTAGCTTTATTAGAATATACATAGATAGATATTGTGGGACTCACTGTAGTGTGTCCATAAATTGTACTACTAAGGGGTTGTTTAGTTGGTGAAAAAGTTTGGGTTCGGCTACTGTAGCACTTTTCGTTTTATTTGACAATTTGTGTCCAATCATGAACTAATTAGGCTCAAAAGATTTGTCTCGTGATTTACAACTAAACTGCGTAATTAGTTTTTTCTTTCATCTACATTTAGTACTCCATGCATGTGCCGCAAGATTTGATGTGACAGATACGGTAGCACTTTTTGGGTTCACTTTTTGTGAACTAAACAGGCTCTAAGTATTGTTGGAGAAGCTACATGATGTGCTAGTCACTTTAACGAATGCGTCCATTCTGCCATTTTTGCCCAACGACAAATTAAACCCCTCGAATGGAATCTTATCGGCTAGCTGGAATCCAAAGTCGCTGGCACCGGCATGTGCGTGTGCAGAGCTGCAATCCTTTACCTGACGGACCTCCGTGTGTTTTTTTTATAATCCTCCGTGTTTTTTCGGGTCCTCGACTTCGTCTCTGAGGAGCAAAATAGAGCGCTTTCCGTTCATCCTTTCCCCAGCAGGTCCAGCAGGTCAGTTGTGCATCCAAGGAGCAAACTATAGCGCCTTCCGCATGAAGCAATGCTAGATTTTGTGGGACATGATAATGGACCGATCACATGAGGCCAAGACCGCTCTGGTACTGCAGGGTCAGTCCTCAAATAATGGACACCCGGACAAACCGGACAATGCGATCGCGGCCCATTAAAGGCTGTCAGGCCGAGACATTCGGGAGGAGAGGTCCAAGGTCGCTCGATGACCTCGCCGCCCTACGCGGCGAGAGGCCAATGACTCGCTCGAAGCCTGCATCCTAGGGTTCACAAGCACTCGGGAGGAGAGGTCCAAGGTCGCTCGACGACCTCGCTGCCCCACACAGCGAGAGGCCGATGACTCACCCGAAGCCTACATTCTCAGGCTTGCAAGCACCTCGGGAGGAGAGGTCTAAGGTTGCTCGATGACCTCGCTGCCCTGCACAGCGAGAGGCCAATGACTCACCCGAAGCCTGCACCCTCAGGCTCGCAAGCACTCGGGAGGAGAGGTCCAAGGTCGCTCGACGACCTCGCTGCCCCGCGCAGCGAGAGGCCGATGACTCACCTAAAGCCTGCATTCTCGGGCTCGCAAGCCACTTAGGAGGAGAGGTCCAAGGTCACTCGATGACCTCGCTGCCCCACGCAGCGACAGGCGAATGATTCACCCGAAGCCTGCATCCTCGGGCTCACAAACACTCAAGAGGAGAGGTCCAAGGTCGGTCGATGACCTCGCTGCCCTGCGCAGCGAGAGGCCAATGACTTACCCGAAGCCTGCATGCTCATGCTCGCAAACACTCGGGAGGAGAGGTCCAAAGTCGCTCGATGACCTCGCTGCCCCGCGCGGTGAGAGGCTAATGACTCACCCAAAGTTTGCATCCTGGGGCTCGCAAACACATGGGAGGAGAGGTCCAAGGTCGCTCGACAACCTCGCCGCCCCGCGCAGCGAGAGGCCAATGACTCACTCAAGGTCTGCATCCTCGGGCTCACAAATCTAATCCTGGCCAAGCGATCCGGGACTCAACCAAATCTTGCTCAAAATAAAATAATCACACAACACATGACGTCGAAGCGTGTAGAGCAAACATAAGATCAAGAGCCTCGCAAATCACAGACAAGAAGCTTCGGCGAAAAGGCCCAAGGTCACCAGGCGACCTCATCGCCCGTGCAATGAGAGGTCGATGACCCATCTGGGAAACCTTGACTCAACAAAACCCCATAAAAAGGGCGCGAGGCCCCGAAGAGAACTCCTTGGAGCTTCCGATCACAAGATGGATGTGGCCCCGGCCGCACACAAAGAAAGATGAGACACCTGATCAATTGCAACCAGGAGCTCGAGTAGAAGGGACCAAAGGTGCCCAACAACCTCGTTACCCCGTGTAGCGAGAGGATGATGACCCACTTAGAAAGATCTTGATTTGGTGTCAATAAGCCCAAATCTGGCCAAACGGCCTGGGGGCTCACCACGGCTTCACAAGAAGTTGGAGAAACTCCAGAAGGAGGATTCCTTGAGCTTTTATTCATGTTTCATGATTACAAAGTGGTGTGCGGTCGATCTGCACATAAGGAATACAAAGCAAAAAATGACTCACAAGCCCTCCTACGACGAGGCACCCCCCAAGGAACAGAGCACAGAGAGGAAGAGAGCGGCAGGACTGCCTAGCTCCAACAAGCACCTTGGCGTCCACTTTGGCGCCAAGATGGAGCAAAAGGGAGGCCAAAATACAGCCATGTCACAAAGGTTGCATGGCCCCCTACACGGCAGCCACGCCATCCTTTCCTTCCCCACTCGCAAGTTCCCTTCTAGCATCACAACTACCAGATGTTGGAAGGAACATTACCAGCTTCTGGCCACCACACACGGCCCCCAGTGGGTCGCATGCTTGGAACGATGCGGTTCTCTTAAAAAACTCACCCTCTTTTCCCCTTGAACTCAAAGGGGCCAAAAAAGTAGCTCATAGACGTAGTTGCAAGTAGTTTTTAAACGGTAGGAAGGCCCTTATTTATAGGCCCGAGGGTGGACCGAGCTGCCTGAGACCCCACGCCATATGGCGAATCATGGGAGGTCACAACCAAGGTCAGATGCCCATGTGAGGTCGGAAAAATCGAAACCCTTCCAAATACACAGCACACTAACAAGGACGGGCACCGTAGTCGTGAACCGCATCATCAGGGTGTCCTGATGGCAAGGGACATAATGGCCACCTACCGCATTGAATGCACTAGCCCGCAAGGGGTCGAGCTACGAAGCTCGGATAGGCCACGACTATGAACCCGCACTTGATGCACATGCATCTCAAGCGCTTTCGTGATCACTTCGCAATCACGAAAATGCTCGGGGGCTACTATCAGGGTAATGATCCCTGGGTATCTCAAGGCATCGACAAGTTAGCAGGTTGAGCGGCCCACAGTACGTCAGCTGGAGACGGCCTAAACGATCGAGGCCCAGCTGAGCTGCATGAACCAGGCCAAATGCTAAGGCCGAGGCCAACCATGACCCCTCCGCCTGACTTAGCCGTGCACACAACAAGGATCCACGACCTCTCACCATCTCGACCCTGGAAGGAATGGAGAGAGGTCGAGCCCAGCCAGGCACACATGCTCTGACAAGAGCGGGCACGCTGCACTGACCCCGCAAGGACTGAGGGGACAACAGTCACCTCAGTCTAGCCAGACACCATCCCTATGACACACAGCGTAGACAAGACAACACTGCCAGTGGTGACGACTGGTACAACGGCCCTCGTCCAAATACGGCCCGACGAGAGACATGTATGATTCCACCCACCACGGGATGGGACCCACGATAATGCCCTTGACTTGGAGACCAGCCTCGCCAATAGGAGGCCACGACCCCATGGCTCGGGATCATGGTCGCCGGTTCCACAAGCCAACGAGGCAACCAGCGACCTAGGGCGGCTACCAACTCTTCTACAACACCCTTGGAGATCAGGAAGCAATGACGAAGGCCACGACAAAGACCATATCGCGCAGGACAGCTGGCGAACCACCAACATGCCACACAGTGCTGCCATGACCGGCACAGTAGCACCACGCTACACCTTACCGCGACATGGACACTAGGCCATGACGATAGCCACGCCCGAACGTGCACCTCAAGACGGCGTTACTTGCAAGCCAAGTTAGCTAAGATTCCTCCCTCAGGCTCATGAACCCCTCAGTTAGGAGAACCTTATTCATTGTACATGCCCTCGCCCCGAACTCTATACAAGGGCAGCAACGACATACTTCTCTCCATCTTCTATCATTCATCTTCAACTCATTCTCATTCCCACCGTAGTAGGGCTCCTGAAGCTTCACTTCGGGCGGTCCATGTCCTAGCTCTAGCTTCTCTACCTCTTCCACCATTCTTGCACCCCCATTGTAAGAACTTCAGAGCATTCAAGCGAGGAACACGCACTTGATCATCTCTGAGACTGGACGTAAGGCTCCGGTCTGAACTAGTATAAATCCTCGTGTCTTTTGGATGCTACCATCGTCTTCCTTGAGCAGCACAACAATCGTATAAGTTTATTAGTCCGGTTTACAAAACACCGACAAGCACGCACCACCCACAACATAGCTATATATTCTCGAAGACATCTTTGAATGGTCTGTATGTCGTAGGGCACTGGATGCTGGTAGAAGAATTGGAATGCTAGGGAGAGGAATGGGGGAAGCTTGCTAAAAGCGATGCCCTAGGTCAGATTCAGCGCCGGTCCTGAGTTTTTCTAGGCCTAGGTCAAGAACTAATATTGAGGCCTATAGTCCACTCTCTAAAAATATTTATATATATTTCTATTTTACATATAGTCTCCAAAATATACGTCAATTTAGAAGATAATATTTGATGCACTAAAAAAACTTATATCGAATATCAACAAAACGGTGCTATACCTCTGGATGTGATCCTCTCTGTCCTCTGCCATGAGGCGATCCCATGATGATTGATGGACTGATGCGGCTGCGAACTGGATCACAGATGAAGATGATGGAAATTGGGATCGAATAGGCCTTCAGATTTGTTGATTTTCTCGATTACTTGTGATTACGCCCGGCGGCCGCACAGTTCGTCTGTTCGCGAGTCATGACCTTCGTGTTGACGAGTTCGCGAGTCGCCGAGCTCTGAATGGAAACCGGAAAGTGTCGAAGGCAAAGGCTTCCTAGACTTGCGCTTGCTATATTGGGCTACAGCTTATAGAAGCCCACGTATACTGCTTACTATGTATAAACTAATGGCCTATACTAATACTAGTACTAATCTACTATATGGGTTGAGGCCCACCTAAATCTGAGGCCTAGGTCAGTGGCACACCCTGCGCACCCCTAGGACCGCCCTGGTCAGATTAGATGGGTTCTCAGAAAACAAACGGCAAACACCATAATTAATTACGTAGGTTTTAAAATATTGGAACTATCTTTTTTTTCCTTTCTATCTATAATAATGGCAGAGGTGGGTACTTTTTTTGAAAATAAAATAGATCTAATGGTTACAAATCGTCAGAGCCTATAGATTTAATGGCTAGATGTTTTTGATTAATGTAAGAAATTCTAAAATTTATTATTTTTCCTAGCGCGTCTGGTAATATGGAGGCTCCATCAGAGCCTCCAATTAGCAATAGTAAGATTTATCTTTTTTTCTAGCGCGTCTGGTGACAATTAATGTGGAGGCTCCATTGGGGCCTCCAATTAGTAATAGGAAGAAGTAAGATTACACTTCCATATAACATCTATCTAAGAAATGCATTTGCAGGGCGATTGCACGGCCGTGTCTAGGTCAATATATACCACATGATTACAATACGACGGCTATTGCCTGATCGCAGTTAACAGGCGTAAATCATAGGACATTGTGGCTGCAGGAAAAGATGGAGATTGGCATGTGTTGCTGTCTGCATTGGCTCTCTTAACAAATTCGTTGTCAATTAATTGTAGCGATCAACCGATCGGTGTGGCTAATAACTTGTAAGAGTGATTTAATTAACTGTTAATTAACAATGCCATTTGTCAACTCTAGGAATCAATCAATTTGCTCGATCGTTCACATGCTGCCTAGACCTAGTTTAGGTCGAGATGCTCAGCTCAGCTTGCTAGCTGTCGTATTTTTCTAAATCGCAGTGAGCTGGGTTCTAGCTAGGACCAGGCTATGCGGGATGCTACAGGTTCATCGTTTTTATTGGGGTGATGCTAAGTTGAACCTCATCTATTAAACAGTGCACAGGTTCCGGCCAACGATGAGCTTCAATGAAGATTATGGTTGCAACGCAGTTAACAATTGACCATGAGACCATGACTAAGACATAAACTTAGTGCGTGGATGAGCTAGAACATACTAATCGTATGCTGTCTAAGATTAGCTAGGCCCGATTTGCAGGGTAAAAGTCTCTTTTACCCTTGGTATGTGCATATAAAATGTGGAAGTGGAGGCCATTTTGGTATTTTCTCAATCCATTAGCTACTTTTGTTCCTCTCAATCAGCTCATAGGCTAAAACAACTGGCTGTGTGATTGGCAAACCATTAGTCAATTTTTAGCTGCGCTGCTAACAATTGGACTCATTGTATCCAATCAGCCTCTCAACCCCAATCATGTACCTGTACTACTACTTGATATACAATCGAAGATAAGTGGCATAAATCATAACACGGTGTCGAATGAAAGATTGAGAGTCGTCCGGTCACTGCCTGCATCGGTTCTCTTTACAAATTTAAGGTCAACTTAGCAACCAACTGATCGGTATGGCTAATTATAAGTAGATTAATTAACTGCTTGCAGTAGTTTTTGTCAACTCAAGAAATCAATCATATGCTGTAGTGCGTGCTGCTACCAGGCTTAATGTTGTCATTAGGGTGATGCCAACCTAGGATCTATTTATTCGTCCGCAAAAGAAGTTCATGAAAAGGTGAGTGGGGTAGAGGCTGGAACCTTGTTCCATTATCTAAAAAAATGAATAGGTGAGTGGAGGCCAAAGATAAGTTGGGACATGATGAATACTTTTTTCTAACCCGAAAAATATTCAGACTATGGGTCATTATCTCGAGGCTTCCAAAAATTTTGGAAAAAATTCCCAAAAATAATAAACTGGGACATCAGTAACTAAATAGAATGGAGTTCCTGAAAAAGTTTCTAGGAGCTTCCAACAAATTTAATTCGCTCTAAGAACCAAATCAGAAAGAAGTTTAGAAAAGTCTACAAATTTTCTGATAAATATACACTAAACTTGCAATCACCTTTTATAAGATTTCCACACTTATAAGCACCATATGCAATTTGAATGAATGCAATCAATCAACGTAACCTATGTTAAATATAATTTAAAATTTTAAAATTGTTCCGTTCAATTAAATTACACTGCAAATAATTCATTTTGAAAGTATTTAGTTATTTAGAATTGTTGATTGGTGTGTTAGCTACTTCCATGAGATGAGCAAGGTGAATAGCAAAAAAAATATATCTACAAGCTTTTTGTATAAGTTTCTGACACTAGAAGTTTATACATGGATGTTCATGTGCAATGTTTTTCTAATAAAAAAGTTGTGCTGAAAATTTGGTTCTGAGGAAAACAATGATAATTTGTGAAAATGTTGTGCTAAAAATGCTCTGATGAGAAGTTTCCATGATACTAAGTTGGACAGTAACAAACTTTTTTTTTGAAACAGAGGTCTCCCCCGCTTTATTAATCATAAAGCGTCAAGCATACAGTTTAGTTCAGAAAGCGTATCGGCGCGCCCGCCCACGGAAGACCTAAAGGCCGTAAACCTCAGCAGTATTAACATTCATTAAAAGCTTAGAACTCTGCTGATTCACACCGATGCAACCTGTCGCCGAAGGCAGCAACACCGATGCTTGAGACTGTAACGGACTCCAGGTGATTCCAGGTGGTCTGCTTGCCTCCAGTTCGATCTTTTGGATTATCACCATCAGCTCTTCCTCCATCACCGCCTTGTACATTGGTCTCCAGCATCGTAATGTTCTTGCAATCCCTGTCAACACCTTCTTCATCCCCATCTAGACATCCCCCTGAAAACATATTTTATTACGCATGTTCCACAAGAACTAAAGAGCAGCAGCATTCACAACATTAGCCGACATGAACTTTTTGTTTGCTATCCATAAGGAAGCCATATATTCATAGTTACAAAGCCCTGATAAATTCAAAATGTCAGCTAAAACTACCTCATGCATTTGGCAACACAGCAATCAAAGAATAGATGATGAACTAATTCTGTTTCAGAACAGAATAAACATGACAAGTCATCCAGTTTTTTCCTTTTAGCTAGATTTGTTCTTGTTAAGATCTTATTTTTTGAAAGCAACCATAAAAAGATTTGGATTCTTGGAGGTATTTTCAAATTCCACACAGACTGAACATACACTAGTTTAACACCCCAATGGTTAATAACAGCATATAAGAATTGAACCGAGAAATGACCGTTAGAGCTAAAACTCCAGATAATTTGATCCTCTTCCTCTACTAAATTGACTTCTTCTACAACTCCTAAGAGTTCCAACCACATTTCCATCAATCATTCTGAAACAGATCTCCTAAAGGAGAGTTTCAGAGTATCCCCATCCCAAACCTGATCAATAGTCCTACCCTGTTGCTCATTTATCACATACAGGGGCCAAAATTGTATGGCCAAGCTAGAATTGCACATCCAATGGTCCTCCCAAAATCTGATTTTTTTTTTTGCCATTCCCAACCTGCCACCTAATGCCTAAATGAGCAGCCTGTAGAGCCCAAACAACACCCTTCCAAAAGGGAGATGCTTGATTATCTGTGCAGCAACATATATTTGGGTTATGAGTTCTATACTTGTGATCCAAGATCTTAGCCCAAATGGCATGATTATGCAAATTGTATCTAAAAATCCATGAACTCAAAAGAGACAGATTTAAATTCCTGAGATCCGGAATGCCTAAAACCACCTAATTCTTTTTTCTAGGCAACTAACTGCCAATGTGCGAGGTGATATATGTGCTTCTCCTCACTGTTATTCCACAGAAACCGAGCCATATGAGAATTTATAACATCAATCGCCCATCTAGGAAATTTAATAATTGACATCAAGTAAATTGGAATACTTGCCAGACAAGCCTTCAACAAAGTGAGGTGCCCAGCATAGGATAATAATCTCCCTTTCCACCTAGCTATTCTTTTCATAATTTTATCAACAATAGGTTGCAGATCTTCTCTTCTAAGCTTTGTGTAGTGCAAAGGCACACCTAAGTACTTAAGTGGAAATTCTCCTGTTTTACAACAGAAGATTTTAGCAAAATCATTCACCCTTTCTTCATCAACACCAACAGTAACAAACTTTGTTGAAAAAGTCGTGCTGAGAAAGTTGTCAGGATAAACTTGTCCGAAAAAATCATGCTAAGAAAGTCACAACCTTTTTATTTATGTGGCACACCATATTTCCAAATTCATCACAGTTATCTTCAACCAAAAATAGCTTTACAAGATATAGATTTTGTTATAGAAAAGTGGACCACTGGATTTGTATTCAATTCTAATGCCTTATGGGTATGATTTTGTTGATACAAACATTTATGCCCCTTTGGAATGCAGGAATTTCACAGGAGTTGTACATGAATTTCACAGAAATCAGTTCGTTTCACAAAAAAAATATAGGAAATAGGAAAGTTTCCTATGTTCTAAAGGGGGCCTTAGCATAAGAGAAATTATGTGCATGATTTAAAAACATGACAAGTTTTAGCAACTGTTTTATCCGAAACGGAGAAGTGGCTGACTGGTCTGAAATTGATCTCTGATTACTGTCCTAGCGTGCGTGTTTATTAAAAAAATACTCTGACATGTGAAGTGTATAAAATATACTCTGACACCCAAAGATAGATTCCGATGCCCTTTGAAGAACTTTCCCATGTGAAGTGTATAAAAAAAATTACTCTAGCAACCTCAAATACGCCAAAGCCAGGCTTTTGGAGACGTCTCCATGTACTCTCAACCTTTTTAAAACGCTGGGACGACCCTCGCTCAGCCTCCTCCCTCTCATCCCGTCTGCCCAGATGGAGATATCATAGATTGTGTAGACATCTACAAACAGCCTGCATTTGATCATCCTCTCCTCGAGAACCATACTATCCAGGTTCCTCTCTCTGCAGGAGCATTTCCCTTTTTGTTTCAATGTTCGGTGCAATGCCTGCTGCCATCACACACACACACACACACACACAGATATATATATATATATATATATATATATATATATATATATATATATATATATATATATCATGATATCACTAAATGTTGCTCCTTCATCACCTTTCAGATGCGGCCTTCTTACCACCCTAAAGGCTTGCATGAGGACTCCAAAGTTTCAGCCCGTCCAATCAGCCAAACATGGCATCAGAATGGCAAGTGCCCTGAGAACACCATACCAATTCGAAGGATCAAGGAGGAGGATGTGCTGAGGGCCAGTTCCATTGGGAGATATGGCAAGAAGATGCCCAGGAGCATCCCAAAACTCATTTCTGTCGATGACCCTGTCAAGCCCGGTGTGACAGGTGGCCACAAGGTACAAAATGTCACTCAAGAATCACCTTCACATCTGTACTAGTATTCACAATTTATTGTTATTAGTGTTTATGAAATTTTTGATTTGACTCTTCCTCTCTCATTGAGAAGTATGCCGTAGCTGCAGCACCGGAGGATAAGTACTATGGAACCAAAACCAGCTTCAATTTGTGGCAACCAACAATTTCCAAGACCAAGGACTTCAGTTTGGCCCAGCTCTGGATTAGTGGGGGGTCCTATAGCAACAACGACCTCAATACCATTGAAGTAGGATGGCAGGTAAGACTAAGACCTTAAGGGGAAACATTATTAAACCCATCTTCATTAAAGGTTCTATCAAAAGCTGACTTTCAACCTCCATGATTATGTGCTTCTGAAAGCGCTAGAGCTAGAGCTTGAGTAGTATCAAGAGTAGGTTTTCATTCATGCAAACCTTTTTCTTTCCTGATTATGTGAGTATGATTCTTTCATGAATATTAGGAGCTCCTGTCGCTATACAAATGTGCTACAAAAAGAGATAAATCCTAGAAGTACTGAAAGAAACAAAACATCCAACAATAGACTTAGTAGACACAATTATTATTGGAAACAATGGCAATTGGATCTAATTTGCTTCTAAAGTGCTCACATATATCATTATGAAAGAATCATCTATTGTAATCCTTTAAAATTGTGTCCAAATTACCCATTTATGCCATTATGAAAAATAATGTAAACCAACCCTCTAAATCTGTAGGTAAATTAACATCTCTATCATGTTGAAAATAATATAAAGTAACCGATAATCTTTATCGAAATTACCGAACTTTGCAATATTAAAAAAATAAATCATAATAGTTAATGGCAAATATTTATAAGGTTTGTTATTTTGATTAAAATCATGATACACTTGGATTGAAATGTTACATATTTGCATTGATAGGTTAATAATTACAAGCACCACTTTTTAGAAAACAAATTATGACTACACACATCGTTTTATTATCAAGGAAATTTGACACCACCAATACCGCTGTGGAGGCACAAATGTATGTTTATACCATTGTATTAACTAATAGAAAAGTGCAGTTTAGAATCTAGAATCCTTATTCTTAAGAAAATCCGAAAAGAGTTTCTAGAGCCAGAAATACAGCAAGCTTAGGTTGCCAAGCTTATAGATACCTAAGATCACAGTATAATATGGGATCCCTAAGAATCCTACATACTTGCTCTCTTTCATTGTGGCTAATGACCATGTGCTCTCTATGATTTGCAGGTTTATCCGTCGCTGTATAGGGATAGCAATACTAGAATCTTCATCTACTGGACTGTAAGAAAAACACAGTATTACTGTTTTGAGTCATTAGTACAGGCCCTTTTTATTAATCTAGGGAATGGCATAAAGAGATACTAATTTTCTATAGTTATGGAATATTGTAGCGTGATGGATGTCAAAGAACAGGATGTTACAACCTAAACTGCCCAGGATTCATCCAGACAAACAATCAGTTTGCAATCGGTGGCAGCATCTCTCCTGTCTCCAGTTATGGTGGCTCACAATTTGACATCGATATTTTATTTTGGAAGGTAAAATACAAGAACCTTTCACATTACAAACATTCAAAATCAAAATCATGAATGGGCACAGAAAATCTAATGCCAGCAGCTTCGTGTTCTTTCTTAATCTGCCTTCAGACATAAGCCCAGGCTATCAATGGTGGCTCTCGCCTATTTGTGGTCTCACTCGTGCATATGTTTCATATTTGTTCGTAACTACAACACTATTGAGTTAGCCTTGAGCAAGGGCCCTTCTAACATATTCCTTAATTTTAACCTTAGGAGATTGCCCCTCTGTTTTAAATTATAGTTACTTTGTAAGTTAACCTTTTTTAACTCTGGAAAAGTTTAAAATCACTAGCAACTAGAAAGTCAAATTAATTTAATTATATTCTCCATGAAATATGTTTTAATAATATAGCATTTATTTGAAGTTATGGATGTTGGGCTTCCATGCCCATCGAAGAGCAGTACCCTTATGATATACTCTAACTTTTGTGCATGCATGATTTTAGCCCTTAAGGGACTTATAAATATATTCCCTTATCATAAACATAGCTATTTTCTAAATTTTTCAGTAAATTGTGGGTTGCAGGACCCCAAGAGGGGCAATTGGTGGTTGCAAGTGGGAAGCGATGTTGTGGGCTACTGGCCCAAATGCAACGAAACTGGCCCAATTCACCTTTTCATGTCATCTGTCATCAAGCAGGCCTTGCTGGGCCTCGCAGGCGTATCCGAGTCCGGATATTTAACATCCGATACCGTATTCGTATCCGAATATTTAAATCACATATTTATGATGTCGATATCCAATCATATCCTATCCGGTATTTTTTATAATATCCGTATTCAAATCCGAATCCGGACATAAATATGAAAAGAAATACGATTTCAGTGATATCCATCCGTATCCTATCCGTTTTCATCCCTACTCACGACTTCCCGCGCCGTGCGACTCCGCTGGGCGCTGCCGCTCGCCGCTCGCTGCTTGGCCGCTCCGGGCTTGCCCCCCTGCTCGCGAGCGCCCAGCCCCGGCGGCGGCGGAGCGACGCCTAGCCCTTGAGCCGGCACGCCCCAGCCCCGGCGCCCCATCCGCGGCGCAGCGGCAGCCAGCCCCAGCCCCGCCCCGAGCAGCGCGTCCAGGCCGGCCACAGCAGCAGCATCCTCCTCGTCTGCTCCCTCGCCCTTCCGTTCGCCGCCGCCGCCACTGTCGCAAAGAGTGAGGACGTGCCGGCTCCTCCTCGCCTGCTCCAGCGCCGTTCCGTTTTGCCCCGCTGCCACTGCAAGATGCGAGGAGCGACGACGCCTCGGCGCCCGCCTCTCCGCTGCCTCCACTTCGCAGGCGCCCTGGTAAGCTCGTCAAGGTCCATTGTTCTATTTCTGAATTTCCATGCTGCATGACTGGTACTGCATGAATCGTCCAATTTAATGACTGGTGCCATAACGAAAGAGTGAAAGCATCTCCCAGGCTCAGTGGCGGAGCTCGTCAATTTTAATTCCTAGGGCCACTGTCAAAGCGTTTATGCTCCTCTCGCAATCGGTCAAAATACCATCCGCACCAAGTCAGAGATAACAAAACTAACTCATGCATAAGTTCAGATGATACTTAAATCCACAACATAATTGATGGAAATACGAAAGTAGTTAAAATAATACCTGATAAAAAATTGACAACTCTACACTGTGCAACTATATAGGCTATAAAATTCAACATAAACAGTTAATCATTCATGAAATTCCTAGGTCGGTAAAAGTTCAATGTTAAAATAGAACTTAAGATCTGAGAATACGAAATTACCAATCTCCTCTTCTATTGCAAATTCCAAGACAACAGCAAATGAAGTAACAGCAGCAGCAGGTTCTGTGCAATTAGTTTTTATTATCTACATTTAATGCTTCATGCATGTGTCCAAACATTCGATGTGACGGGATGAAAAAATTTTAGGTGGGAACTAAACAGCACCTATATACATTGAAGGAAGAAAATAAATTATATGCAATTTTATTGGCCAGGCAGAAGGCGTCGGCATCTGCCTCTGCTTCCTCGAAACTGCGAATTGGAAATATATATATTGGCGTATCACTATCAAAGCAGCTGTCTGATGTGTCATGGTCAACGATTTTGTGCCCTTATTATATTTATTATCTAGGACATGTACGTAACCAACATTTATTTTACGTTCATGTTTTTAAATCCCTGCTGCCTAGCTTAGATCTTATTCACACACGCTAGGCTCGGATGTAAGGCTGGACGAAAAACTCGAAACTCGTTAGCTCGTTCGGCTCGTGGCTGGCTCGGCTCTGCTCGGCTCGGCTCGTTATGATAACGAGCCGAGCCGAGCCAGGATTTTAGCTCGTTAGCTATAACGAGCCAACTCGAGCTGGCTCGTGAGCCGCTCGCGAGCCAAACGAGCCGTAGTTTTAGAGAAAAAATCATCATAACTTATATTAGTTTTGTATTACTTCATGTTTTGCACTTCCCAAATAGATGATATGTTAGCTCATATGAATATTTTGTTCGCTTTAAGGCTATTGAATATATTATTTTTATATTATTAATATTTTTATGCTTTAGATAAATACAAATATTATATTTTGTATTTTTTTTACCTGGCTCGCGAGCCTAACGAGCCAGCTCGAGCTCGTAACGAGCCGAGCCGAGATGGCTTTCTGGCTCGTTAAGATAACGAGCCGAGCCGAGCTGGCTCGTTATCCTAACGAGCCAGAACGAGCCGAGCCGAGCCGAGCCGAGCTGGCTCGTTAGCCAGCCTTGCTCGGATGGGTTGCCAGGTCTGAAGTGGGCCCCACCCACATTCCCATCACTTTATTGCATCGGATCTCGTAAACATCAGTAAGCTAATCAAATAAATGTCAATAGAATATCATATCACATTATAGAAGGATAGAACGATGAAACAAATGGCATATATAAATGACTTGTAAGCAGATAGGTTATGACTGAAAGTATTACATGTAATAGAGGTATATATACAGTTTTTTATTTAACAAGGGATGATATGGATATCTTGTATAAAAAAATTGCAAGTTACTGTAGAACGGCATGAACATTTTATACGAAGAGATAGAATATACAGTGAAAATTAGCTTTATTAGAATATACATAGATAGATATTGTGGGACTCACTGTAGTGTGTCCATAAATTGTACTACTAAGTATTGTTGGAGAAGCTACATGATGTGCTAGTCACTTCAACGAATGCGTCCATTCTGCCGTTTTTGCCCAACGACAAATCAAACCCCTCGAATGGAATCTTATCGGCTAGCTGGAATCCAAAGTCGCTAGCACCGGCATGTGCATGTGCAAAGCTGCAATCCTTTACCTGACGGACCTCCGTGTGTGTTTTTTTTTATAATCCTCCGTGTTTTTTCGGGTCCTCGTCTTCATCTCTGAGGAGCAAAATAGAGCGCTTTCCGTTCATCCTTTCCCCCGCAGGTCAGTTGTGCATCCAAGGAGCAAACTATAGCGCCTTCCGTCGTTCATCCTTTCCCCAGCAGGTTAGTTATGCTTGTCTTTGTGAAAATATGTATGTATGCCAAATTTACTCTTGCTACCTTCAAGATGTATCCTTTTTTATATATGATGGATTCCACAAAGAAGATGCTAATTGATCCTAGCTATGGAAGGCCTTAAACCTATCCTCTCTTTCTAACTTAACTGATGAATATATAGGAGTAAGTAGGTCTCAGGAGGAAGAGGAGCCATGATGAGCCTTGCGGGTAAGGACATGGTCATTAAACTCGAGCTGTCCACTGGTTTAATGCCAGTGGGCCCCTCCCCCAATTAAAAAAAATTCAGGTTTTTTTTCGCATTTTTTAATTTCGCGCTTTGCCGAGCATCGGGGTCTCGGCAAAGGATTTGCCGAGTGCCCGATAAACGGCTCTCGGCAAAGAAGCCTTTACCGATCGGATTTTTGCCGAGGACGCTTTGCCGAGAGCTGCGCTCGGCAAAGGCTTTGCCGAGGGCCTTAGAGGCTTTGCCGAGAGCCTGGGCCCTCGGCAAAGCAGCCAGCTCCGGTAGTGTGTGATGCCTCACGTAGAAGAAACCAAACGATTGTTCAGGTGAATATTCATCGATCTATTCATTCATCAATCATTTTACAAAAGTCTTAAATGTAGAGATCTAGTGCAAACATTTGACTAAGTTCTATGCTATTATGTTCACCTCATCTCGTGTAGGCCTATCTCTGCCCCAAGGAAGATTCATAAAGCTTAGAGGGAATTTTTTCATATATTCCTATATGTGGAGTTTTTCATGTCTTATGAAAGCAACAAGTGGAGTCTCTTTTTCCACTAATAGTAGAGGTGAGTTCCGCTACACATATGGGTGAAGATGCCTACTTCAATTAAGTAACACGTGTGGATACATGATAGTGTACTAGACTATCTAGGCTCTCAATATGCTCATGTCTTCTTTCAAATAAGTTGACAATCTTCAAATAAATAACAGTTGTGTTGTAGAAGTTTAAACTTGGCCAAAAGATCCTTGCATTTTTTTTCAAAGATAGTACCTTTTGCACATTTGAGTTTTATTCATGATCAAGTATTCTTGTGCAGGCGTTTGATGAGGCTATCTCTGAATTGCGGCAAGAGGATCAAGGTAGTCATGGTGGCTATTTTCATTCATGGCGAAAGATTTTATTGTGCAAGCAAATCATATGAGTTGTGTGTTGTACAAGCCAACATCTTAGTTTTGTAGGTACTTGAATGTAGCTTGGTTATTGCCTTAGTATTTCATGTGAAAAATTGTACAAGTACAAATGTTGATGGTTTCAATGAAAATGATGAGCAATGTTTTGTCAATTGTGAGCTTTGTTATATGTCTTTCATGAGTGTGCCTTAATGTGTGACATGGTTGATGTCGATTATGGTTAATGCTGTGATGATTTGGCACTAATTTGTGATGTTTTCTTTCATCACTATGATTTAGATCTAGGCTTGGATATGGGCTGGTTATAGGACACAGGCAACTAATTCATGACGAACACAAATGCCACTTTGTGATGGCTCAATTTGATCCAACAAATGTATGACGTGAGATACATGACCTTTTTTATCGTCATGGTAAGTTAACCATGACACATTTTCGAGTGTCTATGATGAAAGTAGATCGTCATGTACCACCATAATTCTTGTACTTAAGCATCACTTAGACATCCACATGTACATGCATAGCAAACAAGTATGAATTGATTATAATAGTACACCAGGCAATACAGACAGAAGTTAAAATGGTTTTAAAACTATTCTACATGTTGCTACGAGAACGCGGACATGAAAATCACGCTAATCGGAGCTAAAATGGACAAGATACGATGATCAAAATAGTGAGTGTCAGTTCTGTAAACACTGAGACTTTATTTTGCGAATTTAGATAATTCAAAAAAATTGAGCTCAACAGCGGGTTGAAAACAAGAAAAGGCAGCATTTTGTCTTACTTTATGAGGAGCATGAACACCATGTTGTTTTATAAGAAATCAAGGGGCTCTTTTGCAAAAATGGCAGCAACGGTCGATGCTTACTAAGTCTCTGGTGACGTGGCACGAGCGGATTGGCTACAGCGTGTGCACCGGCTATAGACTCGGCCGGTGGACCATGTCTATGTGGCTTACCGTGGACCGAAGCGGTATTTTATAATCTCTGCTGTTGAACTTGGATTGGGCAGCTAGGACCCAATTGGGGCAGCTCGTGCAATAACAAGGGAATCCGGGGATCGCTCCCATTGTCCTTGCGCTTCGATGTTGCTTAATCTTTACGAACATTCCTTTAGTAGCTTTGGTGTCCCATATTAACTAGAAACAAAAGGTGTATGTGGAAAGCTTTCTCCCATAGAGACCACATATTAAGACTATACACAAAAATGCCAATTTATAGGACTACAAGCGTCTCGCACATGCAGGAGACCCCCTCTGTCTATGGACGCGTCGGGGCCACCGGTTTTATAACTAGAAGCAATGGTGGTAGTTGGATCTATCTGTGGAGAATCAATCAATTGATGGTTAGGTGGATCCAACGACACGGAACACTGTCAGTTCAACACCAAACCCGACAATGACATGAAAATACCACTGTCGATTCATAGATTGACCTGGCAGTGATTTATCATTGTCGGATGGTGGTTCGAACCGGCAATAATATGATACCTATCACTGCCGGTTTATAGATTGATCGAACCAGCAGTGAAATATCAATGTGGAGGGGTGGTTCAATCCGACTATGCCCGGAGCTTTTACTGCTGGGTGAATAGCTTCTCCATAATTGTTTGATTCGTAAACTCACGAACCGGCAGCTGGCTTTAACACAACCAGCAACGATGCTCCAACAATAATTGTGTTTTCTAAAGTAGTGTAGTCATAGTCAAAGTCTTTGTTTCTAACAAATAGACCTTGTCGAGTTAATGAATTTGTCCGTTCTGCATGTCACTAGGGCTATTTAGTTCATGGGTGAAAAGTTTCTGGGTGTTACATTGGATGTTTCATGGGATATCGGAAGGGGTATTCGGATACTAATAAAAAAACTAATTACATAACTCGCTTGGAAACCGCGTGACGAATTTATTAAGCCTAAGTAATCCATCATTAGCACATGCAGCTTACTGTAGCAATTATGAATAATCATGGACTAATTAGGCTTAAAAGATTTGTCTCGTGGTTTCCAGGCAAACTGTGCAATTAGTTTTTTTTGTCTACATTTAATGCTCCATGCATGTGTCCAAACATTCGATGTGACGGGTGAAAAGTTTTTAGGTAGAAACTAAACAGCACCTATATACATTGAAGGAAGAAAAAAAATTATATGCAATTTTATTGGCCAGGCAGAAGGCGTCGGCATCTGCCTCTGCTTCCGCGAAACTGCGAATTGGAAATATATATATTGGCGTATCACTATCAAAGCAGCTGTCTGATGTGTCATGGTCAACGATTTTGTGCCCTTATTATATTTATTATCCAGGACATGTACGTAACCAACATTTATTTTACGTTCATGTTTTAAAATCCCTGCTGCCTAGCTGAGATCTTATTCACACACGCTAGGCTCGGATGGGTTGCCAGGTCTGAAGTGGGCCCCACCTACATTCCCATCACTTTATTGCATCGGATCTCGTAAACATCAGTAAGCTAATCAAAGAAATGTCAATAGAATATCGTATCACATTATAGAAGGATAGAACGATGAAACAAATGGCATATATAAATGACTTGTAAGCAGATAGGTTATGACTGAAAGTATTACATGTAATAGAGGTATAAGTACAGTTTTTTATTTAACAAGGGATGATATGGATATCTTGTATAAAAAAATTGCAAGTTACTGTAGAACAGCATGAACATTTTGTACGAAGAGATAGAATATACCGTGAAAATTAGCTTTATTAGAATATACATAGATAGATATTGTGGGACTCACTGTAGTGTGTCCATAAATTGTACTACTAAGTATTGTTGGAGAAGCTACATGATGTGCTAGTCACTTCAACGAATGCGTCCATTCTGCCATTTTTTCTCAACGACAAATTAAATCCCTCGAATGGAATCTTATCGGCTAGCTGGAATCCAAAGTCGCTGGCACCGGCATGTGCGTGTGCAGAGCTGCAATCCTTTACCTGACGGACCTCCGTGTGTGTTTTTTTTGATAATCCTCCGTGTTTTTTCGGGTCCTCGTCTTCGTCTCTGAGGACAAAATAGAGCACTTTCCGTTCATCCTTTCCCCAGCAGGTCAGTTGTGCATCCAAGGAGCAAACTATAGCGCCTTCCGTCGTTCATCCTTTCCCCAGCAGGTTAGTTATGCGTGTCTTTGTGAAAATATGTATGTATGCCAAATTTACTCTTGCTACCTTCAAGATGTATCCTTTTTATATATGATGGATTCCACAAAGAAGATGCTAATTGATCCTAGCTATGGAAGGCCTTAAACCTATCCTCTCTTTCTAACTTAACTGATGAATATATAGGAGTAAGTAGGTCTCAGGAGGAAGTGGAGCCATGATGAGCCTTGCGGGTAAGGACATGGTCATTAAACTCGAGCTGCTTCGAACCATTACCAACAACTTTTCAGAGGCGCAAAAAATTGGCAGTGGTGGTTATGGAGATGTTTACCGGGTATGATGAATCACATATATATGAACAAGTTCTATCGTAGTTTCTCAACGCATCGGTACTCGATCGGTACCATCTCTTAATTCTGCTTTTACTAGCTACTAGATCACAACTAACGCAGGCCTTGTATAATGGGGAGGAGATTGCTGTGAAGAAGTTTCACCAGCTTGTGGAACGGCTAGATGATAAGGAGTTTGATAACGAAGTCCTTAACCTTAGGGAGATTCAGCATCGGAACATCGTTCGGTTACTTGGCTACAGCTATGTATCACAGCATACATATGTTGATCACAGAGGAGGGACAGTTCGTGCTGAACATATCGAAAGACTCCTCTGCTTCGAATATATGCAAGGTGGAAGCCTTGATAAACATATTTCAGGTATACCAATATTCACTGAAAACAATTTCCATGCAAGCAAATGGTTTGGTAGTTTAGTTAATGTTTTGTCCTTTTTCCAATGTAGATGAATCTTGTGATCTTGATTGGCCGACAAGCTACAAAATTATTAGAGGGATCTGTGAGGGCTTAAACCACTTACATACAGCAAAGGGGAAACCTATTTACCATTTGGATTTAAAACCTGCTAATATATTGCTGGATAAGAACATGACTGCAAAAATCGGAGATCTTGGTTTGTCCAGACTTGTTGCTTCAACAGAAACCCATAGAACTGGGGTTGTCAAAGGAACACAGTAAGTAGATGCATGCATCATTTCCTAAGCCAATTAGTATATATCTTGGTAATGCTATAAAATAGCGTGTTTCTTTCCTAGCTAATTCACTAACCGTGGCTTTTCATGGATTCTCTATGATACCTTGAACGTAGAGGTTACATGCCACCAGAATACAGAAATGGTGGTGCTATATCGAAGAAGTTTGACGTCTTCAGTTTGGGGGTTATAATTATAAAAATGCTGGTCGGAAATACAGGCTACGACCGCCGTCATGAAATGCCTCCCGAACAGTTTATTGAGTTTGTAAGGGAAATTGTTAGTTTTTCTGCAGGCACCACCTAGCTCTTACCTTTGTTTGTAACATTATTATTTGCACAATTTGCAGGTAACTGAAAAGTCGAAGGAAAAGCTTCAGGGCGCCTGGGGATATTCTTCATCACAAGAAACAGACATCCTGCAACTGAAGACTTGTGTCGATATAGCATTGAGATGTGTTAAGGATGAACGAAATGAGAGGCCCGATATAAAGGACATTGTCAATGAACTGGAAATGCTAGAAGCTCAGATAAAGAAAATGTCAATAGCTTCTAGTTCTAATCCTGCCTACTACCAGAGTGGCGTTTGCCAGGACATCAGGCAGACAGAGCATCGCTTCCACTTATACATGACCCAGTGGGGGGTTGGAACAATCAATAGTAACGAAAAATTTGCTGTGTCTGTTCCGGGCTGTTTTGGTGCGATCGCTGTTGATGACTTCACCATACGTGATGGTCCTGCCCCTAATGCAAACCTTGTTGGACGTGCCCGAGGCATGCACGTCTGTAATGGTATTGGCGACGACCACTGGCTATTCTGTCACAGCATATTGTTCACCGACACCAGGTTTAACTCACCACATCTTTCATTTTATTTTGGACTTGTAGATTACGATTTATTTATTTATTTTCTGAGATTTTTGTGATTATATTTTGGCTACGCTGACTAGTTAAATATTAATCAATCAATTAATTAGGTTTAACGGGTCCAGCCTTAAGATGCTTGGAGATTTTGCATACGAAAATGATGCTGAATGGGCTATCGTGGGAGGAACTGGAGAGTTTGCCTATGCACATGGTGCTGTCACTGCCAAAGTAATCCAGTCACATACTCCTGCTACCGGGCGTATCTGGGAGCTTCGTATCCGTGCTTTCTGTCTCTGCATCTCTGAAAAGGTGAGATACATTTGGCCTTGTGTCATTTACTCCCTCCATTCTTTTTTATAGGACACGGTCTATTATGACATGGTATTCCAAACTACACTTTAATCATAAATTTATTTATTTTATATTGTATTATTTACACTTATAAATTTATGATAATTATATAGTACATTTAATTACAAATCGAACTTGTACTATAATAATTAAAAATTGTTTGCCAGTTATAGCTAGTCCAGTGAGTATGAAACCAAATTGCTTCGACTAGTGCTTTCATTAGATGACCACTCTAACTGATGCAATCTCTTGTCCTTTATGCAGCCTCCGTCGGCGGGTTCGAATAACCCATCTCAGGCGCAAGCAGGCGACGACGGCGCTTTTCCTTCACCAGGCATTCAGTTTCCTCCCCACCTCTAGTTTGTTTCTCTTTTTTACCGCTTCATGGACATGTGATGCACTGTGATTAACTATCGACATGTGTGGACCTATTATGCTTGTGATGTGGTGTATGTGAGATATTGTGTGCTCGCGATGTGATATATATGTGGTTTTGAGTTTGTGATGAGATGGATGTGATATATATGTGCTATATTGTGTTTATGATGTCACAGATGTGAAATATATCTCTTATATGCTGTGTTTGTGAATATAGAATTAAAAAAATAAAAAAAATTGGCCTCTTTGCCGAGTGCCCTGGCCCTGGCACTCAGCAAAGCTGGGAATTCTGCAGTTGAAAAATTCCCAGCTTTGCCGAGTGCCAGGGCCAGGGCACTCGACAAAGATTTTCCAAAAAAAAACTTTGCCGAGTGCCCCGAACAGGGCACTCGGCAAAGAAATTACGAATTTTTTTTAAAAAATCTTTGCCGAGTGTCCTGTTTGGGGGCACTCGGCAAAGAAATTATAAAAAAATAAAAAAAATCTTTGCCGGGTGCCACTAGGAATTGCACTCGGCAAAGAAATTAAAAAAAATAAAAAAATCTTTGCCAAGTGCCTCTGACATGGCACTCGGCAAAGCGTGCGCTAACGGACCGGCGCCGTGACGACCACTTTTCTTTGCCGAGTGCCGAGATTGCACTCGGCAAAGTCTTTGCCGAGTGCCCGATAAAAGACACTCGGCAAAGATTTCTTTGCCGACGTATTTTTTGCCGGAGGGTCTTTGCCGAGTGCAAAAGAGTCTTTGCCAAGTGCAATAGGCACTCGGCAAATCGCCTGAATCCGGTAGTGTTATTAGACCTTGAGAGTTGTGTGAGTTTGGGCAATGCTACCCTTGTATCTTGGCGAGCCAGAATGCTTGAGATTGTGGTGACCTTCCGGTAAAGGCTTGGAGGCCTTCCAAGCGGTGACCCTCATATCTTCATGTGAAAAGGCAACACATTAGTGTGTGGGGGACGAGGAGACCTCATGTTGTTTGGAGAAACACCATAGTGGACACAACGTCAAGGTGATCGAAAGAGTCGGGTGTTAGGGGTGAGACTTTCATGACTCATGGCGCTAGCCTTTAGTTGGTGGAGGCTTGTGTGACCTTTAGCTTCCTAGATTAGCTATAGGTTAGTTGTTTGGTTTTGCTCTAGGTTGTAAAACCCTTTATGGATTAAGAGTAAATTAGAGTGCAGTAAAAAATAATCTTAAGTGTACGTCATAGCAGAGCAGTTTTACGATGTTTCTGTGATGGTTTATTTGAGCCCTAGAATTAAAGAGCTTTTTGGTTTGGCAATTTTGGCCCATAACGGTTCGCTCCGCTCTCGCGTCATGTAGCAATTTGTTTGACTGCGCCAATCTGGAATCGATAACCGAGGGAAGGGATATGGGCCAGTGAAAAACTGTTACCGCCCACGGCGTCATTGATTATTACTCCAGGGAAATCTAACCAAGCAAATGTTGTTTTGTGTTTCAATGTAATGGACAGCACGGTTTCCTGATTGCACTGCCGTTGCCGCAGCTGGACCTAAACCAAACAGCAGGTAAGTTTTAAAATGAAGCACCCAATTTACCCCGGGCTCATGGGACCATTCAGCGATGGCCAGTGAAATGCGATCATGGTTGGGCGGATGTCTACGCAGGGAAACACGTCACAGGATAAGACTCGCGTCCGGGAGTGGAAGAGTCAGTGGCGCTAGCCAGGTCGACATGTATGCGGCCAAGAAGAGGTCGGCGGTTGGATAAGAATCCTGGACTCGTAATTCCATAGAGAAATTAGGAAAACGCATCTCACCCATAGAGTTATATGACTTTTCAATTTTCATTGTATGATCGGGATACAACTTTTTTACCTAGCGCAGTACCATACTAGTCGTCATAGTCAAAGTCTTTATCTCTGACACATAGACCTTGTGGACTCAATGAATCCGTCCGTTCTGCATGTCACTATATATTATTGAAGAAAAGAAAAAGTACTGATATGCAATCTTATTGGCCAGCCAGATTCCAGAAGGCGTCGGCATCTGCCTAGCTCTGCTTCCTCGAAACTGCTAATTGGACTATATACTGGGGTACGTATCACTGTCACAGCAGCAGTCTGATGTAACCGTCAACGCTTTTGCGCCCTTATATTTATATTATCTTGGACATGTACGTAACCAACATTTTACGTCCATGTTTTAAAAATCCTGCTGCCTGGGACACTTATCTCCAAGAGCAAAAGGATTTTTTCCCATGATATTTGGTAATATATATCGTTTTGTATAATTAGGAATTCCTTATTATTAAATAAACACCTGTCGTTGTGCGGCGAAGAAAGAGCAGAGGATAAGGCCAAGGCCCAAGTCATGCGGCTGTGTGGTTACCAGATAACGTGGAGAGAGAATAGAGAGAAGGGAAGAAAAAATAAAACAAAAAAAAAAGAGTAAGCAAAGGGTTTGGGCGACCGCTTGGCTGGACGTGGGTGAGAAAAAAAAAAAGTTGAAATGTGGGTCCCACTAAACAGTAGCTAACGGCTTTAAATTTATCATCCATCCCATCCCTATTTATCCCTTCAACCAAATGCAAAATGGGTCGATCCCGTCCCTTGTCAGCCAAACAGAAAATGGAGCCGTCCCATCCCCGTCCCGTTCCAGAAAATAGAGACGGGACCGTCACACTCCACCTTGACTCCTAACCAAACGCTACTTTATTGTCTAGCTGGAATCCAAAGTCGCCACATAGGCATGTCCAGCTGCAATCCTTTATTTACCTTACCTCCATGTTTTCATGGATCCTCGTCTCTAAGGAGCAAAATATAGCGCTTTCCCTTCATCCTTTCCCCAGGTTAGTGATGCATCTTTGTGAAAATATGTATGCCAAATTTACTCTTGCTATCAAGATATGTCCATCTATCACAAAAAAATATGTTAATCCTATTTCCTTATGGAAGGCCGCCAACATGAAACTTAAACATATCTTGTCTAACTTAAGTGAATATAGAGGAGTAGGTCTCAGCAGGAACAGGATCCATGATGAGCCTTGCGGGTAAGGACATGGTCGTTAAACTAGAGTTGCTTCGATCTATTACGAATAACTTTTCAGAGGCGCTAAAAGTTGGCAGTGGTGGGTATGCATATGTTTACCGGGTATGACGACGAATCACATATATTTCCTCTAATTTGTATACTGATATTATCACTACATACTAGTTCTCTTGCAGTTTCTTGACACGTTGGTACTCGGTACCATCTCTTAATTTTGTTTTTTCACTGCTGAAGCATTCTCTGTATATATTACTCCTATATATCTAACTAGCTACTAGATCACAAATAACAGGCCTTTTATAATGGGGAAGAGATTGCTGTGAAGAAGTTTCACCAGCATGTGGGACGGCTAGATGATAAGGAGTTTGATAACGAAGTCCTTAACCTTAGGAAGATTCAACATCAGAATATCGTTCGGTTACTTGGATACTGCTATGTGTCACAGCATACATATGTTGAACACAATGGAGCGACAGTTCGTGCTGAACATATTGAAAGACTCCTCTGCTTCGAATATATGCAAGGTGGAAGCCTTGATAAACACATTTCAGGTATACCACTATTCGCTGAAAATTTTCATGTATGCAAATGGTTCAGCAGTTTTAAAATATTGTCTGTCCTTTTTTCCATTGTAGATGAATCTTGTGATCTTGACTCGCCGACAAACTACAAAATTATTAGAGGGATCTGTGAGGGCTTAAACCACTTGCATACTGCAAAGGGGAAACCTATTTGCCATTTGGACTTAAAACCTTCAAATATATTGCTCGATAAGAACAAGACGGCAAAAATTGGAGATCTTGGTTTGTCCAATTTGGTTGCTTCAACAGAAACCCATAGAACTGAGGTTGTCAAAGGAACACAGTAAGTATTTCCCAATCCAATTAGTATTTTGGTAATGCTCTAAAACAACTAGCTAATTCACTAACCGTGGCTTTCATGTTTTCCATGATACCATGAAGAGATTACATGCCACCAGAATACAGAAATGGTGGTGCTATATGGAAGAAGTTTGACGTCTTCAGTTTGGGGGTTATAATTATAAAAATGCTGGTCGGAAATACAGGCTACGACCGCCGTCATGAAATGCCTCCCGAACAGTTTATTGAGTTTGTAAGGGAAATTGTTAGTTTTTCTGCAGGCACCACCTAGCTCTTACCTTTGTTTGTAACATTATTATTTGCACAATTTGCAGGTAACTGAAAAGTCGAAGGAAAAGCTTCAGGGCGCCTGGGGATATTCTTCATCACAAGAAACAGACATCCTGCAACTGAAGACTTGTGTCGATATAGCATTGAGATGTGTTAAGGATGAACGAAATGAGAGGCCCGATATAAAGGACATTGTCAATGAACTGGAAATGCTAGAAGCTCAGATAAAGAAAATGTCAATAGCTTCTAGTTCTAATCCTGCCTACTACCAGAGTGGCGTTTGCCAGGACATCAGGCAGACAGAGCATCGCTTCCACTTATACATGACCCAGTGGGGGGTTGGAACAATCAATAGTAACGAAAAATTTGCTGTGTCTGGTCCGGGCTGTTTTGGTGCGATCGCTGTTGATGACTTCACCATACGTGATGGTCCTGCCGCTAATGCAAACCTTGTTGGACGTGCCCGAGGCATGCACGTCTGTAATGGTAGTGGCGACGACCACTGGCTATTCTGTCACAGCATATTGTTCACCGACACCAGGTTTAGCTCACCACATCTTTCATTTTATTTTGGACTTGTAGATTACGCTTTATTTATTTATTTTCTGAGATTTTTGTGATTATATTTTGGCTACGCTGACTAGTTAATTATTAATCAATCAATTAATTAGGTTTAACGGGTCCAGCCTTAAGATGCTTGGAGATTTGCATACGAAAATGATGCTGAATGGGCTATCGTGGGAGGAACTGGAGAGTTTGCCTATGCACATGGTGCTGTCACTGCCAAAGTAATTCAGTCACATACTCCTCCTACCGGGCGTATCTGGGAGCTTCGTATCCGTGCTTTCTGTCTCTGCATCTCTGAAAAGGTGAGATACATTTGGCCTTCTGTCATTTACTCCCTCCATTCTTTTTTATAGGACACGGTCTATTATGACATGGTATTCCAAACTACACTTTAATCATTTATTTATTTATTTATTTTATATTGTATTATTTACACTTATAAATTTATGATAATTATATAGTACATTTAATTACAAATCTAACTTGTACTATAATAATTAAAAATTGTTTGCCAAATTATTGATTAAAAATTTCAAAGTTTAAATTTTGATATATGTATGCGTCTTATAAAAGAGATTTGAGGGAGTAATGTAATTACTTGATTTGCCTGGAGCGACGAATTATAAGGCTGTTTATGATATTATTAAATGCTGCATCTATCTCCTATGGCCAGACAAAGATGGGACCCAGGGGTGGGGAGGCAGGAGCAGCTTTTGACATCCTGGAGGCGGAGCCACCCACGTGTCTTCAAACCGTGACAGTCGGATATGGTGACGTGTTGTTATTCATTGTAGTTTGTGTATTGTTTGCTGTGGCAGCTAGAGGCCGTTTAGTTGGCAAAATTTTTGACGAAACGCTACTGTAGCAGTTTCGTTGTTATTTGGTAAATATTGTCCAATCATAGTCTAAATAGGCTTAAAAGATTTGTCTCGTCCATTTCGTCTAAACTGTGTAATTAGTTTTATTTTTTATCTATATTTAATGCTTCATGCATGCGTTCAAAGATTCGATGTGACGGAGAATTTGAAAATTTTGGCAAAATTTTTGGCATCTAAACGGTGCCCTACTTTAGGCCCCTATGGAACCTGAGATTTCTTTTTTGTGTTCCTATGTTTTCCCAACGAAAGATGAATTAATTTCTGTGAAATTCCTATATAATTCATATAAAATTCCTGTGTTTCAAGTTTCATTCGCGCACCTATAAATATATATCTCTACTCCTAAAAAATTTACACAACAATCGTTCACCTAGGGCAGACTAAACTACCGCGCTCCATGGGTCACTAGGTAGGCTCCTTCAATTCTATTCGACTCCCTTCAGCCCCGCACGCACGCAGCCCCACAACCAATCATATCCCCCGATCCCCACCAACGTTGACTCCCAAATCACCGTGTTCCGCCCACCCAGCGCCCCGTGGCCCTTGCTCACCGCATCGCTCCGCAGTCCGCAACCCTGCCCCGCCACCTGCTCGCCGCGGCAGCTCCCCGCTCGGCCGCTGCCTCTCCTAGCTGCCCGCTCCCAGGTCCCAGCGCATGGCCGATCGGCAGGCAGCCAGCAGCTGCGGCCTGCAGGAGATTGGAGACGGTAGCAGAAGGTGGCGCTGACGTACGTGGCCGGTCGGCAGGCAGCCAACAGCCGCGGCCTGCAGGAGACGTAGTTCGAGATCGTTCCACCGAGGGAGAGCAGCAGCAGCAGCAAGCGGCACCGACGTATGTCAAAGGACACTCCATGGAGGGAAAGTGGTAGCGGCAGGTGGCGCTGGGGGCCTGGTGAAGTGCTGCGGTGGTGCGCCGCCGCCACCCGTAGGTGAGGTGGCCGGAGGCGGCTCGGCGCTGCTGCGGGGCGACGTCGCGGCGGCCGAAGGGCGCAGGCGGGGCGGTGTGTTTCCGGCGGGGTCGCGTCGCAGTGTCGCTGCCAGCAGGCAGCAGCAGCCGCGGCTCAGCGCCAGGCCGGCTGCACCGCCAGCGCGCGGTGAAGCCTATCCGAAATCAAGTTTGTAGTGACAACATTTACAGAGATTGGCAAAAACATATTTTCATGACTGGGGTCGCACCTATAGAAATGATTTCCAAAAGTTAAAATGGCAAAAATTACAAATAAACTATCTTGGGAGAAGCGAACTGAGCGGCTCTGTTGGTTAGGTTCCTTGTGGTGGAACCTGCTCACTCGAGTTCAAGTCCTCGACTTGGCACAGGTGCTTGCATTTTCCTGGATTTATTCCAGGATCTAACGGTGTTGTGCTTTCATCGATAGCGAGGCGCCTGCGGTGACTTCATCAATCTCGAGATGTGCCGGCACGGTCTTTTCGGAGGTGCTAACAGGGGTAGGGATTGCGTACGTGTGTTCATAGGGTGAGTGTGAGTGCATGTTGAGCGTCTGTATCTATACTTGTATAATTCGCAAAAAAAAATATCCTTGTGCAATTCGCAAAAAAAAAAATTCCTCGGAGAAGCCCACTAGATTTTTCACGTGAAATATGCACGCCCGCGTGTTTCCTATCAAGATTCAAAAATTCAAGACCTCCAACCTTGTGCAAGTCTTCCTTAGCATCCAACTGCATGCATATTGCTAGAGTTACATTAGGAGAAACCTGTCTTTCATTGCTTTGCTAGGAACTTTCAACTTGTTCACTTGTCTTGTAAGCCATATTTTTTCAGTTGTATAATTCGCAAAAAAAATTATCCTTGTGCAATTCGCAAAAAAAAAAAATTCCTCGGAGAAGCCCACTAGATTTTTCACGTGAAATATGCACGCCCGCGTGTTTCCTATCAAGATTCAAAAATTCAAGACCTCCAACCTTGTGCAAGTCTTCCTTAGCATCCAACTGCATGCATATTGCTAGAGTTACATTAGGAGAAACCTGTCTTTCATTGCTTTGCTAGGAACTTTCAACCTGTTCACTTGTCTTGTAAGCCATATTTTTTCAGCTAATGAACAGTATTTTTCTCTCACAACAAATCAGCAAACAGTACTTTCAGCCATGGCTGAAATGTTTGAGAGCTGGGGTTCCATCTCAAATAGTTCTGAATGACTATTTATGAAAATTTCATCCTCTAAATCATTCCAAATCAGAAAATTGTCCGCTGTAAACTTGTATATTTTGTAGAGAGCTTCTGAAAACCGATATCCAAACGCAGTTTCTTAAGAGACAAGCCTCTGAAAATCCATTTCCAGAAGGGAGCCATGCTCTTGGACCCCTGGACTATTAATTTCCGGACACGGTACACCTTTTGAACCGTCTCTAAAATAAAGCCAGTGTCTCTTAAAATCAATGTTAGTAGTCCTACCGGTGATATATTTTTCTAGGCTTCCGTTGCTTATATACTCGAAACAGAGTAATCTTTCTCTGATCTCAACAAGACACCTTTTCTCTGATACTCCTGTGTTTTCTTTCACTGCTTCGTGATGTGTATTAGAATAGAAGACAAGAAACCGGACTACATTTGGATGCTCAATAATCTTCAGCAGGCTTTGAACCTCACGATTAAATAGTTTCTGGTCCATTGTATGGATATCCACTCTCATCCTCTTCACGGCAACACTCCAGTGACGGAGGACACCCTGTAAATTTCACTCCAATTGCACCGTCAGAATGTATATATGTAGAGCATGTTCAGCTCCATGGTCATTAAACATTCCAGGCATACATTATGTAATGTAATGTGAAATTGATAATGAAATCAGGCATAAACCACCCGAAGAAGAAGAAGAATATGCCTCAGAAAACAGAAAGCAGAGTAAAACGTCGACAAGCTCTGCATCGATCATTTGATGATGAGTAATCTTGAGGTACCTTTTATTTACATATATTCTCTGCTAGAAAAAAAAACAGTTTTACCTTGTAAACATCGCTGAATCCGCCGCTACCGATTTTTCTATCTTCTGATCAACGGCAGGTGCCTGGGTTCCTCGATTCTTGCAACTATACGCTCCAGGACATTATAATCCACATTACTGTCCCCCATATTCGCATTCATTCCACAGTGCGCTTGCAAAACTAAAGAAAGGAAAAAAAATGTACTTGCTCTGCAGTGTTGTTGCGTAAATAAATCCATATGAACACGTGATGAGCTAAGGAAGTTCGTACCAGCTGTCCAGCTGTAGCCTAAGGCCGGAACGGAGCAGGATTCAGATGTCTAGAGATGTGCTCAAGCCCAGCTGCATTAAGAAGCAGGTTTCCAAAAAAAATTAGTTACTAATTAATCAAGGTTAGGACAAAATTATATAGGACAATAACTTTATTTTGCTTGTATATATAATGGTTATCTATATAAGTAAATTCACACCTAGATCCGGTGCATGCTAAGTAGACATTGAAATCTGAATAGATCTGGCACAGTAATCAGATACTGATTCAGAAAGAAAGAATAACATTATCAATAATTTGTAGAGCATCAGCAAATTCATTAAACGCTTGGCAGCAGATGACCTTCAATGAGCTGAACACTAGATTTATCCGAGTAAGATGAGAGAAAAATCGATTAGCACCAACCTGCAGCTGGAGAAGACGACGAAGACCTTCATCAGGACTTGATCGACACTGGGAAGAACCAAGAGGAGGAAGCAGGGAAGCCATGTCCATGTGCGAGTGCGAAGACCAGTCAAGGTCAACCGCTGCTGCGCTGTGCAAGTGCGAGCAAGCAAAGCGTCCTCGCGCAAGCTGTAGGGGAAGAGAAGACGTTGTACCTGACTGAGCATCTCTAGAGTGCTATAGCTAGGCCAAACTATCTTCTGTTTAACCCATTTTTTATCCAACAAAAAAAATATTAATATTCATATAATACTGCTCATCTAGTAGTACTACCACCCTTAGGGGTGTTTAGTTCCCACCCAAATTTTTTTCACCCCATCACATCGTATGTTTGATACATGCATGGAGTACTAAATGTAGACAAAAAAAACTAATGCACAGGTTGGTTGGAAACCACGAGACGAATCTTTTAAGTCTAATTAGTTCATGATTAGCCGTAAGTGCTACAGTAACACACATGTGCTAATGACGGCTTAATTAGGCTTAATAAATTTGTCTCGCGGTTTCAGGAGAGTTATGTAATTAGTTTTTTTATTAGTATCCGAAAACTTCTTCCGACGTCCCATAAAATATCCGATGTGATATCCAAAAACTTTTCACCCACCATCTTTATTGCCTGGTTGACCTGCGCTGAGGCTGATGACAGTTGACAGAGGAAGAGGACACGAGCGACAATGATAGGACTGTGTTGCTGTGTCGTCTGTGCTTGCGGGGTGTGTCGTACTGCTTCTGTCCTTAGATAACCGTGGCTTTTGATTTGCGTACCATAAATTTAAATGGATTGGTAAAAAAATGATAATATCGGACGCGGCAATTGCACGCGTGTGTATACGTTAGCTTTAGAGCACGCACACTCTAAAAATAGAAATACAAAAAGTACACTTTCCACCTAGGAAAGTAGCCGTCCGCGTGCACTGAGGCAGGCCAGCGCTCGCCTGGAACCTTCCCCTCTCCCCTGTTTCTCCTCTATTAGCATTTCTCTTCGAGCAAACAACACAGGGTGTCAAAAAATAGCAGAATTACACAAACGGTCACAAAAAAAATCGAACCAACCATATCTGATACCATAAATATTTCAGTTCTTTTGCATCACCTGATAAGCACATCTGATCCTAAATGTAAGAAATGTAGTTCTTTTGCATAAACAATTTAGTTGTTTTGCATAAGCAATTAAATAGTACTACAGTTCCTCCAGCATAGCAGATCTCATACTAACTGATAAAAGCAGATCTGATCCTAACTTGGACATGCTAATGACTACTGCACATCTTACTACCAGATGTTGTTCTTACTAGTACATGGATATATGTTTTATGCACCACTCCTATATATATATACATGTTGCTGCATTAAAACTTTCTTTTGTTAAATGTTGCACATGGTTACTCCCATGGATATAATAACATGCTCATTTTGATGCTTGATGGTCTCACACCTGCAATTTTATAGGACAAGATAAGCACATAGATGATAGTAAGAACTGAGGAAAAAATATTTAAATCAACTGAGTTGACGACGACGAAGCCTAAAAATTTCAACTTTCTTCAAAAAGTACTTCTCTGGTGAGGTCATAGGCAGATTTTTAGTGTTGACACACATAATTGCTACCATGATGCTAATAACTTGCCTGACTAATGATATTAATTTGCTTATCGGAATACTAATAAATTGCCTGACTAATAACTCAGTTGTTTCGCATGTTCAGGATAATAAAAAAAGTAGTGTCCTACTTGTGCTGTAGATTTTCTATCTCCAAGCATTTGGAGCAGAGGGGACATCACCTATGTTGGGTTGGCTATTATCGATGCATGTCACTGATGAAGAAAAAATCATGTATGACGATCTCTAAATACATGTGAAGATATGAAGATATGACGATGGTCTAGATGGTTATATTTAGACCAAAATACACGTGAGATCTCTGTCCTAGCAAGGTCGTCCTCCTGGATGAAAGTCTGCAAAAAAAAATAGCAGCAAAACTGCGTTAACAAAATTAAGAAAATTGCTAATGAAAACATGAAAATTTACTTGATACTGAAAAAAGAATTGCTTATGTATAGATTTACAGTACAAAAATAATAGAGGCTGCCAGCTGCTAGCTAGCAGAAACAGTAGAGGCTGCCAACTAAACTGTAACCTGAATGAAAGTACCCATTGTGCTCTCAACACTAGGCGTTGCTAGCTAGCTGTTCATAGAAGCAGTGGAAGTAACATCACATGCAGGTGGTGTGGCAAGGCGCTGCTGCCCGGCCAGAATGCAAAAAGAGAGAAAGAGGGGGCATCAAAACAAAACAAAGTTACAGTATTGGTACTGATGCTATGCTTTTCAGTGGCTTTCAACATTAGTGTATGCTGATGCTATGCTTTCAGTGGAAAAGCAAAGCTGCTATGCTGCTGCTATACTTCTCAGTGGAAGAGCAAGCTGCTTGCTCTCTCTTAGTAGCAGCATTACATTGGCAAAATGACATTGGCATGGCAGCGCAAAACAAACAGCAGCAAAAGGAGAGGCAGGCTAAAAATTAACTCCAATTAAAGCTGCTAAAGCCTGAACAGTGGGAGGGCAGCAACAAGTGCAGGGCATGGGCCTATGAATTAGTGGGAGATACCCAAGTGTAGGAACGTGGGGCCTCTAAAAATATGTCCCTGATGAAAGTGCCAATGTTGATAGCCGGCGACTAACAACCTCAATTGGTGATGAGCAGGTTACTGCTGGATAATGAAGTAGTGGATTACATTTCCTTAGGTAGTTTAAGTATATTCGTTAGGCAATAATGTCTTTCTAAATTGGCAATTTATGTATTCTAAAAAAGCAAGTGTAGTGTCTATGTATTCCAAATTGGCAGTTT
This sequence comes from Saccharum hybrid cultivar R570, assembly GCA_038087645.1. Classification (NCBI taxonomy): domain Eukaryota; kingdom Viridiplantae; phylum Streptophyta; class Magnoliopsida; order Poales; family Poaceae; genus Saccharum; species Saccharum hybrid cultivar. The sequence continues at coordinate 5,986,284 of JAQSUU010000743.1, read as the reverse complement.
AAGGGACGGACGCAGCCAGTATAACAACGGCAGCAGCAGCAGGGCGTCAGGCCAGCCTGGTAAAGTGTTGAAGGTGTTGAATTAGATTTATAGAGCTATATGTCAGCAAGACAACGATGGCTGAAAGGCAAACAAATCAAACACCAATGCCACTGCTAACCCGTCATCGATTTTGCATACATAACTTCAGATCCTAGACTCCTACCCGGCCCTCCTGCCCTGGACAGACACATGAAAATAGATGTCCCTATATTGTGATCAGTTGGAGAAGCACAGGCTCAACGCACCAACATTGTGATAAACTCCAAGCAAACCATTGCAAAACTGAGATAAAAAACAAATTACTCAAAACAAACTGAAAAATGTTCCCCATTATTCCAGTCGTAATAAGTTGTCAGGTTGATCGAAAATTCCTAGCTCTGCAGCCAAGTTAGCTACTGTCCTACAAAATAATATGTATATATAGATGGCATTGGCATTCATCTATAGTTTGATTACTTCATGAGAAAATGTTCCAGAAAAATTATACATGAACCAGCTATCATCTCACGAAATAGTAAGGTTTCAGAATGGATTATGAGGTCCAGGATGGACACACTGACGCTGTAACACTATGCATCTCAAAAACACTTAGTTTCAGCCCTTTGAAACACATCAAGTAAAGAAAATAAACCACATCTAGGATCAGGGTCATGCATCTTGTTCCTTGTGCTAAATTGAAAAACAAGGCAGTAAAGATCTAACTATCCTGATCTGCTGTGCTACACAGCGCTGTGGTTGCGCCTGGCAGCACATCAAAAAATCTAACTGAAGCTCGAGATAGTGATTGCTGGGCTAGGGGGCAAACCTGCAGCTCTATGTTGCGGAAGAGCTCCTGCACAGCGCTCAGCTCATGGCGAAGGCGTGCGGTCACGGCGGGAGCAGATCTCCTTGGCGATTTCTGCATGCTGCTCACCACCGCCTCTTGCCTTGGCCTCTTCCTGGCCAGCTCCCGCCACCCACTGCACGGCCATGAGCTCGCCGAGATCCGCCTCGACTCCATTCCCACCCTCGGATCCGGAGGCAGCAGACGGTCGCACGCGGCGCAGAGGCGGTCGCGCTGTCGCGGTCGCGAGGAAGGGCAGACGCGGCACGGACAGGCAGGATGGACGGGGTCGCGCTGTAGGGGTCGCGACGAGGCGAGACGAATGGAGGCACAGATAGCAAAAATAGGACACGTTAGGGTTGGGGAGCTTGGTTTCGCGTAGCAGGAAGGGGAAAGGAAGGCATGGGCAAACGAACCTGGTGGGTGCTTGTCAGCGGCGAGCGTCCAAGGGCCCGGCGAAACCCCTCGGTACCTGTGGTCGAAGACGAGGCGGAGTACCTGGAGGCGCGTCAGCAGCAAGTCATCGCAGGCACCATGCCCGGGGCCAGATCCGTCAGATCCACCATGGCGGGGCCCGATCCGTCATGGCCAAGGTTGGAGCTGCTGGATCCGCCGTGGCCGGGGTTGGATCCTGTGGATCCGCCGGCGCGGGGAGGCGGTGGGGAGTGGGCACTAGGAGGCAGTGGGCGTGTGGGCTCGCCGGAGGAGGTCGCCGTCTGGGAGAGAGCGCGACAGGAAGGAGCTCGCCAGGGCCACGGGCGAGAGAGAGGGAGGGAGTGGGAGGTCGAACAGCCTGTTCGCTTGGCCTGAAATCTGGGTGATCTGGCTGGTCTTTTGTGAGAGAAAAACATTGCTGAATGGCTGGCTGATAATCTCAATACGGGTGCGGCACGGTCTCGTGTGGAGGTGGCCGTGCGGTCTCCGTTTTGGAGAAAAAAGGCAAGTGGGTGGCCGTGCGGTCGAGCAACTGTGTGTGCGGAGGGAGCGTGCATGTGGCTGGACTAAAGGACGCACGTCCGTAAAGAAGTCCTTACGCCATCCCCAAATAAATTTATTATAAAAATAGATTCAACGATCTATCTAATGATATTAATTTTGTACCATAAATATTAATATTTTATTATATATTTAGTTAAAGTTGTTTCTCAAAAAGCAAAAACGATAGTTATTTAGTTATTTTATTATATATATTTAGTTAAAGTTGTTTCTCAAAAAGAAAAATGACGGTTATTTAGAGACGAAGAGAATAGATTAGGCAGGGAGCTCCAGCTTCAATGCACCGTGTCAGATTTTTTTGGACTGTAGCAGCAAGGGGAGGCTACGGCTCCTTATTTGTTCTGCCTAGAAAATGGACGGAGCTACGGTTTCTGTGCTCCCTGGCTCTGTAACGCGTTATAGTGCGCTCTAGCTATGATTTTGCCAAAATATTGAAAGTAAATCAAGCGTACACAAAACACCACTTAACAACCATGATACGAGGGGATGCAGGCTCAAAAGGTTAGACATGGTTGAACTGTGGTTAAAACTTTTAGTTGATCAAGTTTTAACCATTAACAACCTATGTAGCTATGTTATGCTTAAGCTCCCAAGTATGAACAATAATTAAATATAAGATTAATTCATAAAACAAGCATCCATATAACCAACTATCCTGAAAAGGATCCAGGCTGCTCATGACTGAGAGCATAGTTGATATATTAGTTTAAAGACACTCTGAAGTTGTTGTACATATTTAGCCACGAGTTGTGATTTCCATATGCCTGAGGTAGCCAACCTCTATACCCACTTCCAAGATGAGTCAGCAAGGTTGCTGTCGGTGTCACGAAACCACCCACTAGTAATTTGTGTGATTGTGCGTTTAGGCTCGGATGGCTGAGCTAAGGAGGGCACAAGAGGTTTATACTGGATCAGGCAGAACGTCCCTAGTCCAGTCGCGGTGCTCGTGCTATCCACTCTTTGTTGAGTTTGCAATAGGGGTTACAAACGGACGAGAGAGGGAGAGGGCTCCCAAGTCTCTATCGTGCTCCTTGAATTCCCCTTAATCCCTTTTTAAATCTCTCAAATTCATAATCCATAAAAGGAAAAATCTTTTCCTTTTTCATTTCTCAACCAACCCACCGTTCTTCCCCTTCCCGCTGGCCCCAAACCGGCCGCAAGGCCCTTCCCTCCACTCCGCGGCCCAGCTCCTCTCCACCGGCCCACACGGAAGCCGCAGGCCCAGCATCGCCTCCTCCCCACCTAGCCCCGGTCGCGGCCCAAGCCGCCTCGCCCCTGGGAACCCTATCGGGAGTAGGCACTCCCAGACGCCGCCGCCGCTGCCTGATTGAGGAGCCATGCACCCCGCGCTGCTTTTGGGCGTCCGCGCCCAACACCGCCCATGGATGCCGGCCACGCACCCTGCCACGGTACGGACGTCGAGGCATCACCGTCCATGCCATGAAGCCCTAGCTCGCCACGCCTATAAAGCCCCAACCACCGCTGCCCTCTACTTCTCCTCCAAGGCGCCGCCACCGCTCCGCTCCCTTCTCCACTCCAGCAGCAGCCGCCGCCACCACCCTCTCCCTCAACCTCGCACTCCACCGGCAGCGCACGACCCCGCCACAGCACCTCCAGCTTGAGCAGCTCGACGCGTCGCGCACCGTCGACCACGACGCGTGGAGCCTCATCGTGCGCCGTTGGTCTTCGCCCTCTCCACACAAGCACGCCAGAGCGGACGAGCTAGCCGTTCTAGCCCCAACACCATGCACATCGCCCCGCAAGCGTCGTGTCCCCGCCAGTCATGCCCACCACCAGCCCCAGCTTCACCGAGCGCGGACCACCGAGCACTGCTGCGTTCTCACCGACGAGCGCCAAGGATGACGTGTCTTGCCTCTGCCCCGACGCCACGGCCTCAACGAAGCCATGAGCTTCAATCAAGCTGTGCTCCTGCTCGACGCCTTGCCGGGGCCATGCAGCCGCCCGTGGCCACGATGATTCCACGGTCGGGCCTTCCCTTCGACGCGCTCTGCTTCCATCCCCACCACAGCCGGTGAGCCCAAGAGCTCAAGCTTCTGCCTTCCTTCCCTGTCATTTCCTGTAGCTATTCGCATCTGACAGTTGGCCTTCGTGCCATCATCCCTCACTGTCGTAGGGAAGCAGCCGGCCCTGCCGCACCCTTTCGTCGACTCCGGCCAGCCCATGGCCATGTCCAGACTATAGCAACACCTCGCCATCCTTGTGTCTAGCCTTCGTGTAGGGCAGTTGCAACGCCTCCAGCCCTTATCGACTTTCTCGGCCGTGTCCAGCCGCAGCGGCCCTTCATCGTCAAGGTCGACCTTTGAACCTAGTCGACGCCAATCTCGACGTCGGCAAGCCCTTGTTTTCCATTTCATACTTGACATTCCATACTTGATCATATATATCTATAAATCATCATTCATACTTACTACATGACCTATCTTTGTTGATCATATATTCTTGTCCATCTACATGATATCTCTATTTATTCTATGTCTGTGTCATGCCTTTGCCGCTGGTCTACTTATCTTCATTTATCTCGCTATGAATATGGGATGTGTGCTACTCCATGTTGTGTCATTGTATTATTGGATCTCGTGTCATGGCTCTTGTGTTGTGTTGTGGTTCTTGTGTGGTTCGTCTTTATCGTGTGTAAACCATGCCTTCGAGCCGGTTGGGAAACGTTGTGCTCGCTTGTTGCGATCGTGAGTTCGCCTTGCCATGGCCGTAACACTGAGCATGGACCTTTCCCTCGTATTTGGTTGACCCCGTCGAATTACGATGGTAAGCTCCTATCTGGGTCCCTTGAATGTGGTCATTTGGGACTCGATGTCGATTTCGACGCGGATTCTTACCCGCATGTTTCAAGCCCTCCGTGACCAACTTTATTGGGATAGGAATTAGGGGACAACCTTTATATGTCGACGGATGCCAACTTGTGTAGGTACAGCTTGTGGCCGCGAGTTCACCTCGCCATGACCATCGAGCTCTGCCTCTCTTTCTCTCGTTTTTGTCCTAACCACCTTGTATGCTTGTGCCACCTTGACCATAGCGTTTCTTCGGATCTAGCGGTGACAACCGCATCGCTATAAACCATGGGAATTGCAAAGTGCCGTTCTAGTTGCACATAGGTCATGGTGCCCTACGAGTGGGTTTGGATCCTAGAGCCATGACTCCTTTCTTCCAACCATCGTCCGTTCCATGACGTGTTGGTCAAAAGAGTGCGGGTTCCATTCTTTCTTCTTCCTCTCTTGTTTTCAATCCTCATCAATCTAGTAAGATGTGGATTGAGCCCTTGGCTTGTTTGGTGTTTGTTGCTCTTTTGATTCCACTTCCCCGGTTTCCGTCGTTGCTATGGCGAGTGGATCAAAGGAAGGTGAATCCTGTGTCTCTTCCCGTCTTTTGATTTTGTCATGCCTAAGCCCTTGTATGCTTATACCTTGTAGACCGTAGGGTCTCTTTGGTTCTTGCGGTGACAACCGCATCGCTGAGAACTTTAGGGATGTCTTAGTGCATTTAGTGCACCTAGGTCGTGGTACCCTATAAGTTGTTTGGGCACTCGAGTTCTTTTGTGTGTCACTCCTTTCCAATGCCTCGTCTTTTACCGTGACGTGTGTACTGGGAGAAGTAGACTGTCTTTGCTCTTCTCTTCCCCGTTCCACCCTCTCTTGGTTCTCGTCAAATATAGTGGCGTACGGATTAAGAGAGAACGAGACTTCTCTTGCTTGTAACCTTTCAGTTCTCGTTAGTCTCCATGACGCTTGGATCGGTAGTTGCAAGCCGTGGTGTTCGCTTAGGATGAGCTAGAGCCTATGCCATTTCTATTTAAGTCGTACAGGTCGACTCGATCGACCCAGGAAGTACCAGCGAGGCAAAGACTTAAGCTCGTGCTTAGCGAACCACCACTTGTGTTCTCTTTTGGCCCAGGGATCGAACATCCACCGAGAGGGCTAAGTCGTTCTCTTTTCTGTGCTCTTCCAGTGTAGTTACTCTTTCTGTGCCTTGTTGCCTCTCTTTCCGCTGTCTTTCTAGGTTTAGTGGTCTAATTGCTCTTTTGCTTGTCGCTGTATCGAGGTAATTGCGTCGAGGTTAGCATTGAACGGATCAGAACCCGTTGGAGAAAGGACATGCGAATGAAGGACTATGGAGGAGTACGACTACAAGTGCATCGAGGATCTTGGATACGACATTTAACAGGTGTTCCACATCCCACCCAACCTCGTAGAACCTAATAGACATGCTACATGTAGATGCTAGTGCTTTACTTTTATGCAAATGAACTGTGATAGGTTGCATGGTAGATTGCTTGTAAGCCATTACCTTGTCGCAACCTATTCCCCTGCACACCCGCTGTTAGGCTAGACGCTCGCATTCTACTTACTGTTTTACTTTCACTACGCATTATACCTGTGATGTGATGCTTGGTGAAGGAATAACGTGAGTGGATAAGGCACGTGGTGCCGTTAACTTGGTAAAACTAGATAATGAACTTGGGGAGAGCTTGGCGTGCGTCTTGGGTGTGTGGTGAGGGTTGAGTCGATCGGACAGGATCCTACGACGAATCTTTGGGGCAAGTCATGCTGGAGGTGTGCGACTTGGGCATCCCTCATGAGAGGTACCTGTGGCGGGTGCATGTGAGAGCAGACGGGGTGTTGGTTATCCCCGGTGGAGGTGCCATCGAGGCACAGGGTGTTGGTTATCCCCTTGAGAAGATATCATGTCCGGTCCCCTTAAGGACTGGTATGTCTTGAGAACCGGAATCATAGGACCCTTCGTGCACACCACTCGCTCCCGATGGGTGGGAGACGATTACCCGACTGACTAGGGTGGTGCCACTACTACTAGGTTGAAAGGTGATAGTGTAGGGAGATACGGGCATGGGGGCCCACACCCTCCTAAGACAGCGTAGTGACCTTGGGGGCCTGGTACTACGTCTCACAGTCTCAGCGTTTCGGTGGACGCCGAGGTGGCCTAGGGCTGAGTGGTAGGGTGGTACCGTACCGGTTGGAAGGCAGTCGACATTAGCCTAGGCGGGGCACCACCGATGATGGTGATCTTGTGGATTTCCAGGTGTACACGCTCTGCAGAGTTGATTGATCTATACGTATAGTCGCGTCCGCGGATATGGACATTCCTATGACCTACGCTTCACTTGATTAGTGAGAGGAGTCCTTTCTACCTTCCCCCTGGGTTTTGGTGTTGGATCCGGCTTTGGCCGTTGAGGCAAGGTACGAGCGGGAGTCGACCTTGCCGCCTAGAGAGAGAGTGAGATGAGATGTGTGTTTGGGATGAGAGAACGTGTGGATGAGATGTGTTAAAACTTGATGATCTATTATTATAAAATACTGATGAACTTGCATAGGAAACCTACAGCCATATATAAGCCTTTTGATCTACCATTGCATTCCACTTACCACAAAGCATACGCAAAAGCATAGGGTGGGAGATAGTGGCCAGTACAAATCATACTGATAGATTTTGGACAGGTTTGGACGAAATCTATGACGACCATGAGGACTTGGATTAGGTGGTTTCGTTCCTACGCTCGAGTTTGGTTCGGAAGATGAAGTCCACGCCGCTGACATTCTACGCCAACTCTGATGATTGCCCGTGAAGGAGGAGCCTTCACCTGCTGATGCGCTACAACAACTCTGATGAAGACGCGTGTGTTTCCGCTAGAATACAATGTAATAGATGTGTTAACCAGTGTTGTAAATTCTTGTAACTTGTAATTATACGATGTATGACTATGATATCAGCTGATAATTGATAATGTGATGGATTGCTCTCGTGATCTACTATATTATAAATCGTATCTGTGGATTTTCCCTTCGAGGAAAATCGAGGTCGTTTCAGGTGGTATCAGAGCCATACTTGACCCTAGGACGAGAACCATAGAACCAAACACTAGTTTAGAAGCCAAACATCCTGTCTAAGGTAGAGTTATGGGTGCTAACACTTGTTTCCCTCCCCGCCTTGAATTCTGATGCTAACTGGCCTTCCCAAACATGGAGAGTTGACCTTTATGAAATATACCCCTTACAGCCACGCTAGTCGGTACATGTGTTAGGCTTGAAGGTTTAGGAGTCACCTTCTACCAACACTATGCATATAGGAATTGCAATGCTGCTTGATTGCCTGGATCTTGTGTTTGTTGTGCTTCTTATGCTTCTTATTGTTTGAGTGTAAGCTGTAGAAGCTATTTTGAGTATGTGAGACTCCCGGTACTGGATAACCTAGCCGGCCAAACCCAATGGCATCCTGTGACTGGATAAGTGACCCCCGACTAACAAGAGCTAAAATATGAATCTGATGCATCATGTCTTTCCCAATCTGTTTCAAAAACTGTTTTGGCTTCCAAGCTAAATGCATCTTCAAAATTACCCTCCATCCTTTTGGTTGAAAAGGCCATTCTTTAACAAAAACAATTCTATTTCAAAGGGAATGTTCCAAAACTTCTTAAAAGATTATCCTCTTTCAAAAGAAAAGCGATTTTATTCTTTTCTCAATCCAATTTGATTTCAAGAGCTATTTGCTAAACAGTTTGAGAACCCATGTCCTTTCAAAAAGTGTTACAATTTCACTTTCGAAAAAAAAAGTTTTGCTTTTCAATCAACAAAATGTTTTTAAACCAAAAATCCTTTATGCCATAAAGGTAACCTCTATCGAGCTAGAAAAGGTCCTCATACTGAGCTAAAGCCCAAGCCATGTAGCCCTCATGGTTGTACTGTAAGTCCCAGCTTTTGTCGACAGATAAGTCCTAATGATTCCATGTTGCTAAAAAACACATTTTAATCATCATTTCATATGCCATTCGTTAACATTAAGTCGCTTTCATCGTTAAGTAGAGCAACTAGCAAAACTATCCATATGCATAAACTCCATAGGTATCAAGGATCAAGATAACAATTTGCTATGATAAAATCATTAAGGGTTGATCAAATTAGACACATGCATGGATGTAGTGGCATTAATGATGAATAGGTATCAAGAAAAGCCTCATATTATACTTGCCTTAAACTTGCTTTTCTTCCAAAATAACACCCTTAGAGAACCTTCAGTTATCTTCTGGTCTTCCGATCTCCAGCTCTCTTCTACTCGCAGATCGTAGCGACCAAGCACACCACCAATCATACAAGCAAACAAGTAGAGAAAACTAAGAGCAGTACACCACCCAAGAGAAAACAACGTTCTAAAAGAAAGCTAGTGCTATGGTCACGAGATGACAAGAAATGCTAAAGGCGAAACTATCGTTAAAAAGAAATGACTACGAGAGTTCTGTATTATAAGAAAAATAAACAACTACAAGCTTGATTTTTTTAGTTAAGCAAAATCATGAGAAAGTTGTCAATTCAGATTAGACAAATCATATTTAAACTGAAAAACCGAGTTAAAGCTAATAATATTTTACTTATAAATAAAGTTATCACATAATTCATTATAAGCAAGTTAAACATTAACTTTGCAAAAGAAATAAGTTTGTCAAAGTATCTATTCGTTCTTATCACATATGCAGCGTGTTTAACTAAGCAACTTATAATTTATAAAACAAATTATGGTTATCAATCAATTAATCACATTAACATTTCATATATACATCATTGAGATATAAAACCTAGATTGTTTTTAATTTAGAAAAGCAGTCACATGCATATTTAATCCAATTAATATTTAACTATATAATATAAAATCATGTGACATGAAATACGTTAGAGCTAAATGCAGATTACGTCGACACGAATCTAACTCAACTTGAACCGCTTGAAATGGGATTAAACGAGTAAAGGATGGAGATTAAACGATCCAGTGGCAAACAGGTAAATTGTACATTCTTCTTCCTTGGAGCATGCTCGTACAGAACAGCAATAGTCATGGGAGGCTGCGGTGATCCTCCACGTACGTAAGGGAGGGACCTTGGCCAGGCCGGGCTGCCCGGCGACGCGGCGGTGCCAGACCGAGGCGCATCCAGGCTGGGCAGACGGGGTCGGGCTGACCCGCACGACAGCACAAGGCCGTCGGCGGTCTGCCCTGCCCGAGCAGTGCTGCTGCTCCCGCTCACGGGACAGGGGGCCAGGGCGCGGTCCGACGGCGGCGCGCAGAGCGAGGGCGCAGCTGGCCCGAAGACGGCCGGTGGCACACATGAAACTAGCTTTGGCCGGAAACGGAGAAGAAAGAGTGCCGGCCATGGTGAACCTCGCTGGAAAATGCAGCAGAAAAAGGAAAACAAAGAGAAGAGGTCAAACGGTGATGGATTGATGCAAACAAGAACACTTCTTTGTAGAGAAGATCGAGGCGAACCTTCTGGTGGTGGTAGTTTTCGTCAGAGATGTACGAGGTGACCGGAAAAGATCGCCGGAGAGTTCGCCGGAAACCTAACTGGTCCGAACTTCGGCGCTAGTCAAACGGTGATGGATTGATGCAAACAAGAACACTTCTTTGTAGAGAAGATCGAGGCGAACCTTCTGGTGGTGGTAGTTTTCGCCAGAGATGTACGAGGTGACCGGAAAACATCGCCGGAGAGTTCGCCGGAAACCTAACTGGTCCGAACTTCGGCACTAGATCTGGGAGGCTACGAGTGGCGGTTGCGAAAATGGATTATACTTTGGAAAAGAACGCGTCGAGGAGAGGACCAGCGTATATATAGACGTAAGGTTTTGGGTCACTGAAAAAAAGAGGTATTTTTCTAATTTCAGAAATTCCAGAAATTAATTTTCTGTTAAAAAACAATTTCAGAAAAAGCAGAAATCATTTTGAATTCCTGAAAAATATATCTAAAATTCTGAAAATTGAAGGAAAACTTAGAAAGATAGTTTGAGAGACGATGAATCCAAATAAAGTATATAGAGCTCATGAAAAGGTATTTTAGAGCATCCAAAAATTGAATTAAGCTCTAGGAAAAATAAGAAGAAGCTCCGGAAAAGACCGAAGAATTCCCCGGAAGGATAGGATGGCGTCTAAATGTGTTTTTGAAATTTACGACACACAAAAACACAACAAACAAGCAACAAATAAGTACCACATCAACAAAAGCCCGTCAAATTAATTTAAAAAATTTGGAAAACCGCATTTTTCTATATCTAAATTGTCAAAAACTTAAATTGACCTTGACAAGTTTTATACAAATATTTAAACTATTTAATTTATTTAATGTTTTGTATTCACAACCCAAAACTAAAAATTTTAGGGTGTGACAGTAATCCATGACATTAAAATTAAAATGAAAATTACACCCGATGGTCAATAAGGATCATACCATATCAGGACTTATTTGTTCGCATATACTCTAATGACTCTTCCTTTGATTTTTTACAATTCTTTTCCATGTCTAATCTCACCTAAAGTTTTACTGACCATACCGAAACAATATAAAATGAACACAAAGACAAATTAAATTGTAATTATGGGATCTAGTAAGATGGCAGATGAGATCCTAACATATGGGTATGTTAAGTCTCGGGTTCAATGGTTCCCGAACGAAGAAGACCCCCTGACCGATCCCTTCAGGATCACCCGGGGGCTCAGGGGCTATGCCCATCGGGCACGCTCGCGCGCACCCTCTGACAAAGAGATCCGGTCGAGCCTGACTTGACCGCAGCCTCCGCCTGGGGCTCGGGGGCTTCCCCGAGCCTTGGGTTCCCGATCTATGGCACATCCGAGCCCGATCCTTGGCTCTTGCCCGGCTCACGACGCTAGCCAAGACCCGGGCACAAGAAGACAAGCCCCAAGCTACCAATGCTCGGGGGCTCCCTTGCGTCTCTCCCTAGGCATGGCCCTGCCAACTGCTCCTCCGACAGGGTCACGTCCGGGGCCTGACACAAGAAGACAAAGCTACCAAGAACCTCTGGGGGCTCGAGGGCTTCCGGGCGCACGCGTCAACCCCTGGAGCTGACCTCCTTCGCTACCAAGAAGACTCCAGAAGTCACACCTGGGGGTGGCCGGTCCAAGCTGATACAGCCTAATACGCAGAGTGTCAGAACAAAGCAGTCGGACAACGCCCAAAGCTTCTTCGGTTCCACAACACTGCCACAGTCCAGGGCACACCACTACAAGGCCCTCCTGGACTCTGACGCATGTAGACTGTAGACCAGAACCCCCAAACTACCGTGTAACCGACCTATCTCGTTATATAAGGGATAAGGTCGGACTTAGGAGGGGAGAGGATCCCAATTGATCAACAGACACTCCATTCCATTTCGTTCGCCCCTGCTCTGCACCGAGAGCAAGGCAACCTAGAGTGGGGCACCGAGAGTTCCTCCACCACATTCCATCGTCTTCCTCCTATCTGACGAGGGGAAAGTCTCCACCGGTGGCGAGGCAACCTTAGGCATAGTACCAAGCTAACCTCCTACCAAATCTCTTCCTTTACACTCTATTGTAACCCCCCAATTTTGGGTGCTCTTGAGTATAAGAATCATTAGCTGCTGGACGTAGAGACCGAATTGGCCCGAACCAGGATAAACTGTTGCGTCTTCTCTGCGTGATTCTTGTGTTCCTGAGTCCACCTGAGCCATCAGAGACCCATACTGTGACACCAACTCAACAACATGCTTGCTATGGTTTTGACCCCGTGACAGCTGGCGCGCCAGGTATGGGGCAGCGTCAAGTGCGATTCTAGCTCTACAGTGGCTAGACCAACTCGCCTCGTCATCGGAGCAAGCGGCGTCGCCAAAAATGACGGTGTCTGCTTCCCCGGCGAGTTCTCCGTCGTGGCCGATGCCTTTGCTCCAGGATAGGTCCTCAACATTGGGACCTTGGCCTACATCGCCGACTTCTACAGCGAGCTTCATCTACTCCATGGGGCCACGCCGGCGAGCAACGAGCCCCATCGTCGCCCCCTTCACTAGGGCGCTTGAGAGCAGATCTCGAGGTCCTGGCTAGCCAGATCTAGCATAGTCTAGGCCCGAGCCCCACCATGTCAGAACATCGCCAGAAGTTCTACATGCTAGCCAGCGTTCACCACCGGTGAGATGCTCCTGTCGCCTAACCTCTTCTGGTACAACCTCCCAGATCTGCACTTTGGGGTTCGAAGCGTGGTGGAATTCTTCTAGGCGAAGCCCAATCGTCTCCGATGCAGCGGGGACCCATGCCACCTCGCTGTGCACCTTCTTCAGGACTCTCCAGGAAGCTGGTCCGTGGGTCACTCCAGCGATGTCGGGCGTGACATGACACCTCGCGAGCATCATCATGTCAGCGGCAAGGCCCCACGCTAGGGAAGCACATGGGCTCGCACTGCTGGACCAGAGTCCTGACTACCATGTGGACTGCCCTGAGGAGGGGACGAACCACCTACAAGTGTGGCACACAGACCTAGAGGCCACCATGGTGGAGCGCAAGCTCCAAAAGTGGAAACTTGTGCGATGACACTACCCCCCTCCCCCCCCCCCCCCCCCGCGGGTGACAACGACGACCGCACTGAGGCCCCTAGGGCCCATGATGACAGACGGGGAAGAAGAGGTGACACCAACACCTGGTCCATCTCACTCTCGGATAGCGTTCAGCACACGCAGCGGTAGCAGCGGCTTGGCAAGTCCCTCCACCCAGGCATCTGGTCCCCCAAGAGGAGCCAGCCCGGTCAAGGGGAGCTCTGACCCTTCCCCCATAAGGGAAGACCTTTGCCAAGCTGATCTCCCGAGGGGCCAACGTCGGATCCAAGCCATGACATCGCCGCCTCTACCCTCTGCCGAGCAATCCAGGAGAAGGGAAAAAGCTATATAATTCTCTCTCTTTGTTTCCTGCATTTCATTTCCCTAGGCTAAATATTGAGCTCGCTTTTTGTTCACCACTAATCCCCCTCCTTCGAGTAAGTGCGAAGTGCCGCTCGCACACCGCTTGCTAAGCCAACATGACCTCCTCCCAATCTATTTGCGTCTCTCGGCTCCCCCGACCTAGTGCCAACACCTGTGCGCCATCAAAAGGGGTCACAAACCCTGGCCACCCATGACATGACCAAAGATCTCAAGGGAAATGAGACCCCAAATACCGATCGAAGGGGGAGGGGACCGGCTGCGCCCGAGAAGCAGAAAAATAGGGGTGGCAAAGAAATGGCAAACAAATGAACTTAATATTTACAAAAACATTAGATTGTTTCTGGGACATCACCCCACTATTTAGCCATAGGGCACACACTGGATGATCTTTCTTCACTCAGAGGCACGGGTGGGGAGGCGCAGCTCACGACCGTCACCATTTGCGGTTCGGCGAAGGACTGTGGAGGACCGCATCTAGTGGGGCGATTGCCAGGATGGCATCGGCTGCTTCCTCCAGGTGGGGCATCAGGAGCGCCATGTCGGTGTCATCGGTGTTCCTGGGGAGCCCCTCCGCCACTTCGCCGACATCCACCAGGCCGCGAAAGCAGAAGTGCACCACAGCCAACGTGAAGGCTGCCCCCTGCTGGATGCCATCCTCCACAGCCTCATGGAAGCGCACTGGCATGGCACGGAGGTGCTCATTCACCTCCCTTGCGTTGTTGCATACCCCCACGTGATGAGGACATGACACCATCAGATATGACCATTGATTATAAGGTGTGGTCGTTCCTACATTTGCATAGTGAGTTTAGATACAATTCACTTGGTTCCACATGTACATGTCATTATTTGATTGTAGGTACAAATGTGTCTCAAAGTACAAGTTCATCAAAGTTGAACTTTCGGTTCATCGGTAGCCCGATAGTGCTTTTATTGGAAATGCCATAACTCATCCATTTGGAGTGTGATCGAGGTCAATGAGCACTTAGTGGTGATAAGCTTTCAAATAGATCTAGTCCCACCTCAATATCATGTCGGCAAGGCCTCCAAATCATCGAGACATTCTGCCGCTATTTCTGTCGGGTGCTACGACGTCGTCACGGGCTTGTTATTCACACTTAGGACCTAGGCCCAAGTTAGAGCATGCCCCAAGAAGATGGAGAACAACTAAGAGATGCCCAAGGACATCCTTCTCCTTATCCACCACCTTAGGAGGCAAGCAAGGGCGTCCAAGCCAAGTTGGAGGCCCAATCGAAGTCAAGTTCGAGTCCATCTCGGGCTCCAAGAGCAGCATGTAGTAAAACAGACGCCCAGGTCGCATACGAACTCCATTTTTGACGATCCACATATGGATAGAAAGATAATTTGATAATAAAATCAATGGAAGTGGCTGGTCCCACATCAAAATCCCTTCAGAATCAACAGGAATCATCGAAATAAGTTGATGTCCAGAATCTGTCAAGGCACTGTGTCACCGTCTTTTGGGCCATTTGGGCCTTGTAATGTGTCGGAACTCCTTAGGACACGAGTAGGGGTCCTTGGACGTCTCTTAGGCTATATAATTAGCAGCCACCACCTATGTTAGGGTTTGGGTTTCGCTTAAGATCAATCTGTCATTGAATAGTCACCGTTATCGGTTTATGAGACCCCAACTTCTAGTGCTTAATCATATATCCGCAATTGTCACTTTATTTGAGTTGCATTTTATTGTGTTCTTGCTTGTGTTCTTTGATTTGAAGTAGAGATTAGCCTTCGTGGCATGGTCAACCGGAGTGTGACATGGTTGATAACCAGAGGAGACGTGGTGCTAAGGTTGCAAGGTTCGGGTCTTTACGATCTGAAGCCAGATTGTTGTGTCGCTCTCCGATCAAATCAATAGTTATCTTGGACCTAACGGAAGATCAGAAATCATGTACCCATCAAGAATCATGTCCCCATCACCATGGGTAGATGGTGTGGTAGGCTCCTCGGACTGTGACACAAAGCTCCCTCGATTCTGCGCCCTAGAACTCAAGGAGGGCTCGTAGCCTGCCCTCCTCCTCCTAGGACCCCTGAAGCTGCTCTATCAAGTGATAGACCACCTCCCTTGACCCTGTACCAACAAAGACAAGGGGCATCAAGGGTGGACATCGCAAACAAGGCCCAAAGGCTAGGACTGGTGGGAAGCAAGAAGGAAAGGGAACGACCCATACCTTTGGGCTCCTCCCATAGACAGGCCACCTCCGCCTGCGTCGCATCACGAACGTTCTCTGCCGTCGCCACCGCTAGCCCTCCACAACCTCCCTCTAGACATCCTCGATGGCCCTGAGGACATCCTCTCGGTCCTTCCGTAGTGCCTTAATAGCCGCCGCCGGGAGAGTGACCGAGGTGCCATGGGAGAGCGCCCCGGTGAAGGAGCGCGCCGGCCTGATCTAGCCATCGATGGAGAAGATGACAACAAGCGAGCCCGGTGTCAGGGAGGCTTGACGCCGCTCATGGAACCAACCTTGATAAACATCCTGTCGAGGAAGCCCCTACACGCGATGAGTACACCAATGTCAAAAGCATCAATGAAGATGGAGAGAAGCAAGTTTGACTCCTACCTGTCCCTCCGAGGGGATGACGGACGTGGTGGACTCCACCCATGACTGGCGGGACTCCTCTGGCACCTCTGGGACCCTTCACCGACCTCCACCATGTGGAGCGCTGAAGCAGAGATCACCACCGGGGCCAGAGCTACTGCCAGATTAGGGGCTGCCACCGAAGCTAGAGCCGCCACCAAAGGCTAACCGAATGCCAGTATGGGTGCCGTTAGTGTCCCCATTGGGGGCATCGCCATCCATGTCCACTCCACCCTAGAAGGCGGAGCCGGGGGCTCCAACACCATCTCGGCGAACGGTTGGTCCGCTAGAGGATGATCGGCGCTGAAGGGGGAGGGCCAACTCCCGCCCTAGGTAGTTCGTGCCAACCGCCTCAAGCATTAGCACTCAGAGCAGCCCCTCTAAGATGGGGTAGGGAAACTCCATCATCGGGTCAGTGATCCCTAGGTGTAGCCACAACGGATGCACCCGCTCCCTCAATGGGAGGATCCAATGATGGATGAACGTTCGCACCGCCACCGGCCCGATCAGCCCCTGCGCCCTCAGGACCTCGATAGCCCCTACAAGAGCAGGGACATCCATAGCCTCCTCCACCATGGGGTATAGCCACCATGATTCTAGAGCGACGCCTCCTAGCCTCGCTACCGCAAAAGAGGGTAGCACCGGGACCATGTTGGGGAGATAGAACTAGTTCTCCTACTAGTTTGCTTGACCGTCGAACCTCGGTGGGCAGGCGAGGGCAAGGTACCAGCCAGCAGCTTGCGGACACACCTAGATCCGAGCACCCCCCATTGCCAGGAATGCACCAGGAACTCCCACCTCCACAGCGTGAAATGGGGAGCGATCCCCAGGAATGCCTCGCATAGTGTGATGAAGGTCGCGATGTGGAGGATCCCCTGCGGTGTTAGGTCCTGGAGGCAAAGGCCATAGAAGAACAGAAGGCCCCGCACGAAGGGGGCAGGGGGAGGCCGAGCCCCTTGAAACGATCCCAATTTCTACGAAGGGAAATCTACTCATACGAAGTATAACGTGATAGTCCCAGATGATCATTCCATCACATTATCCAAATCTCAGTCGATTACATAGTCATACATCGAATAAAAGAGAGTACAATAGTGAGATTTACTCATTATTACATTGCCACTTGGTGGAATCACTCATCACATAGCATCTGAAATAGCATCAGAGTAGAACGACAATGGGCGTGACCTTCATCTCCTCCAACACGAGCGTAGGGTGAGAACTCTAGTCCTCCCAACCGTCACCCTTGTAGTCGTACTCGGTCTCAGAACTTGCCAAATAATTTTTAGTATGATTTGTACTGGCCACTGGCTCCCACCCTATGCTTTGTGTTTGCTTTGTGGTAAGTGGAATGCATAGGGTAAATCAAATATACCTAAATATGGTTGTAGTTTTCCCATGCGAATAAATCATATTTTAGTAATAATTCATCAAGTTTTAACCCATCTCATCCACACATCTCACCACACACACACACTCTCTAGGCGGCAATGATGACTCCCGCTCGTGCCTTGCCTCAACGGCCAAGCCGAAACCAACACCAAACCCATGGGGAAGAGAAGAAAGGACACCTCTCACTAATCAAGTGAAGCGTAGGTCATAGGAATGTCCATATCCGAGGACTCGGCTATACGTATAGGTCAATAACTCTACAAAGCTTGTACACCTAAAACCACAAGATCACCATCATCGACGGAGGCCCCTGTCTAGGCTGATACCGGGCTACCTTCCAACTGGTGCGATACCACCCTACCACTCAGCCCTGGGCCACCCCGGAGTCCACCGAAACGCTAAGACTGTGAGACGTAGTATCGGGTCCCAGAGGTCACTACACTATCTTAGGAGGGTGTGGGTCCCATGCCCATACCTCCTGACACTATCACCTTCCAACCTAGTAGTAGTGGCACCGTCCTAGCTGGTCAGCATCTGTCCCCCCGCCCATTTAGGAACGAGTGATGTCCACGTAGGGTCCTATGATCTGGTTCTCAAGACATACCAGTCCTTAAGGGAACCGGACAAGATATCTCCTCCTGGGGTTAATCAACACCTCGTGCTGTGGCGGCACCTGCATCTCGGGGATTTATCCCACAAAGACACTCCACCCCAAGATCTAATCATCTTACCTGTACTCGCCACAGGTGCCTTTCGCGAGGAATGCCCAGGTCGCACCCCCCGACACGACTCATCCCAATGACTCATTGTGAGATCCTGCCCAATCGACTTGACCCTCACCACACACCCAAGACGCATGCCAAGATCTCCTTGGTTATTACCATAATATCGGCACCGCGTGCCTTAACCTCTCACATCTAGTATTCCACCAAGCATCACATCACAGATATAATTCGTAGTAGAAACAGTTGTAAGTATGAAAGCGAGCATCTAGCCTAACAGCGGTTGTGCAAGGGTGTAGGTTGCGTCAAGATAATGGCCCACAAGCAATTCTACCATGCAACCTATTATAGTTCATTTGCATAAAATAAATCACTAGCAGCTAAATTATATCTTGTCTAATAGGATTCTACGAGGTTGGGTGGAATGTGACACCTAGAAGGTCGTCTCCGAGGTCCTCAGTGTAGTCGGGGTCGTACTCCTCAGTCGGCGGCTCCTCCACGTCTGTCAAACGAGACACATAGCCGCAATAAGTGACTCCTATAGATAAACACAAAGAAGCAACATAAATCCAAAAGATCAAAATGCACTCAAACATAAGCCTATGATGTAGAGCTTGATTTTAGAAAAATTTGGACTCTAGTTTTATATTTTTCTGAGCTTGTATGAATTTATTATGAATTTTCTAACTTTTATTCATATTTGGAAAAAGAAAAAAGGGTAGAATAAATCTGGGCTTGACACATGGCAGCATGAAATTGGCCAAAGCTTGCGGTGGCTGACAGGTGGGTCCAGGGTCAACGCTGACTGGGCTCAGACTAGGCTACGATGGGTTGGGCTAGCCCGGACACGTGTCGACTACTCATGCGGCCACGTGGCGTGTGCGGGCATCTACTGGGCTTGGCCCAAGGGGTTAGTCCACGGTGGACCAGTGCTTGGTGCACCATGGTCCACAGGCTAGGTCCGCCGTGGACTAGGGCTACGCGCAGGGCTAGTGCGGGCGGTGCTCGGTGCACTAGGTGCACAAGGGATTAGGCGAGGGAGCGGCTGCTCCTTTCCTCCCTTTTCCTCTATTTCTCATGGCGGCACCCTTCCCAGGTAGCGAGCTCGCTTGAGCGCGCGGTAGGGCGGCCTAGTGGAGCGGGTAAGGAGGTCTATGGCACCGTGGAGTCACGGAGGACTCGATGGAGGGATAATGGCGGTGGCTTGGGGTCTCAGGCGGCCGGCGTGCACACAACAGCGACGGCGAGGTCTCTATGGTGGCGGCGAGGGGGATCTAATATGTCCTAGGGCCATCCAAGTGTGCGACGAGGTCTGCGAGGTCATGGTGAATGTCTTTGGCCTCTCCGTGTCCCGCGTGGTGGCCGAAAAGTCTGGGAATGCCTGTGACACGGTGGTGCTCTAGTGTGCGGCCACACCAACAAGGTGGATGCCATCGGCCGCTCCCAAGGCACTCTTCCTCCACCGGTGGGTGCGGTGTGTGTCCCTCAGCGAGGCGTAGCTTGCAGTGGGTCTCCTCCTACCTCTACTAGTCTGCGGTGGCTGGGACAGGGCGTCGCCATGGTGGACTCTGGCCATGGCAAGCGCATGGGTGCATGGCAAGGCACCAGTGTTCCTGAGCCGCTGTGGCTCGGCTAGGCCAGCCAGCAGCTGGCGTACGTGTGTGCACGTGCATGCGGCATCGTGATGACAAAAAGACAGCACCTTGGTCCTTCCAAAGCGAAGAATGCGACAGTGGCCAAGGCGTGGCCACGACGGCGAGCAGGGACAGCCAAAGAGCTCACCGTGGTGGTGGGGAAGAAGGGCTAGCGGTGCTGGGTGAGCTGATGTAGTGGTGAGGCGATACGGTGCCATGCCAAGCAACTACGCCGATGTAGCCATTCGGCGCGTCGTTCTCCGCTCTAGCAGCTCCTCTGCGGCGGCGAGTTGCTCTGGTGGGCTCGGCTCCTCCTTCCCTCCCCTTCACTTCTTTTCTCCTCCTCTCCTCCGGGTTGGTGTAGTTGCTGTGGTGCCACAGAATGGTGGCAGGGTCTGGGAAGGGTGCTAGGGCACCGGCTCGGGGCTTTTATAGCCTAGCTCAGCCATGGCTGGCGGTGGACGATGGGGACACGATTGGGGACACATGGAGGGCGATTAGAGCACTTAGGCTAGGGTTTTGGGTTTGTGGCGAGACCACGATCATCCAGGCGCTCCCGATTTCGAAACCCCAACGATCAAAAGGTGGACGGGGTAGCATCAGCATGGCAGGGCCTTGGCGGCTAGCATCTATGCGATGGGGCGCCAGCTTAGGTAGGGTGGCGTGCCATGGATCGTGGACGTGGCACCCATCCGCATGTCGGTGCCCAACGGCCCAAAGATGGATGGCTATGGGCAGCGGGGGACCAGGCGAGATGCTCTGGCGCTTGTGCTCTACTCTATTTGCAAAAGCAGAGGCGGGTGTAGGGGGAAGGGATGATAGGCGGGCCTCGCATGGTAGCGACCATGGGGGAAGGCGACAGCGGCACATCGCGACGCGAGCGAGGGCGCGATGATAGGCCGGTGTGGTGGCGCAGTCCGCTGTGGCGCTAGCACGCGCGGTGCGGCTATTGGGCCAGCGAATGGGCCACTGCTGCTGCTCACTCATGGGCGCACGTGAGGGTGGGCTCCGAGGTGGGCTGCTACTGCTGCCTAGGCTGCTTTGGCTTTTCCATTTCCTTTCCCATTTCGAACTTCTTTTCTATTTTCATTTCCCTCTTCTAAGTCTTGGGCACCTATGTGGTATATATATGTGTTGCCTGCATATATACACCCTAGTGGGGTCCACTAGAGGTCACCTAGGGTTTCAAAGGTATGAGCCAAGGATTGGTAACTTCACACACATAGCATTAATTATAAAAGTTGAATCGAGTTTATTATCATCACATAAAATCAAGAAGAGGCAACTCACATGTGATTCAGATGCAAATGCCCAACCAAGCTAACATAGGATCTACTTGTGCAACTACAAGGTGGTTTCCTAGTATGCACACTCACCATGCATGGGTTTGTTTTAGAAAAAAATTTAAGTTGGGATTTTTTTGGTGTTTGAAAATCCAAGGTTGTTACACCCCAGGTAGTGGAAGGCAGTGAAGGAGACGATCTCCTCATTCCCAAGCATAGGCACTGGCTCGCTGATGCCTAGAGGGCGCCAACCATCCACCAAGACCTCCTCCGATGCCAGCCCATCCTCCTCCATCCTCATGATCTCTGCCTCGGTGACCTCGGATGGCCCCCATTCCGCCATGGGAGCAAAGAAGGGAGCAAGTGGCGGCAGGTGAGAATGCGGGAGAAGGAGAAGTGAGGGTTGCAGGAAGAAGGAAGCTTTCACCAGAAGCAAAACGTAATTCCCCCTCTCTAACTTTTCATCTCTGCTTTTGTACTCCGCAAATAGTGGCTGTGGTGCTCCCACGATCACACACGTGATCGTACGCCGTGGTGGCAGTTGCTAGACCCGAGGCAGAGGTGAACCAAGCACTCCCTATTGGCCTAACCCTGTTGAGCTGCCACTTCATGGGACTTGGGGGATCCGGCTCTTCCTGAGCCCATCAGCTATCATCGACGACTCAGATCCGCATGCACCAAGCACTGCGGCTCCTCCTCAACCAGATCTGCTCCACGTGGCCCCCACATCCCATCTCCTAGATGAGACAAGATGGCATGGGGGCGCACACCTTAACTCCTCCACCAGGCACGACGGCCTAGACATCATCAACTGCCTACGTAAGACGTCAGTGGACGAGACATGCAACCGACCCCCCAATCAACGAGCTTTTGGGTGGTGTATCCCCAAAAACCAACCAACTCCTTAGAGTTGGGTCGAGAGCCACTGAGTAGTGGGCCTAATGAGGGCCTCCCTCCAAGGCTCAGCGTGCTCCTTGCTCCCCGATCTATGGCTACAGAGGGCTAGCCCCAGAAGGCTGGCTCGAGAGGATCGGGGCCTGTTACCACAGCCCTCAGAAGGGTGTGGCGCTTCAGATGGCGCTGAGCCAGAGCCTAGCGCTCTTGGTCACCCGGCCCACGGCGGGCTCTGATCAATAAGGAGGGTGCCCCCAAGCCAACATTTGGCAACTCCTAGACTAGTTCGCCGAGCCCTCGCTCGAGTCGAAGACCCATGCGACATAGACTTACAAAGGGATCAGCATCATCTTCGCTCGGCCCCGACAACTGAGCAACGCCCATCATATTGGAGAAGAAAGCCCCAAGCAGGGCATAGTGCGCTCACCAGCGGGAGCCATCCCCGCCAAGGAGGGTTTGGTCACCAGAAGATCGAATTTAGCCCTTCGTTGCTGTCATGCCAGGTGAGACCATGAAGGGCTCGGGGGGCTCCTGAAAAGATCCTAACATATGGGTATGTTAAGCCTCAGGTCCAATGGTTCTCGAATGAAGAAGACCCCCCGACCAACCCCTTTCAGGATCACCCGGGGGATCAGGGGCTATGCCCATCGGGCACGCTCACGTGCACCCTCTGGCAAAGAGACCCGGCCGAGCCTGACTTAGTCACAGCCTCGGCCTACTGCTCGAGGGCTTTTCCGAGCCTTAGGCTCCCAATCTATAACACATCCGAGCCGGCTCCTGCCTGGCTCATGATGCCAGCCAAGGCCCGGGCATAAGGAGACAAGCCCGAAGCTACCGATTCTTGGGGGCTCCCTAGCGTCGCTCCCTAGGCGTGGCCTTGCCAACTGCTCCTTTGACAAGGTCACGTCTAGGGCATGGCCCAAGAAGACAAAGCTTTCCCTTAGCCTCTGGGGGCTCAAGGGCTTCTAGGCCTACACGTCAACCCCTAGAGCCGACCTCCTTCCCTACCAAGAAGACTCCAAAAGATCACACCTGGGGGAGGACGGTCCATGCCGACACAGCCTAACACGTAGAGTGCTAGAACAGAGTAGCCGGACAACCCTAAGGCTTCTTCGGCTCCACGACACTGCTACGGTCCATGGCGCACTGCTGCAAGGCTCTCCTGGACTTCAGCGCACATAGACCGTAGACTAGAACCCCCAAACCACCATGTACGAAACCTATCTCGTTATATAAGGGATAAGGTTGAACCTAGGAGGGGAGAGGATCCCAATTGATCACCAGACTCTCCATTCCATTCCGTCCGTCTCTGCTCTGCATTGAGAGCAAGGCAACCCAGAGAGGGGCACCGAGAGCTCCTCCACCACATCCTGTCATCTCTCTCCTCTCCGACGAGGGGGAAGGCTCCACCGGCGGTGAGGCAACCTTAGGATTAGCACCGAGCTAAACCCCTACCAAATCTCTTTCTTTACACTCTGTTGTAACCCTCCGACTTTGGGTGCTCTTGAGTATAAGGATCATTAATTGTTGGACGTAGGGACCAAATTGGTCCGAACCAGGATAAACCGTTGTGTCTTCTTTGTGTGATTCTTGTGTTCCTGAGTCCACCCGAGCCACCGGAGACCCGTACTCTGACACCGAACAACATGCTTGCCGCGGTTTCGATCCCACGACAATGGCCACACCTTTAATTAGTCTGCAGGTGCGTCCGGTGCCAGTGTTGATGTAGATGACGTGGACATCGGTGGCCTGCGTGTTCCTGTCTTACCCGTCTCTTATCCTTGCTTGACCTAGATGAGCCGTTGACTGGCACCATGTTGAGTTGGCCTCCCGTCGCTCTCCTCAGGACGTGGATGAAGTAGATGGCGGCTGCATTGACGAACACTTGCTCACGCTCGTCTTTCATATCCCCATGATGCTATCACACGCCCGGCCTTCCATCCCCTCAATGCATGGCTGAACGCCGGCTTCCTCCATGCATACACTCACGTGCTTGATAGAAATTGTCACCTGGTTTGTTAGTTGATAGATTTTCTTGATACCTAGATTTCAAGCTATTTTTGACCAAGGCACAGTCCATCAGGCTGTCCTGTCACCGACCGGAAGCCCTGACTTGATGGGATGGTGGTAGGGAAAAATAATGATCTTAGAATGCACTATATTACATGACAGAGGAGTATAACTTAATTTCGACTTTAGGTTGGATTGGAAACTCTTGGAGATGCCCACCTGCTCTCTTGGTTCCAGGACTGGCTTGGTTGGGTAGGAAACTATTGGAGATGCCCAACCTGCTCTCTTGGTTCTAGGAGTAGCTTGGGCTATTGGTTCGGTGGCGAATCAGCACTTTCTTCCATGTTGTCTAATTCTATGTGATTATATATATTAACTTACGGATAACTTATAGGTATGGCCTTTTCTTTTCCCCAAAAGTAAATTAGGAAATCGAATACTTCCATTGTTTACGTAGAGATGCATGGATACATTACGTACCTTGATGACTGGCGCCTTGTAGTTGTACACTCATTTCTCGGTCTAACCTTGGTCGCAATTTGCCATTCGTGTATCTTGCTGATCTTGGAGGTCGTCAGGTCAATACATAGCCAGGGATGGAATCTTCAGATCAAGCATCTTAGTTTCTCCAGTAACGATCAACCGCTAGGAGGCAATGCATGGAAAATGATTCATCCAGGGGCCACCGCATGCCACCATGCAGAGATGTACACACATGTACCCAATTAGGATCTACTTTCTCCTGCACCTTGCAGTTGGGGACCTTGCCACCGCCCATGAGATAGATTTCTTCTGGCATATTATGATGAGTGCATGGCGGTGTGTGGCCTCCCAGTGCAGGCACGCACGACAGATCATATCTTTGCGCCTGTTAATTGCAATGACCGGCCTCATGGGGAGTTGCGGATGACGATGCCGGTCCACAGGCCTCACTGCACACAGATACAGACGATAGACCATGGCGTCAGCAGGCATTGCCGACTCGCTGGTACCAATCGGCTGCTTCTCGCACTTGAACTTTAGTTAGAGGTGTCACATACAGGTTAGTGTTTGGTTCCCCTGTCCGATCCTGCTTGTCTCTCCACATGGATCCTCAAACTCTTGCAGGACTAATGCAGTCGTAAGATTTTGATGCACAGAGCCACCGGTCGACAATCTTGCCCGCACCTACAACGTCCACCTTGTCGTCCAAAGCTATCAGAACAGCGCTGTCGGGGTCATGATCCCCGGATATCTCAAGGCATCGACTAGTTAGCAGGCCGAGCGGCCCACAGTACGCTAGCTGGAGAAGGCCCAAACGATCGAGGCCCAGCTGAGCTGCGCGGACCAGGCCAAACGCTAAGGCCGGGGCCGGCCATGACCCCTCCGCCTGACTTAGCCGCGCACGCAACAAGGATCCACGACCTCTCACCGTCCCGACCCTGGAAGGAACGAGGAGAGGTCGAGCCTAGCCAGGCACGCCTGCTCTGACAAGAGCGGGCACGCCGCACTGACCCCGCAAGGACCGAGGGGACAATGGTCACATTGGTCCGCTCAGACGCCATCCCTATGCCACGCAGCGCAGACAAGACAACACCGCCAGCGGTGATGGACGGTACGACGGCCCACCGTCCAAATACGACCTGATGAGACACATGTACGATTTCACCCACCATAGGATGGGATCCACGACGATGGCCTTGACTTGGAGACCAGCCTTGCCAATAGGAGGCCACGACCCCGCGGCTTGGGATCATGGCCGCCAGTTCCACAAGCCAACAAGACAACCAGCGACCTAGGGGCGGCAATCAACTCTTGTACGACACCCCCAGGAGATAAGGAGGCAATGACGAAGGCCACGGCAGAGACCATATAGTGCAGGATGGCTGGCGAACCGCCAACATGCCTACAGTGCCGCCACGACCAGCACAGTAGCACCATGCCACACCTTACCGCAACGTGGATACAAGGCCATGACGATAGCCACGCCCAGACTTGCACCTCAAGATGGCGTTACTTGCAAGCCAAGTTAGCTAGGATCCCTCCCTCAGGCTCACGAACCCCTCGGTCGGGAGAACCTTCATCTTTGTACATGCCCTGTCCCCAAACTCTATATAAGGGCAACCAGCGCATCCTTCTCTCCATCTTCCATCATTCATCTTCAACTCATTCACATTCCCACCGTAGTAGGGCTCCTGAAGTTTCCTTCGAGCAGTCTATCTCCTAAGCTCTAGCTCTCCTACCTCTTCCACACCCATTGTAAGAACTTCAGACCATTCAAACGAGAAACACGCACTCGATCATCTCTGAGACTAGACGTAGGGCTCCGGCCTGAACCAGTATAAATCCTCGTGTCTTTTGGATGCTACCATCGTCTTCCTTGAGCAGCGCAACAATCATATAAGTTTACTAGTCTGGTTTATGAAACACCGACAATTGGCGCACCAGGTAGGGGACAGTTGCGCACTCTCATTTGTTGAGAAGGAAGCGATGACTCCTCGCACCGTTGGTGGCCTGGCCAACCCAGCAGCAACACCTAGTGGCACCAGGCATGTGCCTGTGGGAGGTCGACCCGACACGATTTTGGCCGGCTTAGTAGCATTGGGACATGGTCAACTCTTGGCCCAAACAAGTATATCTAGGAGAAAAAAGAGAAAAAAGAGAACTCACAAGCAAGACAAGGATTCAAACCCTCGCCCACGTATAAAACCACAAGGGCACCCTCACTGGGCTACAATTCAAATCCTCAGTCCTACACACTAATCAGAACAAGAAAACACACAAACAAATGAAACATGTGTCATAGTAATCAGCAAGATGAGATCGACACAAATAGAGTAGCATTTCTCTATTTTTTAATTAGAATTTATAAGGTAAATGCAACATGTGCAGATGACTGTGGATGCATGCAAGCACTATGAATGCAAAACGGTGCCAACAGATGAGGCGCTGCTCCTATCCATAACAATATTGCGCAGCTCATGAACCAAGCCTTGAATCAAACAAAAAAAATTGCGCAGCTCATGAACCAAGCCTTCAATTAACAAAAAAATCACACCAACACACACACACACACACACACACACACACACACACACACACATATGCCCGTAACAATATTTGAGTTCAATATTTCACAGCTCAGGAACCAGACCTTAAATCAAACAAAAAATTGTGCAGCTTTTGAACCAAGCCTTGAGCTAAAAAAAATCGCACCAATACATGTAGAATAACATTTATGTAAAAAACTCATCATCCTGTCCTTAGCCTAAAGAGTTGACAGGTGCAACATATCCATCGTCGATGTAGGTGTCATTATTATCATCATCTTCATCAACTATGTCTTCATCATTTGGTTCTGGCACAGGTATAGCTTTTTCAATGATGCTAGCATCTTCGGTCACTCCTTGGAGGTCGTTCCTTGTCCAATTTGTCAACTCTTCATGTTGGCTAGAAATGGTCATGGTCTCCACACCGACATCGAGTGAGTCAATATCAATCTGTCCTTGCTGTTCAGTCTCTTCGGATTCTGGCATGGAAAACAAAGTCCTAGGCTTCATTCTAACAACACTGCTCTAGTTAGATTTATTTGCACATTTGACATAAAAACCTGCTCAACTTGAGTCGCCAGAACATAAGGATCATTTACATATCGACGACGAGTTGTATCGATATCTATAATCGCATATCTATAATCCCATATTGATCCTTACTGTAACCTCTACTTTTGTTCTTAGTAGCGGCAGGAACGTCGTACCAATCACACTCAAACAATATGACTTCTTTTTCACCAGGAAAATCTAGTGTGATTATCTTTTTAAGGACACCGTACCAATCCATATTGCCTGTACTGTCATCACCCTTCACTAAAACTCTAGAATTTTGTGTACTGAAGCTGACCTCTATAGAAGCCGTTCGAAAAAGGAAATCATGGATGAAGCATCTGCTGAAAACACGAGCCATGTAATGAGGACCCTGAGAAAGGGCATATAGCTCCTCACTAATCTTCTGTTCTGCATAAACTACCTTCATCTGCACCCAATTCAAATAAATAAATAAATAAATAAATAAGACAATTGCTATATTTTTTTTCAAAATGTATATGACAACATTACTCACCTTACGTTCAAACCACCCAACAAAATGCTCTCTGTGTCGCTTATCAATGCCGTGTGCGCTAGTTCTTCTCATTAGCTCCTTATGCTCACTATATATTATTGGTACAGATTACATTAGTATAACATTAATCATGAGTACTATTCTGCTCTTACTTATCTACTATGAAAAAATACAAAAACACAAAAAAGGTGGTAGTAACAGCTTACTTAATCCATGGAATTGCCTCGTCACAGTTTGATAATATATAGTGACGCATCCACAGCATGTCAGATCTAGAAATAGGCTCAAGTTTGCAGCCTTTCTTACTGTAGTCAATGCTCCCAAATATGCTAAGCCCAGCCGGTGGTTCATTCACTGCGCTCCTCTCATGACGCGCTGGGCGATCCAGATTCATGTCAATGTCTTCTAGGAAGCGAGAGCAGAATGTCATGCACTCCTCTGAGATATATCCCTCCGCTATCGAACCTTTTGGATGTGCCTTGTTCCTAACATATCCTTTAAGTGTACGTAGATACCTCTCGATCGGATACATCCACCGATAACACACTGGTCCTCCAATTTTA
This sequence comes from Saccharum hybrid cultivar R570, assembly GCA_038087645.1. Lineage (NCBI taxonomy): Eukaryota > Viridiplantae > Streptophyta > Magnoliopsida > Poales > Poaceae > Saccharum > Saccharum hybrid cultivar. Next base: position 5,957,480 of record JAQSUU010000743.1, on the reverse strand, counting down.
GTCTCCTCAGCTAAATGGACTGGCAAGTGCATCATAATGTCAAAAAATGCTGGAGAGAATATCATCTCAAGCTGACATAAAGTCTCTGCAATTGAAGAGCTTAGTTTTTCAATGTCACTTTGCACCAGCTCCTTCGAACATAATGCATTGAAAAACCTGCTAAGCTCAATCAATGGTCTAGCAACATCTTCAGGCAATATGTGGCGTGCAACTAATGGTAACAGTTTCTGCAAAATAACATGATAGTCATATGATTTCAGTCCAGAAACCTTACATCCATTGACATCCACGCATCTCTTTATATTAGACGCGTAACCATCAGGCATCCTCACTCGTTCTAAGAATGTACATAACATTATCTTCTCGTCCTTGCCTAAGGAGTACAATGATGGTGGCAAAGTATACTGACCATTCTCCAGCACTGGATGTTGATCCTGCCTTATCCCAAGATGTTGCATGTCAAGCCGCGCCTTGTCACTATCCTTACACTTACCATCTATGCCAAGCAACGTCCCAATTATGCTCTCACAGATATTTTTCTCGATGTGCATAACATCCAAATTATGCCTAACAAACAATGTTTCCAGTAAGGCAGCTCAAAAAAATATACTCTTCTTCCTCCATTTGTGCCACCTACTCTCTTCTTCACGCTGCTTCCTCTTCTTTGTGGCTGTTCCAAATTTTGGTTGCTCAAAACTTTCATATTGTTGTATACCTGTGCACCAGTCAGTGGCACAGGTGCCTCCCTCATCTCTTTCTTGTTGTTGAAGCTATTTTTGTTCCTACGCCACCTATGGTTCCAAGGTAGAAACTGACGATGACCCCCAAGTAGTAGTGCTTCGACCCGAATTTCAACAATAAGTAGTCTGTATCTTTGTGGCAGTATGGGCATGCAAACTTTCCTTTAGTACTCCAGCCAGATAGCATGGCATAGGCAGGGAAATCATTTATGGTCCATAGTAGAAGCGCACGAAGAGTAAAATTCTTCTTCTCCTTTGCATCCCATGTTTTAACACCATTTACCCACAATTCCTTAAGCTCATCAATCAGGGGCTGCAAATAGACATCAATATTCATTCCAGGAGATTTCAGACCTAGTATCAGCATAGACATCATTCAATATGGTTGTTTCAAACACAACCAAGGAGGCAAGTTGTAAGGGATTAGGATGACAGGCCATGTAGTGTATGCAACATTCAACATCCCAAACGGATTGAAGCCATCAGCTGCAAGACCGAGCCTTACATTGCGAGGGTCTGATGCAAAATCCTTAAACTCTCCATCCACATGCTGTCATGCCAACGAGTCTGCAGGGTGACGCATTTTCCCATCACGCACTAGTTCTTCCTTATGCCAACACATCAGTGAAGATGTCGATGCTCTCATATACAATCTTTGCAAACGAGGAATAAGTGGAAAATAACAAAGGATCTTACGTGGAAAACACTTCTGTCCACTAGCAGTGACAACAGGATCATCCTTTTCAGTACCCCCAGTCTCTTTCCACCTAGACTCACCACATGTTGGACAGTTATCCCTTTCAGCAGAGTCCCCATGAAATAACACACAGTCATTCACACATGCATGAATCTTTTGGTAATCGAGGCCAAGATCTCGAACAACAGCCTTACGCACTTTGTCCAAGGAAGTTGGGGGACAATGGCCATCATGGAGCACAAGCAAGAACAGGCGAAGTATGCGTTCCATGCAACTATTACTAAGACCATCCATGCACTTAATCTGATATAGCATGACAATGAAAGAAACCTTTGTAACCTCCTTGCAACCTGGATACAATTCCTTCTTTGCCTCTACTAGTAACCAATAAAGTTTCTTTGCACTCTCATTTGGGTCTTCCTCATCATTTCCTATGACTTCTCCATGTATAACACCGCTGATCAGTGAAGAAATCAACTCATGGGAACCATCAGCAAGACCTCTCGCGCCTTCATCAGTGTTGTCCGTCTCAACTAATAAAGGCTGACCATTACCTTCTCCTTGGATGAAACTCTCATCAAACCCTCTCAGTGCCAAGTGAGTTCGAACCTCTTTTTGAGTTCGATAAGACACGCAACGGCATCGAGTACATGGACATGGAACAGTTTCTTCTTCAGATGTGCCTCCAAATATACTCCGAATATAGTTCTTGAATCCTGTTTGCCATTCAGAAGTAAATCTGGACATGCGCATCCACCTCCTATCTTCATTTGACATTCTTCACACTATCAAAGATCAGGAACAACACAATCTGTCCAAAGTACTACTCCCTGCAATGACCACAAAGCCATAGAACAAATAGATGTTCTCAAGTAATTAACAAACAGTACAACTTAAAAATTAACAAGAAATGCTCTGACCAGTGAATTGAAAAATGAAAGTAGTTCTCCTTAGTGTGCTAAGCATCACCAGTAACATCTAAGAAAAACACCAGACATACAAATTGCAGTGAATTTCATCGTCCATGTGGATATTCAAGTAACTATTTTTAACCTCCCTTTAGCTATTAAAGACATAAAACATAATAATAGAAATTCAGCTGCCAAAGATAAAAAAAATTAGGCACCAGTGCACCACTTCCTTCTATTGCCGCCCAAACCAAAAGAATCCAAGGTGCTTTTTCATTCAGATTTTTGTTTACCCAAGCCTTCCTTCTTTCTATGATCTGATTTTTTTTCTTTTTCGGTGTTCTTTCAGTGATGTAAATGCTGCTGCAGCAAATGCCGTGCAAGGAGAGGATTTTTCACATGGTGATTTTCAGTTTTCAATCTTATTCCTATTGGAAATTTCTGTAAATGTTTTAGAAATGATCCCATTCTTCTTTTTTTGGTTGTTTGTTCCATGTCATGGGTGATGTAGATGGACGAACTGAAGGAGTGCAGGTACCTGCTGCCGATGGCCTGTGATTGATGGAGGAACAGGAGTGCAAGCAGATGCTGCCAATGGCCAGCAAGGTGTGTCAACACAAGGAGCTATGTCTCTGTTTAGGTTTAGAGTAGACAGTTCAATACATTGTCGGACGATGAATAGTATGCATATGTTAGTTAAAATCTTGTTTCAGTTATGTCCAGCTTTAGTTACAAATTTCCAGTGATTTGTTGGTTAGATCAGGTTCAGTTTTCTTAGTCAGGTTCAAGATCAGTTTAGTTTAGTTTTTTAGTTTTCTTTGTTGTCAGATAGACGTCAGGTTCAGTTCTCAGTTATCTTCAGACTATTGTCAGGTTCTGATTCAGTTTCAGTTTTCTCCACTAATCACAGTACATGCTTCTGGTTTACAGGTTCCAACAATAATAAATAGAGGTTCTACTCGGACGACTTAAAGATCGTACGAGGAGCGCAAGCACCTGGGGACGAGGTCCCTAGCTTAAAGGACGCGGACTGTTGGAAAAAAATTATTTTGTGGAGGGAGTATTACTCTAATTTCAATTGCAAGATGCAGGGGTGATTACAGGTTAGAGGCCCTAGTGGATCCTTTTGGTGGAAGGACATTCTCAAGCTTTTCAATAATTACAAGAGTTTGTCTGTCTGTATACCCAACAGAGGTAACTCTGTGGTGTTTTGGCTCGAATCATGGAATGGTGAGTCTCTGAAAATCAGGTTTCCACAGCTGTTTTCTTTTGTTAAAAAGCCCAAAGCCTCTCTGAGCTTTATGATTAGCAATGAGTAAAACAGAATCTTCAACCTTCCACTTTCCAGTCAGGCTGCAAATCAACTAGTTCAAGTTGAAGAATTATTGAACAACCTGCACTTGGAACCTGAGGCACATGATATTTGGACCTATATTTGAGGAACTCAGTTCAGTTCTAAAAAAGCTTACAAAGCCCTGAAAGAAACATTGGAAGCTTCTCCTCTATTCAAGTGGCTTTGGTCTTCTAGTAATCTGGGAAAACATAAGTTCTTCTTTTGGCTACTCCTGAGAGATCGTCACTTTGGAAGCAACAAAGGGACCCCTGTCAGTTTGGAGAGAGAGTTACACATGATGTTTTCCTCTTTTGTTTTTTGGGCCTGGATGTCTTGTATTTTTTCTTCTCCTCTGCCCTCTTGTATATATGCTCCTCTTGTACTTTGTTTCATTCTTTATTAATGAAAATAAACAAATACAGGTAGGGGACTCCCCTGATGACCTTTCAAAAAAAAAGATGCAGGGGTGATTTATGGCGGTTCAGTACTGAACTCAATGCAAGGCGAAGACTCTGGCTAGGAACTAAATAACAGGGTTAGGTTAGGGGAGATAAATAGATGAGGGAACAAAGAAAAAAATATGAAATTTCCAAAGAACTCAAATAATCTGAAGCATGTTGTTTATTATTTAACATGCTGCAAAAACATACCAGACCGACAATTTGACAACCATCCGATAAAAAAACTAATATGTGGCATATAAAATCACGGTACTATGCTTTGAAAATTGCATTGTTCAGCCATTCAATCCTACCACCAAAACATCCTGAACAAACAGGAGTGAGGGTAAACCTTTTGCTGGTGCCTCTTCAATGTCGCAGCGAGGAGGGGATATAGGAGAAGCGCCGGCTATTCAATGACAAGGGTGACGCAGCAGGGAAGCCTCCGATTGATCACCTTCTGGGCGGCGCGAGGTGATGGCGGCGTCGATCCGAGGAACCCGTGAAGGGTGTTGGCAGCGCGACTGGTGAATTGGTGATAGCTGGTGGACTTGTGGACGGACGGCAGGGCTCGCCGGCTGGGGCGGGCCGCGGAGGCGCGGACGGCGGTGGCCGGCGCCCTGCGCTCGGTGGGGCCACACAAGGAGCACCGGAGGGCGGACGCCGGAGGCCGGATTGGGGGCAGTGCCGCGCCATCAGGTTCTCGCGAGTCGCGACTCGAGCAAGGAGCGACGATCAAGGAGGGGCGAAGTAGAGGATTACGCTCTTCTACTGGGCCGGGCCCCTCCAAACTTAACGTGAAGCTCCGCCACTGCCTGTCTGCCCATGATTGTTCACGATTGTTTTTGCATGACAGTACGTCAGTACCCAATCATAGAATGAGGTCGCAGTATCGGGATACCATCACATTTGTACTCATGTACGTGGCAAGGTTTGGCTGTTGCCATACCTAAAATTTATAAAAAGACTAGTATATATTATGTATATATGTGAAATACATCAATACATGGCTGCAGTATGGCCGGATATAGTGGCTGGACACCTGGGCTGGTGCCTGGTTGGCCTGATGGAGTGATAAATTGGTGATCAATCATGTTATCTTTATTTAGTAAGGTATTTTAAGTGCCAATGCTTTATTTTTGGATTTTCGTTCTATTTGCTGATCACAAAGTAATATATATATTTATATAATGTTTAGTAAGCTCCTCATAGTTACGTTATACATATTTAGCAAATTGATCTTTATGATTCCGCCACACATAAAAATTATTCCTGCCTCCGCCACTGTTTGTACTATATTGGAAATGAATGCTTCAATTTTAATTTTTAGCAATTTTATTGAGTTTTTTATAAGACCACTTATAGACGACATTATGCTCAATGCAGCTTAGCCTTAGCCAACATTTTAGTACATCTATTACCACTTAAAAAATGCGACGAGGTTTCGTCCAGGTATATCGTGTACGCGCCCACCCCCACGATACCGTGCATGCATTGTGGGTCCGCGCATGGGTCCGCGTCTGAGAGTCCGCGTCGCCATCACCCAAATTGCGAGTCTGGTACGTGAACGCAACACAGTCCGTTACGTGAACCCCACACGTCGCCCGGGTTCCTAGATGACGGCCACCAGCAGGGCTTGGTTCTGCCGCTACCGCTAACGCACGGCCAGGTCTTCTCCATCGACATCGTGGCTCGATCCGTCCAGCTCGCAGAGCGTCGGTGGCCATCGAGATCGTCATTCGAGTCTAAGTGTCAATGGCCGTCGAGATCACTGTTCAAGTCTAAAGGTTCATGGTGGTGGCAGAAGATCGGCACTGCAACCTCTCTCCACTGTATCGAGTGGGACGATTACTCCAACAGACGCTATGTCAACTAGTGCAAACGACTATGGTGCCGCTGGGTATGCACTAATTTGTCCCCTATCTTCAGTGATTAAATCCATGATTATTAGAATTGAGAAGTCCAATCCTCAAGGATTTGATATTTAGGCATGCTAGAAGGGGACATGAGTAGTAATATGCTATAGTTTATCACTTTTTAAACTTCTGAGTACATACTCATTTAAAGTCGATGTGATTAGCTAGATTTTGTGCTATTTCCAAACAAAAAACATACATGCACTTCTACCTAGCATTAGAAAAGTAGATACTATTTTATTTGCCTATTTAGTATATTTTATTTTTTTATTAGGCTTTGAGGATTTCATCATTTTAGAATAAAATAATTGAAAGCTAATAAAAAAATTTGTGTTGGGAACTAATCTATTTTCAAATCCATTCAGGCATTGTTCAATAGGACTCGTTAGTGGACCTGCAAGTTAATTTTAGTTTTTTTGAGGGATGCAAGTTACTTTTAGTGCACCAGGCTCCATTGGAAGGATATGGCCTGGCCTGTAGAAATAGAGATTTTTTTTTGGCGCCCCCACCACACCTCCACGCACAGTTTCCCTCCTTTAATTTTCGCATAAGCCGCCAAAACACCACGTTGGTTGGATTGGATCCAATAATCACGGCACAAAACCACCCACCACGCCTTTCCCGTGATTAGTTTCCTAAACCGAGCGTGGAGGCAGCAGGGGTGTATACTTGTATCCCTTTCACGATAGGTAAGGAGACGAGTGCTCGATCGATAGACACAACCACGACGGCGGCTGCCTCGTCCGACGCCGTACGCAAGCGCGGCGTGATGCCGCCTCCTTTGTCCGCCCCTCCATCTTCCGCACTTGATCATCCACCGTCGTCGTCTGCTTCACAAGAGAGGCGCCGTCCTCCTAATGAAGCCGCCGTCCAAGACCAAGATGACGATATGCACGACGATGATGGCTCTGGGAGAATACTACGTTTTCTCTACACCAGGTACATACAGTGACATTTATATTTCCTTTTTGGATGTTGCTAGAATCGGTGATTAGTAAGTACCTATCTTAGTATTCCTGGTTCGTACAGATTCCATGTGGTTACTGGTGAGTGGTGAGTGGTTAATACATACCTGTTAATCAGTTTTTAACTTTTCAATGAGTATACCTATACCTGCAAATCTGAAGCCAGTACGTTCAGGAAGATGTTAGGCACCACCAAATCTGCACATTTGTTGTCCCCACCAATTGCACACCTGAAAGTTCAGAAGTTATAGATTGAATAAAAATTCCAATCAACACCATTCATCCATGTTCTGTAAATTAAACAATATGCCATGACCTAGGATTAGTCATTTAATCATTGGGTCATCTATACACATCCATCTTGATTTTAAAAGAAAATTCACAGCCATAAATAGATCCACATATACATGGTTAAATTTGTAGTCAGATACTCCCTCCGTACATTTATCGGAATCATCTAACCAAATTTCAGAATTCCATTAATCGGCATCATTTAAGTTTTTTCCTCCCGTTGTTCTCTCGGTCCTAGCACGGACGACGCCTTGTAAGCACTGCATAATCAAAGTGACACCGCCCTCCTGTTACACTCGTATACTGCTCCGTATCCCTCCGTTACTGAAACCAGAAGCATGTAATGTGATTACTGAAGACTAATGAGAGCTGAAACAAGAAGCATGTACTGTGATTACTGAAGAAAAATGAAAACTGAAACAAGAAGCATGTACTAGGATGAGTGGAGACTACTGAAACTGACAGGAACCTGAAAACTGAAACTGACAGTAGACTGAACAAAACTGAACCTCATCTATCCGACAACAAAGAAAACTAACATATGCATACTATTCATCTTCCGACAATGGAACTATGCAGATCACTGAACTAACTGAACGTGATCCAACTAACAAATCACAGAAATTTTTAACTAAAACTGGACAAAACTGAAACTGGAATTTAACCAACATATGCATACTATTCATCGTCCGATAACTGAACTATGCAGATCACTGAACTAACTGAAACTGTCTTCTCTGAACTTAAACAGAGACATACCTCCATGTGTTGGCACACCTTGCTGGCCATTGGCAGCATCTGGTTGCACTCCTTGTGTTCCTCCATCATTCACAGTAGGAGGAGCTTTGCGCGACAAAAAACAAGATCATTCACAGTAGGAGGAACAAACAGCCAAAAAAACACAGGTAGTTGATCTAAAAGGATTATTGATAGGAAACTGAAAGTCACCATTTGAAAGACCCTCTGCTTGCACGCCATCTGCTGCAGCAGCATCTTGATCTCCACCTGCTCCTTGGCCATCTCCATCTGCTGTACCAAATGCTTGCAGTCCTGTGGGTGGCGCCAGTACTTCTCCATCTTTATCACCTGTGACATGAAACACACAAAAAGATGAGATGATGAACAGAAGAAACAAATGACGAACAGAAGTAAAGATGGATGGGATATGGTTGGGAATGGCCAATGCCAAACTGAAAGGTGCATAATATACAATTAGAAACATATTATATGCCATCTACCAAGCGCTCATGTCCTTCTCCAAATTTCTGCTAATTTTTTTTTGGAACTAACAAATTTCTGCAAATTTATTAAGTACACATGCCCTTTAATCTATCATATAGGTGCATGGGGGTACATATACGGCCGCACACTAATAGATAAATTATTAATCAAAGTCTCATCATAACGAGAAAAATATTGCCTCTTGTTTTGCAATCACATTTTGCTAATTTTGTTGAATTCAAGTCAGAGTAATATCTTACACCACACAATGATGTTTTACTCCTAATATGTATACTCAGTGATTATCACTTTGATGTTTTTCTGCTCTCTATATGCACACAGTGAACCAATGACGGGTGACATGTGGACAATTCATTTCCAATGCAAGGGGAGAACTGAGGAAGATGAATTATCCGCTGATATGGATACAGCTCAGATCTCATTTTTTAACCTGGTACATTTCAAAGAACAGCTTGGGTATGGAGCCAGGGACTTCTTATACTACAAGAAGCGTGCGGCGGGGATGTAGAGTTGTGCCCATTGAATATTCACGCCATGCAGAAGCAGTACTACAAGAAAATGCTGCGGATAAGCAAATCAGGTTGGTATTGTCAAGGGAGCCAGAACTGGGGAAAAATGTCAGCATAACACCAATTAAGCATCTGGTTAATCATGACTCACAGACTACATGCACTAGTAGAGAACAGACCTTTGATCCTCGGCCAAAATGGGCTCTAGTCCCGGAATTTTTTGCCCCCGGGACTAGAAATACCTTTAGTCCCGGTTGGTGGCTCCAACCGGGACTAAAGGTCCCTGCCCAACGGCTACTGCGCCAGACAGAGGTGGCAGGGACCTTTAGTCCCGGTTGGAGCCACCAACCGGGACTAAAGGTATACTTTTACTCCCGGTTGGTGGCTCCAACCGGGAGTAAAGGTCTACTCCCGGGCCGTGGCTGCGCCCGGGGTTGGAAAGTTACCTTTAGTCCCGGTTGGATCTATCAACCGGGACTAAATGTTCTCCCTTTATAAATCGGCCGTCTCCTCCTTCCTCCCCGAGCCCGAGCTCAGCACATTTTGAAGCTCACTGGTGTTCTTGCTTCACTATATATATTTATGGTTCTTTATTGTGGTTTTTTTTCATTTGTAAGCAATTTGAGCTCAAAATCACTTTAAGCTTGCATATTTATATGAAAGAAGGTTAAAAATATCATTGTTTAGAGATGTAGATAATTTTATAGTTTGTTAATTTTATTTGTTTATAAAAGAAGAAATTTATAGTGTATTAAAAAATGAGTATAGAGAGTAGATGACAACTGCTTCCGGGTCCTCGGCCTCTCATGGGTTTCCAAAGCGACTTAGGCCGGGCCTTCCTCTCATTCCATGTGGCAAATGTCGTGATGAGACGAAGATTGTGATGGAGTACCGAGTGAAGAAGGAGGGTCCCAACAAGGATCGTATCTTCTACAAGTGTCCGGATCGCAATGTGAGTTATTTTATCGTATTTAATGATTATGGTTAGTTTATACCTATTTTCATGATGGTTGTGATTAAAGTTCTAATTTTTTGTTTAAATTTCAGTGGGATGGCAGTGGACGATGTTCAGGCTTCTACTGGGAGGAAGAGTATGTTGAACTCGTGCAAAAATATCTTGCACAACAGGCAGATACGGCGGCTAATGAGGCAGTGATCCAGCCGAAGAAGCCCAAAGATGTTGCACAATCGGGGGATCTGTCTGTTTTAGTTGAGATTGGTCGCGAAATCCTTGTGCTCCTGAAATGTATTTTAGCTTTAGTTCTTTTAGTGGTAGTTGAGATTGTCTACATTGTAGCGATGCTTTCATAAATTTGTATCTTTTGTGGTGGCACGCATGTTGTATAAATAATTAATTATGATCTAGGTTTTAATATGATATTTATGTCATGTAATGCAGATGAGCCATCATTGGATGTATAATGCTGATCGCCGCTCACAAGAGTTCATTGACGGCGTGCATTCTTTATTACGTGCGGCCGAGACAAACAAACGCGACGGTTTCATGTGCTGCCCATGTGCCATATGTAAGAATACAGTGGAATATCCTTGCTCAAGGACTCTTCATTCACACTTGTTCAAGTCGGGTTTCATGCCAAACTATATTTGTTGGACAAAGCACGGAGAAACCGGTGTTGTAATGGAAGAAGATGAAGAAGAACAATGGGACGACAATGATATTATTCCTGATGGTGCGTGCCTCAATGATACTGCAATGGGAGAAGCTGAAGAAGAGGTAGCCGTAGAAGATGAGCCAGCTGATGATCTTTGTCAGGTCATTCGTGATGCACAAAGAGAATGTGAAAGTGAAAAGGAGAAGATCAAGTTCGAGCGGATGCTAGAAGATCACAAGAAATTGTTGTACCCAACTTGTGATGCAGGGCAGAAAAAGTTGGGAACCACACTAGAATTGCTGCAATGGAAGGCAAAGAATGGTGTATCTGACAAGGGATTTGGAGAGTTACTAAAAATCCAAAAGAAGATGCTTCCGAAGTACAATGAATTGCCCGCCACTACCTACGAAGCAAAACAAGTTATCTGTCCTATGGGGCTAGAAATAGAGAAGATACATGCATGTCCTAATGACTGCATCCTATACCATGGCAAAGAGTACGAGAAATTGGATGCATGCCCGGTATGCCATGCGTCGCGGTATAAGATCAGGCGAGATGACCCTGGTGATGTTGAGGGCGAACGTCCACGTAAGAAAATCCCTGCCAAGGTTATGTGGTATGCTCCTATAATACCACGCTTGAAACGTCTGTTCAGAAACAAAGAACATGCAAAATTGTTACGATGGCACAAAGAAGACCGTAAGGTAGACAATATGTTGAGACACCCTGCTGATGGGTCCCAGTGGAGAGCAATCGACAGAGAATTCCCGGAGTTTGCAAATGACGCAAGAAACTTAAGGTTTGCTTTAAGTACAGATGGTATCAATCCTTTTGGAGAGCAGAACAGTAGTCATAGCACTTGGCCTGTTACTCTAAGTATCTACAACATTCCTCCTTGGTTATGCATAAAGCGGAAGTTCATTATGATGCATGTGCTCATCCAAGGCCCGAAGCAACCTGGCAATGACATCGATGTGTACCTGAGACCACTTATTGATGAACTTCTCATTTTGTGGAATAAAGAAGGTGTACGTGTGTGGGATGAGTACAAACAGGAACACTTTGATCTGCGAGCATTGTTGTTCGTAACAATCAATGATTGGCCTGCTCTAAGTAATCTTTCAGGACAGTCAAACAAGGGATATAATGCATGCACACACTGCTTCGGTGATATTAGAGGTGTATTCTTGAAAAAATGTCGAAAGGTCGTGTACCTTTGCCATCGTCGATTTCTTCCTGCAAATCACCCCGTAAGAAAGAAAGGTAAGCATTTTAAAGGGAAAGCAGACCACCTGACCAAGCCTCGCAACCGAACCGGTGAGGATGTACTCGATATGGTCAATGATGTGAAAGTCGTCTTTGGAAAAGGACATGGAAGCCAACCTATTCCGAAAGACGCTAACGGTCACGCACCCATGTGGAAGAAAAAGTCCATATTTTGGGACCTACCCTATTGGCAAGTCCTGGAGGTCCGTAGCTCGATCGACGTGATGCACCTGACGAAGAATCTTTGTGTGAACCTGCTAGGCTTTATGGGTGTGTATGGAAAGCCTAAGGACACATTTGAAGCACGACAGGACCTACGTTGTTTGAGAGAAAGAGACAACCTGCATCCAGAGAAGACAGATGATGGACGCCATTACTTACGTCCTGCTAGCTACACTCTAAGCAAAGAGGAGAAGGAAATCATGTTTGAATGCTTAAACAACATCAAGGTACCATCTGGATTCTCCTCGAATATAAAGAGTATTATAAATGTGCCAGAGAAGAAATTCTGTAACTTAAAGTCCCATGACTGTCACGTTCTCATGACGCAATTACTTCCAGTTGCATTAAGAGGAATTCTACCTCCAAATGTACGTCTAGCCACCGTAAAGCTATGTGCATTCCTCAATGCAATTTCTCAGAAGGCAATTGATCCAACTGATCTAGCTAAACTACAGAATGATGTGGTTCAATGTCTCGTCAGCTTTGAGTTAGTGTTCCCTCCTTCCTTCTTTGATATTATGACACACCTCCTAGTTCACCTAGTCAAGGAGATTTTCACTCTCGGTCCTGTGTTCCTACACAACATGTTCCCCTTAGAGAGATTCATGGGAGTCCTGAAGAAATATGTTCACAAACGTGCTCGCCCAGAAGGAAGCATCGCCAAGGGCTATGGAACAGAAGAGGTCATTGAGTTCTGTGTTGACTTTATTCCCGACCTTGACTCGATTGGTGTTCCTGAATCGAGACATGAGGGGAGACTAAGCGGAAAGGGGACACTAGGGAGGAAAACATATATTGGTACGGATGATGATTATTTCAATAAAGCGCACTACACAGTTCTACAGAACTCCTCTTTGGTAGATCCGTATATTGAGACACACAAGGATCTCTTACGATCCGAGTTTTCAGGGAAGACTGAAGCTTGGATTACGCATAAGCACATGGAAACTTTCGGCGGTTGGTTGCGAAAAAAATGTCAAGGTGATGAGAGCATCCATGAGCAACTGTATTTATTGGCTATGCAACCATCATGGCATATCGTCACATACAAAGGGTACGAGATAAATGGGAACATATTCTACACAGTAGCCCAAGATAAAAGGAGTACCAACCAAAACAGTGGTGTCCGCATAGATGCCACAGACCCGAATGGGAATAAGCAGACATATTATGGACGCATAGATGAAATATGGGAACTAGAATATGCACCTACTTTGAAGATCCCATTGTTCAAGTGCCAATGGGTCAAGGTGACCGGAGGCGGGGTAACAGTAGACAACGAGTATGGAATGACAACAGTAGACCTTAGTAATATTGGGTACAAAGACGAACCATTCGTCCTTGCCAAGGATGTGAATCAGGTGTTCTATGTCAATGATATGTCTACCAAACCAAAAAGAGGGAAAAACGATAATGACTCAACCAAAGAGCCAAAGCGCCACATAGTTCTTTCAGGGAAAAGAGTCATCGTGGGAATTGAGGACAAGTCGGACATGTCAGAAGAATATGAAAAGGATGACCGAATTCCGCCCTTCAAAGTGAACAAAGACCCTAGCATCTTGGTAAATGATGAGGACACTCCATGGTTACGAAGCGATCATAACCAAGGGACATACGTAAAGAAGAAGTTCACTGCTGTGCCCACTTGATGATATAGTGATTTAATATAGTGTGTGTTTGAGATATTATGTAATAATTGTGAATTCAGATGTTTATTATGTCATGTTTCAAATTAAATCAATGTTTGATTTGGTTACTGAGTGATGAAATATTAAAATATTAACGTTAAAATGATGTGAAAACAAATTTCCTGTCCAAAACCAATAATTTTAATAATTTTAATTAAACAATACATTTTGCATTAACGAAATAATAAATATTAGTTACATTATGTTTTATAATTCTAACAAAAAATAAAAAAGTTAGGTTATCGATTTTTCCTATGTGCAATAAACAAAAATAAAATTCATATTTTTAACAAAATAATTTTATGCCTTTTATTTAATTTGGTATGTATTTAATAAAAACTATTGCATTTCTATTGTATTTAACAAGACTATTGCTTAAAACAGGCGGGAAACGAAACTGCAGGCCACCTTTACTCCCGGGTGGGAAGCCCACCCGAGAGTAAAGGTGGGCTGCAGTTTCGTGGCCCGCCAAAAAAAAAGCCTTTACTCCCGGTGCGTGTTACCAACCGGGAGTAAAGGTATACCTTTACTCCCGGTTGGTAACACGCACCGGGAGTAAAGGTACCTTTACTCCCGGTTAGTAATACGCACCGGGAGTAAAGGGTTTTTACTCCCGGTTGGTGGCTGGAACCGGGAGTAATTCTCCTCTGCTATATAACCTCCGGCGCCTGGCAGATCGATCCGCTCGTCTTCTTCCTCGTCGAACACCGCCGCCATCTTCTCCTCGCGCCGCGTCCGTTCGTCTTCCGTGACACCGGCGCCGCCGTCTTCTTCCTCGTGCGGCCTCCACCGCGCGCGCCCGTGCCCCTCCTCCGCGCTTGCCCGTGGCTCTCCACCGCGCCCTCCTCCGCGGCCGAGGCCCTCCACCGCGCGTTGCCCCACCGCGCCGGCCCGAGGCCCTCTAGTACGTACACTGCCGAGCTTCGAGGTGATATATTCGTCGATTTCTTTGTACATTCGTCCGAGCCCTCCACTGCCGAGTTATAGATCACGTCGAAAACTACAACTTTGGTGTAAGCCATGTCAACGGTCGAGGTCGATTGAAAATTCCAAATTTTGAATCACAAAATCTAGAAACTAAAAATGAATATTTGGAACTCTAAATGATTTTAAATAAAAACATATCTTAAGGCAAGTTTTGAATATTTGGAACTCTAAATGACAAGTATAATTTAGGATCACCAATGAAATTACTTTAGAAATTAATTAGATCGATGTAAATTAATCCATGGCTTGTATAATAAACACGCTATATATTATTTGGAAACAACGCTGCAATGAAATTGGTTTTGTTGATCCCCATATAGTATTCAAAGACCCAATTACTCCAATGACTAATTGGAAGTCTGAGTCAGAGAGTAACCTCATGAACTTCTTAGTGAACCAACGCCACAAGAAGGATATACTCTTTCCCTATAACTTCAAGTGAGTGTTAATCATGTCGATCATAGCCTTAATGGCTCATATGTTGATTCTAGTTAATTAATGAGTGTTATGCGTTATATCCTATAAACATATGCAGCAATCACTGGATATTGATGGACATCGATCTGGTGAAAAGTCACTTGATAATCTATGACTCGATGAGAAAACCACAACAAGACTACCAAGATATGATAGATATTATCCAGAGGTAATTTCGGGATCTCTAGCAACTATATATACACACAAACATGATGATTAACTATATCTGATGACGTGGCAAATTTTTTATTGGGCAGTGTTTGGAAAACCTTTATTGAGAAGCAACACATGGAAAAATGCAAAGCGCCACTGAATGTAATCCCATTGAAAGTAAGTCCCCTGAATCGCATCATCTTTATTAATTAAACATATAGCTTTCACCGGATCACCAGATTGGATGACAAATCTTTTTCTCGTAAAGTGGTGTCTGAGGCAGGAACAGGGGAACAACTACTGTGGTTACTATGTTTGCAAGTTTATCAAGGTGGTCTCCCAAAGAACTCCTACAGAGAGACTCAAAGTACGTTAAAAATACACTATATATTCATTTAATTATTATTATTGATTATGTTACTATGTCTTTATATATATATATGTACATATATTAATTTGAAAGGAAACTGAAAGTCACCATTTGAAAGACCCTCTGCTTGCACGCCATCTGCTGCAGCAGCATCTTGATCTCCACCTGCTCCTTGGCCATCTCCATCTGCTGTACCAAATGCTTGCAGTCCTGTGGGTGGCGCCAGTACTTCTCCATCTTTATCACCTGTGACATGAAACACACAAAAAGATGAGATGATGAACAGAAGAAACAAATGACGAACAGAAGTAAAGATGGATGGGATATGGTTGGGAATGGCCAATGCCAAACTGAAAGGTGCATAATATACAATTAGAAACATATTATATGCCATCTACCAAGCGCTCATGTCCTTCTCCAAATTTCTGCTAATTTTTTTTTGGAACTAACAAATTTCTGCAAATTTATTAAGTACACATGCCCTTTAATCTATCATATAGGTGCATGGGGGTACATATACGGCCGCACACTAATAGATAAATTATTAATCAAAGTCTCATCATAACGAGAAAAATATTGCCTCTTGTTTTGCAATCACATTTTGCTAATTTTGTTGAATTCAAGTCAGAGTAATATCTTACACCACACAATGATGTTTTACTCCTAATATGTATACTCAGTGATTATCACTTTGATGTTTTTCTGCTCTCTATATGCACACAGTGAACCAATGACGGGTGACATGTGGACAATTCATTTCCAATGCAAGGGGAGAACTGAGGAAGATGAATTATCCGCTGATATGGATACAGCTCAGATCTCATTTTTTAACCTGGTACATTTCAAAGAACAGCTTGGGTATGGAGCCAGGGACTTCTTATACTACAAGAAGCGTGCGGCGGGGATGTAGAGTTGTGCCCATTGAATATTCACGCCATGCAGAAGCAGTACTACAAGACAATGCTGCGGATAAGCAAATCAGGTTGGTATTGTCAAGGGAGCCAGAACTGGGGAAAAATGTCAGCATAACACCAATTAAGCATCTGGTTAATCATGACTCACAGACTACATGGATGACTTCAGGGATGAAACAATTGAAGCATACAAGGAATGGCTAAGGCATACAGGCCGTCATCGACATATGCGTAATTAGATTGCTTTCATCATGTCATCAAATATACCACCTGCTCTTGTGCATTCAATAAAATAATTGACACATGCTGATTTATTTTTTGCCAGTGTCATTATTGGAAGAACATGTGGATGAAGATCATTTAGCTGGAGAGGAAGGAAATAAGGAAAGGAGCACAGCAAACAAAGATAGGCCAGCTCATGCAAGAAAGCCAAAACAAGGGAGTGGTATGTGCTGGTCCTTCCATTTTGCATTGTACGTTCAAAACTCTTTTGGTGGTCATGTATATTATATTCGTTTCATATGTTAATAAGGTGGATCCAAAACTCATGGACGTGGATGTCTCAAAGGCTCCAAAGCAACTATCAAGAGAATTAAGAGCGGCTCTCAGAAATCAAAGATCGAATTTGATTCCTTGACGGGAGGCCCCTATGGTGAGAACAGCCGCACATTCGTCGATGAGATTGTAGTGTTTACTAGGAAAAAGGCTCCACTTATAGGAGTGCAATCGTGGAAGGATGTGAAGGACGTTGTGAAAATAGCAATAGTAGATGAGATGCTGGTGAGTCAATTGTTTTCTTTAACCAAATGTTATGAATTTAGTACCTCCGCTTTACTGTTCTATTTGTCTTTCCATTCAAACAGAAAGTTTGGGACTTAGATGACATTGAAGATGCTAGTGAAAAGATATGTGCAGTTGCCAAAGAGAGGTACAAAGGATGGAGAGCTTCAATTAGTTCGACATACAAGGCATACTCCACTTATGCTCAACGAATGAAGCATAATCCTGAAGATTTAGACAACATGGAGTGGTACTACTTGATCCAATATTTTGGAAGTGAGAGATTCTAGGTTCATTGGTGTCCGGTTTCTTTTGTAATTCCACTGCTAAATACAATATAAATAACAGAGCTATGCTTGTACACTTTTGCAGAATATTAGCACCGAGAACTCTGGAAACCGACAGAAACAGAAGACTAAGCATCTCATGGGATCAAAACCATTTTCCCAAATTAGTTTTGAACAGGTGACGACAACATTAACTAAGCTGATTACTTACTTAAATATATGGTCATTACCTAATGCTACATTATATTGTTGCCATCTCAGAGAAACCAGACTGATGGTCAACAACCTACTAATTTGGAACTTTGGAGGATGACTCACACTACCAAGGATGGGCAATGGTCAAATGATGACTCTAGGGATGTCTACGTGAGTGCTTGTATATGATTGCCCTTTAAAATTACAGCATGTTTCAAATTTATTTTGGAACTATTTGAAATTACATGATCCTAATTTATTTCTCATGTTTCACTTAGGAAAATGCCTGCATCCAAGTTACAGCGGCAAAAAAAGTGAAGGATAGGCCCTTCCTTACGGTTGAGGAGGAAAACGCAGTTTTCCAACTCAAGTACTCTAAAACTCTTGGAACAAAATCATACAGATGTCATGGACGTGGATACATGGCGAAATATCCAACATGAAGCGCTCTACTGAAGCACAGAGAAGAAGATGCAGCCTGCAGTGAAGTTTTAGCCCAACAAGAAAGAATGCAGCACACCAACAAGCGGTTGAAGAATTAAAAGAAAAGCTTGCAAATGAAGTTTCAGCAAGGGAAAGAGATAAGGAAGAAAGTATGAAACAAATTGAAGAAATCAGGGAAGAATTCCGGTCAACACTACAACAACAAATACAATTGGCATTGTAGCAGGTACTAACTTTGGAACACAGTTCTCCTTTTTCTGGCTCCTCTATTTTAGCTAATGTTCCTTGTCTTTTGGGCTGCACAGGCTATCACAGGAACCATCAACACCACACAGCTTCCAAATGGCCCAAGTGTCGACAACAACTTCATCACACCACCCCGCATAGAGGATACAGCTATAGAGGTAATAAAAATGCAACAAGATTACTTACAAAAGATGCAACATGTTTACATATAAAATGCAACTTGTTTACATCAAAGCATTTATTTTGGCAGAATAATGGACCAGCAAACGTGTTGACCACAGAAAAGGTAGCTGATGAAGGTACTACCACGAGAACAAAGATTAGTGCAACCAGGCCTCTTTTCCAGAAAAAGAATGGTGCTAATGGGTCACTGAATCATGTAATTTCTTCCCAACAACTATTGAGGACTCGTAATCAAATGAAACAACTGCAGGTATGAATACTATGATCATTATATTTCATATCCCAAATGGTATATGATATTTTTGTATGGTGTACCTTAGTTTACTTTATATCTTTGCTTTGCCACTATGATCATTAAATTTGCACATGCTTAGTTATTCCATGCACTTAATCACCAAGGTTCCTATATTAAATTAATAATAAATTCTATATGTGTTCATGAGTTGCAGAAAAGCGCGGACACCCAAAATATTTAGAGAAAGCTTCATGCCTATATGCTAGTGATGGGCTGCTAGAAGAATGAAGTGCTGATGAGTGATGGAGCTTGAAGCGGTCAATAAGGGAACTCCTATTTAGTTCTATTTTATTATGCCAAACATGGTTGCAAACTTTTATACAGAGATGATGTTTTTATTGTACTATGGTCATGTTTATCTTAGCAGTACTATGGTCGTTGTGTTATTACTTTGGTTGAGACATATATTTGAAGTTAATGAAGGTTTGAGTTCTTATATGTGATGAAGTCTATACTCATGGCACAATTATTTTGTAACAAAAATTAAATTTCTAGCTATGAAATAAAACTAAATGTGCTGGCCAAAATGCCCTCGCTGCAACAAACTATCACACAACCACTATTTGTTGTTGCAATATACATTATTGCCACAAACTTTATGTGTTGCTATAGGACGTGTCTACCACCAATAATGACTCGTTGCATTTTTCATATATTACCACCAACAATGACTCATTGCATTCTCCACCTATTACCACCAATAATGAGTCATTGTATTTTCTATCTATTACCAACAACAATGCTTTGTTGCATTTTCTATCTATTACCACCGACAATGATTTGTTGTATTTTCCATCTATTGCGCCCAACAATAATTCATTGCATTTCCTATCTATTACCACCAGTAAATGAACATGGCAATTATGAGTTTAGCCACCAAATGTGCTACGTTGCAAGATTTCTATGATGCAATGGAGTACACTACATGGCAATATGGCCATATTCCGACGTAACTATGGAGTGGCAATAAAGTTATTTTGCAACAAGTTCATTCATGGCAATAATGTCATATTGCAGCCACGTGTTTCGTCGCAACTGTGACTCACGCAACCCTTCTGCTGGTAGCAATATTCGTGCTTGCAACCATACGTGGTTGTGTTAGTTTTTTTTTGTGCATTGCAAAACCATCATATTGCAACACCACATCAAACGGATGCAAAAAGCTATTGCACCGTTCCAAATGCAACCACTTGTCAACGACCATACATAGATGCAATTGATCCTTATTGCAACCAAAATAGTCATATTGCAACCCAATATAGGCGTCACAACAGGGCTGGATCCTAGTAGTGGAATAGCCCACGGTGGCCACATCCGCCACAAAAACCATGAATTCACCGGCGTCGAAGGGCCAGCGCCCATGTCCATCTCTGGCCAAAGCCAGGGCCTCCACCTTGGAGCCCTAGATCCCATGGTCTATGGTGGACACACTCTCGGAACTGCCCCAGGGGCTGCATCCTAGAGTTCACCCACATAGGGGGACATGTACCCTCTCTCATCACCAGCCATGGCCGGGGCTTCCACTCGGGAAGCCAGAGGCTAGTGGCTCATGACAAGCTCACCCGCAGAATGGCCCTCGATGGCCATATCCTCTTAGGGGATCACGAGATCGCTCGAACCAATAGATCGACACCCGTCAGCGGACTCTACCAAGTCCAAGCTCACCACGCGGGAAACCTAGACCCTAAGGTAGAGCCACACGCTGGACAACATCTCCCTCATCGGCGAAACACAGCGAGCCAGGGCACACATGAGCAAACGGAACCCTCCGTCACCACGCGGCGCCATCGCTTGCGATCATGTGGCTATCCGGCGCCATGCCTCGTAAAGCCAAGCCTAGAATCGGGATCAAATCCCCCATAATGGACCAAGCTGTCAACTCTCGCACGAAGGCACGCGCATCAAGGAAGAGGAACACCTGAGCGTGCAACGCACGCGCCGAGCCGGCCACGCCTCGTTGCCCTCAGAATCCAAATCTAGAGCGACAGTCCATACCCGGTCTTCGTCAAGAGCAACAACCGCACCTAGGAGCGGACATGCGATGACCGCGATGTCATCGTGCCGCGGGGGCTCGAACGTCGAAGCTCACGACCCCTCCCAGCCAAGGACTACAAGAGGCCGGACACAAAGAAGCCACCCCCAGGGGCTCGCGAGCCCATCAAGGACGCCAAGCCAGCAAGGGTCATCCCAAGGCTATCTAAGAGGTCGATCCACACTAGCCGCGACTGCCCCAAGCAATAAAGAAGCGCCTTCACCACCACGTGGCCCAGGGACTACACCACAAGCGAGCGCTCGGGAGTTCACCTCAACACGAGCCATGATAGCAACGCGAACATCTACCTACTGAACGAACATCGATGATATCAATCCTGTCCCTCTCTTCGTTATTGGATCGCATTCACATATGCGCATAGATTTGACGACAAACCAAACTAGCTAAAAAGGAGCGTAGAATAAACTTAGAGACACAAAATCCACGCGGTTCATTTCAAAAGCACTTCACCTTCCGGATGACCCGACCCACCTCTCACGAGCAGCCAATATCGTAACCCACGGGGGGAGCACACGCAAGGCCCCCCGCCAGCACGCACTCTCACCACTTACGCCATGCAACACTATAGAGACATAACTCGAACATGCAACCCCTAGCCAGCATCCCAACGTTGTGAAGAAATCAAGCCGTAAGCAAAAAGTCATAAGCCCACCCATACCGGGCTAAAAAATGATGAGAGAGTCGTGTTAGCACGAACAAACAAGAATAAAAAAATTAACAATAAGGTCACCACTATGACACAAGCACGAGCAGTTTAATCCTTATACTTTCGCCCATCGGCGAAGCACACAAAAACCAGCAAAATCTAGAGACCTAGTCGCACTCGCGAAGACTATCCACCGTCTTCACGATCACCGCAGCGGCTTCTGCGGTGGCAGCCAGGTCATCCATCGAAGCCAGCCCCCCATCGGGCTCTGGGAGCCACACCCTGGTGGTGGGTCCTACCTGAGAAACCTTCCCAGATACGAGCTCCCTCCACCTCACAACGAGACACCACGAGCTGCTCCTCTAGAACTACAACCTAGAGAACCACGCTAAAGCCTAAGAACAAAACCCGACAGTAGAAATTAATGGTAATAGGAAACTCACCGTATGCTCACACCCGAGCGGCGGTAGCTAGCGCCCGTGCCTCGGCAACCTCTTCCTCTATCACTTGGAGGGCCGCCTGGAGATAGTCCACACAGGCCTTCAGCTTGGTCACCTCACGGGCAGAGTTTGAGTGCAACCGGTGAGCCTCGTCCCTTTCGGGCACGAAATTTCATATCCCTTGCCACCCGATGGAAAGGGACAAGGGGCGGGGGCTTGCCGGCTCTAGAGGTGGAACAGGCTAGGAGCGGGTGGTACCAAAAGGGCCCCCAAACTCCAATGCCACCACCGGAGGAATAACCCTGAACACGCGAGCGATTAACGCGAGCATAGTCTAATCCGGAAAACAATGCAGAATCACTCACCCTTGATCTTGCAGGGAAGATAAGAGAAGCGATGGTGGCCCGTTGACCTCAGGTGACTCCTCTTGAAGGTGCTTCCCGTGGTCCATCACCAAGAAGAACAACTACAAGCACGCGAGCAAAGAAGGAGAAGAAGGTGATGCAAGGGACGAGAACGGATACCTCCCACTGCATGCCACCCTAGCAGATTTAAAACCACAAAAGATAACCTCAGCAAGCGACCCAGGCCCATGACCATTACTAATCACTTTGATAATCTTGCAAAATAGGGATGGCAACCGGGTGGAAGCCGGAGCGACAGACTCCCTCACGATAACCCAAACCAGGTAGGTCCTGCGCATTCTCATTTTCCATATTGTTCCAATCCACGTGCCTTCATTCAGAGGGTGCCTCACTGCTCGGGAGTGGGCGCCATCAATGCGACACGATTAAGGAGGTCACACACCCCTGAATCCATGCGTAAAGTGACCCACCATGAACACGACCCCGCATCGTGCTTAGGAAAGTTACTCTTGGGCCGACCCTTAGATGGGCTCGAGCCCACAAAGGGATAGGGGTAGGATGAGATGGGCCCTTGCGGCTCTTATCAGTGGTGCGGAGCCATGTGACCATCTCACCCTATGTTCGAGTTGTCCGCTTCAAAGTCACCCGGGTTGACCCCCTCTGGGGGAGGCATCTTGCCCTCTGACTGTTGTGGAGGCAACCAGGGACCATCCAGCTTGATGGCCGACGATTTATGGGATGTCTCTCGACGAGGCACATCCAAACTCCATGTCAATTGGGGAGGATATCAGGTCCCACTCGAATTACCCATCGACCCTAATGAGGCGCACCTCTCCGACCATGAGGTTACGGTGGACAAGCCTCTCCCTATGTGGGGCAAAAACTAAAAATCTACCTGCAACAAGGTAGTATGACCCCTCGGGGATGGAAGGGACAACAGGAGGAA
The DNA here is from genome assembly GCA_038087645.1 of Saccharum hybrid cultivar R570. NCBI lineage: Eukaryota > Viridiplantae > Streptophyta > Magnoliopsida > Poales > Poaceae > Saccharum > Saccharum hybrid cultivar. Next base: position 5,933,869 of record JAQSUU010000743.1, on the reverse strand, counting down.
GCCAGAGCCAGGCCTAAGAAATCCTAATAGCTAGGACCAGGTCACGACCGGTTCCTCCCCAAGTCCCAAAATCAAGACTTGAAACCAGCTCCCAAGCCTCGCACATCAATGAGGCCCGGCGACCCCTTCAAGAGGGATCATCAGAATGGGTGGCTAGAGGTCACGCAACAGCGCCTTCCGCACGAAGCAATGCTAGATTTTGCGGGACATGATAATGCACCGATCACGTGAGGCCAAGACCGCTCAGGTACTGCAGGGTCAGTCCTCAAATAAAGGCCACCTGGACAAACCGGACAATGCGATCGTGGCCCATTAAAGGCTGTCAAGCTGAGACATTCGAGAGGAGAGGTCCAAGGTCGCTCGATGACCTCGCCGCCCTGTGTGGCGAGAGGCCAATGACTCGCTCGAAGCCTGCATCCTAGGGTTCACAAGCACTCGGGAGGAGAGGTCCAAGGTCGCCTGACGACCTCGCTGCCCCACAAAGCGAGAGGCCGATGACTCACCCGAAGCCTACATTCTTGGGCTTGCAAGCACCTCAGGAGGAGAGGTCCAAGGTCGCTCGATGACCTCGCTGCCCTACACAGCGAGAGGCCAATGACTCACCCGAAGCCTGCACCCTCAGGCTCACAAGCACTCAGGAGGAGAGGTCCAAGGTCGCTCGATGACCTCGCTGCCCCGCACAGCGAGAGGCCGATGACCACCCAAAGCCTGCATTCTCGGGCTCGCAAGCCACTTAGGAGGAGAGGTCCAAGGTCACTCGATGACCTCGCTGCCCCCACGCAGCGATAGGTGAATGATTCACCCGAAGCCTGCATCCTCGGGCTCACAAACACTCAGGAGGAGAGGTCCAAGGTCGGTCGATGACCTCGCTGCCTCGCGCAGCGAGAGACCAATGACTTACCCGAAGCCTGCATGCTCAGGCTCGCAAACACTCAGGAGGAGAGGTCCAAAGTCGCTCGATGACCTCACTACCCCGCGCAGCAAGAGGCTAATGACTCACCCAAGGTCTGCATCCTAGGGCTCGCAAACACATGGGAAGAGAGGTCCAAGGTCGCTCGATGACCTCGCCGCCCCGCGTGGTGACGACTGGTACAACGGCCCTCGTCCAAATACGGCCCGATGAGAGACATGTATGATTCCACCCACCACGGGATGGGACCCACGACAATGGCCTTGACTTGGAGACCAGCCTTGCCAATAGGAGGCCATGACCCCATGGCTCGGGATCATGGCCGCCGGTTCCACAAGCCAACGAGGCAACCAGCGACCTAGGGGCGGCTACCAACTCTTCTACAACACCCTTGGAGATTAGGAAGCAATGATGAAGGCCATGACAAAGACCATATCGCGCAGGACAGCTGGCGAACCACCAACATGCCATACAGTGCCGCCATGACCGGCACAGTAGCACCATGCTACACCTTACCACGACATGGACACTAGGCCATGACGATAGCCACGCCCGAACGTGCACCTCAAGATGGCGTTACTTGCAAGCCAAGTTAGCTATGATCCCTCCCTTAGGCTCACGAACCCCTCAGTCAGGAGAACCTTCTTCATTGTACATGCCCTCGCCCCGAACTCTATATAAGGGTAGCAACGACATACTTCTCTCCATCTTCTATCATTCATCTTCAACTCATTCTCATTCCCACCGTAGTAGGGCTCCTGAAGCTTCACTTCGGGCGGTCCATGTCCTAGCTCTAGCTTCTCTACCTCTTCCACCATTCTTGCACCCCCATTGTAAGAACTTCAGAGCATTCAAGCGAGGAACACGCACTCGATCATCTCTAAGACTGGACGTAAGGCTCCGACTTGAACCAGTATAAATCCTCGTGTCTTTTGGATGCTACCATTATCTTCCTTGAGCAGCACGACAATCGTATAAGTTTACTAGTCCGGTTTACGAAACACCGACAAGCACGCACCACCCACAACATAGCTATATATTCTCGAAGACATCTTTGAATGGTTTGTATGTCGTAGGGCGCTGGATGCTGGTAGAAGAATTGGAATGCTAGGGAGAGGAATGGGGGAAGTTTGCTAAAAGCGATGCCCTAGGTCAGATTTAGCGCCGGTCCTGAGTTTTTCTAGGCCTAGGTCAAGAACTAATATTGAGGCCTATAGTCCACTCTCTAAAAATATTTATATATATTTCTATTTTACATATAGTCTCCAAAATATACGTCAATTTAGAAGATAATATTTGACGCACTAAAAAAACTTATATCGAATATCAACCAAACGGTGTTGTACCTCTGAATGTGATCCTCTCTGTCCTCTGCCATGAGGCGATCCCATGATGATTAATGGACTGATGCGGCTGCGAACTGGATCACAGATGAGGATGATGGAAATTGGGATCGAATAGGCCCTCAGATTTGTTGATTTGCTCAATTACTTGTGATTACGCCCGGTGGCCGCACAGTTCGTCTGTTCGCGAGTCATGACCTTCGTGTTGACGTGTTCGCGAGTCGCCGAGCTCTGAATGGAAATTGAAAAGTGTCGAAGGCAAAGGCTTCCTAGACTTGCGCTTGCTATATTGGGCTACAACTTATAGAAGCCCACGTATACTGCTTACTATGTATAAACTAATGGCCTATACTAATACTAGTACTAATCTACTATATGGGTTGAGGCCCACCTAAATCTGAGGCCTAGGTCGGTGGCACACCCTGCCCACCCCTAGGACCGGCCCTGGTCAGATTAGATGGGTTCTCAGAAAACAAACGGCAAACACCATAATTAATTACGTAGGTTTTAAAATATTGGAACTATCTTTTTTTTCCTTTCTATCTATAATAATGGCAGAGGTGGGTACTTTTTTTGAAAATAAAATAGATCTAATGGTTACAAATCGTCAGAGCCTATAGATTTAATGGCTAGATGTTTTTGATTAATGTAAGAATTTCTAAAATTTATCCTTTTTCCTAGCGCGTCTGGTAATATGGAGGCTCCGTCAGAGCCTCCAATTAGCAATAGTAAGATTTATCTTTTTTTCTAGCGCGTCTGGTGACAATTAATGTGGAGGCTCCGTTGGGGCCTCTAATTAGTAATAGGAAGAAGTAGGATTACACTTCCATATAACATCTATCTAAGAAATGCATTTGCAGGGCTATTGCACGGCCGTGTCTAGGTCAATATATACCACATGATTACAATACGACGGCTATTGCCGCATCGCAGTTAACAGGCGTAAATCATAGGACATTGTGGCTGCAGGAAAAGATGGAGATTCGCATGTGTTGCTGCCTGCATTGGCTCTCTTAACAAATTCGTTGTCAATTAATTGTAGCGATCAACTGATCGGTGTGGCTAATAACTTGTAAGAGTGATTTAATTAACTGTTAATTAACAATGCCATTTGTCAACTCTAGGAATCAATCAATTTGCTCGATCGTTCACATGCTGCCTAGACTTAGTTTAGGTCGAGATGCTCAGCTGAGCTTTCTAGCTGTCGTATTTTTCTAAATCGCAGTGAGCTGGGTTCTAGCTAGGACCAGGCTATGCGGGATGCTACAGGTTCATCGTTTTTATTGGGGTGATGCTAAGTTGAACCTCATCTTTTTAATCCTCAGTGCACAGGTTCCGGCCAACGATGAGCTGAATAAGGCCATCAATGAAGATTATGGTTGCAACGCAGTTAACAAATGACCATGAGACCATGAGTAAGACATAAACTTAGTGCGTGGATGAGCTAGAACATACTAATCGTATGATGTCTAAGATTAGCTAGGCCCTATTTGCATTTTACCCTTGGTATGCGCATATAAAATGTGGAAGTGGAGGCTATTTTGGTATTTTCTCAATCCATTAGCTACTTTTGTTCCTCTCAAAATCATCTCATAAGCTAAAACAACTGGCTGTGTGGTTGGCAAACAATTGGACTCATTGTATCCAATCAGCCTCTCAACCCCAACTATGTACCTGTACTACTACTTGATATACAATCGAAGACAAGTGGCCGGCATAAATCATAACACGGTGTCGAATGAAAGATTTAGAGTCGTCCGGTCACTGCCTGCATCGGTTCTCTTTACAAATTTAAGGTCAACTTAGCAACCAACTGATCGGTATGGCTAATTTAAGTAGCTTAATTAACTGCTTGCAATAGTTTTTGTCAACTCTAGAAATCAACCATATGCTGTAGTGCGTGCTGCTACCAGCCTTAATGTTGTCATTAGGGTGATGCCAACCTCGGATCTATTTACTCGTCCGCAAAAGAAGTTCATGAAAAGGTGAGTGGGGTAGAGGCTGGAACCTTTCCATTATCTAAAAAAAATGAAAAGGTGAGTGGAGGCCAAAGTTAAATTGGGACATGTGACTGGTCTGAAATTGATCTCTGATTACTGTCCTAGCTGCGTGTTTATAAAAAAAAACTCTGACATGTGAAGTGTATAAAATATACTCTGACACCCAAAGATAGATTCCGATGCCCTTTGAAGAACTTTCCCATGTGAAGTGTATAAAAAAATTACTAACAACCTCAAATACGCCAAAGCCAGGCTTTTGGAGACGTCTACATGTACTCTCAACCTTTTTAAAACGCTGGGACGACCCTCGCTCAGCCTCCTCCCTCTCATCCCGTCTGTCTCCGTGCATATGCACTGTACGGCGCTCGATGGCAGCGACACGAGCGTACTTGGTGGCGTTCGTGGTGGCTCTCGCGTTTCTCTTCTTGGAGGGTGCGGCGGCGGCAGAGACTTCCGAGAGGTCGGTGCAGCAGCGGCAGGAGGTGCATAATCTCCTTCGGCGGCTCAACAAGCCTCATCTCGCAAGCTTTGAGGTACAGATATATGTTGACACAATTGCTTGGTTCCTTTAGTCTCCTTGCCAAAGATTTTGGCTTGCTTTTGTTTGTGGCTGTTGTAGAAACACCGCACACCCTAATTAGGGGGGTGACCTTCATTATATAGCCTAATAGGCTAGGGTTACAATGAACATGGGCCAATGGGCCATACGCCCAATATGGGCTGTTACAATTACATTCTAACACCCTCCCTCAGTCTAAGCGGGAGTGTCACGAACACAAAGACTGGACCTAAAGTCAGTGAACAACTGTACAGGTAACCCTTTGGTCATAATGTTCGCGAACTGATGAGATGATGGAACATGGAGCACCCGAACCTGTCCCAAAGCAACCTTCTCACGGACAAAGTGAATATCTATCTCAATATGCTTCGTACGACGATGATGAACTGGATTGGCGGTCATGTAGACAGCACTAACATTGTCGCAGTAGACGATCGTCGCCGAAGAGATGGGTGCGTGGAGCTCCTGAAGTAGCTGACGAAGCCAACAAGTCTCAGCCACAGCGTGTGCAACAGCACGATATTCCGCCTCCGCACTCGAACGAGAAACCGTAGTCTGTCGTTTAGAGGACCAAGAGACTAAGTTGTCGCCGAGGAAGACACAGTATCCTGAAGTGGAGCGCCGAGAGTCAGGACAGCCAGCCCAATCAGCATCAGAGTAGGCAGTCAAGCTGGTGATACTGCCCGTGCTGATGTGAAGTCCGGTAGACAGGGTGCCTATAACATACCGCAGGACACGCTTGAGCATTGCAAGATGAGGCTCGCGCGGGTCGTGCATGAAGAGGCAAACCTGCTGAACTGCATAGGCAAGGTCCGGACGAGTCAACGTGAGATACTGTAGAGCACCGGCGAGACTGCGGTACTGAGTGACATCCGCCACCGTAGCGCCATCAGTAGCGGAGAGCTTGGCGTGAGTGTCAACAGGAGTCGCCGTAGAGTGACACTCAGCCATGCCGGCGCGCAACAGGAGTCCTGTATCAAAAAATCAAGAGTATCCGGTCGAGGCTTTGAGGCCGCAAACGAAAAGTGAGTTTCATCAAAAACGACATGCCGCGAGATGATGATCTTGCGAGTGGAGAGGTCAAGACACCGGTAACCCTTCTGTGATGGAGGATAACCGAGAAAGACACATGCCGTGGAGCGAGGAGACAATTTGTGGCGAGTCGTGGCACTAAGATTAGGGTAGCATAAGCAGCCAAAAACTTTAAGAATGGAGTAGTCTGGCATCTTGTGGTGGAGGAGATGATATGGTATACCGTTATGTGTGGACGAGGATGGCCGCCGGTTCGTGAGGAACACGGCGGTGGAGAGAGTTTCGACCCAATAGGATGGAGGCATGGCGGCATGAATGAGAAGCGTGCGAACACCATTGTTCAAAGTCCGGAGCATACCCTCAGCCTTGCCATTCTGAGCGGATGTGTAGGGGCACGAGGTGCGAAGAAGAATGCCACGGCTAGCCAAGAAGGTGGCGGTGACATTGTTGAAGAACTCGGTGCCATTATCTGCCTGAAAACAGCGGACAGCAGAACTGAACTGTGTGTGAGCGTAACCAACGAAACGAACAATGTGTTCATGAACTTCTGATTTATGACGAAGAGGAAACGCCCAGCAATAATGTGTATAATCATCAACTAACACAAGATAGAATTTATAACCAGAAATACTCGCAACTAGAGAGGTCCAGACATCACAATGAACAAGTTCAAAAGGTGCTGATGTACTAGAGACCGAACTAGCAAAAGGCAGCCTAGCGTGTTTACCGAGCTGATAAGCATGACAAAGACGACTAGCTGCTTTATTACACTGGATAGCTGATAGTTTATTTAGAGTAGCGACGATAGCAGGTGCAGGATGACCAAGGCGGGAGTGCCACAGCTCCGGAGAGACGACAGCGACATGACAACGAGGTGGCATGCGATATGGAATGGTGTAGAGGTCCCCGTTGCTATTGCACCGAAGGAGGACCGTCTTGGTCTTGAGATCCTTAACAGAAAAATCAGAGGCGTCAAACTCAATTGAACAATTATTGTCGTGAGTAAGCTGTCGAACGGATAACAGGTTACGACTGAGGTGCGGAGCGACAAGAACATTATCAAGATGAAAAGAACGATCAGCTATTTGTAAGGAAGATGTGCCACGACTAAAGACAGGAATAGATTGCCCATTACCAACCGTAATGGAGGACGGTGGTGACGGGAGACGGGAAAGAAGTATACCGTCATTGGAGGACATGTGGGATGTCGCTCCGCTGTCCATGACCCAGGGGGAAGACCCCTGTACCGCCATCTGATTGAGGGCAGCGATCAGGCTGTTCGCGTCCCAGGATCCGTACCCGTGTCCTGGTGGTGCGGTGGAGTACTGGGCTGGCGCGAAGACAGTGTGCGCCTGCGCCTGCAGAGGGGGCGGTTGCACGCCCCACTGCTGCTGCTGGACGGGTGGCGCGCCCCACTGCTGCTGCTGGATGGCCCAGGGGTTATAGCAGACCCAAGGACCGGCCGGCTGAGGAGCGTGACGTCCGCCTGGAGCGCCCTGCTGGGCGCCATGCTGCTGGTTGCGGCCGCCGCCTCCATTGTTGCCGTTGCCGCCACGCCCTCCTCTGCCTTTGCCCCCTTGCCCTTGCCACCGCCCCCACGGTTGGATGTCACGGGAGTGGACCTGCAGGATGGCGAGGTGCAAGAAGAGGTGGAGGAAGCGACGTGTGCTGATGCCGAAGCCTCCTTGCCCTCGGAGCCAAGACGGAGCTCCTTGACGCGGAGCATGTTGGTGGCAGACTTGAAGTCGGGAAGCGGCGACGTGTTGGAGATGATGTCGGCGGTGTTGGCGAAGCGGGGGTTGAGGCCGCGCAGAAGGTTGAGCACGAGCTGCGCAGGGGAGACGGTGTGACCGACCTCCCGGAGAGCATCAGCAGTGCGCTTCATCTGCTGGGCGTAGGCGTCGATGGAGAGGTCGCCCTAGGACAGGTTGTGGAGCTCCTGCTCGAGGACGACGGCGCGGGACTCCTTGTTTGCCTGAAACAAGGCCTCGATGGAGACCCACAGAGCGCGTGCATCCTGTGCAGGCTCCATGGCGAGGTCGAGGACGGCGTCGTCGACGGAGCCGTATATCCAGCCGCGAATGCAGGCGTTAGGCTGGGACCACAGGGGGTCAGTCGGGCGCGCAGCCGTCGTACCATCGATGTGGCCGAGCAGCCCGTACTTGCCGCAGAGAGCGGTGAAGAACGCCGTCCACTTGGAGTAGTTGGGGCGCTCGAGGCTGAGGGCGACGGGGACATGCTGCTTGACGTTGACGGCAGCATAGGCGGCGTAGAAGGCAGGGGCGATGGCATCCCCCAGGGCGCCGGAGTTTCCGGAGCCGAGAACGCCGGAGGTAGCAGAAGAAGTCGTCGAGGACGTCATGACGAAGACGACGCGCGGCCTGTAGGGGTGTCGCGCGCGGAGGGCGGCAGCGGCTGTGCGAGGCGGCGGCGGCCCTGGCAGCGACTGTGCGAGGCGGCGGCGGCCCGGTGGCGGCGGCGGCCCTGGCAGCGGCTGTGCGGCGGCCCTAGCGGCGGCGGCCCGGTGCGGTGGCGCGTGCCCTAGAGTTAGGGAACACGGGCAGCGGAAAAGGAAAGGGGAAATCCCGGGATCAGGCCCCCAGAACTCGTGATACCATGTAGAAACACCGCACACCCTAATTAGGGGGGTGACCTTCATTATATAGCCTAATAGGCTAGGGTTACAATGTACATGGGCCAATGGGCCATACGCCCAATATGGGCTGTTACAATTACATTCTAACAGCTGTGAAACCATATCAATTGCAGGATCGATGGCTGACTTCTATGGTGTAGACTTAGAGATTAATTATGCTGACGATATTATCAAATATTATCGTTAGGCTGAGAGCTTGAGCATTATGAGTATTTTCACATGGCCATCATGCGCGCATGACAAACTATTGAACTTTCATTGTGCTCAGTCTCTTTTTTAGGAGGGGGTTTGAACCTGTTCATCGTTAGTCGTGTGTGTTCTTGTTTGTCATTTGACGGAGGTCAGAGCAGCAGATGCTTCACAAATTATTCGCGAGAGTGCACGTGTTTTTTTTAAGGAGAGCACAAGAATTTGGAGGATACTGCCGGTATGGCATCGCCGGCGTGGAAACAACACTGGTGTTATATGTCACTACTACACTGGGCATTTTTGGATGTTGATATTTTTTACTTTTTAGATTAGAGGTGGGAAAGCCGATTGCTTTGTTAATGAGCCATTTAGACGTGAAAAGGCTGATTGTTTCTGTCAAATGGTCTCTACATTTCACACGTCCACACATTTGCTATTTTACTTGCAATCTTCTCTGTTTTTCTACCTACTAGTTGCGACCACTGATTTTGAGAAATAAACAGAGCCCAGATGGAGATATCATAGATTGTGTAGACATCTACAAACAGCCTGCATTTGATCATCCTCTCCTCGAGAACCATACTATCCAGGTTCCTCTCTCTGCAGGAGCATTTCCCTTTTTGTTTCAATGTTCGGTGCAATGCCTGCTGCCATCACACACACACACACACACACACACACACACACACACACACACACACACACACACACACACACACATATCATGATATCACTAAATGGTGCTCCTTCATAACCTTTCAGATGCGGCCTTCTTACCACCCTAAAGGCTTGCATGAGGACTCCAAAGTTTCAGCCCGTCCAATCAGCCAAACATGGCATCAGAATGGCAAGTGCCCTGAGAACACCATACCAATTCGAAGGATCAAGGAGGAGGATGTGCTGAGGGCCAGTTCCATTGGGAGATATGGCAAGAAGATGCCCAGGAGCATCCCAAAACTCATTTCTGTCGATGACCCTGTCAAGCCCGGTGTGACGAGTGGCCACAAGGTACAAAATGTCACTCAAGAATCACCTTCACATCAGTACTAGTATTCACAATTTATTGTTATTAGTGTTTATGAAATTTCTGATTTGACTCTTCCTCTCTCATTGAGAAGTATGCCGTAGCTGCAGCACCGGAGGATAAGTACTATGGAACCAAAACCAGCTTCAATTTGTGGCAACCAACAATTTCCAAGACCAAGGACTTCAGTTTGGCCCAGCTCTGGATTAGTGGGGGGTCCTATAGCAACAACGACCTCAATACCATTGAAGTAGGATGGCAGGTAAGACTAAGACCTTAAGGGGAAACATTATTAAACCCATCTTCATTAAAGGTTCTGTCAAAAGCTGACTTTCAACCTCCATGATTATGTGCTTCTCAAAGCGCTAGAGCTAGAGCTTGAGTAGTATCAAGAGTAGGTTTTCATTCATGCAAACCTTTTTCTTTCCTGATTATGTGAGTATGATTCTTTCATGAATATTAGGAGCTCCTGTCGCTATACAAATGTGCTACAAAAAGAGATAAATCCTAGAAGTACTGAAAGAAACAAAACTTCCAACAATCGACACAGTAGACACAATTATTATTGGAAACAATGGCAATTGGATCTAATTTGCTCCTAAAGTGCTCACATATATCATTATGAAAGAATCATCTATTGTAATCCTTTAAAATTGTGTCCAAATTACCCATTTATGCCATTATGAAAAATAATGTAAACCAACCCTCTAAATCTGTAGCTAAATTAACATCTCTATCATGTTGAAAATAATATAAAGTAACCGATAATCTTTATCGAAATTACCGAACTTTGCAATATTAAAAAAAATAAAACATAATAGTTAATGGCAAATATTTATAAAGTTTGTTATTCTGATTAAAATCATGATACACTTGGATTGAAATGTTACATATTTGCATTGATAGGTTAATAATTACAAGCACCACTTTTTAGAAAACAAATTATGACTACACACGTCGTTTTATTATCAAGGAAATTTGACACCACCAATACCACTGTGGAGGCTCAAATCTATGTTTATACCGTTGTATTAACTAATAGAAAAGTGCAGTTTAGAATCTAGAATCCTTATTCTTAAGAAAATCCGAAAAGAGTTTCTAGAGCCAGAAATACAACAAGCTTATAGATACCTAAGATCACAGTATAATATGGGATCCCTAAGAATCCTACATACTTGCTCTCTTTCATTGTGGCTAATGGCCATGTGCTCTCTATGATTTGCAGGTTTATCCGTCACTGTATAGGGATAGCAATACTAGAATCTTCATCTACTGGACTGTAAGAAAAACACAGTATTACTGTTTTGAGTCATTAGTATAGGCCCTTTTTATTAATCTAGGGAATGGCATAAAGAGATACTAATTTTCTATAGTTATGGAATATTGTAGCGTGATGGATATCAAAGAACAGGATGTTACAACCTAAACTGCCCAGGATTCATCCAGACAAACAATCAGTTTGCAATCGGTGGCAGCATCTCTCCTGTCTCCAGTTATGGTGGCTCACAATTTGACATCGATATTTTAATTTGGAAGGTAAAATACAAGAACCTTTCACATTACAAACATTCAAAATCAAAATCATGAATGGGCACAGAAAATCTAATGCCAGCAGCTTCGTGTTCTTTCTTAATCTGCCTTCAGACATAAGCCCAGGCTATCAATGGTGGCTCTCGCCTATTTGTGGTCTCACTCGTGCATATGTTTCATAATTGTTCGTAACTACAACACTATTGAGTTAGCCTTTTGAGCAAGGGCCCTTCTAACATATTCCTTAATTTTAACCTTAGGAGATAGCCCCTCTGTTTTAAATTATAGTTACTTTGTAAGTTAACCTTTTTTAACTCTGGAAAAGTTTAAAATCACTAGCAACTAGAAAGTCAAATTAATTTCATTATATTCTCCATGAAATATGTTTTAATAATATAGCATTTATTTGAAGTTATGGATGTTGGGCTTCCATGCCCATCGAAGAGCAGTACCCTTATGATATACTCTAACTTTTGTGCATGCATGATTTTATCCCTTAAGGGACTTATAAATATATTCACTTATCATAAACATAGCTATTTTCTAAATTTTTCAGTAAATTGTGGGTTGCAGGACCCCAAGAGGGGCAATTGGTGGTTGCAAGTGGGAAGCGATGTTGTGGGCTACTGGCCGTTGTCCATATTCTCCTACTTGGCAGACAGTGCCTCCTCTATCGTGTGGGGTGGCGATGTGTACTCACCTAACCCTGTCCAAACTTCCACACAGATGGGTAGTGGACACTTCCCTGAGGAAGGTTTCGGGAAGGCCAGTTATATTAGGAACATCCAAGTGGTGGGTTCGTCCAACATTCTCAAATCACCAGACAATATGGACTTGCTAAGTTCACAGCAAGGATGCTATAATGTACAGAATGGTACTAACAGGAACTGGGGCACTTACATCTACTATGGAGGACCCGGAAAGAACCCTAACTGCGTTGGTAAAAATTGAATTATTCTTTTAGAGCCCAAACATCTCCTTGACAAGAGTAAATAGTAAAGATACATGTGACTGTATTCATTTGTAGAGCATACAAGTACACAAAGAAAATCTTGGTAGCAAACCATTTTTTATTTCACCATTGGACAGATTGTTTTTTTTTTGGAAAAAGGCCATTTGACAATTTTTCTTGCCAGCTGGAGCGTGCTGTTTCATTCACTGATTTAACATATTCTTTCTTCTGTAGGACAATATTTCTTTCAGACTAGAACGTTTGTCCTTTCTTATGGAATAATCTTTATTTCAAACTAGATTAATTCCCCTACCCCATCAAACAATTCGTCTTCCTGTTCCTAGTTTGGAAGAAAAGATATATAATATATTCAAAGAAAAACAAAAGGTAAATGTTCCACCCAAAGAAAGAAAATGTTGGGTCTCACTCTCATCAAAAGGTAATGTTAGCTCGCTCAGGCTCAGCATAACGCTTTGATAGCTGAGGTATTTCCTAGTTGGGCCGCTGGGCTAATTGATGCTCTCGGTAAGAGGCCATACGCCTGCGAGGCCCAGCAAGGCCTGCTCGATGACAGATGACATGAAAAGGTGAATTGGGCCAGTTTCGTTGCATTTGGGCCTTTTAGTGATAGCATCGATTTAGACATCCGGCCTGCATCCAGTTTGCTTAAATGAGCCTTAGTTTCTTGGCCTGATCAATCACTTTTGAGCGGCGATGACAAGGAAGAGCTAGCTAAGCATGTTTTTCTTCATCTCTGAATCTGCATCAAGTTCCGAAGCTTATTCAGTCGGTCACCACGATCATGTTTAGTCTTAATCTCAACTTGAACCACGAACGCCACTGGACAATGGTTTTCTGTGTACCGTAGTTTTTTTAGTAAAAAAAATGCTCAAGAGTTCCTTAGCCTGTGCGCTACCGGCCCAATAGGTCTGCTTTCTCTATGTCTCTCACCTCTCTCAAAAATATCTCCCACTCTCGTGCTCGCCAATCATGTGTTGTTGCGTCGTGCGCTTGCAACTACTGTCATCCCCGCCGCACCGCTCAGCTCCCCTACCCAGCGCCACGCTCCATATGTGCCCCATCCTGCACCATGCCCCCTCGTCGCCACGCCATACTCCATCCCCTTGCGCTCGCTCCAGCTCATAGCAAGCCGCGCCCCCGTTGTTGCCTTGTTCCATCCCTCGCACACGCGAAGATGCTACTCACAGCTGTTCTGCACGAGAAGGTCATGGCCGCTGTCGACGTCGTGGCCGTCGCGACGCGCGACCTCAGAAAGGAGATGTTGCGATAAAAGCACAAGTTGCAAGTGTATATTTCAAATGTTTCAGACGTCTTAGATGTATGTTGCAATTACTTCATATGGATGTTGCAAAAGTAATTGGGATATTGCACATGTTGTATATGTTGCAAGTGTTTCAGAGGCATGTTGCAAGAGTTTTAGAGGATTATTTCAAAATGTTTTATATGTTCCAAATATATGTTGCAAGCGTTTTTGTCTGGATGTTGCATATTTTGAAACATATGTTGCAACAATATATTCCAAATATTTCAGTTGTTTATTCTTATATTGCAGTAAGTATTTTCATGTTGCAAGTTATAAGTTTTTTTCTAGATGTTATATATGTTTCACAAATAGATTGCAATTCGTACCTTGGCCATGCGTATACGTAGATAGTCCAGCCAGTCCATCACCCACATGTATTCCAACAAGTGGCTGGCAGCCACCAAGGATGTCACGGGTTACCGGATCAACTATGTATCAACGATGCTCCTCAAGGACAGTTTGCAAGCCGTGATCCCAAGCAAGCTGCGGCGAGATGACACTGAATTCGCTGCTATGTAGCGTCCCATGCCCAAGAATAGGAATGGCACGACAGCCTCGTCTGGATCTTGAATGCAGTCTCCCAGCTAGCCACTCGATCAAGGTCGAAAGTCCTAGTCACCCGAAGCAACTCTAGGTTAGCGGTACTGTGGAACGACGCGTACAGCTCCAGAATCCACGCTTCATGATCCATCCGGTTGAAATGTGATGGCATCCTCGACTAAGCTCCGCTACTGCAACGACAACAAATTAACTATCTACCAAAGTATTATATTACTGCAGCTATATAAAAAGGCAAATCACCATGAGTAATAATTCTGTCTATACATTCAAACCATGATTAATAAGCAGCAGAACGATGTAACTAGGGCACATACAACGCTCATCTATATCCCGTCATGGAGACACTCTTTTTTTAGAAAAGTCCTTGGTTTGGCTTGGAGACGCTTGCCCCGTCGCCTCGTGAGGCGACGACGAGGGCCCATGCTCCGAGGAGGAATCGACGAGCGCAACAGCGTTGTACGTCTTTATCTCCGGAAGGGGACCCCGTGTTCGGATCCCATGCGAGCGCTCGCATACTCTGGTTTGGGCACATGGGCTTTCTCTGCGCGCCAAATCCTCCTCGGACATTTATGAAGATACAATCAAGCTAATCAAGAAGGTGGTGAGGAATACTTGATCAGAAGTTGAATGTCAAGGGTGTGCCTATCCAAATTGAAGATTGCACCTTCAATCAAAAAAGAGAGCAAAGAAAGAATGGATGCTACGGATGTGGCAAGAAAGGACACTTTGTGGTAGATTGTGTCCACACAAGCCCACACCCAAGGACAAGAAGAAGGCAAGAAAAGCAAAGCACCAAGCCCTTACCTCAATCAAGACTTGGGATGATTCATCAAGTGAAAATGAAGCTCAACACAAGATGTGTGTCATCAAGCACTTCACATGTGTATCTTATGGCATGTGGTAATGGAAGATCACCCTCTAGCGATAGTATGATGACGATGAAATGCTTTCCTATTATAAAATATGCAAGATAATCTTGAATTTTCTAAGCTTTGCAATAGCCAACAAAGGAAGCTAAAAGTTCTATAAGAAAAGTTAGATAGTTCACAACAAGCTTATAATGTTTTGCTTGAACAATATGAAACTTTTACCAATCTTAATGTTGAGATATCTAGTAAAATTGAGCAACTTGAAGCTAGTGCAAGCACAAATGAATGCACAATAAATGATGAACAACTTTCGAGTGAGAAACTAAAAGAAATGTTAGCTAGCGCACATGGTGAATACAAAAGTTTGCTTGCTAAAATGGAAATCCTTAGCAAATAGTGTGATAAGCAAACCGATAAAGTTGCTAATCTTGATGCCCCCATACAACCCCCACCAAAGCACCTAAAAAGAAAAATTCAATCTTTGACATGTCCAAAAAAAATTCTTGACTCACCCCTTTGCGATGAAGTTTGTTTTAAGAATATGAATGTAGAAACATGCATACAAGAGGTCACAATGGAGAATGAGCAACTCAAGTAAGAAGTGATTTGCCTCAAAAAGGACTTGGTTTTCTTGAAAGGTAAGACCAATCAACCCCAACCTCATCAGGATAATACTGTCAAGGGACTGAAGAAACTTGATGAGGGACAAACCTAGTTTGCTACGTGTGCCACAAGAAAGGCCACAAGTCCTATGAGTGCAAGCTGATTCTTGAGTAGCTCCATGCCCACCGAGGTAATCAATCCCCTCCAACTGCTTCCGATTCCTCTTCCTCTGATTGCTAAACTTGTTAGGGTTCTTCGTGTTAGGGAAACTGATCTGAACGACTGAAGCTGAACACCATAGATAATTGTCGGATTAGGCTAACGAATTATGAGTTTAATCATATGACCTGATTATCCATGAAATTAGTTTTCCATGTTAATTGTGTTGGACCCATAATCAATCAGAAATGTAATAGTCTACCACTCTATCTAATATCTATCTTCAAAAAATAATTCTTTTGGGTTGCTAGACTTCAGCTAAAACTGAAAGTTCTTTGGTTGAATTTAATCGCATCTCAACTCCTTATGTGCACAAAACTTAAAGCAGCCAAGTAATTAATTAATTATAATTAATTTGGTCATGGGTCTACATTGGGCCCAACCCTACCCATGTTTCAAATGATTGTTGCAAGCACTTTGTCCAAAATGTTTCACCTGTTTTTAGACGATGTTGCAATCGTTTCTAATCTGGATGTTTATATGCTTCACACAAAATGTTGCAATAGTACATTCCAAATGTTTCGGTTGCTTCAGTCTTATGTTGCATCAGTTGTTCCATGTTATCTGCTAGTGCTTTTAATCGTCATATGCTTCACAACAATGTTGCAATACATGTTCCAAATGTTTCAACTCATTCAACCTAATGTTGCAGTAGTTGTTCTATGTTATTGCAAGTGTTCTTTTTGAGTTGTTTATATTGTTCTGTCTGGGAGGGGCGAGTCCGGCGAACGGGGGCGCGTGGCTCACCGGGGCCTAGCTGATGGAGGTGCTGGATGCGGGTGCTACGGCTAGGGGCGCTGGGACGTGCTCGTCGCGCGGGTGCTGCGGCCAGGGGGTGTTGGGGTGCGCTCGTCCCGCGTGGGGTGGACGCAGCACACTATGGGGCGCGGTTCGAACTGGGCTAGGGTGCGCGCTGGGTTGTGCGTGTGGGTCGGGGTCGGGAAGTAGATGCGGGTTGAGTGGTTTGAGGGGCGTCTGGATGCCCGTGGTGCGCCGGGACATCCGGGCGCTAGATTCGTCGAATATAATACGTAGCCGAGGCATCTAGGGAGCCAGGGAGGTATGTCTTTCAAGTAGACAAACAAGAAACAAACCAGAGAGACGAGAAATAGGTGGATGTGGGTTGTGGTCGAGTTGTGACTCATGCCGACCGGCGAGGCTGGTGTGCTGTGCTGGTTCACATGTCGTACGTGGCGGATGCAGGTCGAAAATAACAGATGGAAAAAAAAGTACCCATTCCTTTATTTAATAATAATGGTAATATTTATATAAGTATATAAGTAGAGAGATACGACAATACGTATGTATAGAATCAAAAAAACGTAAGCGATTACAAAGGATATATAAATAAAACAAGTTTAACTGTTCCCCCGTCGCGCAGTCATATTTCCTTACCATCCTCCTTAGCCCCGCCAAAGAAATGCCTCTTTACATAAACGGCAGCTAGGACTCCTGCAACGATAGTGCCTACCAACACTTTTCTGCCCCTTCGACGCTGGATTTTCTCCACTTCGATTTCAATGCACGTAATGGTCAGCTCATCGAGGCTACGGAGTATTCTGTCGAGCTTAAGAGAGGCGCTATCTTGTACCGTCGCCGTGTTCGTCTCCGCGGGCTTTCCGACGGCGGTGCAATCGGAGCTGTGGAACCGGCGTACGCTGAAGTTCTCCGCCTGCTGCGAGAACCGCGGCGGCTGCCTCTCCATGGCCATAAGGGTGCGCAGAAACAGAGGTCGCCGGAGCGCGTGGCAAGCGGACCGGACCACCGCGGCCACAGACATGATAGTTGCTGCTTGGCGCTCTACCTGCTATACTAGCTTGCTAGTTTGTAGTCTGGACGGCGCGACGATCGTCGACGACTTGACCTAGTAGCGGCTAGCGCTTCTTGGATTGGATCGCTACGGTACGGTGCCGACACATCGCTTCAGCACACCGATAGCCGGGATTGCGTCGTATATGGCGGCGGCACAGCGATCCAAGTCGGAGTCGAGTCGTCGTGACCTGGTCGGAATCGGATGGAGTTTGGTATCCGACATATTCGAGAGCACTTGGGGGCCTGAGTTCGACTCCTTATGAGAGTGAATTTAAATAGACTAGGAATAAAACAAAAATATAAAAAAATAGTCTGGGATTTCTCCTGCTCACTTCAGTAAAAAAATATCCATACGTTGCAACGGAAAAAAAATAAGACAATGGCACTTTAAATTTACACACGTGTGTTACATTACAAACATTTAGTTTGTAGCCAAACATCGCTTTTACATGAATGGGCCGGTGTACTTGGATGTGGTCAAATGGGCCTATGGTCCAGTGGTCAGGCTGTCCAGTGGGACACTACCTACCATCTAACCTTTTTTAGAATTTTTCTAAAATTTTAAGGGTACACGCATGTGTGCCCGTTCGGTGATACTGCACGCTTCCCGCACACAAGAGACGACACCTCCCATATTTGCGTGTGTACGGACGCACACACGTGTATGTGTTTGTGGTGTGAGTGTGAAGTGTGTGTGGATTGTGTGCGTCCAAGTTGTACCCGATAAAAAAAAAGATGGCAGTGGATCGGGTTTGGGGCGGATATCCACGGGTTTCGGGTCCTGCGGGTTCGGATTTGGGGATGATTTCTCACCCACGGTTTTCGGGTTCGGTTTCGGGTTTTGTATCCGGTTCGGTTTCGGGTCTGGTTTTCCACCGTGGATATTCAATGGATATCCAAAATAAATCATTTGGAATTAAAACTCATGTTTTATAATATGCTAATAATAACTTGTTTACTTAGATTATTAAATCTATTCAAAATTGACTCATGAAAATATTTATTATTTGTTGCCTCTTATTTATACATGTGAATATGTGTATATTTATCCGCAGGTTTCGGGTATCCATTCGGGTTTCGGGTATCCGCGGGTTTAATTTTGGTGATGGATTTCCATCCGAATCGGTGTTCGGTTCGGGTTCGGGTTTCGACTTCGGGTTTCGGTTTTGGGTGTACGGAAACTCCACCCAATCTGAACCCGACCCGTTCCCATCCTTATGCACAACAAGATGTGGTACACCTTGATTCAAAAAAAAAAGATGTGGTACACCTGCAAGCTGACAAAATAGCAGGTCATTTATACAATTGCTAAATTCATCCTCCATGTGTCTCATGAGACGAGAATCAGCTAATACAAGAAATTAAGCAAGCTGACCTGACCACTTTTAGGAGACCAGAGACCTCGATCGGCGCAATCTAGGTGCGGCATTTGCATGCAGGGGTCAATCCATCACTATAGCGAGCTCTGGCAGCCGACAAAACTTCTCGCTGGCGAGCCCTCCACGGACCTAGCAGCCATGACCAGGGACGAAGCCAGAAAAATCAACACAGGGGTAGGCTGTGGTTGTAGCTGGCGGGAGGAGGGCTGGAAGGGCAAAGTTCATTGACAATGACTTAATTAGCACAAGAATTAAAGGCGATCGCCTATTGCAACCAGAGTATTAGGGGGTGTGTGGCCGGAACCCGTCGCTGCCGACCTGAAGGACGGGTTCCTCGCGCCGACCCAATTCCTCATATTATTTCCTCTGTTTAGTTCAGCCCAATAGTAGTTTTGGCCCACAACTCCACCCCGCAACGAGCGCGTGACCTAGGTTCTGTCCGGCTGGTTCCAATTCCAAGCCCTCTTGGGAAGTCGGACGGGTTAGGTACAGTTCCGTTCGCAGGTGAGTTTTTCTTTTCTTTTTCTTTTTCTATTCTATTTTCTTTTCCTTTTTCTTTCCTTTCTACTATTTCTTTTTCCTTTTTCTGTTCTCTTTTATTTTTTGTTGTGTTCTATTATTCTTGTCATCTTTTATTATTTTTTAGTTTTCTTTATTTTCATCCTTTGTCTTTTTATTTTTCTTCTATTTCTTTTTTTGTTTCCTTTCTTTTTTTCATTTTCTTTTAGGTGACCTTTTTATTTTTATTTTTGTTGTATGTATTCCTTTTCTTTTTTTTTCTTTCCTTCCATTCATTTATTTTTATTTTCTTTTTTCTAGTTATAATTTTATGTTTTATTTTTCATTTATAGATACACGCAATATTCATGTAGTACACACTTAATGTTCTATGATGTTTTTTCATGCCCGCGAGTAGAAACATGATGTTCTACTATGTATTTGTGATGTTCAGTAAACATACATTGTTGTTCTAGGATATATTTTGTGAGTTCAGTACCATTTTTTCTTCTTTTTATTTGGCTCTAATTAATTTTACTTTACTAATTTTATCATTTTATTTTATATTTTCATGATATTTGTGATGTTCACCTAGTATAACATATGATGTTCTATGCTATATTTAGCGATATTCATGTAGTCTTAATGTAATGTTCTATGATGTATTTTTGTGATGTTCGGTAGCATTTTTCTTCTTCTTTTTTACTATAATTAATTACTTCACTAATTTTTTTTTTATTTTTTTACATTTCATGGTATTCATGATGTTTGTGTAGTATATGTATGATGTTCTATGCTATTTTCTGCAATGTTCGTGTTGTGTTAATGTGATGTTCGACGATTATCTTTAAATAAGATAAATGTTTGTTACAAAATTTTATCGAAATATATCCATATAGGACCTTTGTTTTGAAGAGTTCATTGCAAGAAATACGATGGTGCAATCGGATCTTAATTATGATATTGGTTTAGGGGATATGATCTTTTTTACCTCAAAAAGCATGGAATATGTGCGGATGTCAGTAATTTCGGCTTTACTTGCATGGTGCTGTTGCGGGATGCGGGAAAAAGGCCCAAAGATAGTTGAATTCGGCCCATCTTCTGCAGCTCGTGGTACATGAATTATTTTAGGGTGGGGTGGTTGGCGGGATTCCACAAACACCCATGGTCGGCAGGTAGGGCCCCTCGTGTGGGCCCCCTGGCCTCCCTTCCCTCCGTCCCTGGTGGCCTGGTCACGACCGACCCCTCTGAGGCCGAAGAGGTACCGCAGTGGGCTACTTAAAAAAAAAAGGGTACTGCAGTGGGCCTATTTCGCTGCGTCCGTGTGATGGGAAGCCCACGGCCTAGTACCCAGGCGGAGAAGAGCTTCTGCATATCTGACGCTCGGCGACTTTAGTTTCTCGTGATGCCGTCCGCCTTCTGCCCATCTGGCTAGCTTCGTGCTTCAATCGTTTGACAGAAAACAAATGCTTGTCTCAATGATCCAATGATTATATTCTACAATCTACACCTAACATACCTTTTCATCCACACAGAAGAAGTAAGAAATAATTTGCTCCAATCTGCACCTAACGTATATGTACCCTTTATTTCATCTCTTATACTCCTATATGTTCCTATCCAGTAAATCTCACTGTTTTATTTCATCTCTTATTGCCTTATGTTTTGTACCCCTATGCACAAAGTGCTAAACGCTAAATAGACATCACATATTGTTTAGCTAATTAAACGACCTAAATGTAACTTCAAATAATCTACAACATATAAAAAGACTCGAATACACTTAACCGATATATACTAGCCATCTTGTACGTATTTAAACGGATTTAAATAGATTATATGGCTGTATAGGCAAAAAAAAAATCATGCATGCTAACTTCTCTATAGAAGGAGGATCCGCCACTGATTATGTAGTCCGCCATAGGTCAATTTTAATCCAGGATCTGCCTCTGTTTGCATGAGTAGCTTTCGGGAGGAAGGGAGCCCAGGCCGGGTCAACAATGAGCAAACCACCCACATCCCACATGTAGTGTCACACAGGGATGAGGACAGGGTCGGAGGAGATACGCGACGCGAGGGGAGGAAGAGGAAGGCAGAGATAGCCAGATCGGGAAGGGGGATTGGAAGAAAAAAAATACACGAGCACTGTATGGCCGCCGCAGCACACTGCATACGGATCGTACAGACCAAGGTAATAAATAGCGGTGGTAGCGGCCGCAATTGCACCCGCAATAGCGATAGCGGTCCATTGCCGCTACCGCTATGAGGTAGCGCTCTGAACTTTGCATCCTGGAACTTTGCGGCCGCAATTCTGAATAGCGGGCTAATATTGCGGCCGCAATTGCACGTAGCAGGCCGCAATAGCATGGAAGTAAATATCCATAATTGGTCCAGCCCACTATGACTCACACTCCAAATTCAAATACACACGCATCGGCTATGAAACTTAAAATTATTCATGATATATGTACTTAAAATTATTTATACTCATTATTCATGATATATGTACTTAAAATTATATAGGACTATCGGGTGCCGCTATTAGAACTTATCGTCCGCAATATCGCCCGCTATCCGCAATCCGCTAACTCAACGTCAATCCGCTACCTACCCGCTATACGCTATTTATTACCTTGGTACAGACCTGCCCAAGCTCTACCGGATTCGGTGAGGCCAGGACAGGGCGAGCCACAGATTGGGCGCCGGCGATGACATCGTGTGCAATGGACCAGATGCAAGGCCGAGCAGAATGAACATGGAGCAGAAGGCAGGGACGGCGCACAACGTGACGACATGGGTGCGAAACATGTGCACCGCCGTGAGGGTGAGGGCGAAGGCAAAGCGATGACTGCCCGGGAGAAGGATCGATCTTGCCTTTTATGCCGTGGAAGGCGAGGGGGAGAAGAATCGTGCCTTTTGTGCCGCGGAGACGTGATTTCTGTTTCCTTATTTCAACCGGATCATCGCGGTGGAGGGAGCGCGGTTGCCGGGTTGGCCAGGAAAAATCATCTTGCGGGGGGGGGGGGGGGGGGGGGGGGGCGGTGTTCCCACGACGGGTGAGTGAAGGCAAAAGCATGAGTTTTGGACTTCGCGTAGCCAGTGGACGGAATCATTTTAGATGTTTTATAGTTGTAGAATAGTCGTAGATAGAGATAGAGATTATATCATTGGCCTTGCTTCATAGACATCACTTTGGTTGGAGTCGTGTGCGAGAGAAATTCGAGTGAGGAAGTTGGGGTCAACAACATGAAAATTACTAAATTGTTGATCTAAAAATAGGGATAAAAACACAAGGAGCAAAATTACATGGCCAAACATGTCGCTTAATCTATATCTATACCTAATAATAATTTAATTATAATAATAAAAAGACAAAATTTTCGCGTAAGATGTAAGTAAGACTCCTACTCAACTAAGATTACATGTAATATAAAACTGGAATTTGACCAAAACTGTATCCTCATGCGCCCATTGTATCGTAGGAACACTGGTTGTGTACGTGTACGACAAGTGTGCTAACTTCTCTATAGAAGGAGGATCCGCCACTGATTATGTAGTCCACCATAGGTCAATTTTAATCCAGGATCCGCCTCTGTTTGCATGAGTAGCATTCGGGAGGAAGGGAGCCCAGGCCGGGTCAACAATCAGCAAACCACCCACATGTAGTGTCGCACAGGGATGTGGACAGGGTCGGAGGAGAGACGCGACGCGAGGGGAGGAAGAGGAAGGCAGAGATAGCCAGATCGGGAAGGGGGATCGGAGGAAAAAAAAAATACACGAGCACTGTATGGCCGCCGCAGCACACTGCATACGGATCGTACAGACCTGCCCAAGCTCTACCGGATTCGGTGAGGCCAGGACAGGGCGAGCCACAGATTGGGCGCCGGCGATGACATCGTGCCCAATGGACCAGATGCAAGGCCGAGCAGAATGAACACGGAGCAGAAGGCAGGGACGGCGCACAACGTGACGGCGCAGGCGTGCACGGCGAGGACGACGGCACGGGTGTGAAGCATGTGCACCGCCGTGAGGGTGAGGGCGAAGGCAAAGCGATGACTGCCGGGGAGAAGGATCGATCTTGCCTTTTATGCCGTGGAAGGCGAGGGGGAGAAGAATCGTGCCTTTTGTGCCGCAGAGACGTGATTTCTGTTTCCTTATTTCAACCGGATCATCGGGAGCGCGGTTGCCGGGTTGGCCGGGAAAAATCATCTTGCGGGGGCGAGTGTTCCCACGACGGGTGAGCGAAGGCACGAGCATGAGTTTTGGACTTCGCGTAGCCAGTGGACGGAATCATTTTAGATGTTTTATAGTTGTAGATAGATCGAGATAGACATTATATCATATATTGGCCTTGCTTCACAGACATCACTTTGGTTGGAGTCGTGTGCGAGAGAAATTCGAGTGAGGAAGTTGGGGTCAACAACATGAAAATTACTAAATTGTTGATCTAAAAATAGGGATAAAAACACAAGGAGCAAAATTACATGGCCAAACATGTCGCTTAATAAAAAAAAGTAACTACATTAATAGGACTTTCAGAGGAATAGAGACCAACTCTCTACATTTAAAGTCACAGGGATAAAATCACAAAGTCAAAAATATTGGGACAAAATTACTATTTCGCTATAAAATGGGAGCATGAACACTTGAGCCCTCAATTGTTCGCAGCCGGCATCTCCTCGTTGTCCTCTTTAGTCCAGCTAAAGAAACGCTTCTTCGCATAAACGGCAGCTAGGACGCCACCAGCAGCGAAGATGGTACGACGCACCCTTACTTTTCTGCGCCTGACCTGTTCCGCTAATTCTTTCCACGCAGCATTATGTGCATCGAAGGCACGGTTTATCTGGTCGAGCTTGCGAGAGACACCGTCTTCCACGGTCGCTGGCTTGTTCGTCTCCGCCTTCCCGACGGCGGTGCAATCGGCACTGTAGAACCGACGCGTGCTGGAGTTCTCGATGAGGGCGCACGGAAACGGAGGCCGCCGCCGCAGCGCATAGCAAGCGGACCGGAGCACCGCTACCGCAGACGACGACATGCGAATTGGCTCAAGCAGAGCCTACACCTGCAGCTAGCTAGTTTATAACGGCGCTCGCGACCACGACTTGACTTGACTTTGCTTCAAAAAAATTCTTCTTCTTGATTGGATTGTTGGATTGAATCGCTATGTGTATGTATATAAGGGCCGGGTTTGCGTATATGCCGGCGCAGCGATCCAACTCGGAATCGAGTCGTGGTATCGTGATCGGAATCAAAAACAAGTCATCTCCGGGCTAGCGAAGTGACGTGGTACGTGCTCGGTCGCTCCCGCTTCACCGTGTAGGATCGCATCCGGGTTCATTTGTTCACAGTTAGCCTAATCATAGTTTAGAATGTAAATTTGACTAAACATGAGATGATTTGACTCTCCAATATTCTTGAAATGGAATGGAAAGAGTACTATTAATTATCTTGTCTCTCCCACCATAATAATTATTCTTTATGCTTTGATATCTTAAAAATCGACATATGTGTTATATGTGGTGTAAACAACCAATTTTATTGACTTGCACAAAGCAAAGTGTTATATCTTCTATACCTAATAATAATAATAATAATAATAATAATAATAATAATAATAATAATAATAATAATAATAATAATATAATTATATATATATATATTATATATCTATACCTAATCTATACCTAATAATAAAGAGGCAAAATTTCAGGCTCTTTTTTTTCGTCCATCCATTTGTTTGGTCCGTCTCCCTAACTACCGGATAATGGAGGGTTTTTTTCTATCCGGATTTATATATATAACCCACACTTATAAGTATATATGTATCTATACCTAATAATAAAGAGGCAAAATTTCAGGCTCTTTTTTTTCGTCCATCCATTTGTTTGGTCCGTCTCCTTAACTACCGGATAATGGAGGGTTTTTTTCTATCCGGATTTATATATATAACCCACACTTATAAGTATATATATATAATAATAAAGAGGCAAAATTTCAACTTTTTTTTGGTGCGGCAAAATTTTCGTCCAGCCTTATGTACAAAAAAGAGAGGACGGGAGAAGAGGCAGTAATTGAGTTTGAGTCCTATACGGACTGATTAATTTTGGGCAGAAAAGCGAGGACGGGAGGAGATCAGTAATTCAATTTGAGTCATATACGGACTGAGCACTAAAATCGTAATTGTCTTTCTCAACGTCACCTGGTGGGAATCAGATCGGAACAAGAAACTCCAGGCAGGAACTAAAACTCTGAAGCACGTATTCCATACCAAACTGGACGGACCCGGATAAAAAATCGATTCCTTCGCTATCCATATACAGATCGATAGAAGATCAAATCTAAGAAAGAATTGAATCCATGAAATCAAAGACAATAAAGGAGGACATCAGATGCGGTCCCACTTCCCGGGGCTACAACGCCAACAACCAGGTTCGCCTGCGCCGCCGCCTCTGTGCTTGCCGGCCTGAGGGCCCGCGACGCCGGCCAGCAGGTCTGAGGCGTCGTGCCGCGCCGTGGTCAAGGTCGCAGATGAAGGACGCCATCGCCAGCGTGGGGATTACGGTGCCGCTGCCGCCGCCGTTGTGTGGATCCAGGCACCGCTGCAGAAACGTGATTGGATTATCACAAAAATCAACTCTTTGGTACGTTGGACTTGAACTCCAGTTTGACTCGGATTTGACCCTGAGCTCGTTGGCTTCGTTGACCCTGGCGAGTTCGCAGAATCCATACGAAGGTTCGAAAAAAATTCAGCCAGATCCAATTGGCTGGCGATTGGATCTGCCAACTTTTGATGCAGACAACAAACAGTACCATTGGCAAGAAGGAGACGGAAGGAGGCGTGCTCCTCGCTGCTGCTGCTTGCAGCTTAAGCGAGCTTGCTCATTTGGCCGCTTGCCGTCGCATGCCATGCACGAATCACGGGGCTCGCCACCCTTCACCACAGATGCCCCGTGTAGACGTTGACTCCTCAAGCAATCTCCTTGGACGCTCGATTGGGACTCCGCCAGCTCTTTCCTACTCCTCGACCGCTGTGGGAGCAGAAGCAGGGAGCTTTGGCTTGGATGAGGCATGAGGCGAGACCACGAGATAGATGATTGAGAGAACTGGAGAGAGGTGATAGGTGCGGTGGCAACATGCATGTGCAGAAGGTGCTGTCACGTAGGAGTATTCGGTATGTATTATTGTTTTCTCAGTATGATTCACCTCTTCGATTCTTTGAAGGTACTAGCAAAATTTTTAATTAATTTTTTAAACAATGAGTTCGGTGGTTCACATGCATGTAAGTAATTAAGTATGGCTTGATTCAATGACTATAAGGAAAAATAACAGATGGATTGACATGCTACTATATTTAGGAAGATTATCAACTCTTCATTTTCTCGGAAACTCAAATCGGCAGCTGACTGTAAATTCAGAGGCGAGATCCTCTCTACTGTCCAATACTCGTCATTATTCTTAGTTGAGATACTCTAAACTGGCTAATACTTTCTTAGTTGAGTAATGATGTGATCAGTATTGTTCTAACTTACATGATTACAACATCATACTATATCCGCATCAAGATAGGTAGCATATCAAGTTTGCCCAGTTTGTTGATCTTTGAAAAGGATACAAGACACGTGTGAGGAATATTATTTCCTGTACAAACCACAGATGCACATTTTAAATATAATATCTATATCCATATCTATCATAATATATATATATATATCAATAAAGAGCTAAAATTTTTCTCCATTCATTTTTTGTCCACCTTCTCCCTAATTATCTGAAAAGTGGAGAGTTTTCTTCGTATCTCCTATGTGATCTAGACCCATGACCCATACTCATACAAGTTAGGACTTGCGTCTAGCGATGATGAATACGGAGTCCAATTCTAATAAATATTGGGTCACGCCTTATGTATCTCGCACATGAACCAAAGTCTTTTTTTATATAAATAGATGTATATAAATAGTCCTATACTGTCATCCTTTTCTATGAAGTTTTGATAGTCTTTTTTTCTCTCCCGTTGGCTCTTTTTTCGTCTATCCATTCTTTTTGTTCACCTTTCCATTTGAACTTAAGTCGTGCTCATGTAAGTTAGAATAACTCCACGCAAAAATAAAAAAAATTGTATATGGACCAGGACTCAAACTCAGCAGCCGTCCATCTCCTAGAGTCCCGATCTCCTCTGTGAAAGTAATTCTGCCTCGCGTGACAATGTCTAAACTCTGGGACAAAAAAACAAACTGAAAGGGAGAAAAAACAGAAAGAAAAAAAAAACAAAAAAAACAACCGGACTCAGAGTCTCGGATGCTAATAATGGAAGGAAAAGAAAGCTAAAAGATCTGTATCGGACCTGGATTACAGATTTACAGGAGAGACTCATTTAATTGGGCTTGGTTAAACTAAATAAATTTTCAGGCTCATAATATTCGTTTCTTTTTTTCAGCTGTACGTATGTGAGAGGTTATAGTTTCGTTTATTCCTCCGCACGCTTTAAAAAAATGATTCCGATTAGGTGACAACTTTTTTTCTACCGACCCTGCTGCCTCCGCTTTTATAGTCTTATGGTTTATTGTTTCCAAAAGTAATAAATGTTAAAAATAATAAATACAGTGTATTACATTCATACTCTATGCAAAATAATATGTTTTTATGTTAAAAATAAATACATATATTGCTGTGTGTTTTCGATGGAGACGTCCAACACGTATTCATCCATACGCTCACCATCAAATCCGAATCCAAAACCTCGTCAAAATCGAGCCAAAATCACAGCCATAAACAATCCGAGACCAAAACAAAATAAGAGAGGCAAAGAGGAATCCCAAATCGAGTCACCAATTGGACTGGAATCGAATCGAACGAGCTCCTACAATGAAGGACAACGCGCAGACTCGGATCTTTGAACCCTCGGCATGTGGCGAGCCCGGGAGGGTGCAATGCTGAGGCGGAGCTCGGGCGTGGGCCGAAACCACGAGGTGGAGCACGAGCGCCACGACGACGTGGAGCTCAGGTGCCAACTGTGGGCCGCGACGACGACGCAGAGCGTCGAACAAACGACAGGGGCGAGGCATAGCTCGGCCGCGGGCCATAGGCTCTGAGGGTGAGGTGAAGCTTGGCCAGCTGGCCGTACGACACAGGCCACGAGGACGAGGTGGGAGCTCGAGCGTGACCATGACGCGGAGCTACGCGCCAGACATGGGCCACGACGGCGACGCAGAACGTCGGCCCACCGACAGCGGCGTGCCGCCACTGCCCGCCCTGCGTGAATCACGGGCACGAACGGAAAAAGGTGCTACTGGCCACGGCAGCTGCGGGCTTGACCTGGGCAAACCTCCCGGGCCTCGGCTGAGATCCGAAGAAATCTCAAACTACTTGATTGCAGTCTTTTCGGGACTAAGAGGTAATATAGACTACTCGAATTTATCGCTACACTTGATAAGTTATTTTTTATAGAAGTAATGAAGTATAATAACGCATAACAACGCACAAGTATACAAGCTATTTTTCCTAATTTTAAAGTAAAAATCGTTTCCATGATCCTATGTTTTTTTAAGCTTGGACAAGTTAAAGCAGTGTGACTGAAATATAATCTTAAAATCAATAGAGAAACCAGACATAATAATTAATCTTTGAGCCTCTCATTTTCAATGCGTTAGTCATGGCATGATATAAAGTCCGATTACAAGATGCTGGAACAATAACATGATCGTTGAATTTTCAAACTCCAAATCATCCAGTTATAGATGCTAAACCTGTCACACCCAAAATTTACTATTTTGGGTTGTGCATGAAAAAAAAAATGATTTCAATATTTGAATAAATTTATTAGATAAGTTAAGTTGCTGCTAATTTAAATATAGATAATTGTGGTTTTAAACTTTTTCATATTAATTTGATAATGTGGTGTTTGTGTGATGCTTGTCTTTGGTGTTGGTGAGTGCTATTATTTTCAAAATACCATAGGACGACGTTTACTTCTCACCGGAAAATTTTTTAGCATTTTCTAGATTTAAAATTTCAATTTCCGTGAGCTTAATCTTTTTCCTTGATCTCTTCATCAATCTTTTCATGAGCTCAAACTCATTTAGTTGAGTTCCTTATCTCTCCAAGAGTCTCCAGGATTTTTCCCGTGATTTTTCTGAGCTCCGGACTATTTTTCACGGCCAAAAAGGTAATTTTAGATTTTCTGGAATTATTTTATTCGCGGAATTAAAATAATCCCGAAATTAAGAAATTCCGAAAAGTTTCCAAACCCTACGACTATATATATGCCGGCGTAGCCCTCGACGCCCTGATTTCAGAAGTACAACCCTTATCGCGAGCCGCCGCTCGTAGCTCCCTCCACCTCTCGCCGTATATATATATATGCGTGCATGGGCAATCTCCTGGAGGTGTACGTGCCGAACACATTCAAAGACTCTACGACTCAATATCCATCATTGTTACTTGTCGTACCTATCTATAAATAGCAAACCGAGCCTGTATCCTTCTCCAAACCCCTGGAAACAAGTCGATTGATCCTGATCCAAGCTGCCTCTCCGCTCGTTGCTATCAGCCTCCACATGATCTCGCCAAAATCAGCAAAATCCATCTAGCTAGCTTCTGTTTCGTACAACAATGATGGCACTTGGCGCTGCACGTGCTCCACCACTTGCCGATGCCGTCGTCGATTACGGCCCGCTGCCACGGACATGTTGTACGACATCTTGCTCTGCCTTCCCTCCCACGAGGTCTGCCGCAAGCGGCTGGTGTGCCGGACATGGCGGTCGCTGACGTCCGACACGCACTTTGCCAGGGCGCACGCGCCACACCCCGTGCGGCACCGCACGTCATCGTCGTCTGCCACCACGATGAAGACAGGCAGCTGAGGTCCGCGTCGTGGACTTGCACAACAATGTCATCAAGTGGAGATTGATTCAATGGCCCATCGGCCACCTGAGCATGCACGTACGGCGACCAGCTTTGCACCTCCCATGGCTGGGGCCTGACCAGTGTGGTGGACATGGCCGCCGGTGCCGTTTTCAACGTGGCTGCCGAGAAGAAAGTCAACTTAGCCTATGTGTTGTGGTTGTCGCCGGACTCGTCTACTTCCTTGCAGACGAACTCGACGTGGAGGCAGATCGCATAGCTGTATTTGACCTGGTGACGGAGGAGGTTGACATCGTCTACGCGTCCCTGCTGTGGAGGAGGCCGTGCGTCCCTGCTGTGTATGGCCGTGTGATGTGCATGGGATGCACATCCTGCAACCACGTTCGATCTACATCCAAGCAAGCAAAAGCCAGGCATATGGGTATATGCATGCACGAACAAGCCATGCACTCCATCGAGCCGAGCGTACATCCTCATCTGTGGGCACATGACACGGCCAGCCCCTGCCGTGGGCGAGCCCAGTGCGCTGTCGGCCGCATGCCGCCGGCCGGCTGTCTCAGGCCCCCTCCCTCTTGTGCACGAGCCCTGGAGCAGCACGTCAAGGTCCTGTCAGTTCGAGAGAAGCAGATGAGCTCAAGGTACAAGATGACGTATTTACAGTTTTGCCACTCGATCATATATTCCCCATCGTTTATTTGTTTTACGTCCGATTTGAGTAGTTCTTGTCGCGTTAGGTTCGTATTTGCGAGCTCTACATGTTAGTGTAGCTGTACAGTAGGTTTGGAAAATTTAATTTTCGAGTTTATATTAAAGTAATTATTTATCTATAGGAAATCTTAGAAAATTCATAACTTTCACGTTTTAAATCCGAATTTCGTGATCTTTACGTCTGTGTGATCATAGTAACGTATAGAAGAGTTTTATAAACTTTTATTACTGTTTTGTTACTGTTGGTGTACTGTTCTAATTGTATCTCTTTGTTTGTTTCGTGTATGTTTGATTGGATGCATGTGTGTTGTTGATTGATGATCGAGTATAGAAGGTGGGCAGTATCTGGACGATCAGGAGTATTACTTTGAGCCAGATCAGCAGTATCACTCGGAGAGTTTTGATCAAGGCAAGTATAACATGGGACCATCCTTGTTGCCTATTCACTGAAATTATTATACATATGCATGTGTCTTCCTTGACAACCATAGAGATTATAACTTAGCTATTGATATCTTGTTTCCTTGTCACCTATGGGTTATGCATTTGGGTAGCTACTGCTAGCGCTTAATTATGAACAATGATCTTGTAATTTGACTAATGGATTATGCAATCAACCAATTAAGATGATGTTATTTCTGTTGAAAGGGGGCTAGAGCATGTGGGTTATTTTGATGCTCTAGTTACTCTCCGTAAGGACTTACCTGTAAGTGATAACCGGGACATACAGTACAGCTGTGAGGGCTATATGGCTCTGGCTCTAGTTGTTCAAGAGACCTTTTCTAGCTTGTTAGAGGTTACCTTAAATGGCGTAAGAATGGCTTGTCACGTTGGGTGTAGTGCGAGCCCCTGGCCTAGTGTGTATAGGCTGCGGTTGTTGTGCCACAGGGAAGGGGGGTTCTACATCTGCCTGCCGAGTGAATCTAATGGTCCTAACTTGTTAGACGAACTTTTGGATGGTTTTATATGGTTTCTTGTGCTTAGGGATTCATGACCCCTTAGCATATGGAAATCATGACTCACAGTGAAAGTGTACACCTCTGCGCAGAGTTAAAAACTGGTATACTAGCCGTGCTCACGGATACGAGCGGCCTTGGGGATTCTTACAGAATAGTTGATCACCATTGTTATATCATGCTTAATTATTGTTGATTATTATTATGCTCATGTTAATGCTATTCATTATCCTTATTACAATTGATCATTGATTCATTAATGAGATTGGATTACTTTGATGCTACTCAATTGCTAATTATATGATGATTAAAAGCTAAACGCAGTTAAACAGTGTCTAGCCTTTTTGAGCCTCATGAACCCTGTATTATACTTGTTGAGTTCGACATGGACTCACTCTTGCTATTTCCCCAACACTACAGTGTGTAAAAAGATGCTACTCGGAAAAAGGACAAAGGTGTAGTGGAGTTTCCAGAAGACTAGTAGAAGTGCTAGGCATATGTTACCCCCAGTCAGCCGTCCCTGTGATGTTGGAGCCTGAAGAAAAGATTAGTGACTGTTCCACAATACTCTGATGTAAGTGTTAATATAGCTATGTATACGTTATATAATAACATTGTTTCTGATACTTTTTCATTCTGGCATATGTGTGGACTTCCTGGGCACACATATGATTAGTCTGGTTTTGTTCTTTAGAAAACCGGGTGTGACAGAGTGGTATCAGAGCGGTGTTGACTGTAGGACGTATGCCAAGTAGCACTGGACGTATTCTAAAACTTATTTTACGATAAAACTATTTTGTCATCCCTTGACTCATTGATTTTGACTATTCCTCTTCCTTGTCCTGTTGTATCCTCTCCTTGATAGCTTTCTTTGAGCTAATATTTCTTACTCCCTTGGATTTTGTTTTATGTTGTTTTTACTAAAAGTTTTCTGATCTTACCTGGTTCAAAGATTCGATGGCTTTTCATCATCCATATTTTTCCCATAGGATGACCACCATTGTTGAAGATGCACGTGTAGTACCGATGATGTGATGTGTGCTTGTTTTGCTTGATGTGTTGCTTGTGTGTTGCCTTGTTCTCGTGTTTCAAAGGTAGGCTCGGAAGGTATAAGCCTTGAGGAGTAGCTCAATCTTTGTTAAGTGGGGTAGCATCTGCTATCAACAACAGCAAGTCCTGAATATCTCAAGCGACGAGGCATGAGGAGGTACAAAGAACTCAAGATCAAACCTTATCTTTCTTGTCATCTTTTGGCTATCCTCGATCCATGTCTTATATCTCATCAACACAAATCAAAGAAGCATGAAGACTTAAAGATTAGTGTTATCTATATCTCTAGTCTCTCTTAATCTCGTTTCTGCCTTATCCTGTTTTTTTTAACAGTCTGTCTTTCTTAGTTTATACCTATATTTTTGGATGCTCAAAAATCATGGATAAATTCTAGACAATAGTAGACTTCAATATCTTTCTCTGACCGTAAGAACCGCCCTGATAGCTATTATGGTTTGGGAGTTATGAAAATCACAAGGCGACGCATCTGTGCTGTCAGCAACCTGGAATAGTTTCAGTTGTGCACTGTTTTCGACCAACTTAACTGCAGAATTTGGGAAAGTGTTTTACATGAAAGTTGTGGAGAATTAGATAAGCTTTCCAACGGTATAAGCTGCAACTACATTGGATAAACGAAATGAGAGTTGTTGTTGTTTTACTGCACTGCTGTTTTTTTCATCTCGCGAGGAAACTTCAGGCTATTTGCTTCTACTTCTATACACAAGCCTCTAAAGAATTAGGACATGATGGTAGTTAACTTATGCTGAAGATGATGCAAGTTACCCTTGGCATTCCCTAGCTAATCTTTTCTTAAGGGGGGTAGCCAAGTTAATGAAGATGCGAGACCAAGGTTTCATATGTTCGAGTGTTTCACTTGGAAGTATCAGTTAATCCAATTGTTGCGAGATCCTCATCAAGCGCGTGTATCCTTTGCTTACAATTGGTGACTTGTTGGATCCACTACATGGAGCTCGTGTATTCATCAAGATTGATCTACTTCGAGCTATCATCTGTTGAGAGTTCAACCGCCAACCAAGACAAGTCGGCATTCATGACGTATGTTCTGTGAAGACTTAGAAGACCTCAATGTTACACCAAGCATCAGCTATCTACATGATTGCAAAGTCACTATCGAGCGCAAGTATCTTTTCTCAGGGTTGGTAACCTGTTAGAACCATCTATAAGAATCATAAGGGTCTAAAGGAGACATTTACAAAGTTGGTTATGAGTTTGTGGCATCATCATTGGATAGGAGTTGACGAAAGAAAAGTGAAGACTTGCAGATCAACTTTATCTTTCTCCCTAGTCTCTCCAAATCTCGGGACGAGATTTCTGTTAAGTGGGGTAGATTTGTCACACCCAAAATTTCCTATTTTGGGTTGTGCATGAAAAAAAATGATTTCAATATTTGAATAAATTTATTAGATAAGTTAAGTTGCTGCTAATTTAAATATAGATAATTGTGGTTTTAAACTTTTTCATATTAATTTGATAATGTGGTGTTTGTGTGATGCTTGTCTTTGGTGTTGGTGAGTGCTATTATTTTCAAAATACCATAGGACGACGTTTACTTCTCATCGGAAATTTTTTTTTAGCATTTTCTAGATTTAAAATTTCAATTTCCGTGAGCTTAATCTTTTTCCTTGATCTCTTCATCAATCTTTTCATGAGCTCAAACTCATTTAGTTGAGTTCCTTATCTCTCCAAGAGTCTCCAGGATTTTTCCCGTGATTTTTCTGAGCTCCGGACTATTTTTCACGGCCAAAAAGGTAATTTTAGATTTTCTGGAATTATTTTATTCGCGGAATTAAAATAATCCCGAAATTAAGAAATTCCGAAAAGTTTCCAAACCCTACGACTATATATATGCCGGCGTAGCCCTCGACGCCCTGATTTCAGAAGTACAACCCTTATCGCGAGCCGCCGCTCGTAGCTCCCTCCACCTCTCGCCGTATCTTTTATATATATATATATATATATATGCGTGCATGGGCAATCTCCTGGAGGTGTACGTGCCGAACACATTCAAAGACTCTACGACTCAATATCCATCATTGTTACTTGTCGTACCTATCTATAAATAGCAAACCGAGCCTGTATCCTTCTCCAAACCCCTGGAAACAAGTCGATTGATCCTGATCCAAGCTACCTCTCCGCTCGTTGCTATCAGCCTCCACATGATCTCGCCAAAATCAGCAAAATCCATCTAGCTAGCTTCTGTTTCGTACAACAACGATGGCACTTGGCGCTGCACGTGCTCCACCACTTGCCGATGCCGTCGTCGATTACGGCCCGCTGCCACGGACATGTTGTACGACATCTTGCTCTGCCTTCCCTCCCACGAGGTCTGCCGCAAGCGGCTGGTGTGCCGGACATGGCGGTCGCTGACGTCCGACACGCACTTTGCCAGGGCGCACGCGCCACACCCCGTGCGGCACCGCACGTCATCGTCGTCTGCCACCACGATGAAGACAGGCAGCTGAGGTCCGCGTCGTGGACTTGCACAACAATGTCATCAAGTGGAGATTGATTCAATGGCCCATCGGCCACCTGAGCATGCACGTACGGCGACCTGCTTTGCACCTCCCATGGCTGGGGCCTGACCAGTGTGGTGGACATGGCCGCCGGTGCCGTTTTCAACGTGGCTGCCGAGAAGAAAGTCAACTTAGCCTATGTGTTGTGGTTGTCGCCGGACTCGTCTACTTCCTTGCAGACGAACTCGACGTGGAGGCAGATCGCATAGCTGTATTTGACCTGGTGACGGAGGAGGT
The DNA here is from genome assembly GCA_038087645.1 of Saccharum hybrid cultivar R570. NCBI lineage: Eukaryota > Viridiplantae > Streptophyta > Magnoliopsida > Poales > Poaceae > Saccharum > Saccharum hybrid cultivar. Next base: position 5,898,064 of record JAQSUU010000743.1, on the reverse strand, counting down.
TGACATCGTCTACGCGTCCCTGCTGTGGAGGAGGCCGTGCGTCCCTGCTGTGTATGGCCGTGTGATGTGCATGGGATGCACATCCTGCAACCACGTTCGATCTACATCCAAGCAAGCAAAAGCCAGGCATATGGGTATATGCATGCACGAACAAGCCATGCACTCCATCGAGCCGAGCGTACATCCTCATCTGTGGGCACATGACACGGCCAGCCCCTGCCGTGGGCGAGCCCAGTGCGCTGTCGGCCGCATGCCGCCGGCCGGCTGTCTCAGGCCCCCTCCCTCTTGTGCACGAGCCCTGGAGCAGCACGTCAAGGTCCTGTCAGTTCGAGAGAAGCAGATGAGCTCAAGGTACAAGATGACGTATTTACAGTTTTGCCACTCGATCATATATTCCCCATCGTTTATTTGTTTTACGTCCGATTTGAGTAGTTCTTGTCGCGTTAGGTTCGTATTTGCGAGCTCTACATGTTAGTGTAGCTGTACAGTAGGTTTGGAAAATTTAATTTTCGAGTTTATATTAAAGTAATTATTTATCTATAGGAAATCTTAGAAAATTCATAACTTTCACGTTTTAAATCCGAATTTCGTGATCTTTACGTCTGTGTGATAATAGTAACGTATAGAAGAGTTTTATAAACTTTTATTACTGTTTTGTTACTGTTGGTGTACTGTTCTAATTGTATCTCTTTGTTTGCTTCGTGTATGTTTGATTGGATGCATGTGTGTTGTTGATTGATGATCGAGTATAGAAGGTGAGCAGTATCTGGACGATCAGGAGTATTACTTTGAGCCAGATCAGCAGTATCACTCGGAGAGTTTTGATCAAGGCAAGTATAACATGGGACCATCCTTGTTGCCTATTCACTGAAATTATTATACATATGCATGTGTCTTCCTTGACAACCATAGAGATTATAACTTAGCTATTGATATCTTGTTTCCTTGTCACCTATGGGTTATGCATTTGGGTAGCTACTGCTAGCGCTTAATTATGAACAATGATCTTGTAATTTGACTAATGGATTATGCAATCAACCAATTAAGATGATGTTATTTCTGTTGAAAGGGGGCTAGAGCATGTGGGTTATTTTGATGCTCTAGTTACTCTCCGTAAGGACTTACCTGTAAGTGATAACCAGGACATACAGTACAGCTGTGAGGGCTATATGGCTCTGGCTCTAGTTGTTCAAGAGACCTTTTCTAGCTTGTTAGAGGTTACCTTAAATGGCGTAAGAATGGCTTGCCACGTTGGGTGTAGTGCGAGCCCCTGGCCTAGTGTGTATAGGCTGCGGTTGTTGTGCCACTGGGAAGGGGGGTTCTACATCTGCCTGCCGAGTGAATCTAATGGCCCTAACTTGTTAGACGAACTTTTGGATGGCTTTATATGGTTTCTTGTGCTTAGGGATTCATGACCCCTTAGCATATGGAAATCATGACTCACAGTGAAAGTGTACACCTCTGCGCAGAGTTAAAAACTGGTATACTAGCCGTGCTCACGGATACGAGCGGCCTTGGGGATTCTTACAGAATAGTTGATCACCATTGTTATATCATGCTTAATTATTATTGATTATTATTATGCTAATGTTAATGCTATTCATTATCCTTATTACAATTGATCATTGATTCATTAATGAGATTGGATTACTTTGATGCTACTCAATTGCTAATTATATGATGATTAAAAGCTAAACGCAGTTAAACAGTGTCTAGCCTTTTTGAGCCTCATGAACCCTGTGTTATACTTGTTGAGTTCGACATGGACTCACTCTTGCTATTTCCCCAACACTCCAGTGTGTAAAAAGATGCTACTCGGAAAAAGGACAAATGTGTAGTGGAGTTTCCAGAAGACTAGTAGAAGTGCTAGGCATATGTTACCCCCAGTCAGCCGTCCCTGTGATGTTGGAGCCTGAAGAAAAGATTAGTGACCGTTCCACAATACTCTGATGTAAGTGTTAATATAGCTATGTATACGTTATATAATAACATTGTTTCTGATACTTTTTCATTCTGGCATATGTGTGGACTTTCTGGGCACACATATGATTAGTCTGGTTTTGTTCTTTAGAAAACCGGGTGTGACAGAGGAAAAGGTCCTTCAAGCAACTTTTTTTACTACGAGCATTTTTACTAGTAATAATAAAGAGACAAAATTTCAGGCTCTTTTTTTTCGTCCATCCATTTGTTTTGGTCTATCTCCCTCTAACTACTGAACAATGGAGAGTTTCTAACGTCCAGACTTATATATATATAACCCGTGTCATACAAGTTAGAATAACTCTTGTTTAGCGCGATACGGAGTTCAATTCCAAACCACCCATATAGATTGGAATCCTAATCTAAATAGATCTATCTAATTATAGTAACCTGAATAGGAATCCTAATTCAAATTCCTTTTCAATTCCTTTTTCGATTTTCTTTTATGTTATTTCATTGCTATCTTTTCCGTCATACATCCGGCACCCGTCCAATTCTATTTTTCGTTTTTATTTTTTAGGTCCGAACGGCTGTCCAACTCCTATTCGGCCATTGAACTAAAAATATTTTTCTAATTTTATTGTTTAGATCCGACGATCCCCGTCCAACTCCTATTGGGCCATTGACTAAAAAGAGTTTCTATTCTGATTTTTTTATTTTATTTTTTTGATCCAAGTTATATCATATTTTTTCCCGATTTCACCTCTACGTCCCAAAGTCCCAGTTCTAATTCTGATTTTTTTTCCAATTTCGTGTTGTTGGTCCGAACATCCAAGTTTCTATTCTGATTTTTTAAAAAAAATTTACGTTGTTGTTCCGATGGTTGGAGTTAGTTTTTTTTTGCGATTTCAGGTCTGAAAGTTCCGAGTTCCTATTCATGTTTTTTTACCAGTTTTGCCTCTCCTGTTCTGACAGATCAAGTTTGGACTTTGTTTTCTTTTTACGTCCCATATTCCAAAACGGTTCTGGTCGTTGTTTTCTTTTTACGTCCCATATTCCAAAACGGCTCCGATTATATGTGGAAAACAAACACAAAGATATACCTCTATCCATCCATCTACTTATCTATCTAACCTATTATATGTTGTCTTTTAACATATATATATATCTATATCTATATCTATTCTATACCTAATAATAAAGAGGTAAAATTTCAGGCTCTTTTTTTCGTCCAGCCCATTCAATTTGGCCCTCTCATCCAGCCCATTCTTTTCGTAGCCCAACAACTAGCCCACTCCTTATTCTACTCGCCTCAGCCTCGTCCTTCCTCTTCTTCTCCCGTCCCGTATTCTTTACTCGTGCTGCGACCTCGGTCGCCTAGCGTTGGACGGCGGTGGCGCCCAGACTACCTCCACCGGCAACCTAGGCCGCCCAGACGACCACCCATCCCGGCCGTTGCAACCCCATGCGCCTCCTCTCCCCATTTCGACCTTCCTTCCTCGCGATGGGACCCGCTCGCAGGCAGATGGACGGCGGCAGCGCCCAGGCTGCCTACGCCGGCAACCCAGGCCGCCCAGCGCTCGTCCCAGCTGTCGCAGGCCCCTGCGCAGGGAGATGGACGGCGGCAAGATCAGCCCGGCCGTCCATCACGGCGGTCGCAGGTCTACGTCCGCCCGCCTGTCACGTCCGTCGTAGGACCCCCAGGTCAGACGCGGCGGTAGTCGGAATCCGTCGGAGGCCCATGCTTGCATTGCCGCCCCGGCCGTTGCAGGCCCCCAGGCCGTCCCCCTGCGGGAGTCGGAATCAAATCGCGAAGACTACAGTTTCTATATCAGTATGTCACGACTCCACGTCCGACACGAATTGCTTCCGCATTTTTTGCTTTTCCGCGATTGCTACGACTTATATATTACTGCTGCGATTGGGAAATCCTCGAAGAACAAGTACCTGATCTCGCCGAGCAGAGAAGCGACTCGACGAGCAGACCTCACCTTTGACTTCGTACCTGATCTCACTGAGCAGAGAAGCGCCTCGACGAGCAGACCTCACCCTCGAATTCGAGCTGAGCAAGAACGAAATCCTCTGATCTTGCCATACACAAGATCGGCTTTCTCATTGATTGTTCTTATGTATCGATGAGTAGTGTTATGTGGTATTTTTTATTTGAAGATTAGTTCATATGATATTCCCTATATGGATTTTGGATTTGTTAGGTTTAGTTTCTCATATCTGTCTTTGTTTGGTGATTTGATGATTCATATGTGCTATTCAAGTGAACTTGTGCTAGGCCAATATGTGATTTGGGCTCTGATTCATTGTAATTGTAATCTATACCTAATAATAAAGAGGCAAAATTTCCGCCAAGAATTTTTTTCCACCTCTTTTTCTTCCGCTCCGGGTTCTATTAATTTAATACTAAAATAGCAAAATTTCAGCCTGGCCTCTCCCCACTCCGTATCCGTAACAATCTCCACTAAATCATCCAGATTTCCTCCGAGAAGTAGAATAGCCATTGCAAAAAAAAAAAGAACCCGTATGCCCTACGCCCACTGAATATAAGCAGTGGAGACTTAAGTTCATAAGTCCATAAGAAAAAGAGAAGGAAAGAAAAAGTTGGCCAAAGATCCAAATCGAATCGAAAAAGAGCTCTACATCAAATAACAAGCAACAAGCAACAAGGCCAGGCCAGGCCTGGTCCTCACACCGATGGGGGAGAGGAGCAGGGACCTCGCCCACCGATAGACATGACCGAGCAGCGGCATGGCTCCGGGTTCGGTGAAGAGGGTGGAAACGGTAAGGCAACCACAGTGATGGTTGTCGATGGCGTCGATGCGGACATCTATGGGTACAGCATGAGCTTGAAGATGACGTCGGCAACCCCGCAGCTACCAGCTCCTTCCGGCAGCAGCGGTCGCCGACGGTGAGAAGAACCCATCAGGGCTTCACCAAGACTCCTGGTGGCGGTGGAAGAAGTTGCGAATACGCGGCGTGCAAAAATACGGAAGGGAGAGAGGCGTAGGATTTGATTATTCCAAAAAAAGAGGCGTAGGATTTCAAATCGGGCAGTGTGGTCTTCCACGCCTACTGACGTCCAGGGTCCGTGCGTCAGCGACAAATATGGGAAAAGGATGCAACCGTGTCCAGGTCAGCGATCCATATGATGGATCAAGGATCCGATGGTGTGTGGCCACAAGGAGCTGCGGGGCCCAGCTGTCATGGGCGCCGAGAAAACACAAAGGAAAGAGAGGGAGCAATAGGCACGCAGATTTTCACTCTTCGCGTGGGACACGAGGCGTGGCGGAGGTCACGCGGTGTCCACATGGAACGAGAGGCACAGTATTCAGGGAGCAGCGAGATTGGCGGTGCAGCTCCGGATCCTATGGTCGTGTCTCGTGTGTGTGGTAGCAAGGGGGTGTGCCCGCTGGCTGCGTGACACGTGTCGCCAATTTTTGGGAAACAGGGTGTGGCGTTGGCTGTTTTGCCGTCCGGGCACGCAGAACGGGGCTCCAGTGCTCTGGCTGGAGTAATGTTCTGGTGGTAAAGTCATCTCAATTCTCAGAGAATATTTATTTATATCTTCCTATAAACAGCTAGAAGATGAAATATGCAACACATATGCTATGCTGAGAAGCTATATTAAAATAAACTCCGTGCTCATATAGTTTATGTTTCTTGATTTTAATGTCTTTTAAATATATTTTTATTTTTTTAAACAAACAATATATTTTATCACTTTACATCTATTCATATAGCTAATATCAAAAGGCCAATTTTTTCCTCAAATTTTCGTTTGTTAGTCCTCCTCATGAGCTAAAATCTCTTGAGTTTCAAACTGATACGATTAGTTTGCTACCACCAGTTTCATGTGAATATGACCTTTTCTCCAACTCTAAATAAATTAGAGTATATTTCATAACTATATATAACATTATACGATCCCGTTGCAACGCACGGGCATATTTACTAGTTATTATAATAAAGAGGTAAAATTTCAGGCTCTTTTTTCGTCCATCGATTTTTTTTCCACCTTCCTCTGACTACCGAACAATGCAAAGTTTTTTTGCTGATACGAGATAGAATATCTCGCGTCTAAACCAATATGGAGCAGGAATCCTAATCTAAATAGATTTCTCAGATCCTGGTTACTCTAAATAGAACTCTTAATAATCAAATAGAAAAGAATAAGAGTTTCGTTCTTTATTTTGCTCCGCTTTCTTTATTTAGTTATATGTCAAAAGGGAGGAAAAAATTACGTTCGTTTTCTAAAATATTACTTCTTTCCATAAATATAGAGATTATCTCCTTCTCGGCGATAGATTTATTGTTGGCTTATTGCTACTCCATGACGGGCGCGATGAGCTCCGTCTATGACGAAGATGAGGCTCCACTGCTGGTACCCATGCACGCATCGCGGAGCGGGGTGCTTGAATAGAACACGTACTGCGAGTACCCGGCGGTTGCCAACGGCACGGACCACCACAGGTTCGCGGTGATGGTGCACCTCAAGGCGTCAGCGCTGGTGACCGCGGTGCCGCTGGATCTTGTCGCGGTGCTCGACGTCAGCGAGAGCATGGCGGGCGCGAAGCTTGCGCATGTGAAGCGCCATGGAGTTCGTCATCGACCGCCTCGGCCCCCACGACCGCCTTAGCGTCGTCATCTTCTTAGGCAACGCCCGGCAGGTCATCCCGCTGATGCGCATGACGGACGACGAGAAGGCCGCCGCCAAGCTCGCCGTGGAGGCCCTCGAAGCGTCCACGCCGGCGTCGACCAACATCCGCGCTGGCCTCGACGAGGCAGCCAAGGTGCTCGGCGGTAGACGGCAGTGGAACGACGTCGCGAGCGTGATCCTTGTCTCGGACGGTCATGACAGCTGCGTCGTGCCGGAATTTTTCCTGCGCGACAGCGACCGGGCCATGCCGCGCATGTTGGTGCACACATTCGGGTTGGGCTCCGACCTGGATGCGGCGGCCATGCACACCATCTCGGAGGCTACGGGCGGCACCTTCTCCTTCATCGAGGACCACGCCGTCATCCAGGACGCGTTGGCGCACTGCATCGGCTGACTCCTATCGGTTACTGCCAGGGATGTCTATCTCGAGATCAGTTGCGCGCAGGATGACGACGATCTCAATGTCACGGCGGTAAGGCCGGCCGCAGCGTGACAAGCAAATTTCCGGACGATGAAGGCACGGTCAACGTCGGTCAGCTCTACGCAGACGAGGAGAGGCGCATCCTGTGCTTCTAGGACATCCCGAGACTTGACGACGAGGGGTACAGCATCACCAGCCTTATCAGTGTTCACTGCAGCTACATGGACGTGGCGAGCAGGCAGGAAGTGTTACTCAAAGACGGCGACAGCTACGACGAGATCCAGAGGCCCGTGGAGGCGACGGACGTGGCGCGGTGCGTGGAGGTCGAGCGGGAGCTCCTCCGCGTGGCGGCGGAGGACATGGCTCTGGCGTGGGAGGCAGCGGAGCGCGGCACCTACTTCGAGGCCGCGCGGATCCTCAACGCCCGCCGGGAGTCGCTGAGCCGGTCGGCGCCGGCGCTGTCCGGCTACTCACTGTGCACGGAGGTGGCGGCCGAGCTGCATGAGCTGAGCCAGCGCGTGTCGGACGAGCGCGAGTACTGCGCGTGCCTTCTCGCCAGCATGAGCTCGCACTCGCTGCAGCGCAGCTCGTCGACGGTTCGGTTTGGCTGCGGCGTGGGTTCGTCGGTGTTCGCGATGCGGAAGATGGAGAAGCTGTCGGAGATGTTGTGTAAGCAGTAGGAGGCGCCGCCGCTGCCACCATTGCCCAAGAATGGAAGCAAGACCGGCGTTCCTCTTGGTTTCGGGCCGCCGTCTAGAGGCAAGGCTGGCGTCAGTTGCTACGGTTTTTTTTTAAAAAATTTGATATTTTTAATTTTTTAAATTATTGCAAGTAGCCAAAGATACAAGTTGTATGTGTTAGAAGAAACTGTGATCGATGAATGAATTGTCTATTGATCTGATGAACAGTAATGGTTTTATACAAGCCATGGGCTTTGCCCGATGGCCAAAGGGTGTCTGATGGACCCCGAAAAGGTGTGTGTCTATGCCTACGTACAACTGTCATTAGCAGTTGCTAATGATGTAATAAATAATAATTGATCAATAATTAATTATCCTAATTAATCTCAACACTCCCCTTTGATCAATTGATCTTGTGTAGGCATCGTTGTTTGTTCATCAGTAAATGTCTTGAAGCTTTGGAAAACCCTGTGGGAAAAAAACCAAAGTATATCGATATACCAAGCAAAACTCCTTAAAACCCAGTGGGAAAAATAAGGAGAAACACCATGATATATATAACTCCCAATGTTAATAGACTCTTGGGTATTCCCAAGATATAGTCAAACAATTTGATCAAGGATCAATATGTCATAATTAGCTTCGAAAAACCTCTATAAGGAAAAATAGATAATATGACATTTATTATGTGTTACCATTATCTCATTAAAAACTTTATGTGAGAAACCTCTAAAGGAGTAAAACTCATATAAAGGAAAAAGAGTATAATGTAAAGTTGGAATAGGTTATGTTTAGAGAGTTTCTCCCCCTGATTCTTGCAAGTCTCAAGTCTTCTCATACCAATACCATCAACACATTTACGAAATGCGGAATATGGTAGAGATTTTGTGAATAAATCAGCTGGATTATCACACGACTTAGTTTGCAGGATTTCTATTTCTCAATTCTTTTGGAGTTCATGGGGGTAAAATAACTTAGGAATAATATGCTTGGTCATATTACTCTTAATATAACCTGATTCCATTTGAGTAACACATGCTGAATTATCTTCAAAGATAATCGTAGGTGTGTCAAGTACACCAATACCACATGATTGTACTATGTGGTTTACCATTTTGCGAAGCCATACGCATTCGCGTGATGCTTCATATAAAGCTATTATTTCAGAATGGTTGGTAGATGTAGATACTAGAGTCTGCTTTGAAGATTTCTAAGATATTGCTGTTCCACCTTGCAAGAAAACAAAGCCTGTTTGTGATCTGCCATTGTGGGGATCTGATAAATAACCAGCATCTGTATATCCTAACAATATTGGATCTTGATTTCTGCTATAGAATAATCTAAAATCTCTAGTGCCATTGAGGTATCTCAATACCGTTTTAACTCCTACCCAATGTCGTTTGGTAGGTTTAGCACTATGTCTTGCTAATTTACTGCAAATGCAATATCCGGCCGAGTGCTATTAGCAAGATACATTAGTGCTCCAATGACACTTAGGTAAGGGACTTGTGGCCCCAATATCTTTTCTCCTTCATCCGGTGGTCTAAAAGGATCCTTCTCAATGTCTATGGATCTTACTACCATCAGAGTTTTTGTTGGATATGACTTGTCCATATTGAATTTCTCCAATACCTTTTGGACATATGTAGCTTGGTATATAAATATACCTGATCGAAAGTGCTCAAGTTGTAAACCTAAGCAATATTTAGTTTGACCCAAATCTTTCATCTCAAACTCCGTCTTTAAATGATGACGTGCTTCATTAATATCAGGTTCGTTGCCGATGATGTTAAGATCATCAACGTACACTGATATGATACAAAATCCTGTTGAAGATTTCTTAATGAAGACGCAGGGGCAGTCATCATTATTTGTGTATCCCTTCTGTTTAAGGAATTCACTTAACCGATTGTACCACATTCGGCCCGACTGTTTCAAGCCGTATAACGACTTCTGCAACTTGACGCAATACATGTTGCGATTTGCCTTAGGATTCGGTATACTGATTCCATCAGGGACTTTCATGTATATCTTAGAATCCAATGACCCATATAAGTATGCGGTCACTACGTCCATCAACTGCATAGATAGACGATTTTGTATTGCCAACGATATTAAGTATCGGAACGTTATACCGCTCATTACTGGAGAGTAAGTTTCGTTGAAATCAACGCCAGGTCTTTGCGTAAAACCTTGTGCCACTAGCCTTGCTTTATATCTCACCACTTCGTTGTTTTCATTTCTTTTACGGACGAAAACCCACTTGTACCCCACAGGGAAGATACCAGGAGGTGTTGGCATTACAGCCGAAAACACCTTCCTTTTATTAAGCGAGGCAATCTCTGTTTCAATTGCAACCTTCCACTTATCCCAGTCTGAGCGCTTCTTGCACTCAGTCATTGATTTGGGATCCGAATCGGTTAGAAGGATGTTTGCAATTTCTTCAGAGAAATATGTGTCGACTATTATGGACTTACGATTATAAGACTCTCCAGTCTCAGCGAAATTTATAGAAAATTCGTCTACCCTTAAAGATTCATCATGACTTTCCGAAATAATGGATCTAGGGTCTTTCGATATTCCAGCCTCAGCATTTATGCGCATAACTGAGCTGGATTGTGGATTACTTTTATCCACCGGACAATGTATGTCCTCTAGGTGTCTTTCAACCAAAGGTTGAGTTGCATTTCCAGTCTTCTTTTGCTTGCCAGCAATCACATCTTGCATCTTGGAAGTGCTTCTCCCCCTCTTTTTGCCAATAGGGGGTTAAGTGGTTTTATTAGGTACCTCCACTCGTTCAGGCACATTCCTTGCAGGATGGAGAGACTTTGTGACACTTTTATAATCAGAGAAAGCGTCTGGCAGATTGTTTGCAATATTTTGCAAATCAATTATTCTTTGAACTTGTAGTTCAGTTTTTGTAGTACGTGGATCAGTAAATGAAATGCCTTCTGCATTCCAATTAACTTCATGGCATTCATTTTGGTACAATTCTCCCCCTAATGCCGGGAAGTGATCCTCATTAAAAATACAATCAGCGAACCGGGCAGTAAATAGATCTCCCGTAAGAGGTTCTAAATACTTAATAATAGACGGAGATGAGTATCCAACATAGATCCCTAGTTTCCTGTGAGGACCCATCGAAGTTCGCTTAGGTGGTGAGATGGGTACGTATACAGCGCACCCAAACTTACGCAAATGGGAAATACTCGGAGGATTCCCACGTACTAACTGCAATGGGGAGGTTTCGTGATATGTAGTTGGTCGTAGTTGGATCAGGTCAGCAGCGTGCAGTACTGCGTGACCCCAACACGACGTAGGCAATTTGTAATTTGTCAACATAGGTCTTGCAATGAGCTTGATTCTTTTAATCAATGATTTAGCCAAACCATTTTGTGTATGTACATAAGGGACTGAATGCTGAACCTGAATTCCCAATGCCATACAATAATCGTTAAAAGTACGGGATGAGAATTCAGCGGCATTGTCCATCCGGATTGATTGAATCCGATGTTCCGGATAATGTGTCTTCAACTTAATAAGTTGGGCCATTATTTTAGCAAAAGCATGGTTTCGTATCGACAAAAGGGACATGTGAGACCATCTAGTAGATGCGTCTATCAAAACCATGAAGTACCGGAACGGCCCCGATAATGGTTGAATCGGACCACAAATATCACCTTAAATCCTTTCAAGGAATTTAAGTGGTTCATCTCGAATTTGGGAAAATTTAGCGTTTTCCATATCATGACCTATGGAATTGCCGATAATTTTCCTCATCATCCCTATTCCAGGGTGCCCAAGTCGATCATGCCAGTTTCGGAATGTATCGACATCTTGGAAAATTATCTTATAAGCAACATGTGCTATGGGCTTGATGTATGTATAGTACAATCCAGTTTGGAGTGAAGAAATCTTTTCACAGATTTGTTTGCCATATCCAGTAAGTTTGGTAAAGAGAATAAATTCCTCTTTATTATCCATATGTGTCTCCACATGGAGACCGTTCTTACGGACGTCTCTAAAACTTAGAAAGGTACGAGTAGAGTCAGGATATAACAATGCATCCTCTATCGTAATTTGCGTACCCATGGGGAGAGTAATAGTGGCTCGTCCTGAGCCAACTATTAACGCATCTCGACCCGCAATGGTCATAATATTTCCTTCTCTTTTCTTAAGAGTCTGGAAATATTTTATTTCTCTAAGTATAGAGTTTGTGGTACATGAGTCCACAAGGCATAATTCTTCCTCCTTTGGATTGAGGTCAACAGACATCTATATATAAAATGAATGTAAAATAAATATTCAAATTTAACACATAGAACTTATACATATAATATATTAACTATCAATACAAAAGTATGATATTACAAAATCTATGAGTTCTACAATATAAACAATACAACTCATATGCACACTAATTAATACAATCCGAACTACTATAAGGATGTATGACGTATACTATTACAACAATAGTCTATAGTGATATCAATGTTTTGACCGAGATTATTCGAAATCTCCAAACATGTCTCCAGAACTGAAATCTATGAGCATGTTGTCCGACAATGGAAGGTCTTTTTCGAAGTTTAGAGGTTTTTTGTTCACTTGTTCTTTAGGGGCCTGATTAGAACAACCCTCTTCCGCAACAGCCTTAGATTCAAGATTGAAGTGTGCCTCATATCTTGTGTCTCCTGCTGGCTTAGCCTCTTTCAAAGACTTTTGGTACAAAGCTACCAAATGCTTAGGTGTACGGCAATTCTTGGCAAAATGCGTGAAATCCCCATATCTATGACACTTGTTGTCATTTTTAGGTTTCACATTTTCTTTCTTCCTCTTATTTGAATTAGGTCTTTGTCTCCTATTGTGTTTGCGTTTACCAGTTCTGTTCTTTGGATCAAATCCATTGAACTTATTCTTATTCCTAGGCCGTTTCTGTACATTGTGAACCTCAGGCAAAGGCGCCGAACCAACAGGGCGCTTATGATGATTTTTCATAAGAACTTCATCATGTTTTTCTGCCTGAGACAATGTATGAATAAGCTGGGAATATTGCTGGTAATTATGAGCCCTGTATTGCTGCTGCAATACTCTATCAGATGGGAGCATAGTAGAGAGTGTTTTCTCTATCTTATCTGCATCCGATAGCTCTTTCTCGCAAAACTTCAATTTAGAACAAATTTTATGAACAGCATGATTATAGTCTGCTACAGATTTAAAATCTTGGAGACGTAGGTGATTCCATTCATAATTGGCCTCTGGCCAAATCAGTTCCTTTTGCTGTTCATATCGCTCTTTCAGAGCGATCCATAATTCGCGAGGATTTTCAATCATAAGGTATTCAGATTTAAGGTCCTTATGAATGTAAAACCGTAATAAAGCTAGAGCAGTAAATGTATGCTTCTCTTGTATGGTAACCCCTTGCTGGGGTTCCTGAATTGTAGCCAAAAGACTTCGAGAGGCAAGCGTTATTTTGATATCAGATGCCCAAGTAGGGTAATTGGTACCGTCTAACGCGAGTTCCTCGAACTCCTTAGTGGCCATGGTCCTACGTGGACAACCATGGATTAATTAATTTACCGCGTGATAAATTAAAATCAACATGGTAATGTTATAATACGAGATGCAATATTCTTTATATTTATATCTTATCATAGTTTTGGATTATTGGAGGTAATCACAAATTGTGTAGACCATATACCAAATCATCATAAGTTTTGATATACACAAGACAGATAGTCTCTATATCATAGATAAAGAGTAGATCTTTATAGTAGGCAAATATATTGCTGCCTAAGCACGGTCTTTGGGCAGGATAATTCACAAAGAATTAAACGCAGCCTTTGCTTAGGACTCTACTATCTTGTGTATTAGCAAAATAATATGATGAATATAGCAATCCAAAACCTTTATTTTGGGTAAAAACATGGTGTAGGTAGTCATCAAGTTTCAAAGAAACAAGATGTAGACCTCTCAGTAACAGGTGATTTGATCACTGCTATGGTACGGTCTCAGGGCAGGATAATCCACAAGTGGATTAAACGCAGCCAATACCATAGACTCCATTACCTTGTGTTAATTATCCAAAATAAACAAGATATTTATATTGCAATGTGAATTCTATATATGGCATAGTTAAATTGCAACTAAGTCGACTAGCAATTTTAACTTGTATGTGATGCAAAATTGTGGTTTGGGGCACCAACATACCCAATGCTATCATAAAATAATAAGTATAACCTTTATGTTGATGCAAATTAGGGGGTTTGTGTGCATCAACATAGCCCAAAACAATTATCAAAGTCACAAAATGTAATATGTATGTGGTGCAAAGGGGGTTTAAATGCAGCACATACTCCAAAAATATGATAGAATCACATGGCATTGTATAATAATATAATCAAACCATAAATTATATTTACAATGGCAATATCCAGCAGGTACAGAGCAATAACAATCAATATAAATAACGGATGTTCTTGCAGAAATTAAACTAGCAAAGCATATGCTAATTAACTTATACTACTGCTGACTGAAAATAGAAATAATAAAAGAAAGAAGAAAAAAAATGCAAAGCAAGCCAGCCGGTGGCGGCCCAGTGGCCGGCCAGGCGCGGCCCAGCAGCCAAGCAGCCAATCCAGGCGCGCGGCCCAGCAGCCAAGCAAGGCGCGCGGCCCAGCCAACCACCAAGGCCCGCCGCGGCTATATAAGGCCGGCGGTTAGGATTTTCAACCCTAACCGCCCAGCCCCGCTGCCCAGCCGCCGCCGCGTTTTCTTCCGCCGCCGTCGCCGCCGCTTTGCTCGGTCTTTGATTAGGCCTCCACTTTCCCCGTCCCCTCCTCTTTCCCCCTCCCCTCCTCTCCTCTCATGGCCGGTTCCCCGGCCATGGAGGCTGACCGGCAGGGCAGCGCCTCCTCATCCCGGCGAACCAGGAACGTCGGAGCCGCCCCCACCGGCCCTCCCAAAACGGCTCAGCGGCGGGGAACCGCCTCCCCCTCATGCGAGGAAGAGGTGAAGCCCGCGCCAAGAGCATTTCCGGCCGGGAGGATGGAGCGACGGGTGACTTCGGCATAGGAGCGGCCTCCGGGCGGTGGAAGGAGCGGCGGGAGAGGAACGTTGACGTCGTAGGCGAAGCCTGGGGGCCAAGCCTCAGCGCCGATGTTGCTCGTGGGAAGCGGAGGAGCACTCTGGCGTGCGGCCAGAGGACCAGCGCCTCCGTTCCTCGGCATGGTGAGCGCAGGCGACGGCAGTGGAGGTGGGACCGGCCTCAACATCATCAGCGGCGTCTCCGGTGGCGCCCTCGTGCACCTGACGAACATGGCCGGGCCATGGGTCGGGCAAACACCGGGGGCGAACTCCAGCCTCGACGAACGAGGCATCGGACGCGGCGACGAGCGAATCTCCATGCGCAGCGACGACGGACGACCACCACTGCTCCGACGAGGAGGGATGCGGTGGGCGTGGATGTCCCGAAGGACACGACGTACGGCGCCCTGGAGCAGGAACAGCTGGAGGCCGCCGGGGTGGTTGGTGCTGCGGTGGATGACGCCCTCGACGGCGTCCGTGATGGAGTCCACCATGGCATTCATGGAAGGAGTAGCGGACGACATCTTCTACCTTAGTTTGGTGAGTGTCTCCGGCGAAGTCCCGGTCAATCTCCGGTGAACTCCACTTCTGGCTTCTTAGCGTTGTGTAGAGCGCGTGTCTGATAACGTGTTAGAAGAAACTGTGATCGATGAATGAATTGTCTATTGATCTGATGAAGTTTTATACAAGCCATGGGCTTTGCCCGATGGCCAAAGGGTGTCTGATGGACCCTGAAAAGGTGTCTGTCTATGCCTACGTACAACTGTCATTAGCAGTTGCTAATGATGTAATAAATAATAATTGATCAATAATTAATTATCTTAATTAATCTCAACAGTATGTCCCGTTGCAACGCACTGGTATGTTTGCTAGTCTATATTTATATCTATACCTACCTATATCTATACCTATATATATATATATATCTATCTATCTATATCTATATCTATCTATACCTAATAATAAAGAGGCAAAATTTCTCACCCCTTGATTTTGGTTTGGTCCGGCCCTCCCCTAACTATCTTTGTGAATGTGAAAACTCTCTCTTCAACTATCTACGACCCTCCTATTTTATATGACCTATATAAAAATCTTCTTGGTCTAGGACTTCTAATGCAAATAGATTCTGAACTTGAATAGCCTGGATAGGAGTACGTTTTTTTTGGTCGTTCTGTTGTTTTACGTTTCCTTTTTTCGTTCACTTAAATTCCTTTTTTTTCGGTCCGCATCTAAGTTGTAGAGCCAACCGACCGAGTTCGTTTTAATTTCCATATATCCCGTAGCATACCGTATTCTACTTTTTTTCATTTTCCGTAGATTTCTCCACCCTGCTTCTAACGTGTCCCTTTTTCTTTTTCAATTTTGTCGTGTCCTTATTTTATTTATTTCATGATTTAGTTTTAAGTAATTCTTGTTGTATTTTTCTTCTATTTTTTCTCATAAACAAACAAAACAAATAATGATGGCAATAATCCACTATTTCCTAACAGTTTAAAATTACCAATGTTAAATTTTTAAAATAATTAAGATAAAAAAACTAAATTTATTTTTACAAATTTAGATCAACCGATGGTCTAACTAATAAAACAATTGGATAGTATGAAAATTGATATATATATATATATATATATATATATATATATATATATACACACACACACACGAGTAAATATTTTAGTACTTTACAATAGAAGTAAAAATCTCCTAAAATTTTATTTTAATTCAATATATATGTCTTTTCTATACCTCTATACCCATATCTATATCTATACCTAATAATAAAGAGGCAAAATTTCAGGCTCTTTTTTTCATCTATCCATTTGTTTGATCCGTCTCCCTCTAACTACTGGATAGTAGATTATATATATTAGCTCACGTCGGAGTTGGTCGACACAGAGTCCAATTCCAACCCATAGCTAGACTCATGAGTCATAGTCATACGAGTTAGATTCTAATATTAAAATATTAAAGAGAGTCTAAAACTAAACTCTAGGGGTTTCGTGTGCGCGCTCCTGCTCACGGAGTCCACATTTCGGCCCGCGCCGTCGTCCCGCTGCGGAGTCCGTGTTACGTATGCCCCCACTGCAGAGTCTTCGCATGCGAAACAGGGATCCAATCAAGATTGTTTGGCTGAAACCGAACCGAGTCCGTGTCGTGGTGGCTAAGTTGCATGCCAACATGCATGCATAGCCAAATTCGTGTACGTGACAAAATCACTTGCCATCCATGTCCGTGACGAGCACCCTGCAGCTGAGATCTCCTTTATTCATGCCTGCCTTTCTTGCTTGGCATTTGCTACATTTGTGACAATTTTAGCGTAGGGCAACATATGTTAGATTGCACCTCACATACAATACAAGAGATTTAAATAACACGTTATATTTGAGTGTGTACAAAACGTGGGAGTCCAGTTTAGATTCAGGTTTTGTTTGCATCTGTAGGTAAATTTGGCCTTGCATGCATCCAGATTTTTTTTTTGTTTTGCGTGAGTTCCCATTATCCGTGGCTGGTTAGGATCCTGGACGATGGAAAACTTTGTTTATTAGAAAAGGATTTAAAAGTTCACACTTCAAAAGCTCCGTGGATATGATCCCCAATACAAAAGGAAACCAAGGAGGGTGCAAGAGGCTCATTAGAAAGGAAAAACAAAACACGGAAAAAAGAGAAAATAGGAGAGAATCTAAATAGGAAAAGATAAAAATAAAGACTAGAGATAATCATTATCCGTTATTTTTATTTATCCTTCCGTTATACCAATGGAGATAGTACAATTTGTATACCAATGGACATAGTACAATTTGTATAAAAATAAAGACGCACGTATATGGCTGTGCCTGTTAGCTTCTTTATTTGCACGTCATGAATACGCATACGTGCATGCATGGACGCCGCACGGAGGTGCAGGCAGGAGGCAGCTAAGTTAACTGAGCTTTGCACGTCGACGCCGTGATCTGCGGCGTCGAGCTCGACGCCGTGATCTACGGCGTCGAGCTGTCTGCCAAATCATCTGCAAGGTCAAATAGGGCGACGAAGCTTGACGCCGTGAGTCACGGCGTCGAGACGTGTAACCTCGACGCCATGAATCATGACGTCGACCCACAGGGTTCAAAGTTGAGTTTACGTCGCTCAGGGGTCTAAACGTGAATTTTCTTTAGAAAAAGGGCCAAATTATAAAAAAATCTAGGAAAAAATACAAGTATAAATTAGGAAATATATTCCATCTCATTTTATTCTCTTTTTTTAATCCAAATATAAGATATACAGATTAGATTTCTTTTGTGTTTCTTTTGGAAACCGAACGAAAGATGCAAAAAAAAGCAAACGGAAACACAACATGAAAAAAATAGAAGCAAATGGGGGAAAGGGAAATAGGAAACGGAAACACAACGCGAAAAAAATTGAAAAAGAAAAATCAGGATGGACACTATACAAAATAGGAATAGGAAACGAAAACAAGACATGAAAAATATAGAGAAAAAAGTAAACCAGGACGGATAAGATGGGTACAAAATGAAATTGGAAAAATAATTGGGGCAGGTATCTTTGTTAGGATCGGGAAAAATAAAATTCGAACTTAACGGAAAAATAAAAACAAAAAAGTATATTATATATATTTGCTTTTGGCAACATGTGTGCATGAGCATAACGTATGGGCAAGCAAAAGAGGCAAATACGTGCGCAAGATTTTGTACATAGTCGGAATCAACTGCACCAAACTCATCTAGTGGTAAGTTCAAATCAAGTGGCGTGTAGTAGATTCACTAGCAGCAAACGAACCATTTATAAGCAGCTAATGTGAGTGGCAAAGGCGCTTGAACGCAGAAATTTCAAAGGCAAACGCGGCAGGAGTCGCGCGCGCAAGCAACACGAGCGAAAACGCAAAAAACGAGCCGCGGACGGCCAAAACGTGCGCACCAACGAGCCCATGCATGCGACCAGCACAGTGCCATGCAAAATGCACCACGGCCATCAAAAATAAGCGAGGCTACGAGGAATCCAACCAGCGACCTCTTGCCTCAGGTCGCGTAGGACTAGCCACTCGAGCTACGCTTTGTTGTTGTATAGGAGGCAACGGCAGCTCTATTTAATAAGGGCAGATAGAGAAAAATACCCCCTAATTAATCACTCCTTGGTAAGCGTAATCATATCCTAAATAACTTCTATTTCCTATATGGAGGGAGTATGACAGACTGAGCTCAAAGAAGTTTAGATGGACGAAGGAAAGTGTGAGCACGCATGCCAGAGTCTAGAAATTGAACATAGGTGCTCAAATTCCAATAAAAAATAACAATTGAGCTATGCTCAGTTAGCAGTCATGATTTCTCTCTTCTATCCCCATCCTCCAGTGAGCATAAGTTTGAATCTTACCATGCGATTGGTTTCTTTGTTTCTTACCCAGCGCAGTGCAAACCCCCGCTGGCCAAGCTTACTAGATGCAACGACATTGCACGCGCCCATCCACTTTCGTCGCCGCACACGATCGTCCATGCACCACACAAGCCAGGCTCTAAACAAACGAGAAAAAAATATACATCCTGGCAGGTAAGCTTGGGCCGGGGTGGGGGGTGGGGCGGGGGCGGTGGGGGTGGTGTGCATTTTGAACCGTGCAGCGCCATGGCTCAATCCCTACTCTAGGAAACCAATCAAGCTGCCGCTGCGTTTGGTTAGCCTGTTTGGGCTAAACCTAGGAAACCAATCATGCTAGAAGACATAAATATTAAAAATTTGTGGAAATTTTAGTGCCTATAAAATTTATCGAACTTACTTATCTTTGCATGCTTTCACTTTATTGTTCATTTTGTTATATCCATACTCTATAATCTCTATCTGGTTAAGATAAACTTATTAATAACTTGAATAACTTATCTCAAGAGAAGAGTTTTTTAATTGATGATATCCATATCATTAGATCTTAGGAGACACTAACTAATAAAAATTACTTATATTAAGTATTTTTTTCTCTTTATACTATTGTTCTAAAATAATAGGTATAATAGGTACTCTATAGTCTATATCAGTGGTGATAATCTATTAATTATTGATTTTTATGTATTTTTCATCCATATCCATCAGTTTTTTGCTTTACATAGCACCTGAATTTCGATTGTTTGTCCCAAATTTTGAGCTTATTAATTGATACAACAACTATTATTTACATTGGTGATTATAGTCTACCAATTTGATGGCAAAATGTTTTAGATTTTTGTAAGAATTTTAGGATCTCTCTTTTTTACTTCTAGCGGTTTCATGAGTAATAATTTGTAGGATTAATCTTTTTTAGCATGATATGTATTTTGTTGAAACATAAAACTAAAGTACATAAACTCTTATTTCGTCCCTTTAGGTGATATCATAAAAATCTATATTTTAACTTTCAGCTTTTGATCTAGTTGTTATAATATTTTATGCACCTGTTAAATTGAAATTCTAATGCTTATTGCATCGCTTATTCAAAATTTCATTTTTAAATAAAAGAATACTCTAGGTCCTAGGCTACCCTCTCAGTTCATACAATGGCATAAATAGTTGTTTGAGCATGCACCATGGCAATAAAGATTTTGAATTTATTATATGGTATTAGTATTGTTTTATCAAACAAATAATGCTTGAAATTAAATTACTAATATTCATATGATATAATGTTTCAATCAAATTGTTTAAACTTTTTCAAGATAACGACTTACAAAATTTATTATCATGAGTACTAACATAACTTAAAGTGAATAGTAAGTGTCAATACTATGTGGTTTGCTATGGATATTTTTACATGCTTGAAAAATAAATATTTATCCTAATGTATACCGGTTTCCTTAGTCTACGCTGTGGAACATAGCTTTGTGCATTGTTTTAACTTAATATTGGCGAAAGTGTGTATTTTAAATAGCTTTGTGCATATATTGTACTTATGGATGTTGAATTATTTTTCATAATAGCTTATCATAGCATTTACATGTAGATTTGAGAGATTTTTGTTATTTTTTATAACGGTTGAGATGGATAATTTAGGTACAAATTATATTGGTATATATTACATTACATTATATTTTGCAATGCCAGGTATGGATAGTTTGAATGCAAACTTAGGGTTCAAAGCATTATCTTTTGTAATGATAGAGGTGTACAATTTATAAAAAAAAGTATTATGGGATCACTTTAATTATATTTTATAATTGTGGAGGTTTGAGTTTTTCAATATAGACTTTATTGATAACTCCATGGATCATATGGTCCCCCAATTTTTTGCAGCATTAACATGTAAAATCGAAATAATCTAATAACATTATTATTAAAGTGAACCAAAAATTATACGTGATGGAAAGTAAGGATTATATCAAGACTAATTTGTTTGAAGTAATCCAGGACATTAAAATTAAAATGAAAATTACACCTGATGGTCAATAAGGATCATATCATGACTTATTTGTCGCATATACTCTAGTGACTCTTGCTTTGATTTTTTACAATTCTTTTCCTAGTCTAATCTCACCTAAAGTTTTACTGACCATACCAAAACAATATAAAAATGAACACAGAGACAAATTAAACTGTAATTATGGGATCTAGCAAGATGGCTGACGAGATCCTAACATATTAGTATGTTAAGTCTCGGGTCCAATGGTTCCGAACAAAGAAGACCCCCGAGCGACCCCTTCAGGATCACCCGGGGGCTCGGGTGCTATGCCTATTGGGCACGCTCGCGCGCACCCTATGGCAAAGAGATCCGGCCGAGCCTGACTCCGCCGCAACCTCCACCTAGGGCTCGGGGGATTCTCCGAGCCTTGGGTTCCCGATCTACGGCACATCCGAGCACGGTCCTTGGCTCTTGCACAGCTCACAACGCCAGCCAAGGCCCGGGCACAGGAAGACAAGCCCCAAGCTACAAATGCTCAGGGTTTGCCTGGCATCGGTTCCTATGCGTGGCCCTGCCAGCTGCTCCTTGGACAGGGTTATGTCCGGGGCGTGACACAAGAAGACAAAGCTTTCCCTCGGCTTCTGGGGCTCGAGGGCTTTCGGGCCCACGTGTCAGCCCCTAGAGCTAACCTCCTTCGTCACCAAGAAGACTCTAGAAGGTCACACCTGGGGGAGGCCGGTCCAGGCTGATATAGCCTGACACGTAGAGTGTCAGAACAGAGCAGCCAGATGACGCCCAAGGCTTCTTTGGCTCCATGACATCACCACAGTCCACGGCGCACCGCTGCAAGGCCTTCCTGGACTTCGGCGCATGTAGATCATAGACTAGAACCCTCAAACCACCATGTACCCGACCTATCTCTTTATATAAGGGATAAGATCGGACTTAGAAGGGGAGAGGATCTCAATCGATCACCAGACACTCCATTCCATTCCGTTTGCCTCTGCTCTGCACCGAGAGCAAGGCAACCCAGAGAGGGCCACCAAGAGCTCCTCCACCGCATCCCGTCATCTTCCTCCACTCAGACGAGGGGGAAGGCTCCACCAGCAGTGAGGCAACCTTAGGTCTAGCACTGAGCTAACCCCTACCAAATCTCTTCCTTTACACTCTCTTGTAACCGCTCGATTTTTGGTGCTCTTGAGTATAAGGATCATCAGCTGCTGGACATTGGGACCGAATTGGCCTAAACCAGGATAAACCGTTGTGTCTTCTCCTGTGTGATTCTTGTGTTCCTGAGCCCATCCGAGCCATCGGAGACCCATACTTTGACACTGACTCGAATAACATGCTTGCCATGGTTTCAACCCCATGACAGCTGACGCGGCAGGTAGGGGGCAACATCAAGTTCGATTCTAGCTATATGGTGGCTAGAGCCACCCACCTCGTCACCGGAGCAAGCGGCGCTGCCACAGACGGCGATGTCCACTTCCCCGATGAGTTCACCATCACGGCCGGCTCCTTTGCTCCAGGCCAGGTCCTCAACTTTGGGACCCGGGCCTATGTCGTCGACTGCTAGGTGAGCTTCATCTACTCCATGGGGCCGCGTCGGCGGGCAATGAGCCCCTAGCATCACCCCCTTCACTAGGGCGCTTGAGAGCAGATCTCGAGGTCCTGGCCAGCCAGATACGGCACAGTCTGGGCCTGAGCCCCACCGTGTCGAAACACCACTGGATGTTCTACGTGCTGGCCAGCGTTCACCATGGAGTCACCACCGGGGAGATGCTCCTACCGCCTCACCTCTTCTGGTACAACCACCTAGATCTACCCTTTGGGTTCCAGAGCATGACGGAATCATTCCAGGCGGAGCCCAATCCTCTCTGGTGCAGTGGGGGCCAACGCCACCTCACTATGCGCCTTCTTTAGGACTCTCTAAGGAGCTGGTTCGGGGGGTCACTCCAGTGATGCCGGGCATGATGCGACACCTCATGAGCATCATCATGTCGACGGCAAGTCCCCCTACTAGGGCATGGGCACGAGCCGCCGGACCAGAATCCCGACTATAGCACAGACTGCCCCGGGGAGGGGACAAGCCGCCTACAAGCCTGGCACACGGACCTAGAGGCCACCGTGGCGGAGTGCACGCTCCAAAAGTGGAAACTTGTGCGATGACAAGTCATCCAGTTTTTTCCTTTTAGCTAGATTTGTTCTTGTTAAGATCTTATGTTTTGAAAGCAACCATAAAAAGTTTTGGATTCTTGGAGGTATTTTCAAATTCCACACAGACTGAACATACACCGGTTTAACACCCTGATGGTTAATAACAACACATAAGGATTGAACCAAGAACTGACCGTTAGAGCTAAAACTCTAGATAATTTGACAGAATCATTCCAGGCGGAGCCCAATCCTCTCTGGTGCAGCGGGGGCCAACGCCACCTCACTATGTGTCGGTACCAATAGTATGGGGGTACCCACATCCAACGATAATAAAAAACAAAATGACTAAGCCACAACAAAAGGCAGCCCGCCTCAACCGCATACCGGGTCCGTCTCGTACGAGTCCAGCTCGACAGAGTGCCTCGACCGCGCTCCGACTCCGACTCGTACGAGGCACCCTTGACGGGAACGCCTCGACCGGGCCCCGTCCCGCACGACAAAGCACCTCGACCGCATTCCGACTCGCACGAGGCTCGTTTGCCCACGGGAAAGACTCCGACTCGCGTGACCCCGGGTCAAAGCGCTCGATCCCCTCACTTCACCTACCCCAGGACAAAAGTCAGAACATTTAATGCGAACACCTGCTACCACCTACTGACATGGCCGCAACCAGGATCGACGTGGGAGCAATGCCGATGTCAGTCCTCACTGTTTTACCACCCATCCCGTGAAGGGAGGTGAAACCTGACTCTATACACATCTTACCATGCACTGTTAGTCGTCAGTCACCCTCGAGGAAGGATACGACAAGGCCCGTACTCCGCAATCTCTGGATTCGACCTTATCCATCCGGCCTCGACCCGGCCTTGACCAGGCCTCGACGCCCAGCACAAGGAAGGCCGGCGTGGCACGGTGCTCCGGGTCATTTCGCCGTCTCATCCCCAGCGTCACCACGGTGTCTAGGGATGGCCGGCCATTCCCCGGGCACGTCGCTACAGTCACTCCTACAGGGATCGACAAAACGTCACCTCAAGGCTCCCCAGTGCCCTGGCCTCCTCTTACCCTATAAAAGGGCAGGCCAGGACCCTACAAATGGAAGGGAGGCAAGACACCAGTCCAAAGCCCAGTGCCAAGCAATCCAAGACTCCCAACACAGAGATCAACATCTCAAGCAATCATCCTTGTATTCTTTTTTCTCTTTGAGACTTGGGCTCGCCGCCCTCTCTCGCAAGCTTGTAACCCCTACACAAGCACCTCGGTGCAAGAAAATACAAAACTCTCTCCCCCCCCCGCTGGACGTAGGGCCTTCTTTTGCCCGAACCAGGATAAACCCCCATGTGTTCTCCTTGCATCACCATCTAGGATAGGGACACGCAGCACTCACTCGTCGGTTTAGGACCCCCACGGGACCGAACACCGACAGTTGGCACGCCAGGTAGGGGACCGCTGCGTGCCAACACCGCTTTCCCGCCAATCTTTCCTGGATGGCTGACCCCGAGTATCCACTCCCGTTGGCCACGGTGATCTGGTTCGGGAGTTTGGAGTTCATGTCACTTGGCCACGGCTACGATATGGTCCTCCTCCCGCCCAGGCACCCGACCGATGAGGATTACGAGCTCTCCTAGCCTGGGAGAGCACTCCGCCGATATCGTCGCTCTCGACAGGCGTGAGCCGCCAGACGACGACGAGCCCGGCGCAACCGCCATCTCTACCTCACGGAGGGTGGAGGGATTCCCCGATCCGACGCCTCTCAGCCAGACGCCAACCCAGATTTCCTCGTTGAGGGTCTGTGTAGGATGAGCTTGGCTGAGGGTAAGATGCCGACGGAGAATTCTGCAGCCCCCCCGTCCGGTGAGACACCGCCGATACCCGATCCAGCCACTCCGACGCGTGCGACGATATCTCCATCAACATTCTCGTTTGGGCTAGACCCGGTTGCCCGGGTGTACGCTTCCTCTGTGAGCACTAACATGAGTGCTTACGAGGAACTCCCTGGGCACCATCTACGCTCCACTCTAGACCTCGTTGCATCCACGCCGGCTTCTGAGTATCTGGACTCTACGGAGACCCCAGAAACAGAGCCCCGTGTGACTGCTTCTCAATGTTGCAACCACGGAGGTGATTTGCAACGGTCTCACATTCCCCCATCATATTACTACTTCGGCGCCCCTGACTCCGACTCGGCTGACGACACCTACGATCTGACTCACGAGTGCTTCAACATCGACGAAGCCAGCGCATCAGAATTAGAGGACGAGGAGCCGGTTGAACGAAGGCATATGCCACCTCATGTCGAGCTCCCTGCCGAACGAGACGAGGCTCAATTCCTTGCGGATCAAAGAATGCAGCTCGAGCAAATTCACGAGTTGCAGGACAGGCTCGACGAGGAACGAGAAAATCTGCACCTACTCCAGCAAACCCTCGAGCGTGAGCGTGCGGCACATGCACTTGGCGGGAGAGCTCGCGAGAGGGCTCGCGACATCAATCGTCGCATCGACGAGGACCGGGTGGTCGACCCCCCGGTTTTTGCTCGAGCCAGCCAGAACGTCGTCGCCGCCGCCATGCTCCTCTGCAACATGCCCGAGCCGTCAAACCCCGACGCCCGTCGGGCTCGAGATGAAATCCGAGAGCTCCTCGAGACCGCTGCTATGCAGCGGGCCGAGAGCTCCGCCTCGAGGTGACGCGAGCCAGCCTCGGAGCGGCTCATCGAGCCCTCCCGACAGGAGAGAGAGGCCTCGGTTCATCCCGAGCCTGCCCGGCGAAACAGGGCGGCGCCTGTCCCCGAGCACATCGCTGACGACCATGAACCTCGAGACACCCGTGGCAACATCGTCGAGCGCCGTACGCGCAAACACGGTGACGGTGTGGCTCGAGGTTACCGTGTGCACAGAGGCGGGCGCTACGACAGCTCAGAAGATCGTAGCCCTTCACCCGAGCCTCCGGGCCCTCGGGTCTTCAGTAAGGCTATCCGCGAGATGGTGCTCCCGGCTCGGTTTCGCCCTCCCACGACTCTCACCAAGTACAACGGCGAGACCAAACCTGAACTTTGGCTCGCCGATTTCCGCTTGGCGTGTCAGCTGGGCGGGGCCACCGACGACCGGGTCATCATTCGACAACTCCCCCTGTTC
This sequence comes from Saccharum hybrid cultivar R570, assembly GCA_038087645.1. Taxonomy (NCBI): domain Eukaryota; kingdom Viridiplantae; phylum Streptophyta; class Magnoliopsida; order Poales; family Poaceae; genus Saccharum; species Saccharum hybrid cultivar. The sequence goes on along the minus strand of JAQSUU010000743.1, from coordinate 5,871,654 downwards.
CTCTTCGACACCGCTCGAGCCTAGCTCGAGGATCTCCCACCTCGACAGATCCATGACTGGGACGATCTCGTGAGGGTGTTCGAGGGAAACTTCAAGGGGACCTACGTGCGCCCCGACAACTTATGGGACCTCCGGAGTTGCAAGCAAAAACCGGGAGAATCGCTCCGGGATTACATCCGGCACTTCTCCAGGCAGCGCACCGAGCTCCCCAACATCACCGACTCCGACGTGACCATGGCCTTCCTCTCCGGAACCACCTGCAAGGAGTTGGTCCGAGAGTTGGGTCATAACACCCCACTCACTGCCAACGGATTGATAGACATCATCACCAACTTTGCCGCCGGCGAGGAGGCACTTGGTGCCATCTTTGGCGATGACCAGGACAAAGGGAAACAAAAGGTCGATGATCCCACGGGCTCCAGCCGGGGCTCCAAGAGAAACAACCGAAGAAAGAAGAAAAGCCAGCAGGGCAAGCTCGAGGCCCCAGCCGACGAACTTGTTGCTGCTGTCGAGCGCAAGAAACCTCGAGGCCCCCCCGGTGGGGGCATCTTCGATAAAATGCTCAAAGAGCCGAGTCCCTACCACAAGGGACCTACTAATCATAACCTCGAAGATTGTCACATGCTCCGCAGGTACTTTGAGGGCGTAGGCGTCAAGAAGGATGACAAGAAGGAAGATCTCAAGGGCGACGACAAGGATGGGGGGTTCCCCGAGATCCATGACTGCTTCATGATCTACAGAGGACCCTCGACCCGCCTCTCGACGCGCCAACGCAAACGAGAGCAGCATGAGGTTTTCTCCGTGCAGCCGGCGGTCCCCCACTTCCTTGACTGGTCTGAGGTGGCCATCACTTTCGACCGTGGTGACCATCCTGACTACGTCCCCAATCCAGGAGTCTACCCGCTTGTTGTTGATCCCATCATCGCCAACACACACCTCACCAAGGTGCTCATGGACGGCGGAAGCAGCCTCAACATCATCTACGCTCAGACCCTCGACCTCCTGGGGATCGAGAGAATGTGTCTCCAACCCAGTGTCGGGGGTTTCCATTGGAGTTGTTCCATGGAGTTGTGCCTTTTGAGGTAGTGGAGTACGCTTGTGTCGCTGCCATTGAGCGCCGTAGAGTGCATATGCACGGAGGCAGACGGGATGAGAGGGAGGAGGCTGAGCGAGGGTCGTCCCAGCGTTTTAAAAAGGTTGAGAGTACATGGAGACGTCTCCAAAAGCCTGCCTTAGGTGTATTTGAGGTTGTTAGAGTAATTTTTTTATACACTTCACATGGGAAAGTTCCTCAAAGGGCATCGGAATCTATCTTTGGGTGTCAGAGTATATTTTATACACTTCACATGTCAGAGTATTTTTTTAATAAACACGCACGCTAGGACAGTAATCAGAGATCAATTTCAGACCAGTCCGCCACTTTTCCATTTCGGATAAAACAGTTGCTAAAACTTGTCATGTTTTTAAAACATGCACATAATTTCTCTTATGCTTAGAACATAGGAAACTTTCCTGTTTCCTATATTTTTTGTGAAACGAACTAATTTCTGTGAAATTCTTGTACAACTCCTGTGAAATTCCTGTGTTGCAAAGGGGCGTAAATGTTTGTATCAACAAAATCATACCCATAAGGCATTAGAATTGAATACAAATCCAGTGGTCCACTTTTCTATAACAAAATCTATATCTTATAAAGCTATTTTTGGTTGAAGATAACTGTGATGAATTTGGAAATATGGTGTGCCACATAAATAAAAAGGTTGTGACTTTCTTAGCATGATTTTTTCGGACAAATTTATCCTGACAACTTTCTCAACATGACTTTTTCAACAAAGTTTGTTACTGTTGGTGTTGATGAAGAAAGGGTGAATGATTTTGCTAAAATCTTCTGTTGTAAAACAGGAGAATTTCCACTTAAGTACTTAGGTGTGCCTTTGCACTACACAAAGCTTAGAAGAGAAGATCTGCAACCTATTGTTGATAAATTTATGAAAAGAATAGCTGGGTGGAAAGGGAGATTATTATCCTATGCTGGGCACCTCACTTTGTTGAAGGCTTGTCTAGCAAGTATTCCAATTTACTTGATGTCAATTATTAAATTTCCTAGATGGGCGATTGATGTTATAAATTCTCATATGGCTCGGTTTTTGTGGAATAACAGTGAGGAGAAGCACAGATATCACCTCGCACATTGGCAGTTAGTTGCCCAGAAAAAAGAATTAGGTGGTTTAGGCATTCCGAATCTTAGGAATTTAAATCTGTCTCTTTTGAGTTCATGGATTTTTAGATACAATTTGCATAATCATATGCCATTTGGGCTAAGATCTTGGATCACAAGTATAGAACTCATAACCCAAATATATGTTGCTGCACAGATAATCAAGCATCTCCCTTTTGGAAGGGTGTTGTTTGGGCTCGACTGGCTGCTCATTTGGGCATTAGGTGGCAGGATGGGAATGGCAAAAAAAACAGATTTTGGGAGCACCATTGGCTGGGCAATTCTAGCTTGGCCATACAATTTTGGCCCCTGTATGTGATAAATGAGCAACAGGGTAGGACTATTGATCAGGTTTGGGATGGGGATACTCTGAAACTCTCCTTTAGGAGATCTGTTTCAGAAAGATTGATGGAAATGTGGTTTGAACTCTTAGGAGTTGTAGAAGAAGTCAATTTAGAAGAGGAAGAGGATCAAATTATCTGGAGTTTTAGCTCTAACGGTCAGTTCTTGGTTCAATCCTTATGTGTTGTTATTAACCATCAGGGTGTTAAACCGGTGTATGTTCAGTCTGTGTGGAATTTGAAAATACCTCCAAGAATCCAAAACTTTTTATGGTTGCTTTCAAAACATAAGATCTTAACAAGAACAAATCTAGCTAAAAGGAAAAAACTGGATGACTTGTCATCGCACAAGTTTCCACTTTTGGAGCGTGCACTCCGCCACGGTGGCCTCTAGGTCCGTGTGCCAGGCTTGTAGGCGGCTTGTCCCCTCCCCGGGGTAGTCCGTGCTATAGTCGGGATTCTGGTCCAGCGGCTCGTGCCCATGCCCTAGTAGGGGGACTTGCCGTCGACGTGATGATGCTCATGAGGTGTCGCGTCATGCCCGACATCACTGGAGTGACCCCCCGAACCAGCTCCTTAGAGAGTCCTAAAGAAGGCGCATAGTGAGGTGGCGTTGGCCCCCACTGCACCAGAGAGGATTGGGCTCCGCCTGGAATGATTCCGTCATGCTCTGGAACCCAAAGGGTAGATCTAGGTGGTTGTACCAGAAGAGGTGAGGCGGTGGGAGCATCTCCCCGGTGATGACTCCATGGTGAACGATGGCCAGCATGTAGAACATCCAGTGGCGTTTCGACACGGTGGGGCTCAGGCCCAGACTGTGCCGTATCTGGCTGGCCAGGACCTCGAGATATGCTCTCAAGCGCCCTAGTGAAGGGGGTGATGCTAGGGGCTCATTGCCCGCCGACGCGGCCCCATGGAGTAGATGAAGCTCACCTAGCAGTCGGCGACGTAGGCCAGGGTCCCAAAGTTGAGGACCTGGCCTGGAGCAAAGGAGCCGGCCGTGATGGTGAACTCATCTGGGAAGTGGACATCGCCGTCTGTGGCAGCGTCGCTTGCTCCGGTGACGAGGTGGGTGGCTCTAGCCACCATATAGCTAGAATCAAACTTGATGTTTCCCCCTACCTGGCGCGTCAGCTGTCATGGGGTTGAAACCATGGCAAGCATGTTATTCGAGTCAGTGTCAAAGTATGGGTCTCCGATGGCTCGGATGGGCTCAGGAACACAAGAATCACACAGGAGAAGACACAACGGTTTATCCTGGTTTAGGCCAATTCGGTCCCAATGTCCAGCAGCTGATGATCCTTATACTCAAGAGCACCAAAAATCGAGCGGTTACAAGAGAGTGTAAAGGAAGATATTTGGTAGGGGTTAGCTCAGTGCTAGACCTAAGGTTGCCTCACTGCTGGTGGAGCCTTCCCCCTCGTCTGAGTGGAGGAAGACGACGGGATGCGGTGGAGGAGCTCTTGGTGGCCCTCTCTGGGTTGCCTTGCTCTCGGTGCAGAGCAGAGGCAGACGGAATGGAATGGAGTGTCTGGTGATCGATTGAGATCCTCTCCCCTCCTAAGTCTGATCTTATCCCTTATATAAAGAGATAGGTCGGGTATATGGTGGTTTGGGGGTTCTAGTCTATGATCTACATGCGCCGAAGTTTAGGAAGGCCTTGCAGCGGTGCGCCGTGGACTGTGGTGATGTCATGGAGCCAAAGAAGCCTTGGGCGTCATCCGGCTGCTCTGTTCTGACACTCTACGTGTCAGGCTATATCAGCCTGGACCGGCCTCCCCCAGGTGTGACCTTCTAGAGTCTTCTTGGTGACGAAGGAGGTCAGCTCTAGGGGCTGACACGTGGGCCCGAAAGCCCTCGAGCCCTAGAAGCCGAGGGAAATTTTTGTCTTCTTGTGTCACACCCCAGACATAACCCGGTCCGAGGAGCAGCTGGCAGGGCCACGCATAGGAACCGATGCCAGGTAAACCCTGAGCATTTGTAGCTTGGGGCTTGTCTTCCTGTGCCCGGGCCTTGGCTGGTGTTGTGAGCTGGGCAAGAGCCAAGGACCGTGCTCGGATGTGCCGTAGATCGGGAACCCAAGGCTCGGAGAATCCCCCGAGCCCTAGGTGGAGGTTGCGGCGGAGTCAGGCTCGGTCAGATCTCTTTGCCATAGGGTGCGCGCGAGCGTGCCCAATGGGCATAGCACCCGAGCCCCCGAGTGATCCTGAAGGGGTCGCTCGGGGGGTCTTCTTTGTTCGGAACCATTGGACCCGAGACTTAACATACTAATATGTTAGGATCTCGTCAGCCATCTTGCTAGATCCCATAATTACAATTTAATTTGTCTCTGTGTTCATTTTTATATTGTTTTGGTATGGTCAGTAAAACTTTAGGTGAGATTAGACTAGGAAAAGAATTGTAAAAAATCAAAGCAAGAGTCACTAGAGTATATGCGACAAATAAGTCATGATATGATCCTTATTGACCATCAGGTGTAATTTTCATTTTAATTTTAATGTCCTGGATTACTTCAAACAAATTAGTCTTGATATAATCCTTACTTTCCATCACGTATATTTTTTGGTTCACTTTAATAATAATGTTATTAGATTATTTCAATTTTACATGTTAATGCTGCAAAAAATTGGGGGACCATATGATCCATGGAGTTATCAATAAAGCCTATATTGAAAAACTCAAACCTCCTAAAGGAGACGTATATTTTTTGGTTCACTTTAATAATAATGTTATAGGGATGGAGGGACGGGAGGCCAGGGGGCCACACACGAGGGGCCCTACTTGCCGACCATGGGTGTTTGTGGAATCCCGCCAACCACCCCCACCCTAAAATAATTCATGTACCGCGAGCTACATAAGATGGGCCGAATTCAACTATCTTTGGGCCTTTTTCCCCGCATCCCGTAGCCAACCAAGTAGCACCATACAAGTAAAGCCGAAATTACTGACATCAGCACATATTCCACGCTTTTTGAGGTAAAAAAAAGATCATATCTCCTAAACCAAGTATCATAATTAAGATCCAATTGCACCATCGTATTTCTTGCAATGAACTCTTCAAAATAAGATCCCACGTGATATATTTCGATAAAATTTTGTAACGAACATTTACCTTATTTAAAGATAATCGTCGAATATCACATTAACACAACACGAACATTTCAGAAAATAGCATAGAACATCATACGTATACTACACGAACATCATGAATACCATGAAATGTAAAAAAATAAAAAAACTAGTGAAGTAATTAATTATAGTCAAAAAAAGAAGAAAAATGCTACCGAACATCACAAAAATACATCATAAAACATTACATTAAGACTACATGAACATCGCTAAATATAGCATAGAACATCATATGTTATACTAGGTGAACATCACAAATATCATGAAAATATAAAATAAAATGATAAAATTAGTAAAGTAAAATTAATTAGAGCCGAATAAAAAGAAGAAAAAATGGTATTGAACTCACAAAATATATCTTAGAACAACAATGTATGTTTACAGAACATCACAAATACATAGTAGAACATCATATTTCTACTCGTGGGCATGAAAAAACATCATAGAACATTAAGTGTATACTACATGAATATTGCGTGTATCTATAAATAAAAAATAAAACATAAAATTATAACTAGAAAAAAGAAAATTAAAATAAATGAATGGAAGGAAAGAAAAAAGAAAAGGAATACATACAACAAAAATAAAAATAAAAAGGTCACCTAAAAGAAAATGAAAAAAAGAAAGGAAGAAATAGAAGAAAAATAAAAAGACAAACGATGAAAATAAAGAAAACTAAAAAAATAATAAAAGATGACAAGAATAATAGAACACAACAAAAAATAAAAGAGAACAGAAAAAGGAAAAAGAAATAGTAGAAAGGAAAGAAAAAGGAAAAGAAAATAGAATAGAAAAAGAAAAAGAAAAGAAAAACTCACCTGCAAACGGAACTGCACCTAACCCGTCCGACTTCCCAAGAGGGCTTGGAATTGGAACCAGCCGGACAGAACCTAGGTCACGCGCTCGTTGCGGGGTGGAGTTGTGGGCCAAAACTACTATTGGGCTGAACTAAACAGAGGAAATAATATGAGGAATTGGGTCGGCGCGAGGAACCCGTCCTTCACGTCGGCAGCGACGGGTTCCGGCCACACACCCCCTAATACTCTGGTTGCAATAGGCGATCGCCTTTAATTCTTGGTCATGGCTGCTAGGTCCGTGGAGGGCTCGGCAGCGAGAAGTTTTGTCGGCTGCCAGAGCTCGCTATAGTGATGGATTGACCCCTGCATGCAAATGCCGCACCTAGATTGCGCCGATCGAGGTCTCTGGTCTCCTAAAAGTGTCAGGTCAGCTTGCTTAATTTCTTGTATTAGCTGATTCTCGTCTCATGAGACACATGGAGGATGAATTTAGCAATTGTATAAATGACCTGCTATTTTGTCAGCTTGCAGGTGTACCACATCTTTTTTTTTGAATCAAGGTGTACCACATCTTGTTGTGCATAAGGATGGGAACGGGTCGGGTTCAGATTGGGTGGAGTTTCCGTACACCCAAAACCGAAACCCGAAGTCGAAAGCCGAACCCGAACCGAACACCGATTCGGATGGAAATCCATCACCAAAATCAAACCCGCGGATACCCGAAACCCGAATGGATACCCGAAACCTACGGATAAATATACACATATTCACATGTATAAATAAGAGGCAACAAATAATAAATATTTTCATGAGTCAATTTTGAATAGATTTAATAATCTAAGTAAACAAGTTATTATTAGCATATTATAAAACATGAGTTTTAATTCCAAATGATTTATTTTGGATATCCATTGAATATCCACGGTGGAAAACCAGACCCGAAACCGAACCGGATACCAAACCCGAAACCGAACCCGAAAACCGTGGGTGAGAAATCATCCCCAAATCCGAACCCGCAGGACCCGAAACCCGCGGATATCCGCCCCGAACCCGATCCACTGCCATCTTTTTTTTTTTGATCGGGTACAACTTGGACGCACACAATCCACACACACTTCACACTCACACCACAAACACATACACGCGTGTGCGTCCGTACACACGCAAATATAGGAGGTGTCGCCTCTGGTGCGTGGGAAACGTGCAGTATCACCGAACGGGCACGCATGCGTGTACCCTTAAAATTTTAGAAAAATTCTAAAAAAAGTTGGATGGTAGGTAGTGTCCCACTGGACAGCCTGACCACCGGACCATAGGACCATTTGACCACATCCAAGTACACCGGCCCATTCATGTAAAAGCGATGTTTGGCTACAAACTAAATGTTTGTAATGTAACACACGTGTGTAAATTTAAAGTGTCATTGTCTTATTTTTTTTTCCGTTGCAACGCATAGATATTTTTTTTACCAAAGTCAGCAGGAGAAATCTCAAACTATTTTTTTATATTTTTATTTTATTCCTGATCTGTTTAAATTCGCTCTTATAAGGAGTCGAACTCTGGCCTGCTGCCCAAGTGCCCTCGAATATGTCGGATACGAAACTCCATCCGATTCCGACCAGGTCACGACGACTCGACTCCGACTTGGATCGCTGTGCCGCCGCCATATACGACGCAATCCCGGCTATCGGTGTGCTGAAGCGATGTGTCGGCACCGTACCGTAGCGATCCAATCCAAGAAGCGCTAGCCGCTACTAGGTCAAGTCGTCGACGATCGTCGCGCCGTCCAGACTACAAACTAGCAAGCTAGTATAGCAGGTAGAGCGCCAAGCAGCAACTATCATGTCTGTGGCCGCGGTGGTCCGGTCCGCTTGCCACGCGCTCCGGCGACCTCTGTTTCCGCGCACCCTTATGGCCATGGAGAGGCAGCCGCCGCGGTTCTCGCAGCAGGCGGAGAACTTCAGCGTACGCCGGTTCCACAGCTCCGATTGCACCGCCGTCGGAAAGCCCGCGGAGACGAACACGGCGACGGTACAAGATAGCGTCTCTCTTAAGCTCGACAGAATACTCCGTAGCCTCGATGAGCTGACCATTATGTGCATTGAAATCGAAGTGGAGAAAATCCAGCGTCGAAGGGGCAGAAAAGTGTTGGTAGGCACTATCGTTGCAGGAGTCCTAGCTGCCGTTTATGTAAAGAGGCATTTCTTTGGCGGGGCTAAGGAGGAGGGTAAGGAAATATGACTGCGCGACGGGGGAACAGTTAAACTTGTTTTATTTATATATCCTTTGTAATCGCTTACGTTTTTTGATTCTACATACGTGTTGTCGTATCTCTCTACTTCTATAAATATTACCATTATTATTAAATAAAGTAATGGGTACTTTTTTTTCCATCTGTTATTTTTCACCTGCATCCGCCACGTACGACATGTGAACCAGCACAGCACACCAGCCTCGCAGGTCGGCATGAGTCACAACTCAACCACAACCCACATCCACCTATTTCTCATCTCTCTGGTTTGTTTCTTGTTTATCTACTTGAAAGACATACCTCCCTAGATGTCTCGGCTACGTATTATATTCGACGAATCTAGCGCCTGGACGTCCGGCGCACCATGGGCATCCCAACGCCCCTCAAACCGCTCGACCCACATCCGCTTCCCGACCCTGACCCACGCGCACAACCCAACGCTCACCCTTGCCCAGTTCGAAGTGTGCCCCATAGTGTGCCGCGTCCACCCCACGCGGGACAAGCGCACCCCAACACCCCCTGGCCGCAGCACCCGTGCGACGTGCACGTCCCAGCGCCCCTAGCCGTAGCACCCGCGCCTAGCACCTCCATCCACTAGGCCCCGGTGAGCCACGCGCCCCCGTTCGCCTGACTCGCCCCTCCCAGACTGAACAATATAAACAACTCAAAAAGAACACTTGCAATACCATAGAACAACTACTACAACATTAGGTTGAAAGAGTTGAAACATTTGGAACATGTATTGCAACATTGTTGTGAGCATATGACAATTAAAAGCACTTACAGATAACATGGAGCAACTGCTGCAACATAAGACTGAAGCAACCGAAACATTTGGAATGTATTATTGCAACATTTTATGTGAAGCATATAAAACATCCAGATTAGAAACGATTGCAACATCGTCTAGGAACAGGGAAAACATTTTGGACAAAGTGCTTGCAACAATCATTTGAAACATGGGTAGAGTTGGGCCCAATGTAGACCCATGACCAAATTATTTATAATTAATTAATTACCTGGCTGCTTTAAGATTTGTGGACATAAGGAGTTGAGATGCGATTAAATTCAACCAAATAACTTTCAGTTTTAGCTGAAGTCTAGCAACCCAAAAGAACTATTTTTTTGAAGATAGATATTAGATAGAGTGATAGACTATTACATTTCCGATTGATTATGGGTCCAACACAATTAACATGGAAAACTAATTCCATGGATAATCAGGTCATACGATTAAACTCGTAATTCGTTAGCCTAATCCGACAATTATCTATGGTGTTCAGCTTCAGTCGTTCAGATCAGTTTCCCTAACACGAAGAACCCTAATAAGTTCAACTTTCAGAGAAAGAGGAATCATGAGCAGTCCTAACACGAAGAACCCTAACAAGTTTAGCAATCAGAGGAAGAGGAATCAGAAGCAGTTGGAGGGGATTAATTACCTTGGTGGGCATGGAGCTACTCAAGAATCAGCTTGCACTCATAGGACTCGTGGCCTTTCTTGCGGCACACGTAGCAAACTAGGTTTGTCCCTCATCAAGTTTCTTCAGTCCCTTGACAATATTATCTTGATGAGGTTGGGGTTGCTTGGTCTTACCTTTCAATAAAACCAAGTCCTTTGTGAGGCAAGCCACTTCTTACTTGAGTTGCTCATTCTCCATTGTGACCTCTTGTATGCATATTTCTACATTCATATTCTTAAAACAAACTTCGTCGCAAAGGGGTGAGTCAAGAATCTTTTTTGGACATGTCAAAGATTGAATTTTTCTTTTTAGGTGCTTTGGTGGGGGTTGTACGGGGCATCAAGATTAGCAACTTTATCGGTTTGCTTATCACAATGTTTGCTAAGGATTTCCATTTTAGCAAGCAAACTTTTGTATTCACCTTGTGCGCTAGCTAACATTTCTTTTAGTTTCTCACTCGAAAGTTGTTCATCATTTATTGTGCATTCATTTGTGGTTGCACTAGCTTCAAGTTGCTCAATTTTACTAGATATCTCAACATTAAGATTGGTAAAAGTTTCATATTGTTCAAGCAAAACATTATAAGCTTGTTGTGAACTATCTAACTTTTCTTATAGAACTTTTAGCTTCTTTTGTTGGCTATTGCAAAGCTTAGCAAATTCAAGATTATCTTGCATATTTTATAATAGGAAGGCATTTCATCGTCATCATACTATCGCTAGAGGATGATCTTCCATTACCACATGCCATAAGATACACATGTGAAGTGCTTGATGACTCGCATCTTGTGTTGAGCTTCATTTTCACTTGATGAATCATCCCAAGTCTTGATTGAGGTAAGGGCTTGGTGCTTTGCTTTTCTTGCCTTCTTCTTGTCCTGGGGTGTGGGCTTGTTTGGACATAATCTACCACAAAGTGCCCTTTCTTGCCACATCCGTAGCATCCATTCTTTCTTTGCTCTCTTTTTTGATTTGTGAAGATGCAATCTTCAATTTGGATAGGCACACCCTTGACATTCAACTTCTGATCAAGTATTCCTCACCACCTTCTCGATTAGCTTGATTGTATCTTCATAAATGTCTGAGGAGGATTTGGCGCGTAGAGAAAGCCCATGTGCCCAAACCAGAGTATGCGAGCGCTCGCATGGGATCCGAACACGGGTCCCCTTCCGGAGATAAAGACGTACAACGCTGTTGCGTTCGTCGATTCCTCCTCGGAGCATGGGTCCTCGTCGTCGCCTCACGAGGCGACAGGGCAAGCGTCTCCAAGCCAAACCAAGGACTTTTCTAAAAAAAAGAGTGTCTCCATGACGGGATATAGATGAGCGTTGTATGTGCCCTAATTACATCGTTCTGCTGCTTATTAATCATGGTTTGAATGTATAGACAGAATTATTACTCATGGTGATTTGCCTTTTTATATAGCTGCAGTAATATAATACTTTGGTAGATAGTTAATTTGTTGGCGTTGCAGTAGTGGAGCTTAGTCGAGGATGCCATCACACTTCAACCGGATGGATCATGAAGCGTGGATTCTGGAGCTGTACGCGTCGTTCCACAGTACCGCTAACCTAGAGTTGCTTCGGGTGACTATGACTTTCGACCTTGAGTGGTTAGCTGGGAGACAGCATTCAAGATCCAGACGAGGCTGTCGTGCCATTCCTATTCTTGGGCATGGGACGCTACATAGCAGCGAATTCAGTGTCATCTCGCCGCAGCTTGCTTGGGATCACGGCTTGCAAACTGTCCTTGAGGAGCATCGTTGATACATAGTTGATCCGGTAACCCGTGACATCCTTGGTGGCTGCCAGCCACTTGTTGGAATACATGTGGGTGATGGACTGGCTGGACTATCTACGTATACGCATGGCCAAGGTATAAAATACGTAAAGCATCTAGAACATACACTTGCAATCTATTTGTAAAACATATATAACATCTAGAAAAAACACTTGTAACTTGCAACATGAAAATACTTACTGCAACATAAGACTGAACAACTGAAATATTTGGAACATATTGTTGCAACATATGTTTCAAAATATGCAACATCTAGACAAAAACGCTTGCAACATATATTTGGAACATATGAAACATTTTGAAATAATCCTCTAAAACTCTTGCAACATGCCTCTGAAACACTTGCAACATATACAACATGTGCAACATCCCGATTACTTTTGCAACATCCATATGAAATAATTGCAACATACATCTAAAATGTTTGAAACATTTGAAACATACGCTTGTAACTTGTGCTTTTATCGCAACATCTCCTTTCTGAGGTCGCGCGTCGTGGCGGCCACGACGTCGACAGCGGCCATGACCTTCTCGTGCAGAACAGTTGCGTCGGTAGCACCCTAGTAGCATCTTCGCGTGTGCGAGGGATGGAGCAAGGCAACAACGGGGCGCGGCTTGCTATGAGCTGGAGCGAGCGCAAGGGGATGGAGTATGGTGTGGCGACGAGGGGGCACGGTGCAGGATGGGGCGCATATGGAGCGTGGCGCTGGGTAGGGGAGCTGAGCGGTGCGGCGGGGATGATAGTAGTTGCAAGCGCACGGCGCAACAACACATGATTGGTGAGCACGAGAGTGGGAGATATTTTTGAGAGATGTGGGGAGACATAGAGAAAGCAGACCTATTGGGCCGGTAGCGCACAGGCCAAGGAAGCGGCGTGCGGATGGATGCTCTTGAGCATTTTTTTTACTAAAAAAAACTACGGTACAGAGAAAACCATTATCCAGTGGCGTTCGTGGTTCAAGTTGAGATTAAGACTAAACATGCTCAGCTAGCACTTCCTTGTCATCGCCGCTCAAAAGTGATTGATCTGGCCAAGCAACTAAGGCTCTCAGGTCAGCAAACTGGATGCGGGCCGGATGCCTAAATCAATGCTATCACTAAAAGGTCCAAATGCAACGAAACCGGCCCAATTCACCTTTTCAGGTCATCTGTCATCAAGCAGGCCTTGCTGGGCCTCGCAGGCGTATGGCCTCTTACCGAGAGCATCAATTAGCCCAGCGGCCCAACTAGGAAATACCTCAGCTATGAAAGCGTTATGCTGAGCCTGGGCAAGCTAACATTACCTTTTGATGAGAGTGAGACCCAACATTTTCTTTCTTTGGGTGGAACATTTACCTTTTGTTTTTCATTGAATATATTATATATCTTTTCTTCCAAACTAGGAACAGGAAGACGAATTGTTTGACGGGGTAAGGGAAATTAATCTAGTTTGAAATAAAGATTATTCCATAAGGAAAGGACAAACGTTCTAGTCTGAAAGAAATATTGTCCTACAGAAGAAAGAATATGTTAAATCAGTGAATGAAACAGCACGCTCCAGCTGGCAAGAAAAATTGTCAAATGGCCTTTTTCCAAAAAAAAATCAATCTGTCCAATGGTGAAATAAAAAATGGTTTGCTACCAAGATTTTCTTTGTGTACTTGTATGCTCTACAAATGAATACAGTCACATGTATCTTTACTATTTACACTTGTCAAGGAGATGTTTGGGCTCTAAAAGAATAATTCAATTTTTACCAATGCAGTTAGGATTCTTTCCGGGTCCTCCATAGTAGATGTAAGTGCCCCAGTTCCTGTTAGTACCATTCTGTACATTATAGCATCCTTGCTGTGAACTTAGCAAGTCCATATTGTCCGGTGATTTGAGAATATTGGACGAACCCACCACTTGGATGTTCCTAATATAATTGGCCTTCCCGAAACTTTCCTCAGGGAAGTGTCCACTACCCATCTGTGTGGAAGTTTGGACAGGGTTAGGTGAGTACACCTCGCCACCCCACATGATAGAGGAGGCACTGTCTGCCAAGTAGGAGAATATGGACAACGGCCAGTAGCCCACAACATCGCTTCCCACTTGCAACCGCCAATTGCCCCTCTTGGTGTCCTACAACCCACAATTTACTAAAAAATTTAGAAAATAGCTTGGTTTATGATAAGGCAATATATTTATAAGTCCCTTAAGGGCTAAAATCATGCATGCACAAAAGTCAGAGTATATCATAAGGGTACTGCTCTTCGATGGGCGTGGAAGCCCAACATCCATAACTTCAAATAAATGCTATATTATTAAAACATATTTCATGGAGAATATAATGAAATTAATTTGACTTTCTAGTTGCTAGTGATTTTAAACTTTTCCAGGGTTAAAAAAGGTTAACTTCCAAAGTCAATGTAAACTATAATTTAAAACAAAGGGGCTATCTCCTAAGGTTAAAATTAAGGAATATGTTAGAAGGGCCCTTGCTCAAAAGGCTAACTCAATGGTGTTGTATTTACGAACAAATATGAAACATATGCACGAGTGAGACCACAAATAGGATGTTTGTAATGTGAAAGGTTCTTGTATTTTACCTTCCAAATTAAAATATCGATGTCAAATTGTGAGCCACCATGTCACAGAACCTCCTAATTATGATGGCCCACATGTATCCGTCATTGTCATAATGACCTCTGACAGCCGTACTTATGTTCCTCATAACTTAAAAGGCCTGCTTTCCTCCGAACAGGATCCAATCACAGGAGTATTGCAATATTACAATAGTTTATTCAAAATACCATCAGAGTAAAGTAGCGGAAGTCTTACAATAACTTAAGTTTAACAACCAGTTTCCAAACCTCAAACCTTATATAGCATTATTACAAACCAGTAGTAGGGAAGTATCAGTAGTAACTTTATTACATCACACAAGCGAGATGCCTTGCCCAGAGGCCACACAGTCTACTCTTCGTCACTTTCTTCAGCCACCAGTCATGCAACAAGGCTCAAAGCAAACTTGTTCATGAACCGTACCTGCAACAAAGGGTTCAACAAACCCTGAGTACGAGAGTACTCAACAAGACTTACCCGACTAAGAAACAGACTCCAAGGGTATGCTAGCTTTAGGGAATCAAGGTACGGGTATTCAAGAATCAAATTTTCTTTTGCAAAAAAGCTTACTATAGTAAGTCCTTACCTTCAATATTTTACTTTTACCATTGATAGTTCATTTACCAATTCTAAGTGATCCTAATCTAGATCAAAGTAATTATCATCAAGACCTTTCTCATTCTTTCTTTCAATTCCAGTTCTTAACTATGATGTTGGTGCAAGGCTAAGACTCCTTTCTCGTGGAGCAATGACGATTCGAACCGCTTCATTTACCCAGCTGGGGATTCCTAACCACACGACATATGTAGAACCGAATCTTGCATATATCAACTCTTACCCGAGTTACCCAAAACCAGAACGTATCCATCGCTACCCGAGAGCACAGTACTCCTCGAACCTGGCTCAATTCTAGCCCCGAGTGTACACGCTACTCTTGCCATCTCCCCACTCCCAGTGCGAGGTTAGACGTTCTCGTAATGGATTAGCCGAAGTAAGGCTTACCCGACATGGGCACATGACCAGTACTAATAAAAACTCCATGATGCAAGGGCCAACAACG
The DNA here is from genome assembly GCA_038087645.1 of Saccharum hybrid cultivar R570. Classification (NCBI taxonomy): domain Eukaryota; kingdom Viridiplantae; phylum Streptophyta; class Magnoliopsida; order Poales; family Poaceae; genus Saccharum; species Saccharum hybrid cultivar. The sequence goes on along the minus strand of JAQSUU010000743.1, from coordinate 5,856,013 downwards.
TACGGTCCTTAACTGATAAGGCGAAAATAATACATTGAGACTCCTCTTCCAATGCAAGTTAGCAGTGCCCAAACCACCCGCCCGATCTTATAAGTTCATTCTCATATTTCAATATTCATTAAGTATGCCGTCATGGCCAAGTAAACATCCATTTAAAAAGCTTAACTCATAAGCATAGCGAAGCATACTACGCATTTTTAGTAAAACAGTTATCAAGTGTGATATCGCAATAATCAAGGATGATAATGCATCAATTGGGTTATCACTCAACTCCTAATTATTTAATGTAGTAAACCATAGTAATAATAATAAAGATTTGTAAATATCAAGGTAGGGTTTAAATGCACCGGGGCTTGCCTTGCTCTGACGCGACGACTGACTCAGACTCGAGGACTCCAACTTTCGGTCCAGAACCCACCGACGATAGCTCTTCTCCGGAGGCTTGCTCGGCAACGTCAACTTCTTCGAAAGCAGAAACTACTTGAGTATATAATATTCTTCAACATGATGCTCGATGATAAACATGATGCTTGATGATGATATGCCATGATTTACGACTTGAGTACAACTTTCCTTCGCGGTACGGTCGCAAAACAGTAAACCTACTAACTAATAGCGATAATTCCAGCGATACCAGCTTTTATTACCAATTAAGTTACTAACGATCTCAAACATGAAACTAAGGAGCCAAAGATCACCAATGATTAGTGACCTAAGGACATCACTCAATCAAAAGGGCACACAACACTTAAAATTATCAATTTAACATTTATTTACTATTTAATTAATTAGGGCATAATTAATAGTTGATCATACTTTATCTAAACAAGCTTAAACTTTTTCTATGGATTGAACATGATCTAAAATAGTGTCACAATAAAATTCATGATTTTTGGATTAATAATTTAATTATTAAAATTCATGGAAGTTGTATTTAATCTTTACTGGAACTAATTAAATATCCAGCATAAAGTAATCCAATTTAGCATTTAACATTTTTCCTAGGTAGTTTATACCTTGAAAAGCTTACACAAAAATTTTCATGATTTTTGGAGCCCTACACAATTTTTAATGAAATAATTAAACATCAGTACTACTCACAATTTTGAAAAAGAAAAACAAAAAACCAAGCCGGGCCAACTCCTCCCTTCCTTCTAGCTCGGCCCAGTCGAGTGGCCCGCTCGCGCCCGCGCCCGCGCGGCCCAGCTTCGCGCACGTGGCCCAGCACCGCGGCTTGCTCGCGCGCGCTCTCTCTCTCCTTCTCTCGCTGACAACCAGACCCCGCATGTCATCTTCTTCCTTCGCCTCCCTCGCTCTCTCCCGCGCGCTCACCCATGCCCACGCGGTGGCCGGCCGGTGACCAAGGCATCGGTCGACTAATTGACCCAACCAAAACCATCTGCACCTTCCCACAAATCCATTACACTATCGTACAGCTCGGCTCGAGGTCTGGTGACCCACTACCGACGATGATGGCGGCACGGCAACCACGGTGCCCGGCGTCCCGGCAACACAAGGGTGTAAAGATCAAATTGAATGGTCAGGGAGCACCAGGGGCGTACCACGATCACAAAGCTGTGATCGGTTGAAGCGGAAAGGCACGGGAGGCAGCTAGCCACGGTGGCGGAGCTCACCCGGGACGACGGTGACCCGAGGTGGAAGATGACAGCTCCCCGGCGATCCTGAGCGGTAGCGTCTACACTGAGAGGCGCAAATGGTTCGCAAGGTTATGGCAGAGCGATTGGCAAGATGGAGAGGGCTGCGGTGGAGTAGAGAGGGTGAATTTTGCCGGCGAAATGAGGACGGTGGCGGCGGTAATGGCGAAACCAAACGGCGACAGTGGCGGTGGGGGCTTTTTATAGAGCTGTGAAGCTAGAGAAGCGGCTGGAGAGCGTGAGGCGATCCCTGTGGTCGCGGTGGCAGGCTGGAAGGCCGTGGAAGCAGCCATCGCGACGTCGGCGGCTCGCCGGCGCCCATGCCGCGCGCTGCCGGACGCGGATTCGCCGAGCACTGTAGCTCCCCCCAAACTGTTTCAATTCAAACTGTATTTTTAAAATTACTCTAAAATTCATGTAACAACTTGAAAAATTCCCAAGATATGAAATCTTCAGAATTTCAAGCTCTACAAGTTTTGTATTGAACACTTTTTCAAATTCGAACTGGATTTTGAAATTTGAGTTTAAATTCAAAAGGGGACACTTTTTGGAAATTTGGTAATTTAGAAATTACTTTGGATTTTAAATTGAAACTTCAAAATCTCCAAACACCAAAGTTGTACATCTAGCCAATACCTACAACTTTTCTATTCAAAACATTTTGAAATTCTGCACCAATTTTGAAATTTGAGTTTGGGGACAAAAAGGGGTCAAATCTGAAATTTGTTTATTTTCAAAATTGTTCCACATTTTACTCTAAAACTTTGAAAACTCAAAACACCAAAGTTGTAGCCCTTGAAAATTTCTACAAACTTGGTTATAAACTTTTTTCCCAAATTTTGCTTAGATTTTGAATTATTTCAAAAGGGGTAAAACAGGGTTTTGAAATTTAGGGTTTTCGGGGAAATTTTCAGTTGAAATTTGTTGCTACCTTAATTAGTGATTACTTAGTGATCAAACCATCATCCAAGGGCATCATTTGGACCAGCATGACATGGTTGACCAAATGCCACTCTTGGTTGACCAATTTAGCTTTTGAAATTCTTTTAACATTTCCCCAAATTTGAATTTAAATTCGAATCAGAAAACTCGTGACAAGTTTTTGGATTCCAACTCAAACTCAAACTTGGAGCTTCATTTTATGGGTTGCACTTGAGCTCATACCCTACACTTGACACTAGTGTGCTACACAGTCACACACCTCAAATTACGCAGGACATGAACTAAGTATTTGCGGTGCTATTCGAAACTAGGGTTTTTGGTTCGGATCACACCACGGAGAAGCACATCCAATCTAGATAAGTAAACTTGTTTTAGTTAATGCATAACAAGGTTGACCTAATCATTGATGCTTTGCAATGCATTATGATGACATGGCAGATTAATTAGCAACTATAACACCCGGGGTGTTACACACCATAACCGGAGACAGGAGAGATGCTGCCACCGATTGCAAACTGATTGTTTGTCTGGATGAATCCTGGGCAGTTTAGGTTGTAACATCTTGTTCTTTGATATCCATCACGCTACAATATTCCATAACTATAGAAAATTAGTATCTCTTTATGCCATTCCTTAGATTAATAAAAAGGGCCTATACTAATGACACAAAACAGTAATACTGTGTTTTTCTTACAGTCCTGTAGATGAAGATTCTAGTATTGCTATCCCTATACAGCGACGGATAAACCTGCAAATCATAGAGAGCACATGGCCATTAGCCACAATGAAAGAGAGCAAGTATGTAGGATTCTTAGGGATCCCATATTATAATGTGACCTTAGGTATCTATAAGCTTGGCAACCTAAGCTTGTTGTATTTCTGGCTCTAGAAACTCTTTTCGGATTTTTTTAAGAATAAGGATTCTAGATTCTAAACTGCACTTTTCTATTAGTTAATACAATGGTATAAACATACATTTGAGCCTCCACAGCGGTATTGGTGGTGTCAAATTTCCTTGATAATAAAACGACGTGTGTAGTCATAATTTGTTTTCTAAAAAGTGGTGCTTGTAATTATTAACCTATCAATGCAAATATGTAACATTTCAATCCAAGTGTATCATGATTTTAATCAAAATAACAAACTTTATAAATATTTGCCATTAACTATTATGTTTTATTTTTTTAATATTGCAAAGTTCGGTAATTTCGAGAAAGATTATCGGTTACTTTATATTATTTTCAACACGATAGAGATGTTAATTTACCTACAGATTTAGAGGGTTGGTTTACATTATTTTTCATAATGGCATAAATGGGTAATTTGGACACAATTTTAATGGATTACAATAGATGATTCTTTCATAATGATATATGTGAGCACTTTAGAAGCAAATTAGATCCAATTGCCATTGTTTCCAATAATAACTGTTGGATGTTTTGTTTCTTTCAGTACTTCTAGGATTTATCTCTTTTTGTAGCACATTTGTATAGCAACAGGAGCTCCTAATATTCATGAAAGAATCATACTCACATAATCAGGAAAGAAAAAGGTTTGCATGAATGAAAACCTACTCTTGATACTACTCAAGCTCTAGCTCTAGCTCTTTCAGAAGCACATAACCATGGAGGTTGAAAGTCAGCTTTTGATAGAACCTTTAATGAAGATGGGTTTAATAATGTTTCCCCTTAAGGTCTTAGTCTTACCTGCCATCCTACTTCGATGGTATTGAGGTCGTTGTTGCTATAGGACCCCCCACTAATCCAGAGCTGGGCCAAACTGAAGTCCTTGGTGTTGGAAATTGTTGGTTGCCACAAATTGAAGCTGGTTTTGGTTCCATAGTACTTATCCTCCGGTGCTGCAGCTACGGCATACTTCTCAATGAGAGAGGAAGAGTCAAATCAGAAATTTCATAAACACTAATAACAATAAATTGTGAATACTAGTACTGATGTGAAGGTGATTCTTGAGTGACATTTTGTACCTTGTGGCCACTCGTCACACCGGGCTTGACAGGGTCATCGACAGAAATGTGTTTTGGGATGCTCCCGGGCATCTTCTTGCCATATCTCCCAATGGAACTGGCCCTCAGCACATCCTCCTCCTTGATCCTTCGAATTGGTATGGTGTTCTCAGGGCACTTGCCATTCTGATGCCATGTTTGGCTGATTGGACGGGCTGAAACTTTGGAGTCCTCATGCAAGCCTTTAGAGTGGTAAGAAGGCCGCATCTGAAAGGTGATGAAGGAGCATATATATATATATATATATATATATATATATATATATATATATATATATATATATATATATATATATATATATATATATATATATATATATATATATATATATATATATATATATATATATATATATATATATATATATATATATATATACACACGAGTAAATATTTTAGTACTTTACAATAGAAGTAAAAATCTCCTAAAATTTTATTTTAATTCAATATATATGTCTTTACCTCTATACCCATATCTATATCTATACCTAATAATACAGAGGCAAAATTTCAGGCTCTTTTTTTTATCCATCCATTTGTTTGATCTGTCTCCCTCTAACTACCGGATAGTAGATTATATATATAAGCTCACGTCGGAGTTGGTCGACACAGAGTCCAATTCCAACCCATAGCTAGACTCATGAGTCATAGTCATACGAGTTAGATTCTAATATTAAAATATTAAAGAGAGTCTAAAACTAAAAGCCTCTAGGGGTTTCGTGTGCGCGCTCCTGCTCACGGAGTCCACATTTCGGCCCGCCCCGTCGTCCCGCTGCGGAGTCCGTGTTACGTGCGCCCCCACTGCAGAGTCTTCGCATGCGAAACAGGGATCCAATCAAGATTGTTTGGCTGAAACCGAACCGAGTCCATGTCGTGGTGGCTAAGTTGCATGCCAACATGCATGCATAGCCAAATTCGTGTACGTGACAAAATCACTTGCCATCTCCGTGACGAGCACCCTGCAGGTGAGATCTCCTTTATTCATGCCTGCCTTTCCTGCTTGGCATTTGCTACATTTGTGACAATTTTAGCATGGGGCAACATATGTTAGATTGCACCTCAGATACAATACAAGAGATTTAAATAACACGTTATATTTGAGTGTGTACAAGACGTGGGAGTCCAGTTTAGATTTAGGTTTTGTTTGTATGTGTAGGTAAACATGCAACCAGATTTTTTTTTGTTTTGCGTGAGTTCCCATTATCCGTGGCTGGTTAGGATCCTGGACGATGGAAAGCTTTGTTTATTAGAAAAGGATTTAAAAGTTCACACTTCAAAAGCTCCGTGGATATGATCCCCAATACAAAAGGAAACCAAGGAGGGTGCAACAGGCTCATTAGAAAGGAAAAACAAATCAGATTAGGACACGGAAAAAAGAGAAAATAGGAAAGAATCTAAATAGGAAAAGATAAAAATAAAGACTAGAGATAATCATTATCCGTTATTTTTATTTATCCTTCCATTATACCAATGGAGATAGTACAATTTGTATAGTTAAAGCTAAAGCATACAAAGTCTGCGCACGACGTGGTCCTGTTGCTGTGCCGAGGGACCACGTTCATCGGCAGCAGTGTTTCGTCCAAGAGCCGAGAAGCAAGGTGGATGAAGCATGTCATGGACTTCGGCTGGCCACGCTCATCGGCTACAACCTTTGTTGCATCATGTAGAGCCGGCCACACACTTGTTGGCATGAGATAGCAACACTATATGACATGAGACCTGGTGACATCGAGACAACTATGGATGCCATCAGCAACCTACACCAACGATGTCGCCCCACCAAGAAGGCGAGCTCCGACACAATCGACAATGGTTACATGCCTACACCAACAACTTCACTGCATCGGGCGACTCTGGGACAACCACGGACATCATCGACGATGGCTTGGACTACGCCAACGATGCCGCGGCATCACGGAGGCAAGCCCGGATGCCATCCATAACGACTCCACATTTACACCGACAACATTGTCCCACCGAAAAGATGAGTCCGGATGTCATCGTGCACGGTTTCACATCTACACCAATGACACACACCCGATGCACGTCGTGTGGTCATGATAAGATAAATTAGAGTTTTCAAAGTTTATAAAAAGGGTAAAACATAAATAAACATATAAAATTTCGCCCTTATTTGCTATTGACGTTTGATAGCTTTTTTTTTCTCCCGTTGCAACGCACGGGTAATAAAGAGGCAAAATTTCAGCCTCTTTTTTTCATCCAGCCCATTTAATTAGGCCAACTGTCCTGCCACCAGCTTCTTTTTGGCCCAACCTGTGACCCATTCACTCGCATACTCAGGACTCTTCTCCGATTAAAGAAAAACCGTCTGGCCAACCATGCTCCAGTCCGCGTGCAGGTTCTGCGACGGACTCTTCGTGGCCGGCAATAGAAGAAGACTTCGCCGAGCACCGTCTTTCGTGTGCTGGTCCTCTCACTCGATCAGCATGCTAGATCGACAGGGCCAGCTTTTGGGGTCCTCTCACTCGATCAGTATGCTAGAGTCGCCCGGTCACCCGGTCGCTTAGCACCCCACGTCCGCATACGGAAGCAGACTTCGCCGAGCACCCTCTTTCGCGTGCTGGTCGCCAGTGCGGGCTCCCTTCTCCCCGTGGATTGGCGCTTCTAGCTAGCCTGGTTAGCAGTCTTGGACGAAACGGATGGTTGAAGAGGTGTCTGGCGAGAACAGAAAGATAACGCCCTGTTGAGTGGGCCCCCACAAACTTGGAAAAGAAAGGGTATAATAGTATAATACTCTAGGAAATCAGGAATACGAGTACATGATAGTTGATACACCGATCTTCTCCATACCGCCGTTATAGTGAGTAAAAGTAAAACCCCTGTTGAATACTTTAGCCTTACGTCTGTATTAGAAAATGATTATTATTATTATTATTTTAATATAAGTTACAATTGGTCGTTATGCTTTGTTGATTATCTTGAGAGCCCTACCATTGTAATGAACCAAAACTTACTTTCTCTTAATAAAAAAACGCACAAGTCTTTTGCGTGATCAAGAAAAAAGGTTAGAATTGGTCTTTATTAACAATATTGCATATGTAGGGCGTCACAATGAAGTGATAACATGCAACCTGTCAGCAATCATGGTACACATTTATTTTCTTGAAATGTAAAATATTTTTCATCTGTTACAACGCACGGATATATTTGATATAAATGCTAAAAACAAATAATAACACAATATTATTGATGTACTTTTGATTAGATCAAAACTTATCTTATTATAACCTAGTTTACATGGTGATCCAATTAATCAAAGATAAACTAAAATTTTAAACAGTTTGTTGTACTCCAGTCTAATGTGAAAATCGAGACTATCGTAGTTAGACATGGCAGTTTTTGAGACGTCAGACGACTAACTCTTTAGTGATTTCAATTAGATATTAGAATTGCAAATTTTTATAGATCAACAAAAGAAATCACAGAACTTAATATTTAATTTTACTAACGTATACAATATATTTATAAGAAAACTGTAAGACATAAATAGACATATGTATCGTTTCAATCGTTATTTTTCATGAATGTTTGACAGTTTTTTTTCCTGTTGCAACAAACTGTATGTAATATCTCATGAGAATTTTCCATTAAAGTTTGATAGTTGATATATATTTATAAGTAAATGGTAAGACATAAATAGATATATGTATCGTTTCACTCGTTATTTCTCGTGAATGTTTGATAGTTTAAATTTTTTCCATTGCAATGAACGGTATGTAATATCTCATCATAATTTTCCATTAAAGTTCGATAGTTTTCTTCTCCCGTTGCAACGTACGGGCATATTTGCTAGTTATTAATAAAGAGGCAAAATTTCAGGCTCTTTTTTTCGTCCAGCCGTTTGTTTTGTCCGTCTTCCCTAACTAACTTCGTGAATATGGATTCTATTTATATCCTGGAACTCCCATGTTTATATGACACATATTGGACAGTCTAAAGTAATATAGATAGTTATAGGAATCCTAATCCAAATAAATAACTCCAATTCTAAGCATGTTGTATAGAAATTCTAACTCAAATAGGAAAAAATACCGAATTTTTTAGAATTTGGCCCTTTTTTGAAAAAAAAAATTCACGTTTAGACCCCTGGACGAAGTAAACTCAACTTTGACCCTGGAGGTCGACGCCATGATTTATGGTGTCGAGGTTACACGTCTCGACGCCGTGACTCACGGCGTCTAGCTTCATCGCCCTATTTGACGTGGCGAATGATCTGGCAGACAGCTCGACGCCGTAGATCACGGCGTCGAGCTCGACGCCGCACATCATGACGTCGACATGCAAAGCTTCGTTAACTTAGCTGCCTCCTACCTGCACCTCCGTGCGGCATCCATGCATGCACGTAAGCATATTCATGACGTGCAAATAAAGAAGCTAACAGGCACAGGCATATACGCGCGTCCATGCATCACTACTGGAGCTGGCGGCTTTGCCGAGGGCTCCAGGCTCTCGGCAAAGCCTCTCAGACCCTCGGCAAAGGCTTTGCCGAGAGCAGCTCTCGGCAAAGCTGCCTCGGCAAAACCCCGATCGGCAAAGCCTTCTTTGTCGAGAGCCGTTTATCGGGCTCTCGGCAAAGAAAAGGCGCCGTTAACGGGCCTGCCTTCTTTGCCGAGAGCCCATTTGGCTGGCTCTCGGCAAAGAGTTTTCTTTTTTTTGAAAAAACTCTTTGCCGAGAGCCAGTCTGGCCAGGCTCTCGGCAAACATTTTTCTTTTTTTAAAAAAAATCTCTGCCGAGAGTCTTGCTGTCCTGGCTCTCGGCAAATAGTTTTCTTTTTTTTTGGAAAAACTCTTTGCCGAGAGCCAGTCTGGCCAGGCTCTCGGCAAACATTTTCCTTTTTTTAAAAAAATCTCTGCCGAGAGTCTTGCTGTCCTAGCTCTCGGCAAAATATTTTCTTTTTTTAAAAAAACTCTTTGCCGAGGGCCAGTCTGGCCAGGCTCTCGGCAAAGCCTGTCCTTTGCCGAGTGCAATGGTCATTGCGCTCGGCAAAGCTGGGAAATGGGTATTTTTGCAGTCTTGTTTCCCAGCTTTGTCAAGTGCAATGACCATTGCACTCGGTAAAGGCAGCCTTTGCCGAGAGCAACCCTCGGCAAAGTGAGAAATTTTGGTTTTTTCTTTTGATTTTCCACTTCATTACGCATACAAATCGCATTCATCACATATAAATCACATTCATCACGTATAAACACATATATCACATGTACATATCACATTCATCACATATATGTCACGTTCACATACACCACGCATATAGCATATTCATCACAATATTTGAACTAAACGAAAGTTAACCATTACAAGTTATCATCGAAACATAATAAGTTTTCATTCTAAAGTTCACAATCTACTAGAGACGACACTTTAAACACACTCGTGGCCAACCTTGCCCTGGCCACCCCGGAGAAGCAGTCTCGCCTTGACCCCCGGGCGTGTTCCATCCAGGCACTTGCGGGTTGTTCGAACCCGCCGACGGAGGCTGCAAAAATTAGATGTCTATGTCAGACAAGCAAATGCAGAAACAAAACACTGAGGAATCGATACTCATAGGAGTAGCATCTGCGTTCTGAGACGGCGGTGGAGGAGCCATGAGCGCCGCGGGCACCTGCATGCCCTGGGAGGCCATGAACGTGATGAGATCTTGCATCTGCTTAGCTTGGGCCTCTAACCAGGCCTCCATCTGGGACCGCATCTGGGCCTCGGCAAGCTTGCGCTCCTCCCTTTCTCTTTCCAGGCGGGCCTGCGATAATACAAAGGGAATGTTAGAACAATGCAAACATTTAAACATCAATGTACGACGAGTAAAACAAAAATAACCTCGAGCTCGGCGACCCGCGACTGCGAAGGCGACGGGCGTGGGCGTATGGGGACGCTCTCGCTCGTGGTCTGTGCTCGGAGCTGGGACAGAGTGGGAGTGGAGGACGAGTCGATGACGCTGTCGCCAAGCCAATACCACTCGTGCTTCTTCCCTCCTCCGACCCTCATCACGAGGCTTCCATCTAGGTCCTCGCTGGCTGGATCAAAGTCGGCCCCATGGACCGCCCTTGCCGCCTCTGTGTAGTCAGTGAGGCGGGTGTGGACGCTGGAGTTGGAGTATGCCTCAGGGGGGTCATCGGGGTTGTAGGAGGTCTCCAGTGCGGTGGCCTTGCCCTTGTGGGACATGGCGTATGCCATGAACGTGCTGCAAGGCTGGCCACCGTGTGACTCCGTCTGCGAGGAAGACAACAAGATGATTAGTAATTAGGCAACATTTGAGTGTTACAATACATAAAGTGTTTCACGTACCCAAGCTTGTGCGTACTCGGCTAGGTTGCGGTTGCCCTGGTGGTGTGGTACACCTGGCATCTGCAGACGCGCCTCCCGTGCCTCGGCGTGCTGGGTGGTCCACTCTTCAGAGAGCCACCGGTCCACAATCATCTCCCAGCACTCGGGAAACGACTGGCACCATTGGGGGACCATCTGCACATCATCAAGTATTTCACATATAAGTGTCAGATGAAATGAGCATAGCTTAATCTCAAAAGGAATCACTTACCTGAATGTACTGTGCCCGGCTCAGCGTCATGCCTCTCGCCTCGACCTTCGAGACCCTCCGTCCTTCGACCGTGGCGTTGTAGTTGACGATGGCCTGAAGTCTCGCCTCGTAGAGGATGTCGATGACGAGCTTCCTGCAGGACCTTGTACTCACCACCTCCGCCTGTGCCTCCTTCCCCTGCTCAAACCTATAGAAGTCCTGCATACAGATGCAATACAAACTCCAAGTAATTCAAGAAAAGTATGATGAATGCGATGTTGTGTGACGAAGACTTACCCACAGCTCCGCTCTGACCCTCGCCGCCTTATTTGGGTAGTCCGGGTCTGGGGCGACGGTGTAGTGGTCAAATGTGTAGGCTGGCTCTATCTTCCCGGCATACTGTACTATGCCGGGGTAGTGCTCGCGGCACAGGAGACCTAGGCTGCCATTGGGTTTGCGGCTGCGACCCTCCACAAACTCCCAATGCCTGCACAAGTGATACAGAAAGATTATTAGTTTCTATTTCAATTTTAAACATATCATATGAACGAGTAGTTAAAACATGTACCTTTGTCCAACGGGGCGGATCACTAGGCGTTGGTGAAGTGGTATCGGTCGGGCCGGGAGGCTGGCGGGACCTCGCAAGTAGGGTGTGGATGCCCCTGAGGCAGCCGAACCCTCGTCTGCCTCGGCCGATGGCTCATCCTCCTGCTCGGGGTCCTCCTGGCCCTCGTCCGCCTGAGCCTCTGTAACATCCAAAAATTTCAAATTTTAGAATTAATGGGTTTTAAATAATTTAGATAATATTTAATGGGGAATTAGGATTTAAAAAGAATATTTGGTGATGCATTCATGCTGTTGCATTTATTTTATTTTGTGATGTGAATTTATTTTATTTTGAATTGGCTTAGAAAATTTTATTTGGAATAGTTTGAAGACAAGCAAATAAAGAAAAGAAAGGAGAAAAAAAGAAGAAAATCATTTACCTTCTCCCTGGCGGCCCGAAGGCCCGTTGGAGCGGCCTGTTTCCCCCGCGCTTGCGTAGGTGGGCCGCTGCCCTTTCCTTCCGCGCCTTCGCCGCATGGGCCGGCCCAAGAAAACCAGCCGTGCCTTCCCTCCCTTCTCATTTCGCTGACGGGTAGGGGCCGCTTGTCAGTCGTCTTCTTCCCCTCGCGTCGTAACCAAGCCGAACTCGTGGGCGACCACCACCGATTGTTGCCGATATAACCGGGATTTCCTACCCGAATACGACGATTTGGAGCTACAAATAAGAAGCCATGACCCTCCTCTTTCCGTTTTTCACCTAAATCGCGAGTTCCACCACGTGAAATCGAGTACTAGGGCTTGAGGTTGTTGAAGGCCGGCGGTAGATCGGTTAGGGAGCCTTCGGGTGGATTTGAGGTCAAATTCTTCGCGTTGGTGAGTCCGCACTCGTCTCCTCTATCTTCTTGTGCTTTCCTTTTGGTTGGAGAGGCTTTGAAGTGAGTTTTTGAAGCTCACCGTCGGTCGACAATGGTGCCGCCGTCCCTCCCCTTGCCGCGCTCTCTCTTCGAGACATCGTAGAGGGCATAAATCGTGTAGAGGAGCTAGGGTTGATCTTCTCGACCGATTGGAGTTGTTTGCGGGTCGTTTGGTGGTCCGGAACGGGGGAACCGAGATTTACCGGTGAGCTCATGGCGTCGGCCATGGCGGCCACCGGCCGGCGATGGAGATGGTGACCGTGCTCCCTCTCTGTTTCTTCTAGATTCAATAGCAGCCGTCCGTTCTCAGATGGACGCATGAGATTAGAACTTACCCCTTCGCGGGGTAAAATTCATAAAGAGTCCCTGGGTTTTTGGATTATAGAACCCGCCATCCTAAACGTATTTTCTGAAACGTGTCTTCGTGTTTTGAAAGCGTATTTCGTCGCGGTAAATCAAAAATACGTTTTCAGATATTTACAGTTTTGCCACTAGAATTGTTTTGGTCATAAAATCTTTATTTTAACTCTGATTTGACCCGTTCAAATTGCGTTAGGTTCGTATTTGTGAGCTCTACATGTTGGTAGTATTGTACAGTAGGTTTGTGACAATTTATTTTCGAATTTATATTAAATTAATTATTTATCTATAGGAAATCTTAGAAAATTCATAACTTATACGTTTTAACTCCGAATTTGGTGATCTTTGCGTCTGTGTGATCGTAGTAATGTGTAGAAGAGTTTTATAAACTTTTATTACTGTTTTGTTATTGTTGGTGTACTGTTCTAATTGTATCTCTTTGTTTGCTTCGTGTTTGTTTGATTGGATGCATGTGTGTTGTTGATTGATGATCGAGTATAGAAGGTGAGCAGTATCTGGACGATTCAGAGTATTACTTTGAGCCAAGTCAGCAGTATCACTTGGAAAGCTTTGATCAAGACAAGTATAACACAGGACTATCCTTGTTACCTATACATTGAATTGTCATACATATGCATGTGCTTACCTTGACAACCTTAGAGATTATAACTTAGTGATTGTTATCTTGATTCCTTGTCAACCTTGGGAGTGCATATGGGTAGCTACTGCTAGTGCTTAAACTAAGAACAATGATCTTGTAATTTGATTAATGGATTAAGCAATCAACTATTAAGATGATTTTATTACTGTTAAAAGGGGGCTAGAGCATGTGTATTATTTTGATGCTCTAGTTTCTCTCCATAAGGACTTATCTGTAAGTGATAACCGGATATACAGTACAGCTGTGAGGGCTATATGGCTCTGGCTTTAGTTGTTCAAGAGATCTTTTCTAGCTTGTTAGTGGTTACCTTAAATGGCGTAAGAATGGCTTGCCACGTTGGGTGTAGTGCGAGCCCCTGGCCTAGTGTGTATAGGCTGCGGTTGTTGTGCCACAGGGAAGGGGGGTTCTACATCTGCCTGCCGAGTGAATCTAATGGCCCTAACTTGTTAGACGAACTTTTGAGTGGCTTTATATGGTTCTCGGGTGTTTGGGCTTGATCTCCCCACTCATTTGGAAATTATGACTCACAGTGAAAGTGTACACCTCTGCGCAGAGTTAAAAACAGGTATACTAGCCGTGCTCACGGATACGAGCGGCCTTGGGGATTCTTATGGAATAGTTGATCATAACTGTTATATCATGCTTAATTATTGTTGATTATTATTTGCTCATGTTAATGCTATTCATTATCCTTATTACAATTGATCATTGGTTCTTTAATGGGAAGCGGTTTATCTTGATGCTACTCAGTTGCTAATATATGATTAAAAGCTAAACGCAGTTAAACAATGTCTAGCCTTTTTGAGCCTCATGAACCCTATGTTATATTTGTTGAGTTCGACATGGACTCACCCTTGCTATTTCCACCATAACAGATGAAGATATAGAGGAAGATTATCGGAATGAGTACTAGTCTTGGTGTCAACCAGTCAACCGTGTCCCTGTGTGGAGTTTCCGCTGAAGAATTACTATTAGTTATTATTACCTATCGTTCAAGACTAAGTCTTAAATATTTATTCGTTATGTAATAAGCACTGTGATGATACTTTGTAATTTGTCAACTTATGTGTGCGACTGTTTCCTGGGGCGCACATGAGTCTTTTATGCATACTATTTTTGTCCTTAAAAATGGGTGTGACAGATTGGTATCAGAGCCGTGTTGACTGTAGGACGCGAGCCTAGTTAGAATGGTCGTTAATAGCATCCATACTTCACTTAATTCATGCTTCCTCTTTTCACCTTGTTAATTACTAAAGTTTTATGCTTCCTCTACTTTATTCTATTGCGAAAATACATTGATTCTATCTAATCTATGTCTAAATCTTATAGATGCCTCCTTATCCCCGTCTGTCAGCTGCACAGTACGTTGCCCGTTTTAAACCTCAGGAGCCGTATGAAGATGGTGATAAAGAGCTATCTGATGCTGAATCAAGAGTTGGTGATACACCAATGGAGAATGTAGTTATGAGGTGGACTACGAAGCTTCATATCATGGTTCCTAAAGCTGATGCTTTCTTCCATGACATGTTGACAAGAACCTTGGACAACTACTACTACGACTGGGAAGCTACGTTGGAGTATCGCAGTGCAGAGTATAGTCATCCATGGATGGATTCCTATTGGAAAACGGAGTTATGGGTTAAGAAAAGGGATCCTACCACTAAGGAGTCTAAGGTGGAGTCAAAGTTCATTACCAGAGTGAGCCGGGCAACCGTGGAGACAAGCATGGAGGATGTTGCTTTCAATGCATTTGTTTACTACCATGGTCTACGCTCGGACAAGACGTTAAAGGGTGCACTCCAGCATTTTCCTTGTTTCTTACATGACAAGGGTATTTGGACCGTGCCGCTTTCAGATGATTCCTCCTTGACTTTACAAGCTACGGTGGGATTAGCTCGTGAATTGGCTCTCCATGAGGTGGATTTGAAGGATGAGTTGCTGAAGGAAAAAAGAACTTAAGGAGCAAGCTTATAAGGAGATTGACCAATTAAGGGCGGAGTTAGGTCATCCCAAGATTTATGAGAAGCTTAATTAGGCAATAGGAAAAATCCATATGTAATAGGAACGATAGTAGTTGCGAGTTAATTTTAAGTTTGGTTTGTTTTAAGAGTCAGTTTGTGGTGTGAACAATTGTGTGATTGATGGATTGTTATTATGATAATGTGTGATTTGGATCTTTGTAATGTGTGCTGGAGTTTTGTAGACATGTCTACAAGTTCCATGGTTAAGAATATTAAGTTTGATCAAAATATATTAGTTGGTTGTGAGGTTAACTTAGTTCTGTCCTTTGCTGATTTTTGGATCAGTCTGGGATGTTTTAGAAATAACTTAAAATCCGTTCATGAGAAATTTAAGAAATTTACTGGGAATAATCAGACTTCTATATCTTTCCAACCCCACAAGAATTATTTTAATATCTATTAAGAGATAAGAGATATACCTGTTCCAAGTTGGAGTTACTGCACAGTCTGGAATTCTGAAACAGTTTCGGTTAAGATCAGTTTTTGGCCAATTTATTGACAGAATCAGAAAAAGTGTTGTGAATAAAAGTTGTAGAAAATTTTGTGAGCTTTCCAACCATGTAAAGATCATCTGAATTGGACGTCTGTAGCTCGAGATATGACAGTTTTACTGAGTTGCTGAAATTGGAGTTCGCCCAGAAAAATCAGATTTTGCTTATCTATTGAATACATCATCTCGGATCGTACTGAATTTCAATTTCTGTATTTTTGGAAACAGATGTCAGGCAGAGGACGTGGCAGAGGTCGTGGAGGTGTTAACCCACCCATTACTATGGAGGAACTCATGCAAACTCAGAACCAGATGATGCAGATGTTTATGCAGCACATGCAGAACAATCCCCCTGTAGGAGGACCACTGCCTGTGCAAGTGAGGGATAAGCGTGGGAAATTTTTGAAGGGACGCCCTCCAGTGTTTTCTCATGCTGCTGATCCTTTAGAGGCAGATGATTGGGTGAGGGCAGTGGAGAAACAGCTGAATATAGCCCAATGCAATGATATGGAGAAGGTGTTATATGCATCTGGTCAGTTACAGGGGACAGCTCAGACTTGGTGGGAGTCGTATCAAGCTGCACGCCCTGACAATGCTCCTCCTATCACTTGGAATGAGTTTGTTAGAGATTTTCGAGCTCGTCATATTCCTGAAGGTATAATTGAGCTGAAGCAGGAAGAATTCAGAAACCTTAGGATGGGACAGATGAGCGTTAGTGAATATCATGACAGGTTCACCCAGTTGGCTCGCTATGCTCCTAATGAAGTGAGGGAAGATGTAGACAGGCAGCGTCTTTTCTTGAAGGGAATTTATTATGATCTTCGCTTGCAGTTGAAGGGGAACAACTATGCTAGTTTTGAAGAGCTGGTAAATAAAGCTATTGTGCTTGATAATGAGCGCAGAGAGATGGACAGGAAGAGGAAGATGAAGGTACAAAGCTCAGGAAGCAACAACCGTCAGCGCACTAATTCTCAGCATGGTTTCCATCAGAAGTTTCAGGGACCGGTTAGCCAGTGGAATCGTAATCCGAATCAGAGGTGGTCCCAGAATTGGCAAAGTAATCAGTCACAACAGCGTTCATCATATCCACAGCGTCAACAGTATCAGCAGACTGGGCAACAGACTCCTCGCACTGGAAATTCCAATGTTACCCCCATGAAGAATAGTGCTCCCAGCACGCCTACTAGATGCTTTGTCTGTGATAAAGAGGGGCATATGTCTTACCATTGTCCTGAGAAGCAGAACCAGCAGACTCCTCAGAGCCAGAAGAGCAACCAGAGGCAATCTGGTACTGGAAGGGTGAATCACGTGTCTTCTGATACAGCTCATGATGCACCAGAAGTCATGATTGGTACGTTCAATGTACATTCCACTCCTGCAACTGTTCTTTTTGACTCTGGAGCATCTCATACATTCATATCCAACATTTTTGTTAAAATGCATAGTATACCCATGCTAGCTATGAAAGAACCTCTCTTAGTAAATTCACCTGGAGGTACCATGCAAACCAGTAATCGTTGTCTTCCAATTAGTATGGTATTAAGGGGGGTAGAGTTTAAGATAACTCCTATAGTGTTGAGGACATCTGGTATTGATGTGATATTGGGTATGGACTGGATGAAGCAAAATCAGGCAGAGATTCAGTGTCAGTAGAAAGTGGTAGTTGTGACTGCACCTAATGGAGATAAAATCAATGTGGATGTAGCAGTGCAGAAGCAACCAACCGCTGTGGTGAATCAGCTTGAAGATACTATTAAGGAGAATTCAGTGATTGAGGAATTTCCGGATGTCTTCCCTGATGAATTGTCAGGTATGCCACCTGACAGAGACATTGAATTTCTTATTGAATTACTTCCTGGAACTGCACCTATAGCCAAACGACCATATAGGATGGGAGTAGATGAATTAGAAGAACTTAAGAAACAAATTAAAGAATTACAAGATAAAGGTTTTATTTGACCTAGTTCATCACCTTGGGGAGCACCAGTTATTTTTGTTGATAAGAAAGATGGTGGTCAGAGGATGTGTGTTGATTACCGGTCACTAAATGAGGTAACTATCAAGAATAAGTACCCTTTGCCCAGGATTGATGACTTATTTGATCAGTTGAGAGGTGCTTGTGTGTTCTCTAAGATTGATTTACGTTCTGGTTATCATCAGTTGAAGATTCGTGTTTCTGATATTCCAAAGACAGCTTTTACTACAAGGTATGGATTGTATGAGTATACTGTTATGTCATTTGGATTGACCAATGCACCTGCATACTTTATGTACATGATGAATAAGGTGTTCATGGAATATTTGGATAAGTTTGTGGTAGTGTTTATTGATGATATACTGGTATTTTCCAAGACAGAGGTAGAGCATGCTGAACATTTGAGGTTGGTATTGCAGAAACTTAGAGAGCATAAACTGTATGCGAAGCGAAGTAAATGTGAGTTTTGGTTGAAGGAAGTTTCTTTCCTTGGTCATATTGTTTCTAATGGAGGGATATCAGTGGATCCAGGTAAAGTAAAGGATATATTAGATTGGAAACCACCTATTGATGTTAGCGAGATTCGTAGTTTCTTGGGATTAGCTGGATATTACAGACGGTTCATTGAAGGGTTTTCTAAACTTGCTAAACCTATGACATCTCTGTTAGAGAAGAATGCCAAGTTTGTGTGGTCAGATAAATGTCAAGCTAGTTTTGAGGAATTGAAGAAGAGGTTGACTACAGCGCCTGTTTTGGTTTTGCCAGATTTGAGTAAGAAGTTTTCTATTTATTGTGATGCTTCTCGTCAAGGTTTGGGATGTGTTCTTATGCAAGAAGGCAGAGTTGTGGCTTATGCATCTAGGCAGTTGAGAAAGCATGAGTTGAATTATCCTACACATGATTTGGAGTTAGCAGCTGTAGTTCATGCTTTAAAGATTTGGAGACATTATTTGATTGGACATAAGAGTGATATATACACTGATCATAAGAGTTTGAAGTATATTTTCACTCAGTCAGATCTGAATTTGAGGCAACGCAGATGGTTAGAGTTGATTAAGGATTATGATATTGAGATACACTATCATCCTGGTAAGGCTAATGTAGTAGCTGATGCTCTTAGTAGGAAAAGTTATGCCAATGAGATATGGACGTTGTCTATGACTAGTGAGTTATGTGCTGAATTTGAATATTTGAATTTGGGCATTGTTACTAATACAATGGAATTAGTGATAGAGCCTACCTTAGAGCAAGAAATCTACAAGGGTCAGTTGAAGGATGAGAAACTAAAGAAGATAGCGGAAGATATAGTGATTGGTAAGTCACCAGGCTTTCGGATGGATGATAATGGAATTTTGTGGTTTGGAAAGAGGCTGTGTGTACCTAAGGATCAAACTGTTAGACAGGCAATTCTTCGCGAAGCTCATGAGTCAGCTTATTCTATTCATCCTGGTAGTACTAAGATGTATTTGGATCTTAAACAGAAATATTGGTGGGTTGGACTAAAGCGAGATGTGGCTGAGTATGTGGCATTGTGTGACACTTGTCAGAGGGTGAAAGCAGAGCATCAGAGACCTGCTGGATTGTTGCAACCAATGAAGATTCCTGAATGGAAGTGGGAGGAAGTTGGTATGGATTTTATAGTAGGGTTACCGCGTACTCAGAAAGGTTATGACTCTATTTGGGTGATAGTAGATCGGTTATCTAAAGTTGCTCATTTTATACCAGTTAAGACTACTTACCATGGACCAAAATTGGCAGAGTTGTATATGGAGAGGATAGTATGTTTGCATGGAGTACCAAAGAAGATTGTATCTGATCGAGGATCGCAGTTTACGTTGCATTTTTGGAAAGCTGTGCATGAATCATTGGGAACAAAATTGAATTTTAGTACAGCATATCATCCACAGACAGATGGACAGACTGAAAGGACCAACCAGGTATTAGAGGATATGTTGAGAGCTTGTGCATTGCAATATGGAACTAGTTGGGATAAGAGTTTGCCTTATGCAGAATTCTATTACAATAACAGTTATCAACAGAGTCTTAAGATGGCACCGTTTGAAGCTTTGTATGGACGTAAGTGTAGAACTCCATTGTTTTGGGATCAGACAGGTGAATCTCAAGTGTTTGGTACAGATGTTCTTAGAAACGCAGAAGATCAAGTGCGAGTGATTCGTGAGAAATTGAGAGTAGCACAGTCTCGTCAGAAGAGTTATGCTGACAATAGAAGAAGAGATTTAGTTTTTGAGGTAGGTGATTATGTCTATTTGAAGGTGTCACCAATGAGAAGTGTGAAGAGGTTTAACATGAAAGGCAAATTAGCACCAAGGTATGTTGGACCATTTAAAGTTATTGCTAGACGTGGAGAAGTTGCTTATCAATTAGAGTTGCCTGAAAATTTGTCTGGAGTACATGATGTGTTACATGTTTCACAACTTAAGAAGTGTTTGCGTGTACCTGAAGAGCAGATACCTTTAGAGAAATTGACTGTTAAAGAGGATCTTACTTATGAAGAATTTCCAATCAAGGTTTTAGAAACTGCTGAGAGAGTTACTCGAAGTCGAATTATTAAGATGTGCAAGGTTCAGTGGAATCGATATTCAGAGGTAGAGGTAACTTGGGAAAGAGAGGATGAATTGAGGAAATCATATCCGCAGTTGTTTGAGTAAGCAGTCCAATCTCGAGGACGAGATTCTTTTAAGGGGGGTAGAATTTGTAACATCCAAAAATTTCAAATTTTAGAATTAATGGGTTTTAAATAATTTAGATAATATTTAATGGGGAATTAGGATTTAAAAAGAAGATTTGGTGATGCATTCATGCTGTTGCATTTATTTTATTTTGTGATGTGAATTTATTTTATTTTGAATTGGCTTAGAAAATTTTATTTGGAATAGTTTGAAGACAAGCAAATAAAGAAAAGAAAGGAGAAAAAAAGAAGAAAATCATTTACCTTCTCCCTGGCGGCCCGAAGGCCCGTTGGAGCGGCCTGTTTCCCCCGCGCTTGCGTAGGTGGGCCGCTGCCCTTTCCTTCCGCGCCTTCGCCGCATGGGCCGGCCCAAGAAAACCAGCCGTGCCTTCCCTCCCTTCTCATTTCGCTGACGGGTAGGGGCCGCTTGTCAGTCGTCTTCTTCCCCTCGCGTCGTAACCGAGCCGAACTCGTGGGCGACCACCACCGATTGTTGCCGATATAACCGGGATTTCCTACCCGAATACGATGATTTGGAGCTACAAATAAGAAGCCATGACCCTCCTCTTAACGTTTTTCACCTAAATCGCGAGTTCCACCACGTGAAATCGAGTACTAGGGCTTGAGGTTGTTGAAGGCCGGCGGTAGATCGGTTAGGGAGCCTTCGGGTGGATTTGAGGTCAAATTCTTCACGTTGGTGAGTCCGCACTCGTCTCCTCTATCTTCTTGTGCTTTCCTTTTGGTTGGAGAGGCTTTGAAGTGAGTTTTTGAAGCTCACCGTCGGTCGACAATGGTGCCGCCGTCCCTCCCCTTGCCGCGCTCTCTCTTCGGGACATCGTAGAGGGCATAAATCGTGTAGAGGAGCTAGGGTTGATCTTCTCGACCGATTGGAGTTGTTTGCGGGTCGTTTGGTGGTCCGGAACGGGGGAACCGAGATTTACCGGCGAGCTCATGGCGTCGGCCATGGCGGCCACCGGCCGGCGATGGAGATGGTGACCGTGCTCCCTCTCTGTTTCTTCTAGATTCAATAGCAGCCGTCCGTTCTCAGATGGACGCATGAGATTAGAACTTACCCCTTCGCGGGGTAAAATTCATAAAGAGTCCCTGGGTTTTTGGATTATAGAACCCGCCATCCTAAACGTATTTTCTGAAACGTGTCTTCGTGTTTTGAAAGCGTATTTCGTCGCGGTAAATCAAAAATATGTTTTCAGATATTTACAGTTTTGCCACTAGAATTGTTTTGGTCATAAAATCTTTATTTTAACTCCGATTTGACCCGTTCAAATTGCGTTAGGTTCGTATTTGCGAGCTCTACATGTTGGTAGTATTGTACAGTAGGTTTGTGACAATTTATTTTCGAATTTATATTAAAGTAATTATTTATCTATCGGAAATCTTAGAAAATTCATAACTTATACGTTTTAACTCCGAATTTGGTGATCTTTGCGTCTGTGTGATCGTAGTAATGTGTAGAAGAGTTTTATAAACTTTTATTACTGTTTTCTTATTGTTGGTGTACTGTTCTAATTGTATCTCTTTGTTTGCTTCGTGTTTGTTTGATTGGATGCATGTGTGTTGTTGATTGATGATCGAGTATAGAAGGTGAGCAGTATCTGGACGATTCGGAGTATTACTTTGAGCCAAGTCAGCAGTATCACTTGGAAAGCTTTGATCAAGGCAAGTATAACACAGGACTATCCTTGTTACCTATACATTGAATTGTCATACATATGCATGTGCTTACCTTGACAACCTTAGAGATTATAACTTAGTGATTGTTATCTTGATTCCTTGTCAACCTTGGGAGTGCATATGGGTAGCTACTGCTAGTGCTTAAACTAAGAACAATGATCTTGTAATTTGATTAATGGATTAAGCAATCAACTATTAAGATGATTTTATTACTGTTAAAAGGGGGCTAGAGCATGTGTATTATTTTGATGCTCTGGTTTCTCTCCATAAGGACTTATCTGTAAGTGATAACCGGGATATACAGTACAGCTGTGAGGGCTATATGGCTCTGGCTTTAGTTGTTCAAGAGACCTTTTCTAGCTTGTTAGTGGTTACCTTAAATGGCGTAAGAATGGCTTGCCACGTTGGGTGTAGTGTGAGCCCCTGGCCTAGTGTGTATAGGCTGCGGTTGTTGTGCCACAGGGAAGGGGGGTTCTACATCTGCCTACCGAGTGAATCTAATGGCCCTAACTTGTTAGATGAACTTTTGAGTGGCTTTATATGGTTCTCGGGTGTTTGGGCTTGATCTCCCCACTCATTTGGAAATTATGACTCACAGTGAAAGTGTACACCTCTGCGCAGAGTTAAAAACTGGTATACTAGCCGTGCTCACGGATACGAGCGGCCTTGGGGATTCTTATGGAATAGTTGATCATAACTGTTATATCATGCTTAATTATTGTTGATTATTATTTGCTCATGTTAATGCTATTCATTATCCTTATTACAATTGATCATTGGTTCTTTAATGGGAAGCGGTTTATCTTGATGCTACTCAGTTGCTAATATATGATTAAAAGCTAAACGCAGTTAAACAATGTCTAGCCTTTTTGAGCCTCATGAACCCTGTGTTATATTTGTTGAGTTCGACATGGACTCACCCTTGCTATTTCCACCATAACTGATGAAGATATAGAGGAAGATTATCGGAATGAGTACTAGTCTTGGTGTCAACCAGTCAACCGTGTCCCTGTGTGGAGTTTCCGCTGAAGAATTACTATTAGTTATTATTACCTATCGTTCAAGACTAAGTCTTAAATATTTATTCGTTATGTAATAAGCACTGTGATGATACTTTGTAATTTGTTAACTTATGTGTGCGACTGTTTCCTGGGGCGCACATGAGTCTTTTATGCATCCTATTTTTGTCCTTAAAAATGGGTGTGACAGCCTCGGCCTCGGGCGTGGCCGGCACCTCGTCCTCCGGTGGAGTCGGCTCCCTCCGGCGGCGACCCCTCCTTTGCTGAGATGGCCCGTCATCCTGCGAGGCCCAGTACAGGGAGCTCATCGACCTCTGACGTCCGCCTAGCATCTTGGCTCGACCTCCTGCATTTAAACAGAACAAACAATATTATATTAGAAATAACATAATGAAATATATGCAAAATAAATAAAATCCTAGATCCTAAGAAAAAACATAACAGGAGTAGAATATAACGTAATATTACGTGAATTAGAAATAATCTGCATCATCGGGATTAGCCGGTGCATAAGTGTCATCATCGCTGTCAACCATGTCTAAGTACTCCTCAGTATCCGAAGACGGGAGGTTGTCTTCATTTGCTTCGCCTAAAAGGAATCGTTCTAGCATTTGTATGTCCTTCTCATTTACCACCTCATCCCCAGCGTCCTCGTCATCATTCTCTACTTCCATTTCCATCGCTTCAGTTAAGTCTATCGTGAACGTCCCTTGTAGCCCAGCTTCTTGAAAGAACTCCCCATCATACGTGTTTGTGTTGAAGTTATAATCCTCATCGTTGGGGAGAGGTAGTTTAGCATGTGGCGATATCTTGTGCACAATATACCAACCCAAGATATGCTCTTTGCTTTTGCACGCATACGGTGTGTAATAAACCTGCGTGGCCTGTTGAGCCACAATATACACATCGGCTCCTGGATAGACAGAATCCTATCGAATTTCAACTAGCCCAAGATTCGGTGTGAGCCTCGTTACTCCAGGGTCGAACCAATGGCATTTGAACATTACAGGATTCAGAGGCTTGTCACCGTGAAATGAAAGTTCATATATTTCTTCAATTCTTCCATAGTAGTCACGGTTGTCATTGCCTGGAGTACAAACTCCGCTATTTGTGGTTTTCCGATTGGGCCGACTCTGCTCGTATCTCGCTGTGTGGAAGCGATATCCATTCACGTCGTAACCGTTAAATGACTTGACCCTACGGTCAAAGCCGTTTGCAACCTGTCTCAGCTCTTGACTCATAGACGCATCGGTCTGAGCCTGCAAGGTGAAGCAAGGTATAACGTTATTAAGTCCGAACGTAGGAGCAAGTTGGAACGTCGGACTAAGTATGACCTCGGTTGGACAGGACCTTCTGTCGGAACCAAGAAATGAAATCGGGCCTCCCTTGCCCCGCCCCGTTTGCAATTAGGGTTTCGGCTACCGGGTCAGAAGGAGGCCTTGGCCCATTCCAGAACTGATGAAGAAATTCCATGTACGGAAGAAAAACAAGGGTGTTTGATGCAGAATAGTATCAGCGAATTGAATGAACATAGTTGAGAACTTACCCCATGTACGGCTGCACCTCATCAAGGTTGGTAAGCACGTATAGCATGATCTTTTGCCACTCTTCATAGTTCAACTGCTTAACTGTGGATCCACTTGCCGCGCCTTGCTGGCCTCGGAAAAGGCTAAGACTCGATTCACTTTCTCCAGCATTGTAACGAGGGGGTGCATTATGCACGCTAGGAAGGTTCTCGGAGTAGTATTGTTCAGTGACGTTTGACACCTCCTCTAGAATGAATGCCTCTGCAATGGAAGCCTCAATTTTGGCTTTGTTTCTACATTTCTTGCGAAGAGTCTTCAGATTTCTCTCGACTGGATAGCACCAACGGCAATGCACAGGCCCTCCCATTCGAACCTCATTAGGGAGGTGTATGATCAAATGCAGCATCGGAGTGAAGAAGCCTGGTGGAAAGATCTTCTCCAGCTTACAGATCAACACAGGTGCAGCTTTCTCCAAGTCAGCAATGACGGACCGAGATATCTCCTTGGCACAAAGTTGGCGGAACAAATAGCTCAACTCTGCCAGGACAACCCACATAGGCTCAGGAACATAGCCTCGAACCATCGTCGGAAGAAGGCGCTCGATCCATACGTGGAAGTCATGACTCTTCATTCCTAGGACTCGCAGACTAGATAAGTTGACTCCTCTCCTCAGATTCGCTACATATCCATCAGGGAACGTCAATGTCTGGATCCACTGAAGTATTTCTTTCCTTTGTGGCCTGCTCAAGACGAAATCAGCCTTGGGCCGTGTCCATCTCCTGCCGAGTTGAGGAGACCGCATCTCTTGCTTTGGTCTATCACACAAGAGTGCCAGGTCTAGTCTAGCCTTAGGGTTGTCCTTGGACTTTTCAGTGTCCATGAGTGTTCCCCAAAGTGCCTCAGCGATGTTCTTATCAGTGTGCATTACATCAATATTATGTGGCAGAAGAAGATCATCGTAATAGGGGAGCCTTTCTAAGCCTGACTTATGCGTCCACATATGTTCTTGACCAAACCCCGCAAAACGACCGTCTCTTTTATTGAACTTGAGAGCATCTATCTGAGCATGAACCTCGGCACCGGTCAGCATCCGGGGTGGAGGATCTGTCACCACGACCCCTTTGGTGAAATTCTTGGTGTCTTGTCTGAAAGGATGGTCAAGAGGTAGGAATTATCGATGTTGGTCGAACGCCGAATACTTGCCACCCTTCTTCAACCAGATAAATCTCATAGCTGTCTTGCAAACCGGGCATGAGAACTTGTCGTGGACACACTAGACACAGAATATCCCATATGTCAGGTAGTCATGCAGTGAGTACTGGTACCAGATATGCATTGTGAAGTTTGACCTTGAAGCTCGGTCGTATATCAATACCCCTTCGCACCATGCATGCACGTAAGCATATTCATGACGTGCAAATAAAGAAGCTAACAGGCACAGCCATATACGTGCGCCTGTATACGCCCGGAATCGGCTGTAGATCTCGCATGTACGCCAGCATGTGCCATATATTCCCTATATAATTGTACATCAACTGAGTCTGCATGGTGCGACGTGACTCGGCATGTGGTCTAGAATATTCTAGAACTCCCCGGTATGTACGACCAGCAAATACGTGGATCATAAGGTAACTGGAGTTTAGCCATTGATTGAGCGGGTCTGCTAAACGGAAAGGTAAAGGAGCATGTGCACGTTTTTTCACCTGTGGAAGAAAGAACACTGAAAATGAGTTGGCTAGAATAGTAAACGAAAAGCAGAGTTGAGGCTTTCAAACGTTGAGAAAAGCCTGCATGTACATTTCTCTGCTACCGAGAAAAGAAATGTGCGGGCGTGCCAGTGTACTAAAGTACACAAAATAAAAGAAGGGAACACACTTTACTCATATTTGATAAAATACAAATACATGTTCCCTAGTACAAGTGTGGGCTCCATGGCTTGCTGGCGGCGGCGATCTAACTTGGGCGATATGGTCTTCATGGTTCCTAGAGCCTCGAAAAGCTCTCAATTAATTACCCCTGCGAGTTAAGCTCACAGAGCACCTCCGATTAAGCTGTTGTGGTCGTCGTCTTCGATCTTCACTTCACTTTTCCATGCATGGTGTTGATGTGGATGTAGGTGGTGTTGGTGTAGATGTAGGTGGCGTTGGCGTAAGGCCATGCCCGCCTGCGTCGTTCGCCTTGTTGATGTCGAACGCCGCATGGTGTCATCACAGTCGCACTTATATGGTTGGTGTAGCTTGGATCGTTTCGGATTTCTTCGGCAGCATCGTCGTGGTACAATGACGGCAGCATCAGCCATGATCCTGATCTAGACCTCGCCGCACTAACTGACTCGTGGGCTCGGCTAACGTGGTTCACACAATAATACGTACATCCAGTACGTGCATGCGCACGCATGCAGTACGCAGAGTCAAACAGCGAGCTTCCTCCCCACACGTATACTCATGTATACATGCAGGCTTTTCTCAACGTTTGAAAGCCTCAACTCTGCTTTTCGTTTACTATTCTAGCCAACTCATTTTCAGCGTTCTTTCTTGCACACGTGAACAAACGTGCACATGCTCCTTTACCTTTCCGTTTAGCACACACGATCAATCAATGGCTAAACTCCAGTTACCTCATGATCCACGTATTTGCTGGTCGTGCATACCGGGGAGTTCTAGAATATTCTAGACCACATACCGAGTCACGTCGCACCATACCGACTCAGTTGATATACAATTATACAGGGAATACATGGCACATGCCGGTGTACAGGCGAGATCTACAGCCGATTCCGGACGTATACAGGCGCACGTATATGGTTGTGCCTGTTAGCTTCTTTATTTGCACGTCATGAATACGCTTACGTGCATGCATGGACGCCGCACGGAGGTGCAGGCAGGAGGCAGCTAAGTTAACCAAGCTTTGCACGTCGACGTCGTGATCTACGGCGTCGAGCTGTCTGCCAAATCATCTGCCACGTCAAATAGGGCGACGAAGCTCGATGCTGTGAGTCACGGCGTCGAGACGTGTAACCTCGACGCCATGAATCATGGCGTCGACCCCCAGGGTTCAAAGTTAAGTTTACGTCGCTCAGGAGTCTAAACGTGAATTTTCTTCAGAAAAAGGGCCAAATTATAAAAAATCTAGGAAAAAAATACAAGTATAAATTAGGAAATATATTCCATCTCATTTTATTCTCTTTTTTTAATCCAAATATAAGATATACATATCAGATTTCTTTTGTGTTTCTTTTGGAAACCGAACGAAAGATGCAAAAAAAAGCAAACGGAAACACAACATGAAAAAATAGAGGCAAATGGGGGAAAGGGAAATAGGAAACGGAAACACAACATGAAAAAAAATGAAAAAGAAAAACCAGGATGGACACTATACAAAATAGGAATAGGAAACGAAAGCAAGACATGAAAAATATAGAGAAAAAAGTAAACCAGGACGGATAAGATGGGTCGAAACGAAATTGGAAAAATAAATGGGGCAGGTATCTTTGTTAGGATCGGGAAAAATAAAATTCAAACTTAACGGAAAAATAAAAACAAAAAAAGTATATTATATATATTTGCTTTTGGCAACATGTGTGCATGAGCATAACGTATGGGCAAGCAAAAGAGGCAAATACGTGCGTAGTTATACGTGACTTTGGTTCAAACTCGATTGAGCATGATGTACAACCAAGCAAAAGAGGCAGATAGGTACGTAGTTATACACGACTTTGGTTCAAACTTAGAGATGGACAGTTGCGGCATGAAAGCAAATAAACTCTATTTGGTGTTCTGTTTTGAGATGGATTTTTTATACACTTATTTCTAGGAGTCGGTCAATCTTGTCTTTACATTATTACTGATCCGTAATCAATCCCAAGCATATGCGAAACAAAGATGGTACTGAGATGTGTCACCGGTATCTTTACATGCCCACGTGCAAACATTCAAGACGTTACATGCATGCCCACACATGTGAATGCAAACATGCAAAGCAACATACAGTTCCAAACCATGGTTGATTCCACGCGACGGCTCCTAGACCCGAGACCCATCATGCCCGGCATCGGCTGGACTTTAATCTGCGAGCGCACACACCACAAGGAGAGGACGCGCACCACCTAGAGTTTGCTCTACGAGTGCGCACACGTCGACACTGCCAAAATCGCCTACCACCAGCTCTTAGAATCTACGAAAGATTATCGTCTGCATCTCTGCATCGTCTCTCTCGGATGTCTCCTACAACTTTGCCCCACTCGGACATCTGTTGCAACTTGTCGATGACTGTATTCCCTGAGCAGCTTCAATCTATGGTGAGGAGGTCAGAAATGTGAAACATGAACCTGAGGAGCCATCTACAAATCACATGTTGCAGCTCTCTGTCCTTCATTCGCCACAGCCTCTACATCTACACTGTCAGTTGCCTTCCCATGGGTACCAACCACGCCAAAGGAGCCCATGGAGAGGTGAGGTGAACCCAAGAGCTGTGCTAGGCCTTCTCTCCCTCTCTTTTGAGTTTGCACACTGCTCAAGAATGGTCATTGTCATCTTCTCGTTTGCCGTGGACTGCCACCGACGCCACTTTTCGGCCACTAGCAACAAGCGTGTTGAACTCGCGATGATGATGCGATGTTGTAGAGCCCTTTTGTGCGTGCTGATGAGAGAACCACCGGTGATGTCACACTCCAATTAAAGGACAATATAGAGTGCTTACATCTTATGTGTGCCCCAAGAATAGTCGCACACATAAGCCAACAAATTAACAGAAGTATCATCACTGTGTAAATACATCACGTTATTACATCACGTAGTTCTCAACATAGCAAGCAGAAAAGTAAATAACAACTCTCAAGAGTAGAGACTCCTCCACAGAGAAGGCCGACTGGTTGACCCAAACCTAGTAATCTTCGGGGAAATCCTCGTAGAAGCTGTCATCTGTTACCCATTCGGGATTTTTATCCAAAAATGAAAAAAAAAATAACAAGTGTGAGTACACTCATACTCCGCAAGTATTGTATGAGGATTCATGAGGCTCAAAAAGGATAGACACTTTTGACTGCAGTTAGCACTTTTAGTAGATCAACATTTTATTATTAATTATCATCAAGTTATGCATAACCTCCCATTTAACCCACATGATCACCTACTAGAATTAAGAAGAGAAATTGGTCATCATTATAATCTCATCATCACCATCATCATAAGTCATCCACATGTCAAGTAACCATTTATTGTGTGAGTTTTCCGAGCCACTCGTGACCGTGAGCACGGCTATTATAACAGTTTAACACTCTGTAGAGGTTGTGCATCTTTACCCGTGAGTCATGTTGCCCATATGCCTGGAGCCCGTTGATCCCCTAACACTCCCAAGGTGAGCAGGCAGGGTACACTATGAAGCCTTCCATAGGCCTCTTCTAACAAGTTAGGACCATGAGGTTTCCTTGGCAGGCAGATATAGAGAACCCCCTTTCGATGGCACAATTCCTGCAGGCTATACACATCAGAACAGAGGCAGTTCTATACCCAAAGTGGCAAGCCCCTCTTGCGCCCTTTCGGGTAACCTCTAACAAGCTAGAAAAGATCCTATTACTGAGCTAAAGCCAGAGCCATGTGACTCCCACAGTTGCACTATCAATCCCAGCTTTTGCCGATAGATAAGTCCTTACAGAGGGTTTAGGGCAACATGATCAACATCATTTGCACCTTCACCCTATAGTTCAATTGTTACCATCATGTTTATCCATTGGTTCCATTAGTCATAGTGTAGATCATGTTTAGTTAAAGCACTAGCATTTCACCCATGTGCAATAAACCCCTAGGGATCAAGGTACAAGTCATCAATGGCTAGGATGTCCTTATAGTCGAGCAAAATTAGACACATGCATAATGAGTAGATTATATATTGAATAGGACATCAAGGTAAGCCCATGCTATACTTGCCTTGGTTCATGAACTGTTGCTGGTCCTGCTGCTCCTCGTATGCGTCCGGGTTCCCGAAGTACTCCTCACCATCTGAACTCGATCGACACGAACCGCAACACGCATTCCAGAACAGACATACAAGCAAAACATTACTACGATTAGAACAGTACACCAACAATAAATGAACTGTATAAAATATTTACTAAAATCATCTACGTCTCGCTACATCCACAACGACGCGAAGTGCACGAAAAACAGAGCTACAATGCAAAAGTTACGAGCTATTTAAGGTTCCAAAAGCTAGCTATTAAACTAGACTTAATCGAGAAATTCAAAAGCTTCTAATAGGTCTAACAGTAGCCCTATTGCGTAGATTATAAAATTACGAACCTAACGCAAGTTGAACGGGTCGAAACGGAGCTAAAACGACGATTTTATAAGCGTTTTACTGCAGTGGCAAAACTATAAATAAGTTGAACTATTTTTGGATTTAAAATAAATCAAAATCGGAATTATCCTTTTGGATCAGGGACTGCGGGTGGAAATAGAAAGAAACTAGGGGTCTCTTTAGCAAAATGGACCCCGAAGGGGTATGGGCGATCCTAGGCCGTCTGATCCGAG
Source organism: Saccharum hybrid cultivar R570 (assembly GCA_038087645.1). Taxonomy (NCBI): domain Eukaryota; kingdom Viridiplantae; phylum Streptophyta; class Magnoliopsida; order Poales; family Poaceae; genus Saccharum; species Saccharum hybrid cultivar. Next base: position 5,824,444 of record JAQSUU010000743.1, on the reverse strand, counting down.
ATGGACGACTTAGATTTGATGGGGGAGAAAGGAGAGAGAGGCGCCGGCCGGGAACAGTGGCAGCTGCGGTGGCGCGCCATGGATGGCGGCGAGGAGGTCACCGGCGTGACTGGTTAGGGCCCTACGGGCCATGGTTTTGACCACCGAGGGCACTGGGATGATGCGGAGAAGACGGCGAGCTCACCCCGAGACAAAATGCGGCTGCGGAGTTGCTCGCACGGCGTCGACCATGACCAGCAGCGAGAAGGTCGCCGGCGCACGTGAAATTCAGCCCTAGAGGCCACCATTTGAGAGGGTAGAGGCACGGGGAGAAGGAGGGGAACAAGGCGAAGCTCACCGAGCGAAAAACAGAGACGGAGGCGGCTCGGGGATGACGGTTGACGCGGAGGGGCGGACGGGCTCTCGGTGGGTTGCTGCCACGCGGTGGGTGCGGTGCTCGCGAGCGGAAATAGAGCAGGGAGGAAGGGAGAAAATTTATTTTCCAAATACATTTTCAAATGATTTTCAATTCTTTTTGGTATTTGGGTAAAACTAGACATTACAATTAAATTATATGCGGCGGGATGAGTGCATAAACAAGTTGCTAACCTTATGATTGATTTTATTTTCACAAAAATTTATTATCTCCTATATGTGAAATGCACACACATTTGCATAAATAAATCACATTTAACTATTTTGGAAAAAAATGCAAAATTTAGGGTGTTACAATTCTACCCCCTTAAAAAGATTCTCGTCCTCGAGATTAGGTGATGCTTACTCAAACAGCTGTGGATAAGATTTTCTTAGGTCCTCTTCTCTTTCCCAAGTAGCCTCATCTTCTGAATATCGATTCCACTGTACCTTACACATCTTTATAGTTTGACTTCTTGTGACTCTTTCTGCAGTTTCCAAGATCTTTATCGGATACTCTTCATATATGAGATCTTCTTTAACAGCAAGCTCTTCCAAAGGAATTTGCTCTTCTGGTACCCGCAAATACTTTTTCAACTGAGAAATATGGAACACATCATGCACACCTGACAAACTTTCTGGCAGTTCTAATTGATTGGCCACTTCTCCATGTCTCTCTAGAATCTTGAAAGGTCCCACATACCTCGGTGCTAATTTGCCCTTCATATTGAATCTTCTCACAATTTTCATTGGTGACACCTTCAAATACACATATTCACCTACTTTGAAGCTCAACTCTCTTCTTCGAGTATCAGCATAACTCTTTTGTCTGGACTGTGCTATTCTCAAATTGTCCCTGATCATTCTCGCTCGTTCCTCTGCATTACGTAGAAAATCAGGTCTAAACACTTAAGTTTCACCTGTCTGATTCTAAAATAAAGGTGTTCTACACTTACGTCCATATAACGCTTCGAATGGCACCATTTTGAGACTTTTCTTGTGACTGTTGTTATATGAAAACTCAGCGTATGGCAAACTCTTGTCCCAACTAGTACCATACTGTAAAGCATAAGCTCTCAACATGTCTTCCAAGATTTGATTGGTCCTTTCTATTTGTTCATCGGTTTGGGGATGATATGCAGAACTGAAATTTAACTTTGTCCCTAAAGCTCTATGTACCTTGTGTCAAAATGGTGACGTAAATTAAGTACCTCGATCAGATACAATTTTCTTTGGGACTCCATGTAAGCACACTATCCTCTCCATATATAACTCTGCTAGTCTTGCACCATTATAGGTGGTTTTGACTGGCAGAAAATGAGCAACCTTAGTGAGTCGATCCACTATTACCCAAATCGAATCATATCCACATTGAGTGCGAGGTAATCCAGTAATAAAGTCCATACCAACTTCTTCCCATTTATACTCTGGTATTTTCATTTGTTGCAGCAATCCTGCAGGTCTTTGATGTTCCGTTTTTACCCTTTGAAAAGTATCACATATGGCCACATACTCTGCCACATTTCTTTTCAACCCATACCACCAATACTTCTCTTTAAGATCCAAATACATCTTGGTACTTTCAGGATGTATAGAATAAGCAGAATCATGTGCCTCTTGCAGAATCGTATCACGGATGGCTTTCACTTCAGGTACACATATTCTCTTTCCAAACCATAGAGTACCATTCTCATCTAGCCTAAAGCCTGGTGCCTTTCCAAGCACTACATTCTCTGCAATCTCCTTTAGTTTCTCATCCTACAACTGACCTTTGCGTATATCTTGCTCCAACGTAGGTTCTATTGTCAATTCCATTACATTATTGACAAAGCCCAAATTAAGATGTTTAATTTCAGCACGCAATTCTGTAGGTAGGTGGGTCGACTGAAGTCCATTAGCATAGCTCTTCCTGCTAAGTGCATCAGCAACAACATTTGCCTTTCCAGGATGATAATGCACTTTCAAATCATAATCTTTAATCAATTCCAGCCAACGACGTTGCCTTAGGTTCAGCTCTGACTGAGTAAAAATATATTTTAAACTCTTGTGGTCAGTATATATGTCACAATTATGCCCAATCAAATAATGCCTCTAAATTTTCAGAGCATGGACAACTGCGGCTAATTCCAAATCATGTGTTGGGTAATTCAGTTCATGCTTTCTCAACTGCCTGGATGCGTATGCCACAACCTTTCTTTCTTGCATAAGCACACATCCAAAGTCTAGGCGGGATGCATCACAATAAATAGAGAAGTTCTTACTTAAATCAGGTAAGGTCAACACTGGGGTTGTTGTCAATCTTCTCTTTAGCTCCTCAAAATTAGCCTGACACTTGTCTGACCATACAAATTTGGCATTCTTCTCTAATAGGGCGGTCATAGGCTTAGCTAGCTTAGAGAACCCTTCAATAAATCTCCTATAGTAAGTAACATCCCCGGTGTTAAGAAATAATTAAAAATATGATAACGAAGCATTATAAAGCATAAACATCAAATGACAAGTCATAAATGCATTCATGTTGCTCAAGTTATTTGTCATGTTGCATATGTTTCATATGCCATGTTTCGCATGTTGCAAAAAGATTCTCACGTGTTGCCTTGCGATGTTTCATATAAAGTATGGCTATGTTTCAAAGTTATGTTTCAAGGGTTTTGATCAAAGTTTAGTATGTTTCATATATATGTTTCACATGTTTCATAGTAATCTGATATGTTGTTTTTACTAGTATGATTAATATGTTAATAATGCCATGTTGCTTATTACATGAAATAATGTTTTATTAGAGATAAATAATTAATCATATTTTAGTTAAAAATAATAATCAATTGAATTCAAAACCCTGATTTTCGGAAAACTCCGTTTTACCCCTTTTTGAATAATTCAAAATATAAGCAAAACTTGGGAAAAAGTTTAAAACCAAGTTTGTATATCTTTTCTAGGGCTACAAGTTTGGTGTTTTGAGTTTTCAAAGTTTTAGTGTAAAATTTGCAGTAATTTTGAAAAGAAACAAATTTTAAATTTGACCCCTTTTCATCTCCCCAATCCAATTTCAAAATGGAGGCATAATTTGAAAATGTTTTGAATAGCAAAGTTGTAGGTCTTGCCAAATTTCAAAATGGAGGCATAATTTCAAAATGGAGGCATAATTTGAGTTTTTAAAGTTCCAATGTAAAATTTTGAATAAAATTTAAAAGATTCAAACCCTAAATTTGAATTTTAACTCAATTTCAAAAAGTAGGCATAATCGGGTGATGGCCCAATTATGAAAGTTGTATATCTACCAAAGATACTTTTTCTCTTTTTACAGATTTTCAAGTTATATTAAAAAATTTGAAGTAATTTTGAATTTACAGAAACTCTACTTTTGTCCCCTTTTAAATTCAAAACCAAATTTCAAAAGTTATTCAAAATATGAGTTTACTCACAAAAGCAAAGTTGTAGAATTTGAAAAGTTGAGCAACTTTTGTTTTTACAGATTTTTCAACTTTTATAGAAAATTTGAAAGTAATTTTGCATTTAAGAGCAGTGACATTTTCATAATTATTTGAAATCAGCTTCAACAGTGGGGCGCCACCTCCTGCTTGTCGCTGTTGCCGCCGTGCCTGATTTCACTGCCTTCGTGGGCGGGGACACGCCGCTGCCTCCGTGTCCCAGCCGAGTAGGTGCTCGCAACGCCTCGAAGCCTCGCCCGCCTTCTAATCACCAAGCGCCGGCCGCCAAATCCATTTCCCCTTCTTTCACAGCTCCCCGCCATGGCCGACCAGCCGTGTCCGCATAGCCACTCCTCCACGCGACCTCGCATTCCACCGGCGCTGCCGCTGCCTCCCTCACGTTTTTTTTCTCTCTGCCCCGCCTTCACCACCGTGCCCCGTAGCACCGCCGTGGCAACTGCCTTGGTCGCCGAGCTCTGCCTTCACTGTGGCTGGCTAGCCTCGAGCCACCCTCGGTCGAAGCCGAGCCCTCCTCAGAGCCGCGAGAATACAGTGATGCTCTAGCGCTCCTTCCCTGCTCGTGCCATCGCCACTAGCGCCGCCGCCGCCGGCAGCAGTCACTGCGGCTGCGCGTGCACGTGGTCACCCCATTGTGGGTCGCCTCCGGGCGAGCTGCGCCCTTGCGCGGGTGCGCGCTTACCCGGAGTTGCCGCGTCACCGCCTTTCCACCATCGGCCCTGCCTCCACGGCCGAAGTCAATCGCCGGCCAACCTCCTCTACTCCTGCTCTGCTTTGGGGAGGAAGAAGAGGCCTGACGTGTGCCCCCCGCATGTCAGTGAGAGAAGAAGAGGAAAGGGGATGAGCTGCTTGTGTTGGGCCGGCCCATTATTGCGCAAAAGAGAAGGAGGAGGCCGGCCGGCCTTTGGGCCCGTTCGGCAGGGTGCTGGGCCGACGTGAGCTGAAAAAAAGATGAGGTTTTGATCTTTTTCAAAAGTTAATAGTGATGCTAATTTTGTTTATTTCTTTGTGATTTATTTAGAGCTCCAAAAATGATAAAACTTTTTGTGTAGCCTCTCTATGATGTGTAATATCTAGGAAAAATATTAAATGCCAATTTTGATTACTTTTGTAAGTTATTTAATTAGCTCAATTAAATGTTAAACGCAACTTCCTAGAATATTAATAATTAAAATATTAATCCAAAAATCATAAAATTTGTTTTGACACTGTTTTAGACCATGAAAAATCTATAGAAAAAGTCTGAGCTCAATTAGATGAAGTTTAATTTATTCTTAATTTATGCCTTAATTGTTTAAATGATTAAATAAAGGTTTAAATCAATAACTTTAAGTGTTGTGTGCTCTTTTTGATTGAGTGATGACCTTAGGTCATTAACATGTAATGACCCTTGGCATTTTAATTAATTGTTTGAGTTTACGATTAACTTGTTAACTAAGATTTGTTAATGATAGTTAATGTGTTTAACATAGATCATAATGGTTAATGATTTCTTGTGTAAGTAATTAGTAGTCTTGTGATAGACTTAGTTGCTTATTAGATCCAATCTCTTGGGTAAAAAGTAAAGTTAAGTAGTTTTCTTAACATCTTAATGTGATTGAAGTTGTTTAATAGTTCTGTTGGATTGCAACTGTACCGTGAAGGAAAGTTGTACTCAAGTAGATGACTAATGTTTATCCTTTCTAAATGTCTCTTGTATGCTATGTCTTGTTCATCATCATGCATCACGCATCATGGCATACATTTCGTCATGCTAAGCAGAGCATCATTTATATACGTGTAGTGCATACAAGAGTATTTTGGGTCATGTCGATCAAGCTTCGGAAAAGGTGATCCACTCATGGTGTTGGTGTCAAACTTGACTTCTACGAGAACTAACCACCGCTGCAATGAAGGCAAGCCCCGATGCATTTAAACCTTTCCTTGAGTTTTACAAATCCTTATCATTGGCACTATGGTTTATTGCATTAAGTAATTAGGAATTGAGTGATAACCCAATTGCATCATTATCATCCTTGATTATTGCGATATCACCCTTGGTACCTGTTTTATTACTAAATGCGTAGTATGCTTCGCTATGCTTAATGAGTTAGCCTTTTAAATGAAATGTTTATATGGCCATGATGGCATATTTGAGGAATAATGGAATATAAGAATGAACTTGAAGATCAGGCGGGTGGTTTCGCCACTGCTAACTTGCATTGAGAAAGGAGTCTCAATGTAGTGTTTTTGCCTTGTCATTTAAGGACCATTCATTGTAGGCCCGCTTATGTTTCGAGACTTTGCAACTAGCCTCATGCCTTGGGTAAGCCCAAGATGTTAGTGATTCTATTTCGAGAACGTCTAACCTTGCACTAGGAGTGGAGAGATGGCAGGAGTAGCGTGTACCCTCGGGGCTAGAATTGGGCCAGGTTCGAGGAGTACTGTACTCTCGGGTGGCGATGGACAAGTTATGGTTTTGGGAGATCTAAATGAGGGTTGGCATATACAAGATTTGGTTCTACATATGTTGTGAGGATAGAGATCCCTAGCTAGGTATAATCGGTTCAAATCATCGTTGCTCCTCGGTTATGAAGACTCGATCACCTAACCTACATCGTAGTTAAGAAATGGAATTGAAAGAAAGAATAAGAAAGAATCTTGATGAGAATTACTTTGATCTAGATTAGGATCACTTAGAATTGGTTAATGAACCATCAATGATAAAAATAAAATGTTGAAAGTAAGGATTCACTTTAGTAAGCTTTTCTACAAATTAATTTTGATTCTTGAATACCCAAACCTTGATTCCCTAAAGCTAGCGTACCCTTGGAATCTTTTCTTTAGTCGGGTAAGTCTTGTTGAGTACCCTCAAGTACTCAGGGTTCATTAAACCCCTGTTGCAGGTACTGACTGATGCTGTTAACCGAGGTCTTGTCGGTGGGATCGATATGATCAGGTTGTCCTCTCCAGACTTAGGTGTTCTACCTAAGTTATCTTTTGTAGTTCTACTCGACTTCCGCAATACAAGTTAAGTTTATAAAAAGTTAACTTAATCATGATTTATAAATTCATTGTTGTTATTCTTCCGCACTCTGATGTAAAGTTTTGTACAAATGTTGTAATGTTGTAGTTACTCCTTTGTTGATCCTGGTATGAGTTGTCAAACGTAGTTAAACCGGGGTCCTATTAGGGCACCCGACAGATCTTCTTAGGTTATCTGGTGTACATGCATAGCCATCAGAGGTCTTAGGGATAATGACAGGTGCATGTGGGCCATATAATTTAGGAGGTTCTGCTACATAGTACCTAGCCAATCCTAAAAAGCTACGGATCTCACTAACATTGGTTGGGGCTTTCCAATTTAACACATCTTGCACTTTACTGTGATTTACGGCTATTCCACCATTAGAGACAACATATCCTAGAAAAGATACTTCTTTCAGCCAGAACTCACACTTCTCCTTTTAGCATACAATTTATGTTCCCTGAGCTTTTGTAAGACTAGTCTCAGGTGTTCAGCATGTTTCTCTTTGTTTTTGGAGAATATTATGATATCATCAATGAATACCACCACAAACTTATCCAAGTACTCCATGAACACCTTGTTCATCAGATACATAAAGTATGCAGGTGCATTTGTCAATCCAAATGACATCACTGCATACTCATAAAGGCCATATCTTGTGGTAAATGTTGTCTTAGGTATGTTAGATGCATGAATTTTTAGTTGATGATATCCAGAACACAGGTCATTTTTTGAGAACACACAAGCACCTTTCAGCTGATCAAATAAATCATCAATTCTAGGCAGTGGGTACTTGTTCTTCATTGTTACTTCATTAAGGGACCAGTAATCGACACACATTCTTCGTGTGCCATCTTATCAACAAATATAGCAGGTGCTCCCCAAGGTGAAGAACTAGGGTGAATAAAACCTTTCTCTTGCAATTCCTTAATTTATTTCTTTAGTTCTTCTAATTCATCCAGATAATTAAATGGCCTGTTAGAGGTTTACATAATTTTCTAATCTCTAGGTTTGGTGCAGCAAGGTTAAGAGCACCATTTTTTCAGTGGTGGCGCTCGGTTATTTGGGTTACCCCGGTTTTAAGGACAAAACCAAACATACACTATATGTGAAATAAAGAAGTCAAATCTCACATATAGCCGTAGATAAGTGTAATATCAAGAGACAAATGCTTAATAAACATATTGCAATAGTATAAGATATAACCTTAGAGAGCAACACAGTGGAAAGACAACTCCGAACACCAGGTGTAGACTTCACTACAGGAATAAACTGACTGGTTGATCACAAGCCTAAAAACTCCAGACACTATCCTGAGGTGTGGGAAATAGCAAGAGTGAGTCCATGTCGAACTCAGCAAATATATCATGAGGTTCATGAGGCTCAAAAGGTTTGACACAGGTTTACTGCAATAGCTTTTAGTGAGTCATCTTTTAGCAATTGAGTAGCAACAAGTTTAACATAAGCCCAAATAACCTCATGATCATGTAAACGAGAATAATGTATAGCAAGAAACAATAATCATTAGTGAGCATCAATATCATAAGTATTATCATTATTATCAGTGTCATCATTTATTCTGTAAGGGTCCAAGGCCACTCGTGATCGTGAGCACGGCTGTTATAACAGTTTTACACTCTGCAGAGGTTGTACACTTTCACTGTGAGTCATGATTTACCCTTTCGCCCGAGGTAGCTAATCTCTTGACCCACTTCCAAGGAAGGTCGGCAGGGTTCACTATGAAGTCTTTCAAAGGTTCGTCTAACAAGTTAGGGCCGCTAGGTTTTATCAGTCAGTCTGTGTGATATAACCACGCAGGGATCCACAGTCTGCTTTTCCCCCATTTGCGCCACAAGGGTAAACTCTAACAAGCTAGAAAAGGTCCTCATACTTGACTAAAGCCAGAGCCATATAGCCCTCACAGTTGTACTGTAAGTCTCGGATGTTCGCTTACAGATAAGTCCTTAAGGAGAGAAACTAGAGCACCATAAAAACAACCAAATATGCTCTAGCCCTCTTGAGCCATGTTTCTATAAAGCATCTTTTAAACATTTATTGCATATAACATTAGTCAAGTTACATATCATGGTTATTTATCTTGAGCACTAGCATAATACTACCCAATGCAATGTCACATGGGTGTCAAGGCACAAGATACAAAAACTAGGATATCCTTAGTGGTAACAAGGTAGACACATACACATAAATTAAGTGTATTAAAGGTGAATAGAAAACAAGGATGATCTCATGCTGTACTTGCCTTAACTTAGATCCTTCTTCAAGTCCAAACCTCAAAGAACTGCTTCTTGATCACCACGTATAGCTCACCGACTAGACAAGATCATAAAAGCACCACACAAGCGTCCATTCAATCATACACGAAGCAAACAATAGAAATAAATTAGAACAGTACACCAAACATATGAAACAATGTGTGAAAAGGTTTTAAAGATGTTCTACGCGTTGCTACGAACACACAGGCGCGAAAAGCACACTAATCGAAGCTATGGTTGAAAAGATATATATACCGAAAGATTTTGTTGTATAAAACGGAAAATTATAGGTCTCATTTGTTTTAACTATATAAAATCATATATATAGGATAAAATACTTTTTATAGATATTCAAAAGTGACTTAGGCTAAATTACATTTAAATTTAGAAAACTAAACGAGAAATCAATAATATTTTATTTATAAATCTAGTTGCACAGTTATTAATCAAGTTAGATCTAAACTATGAAATTCTAGAAATTTTGATAAAGAAAACATTAATACTAATACGTAGTTCATGTTGTTATAAATCCATTGCAATTTGAATGGACTAATTCGGAATTAAAACAAATAAGTTATGAATTAAATGAGATTTTCTTTATAGTAAAATAATAGATTAAATCTAACATCGAATCTTAAAGGTAGAAAACCAAACCAACAGTAGCACTAACAGTATAAAAAGTTTGTAAAACTCGTCTACACGTTACTACGATCACACAGACGTAAAGATCACAAAATTCGGATTTAAAACGTGAAAGTTATGAATTTTCTAAGATTTCCTATAGATAAATAATTACTTTAATATAAACTCAAAAAATAAATTTTCCAAACCTACTGTATAGTACTACCAACATGTAGAGCTCGCAAATACGAACCTAACGCAATTTGAACGGATCAAATCGGAGTTAAAACGTAGAAGATATGGCCTAAACAAGATAGTGGTAGTTTTATAAATACCTAGAATTTTAATTTCGAAAATAAATGAAAATCTGGTTTTTAATGTGATCTAGACAAGTAAATACATCTTCTTCTTCTTGGAGTAGAACGTATGCTCACGAGCAAGCAGCCTGGTGGCTTCGTCGGACGGCGGCAAGAGAAGGAGGAGAAAATATAATTTACTACGCGAGAGATTTCCCAACTAGGGGCTCCTCTACGATAGTTTTGGTGTGCTTTGCCCATGGGGTAGTTACGTATATATAGGGAGGAAAACTCTCCACCTCCATGTCAACTAGCGATATGGTGCTAATTGACGTTGCACCGTCCACCTCCGCTAATAGGTCTAAGTAATCATTTAAGCCCATTAGTAAATAAATGTATGGGCCTTTGAGATTTATTAGGATTATTGCACATGGGCTTTGAACGTTGGAAAACAAATGAGAGATTTATTATTTTTAGAATTAATTATTTTCATGGATAAAATAATTTCAGAAAAGTCCAGAATTATTATTTAAGACGCAAAAAATACTCTGAAAGCTCCGAAAATTCAGGGAAATTTTTCAGAGACATTATGGAACATGAGGAACCCAAATAAAGTATTTGGAGCTCACTAAAAGGTAATTTTGGAGTATCTAAAAATTAGATTATGCTCATAGACAAGTGGAAACAAGCTACAGAAAAAGTCAGAAAAATTCCCGAGAAGTTTGTAGAGATTGATTGATGGACGAGAAACTGAAAGGAGTGATTCGAGTTACAAAGAAAAGATTTTAAGAGGCTCCAAACGAAAACTTGAGCTGAGAAACATAGAGTTTGATTGCAGAAAACGATAAAGGCTTGCTAAAGAAGGAAGATCGACCTACTAAACGTGTTTTAAAGACTTTGCTCACCCTCAACACATAAAGAAACAATAAGCAAACATCACATCAAATCATATGCACCAGCATGTATACGCACAATGTTGCTAAACCCTATGATAAATTTTAATGTAATGAAAAATATTATTTTCCTATGTTTTCATGAGCACTAGAATGCAAAATTAAATCACTTTGCATCTATTTTGAAAGAAGCAAATTTTAGGGTGTTACAAGTTGATAATAAAATATATTCTGCAGAACTTCACTCTTCACATGAATGAGACGATGGCCTATTGATTTGGTGCTTGTCTGTGGTTTCTGGCACAAGATCGAATCTTGTATGCCATAATTTTTCTTGATTATTTACTATTTATTTATTTTCTAGTGCTTGTTCTGATTTTCATTTTTGTTCTTTCCATGATGTGTTTGCAAATATTTTACCAAAAAAACAAAATGTGCATAAATAATTTGATGAAGTTGAATATTCTTTTCGACTTAAGATTTTAGGAGATGTTTTAAAATTGTATTATGCAACAATTTTTAGGATATATAGATCAGGTAGTTGCCAACAATGCTAACTAGATAGCTATCAATTTGTTGGGCCCTTGCCCACGCTCAAAGGCCCATCAAATACGAGTGTCGCCAACTTGCAATGAATACATTGGTCTATAGCAACACAAAAAACTGTGGCAATAGTAACATGATATAGCGTCCACCTAGGATTCTAGTTGCAATAAGTACCTAACAATTACAGTGCCATAGAAGATTATTACGACCCAAAAAATCATAGCAATAGGAACATGTTATTGCATCCATTTAGGCTTCTTGTTGCAATAACCACCAAGCAGTTGCAACACCGCTGAAGATTATTGCATCCCAGAACAATCGTGGCAATAGTTACAAGCAAAAGCAACTAAATCTAATATAGTTGCAATAACACCAAGTAATTACAACGAAAATCAATACTAATGCAACTCAAAAGCTCCATGGCAATATTAACAACTAATTGCAACACAATTCTTAAATGATTGCAGTAGCACACGTCTGTTGCAACGACAAACCCTACATATTGTAACACATTTAGTCCGTTGCATTATAGGTACATATTGCAACCATTTTACGGAAAGGTTGCAATACAACCCCCTAATGGCAACCAAATCAGTGGCGTTGCAGTCGTGTGGTGTGGAATTAGGGGAAATCCATGTAGTGTCTACCCCCATGCTATATGGTCTCTTCGCTATAGGTGCAATTCTAGGTAAAAGCTCGATAAGGAATTCGATGTCACGATCGGGTGGCATACCTAGCAATTCATCGGGGAACATATCTGGGAATTCATCCACCACCTGGTTCTCCTGGTTGGCATCATCACTCAACTGGTTAATGGTGGTGGTCGGTTGAGCTTGCACTTCCACTTCGACACAGATTATATCACCACTTGGAGATGTCACAACAAAAGATTTCTCCTGGCATTGTATCACTACTCTATGCTGCTTCATCCAATCCATTCCTAGGATGAGGTCAATTCCAGCGGTTCTCAGAACAAATGTGTTACAATATATTTCCAGCGGTTTACTTTAAAAGCTACCCCCCTTAGAAATATACTAGTAGAAGGGCTCCAGTAATTTGCTGGCATGCTACCCCCCGGTGAGTTTACTAGTATGGGATCTTTCATGGCACAAAGGGGTATGCTATGCATTCTAACAAAAGCTTCTGATATGAAAGAATGTGAGGCACTAGAATCGAAAAGTACGGTAGCGGAGATGGAGTTGACGCTAAACGTACCCAGCATAACCTCAGGCGCCTCCTGAGCTGATTCAGATGACACATGATTCACCTTGCCGGTGAATGGAGGTCGAGCGTTGGGCCTCTGATTGCTCTGTTGGTTCTACGGGGCATGACGGTTCTGCTTCTTTGGGCACTGGTAAGAATAGTGACCAACCTCTCCACAGTTATAGCATCCATTGGGGTTGTTGCCTGGAGTGCCACTCTTGATTGGGGCATTGTTGGGCACTCCCTAACGTGGTGTCTGGTTGCTAGACTGATGTTGCTGGGGGCGCTGCTGGTTCTGGTTGCTGAACTGCTGTGGGTACTGAGGACGCTGTTGGTTTGGGTTCTTCTGGGGGTACTGGCCTTTGTTCCATTGATTAGATGGTCCTTGGTTCCTCTGTGGGAAACCTTGCTGCGGTAAAGCTCACGGGCGAGTGTTGCTACCCGACGCTGTCCTTGGAGCTTCCTCTTCTTGAGATCCATTTCCTTGCGCTTATTATCTATCACTATGTCACGATCCACCAATTCTTGGAAACTGGCATACTTGTTGGACATCAGCTGCGGTTGGAGTCCGTCATACAGCCCCTTCAGGAATCGGCACTATTTGTCAGAATCCCTGGCCACCTCAGCCGGGGCGTATCATGATAGTTGGGCAAACTTGTCGCCACAGACATGGAATCTTGTTTGACATCCCGGAACTCTTCTTGCTTCAGTTCAATAAGTCCCTTAAAGATGTGATGGGACCTAAAGTTCTCCCCGAACTCCTTCCATGTGACCTCTAGAGCATTCTCTGGGCGTCCATACTGGAATGATTCCCACCAATCCTGAGCAGCTCCTTGGAGTTGGCCTGAGGCATACAGGACCTTCTCCAGATCGTTGCACTATACAATGTTTAGCTGCTTCTCTACGGCTCTCAACCAATCATCAGTCTCCATGGGGTCAGAGGCATGTGTGAACATGGGTGGGCGTCCTTCTAGAAACTCCCCGCGTTTGTCATGAACCTGTACAGGTGGGGGTGCTCCTGCTGGTTGCTCACCAAGACGGTTCATCACTGTTTGCATGAGCTGCGTTTGCATTGCCATCAATTGTTCAATCGTCACCAGTGGTGGCGGAGGTGGATCCATGAGAGCACCATGTCCACGGCCTCGTCCACGGCCTCGCCTCTTCCTCCCCTGGCAGCCATCTGCTTCCAAACAAATGTGCAAGACTTTTAGAGAACTTTCAAAAAAATATAAATTATTTACAAAAGGTAAATAGCATAGCTGAAAATTTCTGGACAGGTGTCAACAACAACAGATAAGAAGTTAAGGTGTAACTCAAGTTTCAAAGATCCAAAAGAGGCATGGCATACATCGTTGGAAATCTTAAGAAGTATCCTACAACTTTTAAATAGAACTTTTTCACAGATTCTAATGGCAACATCATCAAAAACTGAGCTAAACAATTTCTGTACTAAGTTACAGACTGCACAGAATTGCTAGATTGTAGCAGGCATATCTCTCAAACCAGAACTGATAATGAGGTGATTCCAGTGGGAAATGAAAGGTACACAAGTCTAGTTTCTTCCACAAAAATTTTATAATTTATGGATGCAGGGATTCAGAGATACGAGATAAAATTGCAGACTGCTCTGAAAAATAGCACAGCAGAGGTACGAGATTTTAAACCTCAACTATGTTAAGCAAAGACTAACTTAAGGTTTTGATAAAAATAACATGTGGACAAGCCCACACTGTTCCAGCAGTCACACAAACTTCAAATCAACCATGCTCATCAACACAACCAACAAGGCAACTAAAGGTTCACAATACACACATAAACTTAACAAGACTCTCGATCTAAAACGCATTTATTTCGACGGGGCTGCAACACCTAAGGAGCGCGATCCACCATTGTGAACTCTCTAGCCTTCTTCTTGTACATGGTAGGTTTTCCTAGTTGAACGGCCATCTCATCTATCTGCTTCCGAAGATGCTTCGCGGACTTCTGCGCCATCCGAAGTTCTTCCTTCAGTGCCTCATTCTCCACATGTGTGGCACAAAGGTGTCGCATGGTGGTGTCCATAGTGGGATCAGCTGCTGAAGGAGTTAGTACCACCCATGTCTTATCCTCATGGTCATGGCGTGGGAGAAACCGGTAGCGATTCTCCTGCATGTCATAAAAACGGCGACCATGGTAGTACACATAGGCCTCAAGCGCTGCGTCTTCCATGCTATCATACGCATTGGCGTGCTTGGCCCTGTGGCTGTGAGTGGTCTCAATCTCATGCGAATCATCAGCACTGTTCCATGTAGTAATTATGATCCTGGTCTTCCATTAGTTCTCCTCTACTGGATGCTTGTACTCCGCGCAGTAGTACTTCACTTGTGCAGCAAAGTCAGGGTAGTACTCAGCCAGCATGGTGGTGAGTAGCTTGTGGTAGTGAGCCTCCTCTAGTGGGTCCTTGAACTTGTTCTGACAAGTCCAACCCATCTCCTCTGGTTCCTCTGGAGCAGCTGGGGAAGGCATTGGTGTTGGTGCAGAAGCGACTTGTGAAGCTGGTGGAGGTGTAGCAGAGTGGACTAGCGCATTCACTGGTGGGATGGGTACAACCACGGGGGTCGAAGCAGATCCATCCGATGAAGTAGTTGAATACGCTTCCACTTCCATTGGTTCCTCCTCCTCCTCGTCAGTGATGTGGACGACCTCAGGCACCACTGGTGGTACCGCTGATGGTGCTGGTGGTGCAGGTGCTGCTAGAGTGAACTGAGCGACGTAGGCAGCTGCACTGAGGCGAGGAATCTATAGTTTTGAATTAAAACATTATCAGAGTCAATATTTTATGCAATAGAATAAAGAGTAGAGCATAAAATTTTAATAAAATACCAAGACTGAGATAGTAGCAAGTAAATAAGTAAAACCAAAACCCTAGAAACGACCATTTCTATCTAGGTTTGCGTCCTACAGTTGACACGACTCTGATACCAATTTGTCACACTCTAATTAAAGGATAATATAGAGTGCTTACATCTTATGTGCGCCCCAGGAATAGTCGCACACATAAGCCGACAAATTAACAGAAGTATCATCACTGTGTACATACATCACGTTATTACATCACGTAGTTCTCAACATAGCAAGCAAAAAAGTAAATAACAACTCTCAAGCATAGTGACTCCTCCACAGGGAAGGCCGACTGGTTGACCTAAACCTAGTAATCTTCGGAAAAATCCTCGTAGAAGCTGTCATCTGTTACCCATCCGGGATTTTTATCCAAAAATGAAATAATAACAAGTGTGAGTACACTCGCACTCCGCAAGTATAGTATGAGGATTCATGAGGCTCAAAAAGGATAGACACGGTTGACTGCAGTTAGCACTTTTAGTAGATCAACATTTTATTATTAATTATCATCAAGTTATGCATATGCTCCCATTTAACCCACATGATCACCTACTAGAATTAAGAAGAGAAATTGGTCATCATTATAATCTCATCATCACCATCATCATAAGTCATCCACATGTCAAGTAACCATTTATTCTGTGAGTTTTCCCAGCCGCTCGTGACCGTGAGCACGGCTATTATAACAGTTTAACACTCTACAGAGGTTGTGCATCTTTACCCGTGAGTCATGTTGCCCATATGCCCGGAGCCCGTTGGTCCCCTAACACTCCCAAGGAGGCAGGGTACACTATGAAGCCTTCCATAGGCCTCTTCTAACAAGTTAGGGCCGCGAGGTTTTCTTGGCAGGCAGATATAGAGAACCCCCCTTTCGATGGTACAATTCCCGCAGGCTATACACATCAGAACAGAGGCAGTTTTATACCCAAAGTGGCAAGCCCCTCATGAGCCCTTTCGAGTAACCTCTAACAAGCTAGAAAAATCCTATTACTGAGCTAAAGCCAGAGCCATGTGACTCTCACGGTTGCACTGTCAATCCTAACTTTTGCCGACAGATAAGTCCTTACAGAGGGTTTAGGGCAACATGATCAACATCATTTGCACCTTCACCCTATAGTTCAATTGTTACCACCATGTTTATCCGTTGGTTCCATTAGTCATAGTGTAGATCATGTTTAGTTAAAGCACTAGCATTCCACCCATGTTTAATAAAACTCATAGGGATCAAGGTACAAGTCATCAATGGCTAGGATGTCCTTATAGTCGAGCAAAATTAGACACATGCATAATGAGTAGATTATATATTGAATAGCACATCAAGGTAAGCCCATGCTATACTTGCCTTGGTTCACGAATTGCTGCTGGTCCTGCTGCTCCTCGTATGCTTCCAGGTTCCCGAAGTACTCCTCATCGTCTGAACTCGATCGACACGAACCACAACACGCATTCCTGAACAGACTTATAAGCAAAACATTACTATGATTAAGAACAGTACACCAACAATAAATGAAACTGTATAAAATGTTTACCAAAATCATCTACGTCTCGCTATGATCACAATGATGCGAAGTGCACGAAAAACGGAGCTACAACGCAAAAGTTACGAGCTATTTAAGGTTCCAAAAGCTAGCTACTAAACTAGACTTAATCAAGAAATTCAAAAGCTTCTAACAGGTTGAACAGTAGCACTAATGCGTAGATTATAAAATTACGAACCTAACGCAAGTTGAACGGGTCGAAACGGAGCTAAAACAACGATTTTATAAGTGTTTTACTACAGTGGCAAAACTGTAAATAAGTTGAACTATTTTTGAATTTAAAATAAATCAAAATTGGAATTATCCTTTTGGATCAGGGACTGCGGGTGGAAATAGAAAGAAACTAGGGGTCTCTTTAGCAAAATGGACCCCGAAGGGGTATGGGCGATCCTGGGCCGTCTGATCTGAGATGGACGGCTCAAATTTGATGGGGGGAAAGGAGAGAGAGGCGCCGGCCGGGAACAGTGGCAGCCGCGGCGGCGCGCCATGGACGGCGGTGAGGTGGTTGCCGGCGTGACTGGTTAGGGCCCTACGGGCCATGGTTTTGACCACCGAGGCCACTGGGACGATGCGGAGAAGACGGCGAGCTCACCCCGAGACAAAACGCGGCCGCGGAGTTGCCCGCACGGCGTCGACCATGACCGGCAGCGAGAAGGTCACCGACGCGTGTGAAATTCGGCCCTAGAGGCCACCATTTGAGAGGGTAGAGGCACGAGGAGAAGGAGGGGAACAAGGCGAAGCTCACTGAGCGAAAAACGGAGACGGAGGCGGCTCGGGGACGACGGTTGACGCGGAGGGGCGGACGGGCTCTCCGGTGGGTTGCTGTCGCGCGGTGGGTGCGGTGCTCGTGAGCGGAAATGGAGCAAGGAGGGGCAGCAGGGGGAGCGGCGGCAGTGCGGCTCCCTTTTAAAGAGGCCGGGGAGCGGGTGACGCTCCCACGACGCCGAACGTGGGCGCGGGGTGACGGCTCTCTGCTTGACCGCGCGCGATGCGGACGGTTGGAGGTGGGAGAAGGCGCCGAGATGTGGGCCCTCGTTGCCAGCGACAGAGGGAAGGGAGGCAACGGTTGCCAACGCCGACTGGGCCGGCCCAGCAAGAGAAAACGGAGGAGGGAGGGAGAAGGGCAGCGCGGGCCGGCTTCGGTCGAACTGGGCCAGCGGCCGAATTGGAGGGAGGAAGGGAGAAAATTGATTTTTTTTCCTTTTTCTTTTTCTGAAATGACTTTTTCAAATACATTTTCATATGATTTTCAATTCGTTTTGGCATTTGGGTAAAACCAGACATTACAATTAAATAATATGCGGCGGCATGAGTGCATAAACAAGTTGTTAACCTTATGATTGATTTTATTTTCACAAAAAAATTATTATCTCCTATATGTGAAATGCACACACATTTGCATAAATAAATCACATTTAACTATTTTGGAAAAAATGCAAATTTTAGGGTGTTACAGGTGAGGAGATCGCTTTGTTGCTGTGCTGCATCCATGGCTTGTGTTCCTAGAAGCTTCCAGAGACAGGGGAAAGAGGAGCTCGTTTCGGCTGCTGGATCTGATATGGAGGACTAGGATTGGTTGTTGACTGGACTCAACGTCACCAATCAACAAGGAAACAGCCGGTCAGCCTGTGTTGGCGTGCGAGAATCCCTCTGCTCTTTTTTTATTTACTCGTGAAAATGTCAGTCTCAGCGATTTACAATGGAAGTCCCAAAACATCGCTTTTCTTAACAAAAATGCCCTACAACTTACTTATAGTATATATTTCATGTTTTAACTCCACTTTTGATGAAACTTGAGCTCACAAGTTCATATAGTGACATTCTTTCCCCGTTGCAACGCACGGGTGAATCCTTAACATGTTGCAACTAACACCTTGTCGACTTTATTCACATATTGGAATTATATATTTTTATAGGTCTACAAAGGAAGTCGTTAACTCAATATTTAACTGTATCAATGCATATATACTATGAAATTAAAATTTTATGATATATTTACAATTAAATATGTCTATGTGCTTTGCAACCGAAGAAAAAAACTGTCGAGATAGTATTTTCAAACTAATAAAGACTTTATAGGGCATTGTTATATTGTTGCCGATATTAACTTGATATTATTGATGCCATATTCATCGTATTGTTTTCTATGAACATTCAATACCTTTTTTTGTCTCCCGTTGCAACGCATGGGCATATTTACTAGTAATAATAAAGAGGCAAGATTTTTTTCACCTGCATATAAGACGTAAGACTCCTACTAAACCGAGATTATATGAAAGATGTAAGGTTGTTTCTGTTAACGTCTACCGCTTTGACTCTGTTCTGCTCTCGTGCAAGAGTCCCAATCAAACTGTCCTAGAAAAAACGTCTATCACATAGAATAGAACATAGAATACGTTCAAAAATAAAGATCCAACTCAAGTGCATATTTCATGCGTAACATCCAAATTAAATCGAAATCAGAATTAAGGAAAACTAACCACCTTAGAATGCACATAATGGTCTTCACATGATATTTCATCGACAAAGAATCCAAATAGAAATTGAAATGCATAGGTATTGACGTATTGAACTACAATACATACACATAGAAAGATTGAGAAAAAAACCAAAAAAAAATAAAATAAAAATCAGTTAGCTCTAACATAGGCAAGAGGTTATGTTAAAATTTAGCTTCTGCTGATTTGTTGTGAAAAGAAAACACTGTTCATTGGCTATAGTTCAAGCGATCAGGATGTTGGTAGGGACAGGGATCAGATACAACACATATATTCATCCATCACAACGCCAATAAAAAAATTTAGACAAAACATAGCTCGCAGCTGGTGCCTCCGTGCCTGCCACCCTCGGCTCTTGCCGGTGGTGCGCCGTGGGGTAGAGGGCATGGAGATCCAAGCCGTAGACAATATTTGGGGCAGCCTCCGTCACAGCTCGTATCTAGAAGGCTCACATGGAGAGGGGACACGTGCCGGAGGAAGGTGTGGCTGCCTCCACGGGTGGAGGCGGAGGCGACGGGCAGCGTGAGACTAGGATAGGGCGGCCGCGGGTGGCCTGAGCTGAGCTGGGGCGTACGGGCGACACGACCGCACGAGGACAGGCGGGGCGGCCGAGTGGCGCGTGAGGGGCTCGTGGTGATGATAAGGATGAGTCCGTGAGGTGCTGCTGCTTGGGGAGTTTTCTTATTTTCTTTTGGGTAGGTTTTTTCCTTTCTTTTTTTTCTTGATGGCTTACTTTTAAACAAATAGTACAGTACATCACTGGCTGGGGTGGGTTTTGGAGTTTCTGGATTTTCTTATCTTTTCTTGCGCACGCTTTATCCATTCTTCTAGTTATTTCCTTATTAGCGTAGAAAAGTTTCTTTGTGTTTGTCTTGTTTTTCTTCGTTGCTTTACAATATTTGCTTTGACTGAGTTTCTGTTTCTTTCGAGTAGAGAAGCAACGTTTTTTTTCCTCCTTTGCGTGGACAGAGTAAGAAGCAACTTTTTTTTTTTGCCTGTGCAATGCGTCAGTTAGCAGGGCTCACGGCTATACTATCTATTCAGTTTGTGCTATGTTTTAAATTATTAATCCCCGCATCCCAACAAGAACAGTGACTTTATAGTTAAGTATAGAATTGTTATAAGTATTTTTGTATCGAGAACAATAAAATTGGCAAATGAAAGTAAATGCAGCATTTTTATATTCTCTCTAGGATGAAAGCATAAAAGTAATTTCGTGACAAATGGTGCCGTTAAAAAAACTCTAGTCTTGCAAATATTATCTGTTACCAAAGTAACAAGGAAATTGGCAAATTTAATACAATTTTACTGGCTGCTTGACTGATCTTTATATGTTGTATCATGCGGTCATGCCCATGTACAAGGAATATACAGCTGCAAGCGCCATTATCGGTCATGCTGCAGCAGTAGCATTGCATAGGGAGCAGAAGCAGAGCATGAACCACCCTTTCGAAAGCTGGTTAGACAACCCTGAATGCATCCTTCATGATCAAAACCATCACAAGTAATAATACAATTAGTTGAGTACAAAAATAACAGCCCAAATATAAACTATTTACCTAAAAACATTGTACAGCAATCTCCACCAAATATATTTTTGCTTAAGATTGTTTAGATAGCTGAAAATTACAAATATTTATAATTGTTTCTTTCAGATGAATATGGTAAAATTGCATGTCATCCATAGTCTCATCTTTTCATTGAGAAAAATATTATATGCAAACATCTCTTTCAGTTGAATATATCTTAAATGCATGTTATACATGCTTTCTCAAATAATCTTCTCATACCTGCAACATGTCCCAGTAATTTCAGCATGCTTGTTTGTACAGTTGACGCATATCAATAAACAAAAGAGGGTAAATAACTAAATAACAAAAGTGTATATGAGAAGCAGTAACATATTTTTATGAGCAAACAAAGTATGGTGAATTGGTGATAGCATAACTTCGTGTGCAGAATCCCAGATTTTTTTTATTGAAGTAAATCCTAGATTGATACAACAAAAAAGTGGAGCACTGTAGTGCCCTGGTGCCCTGCTATTGCGCGCTTGCACCTTACAGCATAGCCGGCACCACAGAGGAACTACTTTGGGTCCTCACTCAGTGATCTCATAATGCATCTCAAAGCAGCACACCGCCCTGCAGATGTTGAGGCCCTCTTGCACTGAGCTAATGCATTTGATTCTTGCATCTCAAGGAACTATAGGCTGTATTAAATTACCTATGTGCTTAATACAATAAAATTAATTTCTATTTGCTGGGCTTGATAAAGAAACACCAAACTACTTGCAAACCAGCCCTGAAATTCACAATCTACAAGATAAGCCTGAAAATTAGCCTAATCCAAATCCCAAAGAATATAAGAAGGATTGTGTGTGCCTCAATGAGGCACAGAAACAGGATTTTGCTAGATCAAGGCTGCTGGTGAAGGAAGCACCACGCAGCAGCTGAGTGAGCAAAGAATTACTGAACCTAATTTTTGGACTGGAATAATCAATTTGCTTAACTCAGAAATCCAATGAGCATACAGTTTGATTCGTGAGGTGGAGCAGCTATGTAAGTTGAAATTGCCTACAATATCTTCAAAGTGTATATGAAAGTTAAATCCAATTAGGTCAAAAGCAGCTCTGGGCCAGAATTGGAAGATGCGAATTAACTCAGTTAGTTTTAGTCACAAATATCACTGACTGGTGGCTGCAATTTTAGTGGAAGAAAACATAGGCAGAAGAAAACTACCTGCAGACGCTGCATTTGGGTTGTAGCCATGACTATCAGGCACGGCTAGCATGGGCGGGTTGACGTGGAGCGGGCCAGCATCTAACGATGCCTGGTAGCACCTGTGGCTACAGACCACGTCCGGCGACAACAAGGTGGTGCCACCATCATCTTCGTCGAGGAGGATGCAAAGCAGGGCAGAGCCAAATAGTGACGGAGGTCAACCAAAATTTAGCTGGGGCAGAATGTGAACACATAACTAATATTATAAAAAAATCACATATAAAATTCTATTGAAAGAATGATGCCAGTTGATTTTAACAGTGCCATTACAAGGCATTTACAGAATCCAAGCTGCAGATAAAAAAGAAATTTAAGGACGGTACTGATGAACTACCTAGCACTATTGTCATAAGTGATTTAAGGGATTAAGAGTTTCACTAAGGGATTAAGAGTTTCACTACAGAGATGTAACATGATCCAACAGCAGGAGCACCGTAAAATTCAACTTTTTCATCATAAAATTGTGTTGGACATGATCAAATTAGCAACAAAAGTTATACCTATTGCATATAATCACAAATAATTATGTGTGAAAGTAGCCCCAAAATAGGAGAAAGTAAATAGCAAAAGATCCTAACGTCCCATTACAGAACAGCATCTTCTTTGCAGTTGCAGCTTCACAAACTAGCCTGCTCATAAATATTTTTTATATCATCCACTATCCCTTACTCTTAAATAGCATATACTGGAATAAAAATTAAAATAAAAAGACAGCCATGGCATATGGAACAATCTCAAATTGAAGCAATAATTCCAAACAGTTTACTATGTCCCTAATATATTCGCTTTGGTAGAACAGAATACAAAATATAACTCTGTTAATAAAAATAGATAGTGCTTATATGAAGTGAGGAAACGTAAGGAAGGCATATAATAGTCAACGAATATTCTTTTAACTAATCTAGCTCCAAAGAGCCTTGTCTTGCAGCAGCATCGCTCGAAGAAAAGGGAAGGAGCCACTCCTCACAGCAAGTGGAAGAGCCTCTGCTCAAGAACATCTTGGCTGCACAAAAAAGCTCCTAATGACTTCTGAATTTAATTTTAGGATTTAAATAATTATGTATATCAACTAAATATCATTGTACAAAGTATATATGGTTGTAATGACTAGTGAAACCAGAGAAGAAAGGCAATAATAATCAAGAACAGGCACCCACTAGCACCATATTGAAATATATATTAGATAGCAAGATAAAAAGGGCAATGGTCCACAACTGTGTATGGTTGTAATGAAACCAGAGAATAAGGCTATAATAATCTACTGCAAACAAATCTTAAACACAAAGGACTAAGATCCTTCTCAAACTCATGATTAGCAAGGTGAAAGCTGACGGCTATGACTGTATATCTAGCATAATTTCCCATGTACTCAAATGAGAAGGAGCAATGGTTATGCCCCAATTTGATCGATTGGAAGCATGACACCAGTTTTCTGATTTAGTATGTTGCATATCAGGATAAACTAATGTGGAAGCAATGACCTTATAGATGAGTAGTAAAGCAGCGCTGCTCACTAAAAAAATCCTCGGACGGGAAGGGTGCCCCATCTGCATGCAAATTAGTAGTGGCAATATACTAATGAGTCACAAATCAAATATGGAAATTAGAATAAGAAAAAACAGAATGGGGAGCTGAAGAAATGGACTCTAGATCCGTTCATATTACTGGAGCATCAGTTTAAGCCATCTTGATTGGAACATTCTGCCATGTCAGATAGCAACATACTAGTGGTGGATAGCAAGAAAAATTCTTCATAATTTCGAATGGGTTGTCACTGTCCGCTGGTGCTGGATGGGGTTGGTGGAGAGGTAGACTGCACTGACGTTGTCGCAGTAGATCAGTGTGCTCCGGGAGGGCGGAGTGTGCAACTCCGCAAGCAGCTGCCTGAGCCAGGCGGCCTCCGCCACGCCGTTAGCAACGGCGCGGTACTCCGCCTCGGCGCTAGACCGGGAGACCACCGGTTGGCGCTTGGACGACCAAGACACCAGGTTGCCGCCCAGGAAGACGGCGTAGCCGGAGGTGGAGCGGCGAGTATCCGGGCATCCGGCCCAGTCAGCGTCGGTGTAGACGACGAGGTCGGTGGAGGAGGCCCGGTGGAGAAGGAGGCCGTAGTCGAGCGTGCCCCGGAGGTAGTGGAGGAGGCGCTTGAGAGCCGTGAGGTGAGGCTCCCGAGGGTCATGCATATGTAGGCAGACCTGCTGAACTGCATAGGTGATGTCCGGCCGGGTGAAGGTGAGGTACTGAAGGGCCCCGGCGAGACTCCTGTACGCAGTGGGATCGGCCACCGGTGGTCCCTCAGCCTCAGACAGCTTGCCCTGAGTGTCGACCGGAGTGGAGCAGGGGTTGCAGTCAGTCATCCCAGCCCGCTCCAGGATGTCCCGAGTGTACTGTCGCTGGTGAAGTAGGAGCCCGGTAGGACGGTGCTCAACAGTGACACCGAGGAAGTGGTGGAGCTCACCCAGATCCTTCATCGCGAACTCCTGCTGGAGAGCGGTGATGATCCGGCGGAGAAGTGGCTCACTGGAGAAGGTGAGGACAATGTCATCAACATAGAGCAGCAAGTATGTAGTGTCGGCTCCATGGTGGTAGATGAACAGGGACGTATCAGACTTGGCCTCCATGAACCCCAGGGTCAGCAAGAAAGCGGCGAACCGGTGGTTCCACGCCCGAGGTGCCTGCTTGAGGCCGTAGAGGGACCTGTTGAGCCGGCAGACCATGTCAGGACGGGTGGTGTCGACGAACCCCGCCGGCTGACTGCAGTACACCGTCTCGGTAAGAAGGCCGTGGAGGAAGGCGTTCTTAACGTCCAGCTGGTGGACGGGCCAAGACCGAGCAAGCGCCAGCGATAGCACGGTACGGACGGTGGCCGGCTTGACCACCGGGCTGAAGGTCTCATCGTAGTCGACGCCAGGGCGCTGAGTGAAACCCCGGAGGACCCACCGAGCCTTGTAGCGCTCGAGAGAGCCGTCGGCCCGGCGCTTGTGGGTCCAAATCCACTTGCCGGTGACGACGTTGGAGCCTGACGGCCGGGGCACCAACTCCCACGTCAGGTTGGCGAGTAGCGCGGCGTACTCCTCTTCCATCGCGCAGCGCCAGTGAGGGTCCAACAGGGCGTCGCAGACGGAAGAGGGTACCGGAGAGACCACTGCGTCGCCGGTCGAAGCCTCGAGGGCACGAGGTGGCAGTGTGCCAGCCGCGTGTCGTGTCACCATCGGGTGAACATGCCGCGGGTGTCGGTGAAGCAGCGGCGGGTGGTAGACCGGCGGGTAAGGCTGGATAACGAGCTAGCTCGGCTCGGCTCGGCTCGACTCGTTATGGCTCGTTAGGATAACGAGCTAGCTCGGCTCGGCTCGTTATCTTAACGAGCCAGAAAGCCAGCTCGGCTCGGCTCGTTAAAAGCTCGAGCTGACTCGTTAGGCTCGCGAGCCAGTTATAAAAAAATATACAAAATTTAATATTTGCATTTATCAAAAGCTTGAAAATAGTAATAATACAAAAATAATATATCCAATAGCCTTAAATTAAATAAAATATTCGTATGAGCTAACATATCAACCATTTGCAGAGTGCAAGATATGAAGTAATACATACATAATATAAGTTTTGATAACTTTTTCCCTAAAACTATGGCTCGTTTGGCTCGCGAGCCGCTCGTGAGCCGCTCGCGAGCTAGCTCGAGTTGGCTCGTTATAGCAAACGAGCTAAAATCTTGGCTCGGCTCGGCTCGTTATGGTAAGGAGCCGAGCCGAGCCGAGCTGAGCTAGCCACGAGCCGAGCGAGCTAACGAGCTTCGAGTTTTTCGTCCAGCCTTACCGGCGGGGCACCACGAGCCGACGGGGACTGTTGCGGTGGAGTCGGTGTCCCTGGTGGAGAAGGGAGCGCGAGCGGCCGCGGCCGCGGCCTGCGCTGGTACACCCGTACCGGCGCGGCGAACCTCGACGGAGGTGCCGGGGCAGGTGCCGGGACGGGATCCAGCGTCAGCGACCGACACGACCCCCCCCCCGGGGCAGAAGCGGGGGACGAAGGCCCCGGGTCTGCACCAACCGGAGAGGACGGGGCCGCGCCCGAGGACGACGGGCCCGGACCCGCTGGGGATCCGGGACCGGGGCCGGCCCGGCGCGCAGCGAAGCGGTACCTGCAGGAGGCCATGAAAAAGATGGCTGGACCACCGGGTCAGTGGGAAACAGGGAGGGTGGGTCAGGTACCGGAGGGGTGGTAGTGCTGGAAAAGGGAAAGACGGACTCATCGAACACCACATGGCGAGAGATGAGAACCCGTCGGGAGGTAAGGTCAAAGCACTGGTACCGCTTGTGATCCGGGGAGTACCCGAGGAAGACACAGAGCGTGGAGCGAGGGTCCAGCTTGTGGGAAGAAGTGGCAGCGGTGTTGGGGTAACACGCACACCCAAACACGCGGAGGTGATCGTACCGAGGCTGGGTACCGAAGAGGGCGTGGTGAGGAGTGGGAGCGGGGCAGGTCGCGGAAGGAAGGCGGTTAAGAAGGTAGGTGGAGGTGTGCAGGCCCTCAGCCCAGAAGCGAGCAGGAAGAGAGGCCAGAAACAGAAGGGTACGCACGGTGTCGTTGGTGGTGCGAATCATCCGCTCAGCCTTGCCATTCTGGGAAGAGGTGTATGGACAAGACATGCGGAGCTGAACACCGTGAGAGAGAAAGAAGGCACGGGAGGTGGAGTTATCGAACTCACGACCATTGTCACACTGGACGGCCTTGATGGTGAGGCCAAACTGTGTGGACACCCAAGCGAAGAAGTGGAGAATGGCGGGGAAAGCGTCAGACTTTGCACGAAGAGAAAAAGTCTAGGAGTAATGAGAGAAATCATCAAGCAGCACAAGATAGAACTTGTAGCCAGAAACGCTGATGACAGGAGAGGTCCAGAGGTCGCAATGTATAAGATCAAAGATGTGAGCCGCCTGGGAAGAAGAACTATGGAAAGAAAGACGGACATGACGGC
This sequence comes from Saccharum hybrid cultivar R570, assembly GCA_038087645.1. Classification (NCBI taxonomy): domain Eukaryota; kingdom Viridiplantae; phylum Streptophyta; class Magnoliopsida; order Poales; family Poaceae; genus Saccharum; species Saccharum hybrid cultivar. The sequence goes on along the minus strand of JAQSUU010000743.1, from coordinate 5,797,098 downwards.
CCAGCTGACACGCATGACACAAATGCTCATCGTGAGTCCGAGGACACCGAATGTCAGAACTACGACTGAGCTGCATCAGGGCATCACGACCAGGATGGCCGAGTCGCCGGTGCCAAGTAGTGGAGGAAGTAGTAGTGGCGAAAGCACCTGACAAAGGGGTCGGCGAAGAAGACGAAGGAGACGCTAGGAAGCGAAGGGTGTAAAGGGGACCCGTGCTGTCACACCGAAGCAGAGGACGGCGGGAAGCCAAATCTCTGACAGTGAGACCGGAAGAGTCAAACTCCATAGAACAGGAATTGTCAGCAGTAAACCGACGAATAGAAAGAAGGTTGTGAACCATAGAAGGTGCCACAAGAACATCAGGAAGACGAAAGGAGCCAGGTGCGCCGGCGGCACCCACGGACGTGACAGGAAGGCAAGACCCATTAGCGACCATGATGGATGAAGGGTGATAGGAAGAAGGAGGTTGAACAGAAGAGAGAATAGTGGGGTTAGGAGTGGTGTGGTAGGTGGCACCCGAATCGGCGATCCACTGTGGGCCGACAGGAGTTTGCAGGGCCATCGTGCTGAATGAGTGTGCCAAGGCCGCCGAGTCCCAACCGGGCGAGGCGCTGGAGGGTGTAGCCCACGGGAATGCTGCTGGTTGAAACCCGGGAGAAGCAGCAGCGAGCATGGCGGCGGCCGGCAGGCGAGCTCACCACCGGGAGCCTGGAAGGATCATGACGGGTCGTGGAAACCAGAACCCCCACCACGTCCCCGTCCGCGACGACGGCGTCCGCCACGGCCCCCTCCACCCCCGCTCGGCCCGGGGGGAGGAGAACCCACAAGAAACAACGGCGGCGTAGGGGACGGATGCGGTGCCTAGGCCTGGCCAGTGCCCGCGCCAGAGGTGAGCGGCGTGAGTGGGCGGCCCGCGCCGGCGGGCAGCGCTGGATGGTGGCCGGGTGATGCCGGGGCCATGCCAAGGGCGGCCGGAGCCCAGGAAGGAGAGGTGGTCGGGGCGGCCGGGAAAGGCGCAGTCGCGGGGGCACTGCCGGCAGCGAAAGCAATGGCCTGTTGTGCCCATGTCGCGGGAAAGAGGGGCGCAGAGGTGGAGGGGGTGGGCGAAGGCAGCAACGCGGGTAGGCGGGCCGCACCAGCAAAGGGAAGGGCGGTCCCGACGGTCACACCGGGCGCAAGGCAGCAGCCAGCCTGCAGGCCAAGGGTCGGCCATGCTACGGGAGAAGGAGCAGCAGCCGGCAATGGCGTGGTGGCGGCAGCAGGCAGCCCGCCAGAGGCCTGCCAAGCAGCAAAAGAGGGAAGAGCAGCAGCCAGCAGGGGCGCGATGGCCGCGTCACTCGCGCCTGGTGCGTACTGTCCAGTGGCTGGCCAGGGCACGGAAGAAGAAGCAGCGGCACCAGGGGGCGCTGCTGGAGGAGCGGTGGCCGCGGAAGGAGGAGCAGCCAGCAGAGGCATCCCGCCAGGAGAAGGAGCGGCAGCCATCAGGGGCGTCGCGTCACGCCAGGAGGGGCGCCAGGTGGGGGCCGCACCAGGAGGGGCGGCAGAGAGGTGGAGGGCGGGTGGGGGATGGGCGGCAGGGGAGAAGGCGGCGCCCAGGGCCAGCCCACCCCCTGGCGGCTAGAGCAGGGGCTGGCCACCCGCGCCAGAGAGGGACGGCGACCAGTCGACCCTGGGAGCAGCGCCTGGAGGGAGGGGGCAGGAGGAAGCAGCTGCTGCCCATGAGGGAGAAGAGAGAGGTGGGGAGGGCGCGGAGGGGCGGAGGGAGGCAGAGCCGCGACCTCCAGCGGCGGCAGGAAGAAGGGCGGCTGCAGCTGCCGCCCCCGGCAGAGCAGCGGCGCCCGCCCCAGGCAAGGCGGCGGCTTCCGCCCCTAGAAGTGCAGCGGCGGCTGTAGGAGCAGGGGATCGGAGGAGATCGGCCCAGGAAGGGGAGGAGAGGGGAGGGAACAGAGGGAAGTAGGAAGGGGAAGAGGGAGGGCGGCCGGCCATGGCCCCCTGGCGGCAGAGGAGGTCGGCGGCTGCAGGTGCCTGGCCGGCGGCTCAGGAGGAAGGAGAGGATAGGCTGGATACCATGTTGGAGAGTGATTCTCTATTGATTAGGGCTAACCCTAGAAGGGTAGTTATATAGGTTCCATACATGGGCCACATGGGCCTTAGCCTCATGGGCCTAATACACACACAATCCAACACCCCCCGCAGTCTGAACTACCGGCGCAGCGGAGTTCCAAGCTGAACAAGAAGAAGAACACACACAGCCCCCCACAGACGCAACTAGCCACTGGTGATGTTGAGGCTGGAGCGAAACTCGGTGAAGGTCGAGGACAAGAGGCCTTTGGTGAAGATGTTCGCGAACCGGGAGGTAGTCGGAACATGAATTACCCACACCTCGCCCATGGTCACCCGATCACGGACAAAGTGGATCTCCACATGTTTCGTCTGCTAGTGCTGGATGGGGTTAGTGGAGAGGTAGACCGCACTGACATTGTCGCAGTAGATCAGTGCGCTCCGGGAGGGCGTAGTGTGTAGCTCAGCGAGAAGCTGCCGGAGCCAGGAGGCCTCAGCACGCCGTTAGCGACAGCACAGTACTCCGCCTCGGCACTGGACCGGGAGACCACAGGCTGGCGCTTGGACGACCAGGACACCAGGTTGCCACCCAAGAAGATAGCGTAGCCGGAGGTCGAGCGGCGAGTGTCCGGGCACCCCGCCCAGTCAGCGTCAGTGTAGACGACGAGGTCGGCGGAGGAGGCCCGGTGGAGTAGAAGGTCGTAGTCGAGCGTGCCCCGGAGGTAGCGGAGGAGGCGCTTGAGAGCCGTGAGGTGAGGCTCCCGAGGATCATGCATGTGAAGGCAGACCTGCTGAACTGCATAGGTGATGTCTGGCCGGGTGAAGGTGAGGTACTGAAGGGCCCCGGCAAGACTCCGGTATGCAGTGGGATCGGACACTGGGGGGCCTTCAGCCTCGGACAGCTTGCCCTGAGTATTGACCGGAGTGGAGCAAGGGTTGCAGTCAGTCATCCCAGCCCGCTCCAGGATATCCCGAGTATACTGCCGCTGGTGAAGAAGTAACCCGGCAGGACGGTGCTCAACAGTGACCCAAGGAAGTGGTGGAGCACACCCAGATCCTTCATAGCAAACTCTTGCTGAAGAGCAGCAATGATCCGGCGGAGAAGTGGCTCACTGGAGGCTGTGAGGACAATGTCATCAACATACAGCAGCAAGTATGCAGTGTCAGCTCCATGATGGTAGACGAACAGTGATGTATCAGACTTGGCCTCCATGAATCCCAGTGTCAGCAAGAAGGCAGCAAACTGGTGGTTCCACGCCTGGGGTGCCTGCTTGAGGCCGTAGAGAGACCTATTGAGCCGGCAAACCATGTCAGGGCGGGAGGAATCAATGAACCCCGCCGGCTGACTGCAGTACACTGTCTCGGTGAGAAGGCCGTGCAGAAAGGCATTCTTGACGTCCAGCTGATGGACGGGCCATGACCGAGCAAGCGCCAACGAGAGCACGGTATGGACGGTGGCCGGCTTGACCACCGGGCTGAAAGTCTCATCATAGTCGACTCCCGAGCGCTGAGTGAAACCCCGGAGAACCCATCGAGCCTTGTAGCGCTCGAGAGTGCCATCAGCCCGACGCTTGTGAGTCCAGATCCACTTGCCGGTGACCAAAGTTTCGCTAGGCGACAGACGGAATCTAGGCGCTGACCCCTAGCCTAGGGAGTAATCGGGATTAATCGCGCCTAGGCGTTCCTAGGCGTTTTTCTAGGCGTTTTGTGTATATACTCATATACATGTAGTGGGTCTAGATAGACAGAAAGGCTAGCCTAGATAGATAAAAAGGCCCAAGAGGCAAAGGCCCAGCCCATCTCCCTCTCAGACTCCAACCCTATCCATCTCTCTGTTCCAGCCGCAGCCGCACCCGCAGTCCGCACTCACCCGTCCTCATCGCGCAGCCTTCTCCGGTTCTCCCGCATCAGCCGCCGTCGCCTTCTCCCGCATCCACCGCTGCCGCCGTCGGTTCCTCTCCCTCTCCGGCATCTCTCTCCTCTACGCGCCCGCCGCCGCCCGCGCTCGCCGCCGTCCGCACATGCGGACGCTCCACCCCCCACCGGCGCAGCCGCCGGTCCTCTCCCTCTCCGTCTGTCTCCTCTTCGCACCCGCGCACGCCCGCTCTCGCCGCCGTCCGCGCATGTCCGAAGCTCCTCCGCCACTAGCAACCTCTACCGGACGCTCCTCCACCCCCACCGGCGCCGCCGCCGAGCTGCCGCCGCCTGGGGGTCCGCCTACCCCCATAGGCGAGGCGGGCACCCTCCGACTCGCGATTAATCGCGCCTAGGCGCGCTTAGGCGAGCGCCTAGTGGAACTATGCCGGTGACAACGTTGGAGCCCGGCGGCCGGGGCACCAACTCCCACGTCTGGTTGGCGAGAAGCGCGGCGTACTCTTCCATCGCGCGGCGCCAGTGAGGATCCAACAGGGTATCGCGGACGGAAGAGGGTACCGGGGAGACCAGCGCGTCGCCGGTCGAAGCCTCAAGGGCACGAGGCGGCAGTGTGCCAGCCGCGTGCCGTGTCACCATCGGGTGAACGTGCCGCGGGTGTCGGTGAAGAAGCGGCGGGTGGTAGACCGGCGGTTCACCACGGGCCGGCGGGGACTGCGGCGGCGGTGTCGGTATCCCGGCGAAGAAGGGACCTCGAGTGGCGGCGGTCGCGGCCTGCGCTGGTACACTCGTACCGGCGCGGCGAACCGCGACGGAGGTGCCGGGGCAGGACCAGGCGACGACGACCGGCACGGCCCCCCCGGGGCAGAATCGGGGGACGAGGGCCCAGGTCTGCGCCAACCGGAGAGGTCGGGGCCGCACCAGATGACGACGGACCCGGACCCACCGGGAAGCCGGGACAGGTGGCCGGCAAGGAGCGCGGCGAAGCGGTACCTGCAGGAGACCACGGAAAAAGTGGCTGGGCCACCGTGTCAGCGGGAAAGAGGGAGGGGGGGTCAGGAACAGGAGTGTTGGTGGTGCTGGAGAAGGGAAAGACGAACTCATTGAACACCACATGACGAGAGATATGGACCCGTCGGGAAGTAAGATCAAAGCATCGGTACCCCTTATGATCCGGGGAGTACCCGAGGAAGACACAAAGAGTGGAGCGGGGGTCCAGCTTATGGGAGGAAGTGGCAGCGGTGTTGGGGTAACACGCACACCCAAACACGCGAAGGTGATCGTACCAAGGAGGGGTACCAAAGAGGGCGTGGTGTGGCGTGGGAGCGGGACAGACAGCGGAAGGAAGACGGTTGAGGAGGTAGGTGGAAGTGTGCAAGCCCTCAGCCCAGAAGCGAGCAGGAAGAGAGGCCTGAAAGAGAAGGGTGCGCACGGTGTCGTTGGTGGTGCGAATCATCCGCTCAGCCTTGCCATTCTGCGAAGAGGTATACGGGCAAGACATGCGCAACTGAACACCGTGAGAGAGAAAGAAGGCACGGGAGGTGGAGTTATCAAACTCACGACCATTGTCACACTGGACGGCCTTGATGGTGAGGCCGAACTGTGTGGACACCCAAGTGAAGAAGTGAAGGAGCGTGGAAAACGTATCAGACTTCGCACAGAGGGGAAAAGTCCACGAATAATGTGAAAAATCATCGACCACCACAAGATAGTACTTATAAACCAGAAAGACTGATAACAGGAGATGTCCATAGGTCGCAATGTACAAGATCAAAAATGTGGGCCGCATGGGAAGTAGAACTATGAAAAGGAAGACGAACATGTCGGCCCAATTGGCACGCATGACAGTTGCTCATCAGGAGCCCGAGTACATGGAAGACCGGAACTACGACTGAGCTGCATCAGGGCATCACGTCCAGGATGGCCGAGGCGCCGGTGCCAAGTAGTAGAGGAAGAAGAAGCGGCGAAGGCAGCTAACAAAACGGACGGCGAAGAAGACAAAGTAGCCATCGGGAAGCGAAGGGTGTAAAGGGGCCCGAAGCTGTCACATCGGAGCAGAGGACGCCGGGAAGCCAAATCCCTAAATTGCACGGATACGGATACGCCAACTTCCCAAAAACCCGATACGCGGATACGTTTCATATTAAAAAAAATAATAATAATGCAGATGAAGGAACAATTGGCAGAGAAATAAATTTTTGGCTTGGATCTTTCCACTATATTTTTGCACCTCATTGCAGTTGCAATTCATATGTAACTGCAGATCCTACACTAGTACTTGCACTTCCACTAGCAGCGCTCAAATTGGGAGACGCCATCTACTGCACACAAGGAAGAAGAAACAAGAACTCACTACCCTTGCTGAAATTGCATAGATCGAGAATGGGGAGAGGAAGATGAAGTAGGAATCGAAGAAATCAAGAAGCTACGAGCTGAGGAAGAGGAGATCGAGGATATGGGGATGGGCTGGAACTCACCAGAGCAGCGGAAGCCACGAGCAGGGGCCGGACGAAGCCATGAGCAGGGGCCGGGCGGAGCTCGTCGCCGGCGAGCAGGGGCAGAGCTCGTCGCCGGCGAGCAGGGACGGCGTTGCCGGTGGCCGGCGGGCGTCGAGCGGCGCTCGCAGCATCACCGCGCAGGGGGGAAACTCCACTGGCGGCTGGGCGAAGTGGCGAGCAGGGGCAGAGCTCGTCGCTGGCGAGCAGGTACCGGTGCTCATCGCCGGTGGCCGGCGAGCGGCGAGCGGCGCTCGCGGCGTCACCGCGCAGGGGAGGAGTCGTGCTGCGGCCTGCGGGCGAAGGGATGCGGCGCGAGCGCGAGCAGGAGGGCGACGCACTGGGTAGCAGGTAGGCAAGGGCGATGGGATATGCTGCTGTAATTGGGCCGGGCCGTATCCTTTAACCCTGATACGCGTATCCCAGCAATGATACGTATCCAGGCCCGCGTATCCGAATTTTGCAATATTAATAAAAATCCGATACTCCGCCGATACGTATCCATTGCGTATCGGATACGTATCCGTGTCCAAAACGTGTCCGATACGCGATACGGCAGTAAACTGAAGTATCCGTGTTTTCTAGCCAAATCCTTTACAGTAAGACCAGAAGAGTCAAATTCCACAGAACAGGAATTGTCAGCTGTAAAACGACGAATAGAAAGAAGGTTGTGAACCATAGAAGGAGCAACAAGAACATCAGGAAGACGGAAGGAGCCATGAGCACCGACGGTACCCACAGTCGTGACTGGAAGACACGAACCATTTGCGACCATAATGGACGAAGGAAGAGAGGAAGAGGGAGAATGGAGAGACGAAAGTATACCGGGGTCAGGGGTGGTGTGGTAGGTGGCTCCCGAATCAGCGATCCACTCGGGTCCGACCGGAGGTGTCAGGCCCATGGTGCTGAACGAGCGAGCCAGAGCCGCCTGGTCCTAGCCGGTAACCCCAGGTAGGGTCCCGCACAGGCGACAACGACCGCCACGACCCCCCCTCCACCCCAGCTCGGCCCAGAGGGAGGAGGGCCCATGAGAGACGGCAGCGGTGGAGCGGACGACCATGGTGGAGCAGGCGGACGCGGTGGAGTAGCAGCCAGAGCCGTCGAGGAAGACGAGGACCCCGGAGAAGCGGTGGACCCCGGCTGGATGCCCTGAGTGAGCTCCTCCATGACAAGGTCGTCATGAACCTCCAAGAAGGTGGGGAAGGTCCTCTGACGAGTGATCCACGTCCTGAGGTGGGCATACCGGTCACTAAGCCCACGGAGGACGTTGAGGACCAAGATGCGATCCTCCACAGGCCACCCGAGGTCGCTAAGGGAGTCGGCCATGCCCTTCATCCGCCGGCAGAACTCGCCAACGGAGAGGTCACCCTGGACGAAGGTGTGGAAGCTCGCGTCGAGGCGCAGAGCCCGGGCCTTGGCGTTGCCCAGGAACTGTCCCTCAAGGGCAAGCCACGCCCGGCGCGCGTCAGGAGAGGTGTGGACGAGGTCGTGGAGATCCAGGGAGATCGTCCCTAGGATCCAGGAGAGGACAATGCTGTCAAGACGGAGCCACGACGGGGTCTGGACGGTGACCGAGGCGTCAACGAGGACGTGGTCGAGGGCGTAGTGGCGGAGAGTAAGAACCACCAGGTCTCACCAGCGGGCATAGGAGGGCGACTCAGGCTCGAGGACAACCGGGACGAGGAGGCGAATGTTCTGAATCCCCTCGGCCTGGTAGTGAAGCTGAGCCACGAGCGGGTCGGCCAGGTTGTGCCAGAGGACGGCGGTGTGAGACACGGCGACCCGGCGAAGCGGAGGTGGCCCCAGCAACCGAAGAGGCGGGAGAGAGGAGCCGCTCCGCCTCGGCGATCTGGCGAGCCAGGGCATCGGCCGCGTCGCGCTCACGCTCCCACACGAGGGCGGCCACGCGCACCCGGGCCTGCCCCTCCGCGGCGGCAGTCTAGGCAGCGACGAGAGCGGCGGCGAGGGCGGAGTCGGGGCGCGCTCCGGGAAGCGGCAACGGGAAGGCAGCGGCTTCGGGCCGGTCCATCACCACCGATGTCAGATCGGGAGTCCCGGAGACGGGAGCAGGAAGGCCCCCGATAACCTCCTCGGCGTCGAGCGGCACAGGAGGAGTCTCACCACTGGCGGCCGCGCCACCGACTGCTGTCAGGGCAGCGGCTGGCCAGGTGGTGCCACCGGCAGTAGCCCCCCCCCCCCCCCCCCCCCCCCGCGGCCAAGGCAGTGAGGGCCACGTCAGGGACCGGTGCTGTAGGTCCTCCAGCCGCCAGTGCAGCAGCTCGGGCAAGATCCGCCCATAGGAGAGGAGGTGCGCCGCTGGTGGTGGGTGCGCCGCTGCAGGGTGCGGCTGGGAGGAGAGAGGAGCACCGGCGGCCGCCGCTGCTGGGTGGGCCTGGGAGGAGGGAGAGGCACCAGCGGCCGCCGCTGGGTGCAGCAGGGGAGCGGCGGCGGCTGGGGGCAGCAGGGGAGCGGCGGCGGCTGGGGCCAGCAGGGGATCGGTGGCTGCTGGGTGCGGCTGGGAGGAGGAAGGAGAGGCGATTTGCACCCAGGAGGTAGATGGGAGAGAGGGGAAGACATGGAAGTAGGAAGGTGGGGGAGGAGGAGGTGGCCGGCCGGCCATGGGTGGCGGCGGCGCCTGCCTGCCTGCTTGGGGCCGGCGGCTGGGAGGGAGGGTGAAGGGTTAGGCTGCTGATACCATGCTAGAGATTGTGATTCAATTGATTTGGGCTAACCCTAGAAGGGTAGCTATATAGGTAACCATATATGGGCCACATGGGCCTTAGCCTCATGGGCTTAATACACACACAATCCAATACTTCTTATAACAATAAATGTTAAGATTTCAAAGCACATTCATTCCTGAGTAGGATCCACAAATATTTATGGCCAAATTTATTTCTACCATAAAAATTCATTTGTCATGCCACAAATATAGATTCCATATTGCCATCCAAAAATACTTTGTCGAGTGGATTAAAACTCATGCATCGTTAAAAAGGAAAGACCGACCCACTCAAGAAAATCCTACTTGACCAAAAATATTAATAGTTCAATCGTGCTCACCACACCAAGGATGATATAGATCACATTGTACCCTGCAGGCGCCTGTCCATCCGAGAACATGACATATGACAGTCATATATACAAGCAGTAGGCATAACAGACTTAGCATTCCTCCTGGATTGTAGCCATGACATGAGTTTTACAATAGACATGAATAATATTATATGGTTTCAACAATAAATAGTAAGGGTTTGATAATTATTTATACATGCGGCCAAAGGAATTTATTGTCCAACTACAAACAAGTTTTTATGAACCAATAGGTAGGCATGATAAATTATACTTTGAACAATAAGATTTAATGGTCTACTAGGATATATTTCTTCAAGATAATGGGAACTTCTGAGATTTCTTAATTTAGTGGCAACATCAATCAGAACTAAAAAGGAATTCTGGTGATGAGACAAAGGCAAGGAAGATGCAATACTGCTCCGACATGGCTGGGGACAGACACTATGGCAGTTGGTAATGCGAACAAAGATGCTGCCATGATCAGCTCAGTAGTATCCATTGCTCTCTTATTGCTAACTAGTATTTTCCGATTCAAGAATTATATTTATAACTAAGAGTGTTTCAAATATTTCAGAAACATTAGCTGAAAATAAACTGGAAATACACAAACATGTCATAGAGCTCTAAAAAACCAGTGGCATTTGTGTATCATATTATTTACATTTCAACAAGCAATATAAAGTTAGCTATTGATTAAGTTGCAGTTTATCGCTCAAATGAAGAGAAGACATATTTTTACCTCAATAAACATATTAAATCTGAATAACTCAAGATCCTAACCATAACAACGTGCTATAATTAGATGGTATGCATCCTGAAGGTGTTAAATTCTATCAACGTAAAGGTACATCCATGCAATCACCAGTAATGGCTGCCCTAAAGCTAAAACTTCCTTGAAATAGTCAGCCAAGGGGGGAACCAAGATTAGGAGCTAAATTATTTTATTACATAATCATTGTTGGTAATTAACTGAAGAATAGAAACTATTACATTAGTCTTCCATGTGTGTTTTCCAGGTAGAAATAATGGGAACAAAAGGAAAAATAGGGTGTCCTATGCATCTCCCCCGTTCATATGGACTCACAGACACTATCTCATAAATCAATCTATATAGTTTGATTCCTCCCATGCATAATCGAAACCAAGCACCTTCAGAATAGAAAAAAAAATCAAAGCTGCTGCAGCACGGAGGAAGACAGTCAACTGAGGGCAGCACAACAGGAAGACAAAATTACCAGGAGCACAAAGACAGTCAATTTGATTGGTCATAGCCATCAGCTCATTCCGCACCTGAGTGGTCATAGCCATCAGCTCCATACAACAACAACAACAACAACAACATAGCCTTTTGTCCCAAGCAAGTTAGGGTAGGCTAGAGATGAAACCCAAAAGAGACGAGAAAACAGGGAGACACAAGAGTCAACATAGCCATCAGCTCCATCACTACAAAAAAAAAACCAAACCATCACAAGAGTCAATTTGATTTGATTGGCAGATTAAAAACACAGAAGCTCAATAAATGAAGTTTCTAACACATTAATCATTGGATAGCTGGATCTTCAATCAATTTGACTTTAACTCTAGATGCAGTGATGATAAAGTTCAAGTATTAATTTGCGATGCTTATGCATCAAACAAAAGAAGAGCTACTCCCCAGCAAGTAGTAACTGGTTATAGCCTTTACAGTAGTTTGTGATCCTGATTACAGCCCAAATATAAACTATTTACCTAAAAACATTGTACAACAATCTCCCCTTAAACAAATTCAGAATGGCAAAATTTTCTATGGAGAGGCAGGAAAGAAACAAATGGTGGACATTGCTTGATTGCATGGCCCAAGGTCAGTCGTCCCAAGGAATTAGGAGGATTGGGTATTCTGGACCTACAAAAATTTAGTTGGGCTCTCAGGGTTCGATGGCTATGGCTACGTAAAACTGAACCAGATAAGCCATGGGCAACCTTCCCAGTCACAATTCATGGCAATGCCCAAGCTCTTTTTGACTTGGCCGTGACCTCAACAATTGGCAATGGGGCGCACACCAAATTCTGGACTGATAAATGGCTAAATGGGTCTTCTATTGAATTACTGGCTCCTCAGTTATTTGCATGTGTTCCAAAAAAGAAGGCAAGAAGGCGCATGGTGAGGGAAGCGTTGGTGGATAATAGTTGGGTGCAAGATATTCAAAGCCACTACCCTGTAGCAATCTTGGCCGAATTTCTATATATTTGGGACTTGGTCCAGGAAGTAGCACTTCAACCTGAGGTGAATGATGTTCATAAATGGAAATTGGAGGCTTCAGGAGAATTCTCTACCAAATCAGCGTATGAGGCTTTCTTCTTTGGAGCAATCCTCTTTGAACCAAGCAAATTGATTTGGAGTAACTGGGCTCCCAGGAAGTGTAAATTTTTCCTCTGGTTGGTGGCTCATAACCGTTGCTGGACGGCTGATAGACTTGCTCGACGTGGCTTGCCCCATCCAGAGCATTGCCCATTTTGCGACCAGGAGGATGAAACAATTGAGCATCTATTATGTTCTTGTGTCTTCTCACGACAATTTTGGCACCAGCTGCTCCATCGTTTTGGATTACCAGATGTAGCACCTCAACCAAGTACCACAAGGTTCTTTGCTTGGTGGCAACAAGCTGCCAGCTCTTTCAACAAGGAGGTGGGGCAAGGCTTTAACTCGCTGGTCATGCTTGGTGCTTGGATCCTTTGGAAGCAAAGGAACAACATAGTGTTCAATGGCGTCTCACCTAGGTTGGATCGGGCGCTTCTCCTTGCACAGGATGAGGCCGATCACTGGTTGCTAGCTGGCGCCAAGGGTCTCAGAGGTCTAGTTGCTGGTAGCCGTGGTGTTTAGCGGCTCTCTTTTACTTGTATTGTGTTTTGGTCGTAGTCTCTTCATTTGAACAGGCGCGTGGGTAGCAGATAATTTCATGTGGGGTGTGGTATGGTGTGAGTTGTTTTGTACTGGCCTCTTGGGCCTTCTTTTTCCCCTATCTTAATATAATGATACGCAGCCCTCCTGCGTATTCCATAAAAAAAAGAATGGCAAAATAACCTTTAGTAAAAATTTTACTATATGCAAGGTATCCTGATAACAAATAATTAAATATATGTTGATGGGAAGACCTACCTACCTTCCAAAAAAGCACATGGACCATAAAAAACTTGGTTATTTACACCGGAACACATGTGACTAGGAAAACATCAATTATTATATGCAAATGTAGCAAGTTAAAGTAAGTTTTCTCGTCACAGATAATATTTAGATGCAAAAACCTCTTATGGTGGGCCTTGGAAAAGCACAAAATCCCAACTAAGTACGTTACCCTCATCAAGGATATGTACAGGGATGTGGTGACATTTGTCCGAACATGTGATGGCGACACCAGTGACTTTCCAATTAAAATAGGACTGCATCAGGGGTCAGCTTTGAGCCCTTATTTATTTACTTTGGTGATGGATGAGGTCACAAGGGACATACAAGGTGATATCCCTTGGTGTATGCTTTTTGCTGATGATGTGGTGCTAGTTGACGACAGTAGGACAGGGGTTAATAGGAAGTTAGAACTATGGAGGCACACGTTAGAGTCGAAAGGGTTCAGACTTAGTAGGACCAAGACCGAGTACATGAGGTGCGATTTCAACGCGACTAGGCATGAGGAGGGAGACGTTAGCCTCGATGGGCAAGTGGTGACCAAGAAGGATACTTTTTGGTATTTAGGATCGATGCTACAAAAGGATGGCGACATTGATGAAGATGTTAGGCATAGAATTTCAATCGGCTGGTTTAAATGGCGTCAAGCTTCTGGCGTCCTCTGTGACAAAAGGGTGCCTTAGAAGTTGAAAGGTAAGTTCTATAGGACGGCGATTCGCCCGGCGATGTTATACGGTGCTGAGTGTTGGCCTACAAAAAGGCGACATGTCCGGCAATTGAGTGTAGCACAGATGCGTATGTTACGTTGGTGTTGTGGGCACACAAGGAGGGATAGAGTCCGGAACGACAATATTCGTGATAGGGTTGGGGTGGCACCAATTGAGGAGAAATTGATTCAACATCGGTTGAGATGGTTTGGACATGTTCAACGGAGGCCTCCTGAGGCGCCGGTGCGTAGTGGGGTTCTAAAACGGACCGATAATGTAAAGAGCGGTAGAGATCGACCTAAACTAACTTGGGACGAGTCCGTTAAGAGAGCCCTTAAGGAGTGGAATATCTCTAAGGATTTAGCTATGGACAGGAGCGCTTGGAGACTGGCAATCAACGTGCCTGAACTGTGACCTCTTTTCTGTCTTTTGCCATTTATGTCCCTTTTTGTGTCTCCCTGTTTATCGTCTCTTTTGGGTTTCATCTCTAGCCTACCCCAACTTGCTTGGGACAAAAGGCTATGTTGTTGTTGTTGCAAAAACCTCTTATCCTCCAACATGACAGGAGCAAACAATAAATAATTAAATTATTTGCACACTACCCTAATTGAAATCCTGTCATGTGTGAACTAAAAAATTAGGGAACCATGCATAGAAACCTAATGTGTGCCCAGAAAAAGCACTATATGCAATCTGGATTTTGAGTTCTAGAGTTAGCATAATCCATGTGAAGAGCACTAGCCAAGCTGTGCATGCGGGGAGAAGTAGCAGAAGGCGGGAGTCACAACGAGTCAATGCTGGAAGTCGGCAGCGGACGATATGGGACGTGCGGTTGTAAATAATAGTAATTTATATAGACCAAATTTGTCTGCGATTTATGCATGAACTGAGTTGTATGAACACTTGCATGCAGTAAATATCTACTAAAGAATTGATATTTCCACAACATTCGTCTGTTATAATACACATAATTATTGGCTGTGGATACTCACAATCAAAACATCAGCACCGGTAGTATTTAGAAGGTTTGAAGGTGGCTTCGGCTGTGGCGCCACCTAATAATAAGAGTCAAAACCAAATTATCCACCAGTCATGGTTCATTAATAAACAAAACAAAATAAATGAAGTCAGTGTCATAAACCCATGCATGAGACAGCAAAGTTAAAATGAAATACAGATGCACCTATAATAATCACACAGAGTGGTGAGCCTGGAATAGACTTACCAACTAAGACAGAGCGTGTCAAGTATGCATACCTGCATTTGCAAAACAAAAATGAACTTCATTTTAGATTGCAATAAATATATTTCTCATAATACTTATGTTTCAGACATCACTTCATGCCATAATATTTAAGATGGATTTAACCATACATTTGTAACAGCATTTAAGATGGTTTTTCTCTCATAATGTGATCAGTTTCCAGTACAATGTAACCACACAATAGGATCCATAATAATCCACAAACAAAATAAAAAAGACAGGATCCAGGGACTAAAGTAAGACACTAGTGTCCTTGATCATAAAGCACACACCGGCAAAATGCATACATTTGAACACACGAATAATGTTTTTTTTTATTGTACAATCACTGATGGAATCAAAAAAAATGAACGTTTAGCATGTCAAATCAAGTAAAGATAAAAGGAGGAACACCAAGGAACGACCATCTGTGAATGGAGATGTTGTTCCTAGCTAGACATGGATGAGCAGCACCCGTGGCCACATGCCACCACTTGACATGTATTACCTCTGTCCCAAAAAGAATGCAACTACGGGTTGCGTGCTAGCTAAAGTGGTTCATATTTATTCACATTTATGGCTCTAAATCAATTTATTATGAAAATACATTTCGTACTTAATCTTATGGTATTTATTTGATGCCATAAATGTTAATACTTTTTTATCTATAATTGGTCAAACTTAAGATACTAAAACATGAAATTGTGCTAGAAGCATTCTTTCTGGGGATGGAGGGAGTAATTGATTGTGAGATAGAACACATGAATCATAAAAGGTAAAATCATACACAACAATAAAAACCTATCTACAAAAATAAAGGTCATTTGTGCATCAAAACAGACTTAATGGAAACCAAAAAGAGAGCATTAAAAGAACAAATCAAAGTAGAAGGTTACTAAGCAGGACACCAAACTAATTCAATCAACAAACATTAGAGCAACAAGGGGAAGAAATTATCTGGCACCATCTGAAAGCGATAGCTAACTAATATTGAGGTAGCAAACAACATCTGGATATTGAGTACACAAATATATTGAGTACTAATGAACCTCTAATGAACTTAGTGGAAAAGCTAACTAGAATGCAGGAATCTATGTTGTCAGGTTTCATTCGGACAAACTGAGATTCTAACATGCAGTGCACAGACAGTCTAGTTAACAGGTTGATAAATACAGATTTCTGACTCTGACAAGTTGATACCAAATGAACACACAAAGAATGACTTGTACAATGAAATATAAAATGGACAAAGAGGAAGGTGAGGAGCAGAGGGCATACACAGTCTTGGAAGCTCCTCACCTTGGAATGAAATTGTGCTGCACCGAGGAAAGAGAAACAGATGAAAGAAGTTATAAAACTTGACCTTAATTGTACATAGTAGTTCATCACATCGCATCTGCATACAGCATTTCACAAAACCTTAGTTATTTGCAACCAAACTAGCCTACTCATTGTTAGAGATATGTGTGTACTTTGTATTTTCATATTGCACAAGGGTGCTTCTGCATATTGTACATATACATATGGTGGCCTTTAGCCCCTTTCAGTAAAGTATGCTCTATTCTATCATGGTATCCAGAGCCTAGGTTCTAGGGTTAGGTTTACCTCGCTCCTTCCCTCGCGCGCTCCTCCATCGCGCTCTTCTGTTGCTCCGCCGTCGCGCTCATCCGTCGCGGCCGCCGTCGTGCTCGTCCTGTGCGACTCTGCTACTGGGTGCGGCTTCGCTGTCGCGTGGCCCACTGCCGGACGCGGCCCTGCCGTCGCGTGGCCCGCCGCCACCGCCGGGTGCAAGCCCCGCCGCTGGGCGTGAGCTACACCCCCGCCACCAGACGTGGCCCCGCCGGGTGCAAGTCCCGCCGCCAGGCGCGAGCTCCACCGCTGAGCGGGTCCACCGGCGAGCGCTGCCAGGTGCGGCGCCCTCTCCAGCCGCTTGCATCCGCTTGCTACTCTGCTCGTGAGTGCGTACTCTGTTTCTCGTGTGTGCGTGCTTTGTTACGAACTCTGGTTCGTGTGTGCGGTTGTGCGTGCTCTATTCTGTGGTCAACGTCGGAACTCTCGGCGTACGTCGGGACTTCCGACGGTCGGGACTCCCGACATACGTCGGGACTTCCGACGAGCACGCTTACCTGCGCCGTGCTTGCACCACCCCGCACTGCTGTGCTCTGCTCTACTTCTGTTGTGCCCTGCTCTGCTCTGCGCTCTGCTCTGCTTCTGCTGTGCTCTGCTCTGTTTTTCTTGTGAGCTGCTCTGAGATGGCATCTCCTTCCGTTTCTCCCTCTGGTGGTGCTCAAATCCCACGTTGTCCAGTGATTTTCGATGGCACCAATTATCATGAGTGGGTCCCACATATGCGGTGGCATATGCGTGGTCTCCGGCTGTGGGAGTTTCTCAGTGGTGAGCTACCTTGTCCAGTCTTGCCTGATCGTCCAGTGCAGCCGGTGATTCCTCCAGGAACATCAGAAGATGAACAAAAGAAGTTGCGCGAAGCTTATGACGATGATATGGCCTCTTATATGTCTCATTTTCGGGCCTATCGGACTTGGTTAGATGAAGATGCTCGTGCTGGGGCTGTTCTTGTTGCTAGTATGGAAAAGCATCTGGCTGGAGAGGTTATTCGGCTTGATCATGCTGCTCAGATGTGGGCCTTTCTTCGCCAGCACTATGAGCCCTCTGGTCAGTCCACTTATATTGCAGCCTTACGTCAAGAGCAGTTGTTACAGCAGGGTGACAGTTCAGTTGAGGATTTCTTCCGACAGCTAACTGCAGTATGGCGTGAGCTTGACACTCTTAGTCCTCAGTTGTCTCCGGACACTTGTGATTCCTGTAGGAAGCAACAGAGCCACCTTGAGCTTCGTCGCACCTATGACTTCCTAACTCGTCTACGTGCCGAGTTTGAGCCTCTTCGTGCTTAGTTACTTGCTCGTGAGCCGTGTGTGTCCTTGATGGAGGCTCTTGCTGCTGTTCGTAATGAGGAGACTCGCCTTCATTCTGCTGGTTTACTTCAGTCGACATCCTCCTCAGTTCTAGCAGCTCAGTCTGGAATTCTTGGTTCTTCTCCCAAAGTGCCTGCTTCAGCAGCCTCTGGTGGCCCTGGGACTCGCAGTTCAAGTGGCCTTCATTGTAATCACTGTAACAGAGATGGACATGATGAGGACCATTGTTACAAGAAGAAGCGACAGGCTCAGTCTCGCCGAGGCGGGCGTCCCTCGCAGGCTCAGTCTCAGCATACTGATACACAGCAGGAGATCCTCATGTTACTCCGTCGCCTTGCTGTCCCTGCATCTACTGGAGTGACTAGTTCTGTCACTACTGGAGCTGCAGCTTCTATCACTTCTCAGTCTCCTACCCCAGCACTCTCTGCTGCTACTTCTCAGTCTTCTATCGAGAGACCACAATCCACTTCAGGTATCTTGCCATGGATTCTTGACTCTGGTGCTTCTTTTCATATGACGCCTGATCGTACCCGTCTTTCTTCTATTTGCTCTCCTTCCATTCCTCTCACTGTTCAAACTGCTGATGGCTCACTTCTTTCAGTTGTTGGTCGTGGCACTCTTTCATCTTCTTCATTTCATGTTCCCAATGTTTCTTACGTTCCTAACTTGACCATGCAACTTATTTCTGCTGGCCAGCTCACCGATCATGGTTGTCGTGTTATTTTTTATTCTGACTCTTGCCGTGTTCAGGATCTCAGCACGGGTCTCCTAGTTGGTACTGGCCCTCGCCGCCATGATTATCAGCATCTTTGGGAGCTCGATTGGCTTCGTCTTCCTTCCGCTGCCTCTGTCAATCTTGTGGGCTTTGCTTCTCCTACATTGGCTTCTTCCTCTTTTGCTCAGTGGCATCATCGTTTGGGACATCTATGTGGTTTCCGGTTATCCGCCCTTGTTCGTCGTGGTGTTCTGGGAAATGTCACTGGTGATGTATCATTAGATCAGTGTCAGGGCTGTAAGCTTGGCAAACAGATCCAGCTTCCATATCCCTTTAGTGGGTCTGTGTCACGGCGTCCTTTTGATCTTGTTCATTCAGATGTATGGGGTCCTGCGCCTTTTGTTTCAAAAGGAGGTCATCAATATTATGTCATATTTATCGATGACTTCTCTCGCTTCACATGGGTGTATTTTATGAAACATCGTAATGAGGTGTTATCTATATATAAGACATTTGCTCAAATGATTCGCACTCATTTTGATGCTCCTATTCGTGTTTTTCGTGCTGACTCTGTTGGGGAGTACCTTTTGGGTGCTCTTCACCAATTTCTTTCTGAGCAGGGGACACTCTCACAATTTTTTTGTCCTGGTGCGCACGCTCAGAATGGTGTTGCTGAACGCAAACATCGCCACCTTCTGGAAACTGCCCGTGCTCTTATGATTGCTTCCTCAGTCCCACCTCATTTCTGGGCTGAAGCAATCTCCACTGCCACCTATTTAACTAACATTCAGCCCTCATCCGCTCTTAAAGGTGGCATCCCATATGAGCGCCTTCTTGGACATCCACCTGATTACTCCAGTCTTCGCCTTTTTGGATGTTTGTGCTATGTTCTTCTTGCTCCCCGTGAACGCACTAAACTGACCCCTCAATCTATTGAGTGTGTTTTCTTAGGCTATAGTGCCGAGCACAAGGGCTATCGTTGTTGGGATCCGGTTGCTCGTCGTATGCGGATCTCTCGGGATGTTACTTTTGATGAGTCTCGCTCCTTCTATCCTCGACCCTCCTCTGATGTTTCTCCTCAGGCTGTTGTTGAGCCTCTGTCCTTCTTGACTTTTCCTGATACACCTATCTCCACTATGCTTTTTCCTCCTCCACCATCTTCATCATCTCCACCTCCTTCACCATCTTCCCCGCTGCCCTCTAAGCCGCCTTCACATCCTCCTAGGTCCATTTATGATTTCAAACCTCCTGTGATTCACACCTACAGTCGTCGTCTCCAGGATCCCTCGCCTCCTGTTGAGCTGTCTTCAGATGTTTCATCTCCTATTGAAACATCTTCGGTTGAGGATTCTCTCTCTCAGCCCTCCTCACGTTATAATCTTCGCGATCGTGGCTCGCTAAAACCTGTCGATCGGTATGGTTTTGCTAGCACCGTCCTTTCTGAGCCAACCACCTACCATGATGCCCTTTGTCATCCAGAATGGCAACATGCCATGGCTGAGGAGATCGCTGCCCTCGAGCGCACTGGCACTTGGGACCTTGTTCCTCTCCCTTCTCATGCTCGTCCTATCACATGCAAGTGGGTCTATAAGATCAAGACTCGCTCTGATAGCTCTCTTGAGCGTTACAAGGTCCGTCTTGTTGCTCGTGGTTTTCAGCAAGAGCATGGTCGTGACTATGATGAGACCTTTGCTCCTGTGGCACACATGACCACTGTTCGTACTCTCCTTGCTGTGGCCTCTGTTCGTGCTTGGTCCATTTCTCAACTTGATGTCAAAATGCCTTTCTTAATGGTGAACTCCGTGAGGAGGTCTACATGCGACCACCTCCTGGGTATCTTGTTCCTGATGGCATGGTTTGTCGTCTTTGTCGCTCTCTTTATGGTCTGAAACAAGCTCCTCGTGCTTGGTTTCAGCGCTTTGCCTCTGTGATCACTGCTGCTGGTTTTTCTTAGAGCGATCATGACCCCGCCTTGTTTATTCACACCTCACCTCGTGGTCGCACTCTTCTTCTTCTTTATGTTGATGACATGCTTATCACTGGCGATGATTCTGAGTATATTGCCTTTGTCAAGGCACATCTCGGTGAGCAATTTCTTATGTCCGATCTTGGTCCTCTTAGTTACTTTCTTGGGATTGAGGTCTCTTCCACCTCTGATGACATTTATTTGTCCCAAGAAAAGTACATTCAAGATCTTCTTGCTCGCTCCTCCCTCACTGATCATCGCACTGTCGAGACTCCCATGGAGCTCAATCTTCAGCTTCGTGCCACTGATGGTGAACCTCTCCCTGATCCCACTCGGTATCGTCATATTGTTGGGAGCCTTGTCTATTTGGGTGTGACCCGTCCTGACATTTCTTACGCTGTTCACATTCTTAGCCAATTTGTTACTGCTCCCACCCAAATTCACTATAGCCATCTTCTTCGGGTTTTGCGTTACCTTCGTGGGACCATTACTCGTCGTCTGTTCTTCCCACGCTCTAGCTCTCTTCACCTCCAAGCCTACTCTGATGCTACTTGGGCTAGTGACCCCCATAAATATTTTATATATCATCCACTATCCCTTACTCATAAATAGCATACACTAGAATAAAAATTAAAATAAAAAGACAGAGCCATGGCATATGGAACAATCTCAAATGGAAGCAATAATTCCAGACAGTTGGAGGGCATAATCCAAATTTTTCGTAGTTGATTAATTCATACAACTAACTAAATACTCCAGAAACAATTGAATTAGAGCATCAGCTAACTATAGCATAGAGCTAAAACTGTAAGCTGATGATAGATATCTTTATCAGACCTACAGGGAAGTTGTCTTCGCTTCAAAATAAGTACAGCCCAGACCAGAAAATGCGCTGACAGAGATATCGCATTGTGAAACTGATATCCTAGGAAACACTCAAAGCCACAAAATCTAAACTATTATATGTTCTTTGACATTCAAAGCCTCCCTAGGTAATTCTACAGAACTATGCCCAGGTCAAGGTGACCCAACTAAACTTGTAAGTGGGTGCATTGGATTATTGATAGTGGGTGCACTCAACACATGACCGGTACATCAAGAATGTTTGATTCATTCAATGACAATGATAGTGGTGTTGATTCTATCACATTTGGCAATAACAAGAAAGGCAAGGTTATTGGCTTGGGCAAGATTGCAATATCAAATGACATGAGTATCTCTAATGTGTTGCTAGTTGAAAGCTTGGATTTCAATCTTCTATCCGTGGCACAAATATGTGATCTAGGCTACAAATGCATCTTTGGGGTTGATGATGTGGATGTTATTAGTGTGGATGGTTCAAATATGGCATTCAAGGGCTTTAGATATGAGAATCTCTACCTAGTTAACTTCAATGCTAGAGAAACTTCTTTGACAACTTGCTTAGTCTCCAAATCAAGCATGGGTTGGCTTTGGCATAGAAGGCTTGGTCATGTTGGCATGAAACAATTGAAGAAGCTTACAACTCATAATCTTGTCAATGGTTTGAAAGATGTTGAATTTGAGAAGAATAAGCTTTGTAGTGCATGTCAAGCCGGGAAGCAAGTTGGAAGCTCACATCCAAAGAAGAGTACAATGAGCACATGCAAAGCATTTGAGTTGATGCACATGGACCTATTTGGACCAACAACATATACAAGCATAGGCGGTAACAAGTTTGGCTTTGTTATAGTGGATGACTTCACAAGATTCACATGGGTATTCTTTCTTAGTGACAAAAGTGAAGTGTTTGACACCTTCAAGACATTTCTCACTAGAGTTCACAATGAGTTTGAGATTAGAATCAAGAAAGTGAGAAGTGACAATGGAAGTGAGTTCAAGAATACAAGAATTGAAGAACTTTATGATCATTATGGTATTGGACATCAATTCTCGGCCAAGTACACTCCATAATCAAATGGCCTAGTTGAGAGGAAGAATAGAACATTGCTTGATATGGCTAGATCAATGCTTCATGAGTACAATGTGAGTCAATCATTTTGGGATGAAGCAATCAATACCGCTTGCTACTACATCAATAGACTATATTGTCATCAATTGCTAGAGAAAACCCCATATGAGTTACTTCATGGAAGAAAGCCCAATATTTCTTACTTTAGGGTGTTTGGTTGCAAATGCTATATCTTGAAGAAGTGCACTAGATTGGGGAAGTTTGACAAGAGATGTGATGAGGGGTTCCTACTTGGTTATTCAACTACAAGCAAAGCTTATAGAGTTTGGAACAACTCAAGTGGCATTCTAGAAGAAGTCCATGATGTGCAATTTGATGAAACCAATGGGTCACAAGATGAAGAAGAGAATCTAGATGATGTTGGTGGAACTCAATTGGTGGAAGCAATGAAGAACATAGACATTGGGGACATTAGAGCAAAGCAAGTAATTGATATTCAAGATGATGATAAAGATCAAGTGCTCAATTCACCATTCAAGCTAGTTAGTGACTCTCAAGTGCAAGATTATGGTGCTAGTTCTTCTTATCGAGATACATCAAGTGATCAACCGAGCTCAAGCAATCAAGTGCAAGTACTCCAACCACAACATGTTGCAAGAGATCACCCCATTGATAGTGTTATTGGTGATATTAGAAGTGGTGTGCAAACAAGATCAAGATTGGCTATGTTTTGTGAGCATGCATCATTTGTGTCAACCATAGAACCAAAGAAGATAGAAGAAGCTTTGAGGGATGCCGATTGGATCATGGCTATGCAAGAAGAGCTTAACAATTTCACAAGAAATGATGTTTGGGAGTTGGTAGAAAGGCCAAATGACTACAATGTGATTGGAACCAAGTGGGTGTTCAAAAACAAGCAAGATCAAGATGGCATTGTAGTGAGAAACAAAGCAAGACTAGTTGCTCAAGGTTACACTCAAGTTGAAGGTCTTGACTATGATGAGACATGCTCCCGTGGCAAGATTGGAGGCAATAAGGATTCTATTGGCTTATGCTTGTGCACACAACATCAAACTATATCAAATGAATGTCAAAAGTGCATTTCTCAATGGGATTATCAATGAATTAGTCTTTGTTGAGCAACCGCCCGGATTTGAAGATGACAAGAAACCCAATCATGTGTACAAGTTGAAGAAGGCTTTATATGGCTTAAAGCAAGCACCTAGAGCATGGTATGAGAGGCTAAGGAATTTCCTTCTCTCTAAGGGATTCAAGATGGGCAATGTTGATACTACTCTATTCACCAAGAAGATTGGAAATGATCTATTCATAGTACAAATATATGTTGATGACATCATCTTTGGATCAACCGATCAAGCTTATTGTGAAGAATTTGGTGCTATGATGGCCAAAGAGTTTGAAATGTCTATGATTGGTGAACTTAGCTACTTCCTTGGTCTCCAAGTAAAGCAATTGAAGAATGGGACATTTGTGAGTCAAGAGAAATACATAAGGGACATGTTGAAGAAGTTTGGAATGCAAGATGCAAAGCCAATTTCAACTCCAATGGGTACAAATGGCAATATGGATAGTGATCTTGATGGCAAAATGGTGAATCAAAAGGAATATCGGTCTTTGATTGGAAGTCTACTCTATGTCACCGCATCAAGGCCGGATGTCATGTTTAGTGTTTGCATGTGTGCTAGATATCAAGCCTCACCTAGAGAGAGTCATCTCACGGCGGCAAAGAGAATATTGAGGTACTTGAAGCAAACAAGAGATGTTGGACTATGGTATCCCAAGGGGTCAAAGTTTGAATTGATTGGATATTCGGAGTCCGACTATGGGGGTTGCAAGATCAATAGGAAGAGCACGAGTGGCACATGCCAATTACTTAGAAGATCACTTGTGTCATGGTCCTCAAAGAAACAAAATAGTGTGGCAATCTCTACCGCCGAAGCCGAATATGTGAGTGCGGGGAGTTGTTGTGCACAATTGCTATGGATGAAATCAACTTTGAAGGATTATGGCTTCAACTTCAAGAATGTGCCATTGCTATGTGATAATGAGAGTGCAATCAAGATGATACAAAACCCGGTTCAACATGGAAGAACAAAGCATATTGACATAAGACATCATTTCATTAGAGATCATCAACAAAAGGGAGATATTGCCATTGAAAGTGTTGGCACCGATGATCAACTTGCCGATATTCTCACTAAGCCACTTGATGAAAAGAGGTTTTGCAAGCTAAGGAATGAATTGAACATTCTTGATTTCTCAAACATGAGTTGAATGCACCCCACCCACTTATTGACATGCCTCTCCTTCGACATTGCAAGGTAAAATTGATTGACATGTCATTCATCCTATGCTAAGGACTTGCTAGAGCATGTAGACATATTAAGTGGTATGCATGAGCATTCATGATAAATCAAATGAATTTGATGGATATATGTTACCACTATTGCCTCTATGTTTGTTTTGATCTAGTGGTGGCATATGACATGTTTGTGAGCTTGCAAACCTAGTGTTGAATCTAGAAGATTTGCTATAAGTGTTTAATTCAACATAGGCAAGATAACCCTTATTATGAGGTGTGAAGAAGCTTGACTTTGGTTCAAATCGAATTAAATATCTTTGGCAAGTGTTCTAGGTTGAACCAAATTTGATAAATTTTAACCTACTCTATTAAAACATTTTTTCCTTCTCTCCACAATTTGATCCCATTTTTGGGTAAGTTGTTGACAAAGGGGGAGAGAAAAAGATGATTCAACATGATAAAGGGGTAAATTAAATAAAATTTTTGATGCACACAAGTAGGGGGAGCAAGCTCATAAACAAAGTTGTTGCATTTGTTTGTGCATTCTCATATGACTTGCTCATTGCACATGTATTTAAATCAATATACATGCTTGTGTGGTGCAATGCTAGTATAGAACTTGGATGATGAAATGATCTACTAGCATGCATAGGAATAGTTTACTTGTGGTATCTAGACTTGCCTAAAGCTTTACAAGTGGTTAGCTTTACAAGTAGTCCAAGAACCTTTGCATATAATGTTGATCTCACGGGGTTCTTGAGTTTTGATGGATGTCTAGTTACTTCATGATGCTAAGGATGGTGTAAAAGGCAACTCCGATTGGTATCACGCTTCAAAGGTCCATTTCTTACACCTTAGCATCATTTTGGTAGAATTACTCTCCCAACACTTCTATCCATGCATATGTGCAAAGCTTTCAATCCAAACTCTATGCACATATGTAGGGGGAGCTAATGCTACTAAAATCGAGCTTGTGATAATTGTCCAAACTTTACTTATGAGCAAAATGATTGGACAAGTATGACAAGTTCAAAACTTTTATTATCAAAATCATCTTTGTGAGGGTTGTCATCAATTACCAAAAAGGGAGAGATTGAAAGTCCCTAGTTTGGTTTTAGCTAATTGATGAAACCTAGGACTAACCTTTGTATCTAAGTGGATGATTTAGATAAAGGTGGTCATTGTATATGAGACATGACATTGACTCATGTGACCAAGATGGTGAAGACCAAGATGAGGCTTGGCTCGATGGACCGGTTGTGAAGGTGAAGGGCAAGTCGAGGCTTCGAAGCGAAGGACCATGAGATGGTGAAGCTTGAGCAAGACTTAGCGCCGACGGACCGATGCAACGGTAAAGAGCAAGTGAAGTCAAGGTCGATGGATCGAGACGGTCATGTGATGATATGAAGTGGATCATATCATTTGGAGAAACAAAATGGGCTCAAGGCAAAGGTATAACCATAGGGCCATTTTGTTTTACACTCAAGACATCATAGAGGGTGTGAGTGGTTTAGGATCGATAGCCGAACTATTAAGAGGGGAAGTCTTATCGGTTATTCGATGCACGGGTGCCACTAGGTGAATTCATGAAGTGCATTACATGTAGGGCCTAGTGAGCTAATTGGAAAACCTTTGAAAATGATTGAGAAAAAGCTAACACACAAGCACATGGAGATGTACACTTGATGGTGTTGGCACATTTGTAAAGGTGGCGTTGGTCGCGCTGTGGTTTGCGGGTAGAGAGGGGTTTGGGTTCCTCTCTCCCTCCCGCCGAGCTTGCGAGCGCGGGATTCAGGCGATTTCGAGGAAATGAAATGCCTATTTTCCACTACGCCGGAAGTCGGAAAAGAAACGGAGGCGAACGGAGGTCACTGAGGTGACCGGACGCTGCATCGGACGCGGTCACGGTGTGACCGGACGCGTCCGGTCAGTACAGCGCAGGAGTCGGGCGCGCGGGCTAGGGTTTGCAACCGGCGCGGCCGGTCACTCGCGGGACCGGCGTGGCCGGTCAGGCGCCCTGAGGGAACAGCAGTTCGCAAGGTCGATCGGACGCGGTGAGCGTCCGGTCACACACGATCGGACGCGTCCGGTCAACGAGGGAGCTTACTGGACACACGATCGTTGCGTGGAGCGCGTCCGGTCGTTGCTTGGCAGGCGTAGGGGTGTGCACATCGGCGCGTCCGGTCATTGCGAGGAGCGCGTCCGGTCATTGTGTCGCGGGCGCGCGGTACTGTGCGACCGGCGCGTCCGATCGGTTTGTGCAGCGCGCCCGGTCGCTCGTTTGACCGTTGGCGCGCAGTGACCGTTGGAGGATCTAACGGTCGCGTTTGAAACTGGTGGACATGTGGACATTGCAGGGTGATCGGACGCGGTTGAGCGCGTCCGGTCAGTTTCGACCGGCGCGTCCGGTCATCCCGAAAAAACGGTTAGTGGAGTGGCAACGGCTCTATTTGTTTGGGGTGCTTATAAATACTCGTTGGCCGGCCCTTAGGGAGGCCACTTGGCATTTCTAACACTCTTGTGCATCCTTTGAGCTAGAGCTACTCCTCCCACTCATCTCTCTTGCTTGATTGCAAATCAAAAGTGAGATTGAGTGATCCCAAAGTGCATTGCATAGCTTGAGGGCATCTAGTGGCACTTGTGGGTGGTTTAGCCGGTGGATTTCTTGTTACTCTTGGAGAGTACCGCTCCTAGCCTGCTTGGAGATTGTTGGAGACGTTGGCAAGAGAAGGAGATTGTTCTTGGCCACCTCCGGTTGATTGTAAGAGGTTCTTGTGCTTTCCTCGGCGGGACGCTGAAAGTCCTATGTTTGGTGTTGGTAATTAGTGACAATGCCTAAGTACTAATCCTATGCCTAAGTTGTATGTAGCATATGAGGATTAGTACATTCCAAGGTTGGTGGCAAGATGGACATGGTGATCATGATGGCCACACTTGGATTTGGACGCAACCCTACGTGATCAAGGCAAAGGTATATGCTTAAGGGTTGTGTTTTAGTAACCAAGACACCTAGTGGGTGTGGTTACATTATAGGATAGATAGTCGTACTATAAAGAGGAGAATGACGCGGCTATTGAACTCCTAAGTGCCTCTAGATGTGCATTTCATAATCATATGCATTTGGACGCTGGACTCTAACCGGACGCTGGCACTGTGGCGTCCGGTCAGTTCTCCAGCGCGTCCGGTCGTTGTTTCGTTGTGCGCGGCTCAGGGTTGACCAGCGCGTCCGGTCAGTTACGGGACCGGCGCGTCCGATCGTTTCCGGCGCGTCCAGTCGTTGCGACCAGCGCGTCCGGTCAGTGCTTCACGAGTTAGCCGTTGGGCGACCGGCGCGTCCGGTCGTTTGGACCAGCACGTCCGGTCAGTGCTTCGCGAGTTAGCCGTTGCACGACCGGAGCGTCCGGTCAGTTGGACCAGCGCGTCCGGTCAGCGCGACTTCGGCTGTTTCAAGTTTCTAACGGCTATATTCGAAGGGGTACGTCTATAAATACTCATTGGCCGGCTCAAGGCTCTCTCTCTCTCGCACATTTTGACATACTTGTGAGCAATTTGAGCTAAGCAACTCCCCTCCCACTCATCTCTCTTGCTTCTTTGCATATTCGAAGTGAGATTGAGTGATCCAAGTGCATTTGCATTGTGAGATAGCATCTAGTTGGCACTTGGTGGTTGATTTGCTGCGGGATTCTTGTTTCTCTTGGTGGTTGCCGCCACCTAGACGGCTTAGAGCAGCTTGGAGGCGTTGGCAAGAGTTGGTGATTGTTCTTGGCCACCTCCGGTGATTGTGAGGGGTTTGTGCCTACCTCGGAGAAGCGCCAAAGGCAACATTAGTAAATTGCTCGTGTCATTGCAACTTCTTGCCATTTGGTAGGTTCTCGTGGCACCTTTTGAGAGGCTCGGTGTGAGACGATTAGCCACCGAACCACATGGTGAAGAGGGACACAACAGGGACTAGCGTGCCGACAAGCACGTGAACCTCGGGATAAATCTTCGTGTCATCACTTTCATATTGTGATTGATTGATCCCGGTGTTCGGTTGTCTTGGTATTCATTGTTGTTCATATTGGTTGGCTCAATACTTCGCCCCTCGGTGAAACTCTCCTAACTTAACTCCGTATTACTTTCTTAGTTATCTTTGCTAACTAATTAGCTTTGCTAGAGTAGCTCTTTTTGTAGCTTGCTAGTTGTAGTTGTAGTTACCTTCTCGGTTTGACTTGTGCGGTTGAGTGCCAATATACTAGAATTGTGAATTGGATAGGTGGCTTGCAAAACCCTCATAGGCTAAGCAAAACTCGCATCACGCTATTTGTTGTATTGATAAACTTGTTTAGCTTGTCTTTGTAGAAAATTTTAAAAGGCTATTCACCCCCCCTCTAGCCATCAAGACCTTTCAGACGCCAAAAGCAACTCTAGTGGAATCCGCGTGTCATTGAGTTACCTCACTTGAGAGTGGAGTCTTGCGGTGCCTTGCGGGGCGTGCCTTGAGGGGCAAGTGACTTGAGGGTCACACCGGGGAACCATCTAAGTGTTGGTCGACACAACCGGTGACGTAGCTTGTCGGTGCACAAGTGAACACCGGGTGAACAAAAATATTGTGTCTCTTGTCTCCCGGTGATTGGTCTTCATATTGTGTTATTGTCAACATTGATTGATTGTATATCATCTTGGTGATTGGCAACATCTTCACTCCACCGTCGGTATAAGAATCACAATCCTCGCTCTTGCACTTATCTTTACTAGATTATCTTGTGTAGCTCTAGTAGTAGCTTTGCTAGTAGTGTTGTTAGCTTGTTGTCTTGTGTAAAATTAGTGACATAGCTCTTGTGTGAACTAGAGATCATAATCTACTAGACTTGTGGATAGGAGGCTTGCATCACAACCTTTGGCTAAGTAAAACTCGCTTTACGCCGTTTGTTTTTCTAACAAGTTTGCTTAGTGTTTCTTGTAGAATTTTTTATAGGCTATTCACCCCCCCTCTAGCCATCTAGGACCTTTCAATTATTCCTGCGGCGCCGTCACCACAACCGAACCCTAGGTGTGGATGATTGTGAACGTAATTACTTTTCAATAATTATGTACTGTATCTAATTACGGTTCACTCATGTATATACCTTGTTCATTTTTTTTCAAATCCAGGACCTCCCCAAGTCCGTCTATCCATTCACCACATGACCATAGTGCCGTGGGACACGACGACGACGATGATGATTTCATACAAGACAAGGCTGCATCCTCACGCTGGCCGTATCTCCTCCACGACATACTCCAACGCCGCTAGCGGCCCAATCTCCTCCACAACAGCAAGCTCCAACCACGCCGCCGCCGCCTCCGCCAATGTCGACAACGGCCGCCTCATCAGCACCGGCTGGTCCATCGAGGAACAAGAGGCCCGCTGGCCCACAGAGATCGGTCCCACCACCTCCGTCGAAGAAACAAGTTGTGGTCACGAAGATCCCGAAGATAACCAAGCTTTCATACGAGAAGACTGATGAAGAACTTAATGCTTCAGTCAAGGCAGAAGTGAAAGCGTTCTTCGAAAAGACCAAAGCTGACGCACGAGCAAAGCAAGAGAAGCCATACCTAATGTATCCTCGTATAAAGCTACGTCAAGTGGTGCAGGCTATGCAAGACGAGAAGCGTGCCGCTAGTAAAAAACCAGCGCCGCCACTATCAGACTATGAGCGTACTGTCACAAAGAAAATCAAGGAGGACAAAAGAAAACAGAAGACGACCGAGGAAGATGTTGCACAGCTCAGCCAACAAGCACAGCAATCAGTGCCGCCACTAGTGGTTGAGAATCAATATGGTTCCAACATGAACTTGATGCAAATGTTGATACCTGATGATGTGGACTTAGATGAACTCGCCAAGTGGATGAATGTGACTGGGCTTTCCTTAGAACAACTTCTCAGTCGGGAGGAACTGACAACTGTTGAAGAGGCCGAAGTTGTTGATGAATGTCGGAGGAAGTACGTATATGGCAGGAGTCTATGCGACCCTGCAAAGGTAAAAAATCTTGGTACACAAATGTACAAGCTGCACGAGTACTACTTGAGATTCTATGCACAACATCAAAGTGAACAATATCTGGGCGTCCAAGTCAGAGACCGTCACTACTTCCGTGGAGATGACGTCATCTGGGTACAATTTAATGAAGTACACCAGCTTCTCTATATGGATGCTCTTGACAAATCTCTCATAAGTTGTTACTGTCTGTAAGTGATTCTTCCTTTTAATCAATAATCACACTCTAGCATATGTACGTATTCGTAATAACTATGCTCACGATGCGCAGACACATGATGAGAGAACTCAGATTGAAACAAGACGATCGAATTGGTTTTATCGATCCGTATGTCGTGTACAAGGACACAAAGACTAAAGATCCATTCAATCTGAAGATCAAGGAAATAGATAAAAACCTCCCGAGGTTCTTTTATAACCAAAGGCATAAGGAGTTGATACTCTTCCCTTACAATATAGGGTAAAGTGTTGTGTTATATCATGTCTTAGTCAATCCAACATTAATATATATATATATATATATATATATATATATATATATAAGTTGACTCTATAAACAAATGCAGGGATCACTGGATACTCATTGAGATTAAGATCAAGAAACAAACTATAAATGTGTGGGACTCAATGAGAAAAGAGCTGGCAATGTACCAAGACATGATAGACATAATCCAGAGGTAAGTTCTATCATTCGTTAATTATCATTGCCTGCTCCTTTAATTTACTATGCTATACCTAATCAACGACCGACTTATTGGGCAGGGCTTGGGCTTGGCTACAACAAAGATATCGTACGGATCTGAAAGTGCCACTTCCCCCTCCTATTTTACATAAGTGGGTGTCCAGACAACCGTACGGAACCAATTTATGTGGATACTACGTTTGCGAGTACATGCGGTGTAGCAAATTTACACCTGCTAAAGAGATGCTAAAAGTAAGTAACATGTGTATACAGTAAATTCATATCTTATTTATTTATTGAAACTAAATAAATCTTATGTATATTAATATCTTTTCCTTTAATTAATGCAAATGGAAGGAATGAGAATTGAAAGAACAAGTGTTCAAGCACACAATACTCATCGCAATCTAGGATACGATTGCAGGTTTCATCAACGATCATGTCATCCCGGAAGACGGCGAGTTCCACCACAACCCTAGGTTCAATTTGAAGAGTCCAAACAAGAACGAACACTTGTATGTGCTTTGAGTGGTGGGCAAACATTTGTGTAACTCATTAACCGGCGGCCGAACACTTGATTACTTGTATATTATTGTAAATGTAATGTGTATGTACGTATATGTATAGCTCTATAATATATATATATATATATGTAGTTTCATACTTCATTTGTGTGCAATAATAATGCTCTCGTATAGGTGCAACGTATACGGATAATAGCAGCGAAGAATAAATTGGAAAACAATATAACTGAAAACCAAAATCAATAATGAATTGGAAAGAAAAAAGAAAAAGAAAAAAAGAACATAATACCAACCGGGACTAAAAGGTGTTGCGCCACGTCGATTCCTGGCAGCACCTTTAGTCCCGGATTACCAACCGGGACTAAAGGTGGGACATTTAGTCCCGAAACCTTAGTCCCGGCTCGCAGCCCGGGACTAGAGGTCCTTTTGGACCGGGACTAAAGCCCTGTTGTGTAGTAGTGCCCAAGCTCGTTGATGGCGCCAGAGCGGAGCACCACCGAGACGGGGAAGAGCTGAGGATTTTATTTCATGGCGTCGCCGCCTCCACCGCCAGAAACCAAACCCTAGAACACCTAGGACCTAATCTACACCGCCGGACGGAGAGCCACCGTTTCCCCACATATCCAAGGGCCCGAAGGCCACAGGAGGCGGAGAGAAACGGCGACCTCGCCGGCGGGAGCACGAATCACCTCCCTTTCGCCTCTCTCAACTATGGCAGGAGAGAGGGTTTGAGAAAGGAGGAGCGGCTGTCACCTGGTTACATGACTCGAACTTAACCAGCTAAGACTCGACACGACTGACATGCATGCCTGAACACGAACTAGATACTTACAGGGGGGTTTTTGCAACGAATTTATGTTATCAAGTTCATGGTGTCACGACGGCAGATGTGCGCTGCAACTTGCGAGCCGGAGGAGTTATATGGCCGATGACGAGCATTGCCAAACAAATGAGTCTAGGATGTCGGATGCAAACAGAGACGTATAGGAGGAGCTACGTGACTATGTCGCCATGCAAGGGCGTGGTGGTGCGGCGACGGCAGGGAGCAGAGGGAGCGTGCAGCAGATGGCGAACTCGAGGAGCGGGTGACCGCAGTAGAGAGGCCAGTGGTGTAGGAGGCGCATGAGGTCCGCGCTCCACCCCCTAATTAATTTGCGGGGTGACAAAAGAATTCGTTGGCTGGGTATGAATATGAATGTAGAAACAAAATCAGTTCGATCCTGACTTTTCGTCCGTAGCTCTTGTATTCTTGACGCCGTGCCGCCATAGCATTGCTCCTGACCATACATCTCTAGTCCTGGTCTCTCAGCGACTAGCCACAAATGAGGAGCGTCAAGGGTGTTCTCGGTGGTGACTGAATTTTAGTGTTAGTTTGAGGGAGACTAATTTCAGATCTCATCATACATACATTTTATAGTTTTGGGGTAATATTAGGGGATGTTTGGTTTGCCCTGTTAAAATGTAATAGATACTGTAGCACTTTCGTCTTATTTAGTAATTAGTGTCAATCATAGACTAATTAGGTTTAATAGATTCGTCTAGTAAATTACTCTTAATCTATACTGACATGCATATAATTAGTCTATATTTAGTACTCCATACATATGCCACAACATTCGATATGATGTGTATTAAAAAAAACAGAGGCAACCAAACGCGACCTTAGGCAGCTCTTGGAATTGCTTTAAGTATCAATCAAGGTGCAGGTTGGTTGGCGACGAGAACCCCCGCGGATATACTCTTACCGTACCAAAACGAGCAGATCAGGATATAGGCTGGGTTTAGATCCATTAAAAAGTGTACTATGCAAAAAAAATCTCCGTCACATTAAACTTGTGATACATATATAGAGTACTAAATGTGGATAAAATCAAAAACTAATTGCACAGTTTAGTTGTACTTTGCGAGACGAACGTTTTGAGCCTAATTAATCAATGATTAGACAATTATTACTAAATACAAACGAAATGCTACAGTATAATTTGACACTCCAAAATTTGGATCTAAACACAGGTATAGACTCCTTACCACACTGCTGCTGCCCCACTCGTGCGCCGTACGCGGCCGTACTACTCCTATCCTTTTGGCCGTCCCCCGACAGAGTGACCCACCTACCAACTTAAATACTGCATCTCTATTGATCAATGATCAGATTTTAGTAGCTCAAAGCATGTCGAGACTGAAAAAACCTACGCTAATACTATTTGGTGCCTTCAAATTAAAAGGATCTGCAGACCGAAACTGTGAGAAGGCCTTCCAGTGGACAGCGGTTTCGTGCCATGGCGCCCCGGTCCAACTGCACCGTAACTAGGGACTTGTTTAGTTACCAAACTTTGGGGGTCAAAATCTACATAGTAAATGTCCCGTCATACTATAGCAATTTTGTTTTTATTTGGTAATAATTATTCAAATATTGATTAATTAGACTCAAAATGTTCGTCTCGCAAAGTACAACAAAACTGTACAATTAGTTTTTGATTTCATCTACATTTAGTACTCCATATATGTGCTAACACTTTGATATGATGGAGAATCTTCTTTTTACATAGTAAAATTTGAGGGTGAATTTAGGTATCTAAACAAGGCCTAGGTGTAGACCCAATGGCGCCAAGCGTAGAGCGGCACACGCCGCGACAAGCGCACAAACGGAAGTGGACAGCGACCGACACTGGCAACTGGCACGAGGCCTCAAGGACGGACGCCAACGCCACGGCATAGTATCCTGGTTCCACAATGATTCTTGCTCGTCCGTTGGTTTGCTTCTTCTATGCTACTATATAATTGTATTTCTTTAATTTATAATTCTTTTTAGGTGTGATAAGCTAAATGTGTTGCATTTAAGTTTATTTTCCATCCACAAGAAATCAGAATCTTTTAAGCATATTTTTATTTATTTATATGACTTTTAAGATAATATATATTTTGTTATAAATCACAATTGAGCCTACTAGACAAACGGTCCCATAAATCAATTATGATTCATCATTTGAAATGTTTCGGTTATAATTTGGATGTAAAAAGTTTTTAAGAGAATCTAAATTCGTACCAAACAAATCCTTAGTGTTGCCACACAACTCATAAACTTTTTTCTTTTTTTTTGAATAAGCAAAAAGTTTACACATTTTTGTATTAAGATCAAGAAATAGTGAAAACTACAAGATGCGCCACAAACATGGCACACTTACAATTGGCTATGCTGCCCTCATTAGCAGACTCATAAACTTTTCTTTATTGGCTGCACAAATTAAAAATAAAAACATTCCATTGCATGAGTTGATTATTCAATCTTGGGGCGACGCTACGTTGATATTGCCCGGTGACAATGCATCAGGATAGGAAAATTTGTAACACTCAACTAGACCAAATCTCCTGGTATATCGCTACAAAAGTAGTTGTATATTTACTTTGAGAAGTGCACCACCGTATGATAAAAGAATTAGAAACGGCTGCGCCCACGATTCAATCTTCTCATGGTTACGTAGCACCGAGCCACCGACTGTCTAGGAAAAACAACGGTAATGCACTTGCCTGTTTGGATGCGATAAAAATTATTGAATTTTAGTATCCCACATCATCTAAGTTTTAATGGTCTTATAAACTTTTGGAGTGGATAAGGTTGGCATGGTTTGGTTTCATTTTTTTTTGGTGGGGGGACAAAGCATGGTTTGGTTTCAATTTGAGCGTTGGTCTTGTTTAGATCCCAAATTTTCTCCCAAATTTCACTATGCAAAAAGAAGATTCCCCATCACATCAAAATGCCAGCAAATGCATGGAGTACTAAATGTAGATGAAATTAAAAACTAATTACACAGTTTTGTTGTACTTTGCGAGACGAACATTTTGAGTCTAATTAATCATTTTTAAATAATTTTTTACATAAAAAACAAAAGTTGTTACAGTGTTCCACAGAAACACTGTAGCAACTTTCCCCCGATTCGGCGCCTCCCTTTCGGGATCTAAACACGGCCCTTGATCAATGTACAGGACTAGTATATCCCGGCATCCCGCCTCGTCGTGATGCGGCAGCACGTGGCGGAAACCCGATGGCACGGATCGCTTTCATGCGGGCGGTCAACGAAGGACAGGTGCACCGGGACCTCGCGCGCGTCGTGTGACCCGTGACTAGGACAGGCAGGTCAACATCACGTTGACCGGGTCCCGCGCCCGACCCGATGGGCGAGCTCCGACCCGACCCGATGGGCGATGGCTCTAGAACCAAGCTGTAGTGCAAGAGGTGGACTTAGCCGGTCAAGATCTTGATTCTTGCAAGGGCTGCATCAGATGGCCAGCAAAATCTGATGACGTGGCCCATGCCTGCCCTGGGAATCGTCCGCATGCTTCGTCACATACGGAGTAGAGAAGAGATTTATATTTTTTCTTTTTTTTTGTTAGGACAGGAGAAGAGAAGACGTATTTAGAGGTTTGCTATTGTCAAATGCCATTATGGCAATGCACTTTTTTTTGGGGACTACGTACACATGTGTTGGCATTTCTACAGTGTACCGGACCAGCTGGTTACCACCTTGGTCACGATACAACATACGAGTAGCTGGACCTTGGCCGGAATGGCCGCAGACCCGCAGACTCTTGACTCTGGCACTCCGTAGTCCATACCGTTCAGTTGGGGAAGGGGTAATCCATCTAAATCCTCTTCTTGTGTCGCACTTAGTGCAGCAACTTCATCATCCAAATGAACAACATCATCCACAACCACTGTAGGAGTGTTACCAGAAGGGTTCCAATGATCAGAACCAACATTCACAGTGCCTTGGAAACAAATTGCTAACTCTTCTTCATTTTGAAGTGGCTGCTTCTTAAATTTCCCACAACCTGGAATAGACTGAAAACATGCAAAATAGCTACACATATTAGAACAAATACTTATAGCTCTAGCTTTCTTCCACCATCAATTAATTTAAGAAGTAGGTGATATTCATAAAACAAGCACTTACAACTTTAGCTTTGTTCCACCATTCATCATCCATATTAATAGTGCCATTATTCCAACCAATTCCTGTTTGCCCCATTGTTAGCTTTTTTCCATGCCTTGAAATCTTCCTTCAGTTTGTCCCACTTGTTCTTGATTTGGTTCTTGGTCAATACAATACCCGTCCGATCTTTGAATCCTTTCTCAATCTCAGCATAGCCCACTGAATTCAAGAAAGTATTTGGCCGGTTCCCTTTCTCGACTTGCTCAGCCATCAAACCACAAAGGATCCAAAGGTTCTCTACGTTCCAAACAATTTCCGGCATCTATACCAACTCAACACAACAATTCAGAACATGACCTATAGAGGTACAAATACATCCCAACATTCTACTAGCACAAGACAAATCTACACAGCATGTTCTCCAAAACAATGAACTCACTGTTCAAATACAACTAGAGATGGGTTTGGGGCCATGAAATCTCACTGTTCAAACTAGCATAAGCCAAGCTCAAGGTTTTCAGGCCTTGGCATAGCTTTCTGTGCAAATAGCAGCCTCAATGCATTACTGACAAACGAGAACTTAAGAGACTGGAATTCTCCATGATCAATTCCAATAACCAACTTTTCATAAAGAGGAATTTATCCACACTGACAATTTGGATAAGAAACCACCTAAAATGCACAGTTCATGGAGTTTTTCCAGGTTACTCAATGAGTCAGTTAAATGTTTCTCACAATTCATATGCCTTGTACCACTAAGTGAAATGTGGAGAATCCTCAGTTCATTTAAGTTACCTAGCTCTGTTATTAGGTTTGGGGATTTGCAGACACCAATATATGATAGGACCTGCAGAGATTTCATGGCCCCAAACCCAGATGGTAGCATCACTGACTTGTCAACATGCAGCCGCACTAGCTGTCTTAGCTGAACAACTGTTGATGGAAGTTCACTTATGCTAGTTTGAACAGTGAGATGGGGATGGGGATACCTTGCAAGGTTGGGGAGCGTCGGGGGTGCCTTCAACTCGCCCTTGTTCTCCTTCACCGGCCGCCGGTGGGTGGAGAGGCGACCTTCTTCCACTTCTCTAGGGTTAGGGTTG
Source organism: Saccharum hybrid cultivar R570 (assembly GCA_038087645.1). Lineage (NCBI taxonomy): Eukaryota > Viridiplantae > Streptophyta > Magnoliopsida > Poales > Poaceae > Saccharum > Saccharum hybrid cultivar. The sequence goes on along the minus strand of JAQSUU010000743.1, from coordinate 5,759,360 downwards.
AGGATGAGCTCCTTGTCTTCTCCTTTGCCGGCCGCCGGTGGGGGATGGAGGGAGGGGGCGAGGGAGAGAGGCGGAGGGAGGGGGCGGGGGAGAGATGCGGAGAGAGGGGGGCGGCGCGGGCCGGCCAGCTCGTCCCCTAGAGCGGACGGCGGCGAATGGAGCGGTGCTCGCCCCCTGAAACCCGACGGCTGCGTGCTTCAGGAGGAGGCTGACCAGTTCGGCTGGGTGGCTTCAGGAGGAGGCTGAGAGAAATAGAAAAATAACGATTCACTTGTGTAACCAGTGGCAATTGCGGGTAATTTCACTCCAACTCCATGTCTACCTCTGTTTTGGCCGGTTTCGGAGCAGGAGAAGAGGTGCTCCACAAATTTGTATTGGGGCTCTAAAAACTCTATGGAGTTGGGCTGCTCCAATATTTTTTTGGAGTTGAGTTGTTTGGCTAGCTCCACCTGACTTTGGGGTGGAGTTTGGCTCCGGAGCCATGCCAAACAGGCCCTTATAGTCAGTTGAATGGCGCCGACAGGTGGGCCCCTTCGAGATCGGTCGTTCGAGCCCCCAGCGCCCGGACCCGTCCACAGGTCCCACTCTCGCCCAACCTCCCCTCTCCCCTGCTCGGCCTTCTCTCGCCGGATCCGGCGAGGGGGCATCCCGGCCGGCGGCCGGGCATCTCACCTCTCTCCGAGCGCGCCGGCCATGTGACCCATCGCCGTCTGCGCTCCCCTCACCCGTGCTCTGTTGCATTGCCTGGTCTGCGCACCGAGGGGCAAGGGCACTTGTAGATCGCGGTGGCGCAGCATCTGCATCAGGCGAGAGAGGCTCCGGTTCCAGCCGCGAAAGCTGCTGCAGACCGCGGACGCAAGAGCAGCGGCCACACAGCTGCTGCCACGGCGTCGGCGCAAGCCTAAAGAAGCAGACGCCGAGCAAGTGGAATCCGAGGCAGAATCCACTGGCTTTGCATTCGTGGATTTGCAGGTATGGTTATTGCTTATTGGGGAATCCACTGTCCCGTTTCTTGCTCATGCTTGTGCTCCTAGGACACATTCCAATGACTCTATGTTTGTAATCAGGTCAAGACCCAGATTTGCTATGGGTTCTCTTCCTGAATTAGATTGGAGGATATGCATTTATCTATGCGGTGATCAGTCTGAGAATGTTGCATAGTAGATAAGGTCAGATACTGCACTTATGTACCTCTGCACTTCTCTTCCTGTCTGCATCTACCAAGCACCTACTGCAATGATCAAAGAATCCGTTTGCAATGCTGGTCACCACGTTAGGTACAATCAAAGAAAATTGTAGCATGACCGTCAGACCTGATTTTAATTGCAATAGAAAGACTAAGACAACTATATTTGCTAATTGCTATGGACTCAGGGTTACTACTAAATGTATGCGCCAAAGAAAAAAAAAATAAAGAAGACTAACTATTTACAACTGATGTTACTGCCGTTTCAGTGTTTCACTATATGGGGTTCCGGTGTAAACTCTTGTTCCCCTTTGATGAAACACGGTCGCTAAAAGAAAATATTTGGGACTGAAAATTGAGCATGTCTGATCGCACGTTTTGAAACAAAAATTATTACTAGGGTTAGTAATTCAGTGTTTTTACAGGAGCGGAATCAAAGTTCTCTTCCCACCAGATTCTGCCACACTGCAGATCGACCTGGCATCGGCAAGGTCAGGTGAGATTACAACAACAACGTAGCCTTAGCCTTTTGTCCAAGTAAGTTAGGGTAGACTAGAGATAAAACCCAAAAGAGACGAGAAACAGAGAGACATATAAAGAGACATAAAGGGCACAAGACAAAAAAAGGTCACGGTTCAGGCACGTTAATTGCCAATCTCCAAGCGCTTCTGTCTATAGCTAAATCCTTGGAGATATTCTACTCCTTAAGATCTCTCTTAACGGACTCGTCCCAAGTTAGTTTAGGTCGACCTCTACCGCTCTTTACATTATCGGCCCGCTTTAGAACTCCACTATGCACTGGCGTCTCAGGAGGCCTCCGTTGGACATGTCCAAACCATCTCAACCGATGTTGAATCAATTTCTCCTCAATTGGTGCCACCCCAACCCTATCCCGAATATCGTCATTCTAGACTTTATCCCTCCTTGTGTGCCCACAACACCAACGCAACATACGCATCTCTACTACACTCAATTGCTGGACATGTCGCCTTTTTGTAGGCCAACACTCAGCACCGTATAACATCGCCGGACAAATCGCCGTCCTATAGAACTTATCTTTCAGCTTCTGAGACACCCTTTTGTCACAGAGGACGCCAGAAGCTTGACGCCATTTCAACCAGCCGGCTGAAATTCTATGCCTAACATCTTCATCAATGTCTCCATCCTTTTGTAGCATCGACCCTAAATACCGAAAAGTATCCTTCTTGGCCACCACTTGCCCATCGAGGCTAACGTCTCCCTCCTCATGCCTAGTCGCGCTGAAATTGCACCTCATGTACTCGGTCTTAGTCCTACTAAGTCTGAACCCTTTCGACTCTAACGTGTGCCTCCATAGTTCTAACTTCCTATTAACCCCTGTCCTACTGTCGTCAACTAGCACCACATCATTAGCAAAGAGCATACACCAAGGGATATCACCTTGTATGTCCCTTGTGACCTCATCCATCACCAAAGCAAATAAATAAGGGCTCAAAGCTGACCCCTGATGCAGTCCTATTTTAATTGGAAAGTCACTGGTGTCGCCATCACATATTCGGACAAACGTCATCACATCCCTGTACATATCCTTGATGAGGGTAACATACTTAGTTGGGACTTTGTGTTTTTCCAAGGCCCACCGCATGACATTTCTCGGTACTTTGTCATATGTCTTCTCGAGGTCAATAAAGACCATGTGCAAGTCCTTCTTCTGCTCCCTATATCTCTCCATCAATTGTCGTAATAAGAAAATCGCCTCCATGGTCAACCTACCAGGCATGAACCCAAACTGATTTTGGGTCACATGTGTCACTCTCCTTAGGCGATGCTCGATAATCCTCTCCCAGAGCTTCATCGTATGGCTCTGTGAATCATTTTTTTTTATTTAAACACTTCTTACAGATATTTGCCTTTCTTTGCCATCTGTGATATCTTTATTTACTAGAAACAAATAGCATCATACTTGGCTTGGTTGCTCTCTGGCTTCAGCTGGATCAGAGAGAGCAGAGGAGCTGATATACTGGCATACTGCAGGAGCAGCCACCATAGTCCATAGACTGGCACCATGAAGTTCAGCCGTCAGTGGTGAGCTGATCATTGGTTGGTTCGTGTGCCCATCAAGTTAATCTCTCTCTTGGTCACTTTGCGCAAGGGATCGATTGATTCATGAGGAAGGCCTATCTGTTCTTTTTTGAGGGCATGCTGGAAGACAAGGGGATCGAGTTGCTTCTCTACTACCTGCAGGAAATGTGAGTCTGTGACCATCAGGTTCATCGATTGCCAATAATTACCGTCCCATTGCTAATAGCAATCCAGTATTTACTCAATAATTTTGGATTTTCTTATTCTCTCAGTCTTTTTTTTCTTTTTTGGTTCCAGATGATGAGCCTGCAAGCCTGAAATTGCACTATGCTCTGCAGGAGGTGCAAGCCGGTCAGCAACTGTGTGTACCGGAACGTGGCGGTGGTGGACCACGCCACTTGCGAGGTCAAAAAGATGTCTTCGGAGGACGTCGCCTCCAACCCCATGGTGCCACACCCTGCGTCCGCCTCGCTGTCTTCTTCCAGGCCACTGGCCAGTGTCGTGGTCGTTTCGGTTCTTCAGTCGGTTCGGAGCCCAGCAGAGATAGGCAGCTGAACACCACCACACCGCTGATGGAAGGGCGGTGCAGGCGACGGCGACTCGGCGATCACAAGACTTCTCGGGGGGAGGGGGCGGTGGGGTGTGTTGTGGATGGTGTTTGAGATGAGCCTGGAGCAGATGTCTCAAAGCGACAACTACCCTGATGTGGTAGCTGCTAGAGTACTTTTAAGCAGTATGCCATTTGCTTGGGCATTATGCTAGGAGGCCCTTGAATAGTTCTACCATAATTTGAGTTTGTTATTTTTATAATAAACTAACTAAAAGGCAATGCTTTCTACTGACCTATATCTATCTGTTCTCATGTTTTATGGTGCTTCATTATCCTGATCTTAGCACACATAGGTCAATACAGTGTTAGTAGAGATGAGTAAATTATGCCTCACGGCTGAAATGGTACTCATTTTGATCTAGCTTCACACTTACCGTTTATTTAAATAGGCAGGGTTCAAAATTTCGGCGAAATTTCGGCCGAATTTCGTGAAATTCGGTAATTTCGGTGGTTGCTGAAAGAAAACTCCGAAATTTTATAATACTCTAATACATGCGATATATAACTCTAGACTTGTATTTTTCTATTAATTATATTATATATTCTTCTATTCAATAGATGTATAATCATAAATCATACTAATATTTATTTAGATCTAAAATTTTTTAGAAACAACATACTTCATGTCCCAATCTCTAAAAAAAATTTCGGCGAAATTTTGGCTAAATTTCACGAAATTCAGTAATTTTAGTGGTGACCGAAATTTTTGTGATAACGAAATTAAAATCCTTGTAAATAGGTGCATTATCTACTTACACAGATGAGTAATCGGCCGTTGGGATTTGGCTTCACAACGAATCGCTTTTGCTGCTTGCAATCCTTTTATAACCTGGTTATTAGGCACTGTCAGCAGCCAGGGCATACAGTCCAGTATAGAATCACTTCTCTTGCAGGTTTTCTACTTGCAGGCCCAGATATTCTTTATTAGAAAAATAAGAAACTGCTGCACATTCATCAAGTGAGGAAGTTCTGGGAAAGAAACACGTGTAGCTGCCACCAAATTCGTACAAGGACTCCAGGGGGTCACAAAGAGGCCTGCAACCTATTTACATAGCCCCCATTAGCCCACCCTGAGTACAGGTGTATGTTCACAGCCACTAAGATTACCCGCAGTGGAAACTCTAAAACGATACTCTAAAGCTTTAGAGTATGAATATAGAGTAAAAATTGCTGCACTGGGTACTCTAAAACGATACTCTATCCTTTCTCTCACTCTATATTTAGAGTAATACAGTGCTTACTCTATACTCCCTCCGTCCTAGAAAAAGTGTCGTTTTAGGTTTTTCAGACATCATGTTTGACCGTTCGTTTTATTCAAAAATTTTGTACAAATTATAAAATAAATAAATCATTATTGAAGTATCTCTAATGATAAAATAAGTCATAACAAAATAAAGAATATTTATTAAATTTTTTTGAATAAGACGAACGATCAAACACGATGTCTGAAAAACCTAAAACGACACTTTTTTTGGGACGGAGGGAGTACTCTATAGTGACGGGCCCCACTAGCTAAACAAAGGAAAAAAAAATACTATAACTCACAAACCAAAAATCCAAATTAAATTTCGATTGTACCATTAAATTCGTCTCAATAAATCCTTCAAAACTAGATCACACATGGATATATTTAGATAAAGTGACAAGTGGGTTCCACAGTGGATAGAGGATGATATAGAGGATGGATGGGTGCGGAAGAATTGAGTATAGAGGAGAGAATCTTGCTGACTGGGACGTATAGAGGATGAATATAGAGGTGCGGATAGTCTAAACTTTCAAATTCTCCAAGAAAACAACACTTTTGATCAAATCCTGATAACATTCACCAGTCAGATCAATGCAAAACGGCAAGCATCCAACAGAATAGCGAGTTCAAGCATAAATAGACAATATTTTATATCATAGAACATCTGAGGCAGTACATCACTCTGTTACTTACAAGAAACAGAAAATTCAATAGTTCGAACTAAATAAGAGTTTTGCACCTGCATTTCCCCCTCCCGAGTCAATCAGCTCTACGAAACATATTTATACAGGCCAAAGACAAGTAAACAAGAAGATATCGACACAACCCATGGCGTCAGGTCTATGGCTCCACCATGCCTGCAGGTCAAATGAATAACAGTTAATAACCACATAAAAAAGGTTTGTATGTATATGTTCACCACAAAAGTGGTTGCTTACTTGTTATTTTCTTTTATCTCAGCCTCAAGCTCCTTAAGTAAACGAGAGTGTTCATCCAAGCCTTCAGAAATCTTATCGACCTTCATCAACAGTCGTTTATAAATGTTTTCCGGATAAATGTTTTCCGGCTTCTCATTAACGTGACTTTTCTGTTCCATGATGCCTTTCAAAGGCTTACTCGAGGAGGGGGAACAGGTGTGTCTCTGCAGGAGTATGATGAAAAGATTTGTTACAAAAAAATTGTGTGCATGAATAACCACATTTTGCAATGCATATTAAGCCTCCCTCTCTCTGCCCCCGGTTTCATAATACAAAAGTCTGATTAAGTTTCATATATAGGAGCACCAGTAAGGTTCATCCCTTCACACCCATCTAAGCACTTGCACATTCCGGTTAACCATTTGTGAACATTCAAGGCCTTATAATAATTCCTTCACCTATGATACTGCATCCCTCTATCGTTTAAGCAAAACAAGAGCTTTACAAAATCTTTCATTAGTTTGCAATTCATCAAGGCAAAGCACGTGAATATTCTGAATGTTTAAGCTTTATAATCATGTATACATCAATGTCACCATCCATCAGTTATTTAAACAAGACAAGAGTTTCACAGTATATTTTTTAGTTCGCAATTGATCACAGGAAGACAAGATATCCTGTAAAATCAAACCGCAGCAGCCATGCAGCTAGCCCAGCTTCCCACCCTCTACAATGGACCTGGGCAAACAGCAGCCAGTGGCCCTAGGCATAGCCCAAATAGTCACAGTACTGCCCCAAATATCTATGGCCCAATCTTTTCTGCTACGGATGGACTCGCCCTAGCAATTCGCATAGCAGGCTGAGGCGACGAGTCGTGATACGGGCAGAGACCCAGTACTTCCCGTCCCTGGATGTGCTAGGCCAGTCCGTCTGTGTCTCTCCAGTCTCGGGTCATCACTCACCATTCAATGGTCAGTTTCGCACCCTCACAGAGCTGCCCCTTGCCTACCCGATCCCTCTCTGCAGGCGTGCGACCAGTCAGCATGCCACTTTTGGCAGAGGCATATGCCGTCAGAAACTCAGTCTAGCCATGTGGCTGTGGTATACGTGCAACACGAACCACACGGAGCAGCAGCCAATACCCAGTAGGAGCACACGGTGTCAAGTTATTGATGCCTAGTGAATATTCCATTCACTCGCAGGATTCTATATAAATTCAACTTTGAATCATTTGCACAAATTGGATCTAGTTACATGATTGTATTTGCACTGCATCATGTAGACTCAAGATTTGTACTAGAACTACAAAAAGAAGATTTTATTTGCATAATCATATTTGCAGACATTGACCGACAAAATATATTTGCAGACCGCATCCCTACTTTTTTTTCTCTTTTGAAAAGTCTAATTTGTATGGGTAGGTTCAAGTTCACCTTGTTGTTCATAAAAAACTATCATAGGTGAGGCTAAAACAGTTTGTCATTACCTACAAGTAATTTCTTTTGTATTACTTGATGTTTTCACTATGATATTTTGTGTACAATATTTAAGCATGAGTTCCTCATTAAAAAACTATAAGCATAAAATTGAGATATCATCTAAATTTTTTATTTTACGGTTTAGTTTCGTCATTATACATGCATGATGTGACTGGTATGAATGGTTTGATAACGGCCCTAATCCTACAAATTGACCAGCTAAGCCACTGTGGGCAAACCAAAATCCTAACCCTAGAAGTAACACACCGGGGCTGCAGCCAATGAGAAACAATCTGAGGTGCAGTTAAATTGAACCAAAGAACTTTGACAATCAGTCAAATCGAATTCTAGCAAACCACCAAAAGAACCAACTTTTCTTAAATCTAAGACAGCAGGTGGACAATTGAGGTGATTGGGTCCAACAAAATTAGCATGCCCCCATTAATCCCTGGGCCCCAATCCAACAACCCATGGTGTTCCGTTCAGGTCAGGTCGCCTAACTCGACAAACCCTAACCAGTCGAGCCCCAATACAAAGGGGAAGAGGAAGCAGGAGATTCATTACCTCGGTGGGTACGGAGCTGCTGCTGAGGAATTGCCTTGCCAGAAGGCACCGCTGCTGATCCAGGAGGGGCTGCCGGAGCCGGAGCGAGCGGGCAGCGGACCGGAGCATCGCCGCCGACGCCATAGGGGAGGGACTAGGGAGCGGGGGCAGCAGACCGGAAGCACGCCTCGACGAATCGACGGGATCCACCCCCCCCCCCCCCCCCCCCCCCCCCCCCCCCCCCCCCCCCGTTTTTTTTTCCGATCGATTTCGAGAGGGATCAGGATTCAGCTGGTTCGGGAAGGGCCACCGCCCACGGCCTGGTATATATATCGGCGAGCGCGGAGGGGCGGCGGGCCCTATGGGCTTGTGTGGCGCAACTAAGTTGGGCTTTGCACTTTTGGCCCATAGCGGTGGAAATAAGGATTTCTTTTTTATCCGATCATTGTACACTGAAATATACTGACACAAATTCACTCTTTGGTCATCTACCGTTGGCTAGTTCTTCCACCTTCGCCGTGCGCTCTCGTCAGGCGAGGATTTCTTTGTTTCTTCCACGCGTGTTGACGCCGTGTGGTGGTCTAACCGAACGCAAATTCCATCGTGGGCCGGGGGTAAGATCCACGCCCTGACCCCGGCCATTTTCGGCCCAACCCGAACAAAGGCCTAATAAATGGGAAAGCGAAGATCCACTCCAAAAAACAAAAAGGAAAGAGAAGAAATGCATGCATAAATGAATGTCAACAGATGAGCAGAGAATGATCACGATTAGATAATTCTAAGGTTTTATGTTTTAATATCCATGAGATAGCATATAATAAAGCTACCATGTGAGGGGAAAAAACATCTATAATTAGGAGGATTCTCCGCTCATTGTCGTGGGTACGAAGAAGGAATATAAATAGGTTAGAATGTTAACTAATAAGAATTAGGAGATGTATATGTATGGTGTTGGTAATGCAGGAACATGACGATATAATATATGTATAGATTTATTACTATAATCATGGAGATTATATACATAGTGGATGATGTGTCTCGTTCACGTGGATATCATAATTCTTGTGCTAGTGAACTTTAATTGCAAAAATGATAGTGGACTGCTAAGATGGACACCTTGCATGCCAAGAGAAATTGCTAATGACAAATGATAGTGGACTGTTGAGGTGGATGCCTTGCGTGTCAAGAGAAATACTTAGTGGGGTTTTGCTTTATAAGAGTTATAGATGACCCGATAATAATACTCTCACCAGGAAAGGCAGATGTCTCCTTTGGTGATGAAAGAAATGCGGTTCTTGAGTGTGCAAACATTTCTTAGAGGTACATTTTCACATAAGCACAACTACATAGTATGGGATTGATATTTGCATCTGGACAAAAATAACAAACATTTTTTTAAATCTTAGTTTATTTAAACTGTACCAGAACATTGTTCCTCATTTTTTTTAGAGAAACATTTTTTTACAAGATTTTTTAGAGAAACATTGTAAATTTGATTCGGTAAAAGTAGTTACGACATTTGATTTGGAAAGTAACGATCCATTTCAGCTATTGAGGAAAATCAATTGGTTTCAAGGGGTACTAATGCAAACAAGGAACTAATCGTATCTTTGGCTCTAGGGTTGCGTTGGAATTGGTTGGACCTTTTTTTTTTGGAGTATTTGGTTCAGAGAGTAGTTGGTTAAGGTAAAATATTGTCTCTAAATGCAGGCTCACCTTAAATTTGATTCGGTAAAATATTGTCTCTAAATGCAGGCTCACCTTATCCCTTCAAAACGGAGAAACCGGGTGAACCCACTTCATGCTCGTCACGACGACACATAGATGAGTGGGAACGATGCATGGCAGTGTGATGCACAGAGGAGCGATGGCTGCGGCCACACAACGCGTTAGAGCAGCAGCAATGCGCTGCACATGTGCAGAGGAGCGTCAGATCACGCGGGAGCAGCGCGGGTAGCACATAGACAACCGGAAGGGGAGAAAGAGAGAGGAGGGGAAGGAAGAAGAAAGGCTCATAAAACGGGCCTTGCTTGTCAAATGTTCAATCCCTCTCGACCCAACACTACAATGAAACAAAAAAACATTTAGGATTGATCTAACCCTAACAAAAACAAGAAATCGGTAACCCATCCTTAGATAACAGGGTCAGGTCCAACCCATCCCTCCTAGTCCCAAAACCAAAGACATGCCATGTTACTCGTCAATTTACTACTACTGTCATACCCCCTCCGTCTTGCAAAGCCAAAGAATGCCATTCTCACTTCCTAGAAGAGTTAAACAATTTCGACTTTGACCAAATAATAATAGAGGTTATTAATATTTATGGTGTGTGATAGGTATCATTAGATTATTCGTTGGATATGTTTTCATAATAAGCTTATTTGGACATATAAATGTTGCTACTATTTTCTACAAATCTAGTCAATTTTTTTTAAAATGACCTGCACATAATCCTAGACGACCCTTCTTTGGGATGGAGGGAGTAGCTAACAATGTTAAATAAGAAAAACACACGTATAGTAGTTAATTCTCAATATGACAAAAACGTGCCTCAAAAACCAAATAGAGGATATGATCCAACTACATTTGCTACATATATATAAAGAAAAAATATGATGCCTAAGTTCCAAGAAAAATTTGATGTTTCAGGATTTTTAAGACAAGCTAATGTTCAATTAAAATTACCCATATACATCTATTTATTGAAGGTGATCCATCCTAATTAAGGAATAATCTGCTAATTAAAAGGAATGCATGAAGACATGCAAACCATAATTTTAAGCTAATATGAGCCCAACCTAGTTTCATGAGCTAAGACATCAGTTTTGGGTTTGAATCCTAAATCATTAAAATTTTATGGGATTGGAGGAAGTAGTCGTCAAACACACTCTACGAGGGGTGATGTCCGCGATTCTTCCCATCCGATCGGTCGGACAGGAGACACCGTCCGATGCTTCCCGCGCGCGATTCCCGCGTGAGTTTCCCGCGCGAACTAATCTTCTGTGGACGGGAGCCCGCCTGCATGTGGTGGTTGCTGCATGCGGGCAACCTATGACACGGCTCGCCCATATCCATGCGCTTTCGTATCTAGGCTGATAGTTGGTGTCGTTGTTTTCAGTTTTTTTTATTTTCTTTTCTTGTTTCCTTTCTTCTTATTTTTTCATTTTTTTGTTTTTCTATTCTTGTTTTGTTTCTTTTCTTTTTCATTTATTTTTTGGTTTTCCTGTCTTATTCTTCTCATTTCTTTTTCTTTTCTATTTTCTTTCTCTTTTTTCTTTCTTTTTCTTTCTTTGTAATATATAAGTGATGTCCTATGTTTTTTTTATGTTCACGTGTTATACATGTGATATTTTTTATGTTCTCGTGGTATATATGATGATCTTCTATTGTGTTTTTCTGTGATGTTCGTGTAACATATATGTGATGTTCTATGATGTATCTAGTGATATTCACGTGATACATGCGATGTTCTGCAGTGTATTTAGTGATGTTCACTTAGTACACATGCGGTGTTTTATGATATATTTTAGTGATGTTCATGTAATATATATGTGATGTTCTATGATGTATTTAGTAATGTTCTATGGTGTATTGAATGATGTTCACTTGGTATATATATGTGATGTTCTAGGATGTCTTTAATGATGTTCACGTAATGTTATATAATGTATCCGGTGATGTTCTATGGTGTATTTCGTAATGTATGTTTAAAAATTATCCGTTTGACATTCTTTTTAATTTTTTCTCTATTACATTTTTTAAATTTGTTTTCTTATGCTTTGGTCTAGATTTTATGATTTATTTATGCTATGTATTTATTTATTCATTTATTTTTATGTATATTATAAAACCATATCATGCATTTAAAATGGAACATTGTTCTTCTATACTGAGAATATTTTTCTTATAAAGACGGAACATTGTTCTTTGAACCTAGAATATCGGCTCTGCTTAATAAAAGAAAATGTTCTATCTTCATAAGATAAATGTTTATTAATAAAAATTTGTCTAAATGTATCCATATGGGATCCTGTTTTGAAGGATTTACTCTAAGAAATCTAATGGTATAATCGAAATTTAATTTACATGTTTAGTTTAGTGGTTATGACTTTTTGTTTGTAAAAACATATGACGTCACCTCATGCAAATCAAGCAAATAAAATAATCTCCTACATGTACGCTGGTGTCCTTACATGTACGCGCGTGTTCTGTTCGTTTCGCTGGTTTATTGTGCTGAAAGTACTGTTCGCTGATTTGTTGTGAGAGAAAAACACTGCTGAATGACTGCTGATTGTGCTGATAAGTCCAAACGAACAGGGCGGACGTTTAGATTGCAAATCTTTTCAACCTGATGAATAGTACTATTTTCGTCTTATTTGGTAAATATTGTCTAATCGTGGACCAACTAGGCTCAAAAGATTCATCTCATGATTTCCAACTAAACTGTGTAATTAGTAATTTTTTTTACCTATATTTATTACTTCATGCATGGGTCCAAAGATTGATATGATGGAGAGAGAGTGAAAAAATTCTAAATTTAGAGTGCATCTAAACAAGACCTGGCGGGAAACCATGGACACAAATTCCGGTCCGCCCAGCCGGACCTGCATTGATGGAGAAACATACGAGGACACCCAAAGTTTGATGGGGCTTCCAGAATGTTTAGTCGGGTGAAAATTTTTATGTGTCACGTCGGATGCGTCAGAAGAATGTTGGAAGAGGTTTTCGGATACTAATAAAAAAATAAATTACAGAACCTGTTAGAAAACTGCGAGACGAATCTAATGATACTAATTAATCCGTCATTAGCACATATTGGTACTGTAGCACTTACGGTTAATCATGGTCTAATTAGGCTTAAAAGATTTGTCTCAAGATTTCATCGAGAACTGTGCAATTAGTTTTTTTCGTGTACATTTAGTACTCTATGCATGTGTCCAAACAAGTCTTTTTACCGTAGAAGGTGAATTTTTTTTTGAACTAAACCTAGTTTCAAGAGCTAATACATCAGTTTTGAAGCATGGGCCTGTTGGGCTGTGGCTGAAAGGGGCTGCAGATTTGTGAGGAGGTGGCCCACGGCAGCAGCAGAAGCAACTTTCGGTTGCAGCCGAACAGTTATGTCCACCGATCAAAAAAGGCCACGTATGTCCAGGGTGTCGTCGTGTGCCTCCATCAAGAACAAAAATTCTTTGGATGACATCCAGAGCAAGAACGTACTAGACAATTTCACCAAGAGTCCAAGAACAAGAAACTGCACTCTCACTTTTCATAAATGAACAAGGAACATTAGAGACTTTTAAATATCTTGTAAGTTTTCATTTAGGCCCTGTTCATCTGGCTTATAATCCGTCTTATTAGGTTTGTTTTTTCAGCCGGAACAGTATTTTTCTCTCACAAAAAATCAGCCAACAGTGTTTTTCAGTCGGCTTATAATTCCAGCCGAACGGCCCCTTAGATGCTACAAACAAAGGAAAACCCTTTCTGATTGGACCTGGAATCATGACTTTTAGTTTTGAAATAATCGTTGAATCCGAGACACTATTTTGGCTAAACTGTTTTAGCCCCAAAAATGATTTTCTAGGATCCTTGAAAAACCATCCAAAAAACGTGGTTTTAAAATTAGTATTCTATAGCGTAATTTTTCAACATATTTACTTTTTCGAAAGATCCATGTTATCGGCTTTCATTGATAAGTAGAGAGCAAATTTATATACAAGGCACCCAACATGACGACTAGCACCACGAAAGGCAAAGCCCACCCACGCAGCCACAACAGAGAGCATAGACGACCCAACCAAGATGAGACTGACAACCCGAAGCAACAGGCCGAGGCGGTCATCGTTGCCAAGCTCAAGCACGCCATGAAGAGCAGCTCCGACTTCCGCCCAGGACCTCACACCCCGCCCAGACCAGCAGCGCCGCCGTCGTCGAGAGTGGAGAAAGGGAACGCGCAGAGAAGAGGAGGGTTCTGCCGTCGTTCCCTGCGCCAGCGCGAGCACCTGCCGGCGCTGCCGCAGCCGCTGCAGCCATCCCCGTCGGATCCCACGCTGGTTGCGTGAGGGACGGGCTACCGGCCGGCTGCAGCGCGCGCCACCAGGTCAAGGAAAGGAGAGCCCTGCCACCACCACTCTGGCCGGCCAGACGGCCATGCCGACAGCCGGCTCCGGTGGCGACACGGCGGGGGAGGAGGAGAGGGGAGGAAGGGAGGCAGCGGATCTGGGAGCCGCCCGAGTCGCCCCGCGTGGGGGACCGACGCGGGGTCGGGAGAGTTGTGTGCCCCAACCTCTACCCTTCCAACATATTTACTACTGCTACAGTTAATCCAATGTTCCTTCACAAAACACATGCTAAAATAATGGTTTAATTTTAAATTGAAATTAAATACAAAAGCATTTAATAACCAAGCTCAAAACTTTCACGGATGCTAAAGATGATGCATGTATGCAAATCATTTTACATGGGTAAAAAGCACAGAATATCCCTTGGTGAAGCGAAACTGCAAGTATGTATATTAAAAAATCTCGCATGATGCAAGAACAACCAGCCCAGCTCCATATATATGCAATAACAGTAGTACACTGACAATGTACAATTAGTCGCACCAGCGCAAATATATGGCCACCACTACAATGCTCTCTAGATACACAGTGTGTTTAAGCCTTGTCTGCACCTGTATATGGCTAGATGCACTCTCAAATTAAACACAGGGACGTCTAATCTAATGGCTCCCAGTCATCTTCTTGGCCTCTTTATCACTCCCACCAGAAAAATATTGCTTCACGCAGAAGGCAATGCCGACGAAGATAGGTACACGCACCAACACTCGTTTTAATCTAAAGAAGAGACAAATAAAAGATCATGCAAACATATATATGACCAGTCCAATTGAAAGTGGAAACCGTCGAGATACATAGTAAAAACAATATATCGATTTAGAAAGGTCAAAATGTCCTACGATTTAAAACAGAGATTTAGTGATGTACACTATAATTCGAAAAGACAAATAAACGACATATACATAGTGATATATACTTAAATTGCATACCTGTCATACTTGATCTTCTCTTCTAGCAGATGTTTTAGCAAAAGGTGATGCGTCTTAAATGAATTGCTTGCCTCGTCGAGTTTCATGGACATGCGGCCTGCTGCTGCCAACTGTAGGAACACGAAAGAGTTTTCTTGTTAGTAGGATGTAGTTGTATATATATTTTTTCAGACCGGCCGTACGTAGCATTAACAAACATTTACAACTTATTACTAGTATCTTATATCAGAATAAATAAATAGATAGAGAACGACGCAACTATTTTTAACCAAAATCTACTGTTCAGAACGATGACGGATAATAAATCAAAGTTGTGTAACTCCCGATTCGATCGGTAAATTAAGAAGCCGGAGATCGAGTACGGGGACACGACACGATCGACGTACGGCACCAATGTTAATTACCTCCTCCTTCGTGTTGACGCCGCCGCCGCTGTAGTGGCGGCGTGGGGTGATTATGGTCTCCCTCGGGGAAAACGGCTGCTCCTTGTTGGCGTCGAGGATGCGCCGCCGGAATCTCGCCGCCGTTGGCCGGAGCGCACGGCAGGCAGCACCAGCAGATCGGAGCACCGCCGCTGCCGACATCCTAGTATGTAGGTATTTTCTTCCTTGCGCTTTTTGGAGCCGACGTAGAGCAAGCTTTGCGTTCGTCAATCAATGGACACAACATTATATAGTGCACGTGATATATATGTATCGTGCCATACCCGTACGGATCCGACCCCATCGAAGTCACTGACATAATCGGATCCGGGATCCACATATGGATACATGTATAGTAATAGCAATATCGTGTTCGTGTTCGAGTTCGAGAGACCTAATCCAACTTCACTGGTCCTCGTAAAAATAATCTATATCTATATCTATCTATACCTAATAATAAAGAGGCAAAATTTCTCACCCTCCATTTTTTCGTCCGGCCCTCCCCTAACTACTCGGCATCACTCTTCTTAGTTTAGAATTGAAAACCACTATTCAACATCACTCTTCTTAGTTTAGAATTGAAAAAATTATTCGCAATAGATTTACAACACATAGACAAGCCACCTAATTAAACCGAGTTAATCTCTCTTTGATTTTCCATACGGGATAATAGCCACCTAATTAAACCGAGTCAATCTCTCCTTGATTTTCCATACGAGACAAATAATTTAGTGCAGATATTATTTATTATGGGTCTTATTAGTGTTTAATTGAAACACAATTGAGCTAAGGCCAAGTATTCTGGCTCACGCACGCCGGGTAACATTCATTTTAAAGAGGCAAAATTTCTCTCCTCAATTTTTTGGTCCAACCCATCCATCCGTGTCCAACTCCATAATGACCGTCTGTAATAATAAAAAGACCAAATTTTTCTCCCTCTGATTTTGGTTTTCTCCCCTTAATTTTGGTCCGGCCCTTTCTTTTGCCCAAACTGTCTACCAAAAAATTTCTTGAGTCCGACTCCAATACAAAATAAAAAAATAGAATAGAATACATAAATACATATAGTTCTAATTCTAACAGGATACAAACCCTTGGCACGGCGGTGGACGACCTGGGCCACGACTACAGCGAGCCCCTGCCGTCGCCGCTGTTTGAGGCGTCGGAGCTCTTGTCGTGGTCCTTCTACCGTGCGGGCATCGCCGAGTTCGTGGCCACGTTCCTCTTCCTCTACGTGACGGTGCTGAGCGTCGGAGCTCTCGTCGTGGTCCTTCTACCGTGCGGGCATCGCCGAGTTCGTGGCAACGTTCCTCTTCCTCTACGTGATGGTGCTGACGGTGATGGGCGTGAGCAAGTCCCCCTCCAAGTGCGGCACCGTGGGCATCCAGGGCATCGCGTGGGCGAGCCTCGGCACCGCCATCATCTACGACAGCCTGTATGGGTGGCACGGCCACGTAAGTTTGGATATCTACCATAGACACGCACATACTAATGGTGCCTATTAGACTAATCAAAATTATTATCTTCTGACGACGATTGCAATTGCAATGCATGCACTGGAGTGTGACAGTGGATCTTCTGGGTGGGGCCGTTCACCGGAGTGGCGCTTGCGGCGGTGTACCACTAGATCGTCATCAGGGCCATCCCCTTCAAGTCCGGTGGGTCCAAGCAGCCTGTATGTTGTCTCAGGCTCAAAAAATGGACGGCTACCATGGAAACTGAATCAGACTTAAAAAAAATAGACGGGAGATCCAGTCAAAACATCTATATTTATAGATCTTGTGGAGTAGAGGCAGGCCGCCGGGTCGCCTCACAAGCGTCGGGTTGGCTGGAGCCGCCGCTCCCGCGCCCCTCGCCTGCTGCGAGATGGTCGGGGCCACCACACCCACACACATGACCGCACTAGGGTCGTCGAGGCCGCTTGAAACATGAGCTCGGAGTCACAAACCGTCTTGAATCAAATCAATACTTTTCAAGCCAAACATAGCACGATCTCCGGTGACTACAAAAAATCAAATGCGCAAGCTACTATCCATGTATATCTAACCAATGAAGCAAACACCAAATCAAAGAATATAGTATATTATGCCCAAAAAAACACAGAAACAAATCATAAAGCGGAAATGAGTGTGTACTACTCGCCGTCCACCAAACAACAAGATCGAGTTAAAACATGAGCTCCGAACAAAACGCAGTGCTATAGTAATCATAAAATAAATTATTTTTTAAATTTTATAAAAAATAATAAAACATAATTAACTATAACATTTATATTATTGAAAAAACTTCACTTGGAAAGAATATAGACTTCCTCGTTTCTTCCTTTCTCTGGTATGTCAAAGCAACTCTAGCATAAACCTTTAAATTAGATCCCTATTTTTCATTTAAGGACTCTCCTACTCTTGAAGATCAATATTTTTTTTTGCATCTACTCCAGCAAGACATCTGAAATCAAGGCGCTCAAATTTATCCTGGAACACATTGGCATATTGAATCCACTATACTCGTTAGGTCATATCCACCGTCGTTATGATTGACTAAGCTACATGGCGCAGGAGAGGAGGTGGAGGACCACTAGAGACGACATGACTGCAGCGGGGCCGAATGCCTTGCTAGGAGGACAAAAGCCACATTGAATGTGCCTTGCTGGGACAAATGTCGGGCACTAAGGATGGGACCCACCTTGGGAGTTTCGGTTGGAGGGGAGGTAGGGTCGCCTCCCAACCTTGCCCTAGAGGTGGGTGAAAGGTCTTGATGGCTAGAGAGGGGTGAATAGCCTAATAAAATTTTCTACAAAATGTGCTAGACAAGTTGATTAGTATATCAAATGGCGAGATGTGAATTTTGTATAGCCTAAGGAAGTGATGCAAGCCACCTATCCAATTAACAATTCTAGTATGATTCACACAACAGCACAAGTTTAAACCGCAAGAATAACAATTTAATAAGTTACACTACTCAAGTTAACAAAGCAACTAAGCAAAACTAAACTACAACAAGATAGTAACACAAGTAATGTAAGAGTAGGTATGGAAGTGATTTCACCGATGGGCGATGAATAGAGTCAACCAATCAATGATTTTAATAGATGATATTCAAGATAACCAAAACACCGGGATGAATCAATCACAATCAAGAAGTGAAGACCAATAATTTATCCCGAGGTTCACGTGCTTGCTGGCACGCTAGTCCCCGTTGTGTCCCCCTACACCACGTGGTTCAGTGGCTAATCGGTATCACACACTGAGCCTCTCAAAAGGCGTCACAAGAACCTACCAAATGATGAGAAGTTCTGACACGAGCAATCCACTAGAGTTGGAATTCGGCGCTCCGCCGGGGAACCACAACAACCTCTCACAAACCAATCACCGGAACCGGCCACGAACAATCACCAACACGTGTCGGACCTCCACCACTGCTCCAAGCCGTCTAGGTGGCGACAACCACCAAGAGTAACAAGAATACTCGTAGCAAAACAATCCCCCAAGTGCCTCTAGATGCAAAGCAATGATCAATGCACTTGAATCACTCAATCTCACTCAAGAATCACAATCGAATGCAAGAAGATGAGTTGGGATGTGTGTGAGAGAATTGGCTCAGCACAAGAGAGTCACAAGTATGTCAAAGTGCTAAGAGGGGGAGCCAAGAGCTGGACACCAAGTATAGACGTACCCCTTCACAAAGAGCCGTAGGGCAAATTTCGTGGGCGACAGACCCATCTATCGCTCACCCGACAGACGTCGTGCCCGCGTCCGTCGCCCCTCTGAGTGCCACGCATCCACGCGCGTTCAAACTTCAACGGTCACACGCCAACCCGACAGACACGTCCTTCGCAAACGATCACGGTGTCAGTCGCGTCGACGGACGCTATCCAGAGAGCTCCCAGAGCTTAGTTTCGCTCGACAGATGCGTCTATCGCAACGCCGATGGACGCTACCCGGCGTATGTCGCGAACGTGCCTAAGATGCTGATGACGCCATGACCGACGGACGTTGCCGTCGCTCAGACACCCCCGCGTATGTCGCCTCCGCTGCAGCAAGCCGCGCTCAAGAGTAAGCCGACAGATGCTAGGGTCACGTCTGTCGCTCCCTAAACCGGTGTCTGTCACCATAATATCAGAGAAAAATGATCGCACGACGTCGCCACTTCTTCCAACTTTTGACGTAAAGGAAAATGGTCATTTCAATTTCTCGAAAACGCCTGAATCCCGCCTCGCAAGCTCGGCGGGAGGGAGAGAGGACCCCAAACCCTCTCTACCGCTTAAACTTCACCGCCTTCGCAAAGGTGCTAACACCACCAAGTGATCATCGTCATGTGCAAGTGTGTTAGCATTTTCACAATCATTTTCGAGGCGTTATTAGCTCTATCCAAATGCATATGCTCAATGAAATGTCACCTAGAGGCACATGCGGGACATGAAATGATACACCATTTCCCCTCTTCATAGTACGGCTACTAAACCTAAATGTGATCACACCCACTAGGTGTCTTGATCACCAAAAACAAACCCTAGTAAAATACCTTTGCCTTGAGCTCCATAGGGTTGCACCAATCCACCATTTCTTCTCCAATTGTGGCATCATATGATCACGATCATAATGTATCCTTGCCATCAACTTGGAGTTGTACCAATCACCTTTTGCTACCACACTTAAGCATTTGTAATTAGTACTTAGGCATTGTCACCAATTACCAACACAAAACATAGATCTTTCAGTGGGTCCCCTCCTTAGTGCCCGACATTTGTCCTAGCTAGCTGTTTTCTTTTTGCCACTACTACACAACTGACCTTTCGTCGATCGCCCAAAATGCCTTTAGTCTCGGCGATTTCTACGACCGGGACTAAAGGTCCCTCGCCAACGGCTCTATTGTCAGGCGCTGTCGGGAGAGACCTTTAGTCTCGGTTGGTAACACCAACCGGGACTAAAGTCCTACCTTTAGTCTCAGTCGGTTCCACGGACCGGGACTACAGCTTTTGTCCCGGTCTGTGGCACCGACTGGAACTATAGGACTGGGTTTAGTCCCGGTTGGTGTTATAAACTGGGATTAAAACCTTCCCCTATAAATTGAACCTCCCTCTTCTTCCTCCCTGCCCGAGCCTGAGCTTCCTTGTTCACGTTCTTGTTGCTTGTTCTTCCATTGTTCTTGCTTGTCTCATCTCCGGTGATCAATCCACTTCAAACGCTTCTACGTCATCGTTGATTTGTTTGAAAGGTTGCTATCTTCATCCTACTATATTTTAGCAGCACCATATGTAAATCCATATTGTATATGGCTATTTTATTTCATATTGCTAGCTCCAATCATTTTTCATGTTTGAATTTTTATGAACGATGCTAATTACAATACCTACAAAGTAGTATACACATATAATGTTTAGTTCTATTATAGACTTTTTAGGATACTTTTTACTTTAATTTGTTCATGTTCTCATTTTAAAATATTAAATAATGTTGATTCTTTGTAATTTTGAAATAAATTTATTTTAACTTTAAAAATTCTTCAAATTAATTTTATTTAGAGATAAAATTACACCTTTTAATAGAAAAATACAAATTTTATGATTTTGCTATCTTTTTATTAACATCCACAAATTAATTTTATGAAATGATGAACCACTTATAAAATTTTGAACTCAATTAGACAAGGTTGTGCCGCGCTCTTTTCTCATGCTGGGCTTTTAATTATGTGATGCCATATAATGCAGATAATGGCACGTCATTGGATGTACAATGTCGATCGCCGCTCCAACGAGTCATTGAGGGCGTGCGAGAATTCTGCAGAGTGGCAGAGGAAAACAAGCGGGATGGTTTTATGTGCTACCCATGTGCCATGTGTATGAATTTGAAAGAATTTTGTAGCTCAAGAAGTATTCACTTGCACTTGTTCAAGTCAGGTTTCATGCCAAACTACATTTGTTGGACCAAGCACGAAGAGACCAGAGTTATGATGGAAGAAGATGTAGAAGAACAAGTGGACCCTGACAATGTTTTTGCTTAATACTGTGACTTCGCGATGGAGGAAGTTGAAGAAGAGACGGATACAGAAAACAGTATCGCTGAAGATGACGATACTCTTGGTGATGTCATTCGTGACACACAGAGAGATTGTGAAAGTGAAAAGGAGAAGGCTAAGTTTGACCAAATGCTAGAGGATCATAAGAAGTTACTCTACCTGTCGGCCGAAGATGGACAGAAAAAGCTAGGCACGACACTGGAGTTGTTACAGTGGAAGGTAGAGAATGGTATATCTGACAAGGCATTTGGGAAATTACTGAAGATCCAAAACAAGATGCTTCCGAAGCCTAATGAATTGCCCACCAGTACATACGAGGCAAAAAAGATCGTCTGCCCTTTAGAATTACAAATCGAGAAGATACATGCATGTCCTAATGACTGCATCCTGTACCGTGGCGTTCACAAGAATTTAGATGAATACCCTGTTTACCATGCGTCACGGTACAAGATCTTGTGAGATGATCCTGGCGATGTTGAGGATGAAGAACGTCCGAAGAAGAGAATCCTTGCCAAGGTTATGTGGTATGCTCTAATAATTCCACGCCTAAAACAACTGTTTAGAAACAAGGAGCACGCAAAGTTGTTGCGATGGCACAAAGAAGACCGTAAGGTGGACAACATGTTGAGACACCCTGTAGATGGGTCCTAATGGAGAGAAATAGATAGAGAATTCCCGGACTTTATAGATGACGCAAGAAACCTAAGGTTTGCATTGAGTACGGATGGATTTAATCCTTTTGGGGACCAAAGCTCTAGTCATAGCACTTGCCCCGTTACTCTATGTATCTACAACCTTCCTCCATAGTTATGCATGAAGCGGAAGTTCATTATGATGCCGGTGCTCATCCAAGGCCCGAAGCAACCTGACAATGACATCGATGTCTACCTGAGGCCATTAGTTGAGGAACTCCAGCTGCTATGGAGCAAACCAGGTGTGCGTGTGTGGGATGAGTACAAACTAGAAGAATTCGACCTGCGAGCATTGTTATTCGTGACAATCAATGATTGGCCAGCTCTAAGTAATCTTTCAGGACAGACAAATAAGGGATATAATGCATGCACCCATTGTTTTGGTGACCTTGAGACTGTCTATTTAAAAAAATGTTGAAAGGTCGTGTACCTTGGCTATCGTCGATTTCTTGCTAAGAACCACCAGTTGAGAAAGAAAGGCAAACATTTTAAAGGTACGACAGAACACCGGTCCAAGCCAGGCAACCGAGATGGGGCAGAGGTATACAAGATGGTCAAGGATTTGAAAGTAGTGTTTGGAAAGGGACAAGGCAGTGAACCTGTTCTAAAAGACACTTCGGGTGTGCCCCAATGTGGAAAAAGAAGTCAATATTTTGGGAGCTACCATATTGGAAAGACCTTGAGGTCCGCCACTCGATCGACGTGATGCACCTGACAAAGAATCTTTGTGTCAATCTCCTAGGGTTCATGGGTGTGTTTGGAAAGCCTAAGGATACCCTTGAGGCATGAGAGGACTTGAAGTGCATGAAAGAACGAGATAACCTGCATCCAGAGAAGACAGATGATAGACGTCATTACTTAAGACCTGCTAGCTACAATCTTAGCAATGAGGAGAAGGAAAGCATGTTTGAGTGCCTAAGCAGCATCAAAGTCCCATCTGGGTTCTCCTCCAATATAAAGCGTATAATAAATGTGCCGGAGAAGAAATTTGTCAACTTAAAATCGCACGACTGCCATGTGATTATGACGCAACTGCTTCCGGTTGTCTTAAGAGGAATTCTACCTCCACATGTACGTCTGACCACTGTGAAGCTGTGTGCATTGCTCAATGCAATTTCTCAGAAGGCAATCAATCCTTTTGATCTAGCTACTCTACAGAATGATGTGGTTCAATGTCTTGTCAGCTTTGAGTTGGTGTTCCCTCCATCCTTCTTTGATATCATAACACATCTCCTAGTTCATCTGGTCAAAGAGATTAATATCCTGGGTCCTGTGTTCCTACACAATATGTTTCCCTTAGAGAGATTTATGGGTGTACTGAAAAAATATGTTCACCAACGGGGTCAGCCGGAAGGAAGCATTGCCAAGGGATACGGGACAGAGGAGGTCATTGAGTTCTGTGTGGACTTCATTCCTGACCTTGACCCGATTGGTCTTCCTGAATCACGGTATGAGGGGAGACTTGGTGGAAAGGGTACACTAGGAAAGAAAACATATATCGGCCAGGGTGATGATTCTTTCAATAAAGCACACTACACAGTTCTTCGAAACTCCACTGTGGTGGAACTGTATATTGAGAAACACATGAATTTTGTACGATCCGAGAATCCTGGGAAGAATGAGGCTTGGATTACGCGTCATCATATGGAGACATTCGGTGATTGGTTGCACAAAAAATGTCAGGGTGATAAAACTATTGGAGATGAACTGTATTTGTTGGCTAGGCAACCAGCGTGACACGTCCTCACGTACAAAGGGTACGAGATAAATGGAAATACATTTTACACCATATCCCAAGATAAAAAGAGTACCAACCAAAACAGTGGTGTCCGCGTGGATGCTACGGAACCGAATGGGAACATACACACATATTATGGTCGCATAGAGGAGATTTGGGAACTAGACTATGCACATAATTTTAAAGTCCCTCTATTCTGATGCCAATGGGTGAAGATGAACGGAGGGGTATCAGTCGATAAGGAGTACAGAATGACAATAGTGGACCTCAACAATATTGGTTATAGAAATGATCCATTCGTCCTTGCTGCTGATGTGAATCAGGTGTTCTATGTGAAAGACATGTCTACAAAACCCAAGAGAGGAAAACACGACGAGAAAAAAACTAACGAGCCAAAGCGCCACATAGTTCTTACAGGGAAAAGAAACATCGTGGGAATTGAAGATAAATCAGATGTGTCGGAGGATTATGAAAAGGATGAATGAATCCCACCCTTCTGCGTGGCCAAAGACCTAAGCATTCTGCTCGCTGCTGAGGACACTCCATGGTTACGGAATGATCATAACCAAGGGTATTACATCAAGAAAAAGTTTACCACTGTGCCCGCTTGATATAGGTAGTGAACTCAAATTAATAATGTGTATTTGACATCTTGTGTAATATAATTGTAACATTATGTGTTGAAAATTCAAATTTGAGTGGTTCAAACTTTGCTATATGTGGGATTTGTGGATTTTCAACTACACTTTGCCAACACTTTGTCAAATATAAAAATGGTCTATATATGAAATGTATATCTTAATGAGTGGAACAATATTGGTATTCATGACTTTTCCAGTCGAGACCATCTAGGGTTCCGAAAACCAGCGTTTGGCTATGAATTCTTTCAAAATTCAAAATTGAGTGGTTCAAACTTTTACAAATGAAAAGTTGACCATTAGACCAAATGTAGGTCTTGATGAGTGGAACAAACTTTGTATTCATAAGTTTTCCATTCGAGACCATCTAGGGTTCGATCAAAGTGTGTGTTTCTAAAAACCAATATTTTGACTTTGGTCAAACTTAGTCAAATGACCTATTTGATGACTTCAAATGAAAAACTTTTGAATACCAAGTTGTTAGAGCTCATCAATATCTACATTTGATACATGGACCATATTTTCATCTGGATAAATTTTAGCAAGTCCCAGGCACATGTTTTCAAAATCGAAGACGAGTTTTGGTCAGACTTGGTCAAATGACAGACTAAATGACTTGAAATGAAAAACTTTGGAATACCAAGTTGTTAGAGCTCATCAAGATCCAAAATTTTTATATAGATCATTTTTTCTATTTGAAAAAGTTTAAATAAACAATACTCACTGAATCTTGAATCTCACACAAACTATATGAAACTATATGTGGGAATTGTGGATTTTCAACTACACTTTGCCAACACTTTGTCAAATGCAAAAATGGTCTATGTATGAAATGTAGATCTTGATGAGTGGAACAATATTGGTATTCATGACTTTTCCAGTCGAGACCATCCAGGGTTCCGAAAACCGGCGTTTGGCTATGAATTCTTTCAAAATTCAAAATTGAGTGGTTCAAACTTTTACAAATGAAAAGTTAACCATTAGACCAAATGTAGGTCTTGATGAGTGGAACAAACTTTGTATTCATGAGTATTCATGAGTGGAACAAACTTTATATATATCTCCGGTGGCCGATGCTCTCTCTCTCTCTCTCTCTCTCTCTCTCTCTCTCTCTATATATATATATATATATATATATATATATATATATATATATATATATATATATATATATATATATATATATATATATATATATATATATATATATATATATATATAGCATCGGCCACCGGAGAGATATATATATAGAGAGAGAGAGAGAGATTCCAGTGTTTTGGGCAAGAAAGTCAATGACAAGCGGGCCCTAGGTGTCATTATCTATTGGAATGAGTTTGAGGGCTCTATTTTTAGGGCCACTGCTAGAGTGTAGCCTAGAAAATAGGACCCTCAAAAGTAGGGAGCCCTCAAATAAAAAGGTGGTACCATGTTTTGAGAGCTATTGCTGGAGTTGCTTTTTGTTATTTTTGTACAAGATTTTAGGAGTGTAATAAAATTATGAAAAATTTTATGTATACTCTCTATGATGTGTGATATTTAGGATTTGTGTGATTTTGGGATTTAGTGATGACTTTGGGTCATTAACATGTGATGCCCCTTGGAACTTTAATTAATTGTTTGAGTTTATGATTAACTTGTTAATTAAGAATTGTTAACGATAATTAATGTGTTTAACATAGATCATTAATGGTTAATGATTTCTTGTGTAAGTAATTAGTGGTCTTGTGATAGACTTACTTGTTATTAGATGCATTAAGTTAGTAGGAGTTGGTCTATATCGTTGTTGCATGATTACCTTGATCTACACTTATATCCAGATGATATCCCACTAATATGTGTAAGTCGATCTCTTATGCTTAGTAATGCTTAGACTTCGGTAGAAGTCGATCTCTTATGCTTAGTAATGCCTAAACCCTAAACTGTAAACCCTGAACCCTAAACCCTAAACTGTAAATCCTAAATATTTTTGCAGAAATGACCGACCCGAGAGAAGACAAAGAAATATTGTTGAACATGATCCGCGGTAGCGCTGAAGAAGGTCGTTATGACGATCGTGAAGGCGATGAGAACCCTGAGGGCATCGATGACGGTTCTTAGTACTTGGTCGACCCGAACGACCAAGACAATGTTGGCGAGGTCTGTAAATATGTAGCCTCCTATGTTTATATGCATGAAATTAAAAAAATCCTTTATTAATTATCTTGTTTCTGCCTACATAGCCCTCTATCTCAACGACAACCACGGGGACCAGCAGAAAAGTACGAGGCCCGAAGAAGCCGATGGAGGGCCGGTTGGTTATCACGGATTTCGACGAGGGAATAGGCCAGCCACGTGGACCCCATGCAAGGGCCTTTGTCAACCACTTAGGGTACCTTGCCCGGAATAGGATCCCGATCAATGTCCGTGAATGGAAGAAAAATAAGCAACGCCCAGAAATCAGTTATGTCTCTGACCGTGACAAGGAACTAGTTCGGGGTGACGTGTTGCAACATTTCACACTAGACACAAATGATGAACAGTTGAAGGAAAGAGTTCAGGATTGGTCTATGAAGAAGATGGCCACACAATTCCAGTGCTATAAGAAGAATCTATATAACGACTATATCAAGAAGAACAAGGCTCCGGATTTCAACTGTAAGCACTTTGTCAAGCTGCGGCCGTTTTGGGACGAGTTTGTATAGTTCAAGACGTCGAAAGAGGGTCAGCAACGGGCGAGAAGGAACCAAGAGAATGCCCGACACAAGACCTACCACCATACGATAGGATCAGGTGGCTATCCTACTGTCATTCCTAAGTGGAAAAAAGCCGAGCAAGAGCTAATTGACAGGGGTTGGTGCCAGAATCCCTCGACTGGCCTGAGCGCGCCAGGCACTGGTTTTTTACTCACGGAGGCCGCTGAAAGTCCTATGTTTGGTGTTGGTAATTAGTGACAATACCTAAGTACTAATCCTATGCCTAAGTTGTATGCAACATATGAGGATTAGTACATTCCAAGGTTGGTGGCAAGACGGACATGGTGATCATGATGGCCACACTTGGATTTGGACGCAACCCTACGTGATCAAGGCAAAGGTATATGCTTAAGGGTTGTGTTTTAGTAACCAAGACACCTAGTGGGTGTGGTTACATTATAGGATAGATAGCCGTACTATAAAGAGGGGAATGACGCGGCTATTGAACTCCTAAGTGCCTCTAGATGTGCATTTCATGATCATATGCATTTGGATAGAACTAATATCGCCTCGAAAAATGATTGTGAAAATGCTAACACACTCACACATGACGAGATCACTTGGTGATGTTAGCACGTTTGCGACGGCGGTGGAGTTTGAGCGGTAGAGAGCGTTTTCGAGAAGTTGAAACGATTATTTTCCACTATGCCGGAAGTCCGGAAAAGAAACGGAGGCGAACAGAGGTCACAGAGGTGACCGGACGCTGAACCGGACGCGGTCCTTGCATGACCGGACGCGTCCGGTCAGTGTTCAGTGTCTGCGCGTTTTTCAATTCGATGATCGGACGCGAGGCGCGTCCGGTCACTGATGATCGGACGCGTCCGGTCGTTCAGGGAGCTTACTAGACTCTAACCGGACGCTGTCACTGTCGCGTCTGGTCATTTTCTTCAGCACGTCCGGTCACTGTTTCGTTGAGCGCTGCTCAGGCGACCAGCGCGTCCGGTCCTTCACGGGACCAGCGCGTCCGGTCGTTCCCGGTGCGTCCGGTCAGTTGGACCAGCGCGTCCGGTCGTTGCTTCGCAGTTAGCCGTTGGGCGACCAGCGCGTCCGGTCGTTTGGACCAGCGCGTCCGGTCAGTACTTCACGAGTTAGCCGTTGGGCGATCGGCGCGTCCGGTCAGTTGGACCAGCGCGTCCGGTCAGCCCGATTTCGGCTGTTTAAGTTTCTAACGGCTATATTCGAAGGGGTACGTCTATAAATACTCGTTGGCCGGCTCAAGGCTCTCTCTCTCGAACTTTTGACATACTTGTGAGCACTTTGAGCTAAGCAACTCCCCTCCCACTCATCTCTCTTGCTTCTTTGCATATTCGAAGTAAGATTGAGTGATCCAAGTGCATTTGCATTGTGAGATTGCATCTAGTTGGCACTTGGTGGTTGATTTGCTGCGGGATTCTTGTTTCTCTTGGTGGTTGCTGCCACCTAGACGGCTTTGGAGCAGCTTGGAGGCGTTGGCAAGAGTTGGTGATTGTTCTTGGCCACCTCCGGTGATTGTAAGGGGTTTGTGCCTACCTCGGCGAAGCGCCAAAGGCAACATTAGTATATTGCTCGTGTCATTGCAACCTTTTGCCATTTGGTAGGTTCTTGTGGCGCCTTTTGAGAGGCTCGGTGTGTGACCGATTAGCCACCGAACCACGTGGTGAAGAGGGACACAACGGGGACTAGCGTGCCGACAAGCACGTGAACCTCGGGATAAATCTTCGTGTCATCACTTTCATATTGTGATTGATTGATCCTGGTGTTCGGTTATCTTGGTATTCATTGTTGATCATATTGGTTGGCTCAATACTTCGCCCCTCGGTGATACCCTCCTAACTCAACTCCACATTATTTTCTTAGTTATCTTTGCTAGCTAGTTAGCTTTGCTAGAGTAGCTTCTTTGTGTAGCTTGCTAGTTGTAGTTTCCTTCTCAGTTTGACTTGTGCGGTTGAGTGCAATTACTAGAATTGTGAATTGGTTAGGTGGCTTGCAAACACCCCGTAGGCTAAGCAAAACTCGCATCTCGCTATTTGTTTTATTGATAAACTTGTTTAGCTTGTCTTTGTAGAAAATTTTAATAGGCTATTCACCCCCCCTTCTAGCCATCAAGACCTTTCAGCCGCCTGGACCTAGAGACCGGAAAGGTTGTGTATGGGGAACACATCCAAGCTATAGTAGAAAGATTTCATCAAGCCCGCTCCGTCGCTCAAAGTGGAGAGTGACAGCAGAACAGAGATAAAAATGAGCTGACATACGCTCTGGAGAACCTTGAGCACGGTGAACGGACAATAGGCTATGGCTCCGTGTTGTGGGAGCATGCCTTCTCTCAGGATAGAGAAACTTATAGAAGCTGCCAGAGAAAGAAGGAAGAGAAAAGGGAACGGCTACACAAGTTGGAGGAGGCTGTTATGAAGACCAGTGAAGTGGCTCGTAAGGCACTAGAGCGGGAGGAAGCACTTAAGGCCACTATGAATGAGCAAATCAGAAAGGCTGTGGAGGAAGTTGTAAGTTCCCGCCTCCAGAGCTTGTCATAGCCGGCCACCAACATCAGCCCCGGCTTAGCTCAGTTGAAAAGCAGTTGTGCTTCTACGGAGGTGCCTATGAGGCAAGATGATGACGCAGGGATGCGCTTCCCGGTGGATGACATCACCACTCCGTTGACGTCCTGTGAGCTGCATATTCCAGAGGGGAATGACACAATCAAGGTGGCTACCGATGTTATATCTCCTATTGACCCCACCAAGACACCAAGGATCCACTCGGTCGTAATACCACCCGGATATGCTAGTGTCTCAGTGGATAGAGTGGTCAAAGGCCATGAAAATGTGGCTCTGGATATCGAAGGTGGTGATGGGGAGAAGACCCTAGATGAAGCGGAGAAGACATTCATATGTTGGAAGAAACGGTACATCATTATTCCTAGGGCGCCACCACCACAACCGAACCCTAGGTGTGGATGATTGTGAACGCAATTGCTTTTCAATAATGAACTTGATGCAACATGAACTTGATGCAAATGTCGATACCTGATGATGTGGACTTAGATGAACTCACCAAGTGGATGAATGTGACTGGGCTTTTCTTAGAACAACTTCTCGGTCGGGAGGAACTGACAACTGTTAAAGAGGCCGAAGTTGTTGATGAATGGCGGAGGAAGTATGTATATGGCAGGAGTCTATGCGACCCTACAAAGGTAAAAAAATCTTGGTACACAAATGTACAAGCTGCACGAGTACTACTTGAGATTCTATGCACAACATCAAAGTGAACAATATCTGGGCGTCCAAGTCAGAGACCATCACTACTTCCGTGGAGATGACATCATCTGGGTACAGTTTAGTGAAGTACACCAGCTTCTCTATATGGATGCTCTTGACAAATCTCTCATAAGCTGCTACTGTCTATAAGTGATTCTTCCTTTTAATCAATAATCTCACTCTAGCATATGTACGTATTCGTAATAACTATGCTCACGATGTGCAGACACATGATGAGAGAACTCAGATTGAAACAAGACGATTGAATTGGTTTTATCAATCCGTATGTCGTGTACAAGGACACAAAGACTAAAGATCCATTCAATCTGAAGATCAAGGAAATGGAGAAAAACCTCCGGAGGTTCTTTTATAACCAAAGGCATAAAGAGTTGATACTCTTCTCTTACAATATGGGGTAAAGTGTTGTGTTACATCATGTCTTAGTCAGGTACAAGACAATCTTCACAAGTGATTGGGCGCCGCTGTAGCCCACACTACATCTTCTGATTGTACTGCGAAATTTGGTTGACATGTTCATTTTTTTGTACCCGTAAATACAGTCAGGTACAAGACAATCTTCGTGATGATGTAGTCTACTTAATTCAGGTATGTTCAGTGGCAGTTTGGGTGTTTTCTTCACATAATGCATGTACTCTTATGTGAAGGTTTCTCGGGACCTAGAGTAGTCACGAGGTTGCTGTTAAAGTTCTTAATCCTGAGAACTTGAAACAAAATATATGCAATGAATTTAAGAAAGCTTCCACATTTCAAAGAATCATTCTTAAGGTTACCATTGTTCTTCACAGATTAATCTCTAAAAATCGGCATAAGTAGGCATGCTTATACCTCCGCTGGTTTGTCTGTTGCATGCACAAACTAAGATATATACCTAGCCTTCACCTTCCACATCTCTTTTCAGGGAAGTTGATCATGCCAGTGTTGTCCGAATCATTGATTCATGCACAAAGCCACCTCAGTTTTACATAATTATTACAGGCGACACTTCATCCAACCAAAGCCAAAATCTTTGGAAGGGATAACAAGTGAATTTCCTTTTGCATCGGTAATTTTGACTTACAAAAGTATTTCATACCATGACCTAAAGTGAGAAGAAGCTACAGTTGAAATACCATAACCTTGCAATGTGGAAATTGTGTTTTTCTTCTGTGCTGCACATCGTGTTATTATTTGTATGTCTCTTAGAGCAGTTTATTTCAAGTAATAACTTCGATACCTGCTACTTTTTTCTTGCAGAAACCATGTCTATAGGAAGTTTATTCGATTAGAGATTTAAAGTCTGCCAACCTTTTACTGCATACAGATCATGTATGTACCCTATGATTATTAGGTTCTTTCATTGGACCTGAGTACTTTGCAGGCAGTGGTTGTGAAAATGCTGACATGGATTATATTTGCTGGCAGTGATTGTGGAAATGTTGGCATGGAAATGTTTTAGTAGGTTCAGGCTTGATTTCATGTATGTTCAGTTGTGGCTACATATATTAAATATGTACTCATCCTGCGATTCAATATCCTCGATCTAACGTCCTGCTTCTGCCTCTGTCAAATATATAAGGGTTCATGGTCTGCCTTTGGATCCTCAACTTCAGAAATATTGCTGCCATTCCTAACACAGGATTGTGAATCAGATTGACACAAGACTTCTGGAGATTGTAATGAAGGTTGCTTCTAGATCTTGTGGGGATATGCTTCTGGATCTTCTGGGGATATGTGAGTCACTGCTACACTTCTGAGTTCTGTACCATATTGGTCATATTTAGGTAGTGTTTTTTCACATGATGCATGTTGTTGTTAAAATTTCTAATCCTAAGAATTTGACACAAAATGCATCCAACCAGTTTAGGCAACAAATCTACATGTCAAGGTTCTAATTATGGTTCAGAGTCATCATCATTTGAACCGAGAAAAGTGGAGGCGATTTTTAAAGAGATGGGTGTGACTGAAAGGTGAAAAAAGTTTGTCCCAAGTTGATTCTCTTCTAGCAGGAGGCATTTCTCTAGCTCATGTTGTGCTTCTTCGGGCCATCCTGCAGCATTGTGTGTTCGCAGGCTCATACTTGCCATACAGCAGGGGGTTCCATGGCATCTTGCCCTCACCTTGCAAATCTATCCATTTCTCCTAACCAGCAACCCAACTGCGAGTAGGGATTTGG
Organism: Saccharum hybrid cultivar R570; assembly: GCA_038087645.1. NCBI lineage: Eukaryota > Viridiplantae > Streptophyta > Magnoliopsida > Poales > Poaceae > Saccharum > Saccharum hybrid cultivar. Next base: position 5,726,631 of record JAQSUU010000743.1, on the reverse strand, counting down.
AGAAATTTAAGCTACCAAACTTGCAATTTTCTGAGCATATTAACTTATTTATTGCTTCCTTTGTTCTGTGTTCAGTTGAGCATGAAATCTCTTTTTATAGATGCATGTGTATGATTCTAAAAGACTTGCATATCAAGTGTTTGATGAAATGCTCAGATTGACAGTGCAAGTGGCAAAAATCATAATATATATGTGGCTAATTTCTGTTAAGATTTATAATATACAAGAATTAAGATCACATTATCTTCCTACAGATAGGCAGAGAATTCAGCTCTGTCACTCCTATTTTTGTTGTTGCTGTTTAACAAAGTTCAGCTCTGTCCACTACTACTCACATAAGTAGAAAATAGAGGGTTTTGAGATTCTTAGATATTAGCCTATTTTTTTATTCGTCTCCACCTTCAAATATAGACCCATTTTATTAGTTCATGAATCTCCATCGTTTTCTGCACTCTTTTGCCAATTCTATATTGTATCTCACTGCTAAATTGTAACACTACAGAATGGGCAGAGAGATTACAGGAGGATTGGTATGCAGTCTAGGGCATTATTATTGATGGCCTGATTTTTTTTACAATGCAGCAGTTTGCAAAGGTAAGGTTTACACTACCTGGATAAATTTATTTCTCTTTTAATGTCCCTTCTTTTTACCTGTTCATTATTGTTTTTTCCTACTCTTCTGTTTTTACAGCCTTTGCACCAGTGATTTTACTAATAGATTTTTTTCTCTCTCTCTAACTATTCATTTTTTTCATAAAGCATTTTTTCCCCTTTTGCACTGTTTTCATCACACCACATGCCGCAACCATCAAATAACACCAGAGATGCTGGATCAATCACAGCTTCACCGAAACGCCTCTGATTTGTAGCTGAACTAAAAGTACATAAATTATTGCTCTCTAGATTTTTATTTTCTACCAAACATAGTTTTTCCTACTTATGCAGAGCCAAAATGCTCATGCTGTAGCTAACTGCAGAACCCATATTGTAGAGAAATTTCCAAGTGACAAGAGTTTGCACCTGCGATTTCAATCAGACATACCTTCAAACAAAAGAATCAATGGTTAGTTTTCACTTTCCATGTGTTTATAGATATGTATGCCAACAAAGTTAGATCTGCACTGTCCTTGTTCTGTTGCCTTTTGTTTGGCTCCTTTATACATACTTATATATCTAAAAGCCAAATGTAGATTACAAAAAGCTAATCCTCACACAGCCTGCAGGCAATTTCTTATTATGGAGCTCTACTAATGGGATGCCCCGTAGCTGCATCAGTCCGTCCCCTCACCAGATCTCTAATACTAGGTATGAGGCTTCCCTTCCTTCCTCTTCATTGCAGCTAACCTCTGTCGATTTTCTTTTCTTTTCCATAACCCAAATCTTCATAGCAGTTTATTATCTACCTATTTCACAGTTTTAGCTAAAAGCAAAACCAAAACCAACACCTAATATGCTACTTTTATCAATTCGTGGATCATGAATAGCTTCTTTCATCAATTCACTTTGGGTGAGCCTGCTTAATCCTTTGAAGAAGTCTGATTAGTTTCGCTATGGTATTGCTAATGGTGATTCTGATATATTGCATCGGTCTATTGGTAAATGAATGGCCAGTCCTACTCTTATGTGAAAGTGAAATTTTACATTTTTTACAGAAAAGAATGCTAAATTGCTTGTTTTTTCATATGAAAGTGTTTACATCCAACGCTTGATGACTTTATACATTCTCTGAAATTGGGTTTTGCTACATATCATTACTCAAAAGCCCAATGTCATAGAAACTTTCATGTGCTACAACTCTCGTGTTTTCTAATTAGCTATTTCAAGTATTACCATTTAATGTTCAAGATATGTGAAAGTAGCTTCAGCGATGGCTGATAATTTCGTTCAACTAATGTTTTTGTTGTGCGGCCATTGGTTATAACCGGTTTCGCAAATTTGTTTTGTATGGTCTGCCACGAGGCCTGGCCCTCTGTGTTCAGTCCAATCTGGTTATGGTCTGCCAATTTGGCAAAATTTATGGTAAGGTCTACCAGTTTGCCGAAATTTTGGGTAAGGTCTCCCGGTTCTCTCTACCCAATACAGCAATTATTGGGAAAAAAATGAATAAGGCTTCTGTTGTATTTTACTGTAATGGATATTTTGTAGAGGGTATTTTATTTCACACATCTAGAGAATTGATTTTATCTTCAGTACAAGTCCTCAGATCTTATTCTACTGATGCTTCAAACTACTGAACTGCTTGCTGAACAAGCTGTTCCTCACCGAATGAACAATATTATCTAGATTCTGATCTTATAAGCAACTAAAATGATCCTATCGATGCTGCATGATTCTCCGATAGGTGCTCATTCTCAGATCTAAGTGACCTATTGTACTATTCAGCCTATTGGTTGTGGTTTCTTTTTATTATTTTATTTACAGTTGTTCCTGCAATTAAATGTGCGATCACATTTCCAAAAAAAAACATATGTTCCAAGTTTGCTAATACCTCATTGTGGAAGTGAGCATAAATGCAGAACGGGAGATGTTATAGCTGGCTGCCACCTCCAGCTTTGAAGGTTAAATATAATATGCACCGAGGAGGAGATTATGCTATCGATCATTCTCATGAGGTTCGATGTGATGACATACATGTTCTTGTCTTCAACGGCTCATGTATTCGTCATAGACACCCATTGTACTTGCGCCGCTCTGTAGAATTGGAATGACAATGACACTTATAACATGTTTTGGTCCCGTCTTTTCAAGAGTCATTTCCCTGAATGTTTTCTATTGAGGAAAAGGCAAAGTAGTGTATTTGTACTCCTTCACATGTTGAGATACTTTCTTTTTTTGCAAACCTGTATGTAAATATCTGTTTTTTCGCTCTTTTCTGAATGGTTTCTATGACCAAACTGAAACTTTGTTACATACTCACATACTTTACCACTACAATTTGTTACAGATTCTTTGCATATCAAGTGTAATAGGTGTTACTTGCTTTCCAATTTATATGATAATACAACCCAGTTGTTCCCTCCTTTTATTACGTACCCTCATCCTGGTTAGCATTGTGATTTACAGGAAAAGATATCGCTCAATGGACAGTGAAGTAAATGCTCCGTTGTGTAAATTCATTCATCTGGGTTGTGCATTTTGGCGGGAACCAATATTCTTAGAACCATTAATGGGGATGTTCCATTCGATGATGTTCTGTTAGGCAGCCTTAATGAAACCATCTCTCTCTCCCACGTGGACGAGTGGCTGAAGAAGAAGGCAGCAAGGTAGCCTCGCTTTATACAGAACTCTCTATACAACATCAAGTACTTAGTAGCGATAATTGATTGTCCCGTTTCTCTTTTCACACCAAGACAAGAAAAGTGTAGTTATATTTGAAATTTGTATAAAAAGCACCAACATTATTATTTTGGCCAGTTTACCTTACGTCCTGCTGCAGTGGTTTTATAAGATTCCTTTTAAGGGCCCTTCTTTAAAGTATAAAACAGAGATAGATTTTACTCAACATTATTTTTGCTGTGCTAAAACAGAGTTAGCTCCTGTGTTTCCATTTACAAACAAGCATTGTCCATTTTTCAAGGGCTCCTGTGCTTCTCACAACGTTGTTTCCTTATATGTTTAAGCTTTTCCACTTGCACCTCACAACAATGCTCAATTTAGCCAGCAAACCATCCATACTATATGAGCATTCAGCTTCCCCAAACTCACCACCGCACGGGCGCGCGGATGCGTGCACCCCGCTACTAGTCACGAACACAAAGTGGGCTCACCTGGTTTCTCCGTTTTGAAGGGATAAGGTGAGCCTGCATTTAGAGAGAATGGCCTTGTTCATCCGGCTTATAATCCGTCTTTTTTAACTTGTTTTTTCAGTCGGAACAGTATTTTTCTCTCACAACTAATCAGCCAATAGTGTTTTTCAGCCGGCTTATCAGCACAACCGAACGGGGCCAATATTCTTTATGTGGGATGACGTTAACCAACTACTCTCTGAACCAAATACTCCAAAACAATTGGATCCAAGTGTCCAACCAATTCCAACACACTTCAACCTGAGAGCCAAACACACGATTAGTTCCTTGTTGCATTAGTTACCCCTTAAAACCAATTGATTTTCCTCAATAGCTAAAATTCATCGTTACTTTCCAAATCAAATGTCGTAACTACTTTTACCGAATCAAATAGACAATGTTTCTCTAAAAAAATAGGAACCATGTTCTGCTACAGTTTAAATAAACTAAAATTTAAAAATGTTCATTATTTTGTCCAGAAATGCAAATATCAATCCCATACTATGTAGTTGTGCTTATGTGAAAACTAGGACGGTACGCGCACGTTGCTGCTCGCGCAACTGGTGGTCGCACCTGTGTGCTGCGTATGTTCCGTGTTTCATATTCGTAGCTGTATGTTTGACCTTATCCTGGTTACAGTGATGGATAGAAGTAACACTTGAGAAAGGTCATCTTGGTTTGACTTATGAGAAAAGATGGATAGAAGTTACCCCGTAAATCTATGCGTTCGTAGAGCATATCAGACTTGGAATTTGCGGCAATAGGGCATATTAGAAATCTTTAAGATAATAAGATGGATAGAAGTTACCATATAAACCTATGTTCGTAGTCTCGTAGAGCATATTAGAAAGCTTCGAAATTGCGGAAACAGGGCATATTATAATTCTTTAAGATAATAAGGAACTTCAGTACCCAAGTCCTAATTAATGCAAATCAAACCGAGGAAACCATGCCCATGCATAGTCTTACATGAATAAGATAACTATGAAGGTATTGGACCAACAGATTACTGGAAGCAATATGTTGGCTGAAGCTCATGAAATATAGACAGAAGCAGGTTCATGCAACCATACTGATCGGAACTAAGAAAATCAAATAGATTAAACAACCATACTAATATGTAACTACAAATACAAACAAATGGCGTCTGTAAATCATAGAGGTCAATGATGGGGCCTTGCTCATTGCGTCGCCAACTACAGTGGTCACTAAGCACCTGCAACAGACAACTCAAATCATAAATATGCAAGCTTTGTAGTGGTTCACATGTGGCCAATGGAAGATAATTGCATTTGCTTGATGAAATAGGAACGAATAGAAGAAAGGGGAGCAAACTCAGAGGGGAGCAAGCCTTGTCAGTTGTTGATTCGTATTCGGATTCGGATGGCAGGATGAGGTATACAGTAGCCGCCATCTTCGAGTTCACAGTAGCAATATTGGTTCCCTATGTACATGATATCATCTGAATATATGTTGGTAAGGTAAATCAAATGTACTGGAGGCAAATAAGAATAAAACAGAGAAATCAAGTAGATATGAGAGTGTGTAGAAGATATGGCAATGAAATCATATATAGCCAATACATGATCTATTCAGCTTCATGAACATATTGCAGGAAGCATGCGAATAACCTAGAAGGGAATAAAATTTGATATATAAATAGATCTAAATTTTCATATATAATTTCTGAATAAGCAAAGGTGGGCGTCAAATTCAGTGATGTGTTTAGTATTTAAGTTTGAACTTGGCAGCTCATGTGACTCATTGATTACAAAGAATAGATTATCAGCTTCTCTATATGAGAGAGTAAAAAGGAAAAGCACCCAACATATAATTAGTAAAGGCTAAACATGCATTTGTAATTAAACTTGTCTCTTTGGCTTTTGATTAGGGCTTAGTACGAAGGCAAGAGGCATGAAAACAACGCTGATCCCTATCTCCCCATTAGGCTAGCCATTCGTTCAGGGTCACCTAGTCCAATAATAATTTTGTAAACTATTCCAATAACAATTCTGTAAAGTATGGCAAATCTTTCATATTGCAGGGTCTAAACATCTACTCATTAAAATTAGCCTTAGTACATACATCATACATTTGTCTTTGCCATGCACAAGATGGAAGGGAGCAGGAAGAAAGAGAGGCCAGGGTAGTTCAGGTACCTTGGATTTTGCATTGGTTACTTCACACATGCTTCCTAATTTGAATACATGCATAATTACCAAAGAAAAGGTGTTGTACGAAGGATGTCATATATCTTGGTTCTACATAAGGTATGGCCTGGTGGCACGGGAATAAGAGGAAGGTAGGAAAGTATTGCAATATCCTACCTCTCAGTGATTGATTACTATAAATTAAATTGCTGATGTTGCTAGTAGCAAAAAGATTAATGTAGTTGAGCCATTAAACTAAAAACTAAATAGATCTGGACCTGATGAAATATGGGAAGATAAAAGAGTGAGGACACAAGGTGATGATTTCTGTTGGAGAAGGATAATTATATGATTTCTCTATGTCCACACACACAGACCGACGGACAACATTACAATAGATGAACAAATATTATTGTAAATGTGATGAGCAGTCTCCAATCACTGCAATATGGTAATGGAATGAACAACATTGTACCCCTGATGAAGATAATGTTAGCCAGGAAGTAGCCATGCTTTTCAAATAAAATAAGTAAAAAGAAAAAGAAGGATCAGATTGAGGAGGCCATCATTTAAATCGGGTTGCATGGGCCATTATATTGTACTTACCATGTAAAGAGAGAAACACACGTATTATCCGGGCTTGGTAACTAATGGTACCAGAGGTTATATTCCTAAATAACCATGAGTTTTGAAAGTGCATAACAGTGTTTGAAAATCTTAGGGCACAATAAAAATAACCAAAGCATACATGATATCATATATAGGAGTGTAAGTTATGGAATTTTTATGTTGAGTATGTATGGTTTGAGATGGGCCAAAGCAGACAAATTTTGACTTGAGGCATAGGTGGCAGAAAATGGAGCAAAGGTTTTTACGTATAAGTATTAAACATATCATTTTGAATTATCGGTACTCAGCCATAGCAAAATAACATACATGTCAGCAACATAAACACAAAGGAAAGCAAAAAAACTATAACTGTATCTATAATGCATAATTAGGAATTCAGTGGGCAATTGCTGATTCAAGAGTTGGTATAAAGAAGAAACAACACCGCTGCTTTGAACAAATTGCACGAATATAAATCAGAATCAGAGGGGAGAACAGTAGGATATCTGACCCGCTGCCATGCGCCGACGCTTGCCTGCTTGCCCGTTGTCTGCTGCTGAGACGCACAAGCACAGAGGTCATGGCCTTTTGCTGTCGGTGCCCTCCAACCAACTCACGTAGCCTCGCCTCAGTGACTAAAACACAGAGGCAAAAAACCCAGTTTGTTTTAAACAACGACTCACCAAGTATTGTCATGTATAGTGGACAACCTAATGTCCCGTCATTCACAAACAATAGCTTGGATGATTCAGTTTTGGGATCCAACACTTTGGATATCTCTCCTCAGCATTTTGAAATCCATCCTCATGATACGGGTGGCACACAGGAATAATGGAATGGCAATATTGATATCTTCATGGAGGAAATTCTACCTTAAATAATTATGTTAGATAAAAAGGAGTGAACAGTGAGTATTTATGTACAACTTCACATTTGTCTGCACATGGAACGGTCCAGCTGATAAAAGACTCTAGGTATGCCACACTTGTCTTTGTTGTAATCATATTTATTATTAATGAGGAACATAAATTTTTATATTATCTTGAAATTTAAGCCAAAATAATTTGGCATAAAAACGAAATCATAGAGGCCAGGCATTGCAGCTTGTTTAATTTTGTATATGTACAAATTGTCTACACTAACCACAATCAGGATCATACACACGGTGGAGAAAATTGGCAACAATGAGGCAATGCAGGAACAAAGAGAGATGGATTACGAATGAGTTGTTACCGGCTATTAAATAGAGGAAGCTAGAGCAGCAGTTGCAGCACCTGCTCCTGCGAGGTCCACTGCCTCCTTCCATCCTTCCAATATTATTGGAAGCAGCAGTAGCAGCAATAGAGCTGGACACACTCGATGAATGTCCTTGGATCCTGAAGAGGAGGTCGGCGAGGGGGTAGGAACATGCGGCCGCACAGGAAAGCCTACTGCCACATCCGTGCGCGCTGCCGCTGGCAGGGCGGACTGCCGCGGCCGCTGCTGCCATGGGAGATGACAGCGTCGCTTCGTGTCCATCCTAGATCCTGCACGTAGCCACTAAGGATGAAAACGGAACAGAGATATTCCGAACTGACCGCTTTCATTTTCTATATTATGATACCGTTTTCTAACATGAAAAATTGTTAGTTTCAATTGGTTTCACATTCAACCATTTTTTATACTCTTTAATTGCTAAATATAGAAATATCCTGAACCGACCGCTTTCATTTTTCTATATTGTAATATCGTTTTCGACCGTTTCCGACCATTTTCATCCTTAGTAGCCACCAGCTAGGCCGACCGCCACATCCAAGTGCATAGCCGCTGGCCGGGACTGCCGCAGCATCAGTTGGTGCTACCGCCAGGGCAGATGAAGAGGGGACGCAACAGTAAGCAGGTAAGCAGTTGAAAGTCCTATGTTTGGTGTTGGCAATTAGTGACAATGCCTAAGTACTAACCACATATGCATAAGAATGTGTGTAGCTATGATGTGGTTGGTGCAATGACATGGTGAAGCAAGGATCAAGCAATGGTGATGTGATCAAGTGCTTGCCATGGTGAAGGAGGAACAAGGTGCAACCCTATGGAGCTCAAGGCAAATGTATCAATAGGGTTTTGCATTTTAGTAACCAAGACACCTAGTGGGTGTGGTTATATTATAGGATAGATAGTCGTACTATAAAGAGGGGAATAACACGGCTATTGAACTCCTAAGTGCCTCTAGGTGTGCATTTCATAATCATATGCATTTGGTGGTGTTAGCACTTTTGCGAAGGCGGTGGAGTTTGAGCGGTAGAGAGGGCTTTGGGTTCCTCTCTCCCTCCCGCCGAGCTTGCGAGGCGGGATTCAACGCTTTTCAGGAAATGAAACGCCTATTTTCCACTGCGCCGGACGCGAGGAAACGGAGGCGAACGAAGGTCACAGAAGTGACCGGACGCTGAACCGGACATAGTCTCAGCGTAACCGGACGCGTCCGGTCAGTGTTAGCGAGCAGCATAAGGGGCAGCTAGGGTTTCTAACTGGAGCGTCCGATGCCTCACGGGACCGGCGCGTCCGGTCAACATGGCGTGGAGCAAAATCAGCGAAAAGCTAACCAGACGCGGTGTCGAGTCCGGTCACGGTGGACCGGACACATCCGGTCATGGTGGGAGCTTACTGGACTCAAACCGGACGCCGGGTGTAACGCGTCCGGTCAGCTCTGCAGCGCGTCTGGTCACTGACTCGCTGGAGCGTTGCTCGGCTTGGCCAGCGCGTCTGGTCAGTTACGGGACCAGCGCGTCCGGTCAAGCTTTCACGTGTCCGATCTATGCTACCATCGTGTCCGGTCAGCGCAACTGCAACAAAATCAACTGCCTAACGGCTCTATTCAAAGGGGTACGTCTATAAATAGGTGTTGGCCGGCTCTTTTGAGTAACTCTTGGCTTGTTGATCATTCTAGCACTCCTTTGAGCTGAGCACATCCCCTTCACTCTTTCTCCCTTGCTTGTTTGCCTAATCAAAGCGAGATTAAGTGATCTCAAGTGCATTTGCTTGTGAGTTTGTATCTAGTTGGCACTTGGGTGTTCATTTGCTACGGGATTCTTGTTTCTCTTGGTGGTTGCCGCCACCTAGACGGCTTGGAGCAGCGGTGGAGGTCCGGCACGTGTTGGTGATTGTTCGTGGCCGGCTCCGGTGAGCTTGTTGTGAGGGGTTGTTGTGGTTCCCCGGCGGAGCGCCGAATTCCAACTCTAGTGGATTGCTCGTGTCGGAACTTCTCATCATTTGGTAGGTTCTTATGGCGTCTTTTGAGAGGCTCGGTATGTTATACCGATTAGCCACTGAACCACGTGGTGTAGGGGACACAACAGGGACTATTGTGCTGGCAAGCACGCGAACCTCGGGATAAATCATCGTGTCTTCACTTCATTGATTGTGATTGATTTGTCTCGGTAGTTTGGTTATCTTGAATATCATCACTTGGAAATATTGATTGGTTGGCTCAATTTATCGCCCCTCGGTGAAATATTTCTTACCCTACTCTTGTATTACATTTCAAGTACTTAGTTGTTTTCTCTAGTGCTTAGTAACTTGAGTAGAGTAGCCTTCTAGTTTTCCCCTTGCGGTTTGACTTGTGCGGTTGAGTGAAATATATTAGAATTGTCTTTTGGATAGGTGGCTTGCAACACTTCATAGGCTAGGCAAAACTCGCTTCTCGCTTTTGTTATTGCTAATTAAATTGTCTAGCACTTTTTATAGAAAGTTTTATTAGGCTATTCACCCCCCCTCCAGCCATCAAGACCTTTCAGCAGTAGAACTGGAAAAAGAAATTAGATAGCACGAAAGCAATATAAACCAATCAAGGCACCGGAGCACCTGATCTGAGATAAAGCCAAAGCAATCGGAAGCCACGGAGGAACGATGGACGCCGGCAATGAAACCCTAGATGTACAGCGAGGAAGGCAGTGTCGCAGCTGAGACAGACAGAACGCAATGTGAGGGTCAGGAGAGGAAGAAGAACGGGGCTCAGCAGGCGCAGTAGCGGTAGACGGATAAGGAAGCGCCGGCAGGGTCGCCAATGACGGGGCCGGCCCCGTTGTTCCCGCGGCGGCGGCGGCGGGGAACGGAGCTAAAGCTGGAGCAAGGCTTGCAGCGAGGAATTTTTTTTGGCGCACAGCGTGAGAGGCCGGACGAACCACAGCCACAAGAAAACATGGCCACACATGCAGGATGACCAATCCATATCGGCAGTAGACACACGCTGACATGTGGCGGCAAAGGACTGGTCCCTGTAGGGCGTGGGGCGCTGAAATCGCAGGGATTCTTTTCCCGATTAGGACGTTGATATGTATCTCTAAGATAGAATTGCACACTCAAGAACCGCATTTCATCACCAAAGGAGGCATCTGTCTTTCCTGGCGAGAGTGTTGTTATCGGGTCATTATAGATGGTTTTTCCCTCACATGGTAGTTTTATAATAATGCTATCTCATGTGGATATTAAAACATAAAACCTTAGAATTATCTAATCGTTCTTAAGAAATCGAGTCTTTTCATTTGGCTGCACTATATTTCTAAAAATAGTAATTATAGTCATTTCATCATTTCAGGAAGAATTGTATTCTTCTGTTTGTTTCAACATGGGCCTTGTTTAGTTCCCCCAATTCTCCCCCAAATTCCACTATGGAAAAAGAAGATTCCCTGTCACATCAAAATGTCGGCAAATGCATGGAGTACTAAATGTTGATGAAATCAAAAACTAATTGCACAATTTTGTTGTATTTTGCGAGACGAACATTTTAAGCCTAGTTAGTCAAAATTTGGATAATTTTTACTAAATACAAACGAAATGCTACAGGAATTCTGATACAGTGTTTTTCTCCCCTATTCTGTGAACTAAACGAGGGCATGGTCTCACTGATCATTCTCTGCCCATCTGTTTTGACGTTCATTTATGGATGCATTTCTTCTCTTTCCCATTTTTTTTTGAGTGGATCTTCTCTTTTCCCATTTATTAGGCCTTGTTCTGTTTGGGCCGAAAATGGCCGGGTCAGGGCGCAACGATGCACCCGGCGTGGATCTTACACCGGCCCACGATGGAATTTGCCTTCGGTTAGACCACCACACGGGGGTCAACACGCGTGGAAGAAAGAAAGAAAGAAATCCTCGCCTGCCGAGAGCACACGCGAAGGTGGAAGAACTACCCAACGGCTTGGCTGGGCTTGTATTACATGACCAATAGAGAGTGAATTTGTGTCAGTATATTTCAATGTACAATGATCGAATAAAAAAGGAAGGAAAAAGTTCACTTTTCCTCTTTCAACTTTTGCAAAAGTCCGGTTTTCCTCCTTGAACTCCAAAACCAGGTAAATCACCCCCCTCAATTTTTCAAACTGTGCGTTTTACCCCCTGGAGCGGTTTTGAAGACGGTTTTGTCTTTTTCTTTTTTATTTATTTCGGCTGAATTTTTTAAAAATCATATTAAATCACAGAAAAATAATAAAATAAAAGTCTAATTTTGTTGGACTCCACATTAGTAGATCTACACAGTGAATGCATAATATAGTATGCTTTGTTACAAAGATTTTGTTGTAGATTTAGATCTATATTTTTTTTATAATTAATTAGAATAATTCATAACTATAGTTTTATGGTCCAATTGTGGTGAAATTTTTAAGGTGGCCTAATTATTGTGTGCTTGAATTGTAGTAAAAATTTCATACTCACTGGATCACGTATAACTTAGCTATAGATTTATTTAGGGTTTATGCTTATTAAATCTAAATAAATCTATAACTAAGTTATACATGATCTAATTAGTATGAAATTTTTACTATAATTCAAGCATACAATAAGTAGGCCACCATAAAAATTTCACCACAATTAGGCCAAATGAATTACGGTTATGAATTATTCTAATTAATTACAAAAAAATAAATCTAAATTTACAACAAAAACTTTGTACTAAAGCATACTATATTATATATTGATTGTGTGGATCTCCTAACGTGGAGTCCAATAAAATTGGATTTTCTATTTTATGATTTTTCTGTGATTTATTATGATTTTTTTAAAGATTTAGCCGAAATAAATAAAAAAAGAAAAAGACAAAACCGTCTTCAAAACTGCTCTAGGGAGATAAAACGCATGGTTCGAAAAGTTAAGGGAGGTAATTTGCTCGGTTTTAGAAGGAAGGAAAAGTGGACTTTTTTTTTCAAAAAGGAATCCTTATTCCCCCGCTATGGGCCAAAAGTGCAAAGCCCAACTAAGGGCCGGTTTAGATAAAAAAAATTTAGCAAAATGGACACTGTAGCATTTTCGTTGTTATTTAGCAATTAGTGTCCAATCATAGTCTAATTAGGCTTAAAAGATTCGTCTCGTGGATTTTGTCTAAACTGTGTAATTAGTTTTATTTTTTTATTTATATTTAATGCTTTATGCATAAGTCTAAAGATTCGATGCGACAGGAAACGTGAAAATTTTTGCAAAATTGTTGGGAACTAAACTGTGCCTAAGTTGCGCCAACAACATAGGGTCCGCCGCCCCACCGCGCTCGCCGATATATATACCACGCTGTGTGGGTGGTGGCCCTTCGAACTAGCTGAATCCGGATCCCTCTCGAATCGAAAAATAGGGGGAAAAAAAAGGGATCCCGTCGACTCGTCGAGGCGTGCTTCCGGTCCGCTGCCCGCCCCCCGCTCCCTAGTCCCTCCCCTATGGCGTCCGCGGCGATGCTCCGGGCCGCTGCCCGCTCGCTCCGGCTCCGGCAGCCCCTGGAGCCGGAGCGGTGCCTTCTGGCAAGTCGATTCCTCAGCAGCAGCTCCGTGCCCACCGAGGTAATGAATCTCCTGCTTCCTCTTCGCTCGACTGGTTAGGGTTTGTCGAGTTACCTGAACGGAACGCCATGGGTTGTTGGATTGGGGACCAGGGATTACGGATCACTGGAATTGATGAGGGCATGCTAATTTTGTTGGACCCAATCACCTCAATTGCCCACCTGCTGTCTTAGGTTAATAAAAGTTGGTTCTTTTGGGGATTTGCTCGAATTCGATCTGACTTATTGTCAAAGTTCTTCTTTGATTCAATTTAACTGCACCTCAGATACGTATACTCTTGTGTTTCTCTTTGGCTGCAGCCCCGGTGTGGTACTTTAGGGTTAGGATCGGGTTTGTCCACAGTGGCTTAGCTGGTCAATTTGTAGGATTGGGGCCGTTATCTAACCGTTCATACCATTCACAATAGGTCATACATGGATAATGACAAAATTAAACCGTGATGATATCTCAATTTTAGTTTCTCCATTGATAGTTTTTTCTTATGAACAACAAGAAGGTGAACTTAAACCTACTCATACAAGTTAGACTTTCAAAAAAAATTTTATATATATGTTAGGGATGTGGTCTGCAAATATATTTTTAAGGTCAATGTCTGCAAAAAAATTAAAAAAAACAAATCTTTTTTTTTTGTGGTTCTAGTACAAATCTTGAGTCTATATGATGCAGTGCAAATACAGTTATGTAACTCGATCAAATTTCGTGCAAATGATTCAAAGTTGAATTGAAATATATATAGAGGCCTGTGAGTGAATGGAATATTCACTAGGCATCAATAACTTGACACCGTGTCCTCCTACTGAGTGTTGGCTGCAGCTCCGCGTGGTTCGTGTTGCACGCATGCCACAGCCACACGGCTGGACTGAGTTTCTGACGGCATATGCCTCTGCCAAAAGTGGCACGTTGGCTGGTCGCACGCCAGCAACGCAGCCGCACACCGAGGGGCACAGCGCATGCCTGCATAGAGGGATCGGGTAGGCAAGGGGCAGCTCTGCGAGAGTGCGAGACTGACCGTTGAAAGGTGAGTGATGACCAGAGACTGGAGAGACACAGACGGACAGGCCTAGCACATCCAGGGACAGGAAGTACTGGGTCTCTGCCCGTATCACGACTCGTCGCCTTGGCCTGCTATGCGAATTGCTAGGGCGAGTCCATCCATAGCAGAAAAGATTGGGCCATAGATATTTGGGGGAGTACTGTGACTATTTGGGCTACGCCTAGGGCCACTGGCCCCTGTTTGCCCAGGTCCATTGTAGAGGGTGGGAAGCTGGGCTAGCTGCATGGTTGCTGCGGTTTGATTTTACAGGATATCTTGTCTTCCTGTGATCAACTGCAAACTAAAAAATATACTGTGAAACTCTTGTCTTGTTTAAATAACTGATGGATGGTGACATGGATGTATACATGATTATAAAGCTTAAACATTCAGAATATTCAAGTGCTTTGCCTTGATGAATTGCAAACTAAAGAAAGATTTTGTGAAGCTCTTGTTTTGCTTAAAAGATAGAGGGATGCAGTGGCATATGTGAAGAAATTATTATAAGGCACAAATGGTTAACCGGAATGTGCAAGTGCTTAGATGGTTGTGAAGGGATGAACGTTACTGGTGCTACTATATATGAAACTTATAATCAGACTTTTGTATTCTGAAACCGGGGGCAGAGAGAGGGAGGCTTAATTAATATGCATTGCAAAATGTGGTTATTCATGCACACAATTTTTTTTTTGTAACAAATCCATTCATCATGCTCCTGCAGAGGCACACATGTTCCCCCTCCTCGAGTAAGCCTTTGAAAGGCACCATGGAACAGAAAAGTAACGTTAATGAGAAGCCGGAACTCATTTATCCAGAAAACATTTATAAACGACTATTGATGAAGGTCGATAAGATTTCTGAAGGCTTGGATGAACGCTCTCGTTTACTTAAGGAGCTTGAGGCTGAGATAAAAGAAAATAACAAGTAAGCAACCACTTTTGTGGTCAACATATACGTGCAAACCTTTTTTATATGATTATTATTACTCAAACTGTTACTCATTTGACCTGCAGGCATGGTGGAGCCATAGACCTGACGCCATGGGTTGTGTCGATATCTTCTTGTTTGCTTTTCTTTGGCCTGTATAAATATGTTTAGCTGATTGACTCGGGAGGGGGAAATGTAGGTGCAGAACTATTATTTAGTGCGAACTAGTGAATTCTCTGTTTCTTGTAAGAAACAGAGTGGATGTACTGGCTCAGATGTTCTATGATATAAAATAATGTATGATTTATGCTTGAACTCACTGTTCTATTGGATGCTTGCTGTTTTGCATTGATCTGGCTGGTGAATGTTATCAGGATTTGATGCTAAGTGTTGTTTTATTGGTGAATTTGAAAGTTTAGTGGCTGTGAACATACACCTGTACTCAGGGTGGGCTTATGGGTGGCTAAGTAAATAGGTTGCATACCCCCTGGACTCCTGGTACGAATTTAGTGACAGCTACACGTGTTTCTTTCCCAGAACTTCCTCACATGATGAATTTGCAGCAGTTTCTTGTTTCTCTAAAGAGTATCTGGGCCTGCAAGTAGAAAACCTGCAAGAGAAGTGATTCTATACTGGACTGTATGCCAGGTTATAAAAGGACTGGAAGCAGCAAAAGCGAATCGTTATGAAGCCAAATCCCAACGGCCGATTACTCATCTGTCTATCTATCTAAGTAGATAATGCACCTATTTAATAAATAAATAGAAAGTGTGAAGCCAGATCAAAATGAGTACTATTTCAGCCGTGAGGCATAATTTACTCAGCTAAAATCAGGATAATGAAGCACCATAAAACATGGGAAGAGAGAGATTTAAGTCAGTAGAAAGCATTGCCTTGGGGTACATATTTGTAATTTTTGTTAGTAAAATAAAAACAAACTCAAATTCAGGTAAAACTATGCTTAAAAGTACTGTAGCAGCTACCACATCAGGGTAAGAAACAATGATACAGCCATAATCGGATTGCTTGCATCAGTTACACATCTGCTCCAGGCCAGGCTCATCTCAACCACCCCTATGGATCTTGCGATCCATTACCACTGCCAACATGTTCAGACACCAGCAGGTCAGGTCAGTCTCTCCATCTGTGACCGGAGGTGTGCCGAGTCGCCGTCGCCTGAACCGCCCATCCATCAGCGGTGTGGTGGTGTTCAGCTGCCCATCTCTGCTGGGCTCCGAATGGACTGAAGAATCGAAACGACCACGATCACGACCCTGGCATGGAAGAAGACGGCGAGGCGGACGCAGGGTGGCACCATGGGGTCGGAGGCGACGAGCCTGATTGGTTGGCTACTAGCCAAGGATTTGGCAAGGCAAACCATGATTTGAGATAGTATTTGGTTGGCTACCAAAACTTCCCAACTTCTAACATTTTGTTTGCTAAATCTTTGACAACTTTTAGCTTCAAATCCTTGATATGACAAATTTTAGTAGCCAACAAATCAGGTCTTACGTCCCCGAAGACATCTTTTTGAACTCGCATGCAAGTGGCGTGGTCCACCACCACCATGATCCGGTACACACAGTTGCTGACCGGCACCTCCTCCAGAGCATAGTGCAATTTCAGGCTTGCAGGCTCATCATCTGAAACAAAAAAGAGAGAGAGAGAGAGAGAGAATAAGGAAATCCACAGTCGTTGAGTAAATACTGGATACCTATTAGCAATGGGACGCTAATCATTGGCAATCAATCAATGAACCTGATAGTCACAGACTCACATTTCCTGTCGGTACAGAGAAGCAAGCATTATCCCCTTTTGTCTTCCCTGGGTTACAGTATGCAAGCATGCCCGCCACAGCCCCAGCGCCGCCACCCCCCAAAGTCCAAAGTGCCAAAGCGAAAGAGAGAGATTAACTTGATGGGCACATGAACCACTCAATGATCAGCTCACCACAGACGGCTGAACTTCATGGTGCCAGCCTATGGCTGCTGCTCGTATATCAGCTCCTCTGCTGCTCTCTGTATCGGTGGGTGATCCAGGTGACGCCAGAGAGCAACCAAGCCAAGTACTGATGCTATTTGTTTCTAGTATAAATAGAGATATCACAGATGGCAAAGAAAGGCAAATATCTGCAAGAAGCGTTTAAATTAAAAATAAAATGAAATGATTCGCAGAATCTCAGCTGACCTTGCCGATGCCAGGTCGGTCTGCAGTGTACGTGGAGGAATCTGGTGGAAAGAGAATTTTGATTCTGCTCCTGTAAAGACACCGAATTACTTGTCCCCCCAGTACAATTTTTGTTTTTTTTTGGAAAACGTGCGATCATACATACTCAAAATTTCAGTCGCCAATGTTTTTTTTAGCGACTGTGTTTCATCGAGGGGAAGAAGAGTTTACACCGGCCTGATCAACGAGACGTGTTACATTACCCAAACAGAAAAAGTTAACTCATCAACACGAAAACAACTAACTGTCCGGGAGATCCGGTGAAAGCTGACGCAACAGCCAGTCCATGCAACTCTGAGAGTCTTGTGGAAGCCAATCAGCCTCCTCCATGACTTGCAGGGAGATGGACGGCGACACATGGACACCAGCCAGGCGTACGCCAACTCGCCAAGCCCACACAAACAGGATCCCGCCTGAAACGTTCTCCGCCGGGAGGAAAAGCGTAGGCAAACTCGGAATTCAGTACGAACTGACGGTTACAAACGACTGGCAGAGTTTTGTCTCGGATTCTGTAGACACAGCAGAAACACCCGCCTCAGCGGACAAGAGATGAGGAATAGCTTGGCAAGCCGATTGGGCTTGAAATTGTACTCCTAGTATTCTGCAATCGCCGTCCGTTGCATCCGGTGAGCACTTGTCTGAGCCCGAACGAACTTGTGGATTGGCAAAACGAACGCGTCTTTTTTTCGACGCCAGCCGCTACTCCGTCTGGGCTCCTCGAAGCCATCACGTTAGGGGCGGCCCTAAGTCAAACTTAGGGTGCGTTCGGGCATGACACCTGACAAAGTTTGAGTTAGGACAACTCTACAAATTAATTTCTTGGGAAACTAAACACACCTAAAGGAATAGAACATCGTCTTTAAATCTACATAACACACACTCAGCTACTATTTGTGTGCAGATCATTAAATAAAACTAAAAGAGTAAAGTGCATTCCCGGTCCTTGAACTTGTCTGCCTGTGTCAAGCCGGTCCATAAACTTTTAAAGTGTGTTAATTGGGTGTTAATTCGTTGTTTGGGTCTCAATCAAGTCCATAATGGGCTATGACAGCCTATTCCTAATGACGTGCCATGCACAGCGTGGTTGTTGATGGCTTTGACGACGAATCCATCTAGCGTTTATGCAAAAGCCCTCCCGCACTCTGTTCTTCCCTTGCCGTTGCCTCGAGACGGTCCCCCGGCGGAGCGTTCGCATTGCCGGCAGTCGACTGAAATTGGAGCGTGGCGGCGCTAGAGGACGACGTGAAGGCCTGAAGGGAGCATAGGTGGAGACGTTTCGCGGAGCGACAGAGCCCCATGGCGGCGCGATTGCGGCGCAAAGGGGAACCAGCGCCGGTTTATGGTGAGTGCAGTTCTTCAAACTCGTAGGCGCCTAGTAATAGTACTTGGTTTTTGTGATTGCGTTGGGGATTTGGGTTAGGGTTTTGGAGGACTGATTGTCAATTAGGTCGTTTGCTGTTCGTTTTGGTTAGGGTTTTGGCCGATTGTTTACCAGTGCAATTTTTTGTCGTAACTATAGATGAAGGTGGGCAGGAGTTCGCTGTTGAGGTTCATCACGGGGGATTCCCTGTTGGTCATAGTAGTCTGAAAACTTATTTGGATGAGAAGGTCGACTGGTTTGATCATTTGGAGGCAGAGACTTGGTTGGCTTTGTGGTTTGATGACTTCATTGAGCAGTTAGGGTACCAGAAGACCCCAAGCTTGAAGATTTACTGGCCGTTACCAGAGCAGACTATACAAGAAGGGCTTAGAATCATTAGAGATACCAATGTTATGTCAGGTTTGGTGCACATGATCAAGAATTTTGTGGTTTATTTTGATCATGAGGACATAATTGGTGGAGTTTGGGATGATATAGTTGACCAGCCTGTTACGGATCTGACAAAGGTGTTGAGCCCAATTAAAGTGACAAATGTGGAGAAGAAGGTAGGTGAAAAGCTCCTTGTTCTCTACACTAACTTGGGAAAAGCAGAAGGTTCAACAATGTGCAAGTGATGGGGATGGGGGAGGTGGTTCAGATGACAATGGTGCAGAGGGTGATGATTTTGTTGACACTGACTATGAGATGGAAGATGGAGATGCTGACTTATTGAGAACTATGAAGATGGGCATGTTCATCTAAAGGACAACAAGAAGGCTAAAGGAAGTGCGTTGAAGACTTTTGATATGAGCAGACCAGATGTGGACTCAGATGATGTAGAGACCGATGATGAGGGGTTTGCACTTCCAGAATCTGATGGTGAGGGTACTTTTCGGTTAAGGTTCACTTCATTCAGAGAGGAGGACATGAGCAATCCCACATTTTCTGTAGGGCTTGTCTTTCCTACTGCTGAGAAGCTTAGAGAGGCAATTGGAGAGTACAGTGTAAGGAATAGGTCAATAAAGTCGTCAACAACCACGTTGTACATGCCATGTCATCAGGAATAGGCTGAGACCCAAATAGCGAATTAGCACCCAGTTGACACACTTTAAAAATTCATGGACCGGCTTGACACAGGCAGACAAGTTAAGAACCGGGTACGCACTTTACTCAAACTAAAAATATAAAGGAAATAAGAGGAAAGGTAAATGATAGTATAGATTGATGTGGGTTTCCACATCCAGCCCACAACAGATAAATACCTTGATATTTTCTTCTCTCTTATACTTATTTTTTTATTTTCCTTTTTTCTCTCTCCGCAATATCGCATCACACGGTTTCACTCTCACCGCACGGTTTCTCCACGCACAATTTTTCTCCACCCGCCCCCCGCATCGGCGTAGCAGCTCCAGCTCCTGCTCCAGTGTCGGACTGTTCCTCGCGCCGGCGACAAGCCCTAGGCTCGCCCTTCCTGCGCCGGCCGCCTCGCCCCTCCCCCGCGCAGGAGGTCTCGTTGCTCCTCTCTAGGACGGCATCGTCGTCCGACCTCGCTCCTCCTGTGCTGGCCGGAGACCCTCTCAACGCCCGGCCATGCGCCTCCCGGAGGCCCCTCCGCGTGTCCACGGTGCAAATCTGGCAACGGACGCGGCCACCGTGTGAATCAGGGACATTAGCGCTACACAACGGAAGCGCGAGCGCAGGGCTGCTCGACGGCGCTGATGGATAGCATGGCGGCCATGCGGGTGCAGCTGCGGTGATTGCTGAGAGGACGCAACTCCTATGGTAGCACGCTCCCCAAGATAGATCGGCATCCGATTTATCTTTGTTTTTCTTCTTGTATTCGGTTTATATTGCCTGATTTATTCGATTTGCGCGTGATTTGGATTGCGTGTGCTGCTTTTTTCCATTCGATCTAGAGCTCTTTTCGATTCGATTGGATATATTTAGCCGATTTTTTCTTCTCATGTGGACTCCAGAGTCAATACGGGAACTAATTAGAAAAGGAAAAAGAGGCAGGGCATTGGTTGGAGATGGAGACCTGTTAGGACATACTACCTTTCCACCGTAACGGAAGCAATTTTATATAACTAGCAGAGATGAACTATAAAAAATATCTTTTATAGTGAAGGTTTAACAAAGAATTTTTAAGAAATCAATTCTTATATTTGAGCTCATAGTTCTGGATTGAACCTAGCATGTTACTGATTCGTTTGGAAAGTCTGTGTGAAAAAAAAGAAAATTTCATGTCTCTAATATAAATAAGGTCCAATTTAGTTGGGAAACCAGAAAATATATATCAAATTTTATTTATTTTTTATTTTTAACAACAGTAATAAATAATTGGATTTTTAAAAGCAAGACGCACATGTCATATATGCCTGTGGTGCTGCGGACTTCAAAACCTACATAAACAACTGGTTATTATTAGTGACTTGTATTAACGATTGGGTAGCTCTATGCGCTTGCCACACGTGATCAGGTCGTCACAATTGGAGTTTTTTTTTAGCTCGTGCAAGGTTTCCATCTCACGGACGGGACTTTTTTTTTAGGAAACGTTTCCATCTCATGGAGAAACACAACCGATCAATATACTCTAATAAATCGTACAAGAACTTTTGGCCTGATTAATTTTTATTTTTCTATCAGTGGGCCCACATAGCCTCATCGAACGTTAGACCCACATAAATAATTGTATAGGCATCTGTTGGTTTATATACGCTTATAAAAAGTTAAAGTTGATAAACTTTTTTTTTTGCGAATTGTAGATGAGAATGTCGCTGTCCTTTTTTTTGCAAAATTTATGTTTTTTTGCTTAAATGCTTATTTGTTTTTTTTAACCCCGTCGACGTCCCCACTCTTTCCATAGTTGAGACTTGCAAACCCCCATTGTTCCGCATCAAGACCTTGTTTAGCTACCTTTCAAATTCTAAATTTTTACACT
This sequence comes from Saccharum hybrid cultivar R570, assembly GCA_038087645.1. Taxonomy (NCBI): domain Eukaryota; kingdom Viridiplantae; phylum Streptophyta; class Magnoliopsida; order Poales; family Poaceae; genus Saccharum; species Saccharum hybrid cultivar. Next base: position 5,704,807 of record JAQSUU010000743.1, on the reverse strand, counting down.
CTCTCCATCACATCAATCTTTAGACGTATGCATGGAGCACTAAATGTAGGTAAAAAAATAGCTAATTACACAGTTTGTCTGCAATTTGCGAGACGAATCTTTTGAGCATAATTAGTCCATGATTAGACACTAATTGCTAAATATAAACGAAAGTGCTACAGTAGCTCAGATTGCAAAAAGTTACTATCTAAACAAGGCCCAAGTCTTATTTGTCTTGTATATTACGTGAGACTCACATGAGTTTGAGTCTTACGTGAGATTGAGTTCATGACGGTTACATCTTATAAGATGTAAGATCACGTATGACGAAGGACTCATATAGCACGAAGTCCAGATCCAATGATTATTACGTAGGGAGATCCTCTAAAAAAAACTCGCTCTTTTACAGTAGGAAGTGTTAGTTAGCAAGCCCAGACCGAAATAATGGTACCAAAAAAGAGGAGGAAATTTTACCTCTTTATTATTATTTATTATTAGGTATAGATAAAAGGGAGCACCCGATACGGAAAGCAGCCCATGTGGTTCATAATTAGTTCAGGTTCGCCGTGATAGTGAATTTTGGTTGCCTTACTTCCTTTCATAGTAGCTGAAACCCGAAAGCGTACGAGTGCCCATTGACGACAACTATAGACTACTCCCTCTGTGCTCTGAAAAAATCAATTCCTAAAGTTGTCTTAAGTCAAACTTTTTAAACTTTGACTGGATTTGTAAAAAAAAACGTTAAGATTTATGGTACCAAATTAGTATCATTAGAATTATCATAAAATATATTATCATAGATGCTCATTTTATATCATAGATATTGATGCTGATGTTTTTTTCTCTAAGAAAGTCAAACTTCCCAGCCCATCCACTCAAAAGTAAACACCGAGTGCAAATAACATTATAGGAAAAAGTAAAAGTATTAATCCAATAAATAAACGACAAAATCCAAAGGCCGAAGCCTCGTCTCTGGTCACCCTGTACATGGTCCGGTTAAAACCCAGCACAACTCAGAAAACCGGACCATAGCAAATCGCACTGAGAGACCACGGACGGGCCGGTTTTTGTGGGTCCAAACCGCTTAGCCTGTGATGTGATTCATCCATCGCCGCTGCCGTCGCGTGAGTTGAAACTCCGAGTTGTTCCCTTGTATTCTATCTCCTCTCTCTCTCTCTCTCTCCACTCAAGAAGTCAAGATTGGTCTCTCTACCCAATCTGCTTCATTGTTTCGATTCAACAAAATGAAACCAGCAAGTTCAATCTGCTTCTTCATCCTACGCCTCACGTTGAGCATGTCAATGGCCGCAAAGTGCCAAGAGCAGTCCAACGGACTCAGCGCCATGCCACCATGCATGGGTGGCGCCAGTATTCCATGGAATACCAAAGATTTTAGTAAGAAAAATAAATATACATAATTACATAGTATACATCTACACCCCAGTGTCTAATTGGACCAGAAGCCCACAAGAAACAGCGTTAGCGGCCAGCGTTGCTCCCTTCGCTGCAGCTGCTTGTCCACCAACTCGCGTATTGCATCCCAACCTAGCGGTCGCAGTGGCCTGAGCGGCAGCGCATCTCTGCATCCTGAAGAGTTGACGCCGCTGTGGACTGCGGTGCTGCCCCGCGGCCAGGCGTTCAAGATCCAATTAGACACCGCTGAAGAGACGGTCGCAGCCTCGCAGGTGCGGCTGGTACTTGGGGGTTCGCACTTCCCACGGACACATCCCAGCTGTGCCCACCACGGGCCAGCCAGTGTCAGCGGCATCGAGCGAACACATCTTGGAAATGCATGTCCTGCTCGCAGCACTAATTTTTAACTAGCATCTAGCACAGGCTTTGAGTTAAGGGTCAGTGCTGGTGGTGGTGAAGCAGGAGCTTCAGTAACAGTGTAACACCAAGCCCAAGAAGGTCATCCAGACTGAAGTTTGATTGTGAGGAATATGTCTGCCCACCAGCATTTATTAGTAAAGTTTCAGCTGGTGTTTGAAAGCTTATCACTGCAGGGCCAACCAAGTCGGAAGGAGCATTGTATGTAGAGGTGGGAGAACCATTGTTGGCTCTTGTACCATTGCCCTCTTTACCTGAAGTAGTTAGCAAAAGATCATTGTCATTTTCTTGATATCTTTGGGCAGAAATTACATTTCTGGATCCTCTGCCCCAACAGTCAAGCTTGTAAGATCCTCTGAGTACTCAAATGGTCCATGATGCTCCTTATCTGTAAACATGTAAGATAGCTGCTAATTGCTAAATACATAGATGTCAGTACCTTTTTATGCAAACTTTGAATAACATATACTCAATATTCGAGTAGCTGCCTTGCTATAAACACATGCTCCTGTCAGCTCCAGCATTTGTAAATTGCAGCAAGTGCACATCAAAGGAATGTGAATTTTTACCACAGCCATAAAAGGAATGCGTTTAACTCCCTCCATTCTCTTTTATAAGGCACATCTTGACATGACACGGTCTACAAAATTACACTTGGACCATCTGTTTATTTTATTTATATTATTTATACTTATAAACTTATAATATTTGGATAATAGATTTAATTACAAAACTAACCATATCAAGTGTGTGTTATAATAATTAAAAATTATTAGTCAAATTATTGGTCAAAGATTTTGACGTTTGAATCTTAATATGCGTGTGCGCATTATAAAAGTGAATGGAGGTAGTATTGTTTTGCGTGACAGAATCAAAATTGCCACAATACCAATACATAGCAAACACTGAAACACATGAACTCTATTGAGTTGCCTAATCCAATTTACCTCAAGCAAGGTTCTGCAGAAGTGCTTATCATGGCCTATAACCACCTTTGCAGTTGAAGATAGCCCTTAATCTCTTGTATGATATATTAGCTAAATGTACAATGTTACGAACCTTCCATACAGTTCTTTCATCCAAAATCATTATCTTTTTTTAGGAAAACCGAAGTCAATGTATCATGGAATTTATGTAAGGAACTCATAATTTGTCACAAGACAAGTTGGTAGTGCCTGAAATCAACCACCCATTTAACAAAGTTATTGAGAATGGCACAGATCAATAGTTAACCAAAATCCACAAGCCAACTAGTATTCAGAAAAGCCTTACATTTAAATCTCTCCCCGACCAGCTATCTGAGTTATAAGTAAATAAATAATCTATTATAGTACTGCACTGTTTGTCATTCATGCTTTGCTATGTCAAAACATTAACTAAAGTACATTCATCACTGAAAGGGAAGACAACTTGAAAGGAAGGGTACTAAAGTGAAGGTTGCAACGTACAAGGATGGCCAATGAATTAAAAAGTGGGAATCCCAACAAAGCCCATTAGCATAATTTACGGGTGTGTTTAGTTGCTTGCATCCCTCGTAGCCTGCATTACGCCCAATGCATAATAGCCTAAACCAGCGTAAACTAATGCAAAGTGCTGGTGTTTGGTTGAGGTATAGTTTTAGCAACTTTGTTAACCTAGTACCAAATGTAAGAAGATTGTGTACTGGGGCCCATTATAGCACGTAAAATATAGGACAACATAGTCAGCTACTGGATAAGAATAATAAGATAAATGACATAAGATAAGAACATGTTGGTACCTCAGGAGAGTGCTCATCCCAGGTTTCAACAAGCTTTCAAGGATGAATGGAGCATCATGCATGTGAATATTCTCCCAATATTCATATAAGAGCTGCTTTTCCTTTTGGCTCCTGAATGTTACTGCTGCTGATATTTTCAACAACTATACAATCATGGCGCCATTGAGGATAGTTTCTGAGAAGATTTTTCACCAAGACCTACAATTTAGTTTTTAATCAGAAACATCAAGATGCAAGTCGAATGTAAATTTGTAATCCTGATACATTGCTTTGAGGAGGGGGTTCTTTACTGGTTTTGGCCCCTAGAGGGCATGTACTTGCTGCTTGTATTTTCCTACCTTAATTAAAAGGCGGAGCTCCTGCCATTTATTTAAAAAAAAAAGAGTTTCAGCAGTCCCATAATCTTTATCCCTTTCAAGAAATTGTAGAAGCCTGTCCACAATGGCATTAACATCATACTGCTGCAGTGCTATTTCTCCAACTACCCGGATACTCTCTTGGAAATGGTACATCAACATTTGCAGCATATTCACACAGCTCAGTGACTGGTGGGAAAAAACATGCAAAGTGGATATTTTTTTTAAAAAAAATTGTGACTAGATATTTTTTAAAACTACTGGTAATTATTAATGAGTAAATACATATCAAACTGCAGTTGGAAATAGGATATCTAGCATATACCAACCTCACAGGTGTTGCTTTCATTTGCTAACCTCTTCACATATGAAGGATCAATAAATTGGTAGTAGAAGCTTTTATAGTATGAGGAAAATAACATTGCAGCACACATGACGCATCACTAGAACATGTAGATGGCATAGCACAGAGTATGACTGTTCAGGAACATCAGCACCCACCAGAATATGCAAGGGTGCTTTAATACGTTCATAAACCTATGACAGATTCTCCTGCGTTTTTCGAGAAAAAACCTAAGACAGATGAGTCCTTTTACAGAAAAGGGCGAAAACATATAAAATTCACAAATGCGAGTGTATTACAAAAATTGCATGAACCTAATGCTGAGTGTAAGTCTATATTGACAGGTTAGGCTGTTTATCACTGGTACTGAAAGGGGAACAAGCAATCTAATTAAGCAACATGGTCAAAATATTCTTTAAGTGCACTCATCAGCCTCAAGTTGCAAATAGGTAATGGTAACCTGGGACCAAAACAAAGTAGTAACATATAATGAAACATTGAAACAGTTGGCAGCAACATCATGTTGCAAATAGTTAGTTTCCTTTATTTTTTTTTTCTTTGGCGAGGAATTATGCATACGTTTAGTAGTAACTCTGAGTCCATAGCAAGTAGCATATATAGTTGTCTTAGTCTTTCTATTGCAATTAAAATCAGGTCTGATGGTCATGCTACAATTTTCCTTGATTGTACCTAACGTGCTGACCAGCATTGCAGAAGGATTCTCTGATCATTGCAATAGGGGCTTTGTAAATCCAGACAGGAACAGAAGTACAGAGGTACATAAGTGCAGTATCTGACTTTATCTTCTATGCAACATTCGCAGACTGATCACCACCGCACAGATAAATGCATATCCTCCTATCTAATTCAGGAAGAGAACCCATAGCAAATCTGGGTCTTGACCTGATTACAAACCTAGAGTCATTGGAATGTGTCCTAGGAGCACAAGCATGAGCAAGAAACGGGACAGTGGATTCCCCAGTAAGCAATAACCATACCTGCAAATCCACGAATGCAAAGCCAGTGGATTCTGCCTCGGATTCCACTTGCTCGGCATCTGCTTCTTCAGGCTTGCGCCGACGCCGTGGCTCTCCCCAACCCAGCTGCCCTGCCGCCGCGGCAGCAGCTGTGTGCGCTGCTCTTGCGTCCGCGATCCGCGGCAGCTTTCGCGGCTGGAACCGGAGCCTCTCTCTCTCTCGTGATGCCGACGCTGCGCCACCGCGATCTACAAGTGCCCTTGCCACTTGGTGCGCAGACCAGGCAATGCAGGAGTAACAGAGCACGGGTGAGGGGAGTGCAGAAGGCGATGGATCACATGGACGCCGCGCTCGGAGAGAGGTGAGCTGCCTGGCCGCCGGCCGGGATGCCCCCTCGCCGGATCCGGCGAGAGGAGGCCGAGCAGGCTTGCGACTTGCGAGGAGAAGGGAGGTTGGGCGAGAGTGGGACCTCTGTGGACGGGTCGGGCGCTGGGGGCTCGAACTCGAACGACCTATCTCGAAGGGGCCCACCTGTCGGCGCCATTCAACTGACTATAACTGAATGGTGGTAACCAGCTGGTCCAGTACACCGTAGAAATGCCAACACATCTTACTAGTACGAAATCCGCACCAGAGACCGGCCTACCAGATCGTGCCACGTCGCTCGTTAGTCCCCTGGCCGTCTGATCCGACGACCTTGCGATGGCATCCGTCGGATTCGGTATTGGTTCGGGTCTCTCGCTCGGTACCCAAGCCGTCGCGAATGCTCACGAACCCTACGCCCGCAAGCACCGATCTGGCTGAGACACGAACCGCCGCCGCCCGTGCCTCCGGCCACTGCTCTCTCCACGACCGCCTCCTCCCCGCGCGGTGCTTCCTTGGCTGCGGCGTATCTCAAGATGGCAACGGGTACATACCCGACGGGTAGTACCCACCCGTATCTGTACCCGCACCCGCAAAATTTTACCCGTCGGGTTACCCGTACCCGCATACGGGTAAAAAAATAGTTCCATACCCGTACCCGCCGGGTAATTCTCACCCGACGGGTAACCCGTACCCGATAGTATACCCGAAAATTACCTAAAAATATCAAATAGTCACATACAAAAATAAATCATTCTAAGCTTCCAACAAGTTACAAACATGCTAACAAACATTATTAGCATCATTACAACAAAGGCAATCTACTAGAAATATAGTGGATGTCTCAATGGGCCAAATTCATGACTTATATGCGCTAAAATAACTGAGGTTGACTAGTTATTTTTGCGGGTATGTCTTACCCGCGGGTATGGGTAGTATACACCCGCACCCGTACCCGCATACCCGATGGGTATAGGATTTTGTCCAATAACGTACCCACGGGTAGAAAATTCATTCCATACCCGCCTCTTTATCGGGTAATACCCGTCGGGTACTCGGGTTTCGGGTACCCGTTGCCATCTCTAGGCGTATCAAGCCCCGGCACGCAGCAGATTGCCCCTCTCCTAGCAGCCTCAGAGGCCGCCGCCCCCTTTCCACTCCTCGCAGCCGCGGCGATTGCCTACTCGTTCGTCGCAGCCACGACTGCGAAGGCGAGCGGCCGAGCGCAGGCCCCACAGCTATGGGCGTTGGCGATGCGGATGCGGTGGAGGCCACGACGAGCACCCCACGGCGTGCGGCGCAGTCGCACAGCCATCGTGGCCACTTGCCGGTCCTCCCACGTCACTAAGGCGGTATAACGAGCCGAGCTGGCTCGGCTCGGTTCGTTCTGGCTCGTTAGGATAGCTCGTTATCCTAACGAGTCAGAAAGCTAGCTCGGCTCGGCTCGTTATGAGCTCGAGCTGGCTTGTTAGGCTCGCGAGCCAGGTATAAAAAATACACAAAATATAATATTTGTATTTATCTAAAGCTTAAAAATATTAATAATATAAAAATAATATATTCAATAACCTTAAATCGAATAAAATATTCATATGAGCTAACATATCATCCTTTTGTAAAGGGTAAGACATGAAGTAATACAAAACTAATATAAGTTATGATGACTTTTTTCCTAAAACTACGGCTCGTTTGGCTCGCGAGCGGCTCACGAGCCAGCTCGAGTTAGCTCGTTATAGCTAACGAGCTAAAATCCTGGCTCGGCTCATAACGAGCCGAGCCGAGCTGAGCGGAGCCAGCCACGAGCCGAGCGAGCTAACGAGCTTCGAGTTTTTCATCCAGCCTTACACGTCACCATCGATCCGTCGTCCTCCGCGCCTCATGGAGCTGCGGGTGGTGCTGGGCTGCGCGCCGGTACGTTTTCTGGGCATAAGAACCTTTGATGCTTGGCTCACAACGTGGGCCAGCTGGATTCAATCGCCATCAGTGCTCCCTACTAGCAGAATTTGTGATTCTTTTACATACCTCCGCATCAATGTTTGATGAAACGGGCAAAGGTTTGTATTCTTTTGCTTATTGGCTGATGATCCTGACAGCACAGGCAAACACACCTGGTGGACATCCAATTGATCTAGAAGAAGGCGCTGCTGCAGAAGTTTTGATTAATTAGTTCTATTTTCCGCTGCAGCTTAGTAAGCAAAAGCTTCCCGTTTTGGTTGGATCCTCCAAATAATGCAATTCCCTTTGCATATATGATTTCAAATTCTCGGCTAAACATTAAGCTAATTACGTTGTCTTTACAATCTGAATACACATGGTTCTTTTCCTTATGTGCGATATTCAGTTTTCCCCCCAAAACTAGACACACATTTATATTTTCCGCTGCAGCTTAGTAAGCAAAAGCTTCCCTCTTTGGTTGGATCCTCCAAATAATACAATTCCTTTTGCATATATGATTTCAAATTCTCGGCTAAACATTAAGCTAATTACATTGTCTTTACAATCTGAGTACACATGGTTCTTTTCCTTATGTGCGATATTCAGTTTTCCCCCAAAACTAGGCACGCAGTTATATATCAAAATACACAAGTTCGTGTACATCAATTATCTTCCTCTAATCTTACCATGCAGCATTGCATGAATCAATCAAAACACTAAAGAGAGTGCGTGGAATAGGTTCCCAATGCTATTAATATGCTTACTAAAGTATACTAGGGACAAAGGCAATTGGTTTGTTATATGCAGTCCTGACTGTACTATTACCTTCAAAGTTATTTATTTCCTGATTTATAACGCTGTGTCTTCAGAACTATAACTGCCAAATATATGAGTACAAATCTAATTTATAAGGCTGTTATGTTTGCATGTATGTCTTAAATTTTTGCATTTATTTCTCAAAATTCTATAGAGATCTAAATGTTGTACACAAATTCCAAGTAAATTACAGAAATTAACTGACATTGTCTGGAACATATGGGCTATATCTTCTGAAAGATACAGGTGCATATTTCAATCACACTATGTCTTGCGAGCTCAACCTATAATTACCCAAGGGTTATTTATGCAAGAATGGCATTGCAAGAAAAATGTATGCCGGTATGCAAGAATCGATACATCTTTGTAGTGCCTTTCTCATCAATCTCCAGCACAAAAAAAAAATGATAGAATGTAGTATTAGCTATATTTATTATGTCGTAAATGTTGATTGTAGGAAGATTAGGCAGTGTTGTCTAGGGTAGCATTTTCCCCCCTTTTCTCTGAAATAAAATGGATTATTCAACTCTGAAATTAGCTTTATCAATCTGACATGTAGCATCTTATCTTCCATTCATTTCTATAATCAATAAGTTAACTGTACATTGTAGACAATTATCTCTATAATGCACGGTTATTTCTATCTTACTATCCTCAAACAATATATGTTTTCTTTATTTTCCATTACCTCATCTCTGTGGCTATGAGGTGTGGTACGCCTGCTGTGCAGAAAGCTTGGTGCCAAGGACGAGAAGAGGCACCGCTACATATGGACTTCCTGTAGCCTGGGGCTGCTGCTCAAGGCTGACCACGCCGGCGATGGCCTCGAGAGCCTACCGAACGGAGCAAGTGTAGGAGCGATTCCCGGTGGAGCACTAATAGCAACTTAGCAAGCATAGGAGAAAGCCGGCTTGATGGCCGATGGGCATAGAGAGTTGGCTTCGCGAGCAGCTCCTTCTCCGCCTCCTCTCACCGCGTCGCTGCTTTGGAGGATAATGTACCCCTGAATCATCTATGTTATGATAATGTAATAAAACTTTACATTGTTGTACTGAAGATTTAAGTTATACAATTATTACTGCACTAAGAATTGCAGCAGCTGGAAGAGTATTGGTTCAAGAAACAGCAGCACAATGGATGAATCATGAATGCAGATTTCCAAGGCCTCGAGTTTCCCTCTAGCCGACTATCCCCATATTGACACCATGACTATCCTCTGTATATATCCTGGGCTGGTCCTCCACGGAGGGCGCGGCGCCAGTCTTTCTAGTGTGTACGTAGTCGCCCAAAAAAAAGTGCATTGGCATAGTGGCATTTTTTTGACAATAGCAAACCTCTAAGTACGTCTTCTCCTGTCCTAACAAAAAAAAAATATAAATCTCTTCTCTACTGTACTCCGTAATGTGAGGAAGCATGCGGACGATTCCAGGGCAGGCATGGGCCACGTCATCAGATTTTGCTGGGCACTAAATCCACCTCTTGCACAGCAGCCTCGTTCTAGAGCCATCGCCCTGGTCGGGTCGGAGCTCGGTCTCAAACCAAAATATAGCACACCTGTCGTTGCCTCCACACCCGTCCACCGTCGCTTCGTACTGGTAGAACGAACTCCCCTCGTCTCCCTCTCATCTCCTATGACCCCGATGCTGTTTCATTTCGCCTCCATCCTCCAAAGCACGATGGCAGCTGCCTTGGCGTCATTGCGCGGTGGCTCAGTGGTCGCCTAGGCGCCGACCGATGGTCGAGCCTCGATCGAGGAGAGAGCGCTTCTCCTATGCCACTCCAGCCTATCATGCCTCCCGTCTCCTCCTGAGTCCTGACGGCGCGTTGCTTAAACGATGGTTTTGCAAGTTGCGACCCAGCCACAAAAGGAGTAAGCCAGAGCTAGGAGCTCCCCCGAGGTCCGTCGTCGGCTAATTCGTGGTAGCGGCGGTGGACCGTAGACCTTCCTCGACCAAGCGATGTCAGGTAGACGCTGAGCTTGAGTAGAAGGCAGGGGCGGGGCCACACAGTAGTTGATGTGCGCATAGTTGTAAATTTCATTCCGGTACCGGCTGGAATGACCGGAATGGCTCGTACCGGCAGCTAAACCGGTATAGAAGAGCCCCAATCCTATATCGGGTCAAATACTGGGCAATACCAGATGTGGCTGCATGCAATTTATTTTCTCATGTATGAACTTTGGAGTTTAAACTTTGAAATAAGGTCTTTATGAACATGTTTAATGATATTTTAGTACGGTAAAAATGTCAATTATGCCATAAGTTAGGTCAAAATATATTTGTATATAGTACATTTATGTATAAGTTTATTCATATATTATTATTATTATTATAAAATTTGAAATGATACACGGGATGGCTCGGTACTGAAATGTTCAGTTCCAACGACTAATACAAAATGGCCTTGGAAATAGAATTTACAGATCAGGATGTGCGGCGAGGGCGGGTTGTACGTTAGTAGTACTGGCTCTGGGTCTCGGCGGCGCTCGGCCCCGTGCGCGCGTGGAGTGGACAGTAGGCAGTGTCAATAGGCGAGCAGCGTGGGCCACCTCGTATAGGCTTCTCGTGCTCTGCAGCGCATCCGTGGGCGGGCGCGGGACCCGGCCTATCCTAGTCACGGTCCCGGTGCACCTGTCCGCCTCCGCCCGCATGAAAACGATCCGTGCCATATTTTGGTTTCCGCCACGTGCTGCTGCATCACGACGAGGCAAGCTCTGCGGGATGCCGGGATATACAAGTCCTGTATATTGAGCAAGACTGAAACTGAAACCAAACCATGCCAACCTTTTTCTTTTTGATTTGACAACAAACCATGCCAACCTTATCCACTCCAAAAGTCTATAATAAGAGCATTAAAACTTAGATGATGTGGGATACTAAAATTCAATAATTTTTATCGCATCCAAACGGGCAACCTTTTCCCAGTTGCCAGTGTCGGTCGCTGTCCGGCGTGTGCCGCTCTACGCTTGGCGCCATTGGGTCTACACGCGCTAGTTACTGTGCAGTTTGACCGGGGCGCCATGGCACGAAACCGCTGTCCGCTGGAAGGCCTTCTGACAGTTTCGGTCTGCAAATACTTTTAGGCTGTGTTTACTTCCTCAAAAAAAATACTGTGCAAACAAAAGATTTCCCGTCACATCAAACTTGCGATACATGCATGGAATACTAAATGTAGATGAAATAAAAAACTAATTGTACAGCTTGGTTGTACTTTGCGAGACGAACGTTTTGAACCTAATTAGTCAACGGTTAGACACTATTTACCAAATAAAGCCAAAACATGCTACAGTACTTTTTTTACACCTTTTCGCGGAACTAAACACACCCTTAGAGCGTGTTTAGATCCAAAAATTTTTAGGAAAAGTTCATGTAGCACTTTTCGTTGTTATTTGACAAAAAATATTTAACCATATACTAACTAGGCTTAAAAAATTCGTCTCAATATTTACAGATAAACTGTGCAATTAGTTATTTTTTTATCTACATTTAATACTCCATGCATGTGTCCAAAGATTCGATGTGATAGGTACCGTACAAAAAATTTTGGATGTTTTTGAACATCTAAACATGCCCTTAATTTGAAGGCACCAAATAGTATTATCGTAGGTTTTTTCAGTCTCGACATGCTTTGAGTTACTAAAATCTGATCATTAATCAATATAGAGCCTGTTTAGTTTCAAAAAGTGAACCCAAAAAGTGCTATAGTATCTATCACATCAAATCTTGCGGTACATGTATGGAGTACTAAATATAGACGAAAAAAAAAATTAATTACATAATTTAGTTGTAAATCACGAGACAAATCTTTTAAGCCTAATTAGTCTATGGACACAAATTATCAAATAAAACGAAAAATACTACAGTAGCCTAACCCAAAAAATTTTACAAACTAAACAGGCCCATAGATGCGGTATTTAAGTTGGTAGGTGGGGTCACTCTGTCGGGGCGACGGCCAAAAGGATAGGAGTAGTACGGCCGAGTACGGCGCACGAGTGGGCCAGCAGCAGCTCGTTTTGGTACGGTGAGGAGTAGGTCGTAATTTTTTTTTTTTGAAATGGTAGTGCATATCTTTTGTTGTTATTTAGTAATTAGTATGTAATTACGGTCTAATTAGGCTTAAAAGATTCGTCTCGTTAATTTCATCTAAACCGTGTAATTAGTTTTATTTTTTTTATCTATATTTAGTGTTTCATGCATGCGTCCAAAGATTCGATGTGACGAAAATCCTGAAACATTTTGTAAATTTTTGGGAAATAACATGTCCTGTATCCGTGGGTTCTCGTCAGCAACCAACATGCACCTTGATTGATACTTAGAGCGCGGCACAGCGTCAAGAATACAAGAGCTACGGACGAAAAGTCAGGATCCAACTGAATTTGTTTCTACCATCATACCCATCCAACGAATTCTTTTGTCACCCCGCAAATTAATTAGGGGGCGGAGCGCGGACCTCATGCGCCTCCTACACCACTGGCCTCTCTACTGCGGTCACCCGCTCCTCGAGTTCGCCATCTGCTGCACGCTCCCTGTCGTCGCCGCACCACCACGCCCATGCATTGCGACATAGTCACGTCGTTCCTCCTCCTAGACTCATTCGTTTGGCAATGCTCGTCATCGGCCATATAACTCCTCCGGCTCGCAAGTTACAGCGCACATCTGCCGTCGTGACACCATGAACTTGATAACATAAATTCGTTGCAAAACAACCCCTGTAAGTAGCTAGTTCGTGTTCAGGCATGTCAATCGTGTCGAGTCTGCCAAGCGAACAGGGCGTTAGCTGGTTAAGTTCGAGTCATGTGTGAACCAGTATGGTGCGTGGTTCACGGCGTGGCCAGGTGTGCGTTTCGACTGAGAGCCACAACATGCATGGCCATGGCAGGCACGCTGTCGCCTGTCGGAGAGCCACAGTGGCGGGCCCAAAGGGTAGTCCAGGTAGGCCCAGGACTACCCTGGAATTTGGCCCAGAAACGAACTAGTATTTCGCGCAGCCCACAAACATTTGGCCCATTCCATCTCTATCTCCCCTCTCCCGTCTGAAGTCTGGACCCCGAGCAGCTCCCGTATTCCCGTCGTCACGAGTCGCAGAAGCGGAGCGCTGCGCGCACGGCCGCACGCGAAGAGGAGCCAGCCGCCGCCGCTCGGCGCACCCTGCCGGCGTTCGTCCGGAGTCCGCCGGCCTCCCCCGGCCCCCGCCACCCCGCCCGCCCGCCGGGCGGCCTCCTGTCCGGACCAAAGTCCGGCCTCCCGCCTCCCCTGCCCCGCCGGCCCGCCCTTTGCCGGCACGCCCCTGCCTTGCCGTGTGCCGGCATGGCGGCATTCGTCTAGCGCCCTGCCGGCTGCCCGCTGCCCCGACGGCGACGGGCCGACGCCCGTCGGCAGCAGCTCGCCCGAAGCCCCCAATCCCCATCCTGCAGTCCTGCTCTTCTCTTCCTGGCTGGTGTCCTGGTGAGTATAGGCTTAGGGGAATTGAATGGAATCTGTTGGATTGGACTGTATAGGCTTAGGAGATTGTAGATCTATCATTTGTGAACATGGATTGAATGAAATATGTTGTGATTTTTCAGGAAGTTGAGGCACGAAGAAATCAAATATAACATTTTTTTATGAAATTACAGACCTATTTATGTAAGTTTTGAACCTTTTAATTGTAATATTGTAGTTTCGTTAATTTATAGCCATTTTATGATTTTTTTTTCAATTTCGTTGTATTGCACATGAAATTTTTTGACTAGGACTACCCTGGTTTCGAATCCTGGGTCCGTCACTGGAGAGCCACAACAATGCTTTTATTTCACAACAAATTAGCATCAGCTATTTTTCCAGACAGCCGAACAGGCCGTAAGAGCACGCCTAAAGACTGAAACACACCACATGTTTTTCTAGGCGAAACACCCCACGATGTTAGCAGCACCAATTCCCACTCTCGTGTGCTCATGTGTGTGCTTGACGCTATCGCACACTGGCAACAACATATAGCACAAAAATGATCATGTATTTAGTAGGAAAAAATCATCATGTACATTTGTGAGCGTAGAGTTTGTCGGAAACAGAATTTTAAAAACATAAAAGCTATATATTGAGAACAAGTTTTAGGACCTTTCTGCGATTACAAACTATGTCTTTTGAGGGGCTTTCTTGAATTTTTTTTAGACAAAAAGGTCTCCCCAACTTTTATATTTCAAAAAGCAGAAACGGTTCAGGTTCATACAGGTTCGGGCGTATAAGACTACCCGCACTCATGGACCTCTATATTCATCCTCTATATGTCCTAGTCAGCAAGATTCTCTCCTCTATACTCAATTCTCCCGCACTCATCCATCCTCTATATCATCCTCTATCCACTGTGGGACCCACTTATCACTTTATCTAAATATATCCATGTGTGATCTAGTTTTGAAGGATTTATTGAGACGAATTTAATGGTGCAATCGAAATTTAATTTGGATTTTTGGTTTGTGAGTTATAGCATTTTTTCCCTTTGTTTAGCTAGTGGGCCCGCCACTATAGAGTATAGAGTAAGCACTATACTACTCTAAATATAGAGTGAGAGAAAGGATAGAGTATCGTTTTAAAGTACCCAGTGCAGCAGTTTTTACTCTATATTCGTACTCTAAAGGTTTAGAGTATCGTTTTAGAGTACCCACTGCGAGTAGTCTAAGCGCACACAGAGCAATACACAGTTCGCTCAAAGCTTATTACATAACATCAACGGCAAACTCATTCCTGACATTTGTTGAAGACCGAAACTCCGATAGAGCCAATTGTGATGATGTAGCCGTTGTTGTCCCCTCCGTCCACTCGATCTGTGTTGGGCGCCTTGACAATTCTTCCATCTTGACAATCAGTCTTTCCGGTACCACCGCAACCTCCTGCTTGTACATTGAAAGCCACCCTCTTAACATCTTTGTAATTTTGAACAACACCATCCTCCTCATTCCTAGCCAAACCACTCTCTGAAAACAAATATCATTTCTTAACTTCTATAAGAACCACAAAACAGCAGATGACATCACATTAGTAACCAAATATTTTTTATTAGCCACCCACAGTCTAGCTACAAATTCGTAGTCAGAAGGCTCAGCAAATATGTACTCCCTGCGAGTGTCTGGGGTTTGTTTGCAAATCCGGCACGGCTGACCGGTTTCTCGTTGTTGACTATGCATTGGCCCGGTCCACATCTGACCTGGACCGACCATCGATGATCCACCGGCTGACAGCACGTTCGTTTCGCTGGTTTATTGTAGCTGAAGGTATCGTTCGTTGATTTATTATGAGAGTAAAATACTGTTGAAGGACTGAATAACGCAAATGAACAGGGTGTGAGGCGCTTCCTCCCTGCGACGCGTTCCGATCTCTCCCCTGCCCAAGTCTCCACTCCGCACAATGCCTGGCGCCCCTTCTTCTCCGCCGCCATCAGCCAGGGTGTCTCCGCCATGTTGTTCGGGCTAATCATGAGGGAGGTGGGCGCAGCCTATACCACCGCCGCAACGGGTTCGCTGCCTCCACCGTCGGCGCTGCGCCGGCGAGCAATAAGGGCGAACACCGCGCCTCGTGCGCTGGGCGGACACGGTCGTCGCGGATGTTCCCGCGAAAGTCCTCAAGGTATGTTCTACTCCCCGTGCACGAGGTCACGAGGTCTGTCTTCCATGCCGGCGCCGTCCCTCCCATGCACTGCGGCACGGGCACCGTCCACTGCCGATTCCGATCCGGCCGCTGTGCCTTCTTGGCCCATGCCGCTGATAGCGGCTAACGAGCTACGCTTCTTCCTCTCTCATGTGCTTGTGTGCTGTTCAGTTTTGAGGGATCTAATTACACAGAACTATCAGCAGCATGGTCAGATTGATAACTTTATATCTCATAGCCATTCTACACTGTTTCTCTTTCAAGCTTAGTATTAGTTTTGGTTCAGATTTGTGGCAGAAACCCATTGTGAAAAATTCCCAATATTGAAATTGCCCTTGCAAAAAAAAAGAAAAGAAAAGAAAAGAAAAGAAATTGCCATACTAATTTAACACTATTCTGACCTTATGGAAATTCCCTGGTGGTGAAATCAATTGACATGAAAATGACATCTTTCAACGCAAGGCAAACAAATGTTTTCTTTTCAAGAAGCAGTACATTCTTCAAGGTAAATCATATAAGGCTCAGTACATTCGAGTACAGTGCAGTTGTGCCGGATATAAGAAACAATCAAACACCAACATTATTTCTGTTAAATATTCAAGATGGTTACCTTGAGTCTTCTTAGAAGCTTGGACAGTTGTACTTTCCCTTGGCAACTCCATGTATGGTGGAGACTGAATATTTGGTTTTACTGTGTTTTTTAGACGTATTGATCACTGACACAAATGCTCGTAAAATGAATGAGGTGACAGAAGTCTCACCAAGTCTGATAAAAATTAGAGAACTTAATGAGTTAAGGGGCATCTTTGTATATGCTGAAGTTTATGTATATCATTGCATCTTGTTCAAAGCTCTTGACTAGATAGATGAATCATTTGCATAATTTTAGGGGTATTTTTAAAATTGGTTGCTCTAGCAAATTACAATGCAAGAACTATTGATGCTCATATTGGTAATCTCAATAATATCAAGTAGATGAAATCAGAATGGACCCTGCCAAGCAATGTGAGCTCAATGCTTCTGTAACTCCTCAGAAATTATTCATGTATGAGTTTTCTAATTCTTCTAGAACTCATTTTCCTTACTTTTTGGCCCCTTTCTCTGAGTCTTATGTCAAGTTGCTCACTGTTTCCATTTTCTGTCTGAAGAAGTTTGAAAGGAGGAGAAGAAGAAATAACACATCCAAGATAGTGGGAGGTTGCAGTGACTGCCATGGTCAATAGGTTAGCTGTAACACTCCTGTGTTACGCAAGCATTTGCATGGCAATCATATGCATGGCATTTCATATCATCATAATCATACATGTTAATATTATAATTTGAGTGAAATAAAAGCTTAGAAAGTGATATTTGAGATGTAATATATTAATGTGCTAATCACATTCCATCAAAATTTTGCAACTACAAATCTTATATCACTTAGAACTATAGTTCAATTTTTGGAAGCAACTAGATGACTCAAAGTTTTGTCAAAAAAAACTTGTTCAAAAGTATTAATTAAAATATTCAAAAATACTCTCTATTTTAGCTTTTATTCTTCAATTCAAAATCTATTGGGAATTTTTAGTTGGCCCCTTAATCAAAGTTGTAGAGAATTAAATTCTAAGCAACTTTTATTTTTGGGTCAATTCCAGAAAATGTCTTCTTCTTGTTCAAAATGGGGTTTGAAATCTGTGTTTGAATTTGATTTGAAATGAAAAATTTGAAAAAGATCAAAACCAGCTTAGCAGGCTGCCGCCTCGGATTCGGCCCGCTGGCCGAATCGGCCCGTGCCACTCCCGCGCGCGCGCCCGCGTCCGCCTTCGCCGCGGCCCGGCCCAGCCAGTCCCCTCTCCCTTCTTCCCGCCCGCGCGCGCGCACGCTGGCGCCCCGGCAGCAAACGCCCGCCGCGTGGCGGCCGCATGCCGGCGACGCCACCGCGTGGCCGCTGTGGACCCTGCGCCCGCGCTCCACTTCAAAAACGACCGGGCACCTGGTCTCCCTTCCATTTCCGCCTCGCCTGCTCCTTTTCTTCCTCCCTCCGGTGAAAACCGCAGCGGAACATCGCTCGCCACCGAGCTCCGCCACCGTCACCGCCCTGTTCCGGCACCGGTGGACCACCTCCGTCCAATTGCCCGTGCACGAGGCTCCGCCCCATCCTCCCCTCCTCCGAACGAGTGTCGCCTTCTCCTCGTTTGCCCCGGTAGGGCTCAATTTTTCCCTCGCCTCGCCGCGCCACCGCGACGGTGCCGTCGAGCCCGTGCTCCGCCACCGCCTCGCTCGCCCTATCTCTGCCCTCCCGCGTCTCCTTCACGCGTTCGCCACTCTCTTACGAGCGTTTTACGCACCTTAGCTGGTCGCGGTTTGGCCGGAGCCGGCCATTGGCCCTCGGCCACCGCCGCGACGTCGAGGCCACGGAAGCCGGCGAACTCGCTCTGCCCTCCGTTCCCCCTTTCGGTGGACTGGGCTGCGCCTGTGGGCCGCGCCCCGAGCAGGCCGGCTCGGCCGTTTCCCCGCGCGCGCAAAGCCGGGCCAAGAACGGCCATGGGCCAGTTTGATTCCACGGGCCGGCCCAGTTTCAATAATAAAAACCGTTTTCTGTTTTCTTTTATTATTCTTGATGAAAATGCTTTGGAAAATATCTTAGCAGTCATTTCAGCTCCAAAAATTTTGAAATAAATTTATCTAGATTCATTGGAATCAGATCTACAATCTAAAAATATTGCATGTCATTTTTGGAATACTTTTCTGTAGAGCTTTAATTAATTCTTAATATTGCTGATATCTTGTAAAATAGTTAGTAAATCCTATATGTATCAGAAAAATATGATTTTAAGTTTGTTAATCTTCATATATCATGTACTTACTAGGAAAAATATGTTTCATGCATGTGCTATGGAAAACTTTGGAGAAGTAGTTCAAGTACCTTTAATGGCTGATTTTTGTTATTTTTGCTAGAGAGCAAACTTTGTATAAAACATGCATGTGATAATTTTTATACAGTCATAGTATGCTATGAAGAACCTAGGAAAAATATTAATTCTGTTGTTTGACACTTTTCATAGTACAAAGTAATTTCATGCTCATTTTTATGCTATAGCTTGTCATTTTTGTATAGGATAGTTTACTTATCCAAATGCCATGAAATTTTTATGGTAGTCTGTTTAGAGTAGTATTATGCTACTGTAATTTTCTTAGATTTTTAGGAGCATCAGAAATATATGTTACTATTCAAACCTATTATTACTTAGGGTTTAAGCAAGTGTTGCTTTAAGTGTGATTAAGAAATTAGTAAAGCTTTGGTGTATCTTTGAAGCATTTCATAAGATAGGTTAACTTAACATAATAGTAGTAGAAGAGAATGCTGTAGATGACATGTGCTTGTAGTGTATAGTTTTTTGGATGATGTTGACTACCTTGCATTTCAACATATTCATTGCATTCATCTCCTTCTATGCACACTTGCATAATCACTTACGCGCATTGCATCATACAGGATCGCAAACCGAGAACCCAGTCGTCTTACCCGAGGAGCCAGCGGAGCAGATCGAGGTGTAGCAGCAGGAGGTGGCAGAAGCCGAAGAAGAGGTCGGTGAAGATCTCCCGGAGTGCCCCGATCACCGTCCGAGCTCCTTCGAGAGAGGCAAGCCCCGGAGCATTTCTCTCCCGGTTTGCAAATAATTTATTATTAACTTTACTTAATTTGATGCATTACGTTTAGGAGTTGTTTGCAAACGTTGCTGCATTATACCTTGCTTAACTTTGTTATACCATATCCTTGTTACCCTGATATCCGCAGTCGAGTCAATGCTTAGCTGGCTTAGACCGGTAGAAGTCGGGTGATTTCCTGTCACCTGCGAGCTATAGGTGGTTACCTGGATCTGTTTGGATGACTATGAAGTCATGGTATAACTAAGTGTGAAATGAATTTGAGACCGGGCGGAAACTTGCAGGGTTTCGGACTGTAGTGTTTTCCGTCTGTGTCGATTAAGGACCGTCCGTTGTTGTCCCTCGGGTCATGTTGAACGCATGCCTCACATTTAGCTGGCCGGATAAAGTACCTTCCGACCGCGAAACTGGGAGATTATTCGGGCCGAGTGAATTGCCCGCAACGCACTGTACCGGAGCAGTAGTGGCAGGATACGGGGGCGCGATGATAAGGCCAAAGAGCAGTCGGGCGGCCCCCGGGTACAAGTGGTTCCTGGCAAGCTCGCGACTTTACCTGAATGGTTGACTCGGTGACCAACACCTTACTTTAGCGGGTGAGTGAGGTTTGTGTGAGGAATAACCTACCAGCTGGTTAATAATCGATTCGAATCGCCATCGTTCACTGGATAGTGAACACTTGACTTGAGCTACTTCATCATAGTAATATTGATGAATCACTTGGATAGTTATGTGAAAGATGACATGATAACTACTGTTAATGATCAATGGTAATCCTTACTTGCTTAATTACATGTTACACTAGCACCATTGCAAACATAGTTGGTAGGGTAATAAAGAATTAATTACTGCATGCTTTTGGAAAGGAATTGTTAAGTTAAAAATGATTTTCTTGCAAATGAGTCAGCTATCCCACCAGAAAGCCTATCATGAATCCTTGGTGTCTCTTATTTCTGGTTTATGACGGGTAAGTCTAGCTGAGTACCTTCTCGTACTCAGGGCTTTGTTCCCACTTGTTGCAGATGGACAGATGTACTATGGCTATTGTATCAACTGTCTCTATCCTGCAATGGGCGAAGCATAGGACTATGGGCAATGGTCATTCGTTACTTCTCGTCTGATGCTTTTGCTGGAGATGATCACAAGCTGGCACTTTATTCCAAAATATTGTGTGTGTGCGTGATTTGAACTACCGCTTCCGCTACTTTTAGTCAAACCTGGTTTGTAATAACTATGTTTAAACTCCGATGTATTTTATGCCACGAACTTTTATGTAACTTATGACGGTAACCGTTAAACTTAGTACGATCTTGGCTGTTATGAGAAATGGTTTGAAATCCGTCGAGATTTCACGGACTACCGGGTTATACGGGCTTAAGTTTGTTGAATTGTCCTTCCGTTGGATGATTTTCCTACTTAATTTCGTATAATTGGGCGGTTCTGTTACAGCTGGCATCGGAGCATGGTTTAGCGTGATTACTGTTCATAAGTATATTTAAAACCAAATTTTATTTAAAAAGTGTGATTTTAAAACTAAATGTGTGCCAGTGGTCATATCCTGTATGCACAGTTAAGGACTCTAGGTGGCTATTTAAGTACTAACTTGGGGTTCTTGCACCATATTTCTCTTTCGTTGCTCATACGGCGTGCTATTGTATGAGTGCCACTTAATTGAGTGGTAATGTATGGATCAGTTACCTATAGGCTTTGGTATGTGTGAGCTGTGAGAGCATGATCGGATACACCGCCGATCTAGGGAGAGTGTTTTATATGATACTAGAATAATTACGTGTTGTACACATGTTTTTATGAAAGTATCGCATGTGTGGGTGTTCCGTCCGTTGAGGCGATGCCGTCAATAGGACGATGTGTGTGGGTAGTTACTACCGTTGTACACGCATCTGGGGATTCGTGTAGAGCGCGTAGGTAGATTTACTGCTTTCATGCATTCATGGGGAATGGGCTGAAATAAATTTTCTGCAGGTACATAACAGCGTTTATCGTGTAGATCAAATTAGTTACGTATATGAGAGATCATTTGTATGCCACCGAATTCATCGTTAGATGTCTTTATTTTCTAAGTTTGTGAGAACGTAAGACTCACGCATGCATCATACTGCCTGAGCATTTCATTCATAACCTGCATTCCTCCCCTTATAAAAGGATTATCCCAGTTTGATAAAAGTGACATCAACTTAAAATATGTCTCACCGGGTAATTTAAAACTTGTGCTACAGATGACCCGCACGAAGAAGACTGCCCGTAAGTCCACTGGTGGAAGAGCACCCCGTCACCAGATGGCCCCGCGGGAACGCCGCAGCGCGGACACTTTTCTAAGTGAGTTTAGCATGCCCACCTTGCTTTGGAGAGTGCTCCATGATGTGGGGTACCCAGAGGGTCAAGAGCCGGTGTACTCTTGGAATGAGAGCCAGCTAGCTGAGGATGGACTTGCAATAGTGGAGATCACCGTCTCTGCCCTTGGTGATGCGCCAGAATGGGATGGTTGGTATTTGGAGTTTGAAGGACGCACTCCAGTTGAGGGTGCAGAGGGTGCAGCCTTTCACATCATCCGAGACATAATGAGTAGGTTTCCTAATGAGTTGGCAGCAGCTTTGGCAGATACTTTCCCGAGATATGATCCTCGTGATGCCATTTGGGTGCAACCGCAAGGAAGTGCCTTGGTTAGAGGCCCAAGTGAAGGACAGGCTAGCGACAACCACACCATGAGTGCCATGTATGCAGCCATCAGAGCATACCAGGGTCTTGAGAATACCTATTGGACCTTGACTGGTCTAAGAGGTGATGATCGGCTTGAAGCAAGGAAGCAGAAGAAGAAGCAAGCACGTGCTATAGCTAGCTTGCAGGAGCAGTTGGCCGACATGAGCTTGCAGCGAGATCGGGCTCTCGAGAGAAGTGAGAGTGCTATGCAGCGGGTGCAGATGTTGACTCAGACCAACAGAAATGCAGACCGCATGATGGGACAGCTAGTGCAGGAAAGGAATGAAGCCTGGAACGAGAGGGACCTTCTCAGGCAAAGGGTCGAGGAGCTAGAAGGGTATAACGCCAACTTGCATGAAGAGTTCCATGCCCTCTACAACGGGATAGGCCCGTATGCTCCTCCGGACGCCGCCCAGATGGACGTCGACGACGACGCCGCTACTGATGGTAGCGATGGTGACGCCTCCGACCTCGACGACGGCCCCAAGGAGTAGGCTAGTTGCCTTGCGTTAGTGATAGGCTTTATCGCGATGGCCTTCTTTTGGTTTCCATGTATCGTGTTGTATCCTGTTCGATCTTGAGACTGGCAATCTTTTGGATCTTGGTTGTGTATGTGATGCTTGAACGCATGAAAGTCCAGTGTATGTATGCTGGCAACGTGGTTGTATGGAACGCGATGTTGCATTCGAAGTAACTTAATTAGTGATGTGTTTTAATTGGAATGTGATTATTGTGCCTCTGTCTTATTGCATGACTTGTTCCCTCCAATAAATTTAGTATGACATGATTGTTCATTCGGATACAATTACTACCACTTCACTTAATTATTACTTGTTGCTGAAATATGCAGATGGCAAACACTCGCCGTGCCACGTATGAGGCCGCTGAAACTGGTGGCAACGGTGCAGGGGCTGGTGGGGGTGGTGCAAACAACGTCAACCACCAGGAGCCACAGCCAGAGCCACAATTGCCCCCTCCTCCACCGCTCACTGCAGAAGTGTTCTTCGCACAGTTCCTTGGAAGCCAGCGCAACGCCGAGCAGTCACAAAAGAATATGAAAGATTTTCTGCGTACCATTGCTAGAAATGTTCAGAGAGGAAATAATCAAGGTGGTGGCCATGGAGTGAACTAGTACAGCAATTTTAAGGATTTCATGGATACTAGGCCACCTATTTTTAAGGAAGCAGCCGAGCCACTCGACGCTGAAGAATGGATCAACACTATGGAAGATAAGTTCCGTGTGTTGAGACTGACAGAAGTTCTGAAAACAGAATATGCTGCGCATCAGTTACAGGGACCGGCAGGGATGTGGTGGAAGCATCACCGCACCACCTTTCCTCCCAATGCCCAGATTACTTGGAGAGAATTCACTGAAGCGTTTAAGTGAGCTTATATTCCCCCAGGGTTGGTTGAGATGAAGCTCGGAGAGTTCTTGGCCTTAAATCAGGGTACCAAGACTGTAACACAGTATTTGCATGCATTTAACAACTTGTGCCGCTATGCTCCAGATATGGTCGACACAGATGCAAAGAGAGTTGCTAGTTTCAAGAGAGGGTTAAGTCCGAAGATGATGAAGCATGTGGGTACCAATACCCGCGCCAGGTTCAATGACTTTGTCAGTGATTGTTTGAAACAAGAAAAGAACAACAACGCCTACACTGCATCCAAGAATCGCAAGAGGGTGTTTGAGTCAGGACCATCACAGTCCAGAGTTGTCACTGCAAATCGTCTTTCTTATCGTCCGTCCGCACCTGGTGCAAGGTTCAGGCCTCCACAGCATAAAACTCAGAACTACAAGGGACCACAGAAGCCGTACAAGATGGTCGTGCCACCAGCAAAGATCACCGCAGCTGCAGAACAAAGCAACTTCAAGGGAGCAATAGGATCTGCTAGTACAGTGAAGGGGCCCTGCTACAATTGTGGTCAGCCCGGCCACTTTTCAAAGTTCTGCCCTTATCCGCCTAGAAAGAAGCAACAGACTTACACTGCCCGTGTACACCATACCACCGTTGATGAGATTCCTGAAGGAGAACCTGTAACTGCCGGTAAGTTTCTTGTTAACCATCACCCTGCAGTTGTTCTATTTGATTCTGGATCCTCGCATTCTTTTATGAGTCAAGCATTTGCACGGAAGCATGAACAACTATGCACAGAATTGAATTATGGTTATCGCATAAGTTCAGCAGGGGCTGATGTGCTAACCAATAAGATGGTTAGAGGGGCAACCCTTGAGTTAGATAGTCGGAAGTTTCGAGTGAACCTGATAGTTATGCCGGGACTAGTTTTGGATGTAATAATAGGAATGAACTGGATGAAAGACTGGGGAGCAGTCATAGATACAAGCAGTCGATTGCTTACCCTTAAGGATCCGCAGGCAGAGGGTACTTTTCAGGTACCATTGCCCAAAAGAACAGACCTTGTGAGTGTGACCTGTGCCATGGAAGTTGTTCCTATCCACCAGATCCCGGTAGTGTGTGAGTTTCCGGATGTGTTTCCAGAAGAGTTACCTGGCCTTCCTCCAGATAGAGATGTTGAGTTTGGAATCGAGTTGATCCCCGGAACAACTCCTATTTCGAGGAGACCCTATCGGATGCCTCCGGATGAGTTAGCTGAGTTGAAAAAGCAACTGGAAGAATTGCTAAAGAAGGGGTTTATCCGACCAAGTAAGTCTGAATGGGGATGTCCTGCCTTGTTCGTGAAGAAAAAGAAAGAGGGTACTCTAAGAATGTGTGTGGATTATCGACCTCTTAATGCTGTAACTATCAAGAATAAATATCCTTTGCCTCATATCGATGTTTTGTTTGATCAGTTGGCTAAAGCTAGAGTGTTCTCCAAGATAGACCTAAGATCAGGGTATCATCAGATAAAGATCAGGCCACAAGATGTCCCGAAAACCGCCTTTTCTACCAGATACGGGTTGTACGAGTATCTTGTTATGTCCTTTGGCTTAACAAATGCTCCTGCATACTTTATGTATCTGATGAATACGGTTTTCATGCCAGAGTTGGACAAGTTTGTAGTTGTCTTCATTGATGACATTTTAGTATACTCTGAGAATGAGAAAGATCATGAAGAACATCTAAGAATTGTCTTGACCAGATTAAGAGATCATAAGTTGTATGCTAAGTTCAGCAAATGTGAATTTTGGTTGAAGAAAGTTCCTTTCCTTGGTCATATTCTATCGAAGAATGGAGTTTCGGTAGATCCGAGCAAAGTGCAAGAGGTTATGGATTGGAAAACTCCAACCATAGTGCCAGAAGTCAGGAGTTTCCTAGAGTTAGCTGGTTACTTTCGCCGCTTTATCCCAGACTTCTCAAAGATTGCTAAGCCAATGACAAGTCTGTTACAGAAAGATCATAAGTTCGTGTGGACAGAGGAGTGTGAGACAGTTTTCCACACCTTGCGGAAACTATTGACCACTACTCCAGTTCTTGCACAGCCAGACATCGAGAAACCTTTTGATGTGTTCTGTGACGCCTCAAAAACAGGATTAGGCTGTGTTCTAATGCAAGAAGGAAGAGTCATTGCTTATGCCTCCCGTCAGTTGAGAAAACATGAAATCAATTATCCGACACATGATCTTGAGCTTGCCACCGTGGTGCATGCCTTAAAGATTTGGAGACACTATTTACTTGGTAATGTGTGCAATGTTTTCACCGATCACAAGAGTCTCAAGTACATTTTCACCCAACCAGAATGGAACATGAGACAGCGAAGATGGTTAGAACTAATTAAAGATTACAACTTGAATGTACAGTATCACCCTGGGAAAGCCAATGTGGTAGCCGATGCTTTGAGTAGAAAGTCACATTGTCTGAATATGCAACCCTTACTCGAAGATGGTTTTAATCTAATGCACCCTGTCGTGTTACATAGTATTCAGATCAGTTGCATCTTGGAGAGTAAGATAATAGAAGGTCAGAAAGCAGACAAAGGGATATTCCACATCAAAAGGAAAATTAAAGAAGAACCTTCAAAACACTTCAGAGTGGACGAGCAGGACGTGTTGTGGTTCGACAACCGTCTTGTTGTTCCAAAGGATAGAGAGCTTAAGATTAAAATTATGGATGAAGCTCATCACTCTAAGTTATCCATTCATCCTGGCAGTAGTAAAATGTATCAAGAACTAAGACCTCGTTTTTGGTGGATAAAGATGAAGAAGGAAATTGCAGCCTATATGGCCTGATGTGACACATGTTGTCGAGTGAAAGCTATTCACATGAAACCTGCCGGATTGTTGCAACCTTTGTCAGTACCTAGTTGGAAGTGGGATGATATAAGTATGGATTTCATCATAGGTTTGCCCACTACTCAGAAAGGCCATGATTCGATTTGGGTAATCGTGTATCGTCTTACCAAGACCGCTCACTTTTTGCCTGTCAAGACAGTTTATAGACCACCTCAATATGCCGAGAAGTATATTGCGGAGATTGTGAGATTGCATGGCATACCGAAGACTATAGTGTCTGACAGAGGGTCCCAGTTCACTGCTCACTTTTGGGAGCATTTGCACAAAGGTTTGGGGACTAGTCTGATTCGTAGCACTGCCTATCATCCTCAAACAGATGGTCAGACTGAAAGAGTTAATGTTGTTTTAGAAGATATGCTGAGAGCTTGTGTGTTGTCTTCCAGAGGTTCATGGGAGTCGTGGTTACCTCTAGCAGAATTCGCATATAATAATAGCTATCAAGAAAGTATCAAAATGGCACCTTTTGAGGCTTTGTATGGATGAAAGTGTAGAACACCTTTAAACTGGATTGAGCCAGGGGAAAGAAGGTATTATGGTATTGACTTCGTGGAAGAAGCCGAAAAGAAAGTTCATATCATTCAGCAAAATATGAGAGCAGCTCAGTCACGTCAGAAAAGTTATGCGGATAAAAGAAGGAGACCACTTGTGTTTGAAGTTGGAGACTATGTTTATCTGAAAGTCACGCCAATGAAGAAGAAGCGGTTTGGATTACGCAGAAAGCTTGCCGCCAGATTTGTAGGACCCTACAAAATCTTAGAAAGAAAGGGTCCAGTGGCTTACAAATTAGAATTACCAGAATCAATGGGTACTATATTTCTAGTTTTTCACATATCACATCTCAAGAAATGTTTGCGCGTTCCAGAGAAAATAATTGAACCCCGAAGCATAAAACTTAAGTCAGATCTGGTGTATCGTGAGCAGCCAATTCGAGTTTTGGATTCCAAAGAAAGGGGCTGCTCGGAACAGTGTGGTGAAAACATATAAGATAAAATGGAGTCATCATGATGAGGGAGATGCATCATGGAAAACGGGTGAATACTTACAAAAAGCATACGAAGATTTTTATAATAAATGGTTCGTAACCCAAATCTCGGGACGAGATTTTTATAAGGGGGGAGGGCTGTAACACTCCTGTGTTACGCAAGCATTTGCATGGCAATCATATGCATGGCATTTCATATCATCATAATCATACATGTTAATATTATAATTTGAGTGAAATAAAAGCTTAGAAAGTGGTATTTGAGATGTAATATATTAATGTGCTAATCACATTCCATCAAAATTTTGCAACTACAAATCTTATATCACTTAGAACTATAGTTCAATTTTTGGAAGCAACTAGATGACTCAAAATTTTGTCAAAAAAAAACTTGTTCAAAAATATTAATTAAAATATTCAAAAATACTCCCTATTTTAGCTTTTATTCTTCAATTCAAAATCTATTGGGAATTTTTAGTTGGCCCCTTAATCAAAGTTGTAGAGAATTAAATTCTAAGCAACTTTTATTTTTGGGTCAATTCTAGAAAATGTCTTCTTCTTGTTCAAAATGGGGTTTGAAATCTGTGTTTGAATTTGATTTGAAATGAAAAATTTGAAAAAGATCAAAACCAGCTTAGCAGGCCGCCGCCTCGGATTCGGCCCGCTGGCCGAATCGGCCCGCGCCACTACCGCGCGCGCGCCCGCGTCCGCCTCCGCCGCGGCCCGGCCCAGCCAGCCCCCTCTCCCTTCTTCCCGCCCGCGCGCGCGCACGCTGGCGCCCCGGCAGCAAACGCCCGCCGCGTGGCGGCCGCATGCCGGCGACGCCACCGTGTGGCCGCTGTGGACCCCGCGCCCGCGCTCCACTTCAAAAACGACCGGGCACCTGGTCTCCCTTCTATTTCCGCCTCGCCTGCTCCTTTTCTTCCTCCCTCCGGTGAAAACCGCAGCGGAACACCGCTCGCCACCGAGCTCCGCCACCGTCACCGCCCTGTTCCGGCACCGGTGGACCACCTCCGTCCAATTGCCCGTGCACGAGGCTCCGCCCCATCCTCCCCTCCTCCGAACGAGTGTCGCCTTCTCCTCGTTTGCCCCGGTAGGGCTCAATTTTTCCCTCGCCTCGCCGCGCCACCGCGACGGTGCCGTCGAGCCCGTGCTCCGCCACCGCCTCGCTCGCCCTATCTCTGCCCTCCCGCGTCTCCTTCACGCGTTCGCCACTCTCTTGCGAGCGTTTTGCGCACCTTAGCTGGTCGCGGTTTGGCCGGAGCCGGCCGTTGGCCCTCGGCCACCGCCCACACGTCGAGGCCACGGAAGCCGGCGAACTCGCTCTGCCCTCCGTTCCCCCTTTCGGTGGACTGGGCTGCGCCTGTGGGCCGCGCCCCGAGCAGGCCGGCTCGGCCGTTTCCCCGCGCGCGCAAAGCCGGGCCAAGAACGGCCATGGGCCAGTTTCATTCCACGGGCCGGCCCAGTTTCAATAATAAAAACCGTTTTCTGTTTTCTTTTATTATTCTTGATGAAAATGCTTTGGAAAATATCTAAGCAGTCATTTCAGCTCCAAAAATTGTGAAATAAATTTATCTAGATTCATTGGAACCAGATCTACAATCTAAAAATATGGCATGTCATTTTTGGAATACTTTTATGTAGAGCTTTAATTAATTCTTAATATTGCTGATATCTTGTAAAATAGTTAGTAAATCCTATATGTATCAGAAAAATATGATTTTAAGTTTGTTAATCTTCATATATCATGTACTTACTAGGAAAAATATGTTTCATGCATGTGCTATGGAAAACTTTGGAGAAGTAGTTCAAGTACCTTTAATGGCTGATTTTTGTTATTTTTGCTAGAGAGCAAACTTTGTATAAAACATGCATGTGATAATTTTTGTACAGTCATAGTATGCTATGAAGAACATAGGAAAAATATTAATTCTGTTGTTTGACACTTTTCATAGTACAAAGTAATTTCATGCTCATTTTTATGCTATAGATTATCATTTTTGTATAGGATAGTCTACTTATCCAAATGCCATGAAATTTTTATGGTAGTCTGTTTAGAGTAGTATTATGCTACTGTAATTTTCTTAGATTTTTAGGAGCATCAGAAATATATGTTGCTATTCAAACATATTATTACTTAGGGTTTAAGCAAGTGTTGCTTTAAGTGTGATTAAGAAATTAGTAAACTTTGGTGTATCTTTGAAGCATTTCATAAGATAGGTTAACTTAACATAATAGTATTAGAAGAGAATGCAGTAGATGACATGTGCTTGTAGTGTATAGTTTCTTGGATGATGTTGACTACCTTGCATTTCAACATATTCATTGCATTCATCTCCTTCTATGCACACTTGCATAATCACTTACGCGCATTGCATCATACAGGATCGCAAACCGAGAACCCAGTCGTCTTACCCGAGGAGCCAGCGGAGCAGATCGAGGTGCAGCAGCAGGAGGTGGCAGAAGCCGAAGAAGAGGTCGGTGAAGATCTCCCGGAGTGCCCCAATCACTGTCCGAGCTCCTTCGAGAGAGGCAAGCCTCGGAGCATTTCTCTCCCGGTTTGCAAATAATTTATTATTAACTTTACTTAATTTGATGCATTACGTTTAGGAGTTGTTTGCAAACGTTGCTGCATTATACCTTGCTTACCTTTGTTATACCATATCCTTGTTACCCTGATATCCGCAGTCGAGTCAATGCTTAGCTGGCTTAGACCGGTAGAAGTCGGGTGATTTCCTGTCACCTGCGAGCTATAGGTGGTTACCTGGATCTGTTTGGATGACTATGAAGTCATGGTATAACTAAGTGTGAAATGAATTTGAGACCGGACGGAAACTTGCAGGGTTTCGGACTGTAGTGTTTTCCGTCTGTGTCGATTAAGGACCGTCTGTTGTTGTCCCTCGGGTCATGTTGAACGCATGCCTCACATTTAGCTGGTCGGATAAAGTACCTTCCGACCGCGAAACTAGGAGATTATTCGGGCCGAGTGAATTGCCCGCAACGCACTATACCGGAGCAGTAGTGGCAGGATACGGGGGCGCGATGATAAGACCAAAGAGCAGTCGGGCGGCCCTCGAGTACAAGTGGTTCCTGGAAAGCTCGCGACTTTACCTGAATGGTTGACTCGGTGACCAACACCTTACTTTAGCGGGTGAGTGAGGTTTGTGTGAGGAATAACCTACCAGCTGGTTAATAATCGATTCGAATCGCCATCGTTCACTGGATAGTGAACACTTGACTTGAGTTACTTCATCGTAGTAATATTGATGAATCACTTGGATAGTTATGTGAAAGATGACATGATAACTACTGTTAATGATCCATGGTAATCCTTACTTGCTTAATTGCATGTTACACTAGCACCATTGCAAGCATAGTTGGCAGGGTAATAAAGAATTAATTACTGCATGCTTTTGGAAAGGAATTGTTAAGTTAAAAATGCTTTTCTTGCAAATGAGTCAGCTATCCCACCAGAAAGCCTATCATGATTCCTTGGTGTCTCTTATTTCTGGTTTATGACGGGTAAGTCTAGCTGAGTACCTTCTCGTACTCAGGGCTTTGTTCCCACTTGTTGCAGATGGACAGATGTACTATGGCTATTGTATCAACTGTCTCTATCCTGCAATGGGCGAAGCATAGGACCATGGGCAATGGTCATTCGTTACTTCTCGTCTGATGCTTTTACTGGAGATGATCACAAGCTGGCACTTTATTCCAAAATGTTGTGTGTGTGCGTGATTTGAACTACCGCTTCCGCTACTTTTAGTCAAACCTGGTTTGTAATAACTATGTTTAAACTCCGATGTATTTTATGCCGCGAACTTTTATGTAACTTATGACGGTAACCGTTAAACTTAGTACGATCTTGGCTGTTATGAGAAATGATTTGAAATCCGTCGAGATTTCACGGACTACCGGGTTATACGGGCTTAAGTTTGTTGAATTGTCCTTCCGTTGGATGATTTTCCTACTTAATTTCATATAATTGGGTGGTCCTGTTACATTAGCCAAATTTCTTATCTACATGTCTTTTACTATTGTTTATTTTTTCTTCTGTTGTGGTCACATAATTTCTTTTTAGGCTCTGAACATATTCTAGGTAATTATGGCCAATCAAGGTATTAGATCAATAAGAAGTAGTGAGTTAAGTAGCATGTGTGTAACATTGACATTCCAAATTATAAGATTATTAATCAATCTTACAACAGTAACTATATGAAACTATCCTGCCAAGAAAAAACAGTGTTCAACTACAATCATTCATTTGATCAGAGTTCTTGTAGTTTCATATACCAGATGTGTTCAGTTGGACTGGAACATGGGGCAGAGCATGGTGACATTGTGACTGCTTCTAATTGAGGCCCTATTTCCTTTTATTTTGCTCTAAAGCGAGTACGACTTAAAGGTGTTGCAAATGTCCTGATCATAATTGGCGCCCTTGAGATTGAGATAAAACTAAACTAAGCAGCATATAAAAATATAGAATTGATGCCCTTGAGTACGATGCCAGGCGCAGCCCATGTTCCTGCTTGAGTACGCTGTACGCCTGTTCTACCATATGAGGCTTCCTAAAATATCAATCGTTGCTCTGGTCTGATTGTTTTTTTCTTTAATTCATGGTGTACTCAACATTAGATACCCAATAAGGCAACACGACTGTAAATATTTTTGCTATTTCAACACAGAATTAAATTTCTATGGTTCGCCTTTTGTTTGCGCAGACCTTCCAAGAATGCATTATTGTTTTCCATCAGAAATATATATGCATTTGAGATTTCCTATTATGCTCCCATCAAAACTTGTGTGTTGATTTGCTCCCATTATTTTTAGTCATTGATTCTCACCTCACTCTTCTCGTTGATGTGTCTTATGGATTTTGTATGTGACTTCCAAACTACTTATAATTTTATATGTGACTGTCATGTATCATACTTTAAAGTGTTTGATACATATATTAGGTTTGTCTATGCATAGCGAAATCAATTCTTAGACTTTTTGGATCATTGCTTATAGGACTTGAGGGTTTCTATCTAATTGTCTTAGGTGGCGCTGTGCGATGGTTTTAAGTTTTAACAAGCTAGCCCACTGACCCATATGCGTTTCAGCCTCAAACATGAACATTAACTTCTACAAAGGACCTGGGGTTCGCCCGCCGAGAGACGTGCCACGTTTGTTAAAACAAATTGACCGTCCGATGCCAAATTAACAGCTCTCGTGATTGGCGGAGGCTCCACCTATAAAAAAAGCAGCCTTCCTACCCTTTTCCTCGCACAGGCTCCTCTGGTCTTCAAGACTTCAACATCGCCGCTGTCACGCCCTTGCCCCCACTGTAGTGCTTCTTCCTCCCTCTGCCCCCACTGCTTCCCAGCCACCTCACCTTCCTCGCCGGTGCCCACACCGGGTCTTCTCATCGGCGCGCACGCCAGGTCTTCCTCCCCTTCGCCAGCGTCCGCACCCGCGCCCCATCTCCCCCCCTCGCTGCCCTCGTCCAGCTTAGGATATGGTGGTCGCGGCACCTACATGCGGCGGACAAGATCCGGGCAAGGGGGCATCTTGCGGCTGATATCCAGCGGCGGTGGCATTGGGAGGCGTGCCTGCCTCGCTGCATCGCGCTGTTTACCCAACGGCCATGGTGAGGCGCAACCAGTAGTGACATAACCTACTTTTGAGCCAGGATGGGGCAGCTGGTTTTTCTTCTTCATAGGGGGATCAATCTTGCAGTTCTATTGCTTGGACTCTGTCCTATCAATTTAGCGCTGCTGCTTAGCGGAGGCAATGGAGGCAGCCACCTGTGCCGGCAAGGTTTACTATATGTCGACAATGCTGGATAATAGGGGCAACCAGGCCAAGCTTTCCCAACCTTGCAAGGAAGACCAACATGAATACGCTTTTAGCGAAGCACTAGTGCGCTAGTGTCTACCTGGGAAAGTATTGGTGGCTCTCAGCATCTTCCCATGGCGAGCTCACTGGCGTGGTCAAGGTTCATATTCTATCCTCTGTGTGCTTCCTCCTATTTAAGTAAAGATTTAATACATGTGTCTATCCTGGCTTAAACTAAAGCATGCGTTAGATGTGTTGCCTAGATTATTCATTCTTTATTTGTAGTGCCCCATGCCTTGAGTGTGTTAGACATCTAATCATATGCATAACTCTGCAAGCATAATGTTTTACGAAGTGGCGTTAATATTCTTTATGAAATATCTATATGCTTCCGTTAGCCATTGCTCACAGATGTCAGACACTCAGCTATCACATCTTGTTCTCGCTTGTAGTATCAGTTTTGATGTAAAAGGTTATTAAAAGCAAATCGTGTTGGAGTATGTGTTTAGGCCCTGAGGCTAAGGCCCATGTGGCCCATGTATGGAACCTATATAGCTACCCTTCTAGGGTTAGCCAAGTAATGGAAAAATAATTCCTCAAACATGGTATCTACAGCCTAGGGTTAGGTCCTCTCCTTCTCTCTCTCCCCCGCCCGCCGCCCCTGCCTGGAAGCGCCGCCGCCGGCTCCTGGGGCGCCGCCGCCGGCTTCTCCCGCCATGGATGGCCGCCCTCCACCTCCTCCCTCCCTCTACTCCTATTTCCCACCCCTATCTACTCCATCCTGGGCGCAGGTCCTCTCTGGCGCCGCTTTTCCCGCCGGCGCGCCGCCCCTGACTTCTCCAGCCGCCGGCGGCCAGACCAGCCGCGCCCTCCCTCCTCCCGGGGCGCCGCTGCTGGGGCCTCTTCCTGGCGCCTCTGCCGCCCTCTTCCCCACCTGCCCTCCCCAAACACTGCTGGATCCGCCCGCCCACTCCACCACTGCCGCCCTGGGGGCCGCCGCTGCAGATCCTGGCACGGCTGGCGCCCTGGGGGCCGTGGCCCTCTCCTCTACCCCGGGCGCGGGTGCGGATACTGCCGAGGGCGTTGTGGTTGCGGCCCTTCCCTCTTCGTCGGTGGCCCTCCCTTCCTCCTCGACTTCGCTGCCCGACGGTGGAGTCCAGCCGCACCACCCTGCTGTAACTCCTAGCACTCCACTTCCACCGCCTTCCAGCGTCACCGCTGCCGCTCTCGGCCTCGCCCCGGGGCCGGACTCTGCACTCGCCACGGCCCTCATCGCTGCCCGGGCCGCCGCGGCGGAAGGGCAGGCCCGGGTGCGCGCGGCTGCCCTCGTGTGGGAGCGCGAGCGCGACGCGGCCGATGCCCTGGCCCGTCAGATCGCCGAGGCCGAGCAGCTCCTCACCTCTCCCGCGGGCCCGGACGTCGGAGCCACCTCCGCCTCGCCGGGGCGCCGCGTGTCACACACTGCCATTCTCTGGCACGACCCGACTGACCCGCTCGTGGCTCAGCTGCACTACCAGGCGGGGGGGTCCAGAACATTCGTCTTCTTGTCCCGGTCGTCCTCGAGCCGGAGTCGCCCTCCTACGCCCGCTGGAGGGATCTGGTGCTTCTCACCCTTCGCCGCTACGCCCTCGACGACCACATCCTCGTCGAGGCCTCGGTCTCCGTCCAGACGCCGTCGTGGTTCCGTCTCGACAGCATTGTCCTCTCCTGGATCCTAGGGACAATCTCTCTGGACCTCCACGACCTCGTCCGCACCTCCCCTGACGCGCGCCGGGCGTGGCTCGCCCTTGAGGGCCAGTTACTGGGCAACGCCGAGGCCCGGGCTCTGCGTCTCGACGCGAGCTTCCGCACCTTCGTCCAGGGTGACCTCTCCGTCGGCGAGTTCTGCCGTCGGATGAAGGGCATGGCTGACTCTCTGGGGGACCTTGGGTGGCCCGTGGAGGATCGCATCTTGGTCCTCAACGTCCTCCGGGGGCTCAGCGACCGCTTCGCCCACCTCCGGACGTGGATCACCTGCCAGCGGCCTTTCCCCACCTTCCTGGAGGTCCGTGACGATCTCGTCATGGAGGAGCTCACACAGGGCCCCTAGCCGGGTTCCGCTGCCTCACCGGGGGCCTCCTCGGCGGCTCTGGCTGCTACTCCGCCGTGCCCGTGCACTCCACGGTCGTCCACTCCACCGCCGGCGTCTCTCCTGGGTCCTCCTCCCTCCGGGCTGAGCGGAGGTGGGGGGGTCATGTCGGTCATCGTCGCCGTGGAGGGGGTCGCGGAGGCGGCCGAGGTGGACATACCTAGGCTCCGGCACCGGGTGGACCGCAGGGGGGGGCACCATGGCCCTCTTTCTAGAACCCGTGGTCCAGGCGCATCTCCATGTGGCCCTACCACGCCACTGGGGCCGACTCGCGTCCACCGGTGGCCATGCTCACCGGAGCTCCTCCTGCACCACCTGCCGGTCCTCCACCCGGCGCCTTCCCGGCCACGGCGTGGACTCCACCTTCTGGGACTCTCCCGGGGGTCACCGGATGGGACCAGGCAGCCCTGGCTCGCTCATTCGGCACCATGGGCCTGACCCCTCCGGTCGGACCTGAGTGGATCGCTGATTCGGGAGCCACCTACCACACCACTCCTGACCCCGGTATACTTTCGTCGCTTCACTCTCCCTCTTTCTCTCTTCCTTCGTCCATTATGGTCGTAAATGGTTCTTGTATTCCAGTCACATCTGTGGGTACCGCCGATGCTCATGGCTCCTTCCGTCTTCCTGATGTTTTTGTTGCTCCCTCCATGGTTCATAATCTTCTTTCTATTCGTCATTTTACAGCTGACAATTCTTGTTCTGTGGAATTTGACTCTTCTGGTCTTACCGTTAAGGATTTGGCTTCCCGGCGTCCTCTGCTCCGATGTGACAGTTCCGGGCCCCTTTACACCCTTCGCTTCCCGGCTGCTCCCTCGTCATCTTCGCCGCCCGTTTTGTCAGCTGCCTTCGTCGCTTCTTCTTCCACTACTACCTGGCACCGGCGCCTCGGCCATCCTGGACGTGATGCCTTGATACAGCTCAGTTGTAGCTCCGGTCTTCCATGTACTCGAGCTCATGATGAGCAACTGTGTCATGCGTGCCAATTGGACCGACATGTTCGTCTTCCTTTTTCTAGTTCTACTTCCCATGCGGCCCGTATTTTTGATCTTGTACATTGCGACCTATGGACATCTCCTATTCTGAGTATTTCCGGTTATAAGTACTATCTTGTGATTGTTGATGATTTTTCGCATTATTCGTGGACTTTTCCTCTCCGTGCGAAATCAGATACGTTTACCACGCTCCTTCACTTCTTTACTTGGGTGTCCACACAGTTCGGCCTCACCATCAAGGCCGTCCAGTGTGACAATGGTCGCGAGTTTGATAACTCCACCTCCCGAGCTTTCTTCCTCTCTCATGGTGTTTAGTTGCGCATGTCTTGTCCATACACCTCTTCGCAGAATGGCAAGACTGAGCGGATTATTCGCACCACCAACGACACCATGCGTACCCTTCTGTTTCAGGCCTCTCTTCCTGCTCGCTTCTGGGCTGAGGGTCTGCACACCTCCACCTACCTTCTTAACCGCCTTCCTTCCGCTGCTTGTCCTGCTCCCACACCTCACCACGCCCTCTTCGGTACCCCTCCTCGGTACGATCACCTCCGCGTGTTTGGGTGTGCGTGTTACCCCAACACCGCTGCCACTTCTTCTCACAAGCTGGACCCTCGCTCCACGCTCTATGTCTTCCTCGGGTACTCCCCGGATCACAAGGGGTACCGGTGCTTTGACCTTACCTCCCGACGGGTTCTCATCTCTCGCCATGTGGTGTTCGATGAGTCCATCTTTCCCTTTTTCCAGCACTACCACCCCTCCGGTCCCAGACCCCCCTCCCTGTTTCCCACTGACCCGGTGGTCCAGCCACCATTTTCGTGGTCTCCTGCAGGTACCGCTTCGCCGCGCGCCAGGCCGGCCACCTGTCCCGGATCCCTAGCGGGTCCGGGCCCGTCGTCCTCGGCCACGGCCCCGTCCTCTTCGGTTGGTGCAGACTCGGGCCCTTCGTCCCCCGCTTCTGCCCCGGGGGGGTCGTGCCGGTCGCCGACGCCGGATCCCGTCCCGGCACCTCCGTCAAGGTTCGCCGCGCCGGTACGGGTGTACCAGCGCAGGCCGCGGCCGTCGCCGCTCGCGGTCCCTTCTCCACCGGGGACACCGACACCACCGTAGCAGTCCCCGCCGGCTCGTGGTGCCCCGTCGGTCTACCACCCGCCGCTGCTTCACCGACACCCGCGGCATGTTCACCCGATGGTGACACGGCACGCGGCTGGCACATTGCCGCCTCGTGCTCTCGAGGCTTCGACCGGCGACGCGGCGGTCTCCCTGGTACCCTCTTCCATCCGCGATGCCCTGTTGGACCCTCACTGGCGCCGTGCGATGGAAGAGGAGTATGCCGCGCTACTCGCCAACCAGACGTGGGAGTTGGTGCCCCGGCCGCCAGGCTCCAACGTCGTCACCGGCAAGTGGATCTGGACCCATAAGCGCCGGGCCGATGGCTCTCTCGAGCGCTACAAGGCTCGATGGGTCCTCCGGGGTTTCACTCAGCGCCCTGGCGTCGACTACGATGAGACCTTCAGCCCGGTAGTCAAGTCAGCCACCGTCCGTACCGTGCTCTCGCTAGCACTGGCTCGGTCTTGGCCCGTCCACCAGCTGGACGTCAAGAACGCCTTCCTCCACGGCCTTCTTACCGAGACGGTGTACTGCAGTCAGCCGGCGGGGTTCGTCGATTCCACCCGCCCTGACATGGTCTGCCGGCTCAACAGGTCTCTCTACAGCCTCAAGCAGGCACCTCGGCGCGTGGAACCACCGGTTTGCTGCTTTCTTGCTGACCCTGGGGTTCATGGAGGCCAAGTCTGATACGTCCCTGTTCGTCTACCACCATGGAGCCGACATTGCATACTTGCTGCTCTATGTTGATGACATTGTCCTCACCGCCTCCAGCGAGCCACTTCTCCGCCGGATCATCACCGCTCTCCAGCAGGAGTTCGCGATGAAGGATCTGGGTGAGCTCCACCATTTCCTCGGTGTCACTGTTGAGCACCGTCCTGCCGGGCTCCTCCTTCACCAGCGGCAGTACACTCGGGACATCCTGGAGCGGGCTGGGATGACTAACTGCAACCCCTGCTCCACTCCGGTCGACACTCAGGGCAAGCTGTCTGAGGCTGAGGGACCACCGGTGGCCGATCCCACTGCGTACAGGAGTCTCACCGGGGCCCTTCAGTACCTCACCTTCACCCGGCCGGACATCACCTATGCAGTTCAGCAGGTCTGTCTTCATATGCATGACCCCCGGGAGTCTCATCTCACGGCTCTCAAGCGCCTCCTTCGCTACCTCCGGGGCACGCTCGACTACGGCCTCCTCCTCCACCGGACCTCCTCCACCGACCTCGTCGTTTACACCGACGCTGACTGGGCCGGGTGCCCGGATACTCGCCGCTCCACCTCCGGCTACGTCGTCTTCCTGAGCGGCAACCTGGTGTCTTGGTCGTCCAAGCGCCAGCCGGTGGTCTCCCGGTCCAGCGCCGAGGCGGAGTACCGCACCGTTGCTAACGGCGTGGCGGAGGCCGCCTGGCTCAGGCAGCTGCTTGCTAAGCTGCACACTCCGCCCTCCCGGACCACACTGATCTACTGCGACAACGTCAGTGCGGTCTACCTCTCCACCAACCCCATCCAGCACCAGCGGACGAAGCATGTGGAGATCGACCTCCACTTTGTCCGTGATCGGGTAGCCATGGGCGAGGTGCGGGTCCTTCATGTTCCGACGACCTCCCAGTTCGCGGATATCTTCACCAAAGGCCTCCCGTCCTCGACCTTCGCCGAGTTTCGCTCCAGCCTCAACATCACCGGTGGCTAGTTACGTCTTTGGGGGGTTGTGTGTGTTCTTTCTTGTTCAGCCTCGAACTCCGCTGCGATGGTAGTTCAGACTGCGGGGGGTGTTGGAGTATGTGTTTAGGCCCATGAGGCTAAAGGCCCATGTGGCCCATGTATGGAACCTATATAGCTACCCTTCTAGGGTTAGCCAAGTAATGGAAAAATAATTCCTCAAACAAATCGTACTTGTGCATGACCTTTATGCAGCTATAAAAACTAGTGTGTCTTTTCCTATCTCAAACAATATATTGGATAAAGCTCTAATATTATATCTACCTTAGGACAGAGGCAAAAAGTCTTTGGATCAGCCTGTACACACTGGAGCTGTATATTTGAATCAGCCTGCTACACATTTGTGATGCTAAATCTTGCACCAATGGATCTGGATGAAACAAGAGGTAAAACTATATAGAACTGCACATGTGGCTATTTTATTTCGGATGAGGGGTAAAAGTGATGATTTGCTTCTTGTTTGTATTTTGAAACTAACCATTGTTGTCATGGTTGCAAACCAGTGATCCTGCTGAAATGAGCACATAAACAGGCATTGATATCTAGTAAGATTTGTTCTTTTCCTATAATAAAGCTTCAAATGTATGCATACATCCTCTAAATTTTTTTAAATACTGCACTCATGCTGCTCCATGACTCCCTATTACTACTAAATACATAGCTGATCTGTGAAGTTTGTTTTGTTGTAGATGCAACACAAGTTCAAAACACATATACCAATTGCTCTGAGATAAATAGGATGCTTTACTTGCAGAACCCTCGTCCTGAGAATGCAAAGGAAGCTAGAAAAAAGCTAAGTTATTTATAGGCACTGGCAGTTTTGGCGATAGGTGTTCTCCTCCTGCTACAAGGGTTATAATTTTTACACACTTATATATAAATATTTATGTCATATACTTGCAGTTAGTATAAACATGAAGCATAATTAATTTAATGGTTAAGTGTTGCCTGCAGGATAGTTGATGCCAAGGTAGGAGAAGCAGTTTCAATCCAGGTTATACAGGTGTGCCGTCCCAAAGGACTCACTCTACCACCAAACATCAGTAATACCGCAGTGCTCCGGCTGTTAAAACAAGAATGATTAGTATTGCTACTGCTTTTGGCTAAAGTGCTCATGCTTTTCTATTCAGAATCTAGAACTGAAAAATAATTCGAAGCACTAATTTATGCCCTTCAGGTAACCCTTAGACACTAGAACCAAATTAACATAGTTCAAATATGTTTGGGACGCAAATCACTTTTAGAGCACAGATTGTTTAAAGCTGATCGTTGTTTTTTCTTCCCAAAATGTATTTCTATTTAACATGCCTACCCCCCCCCCCCCCACCCCCCCACTCCCCAACCTAACCTGTTAAGATTTTAGAGTTCTTAGATAAGTGATCGTTTTATTGTTTAGTTATTGCCTTGCTCCTTTTTAAATGTCCTTTGGCCAGATTGGTCTGGTGCGTTATTGGGGGCATTTTTGGCCTCCTAATCTTCTGGAGTTCAGTGAGTCCTGGCTGTAGGGCAGGGGGCCTTTGCCAGCCAAATTACTAATGTTCTTCTTTGCAGGGGTTACTTGGACTTTGTGGACTACTCGCAATAAGATGGCGATTGACTGATGTCATCTATATCGCGCTCTCCTTGATGCAGAAATGGAGTATCCTTCTCAAGGAAGGCGATAGGAAGTGATTTGAGCAAGTGAAGGACGAGATTATGGGCTGGCTGAAGACCTTCAAACCCAATGCTGAAATGCCTACTGATGCCTTTGAGCTTTAGCTTCTTTTTTATCTGTTTTTCGTTCTGTTTAGCAGCTGGATTTCTTGTTAGCGTTGCTGCTAGTTTTTTTTTGAGAGGGTTGCTGCTAGCTTTCTGGTCTGTAATGTTGCTGGTATCCCAGGGGATGATTGTATCACTTGCTTTCTTAAAAGCGGAGGTGAAATTCTTCAAAAAAAAAAGATACATCGATATATAGACGCAAAATTGGAGATGGCTTGGCCATTTCACTACCTTTGTTTCTAGACTATAAATACAGATGGCTTGGCCATTTCACTAAATTCATGTCTAGACTAAATACTAGAGATAAGAGGATTGATGACATACATATCACGCCCCTTATTCTGACATGTGGGCCAGATCCCCCGCTTCGGCTTGGGAAAAACACGCCGCCACGTGATCTCATAACACCAAATGACATGTGGGCCAGATCCCCCGCTTCGGCTTGGGAAAAACACGCCGCCACGCCTTCGAAGGAACACCAACCGATTTGAAATCATAGCATCCCGCATTTCTTCTTCTTCCTCTCGTCCTCTCCGGCTCTCCCCCACCAAACCCTAACCCCCTAGACATGGGTTCGTCTGCTACCGCCGCTACCGTGGTCCGCGCGGCGGGTTCCTCAGCTACCCTGATCCGCGCCGTGGTTACCACTTCGGCGACGCCGACGGAGGTTTCCTCCGCAGCCGTCGCCCGCGACGTCGTCAGCTCCTCGGTGACGCCGACGGCCCGCGGCTTCCTAGAGGCGGTCATGAAGAAGCTGCAGTCTCTGGCGCCATTGGGAGCTTGCTCCGATCTCCGTTTTTCTCCGGTCTCGGCGTGGTTCGAGAGAGATGGCGCCGGCTACGACACATCGGGCTCTGAGGTCGCGATCCGCCCGCGCGCGCTCTCCCACCAGCTCGCTTCCCTCCCGCGCGATCTCCCATTCCTCTTGGCGGCGCGGGCCGATGAAGATGGCGATGACTACAAATCGGGCTCTGAGGTATGGATCCGCCCGCGCGCTCTATGCATCCCTTGGCGATGGATCTCTCTCCGTGGTGGCCACCCCTACTGGTGCACGCTCCATCTACTTCCCGGTGGCCACTCGCCCGCGCGCTCTGACCTTCTTCCCCGCTCCGATCTGTTCTGCGTAGGGTTCCGGAGATGATTCCGCTGTGGCCACCCGTACGGTGGTCACCAGTACGCGCTCCCCCTCCATGGTTGGGAACCACCCGCGCGCTCTCAACTTCATCCCGGTGAGTTCGCCATGTTGTCTTCCCATGCTTGCCGCGCAATTGAGCATTTGATCCTGTCTTTCTTTAGCGATGTCTAAAACATCAGATTCTGATTCAAAATCTTCTTTCAGTCTCGCCCCATCCGCCTATATTCTGCCATGGCCTGGACTCCATGGGAGCAGAAAAGGCCAACGGAGACTCCACCATCACCTCTGGTATGAACAGTAGCTTCTCTAGTTCATGTTATGCTCTGTTAATGTGTGGAGAACTGGACAGAGGAATATCAGTTTAGTGCCAGGATCCATAGAAAACATTTGGAAAGTTTAGTGACTATGCTAGTTTTGTTTCTGAGCCAGAGGAGGGGAGCGATAAGGGGGCAGAGTACCAGTGGGTTTTAGGTGACTGAGATTTAGCTGCGAAATGACGGAAAGACCTGCCGGGAGGATGTCTGTTGATGGGAGAAGGTAGGGGTAGTTTGGGGAGAGGGATTTGACATGAATGCAGCGGGGGAGTCGCAATAGAGGGCTGGTGTTGAGTTTGATTTCAGTTCAGCTGTCAATTGAGTTTCTGTTACAATAAATTGGTTTTATGTTAATTGGTGTTCATTTTCAATTGCAAACTTTTCAGTCTTAGTTTGTCTTGTTGTCAGTTGTCAAGACATCACACCTGAGCAGGCTTTTTTTGCTTTTATGCTTTGTGTCTCTGTAGATCAATTTTCTGTTTGGATCAATCCTGTTATTCAAGTTGTTTGCCTAGGTTCATTGTTTGTGTTCAGTTCAGGCTCTTTTATTTTTCATTAGTAAGTTCAGTTTTCAGTTGGTTCAATGGGAGGATGTCTCGTCCCGTACCTCCCGACGAGGGCGACACGAGTGCCCCGCCATGGGTGCACCGCACCGCGCCCCCTGTGCAGCCACGCCTGGAGAGAGGGCCCCGCGGATGCTCCTTCGATCCGGGGACCGCGAGGCAGGTGGTGGACCGTGGCTCCGTTTCCGTAGGCGCGGTG
Source organism: Saccharum hybrid cultivar R570 (assembly GCA_038087645.1). Taxonomy (NCBI): domain Eukaryota; kingdom Viridiplantae; phylum Streptophyta; class Magnoliopsida; order Poales; family Poaceae; genus Saccharum; species Saccharum hybrid cultivar. The sequence goes on along the minus strand of JAQSUU010000743.1, from coordinate 5,661,501 downwards.
CAGGGCTCGGACGCTGAGCCGCTGCAAGCTGGGCCATGGCGTACACAGCAGGATAAGTCGGCGAGCGAAGGCATCGGTACCACGAAATCCCCCGTTCTCTCTTCTCTCACCTCTTGCTCTCCCTCCGCAAACCCTTCCTCCCCAATCGCATCGAACCATAGCAGTCACAACTTCCCCGAATCCTTTAGATCGGGCGAGTCGATTTTGGTGCGAAAGGATGCGGATGTGAGGCGGCTTCCCCACGAGGTTAGAGATCACCCTGATGCTGATTTGAGTTCACGTTTAGAGCATCTATGGAGACGAAGTGAAGAAATCGGAGTTTGTGCGGTGGTTTTGGTTGAGTCGAAGGTTAAATCTCTCTCTTCTCCGGTCAGTTCGACTGCTCCCCTTTGTGGAGTGGTCCCTGCAATTCACTGGTCTACTCTCGGAGGGGATACTCGCTCCTTCTCTCAGGTGGTTCAGGCTCCTGCGAAGCCAAGGAACACCATGAATCAGAGATCTAACTGGAACCAAAACTGGGGTGGAAGGGGTTACGATGGTGTTCGTGGCCATCCTAGCAATCAGTTCTGGAATAGAGGTGGCGGCAGAAACAGAGGTGGTCGCGGGTATGGGAACAGAGGTAATTATTGGAATCGGGAGTACAGAGAGAGGCCCCAGAGAACTGAAGAAGAGAGGCAACAGGAGGTTCCGCAGCCAGTTGAAGAAGATCGGCAAATTGAGAACAATTCTGAATCGGTGGATAAGGAGCATTCCGGAAATCAAGATGGAATGGCTAACACAGGACAAGAGATGGAGAGGAATGTAAGTGAAAATGTCAGAGACAATAGAGTGAATCAAGGGCATAATGTACTTGGAGTTTGCATCAGGTGTGGCAAGCCAGGTCACGCGTCTGATGCTTGTCACAACCCTATAATCTGTGAAAGATGTAACCAGGAAGGACATGTGGCTAGAGTTTGCATGGAAAAAATGCCCTGGGATTTCAATGTGCCTTTCTTTGGGATATCTGCTTATGGGCAGGGCTTTCATTTCATCAAAAGTGCTGTGACAGAAGAAGGAATCAAGGATATGTCCAATATTGCATTAATTACAATCACTGAAGGAGTGGCAACAGCTAAGCAGATTGAAGCTGAATTCAGGCTTAAGGCTGGACCTGAATCCTCTTGGAGGTGGTATGCTAAGAAAATTGATGACAATAAATTTCAGATGAGATTTCCTAACGCCAAGACCATAGAAGATGTGAGTTACTTCATGGAAATGAGAATGAGAACACTTCCAACTGTGCTAATTAAAGTTGAGAAATGGAACTCCTCTGCTGGTTCCAAAGGACCTCTGGATTCTGCCTGGTTCAGGATACGAGGGATCCCTTATGAGAAGAGATCTTATTCCAATGTATGTTTGGTTGCTTCAAAAGTGGGAGTTCCACTGGAAGTTGATAAGACCACTCTTACAAAATTTGAGTATGTCAGAGTTAAAATTGGATGTAGAGACATCACTAAGGTGCCTGCAACAGTGGATGGTGTACTGGATTTTCACTGGCATGACTTTCACTTTCAGAGAGAGGTTGAGCAGGAGGGGTATACAAATCCAGCTGGGAACAAGTGGATAAGAGTTTCTGATGAAAAATCAAATGATGATATACCTTCTCCTAAGAAGCTTAAATTGGGTACAAATTCTCAAGCTCACAATACTGAGGCAGGTCCAAGTAACTACAATAGCGCCAGTAGAGGAAAAAAAGTGAATGAGGCTGTGGAAGGAAACAAGAATGACACAGAGGAAAGTGAAGATGAGGGTTTGGACATAGGGGATTTGTGCATACCTGGGGCAGAAAAACTATCCTTTGGGAATTTTGATAATGCGGAGATCAGTAAATTGACTTGCTTGACTTTTACTGAAGGAAGGTCAATTGCAATCAATGAGTATGGTACCAACATGTACGGTGGAACTTTTGATTCTCTGGCTGCGATTGAAGCAAAAAGAGCCATCCTAATGGGATATGCTAATACTGAAACAGAGCTCAAATGCTTGGAGAAGGATCAACTCAGTGGCAAAAAGGTGCTATCACCTGTGATGGAGAATAAGGATAAGGTAACAGAAGTGGAAAGAGCAATTTCAATGAGTCCAATTCATGGTACTCAAGAACCACCTTTTATAGTCTCAAGTCAAGAAGAGGCTGATGACACAAAGATAAATGAGAAAGGAAACAATCATATAAACTGGGATGAGTTATCTCAAGATGAAGATGTGGAGATTCACAAGAATCAAAATGTGGACAATGTAACTGAAGACAGGACAGGTCAAGCTGGACAACATCAAAAAAGTTCAGAAAAGGAAAACAAGCAGGACAAACTTGCGGTTCAGGAATGGAAACAAGTAAGGCAGAGCAAGAGAGGAAAGGAGCAAGAGCAGAAGATCAATGATGAAGAGAAATCTGCGGAGAAGGCTGAGATAAGTAAAGATGAAGGTAATAATCTGCTATCTAAGAACTCCTTTGCAGTTCTAGCTTCTGAGAATTTAATAAATATTGCAGTTAAAATGGGTATTGATCAAGCTGGGTTATCTTTTGATAGCATTAATATTCTAAAAGATCTGGAAGCAGCAAGAGCTGCTTTGAATAACCCTATGTCTACTGTAACTCTGGATACTAATGTTGAGTTGGAGGAAATCCCTCCCTTATCTGAAGAAATTACTGAGAGCTGGCAGACTGAAGAATCTGAAGCTGAGGTTTGCCCTGTTGCCAGTTCTTTGAAAAAAAAAAGAAAACAAAAGCTATTGTTAGAAAGTCTAATGTACAGCAAAAAAGAGGCAAGGAGGTCCAACCTGGGAATGGGTCCTCCACCTCTGATGGAGATAAATCCATGGTTAGCCCTAGATTTAATCTCAGAGACAGACAAAAAATCAAAAAAGTTATTAAATGGTAGGTCTCATTTGGAATTGTAGGGGGGTATTTAAGAAAGGATTGAGCACCTTTCTTAAAGACATGATTGGGGAACACAAAGTTGATTTTGTTTGTATTCAAGAAACTATGAGAAAGAATTATACTGAGAAATTTTTTAGAACATTGGATAGTCAGAAAAACTTTAATTGGTTTTGGACCAGTGCAAAAGGAAAATCTGGTGGAATGCTTAGTGGCTTTAAAATTGAGAGATTTGATCTGGAAAGCTTTGAGAGTGGTGATTTCACCATTATTGCTAACATTCATGACAAGATGCTTAATAAGCAATTGTCCTTGGTAAATGTGTATGGGCCTGCTCAGGATGAATTCAAAGATCAATTCTTATGTGAATTTGCAAATATGTGCCTAAAATGTAAATATCCTATGTTGATTGGAGGGGATTTCAATATCCTGAGATTTAGTGAAGATAAAAACAAAAATTTTGTCTCAAATAGATTTTCTGATACTTTCAACAGAATTATTAACTTGTACGAGCTTAGAGATTTGGCTTTGCAAGGTGGAAAATATACCTGGAGTAATAATAGAAGTGATCCTACTCTGGAAAGGCTTGATAGAGTTTTTGTCTCTAATAGCTGGGAATATGAATTTCCCCTTTGTAATATCAAGAAGATTCCTAGATACTTTTCTGATCACAATCCTATCATTTACAGTAGAGAGCTTAATCAAATCAAGATGGCAAAGCCTTTCAGCTTTGAAAATTCTTGGATCAAGCATCCTGAGTTCTTCAGTAAAGTGAGGGAAATTTGGAACAAGAAAGTAAATGCAAAAAGCAACATTGACAAATGGTGCATTAAAATTAATAGAGTAAAGAGGTTTCTTAGAGGTTGGGGGCAAAGTATTAAAGGGCATAGTAGAAAATATAAGAATCTTTTGCAAGATGAGTTAGTAAAACTGGAGATCCTTGAGGAGAACTCCAGTCTGCCAACCAGCCTCATGGAGAGGAAGATGTTCATCCAGAAAGAGTTAATTAAATTTTTGGAGGAGGAGGAAAGTTATTGGCATAGAAGATCAAACTCAAATTGGTTGTTAAAAGGGGATAATAACACTGCTTACTTTCATAGAGTTGCTAATGGGAAGAAGAGAAAAAATACTATTTTCTGTCTTCAGGGTGAAAATGGTAATATAGAAGGGGACGAGATGATTGCTGATCATGCTACTCAGTACTATAAAAACCTGTTTGGGTCGTCGGATAATATGAACTTACAACTTGATCCTAGTTGTTGGGATCCTGGGGAAAAAATTTCGAAGGAAGATAATATTGAGTTGACCAAGAAGTTTACTATTGAGGAAATCAAAAATTCAATTTTTTCTATGGAAAAAAATACTGCTCCTGGGCCTGATCACTTGCCCATCGAGTTTTATCAGAGTTGTTGGGACATCATTAGCACTGATCTTCTGTGTCTGTTTCAGGAATTTCATCAGAATTCTCTTGACATTGGTAGATTCAACTATGGAGTGATAACTTTGTTACCAAAAATTAAAGATGCCAATAAAATCCAGCAGTACAGACCAATTTGTTTGCTGAATGTGGTGTTTAAGATATTTACTAAAACTCTTATGTTAAGACTGGAGAAGGTGATGGACAAAATCATTAATAGATGTCAATCTGGTTTTATCAAATCTAGAAATATTATGGATGGAGTGATGACACTTCATGAAATTTTACATGATACTAGAGTCAAGAAAAATGATGGCCTAGTCCTCAAGCTAGACTTTGAAAAAGCATATGATAAAATCAATTGGAACTTTCTCTTTAACTGCATGGAACAGAGGGGCTTTGATAACCAGTGGTGCAGCTGGATTAGAGGTATTGTATCTTCGGGCACCTTAAGTGTGAAAGTCAACAATACTTATGGCCCTTACTTTTCCACGGGGAAAGGTGTGAGACAAGGGGACCCTTTATCTCCATTTTTGTTCAATATTGCTGCTGATACTTTGGCCAAGATGCTTGTTAATGCTCAGAAAAATAAACTGATTACTGGGCTTGTCCCTGATTATGTGGAAAATGGGATAGCAATTCTTCAATATGCTGACGACACTATTCTGTGCATTCAGGATAGCGCAGAACAAGCTGCTAATCTGAAATTCTTGTTGTACTTGTATGAATCAATGTCAGGTCTCAAAATTAACTTCAATAAAAGTGAAGTACTGATGGTCAGTCAGGATATGATCAAGGCGGTGGAATATGCTGAAACTTTCAATTGTTCCAATGGTAAGTGGCCCATTAAATACTTGGGAGTCCCTGTTTCAGGCTCCAGACTTCATATTGCTGATTGGTTGCCTCTGAATGAAAAAATCATGAAGAGATTAGATGGGTGGCAGGGTAGTTCTTTGTCTATTGGGGGAAGAACTATACTGATTAATTCTTGCTTAAGTAGTATGCCCACTTATGCTATGTCTATGTACTTACTTCCAAGTTCAGTGATTGAGAGAATGGATAAAGCTAGAAAAAGATTTTTCTGGCAAGGAGGGGGGACAAAAAGAAAATATCATTTGGTGAAATGGGAAAAAATCACAAAACCAAAGAAGAAAGGGGGTCTAGGTGTCAAAGACTTGAGGAGAATGAATATAAGCTTACTGTGTAGATGGTGGTGGAAATTAGAAAATGAGGAGGGAATTTGGCAAGAAATTGTCAGACAAAAATACATGAAAAACAAATGGATAGCTCAACTTAGTTACAAAGCTTCTAATTCCCCTGTGTGGAATGATTTGATCAAAATTAAACACTATTATACCAGTGGAAGAGTCATAAATCTTGGTAATGGCAAGAATGTTGATTTCTGGAATGACAGTTGGTGTGGATCTTTATCCCTGAAGGATAGGTTCCCCAATTTGTTTGAAATTTGTTTTGATCAAAAATGTTCTGTAGCTACTATCTGCCATAGAAAGTGGAGACTTCATTTTAGAAGATGGTTGTCTGAAGAGCTGCAGAATCAGTTGCGGGATTTGCATAATATGCTTTTTAAATACAAATGCGATGAACATGCTGACAAAGCGATTTGGAAATGGGAAAAATCTGGAAAATTTTCTGTGAAATCGTTATATAAGCATACATTTGGAAATGGGGATGGGGAAGAGAATAAGCAGCTTTGGAATGCGAAGCTGCCTCTTAAAATTAAGATTTTCATGTGGTTGACATTGCAGGATTCTATTCTTACCAAAGACAACTTACTAAAAAGAAAGTGGAAGGGTAGTGTTGCATGTGTGTTTTGTCAAGAAGCAGAAACAGTTAAACACTTAATGTTTGAGTGTCCTATTGTCAAGTATGTCTGGAGTATCATTGCTTTCTGTTTTGGAGCAAAAGTTAGACCAAACTCGTTTACGCAGTACTGGGTGTGGATCAATCGGTTTTTACCGGAAGGAAAACAGGTGTTTGTTGTTGGTTTGGCAGCTGTGTGCTGGTCGGTTTGGAAGACGAGAAACAATGTTTGTTTTGAAGAAAAACGGATGAAAGCTCCAACTGAAATTATTTGCCTAATTTGTTCCACGCTAATATACTGGGCAGGTCTGCAGAAGGGTCCAGTTGCGGAGCAGATGGAACAAGGTGCGGAAGCTCTCAAGAAGACGGCGTTACATTTCCATCATCAAGTGCAAATGGAGGGTTGTGATAACCGGATGGCGATTGTTTGAGGAAGCAGCATGTTTAGTGTTTCTTTATGGCTTACTGTTAAGGTGCAGTCTGTCTTTTGGACGGCTGCTTTGCCTTGAAAGGCATGTAATAAGTCGCAGTGTTCTGTTCGGTTAGTTAACGAGCGCGGAGACGTTTGGTTAGCTGCTAGTCCTTTAGTATGGTACGTAAGTTCTGTCCTGTCCTTTGGTTTGAACCCTCTGTGTTCAGACCAAGTGGGCTGTTCTTTCGCGAGTACTGCGTTTACTATTGCGTTTATGGTTTTTAAACTCTTGTAATTTCGTTGCTTTCGAGTAATGAAATTCGGCTTTGCCGTTGTGGAAAAAAAGTTCAGTTTTCAGTTTCAGTTGAAAACTTTTCTTTCTTAGTTTGTCTTGTTTTCAGATTGATCCCGGAGGGCAGTGCTCGCTTTTTGTTGTGAATGTGTTGCACGTGTTTGTAATCTGTAGCGTAAGTATAGAGTCCTGGTAGTAGTATGGTTACGATGATGAGGATCAGTTTCTGGTGGGTTAGAATTTGTCGCTGATCTGTCCTAGTTTGGCCTAGCCTTCAGGAGTATGTTTTTGAGTTTATTTGTTTCAGTTTTAGTTGTCGCTTTATGTATATGTTTCTGTGGTTCAATTCAATTTTTTGTTTGGATCAACCCTGCTATTCAAGTTGTTTGTCTAGGTTCAGTTTGTCATTTAAGATTTCATTTATATATATATTAGATGGATTCTATGGTTGGAAAGATGATCATGGAGGAGAGGAATGTTTCAAGTTATGTTTTGTCATTGTCAGTCTAACCTGAGATGTTATTTTTGTTTGCAACCTGTATACAATAATGAAAAAAGATTCTTGTCTTTTTTATACAACTGTCCAGTCCATTTTGTACCTAAAATTACTGCTCTCGTCATAATTTTTTTGTACGTTCTCTCACAAAGATGAACGTCAACTAGTACAGGTTAGTTTTTTGTACACCTCCTTTTTTTGTATTTTGATGCTTAGATTTTCCTGGAAATTTGAATCCGATCTTTGAATGATTTTTTGGCTGTTGAGTGTTTGTTGTTTTTGCTGATGTAGTAATCTCAGCTTAGCCTCTTGATGTTTTTGTCTAGGTTTTATTCCCCCTCTTGATGTGCGGTGCTACATTTAATTACTGATTTAATATTATAAATTTCACCTTTTGTAGGTTCTTAGAATTAGGGTCATACATTTTTTTTATTGCTGGGTTGTTAGAAATGGGGTCATATTTTTTTTATTGCCGGGGTTTTAAAATTAGGGTCATTCGGAAGTAAATTATTACTGTCTTCTATATGTACAGAATGTTTGCCTCTCTACTGCCCCTCATGTTGCCTCATCAGCTCGGGCAGCGTTGGTTCCCCTTGCCTCAAGGCCGTTCACATCAGCGGTGGCGACCCCAATGCCACCTTCTGAGCTCAGCCCAAGAGTAAGCTTTGCATGCCTCAATATAATATCTTTGCATGTCTGTATAATAATCCTGCATTATACCTTATGTAGCATAGTGTATAGCTATTAACTATTTTTGCCAACCCCCCCCCCCCCCCCCCCCCCCACACACACACACATACACAGTTGCATTGATTTGTGTTATTGCTTTAAAGAGTGTTCTGTATCTTATCGACCTTTTGGATGGAATGATGTTAGTTGGGTATACAATGGACAATTTTGTCTTAGTTGTTCCGGTAACTAATACACATGACTGGATGTGATTTTTTGTTGATGACTCGATTATAGCCAGTCCAAAATTTGGTGTGTGACCACCTCTTATAGGTACATGTTGCTATGCATTTAGGACTGGAGTGTGTGTATTGCAAGATGCCTCATTTTCTCATATACTCCGCTTATGTAAAGTTGTAAACACCTTTTTACTAACCATGATGCTCCAGTTTCTGAATTACCAATAGCTTATGTTCTTGCTGATTGCAAAAGGCAAGTGTACTGTATTTAAATCTTTATACCTGCTTATGGATTTCGGAAGAGGTTGCTACAGGCTGTTGTTAGATGAAATGAAGGCACGTGAGAGTGTTTATATACCCAAGTGGTTGAGGCTTGCTACCTTTTCTGCTCTCAAATTGATGTTTTACCTGTAGCCAGCTTCTGTTTTTTGTGCACTTCTCTTTAACATCAGTGTCATCACTCATCAGCACTACCTTAACATATTTTCAGCCAGTGTCAATCAAGTCTAATGCTGAAACTATTACAATGTGCTCCTGATGTCTTAGTTGTACATCACCTCTTTACAATCTTGTAGTACTTCTAATTCAAAACTAGGAGTCCTGACATTTTAGCTTGAAGGTTCAATACTTTTTAGCTAATAATTGTATAATATCGTTTTCCTACCTATAAACATCACTGTGAATTATTTTCTGTATAACTTCAAAAATCAAATGAATACTTCCTGAGAAATATATTATTGTCTTCTATATGTACAGGACGTTTGTCTCTCTACTGGCCCCCACTTTGCCTCATCAGCGCGGGCAGCGTTGGTTCCCCTTGGCTCACGGCTGTTCACATCAGCAGCGGCGACCCCAAAGCCACCTCCGCCACCTTCTGAACTTTGCCCAAGGGTAAGCTTTGCATGCCTCAATATAATATCTTTGCATGTCTGTATGATAATCCTGCATTACACCTTATGTAGCATAGTGTATAGCTATTGCTATTTTTGCCCCCCCCCCCCCCCCCCCCCCCACAGTTGCATTGATTTGTATTATTGCTTTACAGAATGTTCTGTATCTTATTGACCTTTTGGATGGAATGGTGTTAAGCACCAATGAAGAACTCATGTTTAGAAAAGCATTCAATGAGAAATTTCCTAGTTTCAAGGTTTTATTCTGAACTTCTATTTTTAGATAGTATTCCAAACTTCTATTCAAGCGTTCAATCAAAATTATGAATATTTTTTTCCTTTTATAATTTTAGGTAGCTGATATTTTGAACCACCTAGAGAGTGAAGACTTTACCATTGAGGAGTGGTGCTTTATGCTTAAGATCATTCACTCTAAGCTAGGTCCAAACAAAGAGCTTGCCGAGCTACTTTTGCAACAGGTAGTTGTGAATGAATTTAAATACAAATTTCTATAGGAATGAATTTAAATACAAATTTCTATAGCACTCATTTTTGTTTTGACTTGGCTTTGTAAAAAAAAATGTTAGGATATAAATCTATCTTCAACAAACGATGAGATAATGAGGAATCCTGTGCTGGCAAGAGTAGAAACTAAGGTTGACATCCTCAGAAAAATGGTTGATGAAGGCAATTCAGAAATTCTGAAGTGTGTGCGTGTCTCAAACAAAGGGGAGTGGGGAACTATTGAGGTTTTTGGAAAGAAGCTGTAAGAGTTGCCAACTGCCCTATCTTATTTCAGTTCAATTGATTTTACTGTTGTAGTTGATTTTACTGACATAAGATCTTTACAGAGACCTCACTAAACTTGAATTTGTAAGGAAACTGATTGAGATCATAATGGGAGCCTAGTCTAGGTAAGAATGTTTATGATGCACTTTTATTGTTCCTGCTTAGATTGTGATTTGAGTATGTCAATTCGTGACAATACCTCCAGCGTTTTTAATGAAATCTGAAATACTTTACAGGACATGACCCCGGACTTTCCACCTGGACATGGCAAGGGTGGTGTCTACAAGTGGTTTAGCTTTGAGCAGAGACAGTTTTGCTGTAATTGCAAAAAAAAAAGACACAGTTTTGCTGTTTTTTCCCTGGCAAGTTACATATGCTTTGTGGCTGAGTCATAGCTCTTGAGCTGCAAAAGTCTACATGTTGAGTATCAGGATAATGTTTTGTCTAGATATTGTTGTCTTCTTGACTGTAGATTCGCTGGGTTTGAACTGAATGACGATGGTTCTATATTTGCACTTCCTTAATGATGGTTTGAACTGAATGTATGGGCTGTTACCTAGTTACTTCTTAAAACTTGAATCCATGCTTTAGTCTTGCTGTGGAGTGATGATTACTGGATTATATATCTAACAAAGTCAGGCAATACCATATTTTTTTTAGTTTCTCCTTGTATAACTCAAATATTTTTTTTAGTTTCACCATGGTCCACCTGAGTGATTAGGATCAGATTAGGCAATTCAGAGTTGCGTATACAATGGACAATTGTCTTAGTTGTTCCGGTAACTAATACGCATGACTGGATGTGGTTTTTTGTTGATGACTCGATTATAGCCAGTCCAAAATTTGGTGGTCACCTCTTATAGCTACATGTTACAATGCATTTAGGACTGGAGTGTGTATTGCAAGAATGCAAGATGCCTCATTTTCTCATATACTCCACTTATGTAAAGTTGTAAACACCTTTTTACTAGCCATGATGCTCCAGTTTCTGAATCACCAATAGCTTATGTTCTTGCTGATTGCAAAAGGCAAGTGTACTGTATTTAATTCTTTATACCTGCGTACGGATTTCGGAAGAGGTTGCTACAGGCTGTTGTTAGATGAAATGAAGGCACAAGAGAGTGTTTATATACCCAAGTGGTTGAGGCTTACTACTACTTTTTCTGCTCTCAAATTGATGTTTTACCTGTAGCCAGCTTCTGTTTTTTTTTAACTTTTTTGTGCACTTCTCGTTAACATCAGTGTCATCACTCATCAGCACTACCTTAACATATTTTCAGCCAGTGTCAATCAAGTCTAATGCTGAAACTATTACAATGTGCTCCTGATGTCTTAGTTATAGATCACCTCTTTACAACCTTGTAGTACTTCTAATTCAAAACTAGAAGTCCTGACATTCTAGCTTGAAGGTTCAATACTTTTTAGCTAATGATAGTATAATATTGTTTTGCTACCTATACACATCACTGTGAGTTACGTGCTGTGTAACTTCAAAAATCAAATTAAATACTTTGTGAGAAATATATATTTCTTTTTGGAGAAAATGTTTGCCGCACCCTCATCAGAATTGAGCCCATGTTCCCTCAAAAAAAAATCAGAGTTTAGCCCATGTTCGTCATGAATCAGATAACACATGTTTTATCGATATGAGTGATAATTTGTTTTGTGACTACGAATGTAAGACATGATGTTAGATTCTTTTTTTTTCTTATCGCAGTCCTTTGAATTACATAGGATTGAACTTTGAACAGGATTTATTTTTTGAAAAAATGGAAGGAGCTCTGCCTTTCAATTAAGTGGAGAAACAGAGTTGATTATGTACAAGCAAAACCAGGGTTAACACGCCCCGTGGAGCAGGAAAAGGATAGGCTCTCTCAAAAAACTAAACCCCCTCTAGCCCAATGTTGAACAGGATTTAAGTGAATTTTGAATGTGTGCATGATTTTACTATAAGAAGCCTACTTTGTACAACACACTGTGTGTTTTATAATTGTATTCAAAAGCACTGAACAAATAGTCAGTCATCGCATTCACTGTGCTCTGAACAGATTGAGATAATATGGTGTTGCTGACCGGGAAGGAGAACTAAGCATATATGGACTTTTAAGTAGCTAAATGGCATCTGTGTGAGAATGAGAAACCTATGTCTACAAAAATGTTCATGTCCATCAGATTGTAAATCAAAATGAAATTAGGTTAGGCGCTTAGTTAGGAAAAGGGTTGTGAAGTTTATTAGCTTACAATTACAGGAGTTCTCACTTTTAAACATGACAGTAAGAATCCATATTTTGTAGTTATATTGGTATTGAATTATTTATCGAAATAAACAAAAACCTACAAGTACATTGACATCTGACAACTGACAAGATGTATAGTATCATCATAATTCTATCATACTCCCTCCGTCCCTTTATGTACGTCGTCCGGAAAGCGTGTCTGTGAGGGAAACACGGTTTTCTAGAGACAAACATTTAGGGACAGAGAGAGTATGTGCCAGCTGATTCGAACCTTTTTTTACCTTATATGTTTAGAATTTTACAATCCTACTTTTAGAAGCACTATTTCGCTCTGTACTAATATCACATTAAAAAAACATGACAATAACAAAAGAAAAACTCCGATTCTTTGCGTTGTTCTGGATTGTCTCTCTGGCAGATAAGGAGGGATCAAAATAAAGTTGCAAATGCTAGAAAAACGATGCGAAGGCATTTTATCTGTGAGTTAGGTTTATTGAACGGCAAACAACACACATACAGAAGAAGGAAAGAAATGCTCTAAATAATTATTCAAACGTCAATGACATGAACTGAGAATGAAAAAGGATTCACAGTTTTTTTCAAGCTGACAAGTTTGCAAGTGACTGCTACCATTCTAGAGCTTTCAGAACACTGTAATACTTGAAACCATATACAGGAACATTTACAGCTTGATCACGTTTTTGCTGTCCCATGCATTGCAGAAGTTGTTCTCTGTCAAATGCATCTGCAATCATAGAATACAGTCCGTCTCACATGTCAATGAACAATCAATTCAGCTCTGATCATTGCCACATGTTGGGTACTCTAAACAGGAAATGCATTGAAGGAACGGTAATTTGAGAGGGATGTTCTTCTCCAAACTAAAACTAATCAGTTGCCTGAAAAGTCAATTTGAGTCCGATATGTTGCCATCATTAGCTCTGATTAAAACTTCAATGAGAAATATCTGCTAATCAGGCTTTGCCAAAAGGTATCAGGCTTGACCTGGGTGACTACCAATATTTTGGCTTTTTGTAAATACTCAAAGTCTGTTAGTCGAATCCTACGAGAGAAGTGCACAGTACGACCCAATATTTGATAAAATAGCTAATAATTCTTTGTGAAATACTGAATGTTGAATGCATTATAACTTATGAATATTATGGCAGAAAAACATAATAGGTGGTCTGATATTTGGATATGAAATATTACATTTGGAAACGAGGTACTTGTAATAGGAAACAATTATCAGGGCCTTCTTTCATTAGTTGATTGCTATGCTGGAAGAAAGAAAATCATCTTACATGTTCGGTAAATCATGAAAGAAAAATGTAATATATATATATATAAAGTGAAGTCCTATAACTGTTATAGAATAAAGACTAAAGTAGCTAAAGTAAGAGATAAAAATCACTGCATTTTTGAATCAGTTCTTTATTTTATAACTCGAGATGTTACTAATCAGGATCAGTCGTAGACCATCATTTATCATCTTATTAAAGCATGGCTTAGAAAAATAACTGTAACAGATTGTGTGTGTGGTTGTGTGCATGTCCCTGCAATGAGTTCAACAGACTGAAGTCATGAAAGTGTAGTACTCACCCTGATATGGTTACAGACATCGGCTGCAATTATGCAATTGCAGCATGCTTGTCTCCGTCTCATCAGCCAACATTCTTTTCTACGGGAGGTGCTGCAGACTCTTCAGTAGTTAGGTTGCATAGAATGAATCCTACAAAATCGCAAGCCCAAAATGAGTTTCTATTTTTTTAGAATTTGCCATTAAATCAATTTGCATGATTTGTCAAATGTTATCTATGCTTATTGAAAAATGAAACTCTGATATGCTACCTTAAAGGCTAATATTTGTTTTTATTAAGAATTAAGAATGATAAGAAAACGGAATACTGCCACTATTAATCCTTGTGGTGGTTTAATAAAGTTATAATATAGGGTAATTGCAGTTAGTAGATTTAATAAAGAAATTGGATAATTTTGGGATCAAGAAGAGAGGGAGGCAAGTAATCTTCCGCCCATTGTTGTTGTACGTTTCTCCTCACCTATCAAGCTCGAGCCTCGAGGACATACCACTGAGCATGCTGATGAAATGGTAAGGTTGGGGGAGCTTCACCTGGTTGAAGACACGCTTGTACTGGTGGAGGAGCGCAGCATACGCGTCAGTAGTGACTAGTGAGAACACGTTGTTGAAACAAGCGGAGATGGAAAGGGAACACGAAGTCACAGAGCTCTGAAGGAGTATTTCGTCGAACAACCTAGGGTCGTACCTTAAGTAGTTGAAGCAGCAAGGTGCAATGGAGTTGGCAGCGCCTTTGTCGACGATGGGGCAGAACGCGACGCTGAGGTGGATCTGAGTTGGGCGTCGCCTGACGCATTGCCTCCGTCGTCGTTGCCCAAGCTGCACCGAGCGTCCATCAGCACCACGCCGCGGCCGTGGCTCGGCAGTAGTGATGGTGCCCGAGACGGCTACGGTGGCGATGGTCCCAGTGGTGGCACCCGCCGAAGTCGAGGCCGCGAATTGCGTTGCTGTGTCCTGTGGAAGGAATCGCGACCCGAACGAGGGCCATGGCAGAGCGAGTCGGGGACGGTGGGGCGAACGAAGGGAAGAGGCCGGCGGGTGGCACGGTTGATTACCGCGTGGTCGCCGCCGCGGCCAGTGCTTGCAATGGAGGCAGCTCGCGCTGACGCCGCCGTGGACGGGCGGCCTGGAGGAAATGAAGGTAGCGGAGCCCGGAGGGGATCGAAACCTCTGGAAGCGGGCGAAGTGGGAAGTATAGTTTCCAAATGGGCAAGCCCGCTGGGCCGACACGGGCACGGTACGAAAATGGCCCGGCCCGGCAGCTACCGTGCCCGTGCCAAGCACGGCACGGCCCCGTGCCCGTGCCTGGGCCGCGATGCCAGCACGATGGCACGGCACGGGCACGGCCCGCTTCAACGGCCGGCACGGGGACGACACGGCCTCGAGCCGTTGGATGGAGCCCTCCCGCCTTGTGACCGTTGGATCTAGGGGTCGGGTAGGACAGCTTTATAAGTCAGCCGCCGCTCCTGGCTCCCCACCTTTCCAAACCCTAGCTCATTCCGTCCCCATTCCAGCCGCATGGCCGCATCGGGCTCTCCCAGACTCCCATCGACTGAAACCCTAGCCGCTCTCCTCTCTTCTTCCCGCCGTCCGGTGGCTGGCTAAGGCGGCGGTTGCTGGCACGGGCACACGACACGGCCTTCTACATCGCCTCTTGCAATCTTGGTTCCAAGTAGACATACAACCTCCCGTAACTCTTCTTAGCCAAATATCCATAAATAAAAGACACGAGTAATACTAATAATGCATTAATGCCTAATGTATGCTGAATGCATATTGTTATTTCGGGCTTAATAAGATGCACATGTGGTTTATTACGCTGACCATTTTCTTTTTTCAGAGTTCCTTTCTTTCATGTCGTTTTTTGAACGGGCTCGCTCGCACACAAGCCTACTCTACGCTGCTCTTTTGGAGTAATCTTGGGCCAAAATAAGCTAGCATTGGTAAGGTGAAAATCGCCAATAATTCCACACTGGTTGCTACCAAATTATAACAATAAATATAGTATTTTAAACGTTGACCTATATCTATAATAAACATGTATTTTATTAATAAATTGGTTAGGAATAAAAAAATTATTACTATAAGATGAATCGGCTGATGACCTGATCAATCAAACTGTAAACTTAAATCTTGAACACTTTGTCATCCTCTAATAAAAATAAATGTTTTTTCAAATTATACGCACATGACAGTGCAAATCTCTAAGATGTACATATATATATAATGAGAAATTTACATATTTGGGACTTCAATCGTCGCGCTTCGCAATCTTAACCCCAAACATCGACTTCGTTAAAATAGACTGTACTGACTTTAATTAGAGACTATAATCATAATTTACTATAAACGTTTCATAGTTTCTCCCGTTGCAACGCACGGGCATGTTTACTAGTCTATATCTAATAATAAAATGGCAAAATTTCTCACCCCCTATTTTTTGGTCCGTCCATTTGTTTTGGTGTCTGTCTTCCTCTAACCACTAGACAATGGAGAGTTTTTTTTTGTTTGAACTTATATATATAAGTCGTGCTTATACAAATTAGAATAGCTCTTATCTAGCACGACATGGAATCTGATTCCAAAATGTATTAGCTGGGTTGTGTACGTGACCTGGACTCGTAAGAACAACTCGCGTGTAACGATAAGTCCAATTCTAATATATATTATTTTTTTGTCCGGTTTCTATAATCTTGCATGTCCAACTTTGCTTCGCTAATGTGTGTCTGAGTTTAAAACTCAGATGGCATGTGTTTCTACCTACAGTCCTTTTTCCTTTACGAGCTGCAGCCCCGTTGTCCGAAAGTCCAAAACATTAATTACTAGCAGTTAATATGCCACACGTGTATCAAGGTTAAGTACAATATATGCTGAATATTATTTTGACAAATTTTATCTTTTTTTGTCCGGTTTCTATAATCTTGCATGTCCAACTTTGCTTCGCTAACGTGTGTCTGAGTTTAAAACAGAGACGACATGTGTTTCTGCCTGCAGTCCTTTTTCGTTTACGAGCTGCAGCCCCCAATGTCCGAAAGTCTAAAACATTAAGTACTACTCCCTCCATCCCAAATTATAAGACATTCCAAAAATCTTGAAGAGTCAAAAGATCTCAAGTTTGACTAACTTTATATGATAAGATAATAATATTTATGTCACCAATTAAGTATCATTAGATTTTTTATTAATTATATTTTTATAGTATACCTATTTGATGTTATAAATTTTTGTAATTTTGTCTATAATTTTAGTCAAACTTAAGATTCTTTGACTCTTCAAGATTCTTGGAATGCCTTATAATTTAAAATGGAGGGAGTAGCAGTTAATATGCCACACGTGTATCAAGGTTAAGTACAATATATGCTGAATATTATTTTGGCAAATTTTTATTATATGCACACGATATAGGGTTGAAGGCTATCAAATATTTTTTTTTCATATTTCTTATAGCCATTTAAGCTATAGCTATAGCAGCGTTACCATATACTCCCTCCGGTTCATTTTATCTGGCGCACACACATAGCTATCCCTAATAATAAAGAGGTAAAATTTTAGGTTTTTTTTCGTCTATCTATTTGTTTGGTCCGTCTTCCTTTAACTACCGGACGATGAAGAGTTCCTTCCGTCCAGATTATATATATATATATATATATATATATATATATATATATATATATATATATATATATATATATATATATATATATATATATATAATCCATACTCATACGAGTTAGAATCCTAATCTAAATAGACCTGATCGTGCTTGATATTGAATCCTAATCCTAATCTAAATAGAAAAGGAAAATAAAAGTAAAAATTAAGGAAATATACAACCTTTTGTCCTCATGTTCCTAATGTTTCTGTCCGCAAGTCTAGCTACGGTGTATTTTCCTATAATTTTTTTAATCTGCAAGTTTTTTTTTGGCCCGCGCATTCCTTTGTTGTGCATCCACTCGGTCTTATTTTTCCCAAAATCTTCTCCTAACTACGATGGTTTTTGTTTTTTTTTTCTCAAATAAACTAAAAAAATAATAAACACAACACTATTATTTGAACCATTGCCCTTTATGTAATTTATGATTTTACTACAAAGAAAACCTATTTTCCAATAAAAAAAGAAACAAAACCTATTTTATTAAATTCTAGATTACTCAATGGTCCAACTAATCAACCAGTGAGCTGAGATCTTGATCAATTTACTTTCTAATCACGTCTAAATAAATGCATATCTGCAATCCTCGATGAGAGATGCTATGAGAAAAATGGAGATGTCTCCTGTTATAAGCACCAGAATTCTTGGACATGTTAGCAACTAACTACTCGCGAACTTTAATTGGAGATTCCAACTATGGATTTTTATAGTCCTTTGAAGAAAATGACGAAACTAAATATTTAACTATAGAAATGCATAGATAGTATAATTTTTTTAATTATGATATATTTACATCTAAATGTTGTATTTTGTATTAATTTGATACAAGTTCATTGGACACAGTCATATTATTACCAATTTTAACTTATATTGTAGATGTCATGGTTATCCTAAAATAGATTAGAGGTCTTAAATTTCATAGGAAGGAAATAGAAATGAAGCACTTGCTATCATCGTTTTACATGACTGCATTTGATATTTTTTTCTCCCGTTGCAACGCACGAGCTTGTTTATATTATATATAATACTAAAGAGACAAAATTTCTAGTCCTCTTTTTTTTCGTCCGGCCCTCTCCGATGACCGGCTCAATCTGTGTCCGATAACTCACGGTTGCTGACGCTGGAAAAAACAACACCGAATTGGAATAGGTACAAATAATGGCTAAACGCATAGAGCAACTAAAGTTGTTGTTCATTTGGTTACCACGGCAATCGGACACATTTGGTTTGAATCCAAGAACGCCATTTTTTTTTCCCGATTTCTGCGTTTTTGCCTACGATATTAAAAAAAACAAATAAACTGTTGCCAAGCGTAGGGATCGAGCCCTGGTCAGCAGGAATGGATCAGGAGGCCTACACCACCACGATACACATTTATTTTTGTCATAAAGAGAGAACTCTTCTTTTTTAAATGTCTCTAATAGCTCACGGAGAAACATGGATAAAAAGAACAAAACAAAACAAAAGAAAAGGAAACATAACAAAAGAAAAGACGAAAAAAACAGAAACACAACATGAAGAAAAACAAATGCAAACATGAAAGGAAAACGAGAAAAATAGGAAACGGAGACAGATTGTAAAAAAGAAAAAGAAAAAAGAACAACCAGGATAGATACGGTACAAAATAGGAAACCAAAAAAATAGAGAAAAAAAGGGAAACTAGGATTTAAGGTTAGATCAAGCCTAATTAATAATTCAATAAATATGGTAGTTTATTACTATTGGTACCAGAATCATACAATAAATCACGTTTCCCATTGTAACGCACATGCATTTTTTCTATTTCTTATAAAAAACAAAAATAGATCCAATGATTATAAATAGCTGGTCTTTTGTTGTATGGTTGGATGTTTCTGATTATCGTGAGAATTTCTAGTATTTATCTTTTTTCTTAGTGCGTCTGGCGAGAACTAACGTGGAGGCTTCATTGGGGCCTCTAATTAGTAATAGTGTCATGTATTAATTCTTCAACATCTACATATTTAACGCTGAAGCTCAAACATGTTAAATAATAAAAAAACTAAAAATATATATTATTGACCCGTAGCAATGCACGAGCATATTTACTAGTGATCTCTTATATCGAACCTATATATGATCATGAAACCCAATTTGACACCGCATCTTTTGACCACTACCTTGATCCCAAACACCATGAAAACAATGTGACGAACACCCCCCCTCCTCTTCCTGATCCTGTAACACCCACAGTAAGGCCAGTAACACCTGCATTGTGTTACCCTGTTGAGTATGAAAGGGTCCACATGTAAGTGTATGAAGAGAATACATTAAAAGCCAATGCTCACTGAAGGGGAAGAGACGATATTCAGAAACAAGTAATCGGGTAAGGAGCCAGTGCTCCTCCTGTATCGAGATCCCTCTGGTTTTTTCCTCTGTTTATACTCATGTCGGTGATTTGATCTCGTCGCCGGCAACGGGTGTGACAGATCCTTGGTAACGCCAACAAGGTAATACGGCTGCGTTTAGATGCAAAAATTTTTGCAAAATGCTCCTGTAGCACTTTTCGTTGTTATTTGGCAATTAGTGTTCAATCATTGACTAATTAGACTTAAAAGATTCGTCTCATGAATTTCGTCTAAACTACGTAATTAATTTTATTTTTTTTATCTATATTTAATGCTTCATGCATGCGTCAAAGATTCGATGTGATGAGAAATTTTAAAAAAAATTGTAAAATTTTTTGCATCTAAACTGTGCCTACAAATCACTCATCAAACACTTCCCAGCCCGAGGAAAATCCAATACCAAGACATCATCCACCACCATACCGCACCTATCTCTCAAATCAACAACAAATGGTACTAGCATAACCGTCTAATCTAATGCCCTCCCAAGAGTACTCGTCTTCCATTAGACACTAAGTACCTAAGAGAGCGTACTAAACTATGCGATTTCATCGAGCACACCTCAAGGGAGAACTCGAAAATCCACATTTTTACATCAAAATCATAAATGAGAGAGTAAAGCTTACAACATTCTTACCATTTCTTACATCACTTTTAGTACAACATCAGAGTAGTTTATTATTTAATTATGACAACGGAATATAAAATGTTATCAGAGTTCAGCGGAAATGAAACCATTTAATAATAAGTTAAACATCAGTATGATGAACTTTTGTAAACATGAATAGTAACAAGTTACAAGTATTTTCTTTGTAAAACTTTTGGTCAGATTTTTATAAAATAAACTCTATTCCGCATCGTAAAAGAAATCCTTCGCTGAGCCCATGTTGACGGTAGATAAGTATCATTTTTTAACCGTCAACATAGCATGAAAAAAGACTAAACAATAATTATCACTTAGATATAGGGGGTTTACTGACATAATTCTATTAGTTTTGGTGAATGTTTGTTTTTGCAGGCTGTCAGCTGAAAAGAACCAAGGAAGGCCCACATGTCAGGTTTACACAGAGACAACAGGGCCACACAGAACTTTTCTATAATCTAGAAGGTACGAGAAGACTCTGGAAAC
Source organism: Saccharum hybrid cultivar R570 (assembly GCA_038087645.1). Classification (NCBI taxonomy): domain Eukaryota; kingdom Viridiplantae; phylum Streptophyta; class Magnoliopsida; order Poales; family Poaceae; genus Saccharum; species Saccharum hybrid cultivar. The sequence continues at coordinate 5,640,581 of JAQSUU010000743.1, read as the reverse complement.
AAACGGGAGGCAAAACGGGCCCGGAAGTGGGGCGCCCGCCCCACCTGCAGAGCCAATCAGGCTCCGTCTCGCGGATCATGCCTCCACCACCTTTGAGAATTAATAAGAAGTCATTAATCAAGGTCGGTTTGATCCGAGAGCTGTGGTACTTCCTAGAGGGCTATATAAGCGAGGCCCTTGGCCCTTGGAGGAGGCATCCCATAAACCCTAATTTCATTATCTCTCAGCTGAGATCAGAGGCAGAGGCGTCCCATGAAAGGATGACCTCTCCTCCCTAGAGAATTAGGGCTATACATTTCAATGTAGTAGATTAGATATAGATGAGAGTTAGGGAGAGCGGAGCTGCGCTCTGGTTCTGGAGAAGTTTTCAGAGATTTAGTATGTCTTTGTATCTATTCTTTACAAGACTTATGCTTTATATTTTTTCATCTTCTCTATTTACTTTATACCTTTATTATGTATGGTTAGTATAGTTGTTATACCTTGGCATGGGATCTTAGCTCGTATTGAGTGCTTTAGTTATTACGCATAGCTCGTACTGTTGATGGGACCTCTCAACCCATCCATGGTGTAGGATCTATAGAGTGTACCCCATCCCTTTACTTATCATCTGTCTTGCATGTTCCTTCCTTCCTAATCAATCTCCTCTCAGTTAGTTCACTAGTTGATCAATTCAAATGCATTGTTACATTTGAAGAAAACCTTTGTATTTTTTAGGAGAAGAGGACGGGGAGAGTGATTGGGACTAGAGTCCGGCGTAATGGGTTGTGGGTCATCAACTAGGAGGAGTCAGCAATGGCAGCAAATGTTGGAGCACAGGAGAGGGAGATCTACCTGCTTCATTGTTGGTTAGGACATGTGCCTTTTGAAAGCTTGAATAAATTATATCCTGCTGTGTTTGAGGGTGTGGATAGAAACAAACTTGTGTGTGATGCTTGTGAACTTGGGAAGCATACGAGATCAACATATCCCAGTATTGTTCTTTGTAGTTGTGAACCTTTTATGTTAATACATTCCGATGTTTGGGGTCCCTGCTCAGTTACATCTCTGAGTAGATTTAAGTGGTTTGTTACTTTCATTGACTATTATACCCAGATGATATGGATTTACATGCTTAGAGGTAAGCATGAAGTCCTACGTTGTTTCCAAGACTTTCATAAGTTGGTTGCAAATCAATTTAATGCTAGAATTCGGATTATCCGAACTAATAATGGAAAGGAGTATGTTTTCGGAACATGGGATTATACATCAAACAACTTGTCCTAATACCCCACCTCAAAATAGTGTAGCTGAGAGAAAGAATCGACACTTGTTGGAGGTAGCAAGGTCAATGATGTTTTAGATGAATGTGCCCAAATATCTCTGGAGTGAAGCGGTGCTAACAACAACATATTTAATCAACCGTATGCCATCTAGGATTCTTGGTATGAAGTCACCTACAGAGTTGTTGCTAGGACAACGAGATTTTAAAGTAACCCCAAGGTATTTGGTTGTGTTTGCTTTGTCAGGGACCATAGACCTTCAGTTGGAAAGTTGGATGCTCAGGCGGTGAAGTGTGTTTTCGTTGGATATTCTTCTACACCAAAGGGTTACAAGTGTTGGGACCCTGTTGGAAAGAAATTGTTTATGAGTATGGATGTGACGTTTTGGGAGTTTGAACCATACTGCACAAAACCATGGGATCTTGATCCGTTCTTAGTGGAATTCTCTTCAGTCACTGAGGGTGATAGTAGAGAGGGGGAGAATGAAGGAGCTGTTGCTCAGAAGGAAGTGATTGTTGGTACCATCCTGTGTCCAATGGATAGGACTGAAACTCAGGATGTGGTTGAGGATAATGGTGTGGATATGAGGAATGGTGACCATGAAGGTGAAGAGGTAATTGCTGATGAGAATGAGGACGAGATAGTTGGCGATGGGAGTGAGGAAGCGATTGATGAAGGAAGTTAAGAGGTGATTGTTGGGACAAACTCATGTTTGACAGAGAATGGGCAAACAGTTGCCAAGGAACCAATAGTGTACTAAAGGAGACAGTTTAGGAGTCAGGGGGGAACAAACAGTTGCCAAGGAACTAATAGTGTACCAAAGGAGGCGGTTCAAGAGTTAGGGGGAGCAAATCAGTGCACTACAGCCACAACAGCCTGCTTCACTAGTCCAAAATCTCTCCTCAGATCTCTCTCCATTGAGCTCCTCGACCCAATTTGGGTCAAGTGGTAATGTCTCTCCTACCCCTGAAGATGTAGAGTTACCTCTTGCACAACGTAGAGATACTAGACCCAATTTTGGAAAACCTCCTGTTCGCTATGGATTTGAGCATCCTAGTACAGATCATGACATTGCCAACTTTCTCTCATACTCTGGCCTTTCACCTGCATATAGAGCATTTGTTGCATCTTTACAGACAGTGCCTATTCCAAGGGACTGGAGGTGTGCAAAACAGGATCCTAACTGGAATGTAGCAATGAGAGAAGAAATGTATGCTCTTCAAAAGAATAAGACATGGGATCTGGTCCCACTTCCAAAAGGGAAAAGAGCTATGGGCTGTAAGTGGGTCTTCACTGTGAAGCAAAACTCAAAAGGAGAGGTGGACAGATACAAGGCAAGACTGATTGCAAAAGGGTATAGTCAAACATATGGCATTGATTATGATGAGACCTTTGCTCCTATGGCAAAGATGGGTACTGTTAGGACCTTAATCTCTTGTGCAGTTAATTTTAGTTGGCCTCTCCATCAGATAGATGTAAAGAATGCATTTCTTTATGGTGACCTACAGGAGGAAGTCTATATGGAAATCCCACCGGGGTTTGCAAATAGTCAAACTGTTGGGAAGGTGTGCAGACTTAAAAAGTCACTCTATAGACTAAAGCAATCACCCTGAGCATGGTTTGACAGGTTCAGGAGGATAGTTTGTGGTATGGGATACACTCAATGCAGTGGTGATCATATGGTCTTCTATAAGCATAGAGGAACATTTATCACCATTATGGCAGTATATGTGGATGACATTGTGATTACAGGAGATGATGTGGAGGAAATCAAATGTTTGAAGGAGAATCTGGGAAGAGCCTTTGAGGTAAAGGATCTAGGACCACTTAGGTATTTCCTTGGGATTGAGATTGCCTGGTCGCCTAAGGGAATTGTTCTTTCTCAAAGGAAATATGTCCTTGACCTGTTGGCAGAAACTGGAATGCTTGGATGTAGATTGTGCAGTACACCTATTGATAAGAATCACCAAATCAGTGCCCAGTCTAGAGATTCTGTTAATAGAGAAACATATCAGAGATTGGTGGGGAGATTGATATACATGTGTCATACAAAACCTGATATTTTCTATGAGTGAGTGTGGTAAGCAGGTATATGCATGATCCTAGAACAGGACATATGGAAGTGGTCTACAGAATTTTGAGGTACCTGAAGGGAACTCCTGGGAGACGATTATGGTTCAAGAAGAATGGGCACCTGGATTTGGAGGGATACTATGATGCGGATTGGGCAAGTAGCAGAGATGATAGGCGATCTACCTCTGGTTACTGTGTGTTTGTGGGAGGAAATCTTGTCTCATGGCGAAGCAAGAAACAAGCAGTTGTGGCTTGATCTACTGCAGAGGCCGAGTATAGGGCGATGGCATTGAGCTTGTGTGAGATGTTGTGGTTAAAAGGCATGTTGAAGGAGCTGCGGCAGTTGAGAAATGAGACCATGATGCTTCACTGTGACAACATCGCTGCAATCAACAATGCAAATAATCCAGTTCAGTTTGACCGCACCAAGCATATGGAGATTGATAGATTCTTCATCAAGGAGAAACTAGATAGTGGGGTCCTAAGGCTAAATTATGTAAAATCGCGTGGTCAACTAGCGGATTGTTTTACAAAGGGTTTAGGACCTAGTGAAAATAGATGAGTTGTAACAAGATGGGCATGTTAGATATCTTTAGCCCATCTTGAGGGAGAGTATTGGTGTAAATAGTAAAATGTAATAGGACTCATATGTAAGAATGAGTAGATAAGAATAGAGAGAGTGGGAGCTGGACAGTAAGCCAGCCCACCTTTCCCCAAAATCAATACTAACATTTCCTTTATTTTCAGGCTTGGAAAAGGTGGAGTTTTTGTCATAAGTGACAATGGATGCCATTATGGATCATGTGGGAATTGCATGCTTATTTAATAACTCAGGCAAGTAAGTAGACTAAACATATTACACTTTACCACTTGTACTTATTTTCTATACAAAATGCAAGGAGTTTCGGTTCAGATTTTGTGCTTTGCCTATTTTGTCTATTAGCTCTATGTCTATTAGCTTTGCAAACAGGACTGATGTTTGTGAAATGATGTTAGATTCAGTCAGGATTTATTATATCATGATTATGTATGTTTTGATATTTTTCAAAATTGTTGCTGTTTATATCTTATTGGTTGATTGCTACTCAGAGTGTGTTCTACTGCCATTGCCATTCTTGCCATTTTCAGTACTCAGATAACTTGGCTGTTTGAGCATTTCCATGTTGTTGTGCTTTTCTAGTATCGATTCAAATTGTCATTATCTTCCGAACTCGGGAAAGAAAGGAATTTATATGAGAGCAAAGGTAATTAGATTTTTATGCTTCCACTTTTCGTCTTGCCTTTTATTGCCGCAAAATATTAGTACGCTAATACATTCTACAGATTTTAGAAAGCAAACAAGAGGAGCTGTCCATATCTAGGCATGATGATCTTTTTAATTATGTTTCTTTTTAAATTGGGTTTCAGTTAGGTCCTGTAGGTCCTATTGCTGACACTTCATTATCATCTCTTTCAGTTCCCAATCCTATGTGGAGGTGCTTTTGAAATTTGTTGACGTTTTTAAAAAAAATTACTTTGTTGCTCATTGAGATCTGAACTTGATGGCAATAATATAGGGTAGCAGTGCACACAAAACTATGCTTTATGTCAAGTTTAGTATGGGCAAGTACAGATATCATGCCCTGTTAGGTTCATGGATGATGGAACATTATTAGCTCTGAATATATGCGCCAATATAGTTAAGATTCAAGAACAGATTCATGTTACGAGTTCAGACTATGTTCGGTCTCCTCAAAATGTTTAGTCCATTTTAAAGATACGGTTCTGTAAGCAGTTTATCAAATTGAATTCAGTGTATGTTTGCTAACACGATTTTGTTATACCATTTATACTGCTTTTTTTGGCAATCAATTTATGGCTTTGATTCTTGCATTTGTGACACAGGCTAAACTTGTGCATAATTAGATGGATGCAGTGTGATACTTTTCAGAGGCACCCTCCTGCATATGGTCTATTTCTTTGTTTCCAAATTTTACATGTTGAATACTTCTGTAATGTCTAAAGGCACTTGTAAGCTTGTTGAATTTTTTGTTTTTTTTGCAAAGATATCGGTTTTACCTGGTGGCCATCTGATAGGGTTGGACAAGCAATGGCAACTCTTCTATGTTCTATACCAATTTTGCTACTGTGGTTAAAAATTCATTAGAATTTTGCTACTGTGGGGGACCGACGCGGGGGTCGGGAGAGTTGTGTGCCCCAACCTCTACCCTTCCAACATATTTACTACTGCTACAGTTAATCCAATGTTCCTTCACAAAACACATGCTAAAATAATGGTTTAATTTGAAATTGAAATTAAATACAAAAGCATTTAATAACCAAGCTCAAAACTTTCACGTATGCTAAAGATGATGCATGTATGCAAATCATTTTACATGGGTAAAAAGCACAGAATATCCCTTGGTGAAGCGAAAATGCAAGTATGTATATTAAAAAATCTCGCATGATGCAAGAACAACCAGCCCAGCTCCATACATATGCAATAACAGTAGTACACTGACAATGTACAATTAGTCGCACCAGCGCAAATATATGGTCACCAGTACAATGCTCTCTAGATACAGAGTGTGTTTAAGCCTTGTCTGCACCTGTATATGGTTAGATGCACTCTCAAATTAAACACAGGGACGTCTAATCTAATGGCTCCCAGTCATCTTCTTGGCCTCTTTATCACTCCCACCAGAAAAATATTGCTTCACGCAGAAGGAAATGCCGACGAAGATAGGTACACGCACCAAGACTCGTTTTAATCTAAAGAAGATACAAATAAAAGACCATGCAAACATATATATGATCAGTCCAATTGAAAGTGGAAACCGTCGAGATACATAGTAAAAACAAATGTATCGAATTAGAAAGGTCAAAATGTCCTATGATTTAAAACAGAGATTTAGTGATGTACACTATAATTTGAAAAGACAAATAAACGCCGTATACATAGTGATATATACTTAAATTGCATACCTGTCATACTTGATCTTCTCTTCTAGCAGATGTTTTAGCAAAAGGTGATGCGTCTCAAATGAATTGCTTGCCTTGTCGAGTTTCATGGACATGCGGCCTGCTGCTGCCAACTGTAGGAACACGAAAGAGTTTTCTTGTTAGTAGGATGTAGTTGTATATTTTTTTTTTCAGACCGGCCGTACGTAGCATTAACAAACATTTATAACTTATTACTAGTATCTTATATCAGAATAAATAAATAGATAAAGAACGACGCAACTATTTTTAACCAAAATCTACTGTTCAGAACGATGACGGATAATAAATCAAAGTTGTGCAACTCCAGATTCGATCGGTAAATTAAGAAGCCGGAGATCGAGTACGGGGACACGACACGATCGACGTACGACACCAATGTTAATTACCTCCTCCTTCGTGTTGACGCCGCCACCGCTGTAGTGGTGGCGTGGGGTGATTATGGTCTTCCTCGGGGAAAACGGCTGCTCCTTGTTGGCGTCGAGGATACGCCGGAATCTCGCCGCCGTTGGCCGGAGCGCACGGCAGGCAGCACCAGCAGATCGGAGCACCGCCGCTGCCGACATCCTAGTATGTAGGTATTTTCTTCCTTGCGCTTTTTGGAGCCGACGTAGAGCAAGCTTTGCGTTCGTCAATCAATGGACACAACATTATACAATGCACGTGATATATATGTATCGTGCCATACCCGTACGGATCCGACCCCATCGAAGTCACTGACGTAATCGGATCCGGGATCCATATATTCTATATAGGATACATGTATAGTAATAGCAATATCGTGTTCGTGTTCGTATCCGAGAGACCTAATCCAACTTCACTGGTCCTCGTAAAAATAATTAAGAAAAAAACTTCACTTGGAAAGAATATAGACTTCCTGCGTTTCTTCCTTTCTCTGGTATGTCAAAGCAACTCTAGCATAAACCTTTAAATTAGATCCCTATTTTTCATTCAAGGACTCTCCTACTCTTGAAGATCAATATTTTTTTTGCATCTACTCCAGCAAGACATCTGAAATCAAGGCGCTCAAATTTATCCTGGTACACATTGGCATATTGAATCCACTATACTCATTGTGTCATATCCACCGTCGTTATGATTGACTAAGCTACAAGGCGCAGGAGGGGAGGTGGAGGACCACTAGAGACGGCATGAACTGCAGCGGGGGGCCGAATGCCTTGCTAGGAGGACAAAAGCCACATCGAATGTGCCTTGCCAGGACAAATGTCGGGCACTAAGGATGGGACCCACCTTGGGAGTTTCGGTTGGAGGGGAGGTAGGGTCGCCTCCCAACCTTGCCATAGAGGTGGGTCCCCTCCTTATTAACAATATTCTCTTTTTAATCTTCTTTGTTCCACATTTGGGGACGCCCGAAGTGCATCCATTACCGCTCGCGTTGCTGTTGGTGAGCGTGGCGGTGCCGGAGAAGATGCAGGCCTGCGGGATCTGGTTTGTTGATGCTGTTGTGGGTGTAGGAGCAGCGGCCTTGACGGTGCCCGGAGTCCGGAGCGAACCAGCCGGTTCTACAGGATGGGCTTGCAGTCCGCATGCCTAGAATAGAACAGCGTATCCTGCTGCTATGCCTGTGTAGATACGAGAATCTTAAAAGTGTCTATTAACAGGAAGAAAGTATTTTTTTAACATATAGGAAGAAGGTAGTTCTGTCTAATGATTCCTTGTTTTCTTCATTCTGTTTATTATTAGGGCCATGCCCATGCCTTGCAATGCGAAAATAATAATAATACCACTGTAATTTATTAAGTTTAAACGTGTGATACAATAGTACCAATAAAATGATATTTTGAGCAAGATAACTGCAACATTCCGTTCTTAGCTAGATTCGTCTTCATTCTTCATGATGCATGAACCAATGGAACAGCTATTTTCTTCCTCTCCTATATTAGCTCAAAACACGATGTAAAACTGTCTTTCTGCAAGCAACATGCTAGGCAAAGCATGTTATTCTGGGTTAACAAAACAAAAAAAAATTAAGCCGAACTCAAGTCACATAAAACCAAAATTAAGTTTGAGGGAATATTAGGTAAAACAAATTTAAATAACCAGGATAATCACACTGCAAAGTCAAGTACAGTTTGGGGTGCATTTCTTAATTAAATCTAGAATGCAAAAAGACTTTCAATTCTAATGAATTTTTAACCACAGTGGCAGAATTGGTATAGAATATAGAAGAGTTGCCATTGCTTGTCCAACCCTATCAGATGGCCACCAGGTAAAACCGATATCTTTGCAAAAAACAAAAAATTCAACAAGCTTACAAGTGCCTTTAGATATTACAGAAGTATTCAAAATGTAAAATTTGGAAACAAAGAAATAGACCATATGCAGGAGGGTGCCTTTGAAAAGTATCACACTGCATCCATCTAATTATGCACAAGTTTAGCGTGTATCACAAATGCAATAATCAAAGCCATAAATTGATTGCCAAAAAAATCAGTATAAATGGTATTACAAAATCGTGTTAGGAAACATACACTGAATTCAATTTGATAAACTACTTAGAACCGTATCTTTAAAATGGACTGAACATTTTGAGGAGACGGAACAAAGCCTGAACTCGTAGCATGGATCTTTTCTTGAATCTTAACTATATTGGCTATTGCATATATTCGGAGCTTATAATGTTCCATCATCCATGAACCTAACAGGGCAATCTGTACTTGCCCATACTAAACTTGACATAAAGCATAGTTTTGTGTGCACTGCTACCCTAGATTATTGCCATCATGGTCAGATCTCAATGAGAAACAAAGTAAATTTTTTAAAAAGGTCAACAAATTTCAAAAGCACCTCCACATAGGATTGGGAACTGAAAGAGATGATAATGAAGTGTCAGCAATAGGACCTACAGGACCCAAATGAAACCCAGTTTGAAAAGAAACATAATTAAAAAGATCATCATGCCTAGATATGGACAGCTCCTGTTGTTTGCTTTCTAAAATCTGTAGAATGTATTAGCGCACTAATAATTTGCGGCAATAAAAGGCAAGACAAAAAGTGGAAGCATAAAAATCTAATTACCTTTGTTCTCATATAAATTCCTTTCTTTCCCGAGTTCGGAAGGTAATGACAATTTGAATCGATACTGGAAAAGCACAACAATATGGAAACACTCAAACAGACAAGTTATCTGAGTATTGAAAATGGTAAGAACGGCAATGGCAGTAGAACACACTCTGAGTAGCAATCAACCAATAAGATATAAACAGTAACAATTTAGAAAAATATCAAAACATACATAATGGTGATATAATAAATCCTGACTGAATCTAACATCATTTCACAAACATCAGTCCTGTTTGCAAAGCCAATAGACATAGAGCCCTTAGACAGAATAGGCAAAGCACAGAATCTGAACTGAAACTCCTTGCATTTTGTATAGAAAATAAGTACAAGTGGTAAAGTGTAATATGTTTAGTCTGCTTACTTGCCTGAGTTATTAAATAAGCATGCAATCCCACATGATCCATAATGGCATCCATTGTCACTTATGACAAAAACTCCACCTTTTCCAAGCCTGAAAATAAAGGAAATGTAAGTAGGGGTCAGAGCATACTTATAATATGATAGGAACCATTATTGGTGAAAATGCATGAGATTTGTAAGATTGATGTAAAACGCATCCCATGTGCACCAGCCAAACTAGTTTAGCATGTATGGCATCTGCAACAAGTTGAAAGTTCAGAACTCGAAACAGAAAGCAACAGAAATTTAGGTACCAATTCTCCAAGTAACATCTCACTACCTCATTCTTCAAGTGAGATCTGCAAGTGCGTTTCAACAACTCCACAACCAATTGATTGATGTCATATCTGTCAAGGCAGGAGCGTTGTCAAGGGTAGTAGAATGAAGTTGATCCGCAAGAGCTTAAACAACACGATATTTGCATTTTTTTCAATTAAATCACTACTACATAACGGATTTGTAGCAATAGGGCACTTTTTTTTGTAGGGGCGGCTGGTGATGGAGCCGCCCCTATAGAGGCTGTGCCCGGCCTCGGCTTGGCCAGCCGCACCTACAAATCCAACAGTAGGGGTGGCTGGTGACACGAGCCGCCCTTACAAATATGTTGATTTGTAGGGGCGGCTCCATCACCAGCCGCCCCTACTGTTGGATTTGAAGGGGTGGCTGGATTATCAGCTGCCCCTACAAAGTCTGTGCATAAAAGGCCGACGCCCCCCCTTCTTCCTCCTTGGGTTGGCAACTGTAGCCCGAGAAGGAAAGGAAGGGGGGCCTTGGGCACCTCTCAAAAATTGCTCCTACAAGGGGGGTAGGTTTTGATCTTATTTCCTTTGGTTGGGAGGTTAAAAAAGGGTAAGAAAATGCTATTCCAAATATTTTTTGAAGTTTTAATGGTTGGTTAGTGAATAATTAGGGTTATGCTTTTCTCTCTCTTCTATGGTGCTTGAGGCATTTATGAAGCAAATTACACCAAAGTTTTGAAGGTTCCAGTGGAAATTAGTTAGTGGAATAAGATTACACACCCTTATTTAGTGGTTCTTGCTTGATTTTGTTGGTCTATTAGTTAGTTTAATGGATGTTCTTGTAGATCTAGATCTAGATCTAGAGCTAGGGTTTGTTTTTTTATCATTAATTACATTTTTTTCATGAAAGGATAGTGTGTAAAATATTAATTGTTGATATATCATCTTTTGAAATTGTTTCTTCTTGTAAAATATTAAGTGTTGCTATATATTTAGTAAATTTGGTTGATAATTGTTTTATATATATAATGGTTTTCTAGAAAATTGCTAGGTATATATCTATGGATAATTATTAGTCCTTTATTTTTTCTTTGATAGGTCTAGAAGATGGAGTACAGACAGTCTTGGATGTATGGTGCATTAAGGTACAAGCCAGGTTTCCGTGAAGAAGTGGATAAATTTATCGAAGACGCAGAGTACCATGCAAAGACCTTGAAAGAGAATAAAGATTCAATTATTTGTCCATGTAGAGATTGCAAGAATCAGCTAGCATTCAAAGATGTGACGATCATCAGATCACACTTGATTATGCGAGGATTTGTTAATGACTACACAATGTGAATTCATCATGGTGAAACAGTTGTTCACGAAGATGTTCCAGAAGAAGATGATGCCGAAACCCTAAGTATTCTGGACCAATATGCAGCAGAGCTCGGTGCAGAAATGGCTAACGATTACCTTGACCTAGGTGGTGCGGGTGGTTGGGATGATAACGTCGAAGGTGGCAGACATGATGATGGCAAAGCATGTGTCGGTGATGAAGATGATGATGATGATTTGGAGGACATGCTTTGGTCCCTTGGACCAGAGATTTTACTAAGGAGCAAAATAGGTCTAGAAAATTTGGAAAGGGTGACAAAAGCATCGAAGGAGACTGTGTATGATGTTGAGAAGGGTTGTCGAACACATTGAACACTTCTACGATTTGTGCTTGAGCTACTCATCCTGAAGGCTAAGAATGGCTGGTCAGACTATAGTTTCAATGATCTATTGCGTCTCCTAGCACAGCTGCTGCCAAAGCCAAACTCAGTTCCGGCCAACACATACCAAGCGAAGAAGGTTATTAATCCATTGACAATGGGGGTTGAAAAAAATCCATGCATGCCCCAACCACTGTATCCTTTTTCGTGGTCAAACGTTCAAGGAACTGGATAAATGTCCCCGGTGTGGGGTCAGCCGATACAAGTACAATGACCATTACGACGGGCAAGCAGCCTCCACGAGGAAGAAGAGGAAGAAGGGTGGGAAAAAGGTGGTACAGGATTCACAACCCACAGAGGAGACCCCATTAGGCAACGTTGCAAAGTAGAGAAGAATTCCGGCCTTGGTCATGTGGTACATGCCAGTGGCCAACCGCTTGAGGCATATCTTCCTAAACCCTAAGGAAGCTGCGCTCATGACAAGGTGGGACGATGAGCGCAAGGTTGACTATGATGTGATTGCACACCCGGCCGATGGTACTTAGTGGCAACACTTCGATGACAAGTACAAAGATTTCAATGAGGACCTAAGGAATGTTCGGTTTGGCTTGAGCACCGATGGAATGAACCCCTTCAATGAGAGGAACAATGACCACAACATGTGGCCAGTGATCTTGACCATGTATAACATCCCGACGTATCTTTGTCAAAAGCAAAAGTACCTTCTCCTCACTATTCTCATTTCGGGACCAAAACAACCAAGCATTGATATAGATGTGTTCCTAGAGCCTTTGATGGAAGAAATGGAGAGGCTATGGAGGTATGGGGAGCCGATGTACGATACGTTCTGAAAGGAGGACTTCATATGTAGAGCCATGATCTTTGTTACCACCAACGATTACCCTACGTTGTTTGCTTTGTTCGGACAAATAAAAGGGAAGACATGATGCTTAGTATGCTTGGATGGTACTACATGGGTGTACCTAGATGCATCCAAGAAGACAATGTATCTAAGGTAGCGACGCTTCTTAAAGATAGATCACAAGTACCGCAGCAAGATGTATTTCAAGTATTATGACAACATCCCGGAGAGTGAACGCCCTCCAGAGAGACAAAAAAATGGCCAACACATGTTCAAAATGGTGAAAAACATACGTGTTATCCTCGGAAAGAAGAATTTGGATGGGACGATGAAAGATAGAAGCACACCTCTTGTCATTGGTGTACCTTTCAAGAAACAGTAAATCTTCTTTCAGTATTTGCCGTATTGGCCAGACTTGGAGGTCCCCCATGCTATTGATACCATGCACGTGTAAGAAGAATGTCTTTAAGAGTCTTAGTGCTACCTCGATGGACACAAGGAAGACAAAGGATGGTCTGAAATCATGGAAAGACATGGTGTAGCTAAATGTGAAGAAAGAGCTTCAACCAGTACCTGAGGGTAATGGTAAATACACTTTGCCCGTGGCTAGCTTCAACCTGACCCCAGAAGAGGGGAGGGCGATATGCAATTTCCTTAAGGGGATCAAAGTTCCGATCGGGTTTTCATCGAACGTGAAAAGGCTAGTGTTCATGAAAGACCTATCATTGAAAAACTTCAAGGCTCACGATTGTCATGTGATGCTCACATTGTTCCTACCCATTGCAATCAGGGTTGTAAAGTCAGAGTTCTTGAAAATGGCCATCCAACGCATGTGCTACTTCTTTACGAAGATCTCACAGAAGATGATTGGTAAGAAAGAGCTGAGTGACCTACATGAATTCACGGTGGAGACCCAGAACCAACTAAAGATGTGTTTACCTCCCGCTTTTTTGACATAATGCCACATCTCATGATTCACATGGTTCATCAGATAGAAGCCCTGGGTCCTTGCTACTTCCATGAAATGTGGTCGTACGAGCGGTTCATGTCGGTTCTAAGCCGATATGTGCATAATCGAGCATACCCTGAGGGCTCCATGATAGAGGGCTACAGTACTGAAGAAGTCATCGAGTGTTGTCAAGAGTACCTAAAAGGGAAGAAAGTGATTGGGCAACCCAATTCTCATCACAAGGGTAGGCTGGCTTGGAAGGGCACCAGGGGGCGAAAAGTGTTCATCGACGAGGACTACAATGCAGTTAGTCAAGCGCATTATTGTGTCATGCAGAGTATAAAACTGATGGAACCATACATTGATGAACACTTGGGTATCATTAGGGAGGAGAGTAATGGCCGCACAGACAAGTGGGTCATGAAATAGCACAATCAACGATTCACTACATGGTTGAAGGATCAAAACATACCACTTGGAGAAACCATAGATGATATTACCATTAGTAGGTTGGCGAAGGGGCCATCGAGACAAGTCACAACTTGGCAAGCTTACGACATCAATGGGTACATGTTCTATACCCACACAAAGGATAGTAAATGTGTGAACCAAAACAGCGGCATTCAAATAGAAGCTCTCAACGGATTGGGGTGAAAGATCCCATTCTTTGGCATCATTGACGACATATGGGAACTTGATTATGGAATGAATATAAGAATGCCCCCTGTTTCGGTGCCACTAGATCAAACAACGCCAAATCAACGAGATCGGGTTGACAGTCGTGGACCTCGAAAATCTAGGCTATCGAGATGACCCTTGGGTGCTCGCTTCACGTGTCGCACAAGTTTTCTATTTTCCTGATCCGCGAACTAACCTCCCTCCAAAGAAAAAGACAAAGCATATGGTTGCCTCTGGGAAACAACAAATTATCGGAGTTGATGGTGTGGACGATGTTGAATGTAAAACCCCTGGTGTTACAACCTAGCTTAGCACCTAGGTCAAGACATAATGGGGAATTACCGAACAAGTTTCACCAATTTTAGATTTTTGAATGTGCACGAAATGATAGATGGACCGTGTATGCCTCACCTTTGGGATTGAAAGGAATCAAATAAATGAGCAAGTCCATCTACTTTAGTGCTTACAAATGCTTGATACAAATTCTAACAAACCTAAGGGAATAAGTGGTTTTATTTGTTTAGGCATGAAAAGCAATATTGATAAATAGAAATAAAATACAACTCGCGTATAGTGCTTGAATAAAAATTTGAAGTACGAGTTTAGTAGATGAAAATGCAACTTTTGTTTCGGTAGGTAAAGGTTGATCAATAGCATATTGGATGGCTCAAGAATTGATTTTGGAATGTGCTCCCAGTTCTAGAACTAATGACCATGTCCGAAAACCTAATGTCAATGTCATTTGGTATGTAATTTTGATGAAATCTCTTAAACACTAGATCTGTATTTTTGCACCGCTGATTGCGCCATTGCGAGTACTTTAGCACAGTGTAGTTCATAGGTGGGTTTGACGTTGCGTTGTTACTCCAGAAAATTGCACAAACTTTGAACTTAACGCACTAGAACCTTGTCGTCAGTGTTCTGCTTGTGAACTCGTGCTCTTGGTCAAGCTCACATCAGCCTCCTCCTCTCTCCCTCTCTAGTCACTTTTTAGACTCGACGGTTGCTTCGCTGGATAGATGGGGATGCGCACCTTAGGTTTGTGAAGCTGGTTGGACCTTAAACGAGTTGGGTTTGCATATTAGATCGCTTTAAATTTCATGCTCGTCAACGTTTGCTTGTGCTCGGCCTGTGTCTGCAGTCACCTTCGCGTGCACGCTACCGTTGTGTGGCCGCGCCTAGCCTTAGTCATATCAGTGTTCGACCTTGCTGGCTGTCGCCCTGCTAGCCTGCTGGCGCCACTGCCACTACTGTTCCATGGTCCCGGTGCATTGCTGCCTCCCTCGCTCAGGCCGCCATGCCACGCATGAAAGGTCCTTGTTTGGTTTTGGTAATTGAGTGACAACCTTAGGTGGACTAATTGTGTTTATGTGAGATACACAGGGAATTAGTCCATAGATGATTGCGTCATGAAGGAGCTCATTGCATATGAGACATGACATGGAGTCATGTGACCAAGGTGGCAAAGATCAAGATGAGGCTTGGCTTGATGGACCGGTTGCAAGTGTGAAGGGCAAGTCGGAGGCTTTGGAGCGATGGACCGCGAGGCGGTGAAGCTTGAGCAAGACTTGGCGCCGATGGACCAACGCAACGGTAAAGAGCAAGTGAGGTCAAGATCGATGGACCAAGGTCACATAATGATATGAAGTGGATCATATCATTTGTGATATGGTTGGTGCATGTGTTGCATCAACATCGAAGGAGATGGAGTGGAATGCGCAAGGCAAAGGTATAACCTAGGGCATTTCCATTTCACCGGTAATAGGTGTGTAGAGAAGTTTATGACCGGGTTTAGGATAGATGGCCGTACTATCATGAGGGGCAAACTTGTTTGCATATCGGTCATCTAGTGCCACTCGTGTGATCTAACTATGCATCGTTGCTAGGATCGAGTGGCGTGGCAAGTTGAGTGGTTAACTCCTTCGGTAAAATGTTTGTGAAAATGCTAACACACATGCACAAGGTGGTGTACACTTGGTGGTGTTAGCACATTTGCGAAGGCGGTGAAGTTTAAGCGGTAGAGAGGATTTGGGTTCCTCTCTCCCTCCCGCCGAGCTTTGCGAGCGCGGGATTCAGGCGTTTTTGAGAAGTTGAAATGCCTATTTTCCACTACGCCGGAAGTCGGAAAAGAAACGGAGGCGAACGGAGGTCACAGAGGTGACCGGACGCTGCACCGGACGCGGTCATGGTATGAACCGGACGCGTCCGGTCAGTACAGCGCAGGCGCGGGTGCTAGGGTTTGCAACCGGCGCGTCCGGTCACTCGCGGGACCGGCGCGTCCGGTCATGTGCCCAGAGAAGAACTGCGGTTCGCAAGGAGGATCGGACGCTGGGCGCGTCCGGTCACACACGATCGGACGCGTCCGATCGTTGAAGGAGCTTACTGGACTCACACCAGACGCGGGCACTGTCGCGTCCGGTCGTTACGAAGAGCGCGTCCGGTCGTTGGACAGGCGCGTCCGGTTGTTGCCTAGGGCGCGTCCGGTCGTTGGTGTGACCGTTGAGGGTCAGTGACCGTTGGAGGATCGGACGCGGTGGAGCGCGTCCGGTCGTTTTGAGAGGCGCGTCCGGTCATAGGATTTGACCGTTGGCGCAGTGACCGTTGGAGCATCGGACGCGGTGAGCGCGTCCGGTCAGTTACGACCGGCGCGTCCGGTCATCCCGAAATCTGCCCAGTGAAGGGGTAACGGCTCTATTTGACCGTGGGGTTATAAATAGATGCCTTGGCCGGCTGTGGCCGGCAGCTGAGCACACTTTGGCCTTGGTGGCTTATGTAGTAGTGCTTGGAAGCCCTCTAACTCACTCATGCTTGATAGTGTTCATCGGATCGAGTGAGAAAGCGATTCTAGTGCGTTGCATCGAGAGGATTGCATTGAGTGGCACTAGGTGATCGTGTTGCAAGCCGGTGGTGCTTGTTACTCTTGGAGGTTGCCACCTCCTAGACGGCTTGGTGGCTTGCGACTCCGTTGAAGCACGCGTGGAGATTGTGCGTGGCTCCGGAGGAGGATTTGTGAGGGGGTTGTGCTCACCCCGTGGGGATCGCGAAGAGCAACTCTAGTAAAGCTCGTGGCTTGGAGGATCCCCATCTTGAGAGTGGATGTGCGGCACCCGCTGAGGGTTTGACTCTTGATAGTCAATTAGCTCGTGATCCATCAAGTGGGTGTATCGCCACAACGGGGACTAGCTTGGTGGCAACCAAGTGAACCTCGGTGAAAAACCGCCGTGTCAACATTGTGTACATCTTCTCGGTGGTTTGCTTTCGATTCACAAGCTTGTATTTACATTCATATACTTGTGCTTGTGTAGTTGCTCTTGTAACTAGTTTGCTTGTGTAGTTAGCTAGTTACCTTCTTGCTTGTGTAGCATAGAAGTAGCTCCCGTTGCGTGGCTAATTTGGTTTGTGTAACCTTGTTAGTCATATTGCTTAGTTTGTGTAGCTAAGTAATTTGCGCTCTCTAGTTTGGCATTAGTTGCCTTGCTATTGAGCATTGCTAGTGAGCATAGGTGGCTTCGTGCTTTTGCTTACTAGAATTGTGTAGGAGCTCCCCGGCTTTGCTAAAGTACTAGTGCATAGGTTTGTGTGACCTTGCTCTAGAATTGTTTAGGAGAGCTCTTGCTAAGGAAAGCACCTTAGTTACATAATTAGGATCTTTGTGAGGTGCTTGTGAACTTAGATAGAGGGGTGTAGTCTTGGCTAGACCGATAGTTCTAATTCCGCATTTGTTTCGGTTTGCCGACGCGATTATTTTTAGAAAGGACTATTCACCCCCCCTCTAGTCCGTCATCTCGACCCTACAACGCAGCTCCCCCTCCTTGCTTTCTTCAGCTCGCCCAGCGCACGCGCCCGCTGCCCTGCTGCCGGGAGCCCTCGTCGCTGTACGCACGTGCCAGCACCGCGCGAAGGCCCATCTCCATTGTCATGTAGAGCAGTTGCCTTGCTGCCCACGCGCCACAGTAAGCAGAGTCATGCCCTGTGCCGTGCACTGTGGCGTCCTTGCCCCACTGTACACATATGCCGCATGCTGCCCCTGCCGCATTGCCTGACTTAAGGAGGAGGCAAGCGTGCACGGCCCCTCACTCGCCCTCCCTCTCTCGGTCCCTCTCTCGCTCTGTTGCCCGCACGCATGCCGCCTTGGCCACTCTCCGTGGCGAGGCGGTGACCATGCGCCGCTCCCTCCCTTCCTAATTGCCCGCTCAGGGCATCTTCGCCCGATTCCTCGCGTCGGTGCGTAGCATAGGAATCTAGCTAGCAGCCCGACTCGCTCCAAGCCACAGACGAGCTTTGTTGTTGGCCAATTTTGGTTTTTCCTCGCCGCCGCCTTGTGCACCGCCTAACTCGAGAATTTGGGGGTAAGACGCTATTCTTGTTCTAGTTCAATTCATGGCAGAGGTAGGCTCGTTTTGATTCCCTGGTTTCGGTGCTTGTGCCAGCTCCGTTGAAGGCCCCGCCAGAGGTGCGCGGACGCGATCGTGCCGCCGCGGCGCGTCACCATCGTCGTCACTCACATGTGTACAGCATAACTTGGTCTTCCTCTGCCTCAACAGGCACCGCAGCGCTGATCCTAGTGAGCTACTGGTGCCTATTCGCCACCGCTTTCACCTTGGTTGTACCTCAGGCCACCGGGACGATCGTGCCGCCGCCCGGCTCCGCCCGTCGTCGCGTTAAACCTCGGTAGTACACCGTTTAGCTTCCAACCGCCGCTTGGGTTTCCACCTTGGTACGTAGGTGCTTTTCGGCTCTCTATTCTAGGCCGCGCGTCGCTCCCTGCCCGGCGTAGCCATCCAGTGCCAGCCAGAGCCGCACCGGCGTGCGCAGGGCCGTCGTGGACTGCCTGGTTGCGAAGGCGACATCTCTTGGGGTGTTTTGTGAAAAACATGAGTCTGTCGTAATCGTGCCTCGCTGCTCCGCTTGATGAGCTAAAAGTCTGAGCCCTCTTTTGCAAAATGCACAGGTGCGGGCGGGCTCCATGCCACGGGCCACTTGTTGGGCCGGCCTGCTACGCGCGCGGCCACTCCCGCGTGGGCCGCAGCGGAGTGCTAGGCCGAATGGGTTGCCGACGGCCTTTTTTTCTAAATGCATTTCTAATTTAGTTCTGAAGTAAAATTATAAAGTCAATATCAAATGGAATAGGAATCCAAAAACCGTGAAACAAGTTTTGTTTGGTTTCTAAAATCATTCTCTATATGTTAGTGCATTTGTTTCACATAGTCTTATAATGTTTTTAGAAGCTCGTTAATTAATTTGATTTAATGTATAACTAAAATGCTTGTCGGGGTATTAGCGCGTTGCTGGTAGCAAAGATATGCAGCTTAGTACGTTAGTCGTTAAGCTAGTTCGCGTGAGAGACAAAAACCGTATTTTAAGTTGCGACTGTCGTTGATTATTTACATCTATGCGTTGTATCCGTGAATATCATAATAGGAATATCGATGGATTGTGGAGTCATCTGGAGTGGCGGAAAAAGATGGTGCCTTGATGATCATGTTGGAATGCTAACTTTTGGTTACATGTTATCCAGGCAAGCCCCGATGCATAACCCCTATTATTCTGCACTTTATTTATGCTTGTGCATTAAGTTTTAAAGAGTTGACTGAAATCCACTTGCATATATATACCCTTATCCTATGAGTCTTACTAGTATGTCAGGGTCACGTAGCTTGCTATGCTATAGGATTTTGGTAGAAGCCGAGTGATTACCTGTCACTCACGAGAGATAGGAATTATATTATTGATACTATTATCATGCTACTATCACATGGAATATATATGGATAATAATTGGAGACCGGGCGGGACTAGGCTTGGATGGACTTAGACTTGGTTGGGCAATAGAGCGGGGCTCTGGTGCGCTTGTTCCGCCTGTGTCGATTAAGGACCGTTCGTTACATTGGATTCCATAGTCAGGTCATAGACCTATTTGTCCCGAGCATATACTAGAGTGGGAAGACTTGTTTCACTGTTGTCATGGGTTTTGGCTCTTTCTGGACCAGCTTTTTAGGTGGTTATATATATTGGGTTGAGGAGGTCTAAGCACCATACTAAGGTCGGGCCTACAGTGTTGGGGGCTTAGAGTCCAAGCTTGGACGGGGACTTGGACCCCTTGACAGAAGTAGAGCGGGTTGGTCTTACTTATGCCCGGGGTACAAGCGAGGCGTGTGTTTTTGGGGCACCCAGCTGGGCACATTGATTCGTGAATCACCGTCAATTTGACAGTCCGACATGACTATAATCTGGCATCGTAGAAAGAACGATGAAAGATGGTAAAATAATGCTGATTACTTACCACCTGCTTGAAAGTAGCCTTGGTACTTACATAGATTGGTCGGTTAATGAACTAATGATGACTACTAATAAAAAGAAATATAAGGATGCACATTTTAGTAAATGCTTCTTGCAGATGCAATAAACCCACAAGCCAGAAAGCCTTGTATAATCCTTGGAGTCCTTTTCTTTTCTCCTGACGAGTAAGTCTTGCGGAGTACAATTGAGTACTCAGGGTTTGTTCTACCCTGTTGAAGGTGATAGGTGTGGATAAGCTGACACTTACATGTGGAAACCTTCTGGTGGGCTTAGCGAGGATTTCCTTTACGATCCAGAGTAGAGTTTATTTAACAAAAATCTCACCAAAAGTTTTTCAAATAAAATACTTGTAACTTGCTACTATTTCATGCTTAAAAAGTTCACCATGTTAATGTTTAACTTATCATTAAATGGTTTCATTTCCGCTAAACTCTGATAACATTTTATATTCCACTATTATAATCAAATAATGAATTACTCTGCTGTTATACCAAAAGTGATGTAATAAATGGCAAGGATGTTGTAAACTTTACTCTCTCATCTGTGATCCTGATGTAAAATTATGGATCTTCGAGTTCTCCCTTGCGGTGTGCTCGATGGAATCGCATAGTGTAGTGCTCTCCATTGGGTACTTAGTGTCTAATGTAAGACGAGTACTCTTGGGAGGGTATTAGATTAGGCCGTTCTGCCACATTAAAGAGTACGACAACTACACTAAAATGCAGCTATTCACTGACTTTCCTAAGAAGATCGAAGCTGTGGAAAAGCACCTACCCAAAGATTTATTGCCATGGGAATGAAAAGGTGTCAAGTGGAAAAGTGTAATAGGATAGTTGAGACTACATTTATGTATGTGTGTGAGACTACATTTATGTATGTGTGTGAGACTACACTTTTTGAACAATGTGTACCAACATTTTGTCAATTGAAGAAATGACCAAAATAAAAGTTGTAGGTATTGATGAGTCATACAACTTTGGTATTCATCATTTTTTCAGAACAAATCATTTGGTGTTTCAAAATTTGGTTTGAACTTGTCATTTTTCAAATTTTAAAATCTGAACTGTCCAAATTTAGTCAAATGACAAGATGACCAAAATAAAAGATATAGATCTTGATGGGTTGTACAACTTTTGTATTCATCACTTCTTTGGTTAAGATAATTTAGGGGTTCAAATTCTGGTTTGAAGTTGCCTTTTTAAAAAAATGAAAATTTGAATTACTCAAACTTTTTGATATGTAAAGTTTGACAAAACCAACATAATAACTTGATAGGGCATGATTTTAGAAAATTTCTAAAAAAATCATCATATTTGGAGTCAGTACGAGGGAGAAAAACTACTTATAATATGTACCCAGAGATTAAAAAGAGAAATCACACTGTTTATGATGAACATTGTATGATCATCATGAACAGTGTGATTCTCTTTTTATCTCTTGGTAAATTTTGTAACTAGTCTTTCTCCCTCGTACTAACTACAAATGTGATGATTTTTGTTTCTAAAATTTTCTAAAATCATGCCCTATCAAGTTATTGTGTTTGTTTTATCAAACTTTACATATCAAAAAGTTTGAATAATTCAAAATTTTTAAAAAGGCAACTTCAAACCAGATTTTGAAACCCCAAATGATTTCACCTGAAAAGTGATGAATACCAAAGTTGTATAACTCATTAGGATCTACAACTTTTATTTTGGTCATTTCTTTATCCGACAAAGTGGTAATAACATTGTTCACAAATATTGCACAACTCTCATATGGTTTCATAAACAACATGAGAGACTTGTAAGTTTTGTGAACAATGTGTACCAACACTTTGTCAAATGAAGAAATGATCAAAATAAAAGTTGTAGATCTTCATGAGTTCAACAACTTTGATATTCATCACTTTTCAAGCAGGAATCACTGGGTTGTTTCTTTTGTTTCCTCTGCTTTTAATGATTGTCATGTTGTCTATGATCCATCACCAACGAGCGGTGGACGGCTGTATTATGTAGCAACCCACAAATTTGAGAGCTCCTTAATGAATACCTAAATACTCTTTTTTTCAAGCAGCAGCAACTTATTCTACTACTACTATTACTACTACTTTTTTTGTTTCAAGCAGGAATAACTTCTACTACTACTGCTGCTGCTGCTACTACTACTACTACTAATGAATACCTTTAAAGTCAATATTGTTCCATGTATTAGAAGAAAACACAAGATGATAGGGAGAACAAGCGATGTAGCCCGAAGCCCTGAGCATGGGGTAACCTTTGAAGAGGTAGACCAAGAAGCATTTACTAAGGAGCAGTTCAACCAGGACATAGAAAACAATCTAGCAATCATGCTTAGTCAAGAGGAAGGGGGAGAAAAGGCCTTAGCTGGAGAGGCTACCGGAGGCGAAGGGGAAGATGATGTTGATGACGACGATGGTGACGACGACAATGATGATGATGCATATGAAAGTCCAAAGGATCCTTTCCCATGTGAAGTCAGATGGAAGCCAACGGAGGATGAACTGGATAAGGATTTTGACCCAAACGAGGAGGTATAGATGAAGTCTAGTTTTGTAAATCTTGTGAACGCTTCGATCATTTTGTACTAACATGTTGATTCCCCAAATGGGCCCATTCTCCTGAACCTCGAAGGAGATGATGACGTCAGCATCTCCCCAAACAAGGAAGAAGAGAGGAGGGTCGAGCGGGGCCAACAACCACAGAGGTGGACAATAGCGCCTCTGCTCCACAACTGGAATCCATGAAATCGAGTCAAGAGCCCAAGAGGAAATGGGAGGACAGATTGAAAAACCAATATCTAGATAAGGCATTGAATGTGATAACAGTGGTCGGGCCAGCAGGGGAGATCACTGCTTCGGAAGCCATGGTGGCATGATTTCGTAACGTGATCGGGGCAGCAGTAAGAGATGAGTTGAACCCAACAATCTGAACCTGGACAGAAGTACCAGATGAGACAAAGAGAGCCCTATGGGAGAAAAAGCTATTCGTTAATTTCAGATTCCCGAAGGGATCACTTCCACAGGTCAAACATGCAGCTCTAAAGCAAATGGGAGAGGCATTCTGACGTTGGAAGTTGGACCTCAACAAGAGGTTCATCCAAAAGGGGTTAACCCCCTTCCACGAGTTCAACCACATAACTCCTTGTCAATGAGCACACCTCGTGGCTCAGAAGACTACACCGGAGGCATTGGAACTCAGTGCCCATAATAGCGAGCTAGCGAAAAAGAACATTTACCGCCATTGTGGGGGATATACCCCCAAATACCCTCATGGCTATACATGGGCCGCACCATCCGAGGTGGCCTAGCCCACAAGATCAAGGTGTGCACCGCAAGGCTACAAGGTGTACTAGACATTGTATTAGTACCAAATCAGATACTTTACTTGTAACCCTCCTCCTCTAGAGTATATAAGGAGAGGAAGGGGTCCCCTAGAGGACAGGTCATACATCTTAATACACACAACAATATAATCTGACGCAGGACGAAGGTATCACATTCACGCCCTCACGGCAGCTGAACCTGGACAAAACCATATCTCATCGACAGCCATCGTCTAGGTCCTTGTGGCTACCATGGTGTTGACGGTAGATAAGTATCATTTTTAACCGTCAGCATAGCATGAGAAATGATCTAAACACAAACTATCTAGATATAGGGGTTACACTGACAGAATTCCATGAGTTTTGGTGAATATCTATTTCTGCAGGGGGTTATCAAGAAATAACTAAAGGAGACACACATGTCAGATTTACATAGAGACAAAGGGGCTACACATAACTTTTCTAGAATATGGAAGGTATGAGAAGACTCTAAAAACAAACGGGAGACGAAACGGGCTCGGAATAGGGGCACCCGTCCCTGGGCCTAGGTGCCCGCCCCTGTGGTGTGGCCAATTAGGAGCCACCTCATGGATTATGCATCCACCGCCTTTAAGGATAAATAATAATCGTTCATCAAGGTCGGTTAGATCCAAGGGCTATGGTGCTTCCTAGAAGGCTATATAAGCAAGGCCCCTGGCCCTAGGAGAAACCCTAATCTAGCTAATTCATAGCTGGAATTCATTCATGCATTCCAATCAAAGAAGCCCTAGAGCCACTATCTCAATTAGATCTCTAGTTTAGCATAGCTACATAATATTAGAACTAGGAGGAGCCAAGCATTGCTTCATTTCCGGATCTATCGGAGAATACTTGGTAATTATCTCCTACTTTTATATTTGTTCTTATATTATTCATCTAGTTCATCATTTGTATGAATATAACTTTAGTCTATTCCATCATATTGGATATGACTTTGCTCTATTTGCTTATGTTCTTAATAATATTGTTCTTAGTCTACTTTGATTATTTGCTTGTCATAGTTAGATCAGAATTATATTCAAGTATAGGATCGTATAGCGCTTGCTCATTGATATCATGGGTAAGTGGTAAACATTGTGTAGGCGTGGTGCCTATACCGTATTTACCTGCGATTGTACCCTATATTCCAGATCGTGTGGTAGATCGAGGGAGTGACAGTTATGTTGAGTCCTCTATAGTCTACCTCCCGAGTATAGGGCAGGCAGAGCACAACTATTACAGGGAAGTGACGGCTATGTTCCATATCTTCCTTAGTAATATCACTATACGTAGATATAACATTTTCTTGCCATGATTGCCAAGTGTAATTGCACTAATCAATGTATGCTTTGACTTTATAGTTAGAATAACTTATGATTATCCCTATAGTTCGTCCTAATCCATGCTAGTGCTATATATCTAGAGTAGTCTATTGAGATGTTTATCATTATATGGTTATGTGCTTACCAGTTATCCTTTATTATATATATATATAAATATATATATATATATATATATATATATATATTATTTATCTTGTGACACTTACCCTGTATGAGAAGATAGATAAAGATATGGTTATGCTCTCCATTAGCATATGCAGTGATGCTCATTGCTCATTACTCATTATTCTTAGCATCCCTTCCCAGGGATAAAAATATAAATAACGATACCTGAATTACTCCTGGTTAAAATGCTACATCGGTATTATCTGTGCGCTTGTGGATTTCATATTTATTTCAGAGGAGCATTTGTATATTTTAGTATCAGCACCTTTGATGTCATGCTGGGGATGACAACCTAGCTTAGGTGGCATTAGAGGTGTCAACATGTGCCAAGGAGAAGTTGTTTCAAAAGTTAGAGGAAGGCACCGTCGAAGCTGGGGCATACAACTTGAGGAAGGTTGCAAAGCGTGCAAGTAGGTGGATCCTAGGAAGGAGTGATTCCAAATCCGGCGAGCTAAAGTTTGATAACCCCGAGACCGAACAGGTAGTGTCGAAGATATTGAGTTATGGTGAAGAGAAAGAGAAGGGCTCATTCAAGCCTTCCAAAAAGAGGGACAAGCTTAGCCTTGCCTTGGGAAACCCTAAGCACACAGGACGCGTCAGGGGGTTAGGGAAAAGAATGACATGGAAGTATGGATTCGAAGAGGATAGACACATGTACAGGAAACATGGCAGAGACTGGGAGGCTAATCTTGAGGATCAAGTGAAGGCTCTAGTTGCGAAGGCGCTGGTGGAGCAAGGGTTGTCTACAAAGCCACGGACAGTAATGGCTCTGCCGGGAGAATTGGCATTAGTTGCCATCCCTCTGGAAGTTCCCAGCAGCCAAGGTTCCACTGCAGGCATAACCCCCATCAATCGCATACGGGAACCAACAACATGCACCTTGGTGGTTGTCAGTGGTAGGCAAAACACTGTGATGGAGGTGGCAATGGGTGTGGCACATCCTCCTGGCGGCCAACATCACAATAACATGATCCCGTCGAGCTACACTAGGGTCAAGGTGCATACCGTGAAGCCCCAATTCATGCAATGGCCCACAGACCACCCAACCCTCGACGGACAGAAGTTTCTGGGAGAAGTAATGAACCAGTTCATCCCATGGCACAAAAAGGACATTGTATTGAATGCTTCCTCACTGCCTGCCGTTGAACAACAAGTGGAGGGTGTCATTGAGGAGGGGGAGATATTTTCGCTGGCTTGTGACTACTTGCATGAGATGCCACATTCTTCCCCACCTCCTAGCAACAAGATGTCTGGGATGCCACAACCTTCTGAGCAATGTAAAGACCAAGGGCTTCATACGGTCCAAGTACATGAACAATAAGAAGGTGCCCAAAAGGAGCCTCCAATTCGGGACAAGATTCCAGTCACCATAAGGTCAATATATATGCTGATAGAAGGCGTATCGTCGACACACAAGTGGTATGCCCATGACCAGTTTAAGCCTAAGAACCAAGTCAGAGAAGTCCCACCATCCAATGGGGCCCTTAGCCATGTCCGTGAACCGGCAAAGAGGTATACAAATGTTGATGCCATCAAATGGTCAGCTGATTGCCCAATGAAAGAGGCAAGTCCTTCCTACCAAACCGAGACATCCAGCGCCTACCACTGGGAATGAAAAGGTTCCATGATTGGTACTTACGTGCTCTCCCGATGACAGTAAACATCATACACGCACGCTTCCACCCCAACACATTTGGAGGCCCAAAAGGGGAAATTATCTTTGACTTTAATGACATGTAAATAGTCTTTCACCTCGGAGAGTTGGAAGCCAATCTAGTTCGCACGTGGTGCCTGTAAGTCCTTGTCCCATTCATATCATGTGATTCAAATATTCGGTTTTTGTTATAACTAACCCACGTTGTGGCTTGTAGAATGCTAGTGCACAATGCAAAACAAATGCCAAGTTTGCGATGTGGGTTCTTAGACCCTCAATGCATAGCACATGCGAGGTTTAGTTAAGCCAGAAGGTGGGAACTGGATAACGAGCACCTAGCTAATGGAAAAACCATTAAGGAGAAAGAGAAAATTTGGAACCAAGAAATAAGAAAGGCGTCACTTAAGGTTGCGACATACATTTCCCTAGCTTTCATGAATCTCCAACACAACAGAACTATATGGCTACCATACCACTTCGAGTAAGTTTAGTTGTACACTTAAAGCTTTGTGAATACATATTGTCTTGTTCAATGCACAAGAACTTATCCATTTGTATGGTTAAATTCATGCAGCAAACACTGGATTGCTATAGGCATCGACCTCAGGATGGGCCAGGCGTTGGTCTTTGATTCAATAGATAAGGACCCAAACACACACAAAGACTTCATAGCGATTCTAAAGACGTATACCTATCGGCAGCCCTCTTATATGTTTCTATATGTACTTGTACCATTCACTTTTCTATACTAACAAGTTGCTTTTGTTAAATTCATTTCAAATAGGGGGTACAAGTTCTATGTTAACAAATATAAAGGGAATCATGAACCAAAAAGGAATGATGACCTGTATGTCAAAACAAATTGTGTGGTAAGTGAAATTTACTTTAGTACTTCCATTACATTAAAAGTATTACTTAACATTTTTATATGTGAAATACACAGTGTAACACCCTAGGTGTTTGGCTTCCATATTTGCACTTGCATTTCATAAGCATGAGCATCATTCATCTCATTCATGCCTTTATTTTGCTTGCAACATGAGTATGCAACATACTCCAATATGTTTGTTTCATAATTGCTAGCTTATGAAATGTGGGTGGTGCAACATGTAGATGTAACATGGGTGTCTCATACTTTGAAACATGGCAATGTTGTAAGTATAACATGATAAGTTTAATTGTTGCAACAAGAGCTTGAAACATATGCAACATTGTAGTGAAACATTTCGGTGGAAATGCTTATTTTGTTTGTTTCAACTTATGTGACATTGGGAATTGTGTGTAACCAATGTGTAGAGTGGTTAACTATGTCCTATAACACCATAATTACACTTAGGATCATTAGTGGAACAATGTTCATGTTGGTCAAAATGACCAAATTGCCCTCCTAAGTGTTGTTGACCAAGTTTTGACCTCTAGAGTGCTTTCATTTGACTATTAAAAAAGTTTAGCATAGAAATCTTGCTTGGAGGTGCACCCTTAACCAAAGTTGTAGAAGATTTTATAGGTAACAAAAGTTTCAATATGGCCATCTCATGAAAATGACCAGAACACTCTCAAAAGTGGCCCACAAGTCAGTGGAGCTGGCTGTTTTGGGACTTAGCATTTTTGGCTAAGTCCTAATTGAAAGGCAGTTGCAAGGTTGCCTTTTTGGGACACTGTAACTCTCTAACCATGCTGAACCAGCTTGAGCTCCTATTGACAAACTTGTAGATCTCATATCCCTCTACAACTTTGATGTTTACAGTTTTCTCTAAATCGGCCTAGTTTGGGAGCTATGGGGCATCAAAGTTCGTGTGTCAGATGTCCTCGTTGAGCCCTGATTCAGACATTCAGAGTAAAGTCGTGGCCGACCGACCACAGGCCTTTGCCACCGTGTGGGCACGTCGTGGCGTCTGTACGCCGGCCGCGGGCCCACCGGTCAGATTCGGGAGTGCCTCTAGAGCACCACGATGCCACAATCGCCTTCACTTCCGCCTCTCCCTCTCTCTCTCTCTCTCCAAGCCAAGGCGGAAAAACCGAGCCGCCATTGCCGCCCTTGCTCCGGCAAGTTCGCATGCGCTCACCACCGCACCATCGCGTCTCAAATCCGGCCAATAGCTCTGCCCTGAACCCCTCTACCCTCTCGTCCGCGCCACGCCATCAGCCGAGCAACGGTAGGGTTGCATTGCTCATTTCTGCCATCGCGGTGCCTCGCCGGCGTTTGTCCGTGGGACAGCACACCATGGCCAGGGTCCTCGGGTTGTCCTCTTCGAGTGCTAGTAGGTGCATTGGGGCTAGGGTAGTGCGGGGATGCTCACCACGGGTCTAGGATAGGGTTCCGGGGTCACTGCCGGCGAGGTGCGCCACCACCGCCCAGCCGAGCCGCCATGCGCGACGGTGAGCCCTCTCTAGTAGCTCTACCCCTCATTTCAATAGGTCCACTGGTGTGGCTTGGGGTGCTGGTCGTGCTGGTGCCCTCGGTTTCGCCGACCGACTCACTGGCGACGAGTTGCGCCGCCGCGTTCCCTTCCTTGCCACCGTGTCCCTAACACGCGGGGCCCGGCTGCCAGCACGCGCGCGGACAAGAGGCCGCCGCGGGACGCGCGGACCAAGTGGGCCGCGTCGGTCGGGCGAGCTGCGCGCAATCGTGGGCCACGCGTGGCAGAGCCGACCCAGTAGTCAGTTAGGGTTTTGATTTATTTTTCTTTTTGATTATTTTCATCGAACTGCATGCTATTTTGTAAATTTCAAATCTCAAGATTGGAAGATCCAATTGAGGTGATTCCAAGTTTGTTAGGATCTGTGTAAAGTGTAGTATTTAGGAAAAATATCAAATGTATATGTGTTGTTTAAATTCGGGAAGAATTAAATAGATCTTTAAAATGTGTTTTAAATTGGATGCAAACTTGATTATTTTATAACTTGAGTTTTAATGCTCCAAAAATTATAAAATTTGCTGGGTGTGCTATTTTATGTACATGCTAGCTCTGGTAAAAATTGGAATGCCATTGCTTGAGTAGGTTTTAAGTTATGCCTTTGTCATTTTATATTAGGAGGTACTTGAATGAATTTTCATAATTTTTCTATATGTCCAATGATCATAAAATTTTGTGGAGATTATCCTGGTACATTATTATTGCTAAGAAAAATATTGTTTCTATTGTTTGATAGTTTTCAATATGACTTCTTAATTATGCAAAAATCAGCCTGGCTGGCTTGTGAATTTTGTGTAGGGAGTTCCTATGGGTATCTTTGACTCAAATTTTTACAGTAGCTTCCTAGCAGGGTATAGGGCCCCTGTTATTTTTGTAGAATTTTCTGAGCAAGTTGCATATAGGTTTATTTTCTCACTTAATTAATTAATTAAATTAAGAAAAGGATTAAAATAAATGATTTGATTTGGTGTGCCTTACTTTTCTGGTGGTTTTATATCATATGTGAACTAGTAGTGTCATTGGTTTGATTATAATGTTTGTTTGGAATGTAAGTAAATATTTAAGTTTCGCATTTCTAGGTCCCCTGGACAGCTGGCAGTATTTCTGGGTTTAGACCTTGATAAAGGTGTTTGTTGGGAATCTTGGGAGTACCAAATTTATAGTAAACTTATTAAACTAGCTTGTGTCAAAATTTGGTGGCATTTGGTCCAGTAGTTTAGGAGTTATAGCTGTTTGAAGCTGCTGTCCAGAAATGGCTGCTCTCTGTTTGGAGAGGACAGATTCTGGAACTTTAAGAATTCAACTAGGTGAATATGGGAATTATGTCTTGAGGTTTGAAAATGAATTGTATAGCATTTTATAAGTTTTCCAGATAGTCTTGTATCATGTCATTTGGATTTATAGATCTCCCGTTATGGTTGAGAAACCAAACTGCTGTCTAGATTTATGTGTTGCTGAAATGGGTTAGGATCGTGATGAGCTTAAGTAATGTTGCTCTTGTTAATTGTTTAGGTGTTAGGTCCTTAACTGAGGAAGAGCAATTATACATTAGGTTGTGTAGATTTGGTAAGTACTTCTCGACCGGAGAGGAAATTTGCACGCTTTGTTAAAATGATTTGAATAGAGTGTTAAGTGTTGCTGCCGTTCACATTGCATTCACCGAGCATGTTGCATCCATTTTTATGCATCCGTAAAATTTATTTGTGCATTCATGCAATAGGTATTCCGGAGGGGGTGACACTTCTGGAGTTCGAGGGAGCACATCCGGAGGAGGAACATGAGCAGCCAGAGGAGCCTGAGGTGCCGCCAAACGAAGAAAGCGCCGTTGAGGAGCTGCTCGAGTGCCCTGACCACCGCCCTTCTTCCTTTCTGAAAGGCAAGCCCCGGTGCATGCTAACCCAACATTTGGATACCTATGATTTGAGTACTCTTACTGGTTTATTGCATTTAAGTTGTAGGAGTTGAATGAAAACACTTGTTGCACATACCATTCCTTGTCCAAAAATTATCCTGTAAAGCCTAATTACAGTCGGGAACGTGGTACAGGCTTAATAATGCTTAGTACGGTAGATATCGGGTGATTTACTGTCATCCGCAAGCTTTAGGATAAGGTGGGTCACGGTTGGCTATATTTGCTATCGTAGATGGAACCATACTTAAAAATAAATTTGAGACCGGGCGAGAGTTCGATAGTGCAGCCACAGGACACTTCACGTCTTGGGTGCGAAGCTATGCCCGTCTGAGTTGTTTAAGGACCGATTCGTTGTATGTCCTTGAGTCATATTGAACGCATTCTAACACTTAGTTGGCCGGATAAGTCGTTCCGACCATGAAGCCGAGTAATACAGGTCAGGCTGGAAATCGGGAGGTCAAGCGCGCATCTTGGAGGAAGTAAGGATGTGCTTGGGGATATTAGCATAAGACCAAGGAGGTTAGAGTCCCTATCACCTGGCAGAGTGTTGCCCTTGGGGATGCGGCATCAGTCGAACCAGTGATTCCTAAATTGTATCAAAGGTGATCTGAGCAGCCCTCGCTAGGTGTGTCTCGGTGAGTGTTTGAAGTACCCCTCCAGCTGGATAGGAATTCGATTCGAATCGCCATCGCTCCCGGTTAGTGAGCACTTGACTTGAGCAGCGGCAACGTAGATTCAATTAATTGAACAGATGGTTAATTGGATGATGATTTAATGTTGCCTCAAATTATACTTGCTATGGTTATAAATGTTTGCTTAATGATCAAGTGATTGTTTAGTACAGGTGCTAAGATAGCTGATAGGTTAATGTTAAAATTAACTGTTAGTACAGGTTAAACATGGCTATTACTACTTATACTTTTCCACATAATCTGTTGTCAGCCAGCTCCACTTTAAGAAAGCCTTGCATGATCCTTGATGTCTTTATTTTCCATTCGACGGGTAAGTCTAGCTAAGTACATTCTCGTACTCAGGGTTTATTCCCTCCTGTTGCAGATGACATACTTTTATCAGGGCTTCTGCAAGAATTGCCTCCACCCGGCTAGTGATGAGGACTAGATCACTGGGGCGTGATCGTCTTTTAGTCTACTTTCCTTAATGCTTTTGTGGGATCGTGATCTGTAAGACTGGTAATCGTACTTGAACTAAGTGTGTGTACTTATGCTTCCGCTACTTTATAAACTTGGTTTGTAATATTTGCGACTTTGTGGTATTGTAAACTTCTTCTTAAGTACTTGTGAAAGGAAACGTGTGATGTGTTATGTTCAATGATGCGATCTTGATTGTAAGCGAGTTGGTTTGAAATCCTTCGTGGTTTCGATTGACTACCAGGATTATATGGGCTCAAGTTCAAAAACTTGAGCGTTTTGATGCTTGTTTTTGTACTTGTGATCTTATAATTTGGACGGTTCTGTTACACACAGTGCCCCAAATAGAAGCCCAGGAGTGTATATTGTGGATATTACGTATGTAGTATCATGAGTGGCACCACTAGCTACAGGAGACACCCTTGTGGGGTAAATTGGAACCTTTTGACCCTTAGTTTGCAAACTTGGTACAAAACGCACATATATGTTACCAAATACTAAACTTAAACTTGTTTCCCTATAGTGGCAAGATGAGAAAGGTGTGAGATTGAATGCACACAAGGATGACACCCTCTTGGAGGTCATCGGCGACCTTTGCGCCTTCATAATGGATCAGATTGTGCATGTCAGAGGCACTTACCATCACCCGGACTCCGACTTAGGTACCAATCCTCAATACCAACATCTTCGTGAGTGGGAAAGGCTAGGCTTGGGCCTTTGATTGGAGTTGTCAATGTATTGTGATCGGACTTGTGGATGTTCTCAAACTTGTGTATGTTCTCGGACTTGTGTATGTAATGTGATCGGACTTGGAAACTTGTGATTGGACTTGTGAATGCGATGTAACGATGAATGTGAATGTGTACTTGTGTATGTATGCTGTTGGTCGATGAGAATATATATATATATGTATTTGTCTGGTGGACTTGTGGATATATATGTGTATATATATATGTATATGATCTGGTCAAATTTGATTCTCAAATTTGAATTTTTTTGGCAGGAAATGCATTGTAGGGGTGGCTATATATTCAACCGCCCCTACAAATGGGAATTATAGGAGCGGCTAGTATTTAAGCCGCCCCTACAAATCAATTTTGTAGGGACGGTTTTGGGAGCCGCACCTACAAACCAGCCATTTGTAGCAACGGTTTGATAGGGGCGGCTCTCAAAATCGTCCCTACAAACCGTCTTAAGCCGCCCCTACAAATCACGAGCGTAGTAGTGAATGACAATAGTACAAAGTGGAGAGCACAAAGTTGTCACTCCAGTTCAGTAGAACAACACGGGAGTCCTAAAAACGCGTCTTAAAAGTAGCTGCTGCTAGCAGAACAACTTTCACCAATCAATTACATTCCAACACCTCGGTGCCCTAAGAGATTTGGACATAAATATATCAAAGCGAAGCTAATTTGATGTATGCAGCTATGCCAACAGGGTTTCAGCAAAACACAACCAATAACGTGCAGAGCAGACGTTTCATCAAAAACAAAACGTGCAGAGCAGATATGAACCTGGGATCTGGCCTGCCAACTATTGCAGTCAAACTCTATCCTCTGTTGGAACATCAATCATTTCAAAATACTTCTCTGATTTCCTATCCATCCTTCTGGATCGGTGCCATCAAACTCAGGAAAATGGATCTTAGGACCTCGAGCTACCATTTTCTGTTGATTTGAGAGATAGGTGCTGTATGGTGGTGGATGATGTCTTGGTATTGGATTTTCCTCAGGCTGATAAGTGTTGGGTGAGTGTTTTGTAGTACCTTGTTGGCGTGACCAAGGATCTGTCACACCCGTTGCCGGCAACGAGATCAAATCACCGACGTGAGTATAAACAGAGGAAAAAACCAGAGGGATCTCAATACAGGAGGAGCACTGGCCCAGGGAGAGCGAGCACCTGAGTAGGGGACGGGGGAGTGGGGACAAACACAGGATGTAAAGCGGGTGTGTCTTGTTTTGCTCGACTAGAAAGAGATCTTTTAGGATGGTTGGGAAAGTACCTGGTACTTCCAGGTTCTTTCATCTTTATATATTTTCTAAGTAATTAATTGAGAAATGAATTATAGAGGGTATCTTAATTGAGGTTGTGGGCTTCCTAAAACTTGACATAGCCTCCTCGTCCTTCTGCGACATAGTCCACTCGGCCTCGCTGCCGACCCCTCCAGCGCTGGCCCTAGGCGTGCCACACGAGGAGGGCGTTATCTCCGATCTGCCCGTAGGAAGAAGTGTTAGGCTCTCCTGGAGCCCTGACGACCGGCCTCGCCGACTTGATGCCGATGATATTGCTAATCTCGCGCGCCTGGCGTGCTCTCGTCATGCAGCTTGGCCTACAGCCATCCGTGTTGTGGGCTGTGGGAGCGGGCACCGGGCAGCGGCCTTCGCCACGGTGTTTTTAGGTGTTAATTGCCACTCATAGTTGTTCGGACGTGTGCTCGGCAAGGGCAAACTGATGAGCACGTAGCACGCCGGTCATGCGCCTCGCAGCCCCATCCGCACTGCCTGACTATGTCCCGGCGCCGGTCGCCCAAGCTGCTCTCTCCGATGGTGGCCTACCAGTGTTCGCCCTCGCTACCCAGCGGTGCAGCACCCGCATGGGCTGACGACAATGAGGGATGAGAACAGAGGACGACAAACTCTTGGCCGGCAGGTGTCTCTGGATTCTGGCAGCAACGTCAACCGACGCAGGCTCTGACTCGGCGAGTCGTGCTGCCCTAGCGCTGCCGCCGCCGCCTCCCAATTGTCCACCACCGCTGGTCCCTCTCCTTTCTCCTCCGGCATCTCGCCGGGGGTTGAAGGGAGTTGGTGTCCATTGTTTTTAATAAATTTTTCCTAGTAGATCGAGTTATTAGGGTTAGTGTTTTTCCATGCCAAATTTCTTGGTATTGGAGTTTTATCTCCTCCTTCTCCTCTGCAGCAACGGTGAAGGGAAAGGATGGAATCGTCTTCTCCATGGCGGCCCCGTTGAAGATGAGGACGACAACTTCGGCGTCAACATCTTTATCGATATGACGACATGGAGACTTTTATTTCCGGACGGCGACATCAAGGCGGAGATGATATCGCCGCCATGGAATAATTTTCTCCGATTTCTTTTCTGTTTTGTTGTGGTTAGATCTGGCCACGATAAAAGTTTAGGGAGAATAATTTTCAGATCAGTCTTCCTCAATCTTCGGTGGCAGAAAAAAGAAGAAGGAAGACACCAGAAAGAAGTTCCTCGATTCCACCTACAGGAATGTTGGCCGTCGTTCGTTGGGCACTTGTTCTCAGGCCATCTGCTGAGTGTTTGCCTATACTGTCATCCATACTGCAAAGCATCTAACATGTTAGATTTTGAATTGTGTTATTCACAGCGTGGGTACTATTTTGTAATCCAGAGTCTATCATATAATCGTCATGTTCGCTTAGCTGATAAGCCATGGCTGAAAGTACTGTTTGCTGATTTGTTATGAGAGAAAAACAATACTGAATGATTGGTAATTTGGCGGATAAACTCAAGCGAATAGGGTGATATGGTCGGAAAAAAAACCAAGCGCCTCACGGACGAGCTAGAGACTCTATGGCTGGTAGGTGTTTTGACGCTATGATTTTTCACTAAAGCACAATCGGACGTCTCAGTATTGGAAGAGACGTAGCCCAATGACACTCGAGAGATTGAACAGCAAATGCTATTTTTGATTTTGAATGACAGTACGAAAATGACTGATTTATCCTTATTCAAAAATAAAATATAAATTGAAAAATAGATTTTGTCCCCACATATTTTAGTACTAGTCACACCTAATTTGGTACTATCCCCACCTATTTGGTATCTCGAAGTATTTTCAGTTGGGTACCTCTTATTTTTCCACCGTCCGATCTTGTCTAATGGATGACCTATATTTTTTCCAACTACTGTAAAATTTCTCCAATAGAGAAAAGCACACACGACATGAGACCAATATTTTTGTACTTTCAAAGGAAAATTCTTTCCAAAGGCTATTTTTAGTTTCGGCTAAAACTATTTAGCCCCAAACATTTTTTTAAAAAAATCCATGAAACCTCATCATCTAAAATCTTGGTTTGGACATTTGTATCTTTATACCATGTATGTAGTAATTCCCCAAAACATGTGCTATATATTGTCGTGTAATCCAAAGTTGTTTCACAAAACACCACGCTAAAATTTAAAGCAAGCTTAAAATTTCCATAGATGCTAAAGATTGTGCGCATATATCCTCGATGTATCCAACGCTTAAAAACTTTTGGGCTCTTACAGAAAGCAATTCCTCAGTGGGGACAAAACAGCAAATGCTATTATTCAAATCTCGCCTGATGCAAGAACAACTATTCCAAATCCACCCAGTAATCAGTACAGTATACACTGACTCTCACCGTCTTATTCTTAAATATGACAACCAGTATATGTATACCTTCTGAAACACAGGGTACTCTGCAAAGCACAAACCGGCATATATGCCCTCTGAAACACACGGTTAATCGCTCTCCGTCATGTTATTCTTGGCCTCTTTATCACTCCCACCAGAAAAATATTTCTTCACGCAAATGGCAATACCAATGAAGATTGGTACACGCACCAACACTCGTTTTAATCTAGAGACAACAAACGACCATGCATGCAAAGGCCGGATCAGTACAACAAATATGCAATATAGAAACATGTTTAACAGAAACTGTGTATAAATATGGTAATTTATTAAACAAGCATATATACCTGTCATACTTCATCTTCTCTTCTACCAGTCGTCGCATCAGAAGGTTACGTGTATGAAAGGCCCTGCCAAATTCATCGACTGTCAGGAAGCCGTGGCGTGCTGCTTGCTCCTCTTTTTTCCTCTTTACCAAATCTAAAATCTCCTTTGGCACGACTCTTTTTGCAGGTCTGCTATTAAGCCCCTGTTGGATATTGTAGTATTAAAAAAAACCTCTGGCATTGATTGATTATAAGAAACTATAATTTTGGAGCCTAGCTTATATTAATAGAAGTGCAAAATTATGGTACAGAAAAAAAGAGAGAGAAGCTTAGAGTCGAGTTTTAAAAACTTTAAAAAAAAACCTACAGTGCGGTACTTGTTTCCAAAACTGCAAAGCTGCATCCAAACAGTTAGTCTCTCTTAAAATAAAAGTATTTTATAAAATTATCAAAGTATATTGTTAACAAAACTTAAAAAATACTACTCCCTCCATTTCAAATTATAATTTGTTTGACTTTTTTTGACCCCAAGTTTGATCGCTCGTCTTATTCAAAAAATTTGTGCAAACATAGTCAAATTTAAGTTATTTTTTAATAACTTTTGTTAATAAAGCAAGCCACAACAAAAGAAGTAATATTTATCATAAATTTTGGAATAAGACAAATGATCAAATTTGGGGTTAAAAAGTCAAACGAACTATAATTTGAAACGGATTTAATACTTCCACGAGGACCCATTCCCAAAAAAAACTATTTCCATAGGAACGTGAAGTTTTCTTTTAGTTCAGCTTTATTTATAGGATTTTTTTGCATCACCCTACGTACCACGAGAACATATTATATACTACCTTGTCCTTAAAAGAGTACAATTCTAGTTTTGTCTCTATTCAAATTATGTGAAATTGTGAAATTTAACCAATTTCATCATTAATATAAAAAATATTAATATTCAAGGCACCGGATATATATATATATATATATATATATATATATATATATATGTACTATAATAAAAATATATTTTATAACGAATCTATATAATTATACTTACTCGATATTAGGAAGAATATTGATACCTTTTATATAAAAAATTGATCAAACTAGAGGTGGTTGGACTTATTAGTCCTATAAGATAATTGCAATTATTTTCTAGACTTAGTACTATTACCTCTGTTTGAAAAGAGATATAATCCTGGTTCTCTTTAGTCAAACAATCGAAAGTTTGACTAAATTTGTAGAAAACAATATCAATATTTATCATACAAAGTCGGTGTACTATGAAAATAATATATAATGCTTCATCAATCTAATTATATCTATTTGGTATAAAAATACTTAATTTTTATATAAACTTAGTCAAACTGAAGATGGTTTGACTAGATGGGCTATGTTAAAAAAAGAAAACTTAAGATGAATTATGCGCGTGCCAACCAGAACTGCATGTAGTACTGTTTCAAACGACGACGGATAGTTGATATGCCAAATAGGCAAATAGCATAATGAACGCAACTCTAGATCGTTCGATAATAATAATGGTTAAAGAAGCTGGAGAGGACTGTGCGAGAGAACAGCGCGTTATTTACCTCCTCCATGTTGACGCCGCCGGCGCTGTAGTGGCGGCGCGGGGTGATGATCTGCATCGGAGAGAACGGCTGCTCGTTGTTGCGCCGGAATCTCGTCGCCGGCCGGAGCACGCGGCGAGCAGCAGATCGGAACACCGCCGTCCCCGACATGTACGTGTGTAGGTCGTACGTAGTACGTACGTACTCGGCCTCTCCTACGTGCTTATTTTCTTCCTTTAATTTGGAGCCGATGTGGAGAACATGCTTGTGCTTTCGTGAATAAATATGCATGCATGAGATGCTGTGTAGCACCGCACGCGAACAGATCCAAGTCGAAGTCGCTGACGTGATCCAACTAGGATAGCGTCTCGTCTCCGAGACGTACCCAAACCTCCATTCAGTTCGTGTGATATCGGACGTTTGATGCTAATTAGAAGGATTATAAAACTAATTGTACAGATAAAGATTAATTTGCGAGACCAATCTATTAAGTATAATTAATTCATCATTAGCGCATTTTTACTGTAGCACCACATTATCAAATCATGAACTAATTAGGTTTAATAGATTCGTCTCGTAAATTAGTCTCCATCTGTGCAATTAGTTTTATATTTAATCTATGTTTAATACTCCAAATTAGTGTCAAACATCCGATGTGATAGGGCTAAAGTTTAGTCCAGTAATCCACGCACACCCTATGAACATGAATTTTGGTCTAAATTTCTTAAAGTTCAAATAAATTTTGAAAGTTCAACAGTTGCCCCACCTAACATTTAAAAAATCAACTTCCTTTCTCAGCCCCTGCTTGCGCCTAGGTTTCATGTACCCATTCGGGGCCCGTGCCGCCTAAACGCCGCCCGTGCCT
Source organism: Saccharum hybrid cultivar R570 (assembly GCA_038087645.1). NCBI lineage: Eukaryota > Viridiplantae > Streptophyta > Magnoliopsida > Poales > Poaceae > Saccharum > Saccharum hybrid cultivar. The sequence goes on along the minus strand of JAQSUU010000743.1, from coordinate 5,600,957 downwards.
TCAGACCAGGCGCGGGGGCCGCTCGTGTTCCCTCTGCTTCTCACACGCATTGCAACATGCTAACATATGCAACACTTACAACATACATCTGAAGACAAATAAAACACTTAAAACATGCTTCTGAAACACTTGCAAAAAACACATGAAAACAACTTGAAAATCATTGCAAACATATGCAATATCCAGATAAAACACTTGCAGCATATATGTGAAACATATGCAACATTTAGATAAATACATTTACAACAATACGTCCAAAAACACAGATGAAGCATTAGGAACAGACCTTTGCAACATACGTGTACAACCATTTCAACATATGCAATATTCTGATCTACTTTTGCAACATTCATTAAAACATACGCTTACAACATGTGTTTTTAGCACATTGCAACATTAGATGATCTCTCACTGCGTGTTCAAATGATCTCTCACTGCGTGCTCATTGGCCATTGCCATGGTCAGCTTCTTGTCTGCTAGGGCCACTCCGGCTCTCAGACTCATTTGGGGGTGAAATGGAATGCAATGGATGGGGGTATGGGACTGCATCAGGGTTCAGACCTTTGTAAAATAATAAAATGGGATAGGCTGGCTTGCAAAGACAGACACTAGGCCTGAATGCCTAAGCTGTGTGGTGCATAGTAACAGTGTACACTTCATTGCAGCCAGCGAATACAGTCCAGTATAGAATCACTTCACTTGCAGGTTTTCTACTAGCAGCCCAAATATTCTTTAGAAATAAAAAACTGCTGAAAATTGATCAAGTGAAGTTCTGGGAAGGAAACAGGTGTAGCTGTCACTAAATGCTACCAGGAGTCCAGGGGGTCACGAAGAGGCCTGCAACCTATTTACATATTCCCCATAAGCCCACCCTGAATATAGGTGTATGTCCACAGCCATTAAACTTTCAAATTCACCAAGAAAACAACAGTTTTGATCAAAACCTGATTAACATTCATCGGTACTCGGTTCAATGCAGAAACAACAAGCAAGCAATAGAATAGTGAGTTCAAGCATAAATCAGAAATTATTTTATATCATAGAACATCTGAGGCAGTACATCACTGTTTCTTACAAAAGAAAGAGAGAATTCATGAGTTCACACTAAATAGAGTTTTGCACCTACAATTCCCCCTCCTGAGTCAGTCAGCCTTAATAAACATAATTATAAAGGCCAAACAAAAGGAACGAAGAAGATATCGACACAACCCATGGTGTCAGGTCTATTACTCCACGATGCCTGCTTGTCAAATGAATAATAGTTAGGGTAACCACATAAAAAAAGGTTTGCATGTATATGTTGACCACAAAAGTGGTTGCTTGTTATTTTCTTCTAACTGAACCTCAAGCTGCTTAAGTAACCGCGAGTGTTCATCCAAGTCATCTGAAATCTTATCGATCTTCATCAATAGCCGTTTATAAATGTCTCCCGTCATCTCATTAACGTGATGTTTCTGTTCCATGGAGCCTTTCAAAGGCTTATTCGAGGAGGGGGAACACGTGTGTCTCTGCAGGAGCATGATGAATAGATTTGTTACAAATCTTTGTGTGCATCAATAACCACATTTTTGCAATGCATATTAAGACCTATGTCCCTGCCCCCAGTTTCAGAACACAAAAGTCTGATTAAGTTTCATATATACGAGCACCAGTAACGTTCATCCCTTTCACACCCATCTAGCACTTGCACATTCCGGTTAACCATTTGTGCACATTCAAGGCCTAATAATAAATTCTTCTCCTATGCCACTGCATCCATCTATCATTTAAGCAAGACAAGAGTTTCACCAAATCTTTCTTTAGTTTGCAATTCATCAAGGTGAAGCACTTGAATAATCTGAACGTTTAAGCTTTGTAAACATGTATACATCGATGTCACTCCATCCATCAACTATTTAAACAAGACAAGAGTTTCACAGTATATTTTTTTAGTTCGCAATTGATCAAAGGAAGACAAGACATCATATAAAATCAAATACAGTGGCCATGCCAGCCAGCCCCAGCTTCCCTCCCTCTACAATGGACCTGGGCAAACCCAATCCTAACCCTAAAACTAACTAATATACACCGGGGCTGCAGCCCAATAGAAACAAGACCAGACGGATATGAGGTGCAGTTAAACTCGACCAAAAGAAGGAATTCTAGCAAACCCCTAAAAGAATCAACTTTCTTAATCTAAGACAGCAGCCCCTAAAAGAATCAACTTTCTTAATCTAAGACAGCAGGTGGATTGGGTCCATCTAAATTAGGATGCCCCATTAATTCCACAGATCCGTAATCCAAAAACCCTAAACTCGACAAACCCTAACCAGTCGAGCCCCAATACCAAGAGGAAGACGAAGCTGGAGGAGGAGATTTTCCTACCTCGGTGGGTACAGAGCTGCTGAGGAATTGCCTTGCCAGAAGGCACCGCTGCTGATCCAGGAGGGGCTGCCGGAGCCGGAGCGAGCGGGCAGCGGACCGGAGCATCGCCGCCGACGCCATAAGCTTAGAGTGGGGACGAATCAATGGACGACGCCTTCGACGGGAACCGCAGGTCTGGATTCAGCTAGTAATGCGCCTCGTCGTGGGACGGGCTTGGGCTTTAATATTTCATCGTGGGACTCGGCCTGGCTTGGCCCGACCAGCTTAGTAGGCCGGCTTGGACACAAGTCTACAGGCCAGAAGGTCCCGGGCTTTTAGTCGGGCTGGCCTGGCCTGGCCCGAGAAATGCTCATGTCTACTCGGCGCTATTCGGCCCAAATTAGACGCATGATGATCGAGAGGTCACCGTCACCCTGATTCGGCCCATGCCCATGCGCGATGACTTTCTTCGGTGCTTGCTGGATCATCATGCGTCTAATTTGGTTTTTTTTTCCGTAGCCATGGCCGTGGGATCTAGGACGTTCGACATGTTATTGATAGCATATTGATCGGATTTAGCTGTTGGGATTTGCATATTCTCCGTGACAATGGTAGATTTTTGCTTTGCATGCACTAGTTTTCTTTTATAATTAATTTTAAAATCATTTGAGTACATTGTAAAAATATATGTTATAGTGTATCTAATCATACTGATTTGGTGTCATTAATCTTATTGATTTTTCCTATAAATTTGATTAAATTTAAACAAGTTTTCTTAAAAATGATTAGAAATTGATTTATTCAAGGACAGCGCGGTAGTAGTTATAATCAATATGTACCTATAACTATTTTTTATGGATTTTATAAGATTAAACATAATTTTAGGATTTTTAATTGTGTTATTTTTCCATGTAAAAATATTGGATATTATTTTGAAAAAATATTTTTTTTGATATTTTATATATTTTCACAAAAATATTTCTAGTCTACCTCATGAACTGTTAGCTTAGACCGAGTTATCCCCTCTGACATGGTGCCACATTAGCAAGAGCACCATCAAAACCAACTAAGGTGCAAAAACAAACGGTTTTAAAAGTTAAGGATGTCAAAAACACGTTTTGTAGTCCAGGGAGAAAAACCGAACGGCTCTAATAGCCGAGGAAGGTAAATTGAACTTTTTTCTTCTTTTATCTGATCATTTTACACTTGACACAAATCCACTCATTTTTATTTATTATAATTAATAAAGATGCAAATCCATGACATCATCTACTTACCACATCATCGAAATTGTCTTCATAACCATTTCTATGGGTCATATAGATGGTTTTCAATACTTTGAGTGTGTTTTCTTTATGAACAGTGAAGTTAACAACACTAAGGCCTTGTTTCCTTCTATGGTAGCATTCTTGAGCTGCTCTTAACCCCACACATGGACTATATAAGGCGAGGCGGGGAAGCCCCTGATCATTATCTCATCAAACCTTAGCTAGACAAACATATCAGTGTCATCCCTGTAATCTTTGAGCATACGAGATAAGAGATCGATTCTCCACTCGATGTAGGCGTGCCATCGTCAGGCTCCTCCGAGTCGATCACATTGGAACCGGCAACTCCTCAACCATGACTGCTGGGACACACCATTATCGGGCTTTACCTAAATCGTCATTGGGTATGCTTAATGTGTGCTCACAATCAGAAGAAGACAACTACTTCAAGAATAGAACCTTAATTATTTTGGGATAGGATTTAAATTCTAGTAAATTGTAGTTGTCTCGGGACAGAGGGAATATGACTTAAAATAAGAAAATGCTTATAAATACCTTACATCATAAAACCAATGGAGTATACATGTGTAACACCGTAGTAGTACTTTATTTTAATGAACACAGAATTTGTAATTAAACAAACCTGTTCGATCCATTATATATTGGACTCAGCCTAGCCAATAAGCTAAGGTAGGACCGATAGGCCAAGGAACGCCCCGCCTCGCCTTGTTATAGTCCACAAGCTTCTCCACGGCCGGGATCAGCCCCTTCGCAGTGTCCAGCGAGCAGAACCGCTCTGCCCACGCCACCAGGAGCGGCGTCCTAGTGGTGTCGAGGGCCTTCACGCCGCAGATGGCCTCGGTGGCGTACAGCCACCCAAGGTAGCCGCCAAGCACGACGTCCACAAGCCTGACGGTGTCCCCACCGAAGAAGGCCTTCCCCTTGGAGCAGTGGCGGAGCTCGCCTCCAAACCAAGGGGGGGCCATTTCACAAGTGAGTGGCAAAGAAGCAGCGAGCGCTTGAGAGATGAATCAAAGAGTAATAGACTAGCTACTAGCTATGAGCACATCTAGAGACACAAACTTGTGTGGCAATGAAGAAAATATGGATTGCAGACTTTTACTACTAGCCAGTGATCACGTGGACAGAATTACTACGTACAAATTGCATGTAGCAAGGGAGGGCCATGGCCCAGGATGGCCTCCACGTAGCTCCGCCAGTGCCTTGGAGCACTCCTCGACCGCTTGCTCCAGCGTGTCGAGCATGGTGAGGACCTGCGTCGCTGCCTCCACCCTCTCCTCGTTAGTCTGTTAAATAATTAGGTAATTTCCAGATTGAAACCAAAATATAAATCATGACAATCTGAAGTACTAGATTAACCATGAGCATATTGCATAGCATGAACATGATAACTGGTGTAAGCATAGCTCGAACACCGCATAGATTAAACAATACGAAACGATGACATTAGATCACAAGGAATATACCTTCTGAATATAGATGTAGTCGCGGGTGGTGAAGATGTAGATGGAGACGAAGCTGGTGACGATGGCTCGAGGTCGAGGTCGTCAATGAGCGGTGGAGGAAGAGCTCAGACCAGTTGACGACGGATACACCGAGACGTAGCGTCACCTAACTTGGATGGAAGATGACCCGTCGTGAAGATTGGGAGCAGTCGTGCGAAGAGCGCTTCCTAAAAACCTTATTCATCTTCTCCAGGTGCAGGATTGCAAAGATGGAGGTTCCAGAGACCTGCTCACCCGGTCGCCGGTGCATGCAAGCGATCGGGCTGGAGAAGCTATGGCGGCAGTGCAATAGCGAGAAGAGAAAAATACTAATTTACTACCTTAGAATTTTCTAACTGAAACTCCCAATTATAGTTTTTGATGTATTTTTTCCAGGAGGATCAGTACATATATATAGGGAGGAAAACCCCCTACCTCCATATCAACTAGCACTATGATACTAATTAATGTTGCACCTCCCACCTTTACTCATGGGTTTAAACAATAAAGCCCATTAGGAAACACAGGTATTGGGCCTTTAAGATTTATTAGAATTTCTTCATATGGATTTAGGGGAATTATCCATATAAATTCTAACAATCCCTCGTCAGATCTCAACTGCTCAATATAGACATTTTCCTTCTCTCACTACTGTTTATATACTAGTGTTTCAGTAGAGACTGTTAAGTTGAACATCCGCCTAGAACTTCAAGTTACACTCATTCACATCTTGAACAATGGATTACGCCTTAAATTACAAGTTTTGTGCGAATGAGTTTTACTCAAAGTCAAACTAATACCTGGCTACTAGTAGCATTTCCCGCGGGTGGAGCATATTCGTCATACTCCCTGATCTCTTCATGAGCTTACTATAGATCACCCCAAGTCTTATAGCTTATGACATTTTATAGTCGGGCTCATATAGGTATGTTCTTTCAAGAATACTCTGCAGGACAGCACCTTCTCTTGTTAAAGCCAATATAACATGTTAAGACATTCCCAACCTGCCTTACAACGCCTCATCACTTTGAGAGTATTGCATCTTTACTTAGAGAGGGTTATAGATTACTCTACTCAGTTTACCAATAGTTTGTTCTTTCCATATCCTTAGTTACGGGATCTCCGATCAAAAAGGTTGGGTTAATACTACTGTAAACTCACATGGATCTTATACCCATCTCCTTTGATGCAAATTCTATCATATTCCGTGATAGCCCTTTTGTAAAGGGATCTACCAGGTTTTTTGTCTGTTTACACATAAGCCACAACTATTACTCCGGAGTTTCTCAATTTTCTGACAGACTTCAAACGTCTTTTAACGTGTCTTGTTGACTTCGCATTGTCCTTAGTACTGTTCACTTTAGTAATCACCATTTAATTATCACGGTTCATAAGGATAGCCGCTATTGGTTTTTCAACCACCGGCAAGTTCAACAAGAGCTCGCGTAGCCATTCTACCTCTGCAGAAGCTTTATCTAAAGCAGTAAGTTCTGCTTCCATGGTTGATTTTGTCAAAATAGTCTATCTGCAAGACCTCCATGACACTGTGCCACCTCTAAGAGTAAACACATACCCACTTGTGGCGTATATTTGATCAATGTCAGATATCCAGTTCGAATCACTATATCCCTCAAGCATAGCTAAGTGTCCAGAATAGTGAATCCTAAAACTCATTGTACCTTTAAGATAACGCAAGACCTTTTCAAGTGTATGACAATGATCATCACCCGGGTTGGATATGTATCTACTCAAATTGCTCACAGCAAAAGAGATATCTGGTCTTGTTTCACTAGCTAAATACATGAGTGAACCAATGATCTGAGAATACCTCAATTGGTCTCTAGATATCTTCTTGTTCTCTCTCAATGTCACCCTAGGATCATAAAGTGTTGGAGAAGGCTTGCTATCCATAAAGCCGAACTGGCTCAAAACCTTCTCAACACAGTGAGATTGCAACAAAGCAATCCCACTCTTATCCTTAACCAGCTTAATATTTAGAATTACATCAGCTTTTCCCAGATCTTTCATATCAAAACTCTTTAACAGGAAAGACTTGACCTCATTAATTGCATCAATGTTTGTACCAAAAATTAGAATATCATCAACATACAAACATAATATAACATATTCGCCCCTACCATGTTGATAGTACACACACCTAAACCTCATTTATGGCAAAGCCCTACTAGTTAAAGTTATGTCAAACTTCTCATGCCATCGCTTAGGTGCTTGCTTCAAGCCATACAAAGATTCCAAATTATAAGGCATTCTAAGAATCTTAGAGAGTCAAAGCATCTTAAATTTGACCAAAATTATAGAGAAAATTATAAAAATTTATAACATCAAATAGATATACTATGAAAATATAATTAATGAAGAATCTAATAATACTTAATTGGTGTCATAAATATTATTATCTTATCTTATAAATTTGGTCAAACTTGAGATCCTTTGACTCTCCAAGATTCTTGGAATACCTTATAATTTGGGATGAAGGGAGTAGCTATCAAAGACACTGCACCCACAACCATACACACAAGCAGAAAAAAGAGAGAGAGAGACACACAGACACATCTGAAGTGCACAAATCAGACACAGACACACACTCACACAGAACGCAGCTTCCCCCGCCCCCCCCCTCCCTTCCTGTTGATATAGGAGGACGCATTCTGAGATACTTCTCACTTGGGGAATCTATGGCTGCTGAAATGAAGTCTGCACTTTTGTCGTTAATGCTCTTTGCCAAAAATATTTTCTTGATGAGCGTCCAACTGTGTGAAGGAAGCACTACTTCTTCTCTTCTGTAGCTATAAGTGTATCCATAACTTGAGCTAAAAAAAGAATCCCAAGTAACATCAAATGAAAACCATCCAAAAAACGCTGCTCATCCCCATCCCACACCCCAAAAATAAACAACAAGGTGAACCTGCTCAAAAAATTGCAAAGAAAGAACTCAAACAACCAAAAAAATAATTGACACATTCACTACTAGCTGAAAAATAAAAAAAAAACTCAAATAAACTGCAGAGAACCAAGAAAACCTCAAAGTTGCAAGCAAAAATAGAATCCCAAGCATCAGCTGATGAAAAACAACCATAAAACACTGCTCATCCCCATCCCACACCCAAATAAACACAACATGGAAAACCTAATCAAAAACTTGCAAAGAAAAACTCAAAAAACCAAAAAAAAAAACAATTGCAACATTCACTACTAGCTGATTTTTTAAAAAAAAACTCAAATAACCTACATAGCACCAAGAAACCCTCAAAGTTGCAAGCAAAAATAGAATACTGAAACAGAATCCCAATGCATCAGCAAATAGAAAAGAACAAATTACACATGTTTCAGTTCTGCTGGTTACATCATTGTTTGGTCCTACACATCCAAAATACAAGTGTTCACCTCAGGTAAAGTAAGATAGGTTCTATCTCTCTACAGTTTATTTACATCTAGTCCAATGACACAACAAAATGAAGCTTTAATCTGGCAGACTGTGCTCATGGTAAAGCCATTCATGATTGACCAGAACTCTAGATTATGTGAATGCCTAGTGACTTCATATTGATCACATAAATCACAGGAATTGTCACATGAAAAGAAAGAATGATCTGCAGCTTTGACAGGTACTGGTACTCTTAACTCCACTCTTAAAAGTTGTGCAAACAATTTTTTATTTGTCTACTGCAAATATCCAGAATCTAAACTCAGAAGAAATTGAAGATACAACATACTATTGGATGAACGACACAAATCGATCAGGGGTCCAAGTCTACAAACATGCCAACTGCTCATAATTAGGCAACCATGACTTTGCATCCTTATACCCAACAAAAAAAAACTATCTAGCTATTATATCTTGACAAGCAAGTTATAACAACAGAATCAAAAGTAACTCCAGTGAACAAAGGCGGTGTACCTGGGTGAGCAGACTGCGTCGGCACCCCAAGAGGCGACTCTTGCAAAGCAAGGACAAAGATAACCAAAGTAACAGAGCCTAACAAGGAACACCCAAAATCATTAGCCACTCAAAGAAACTTAAGCGCAAGCTCATACACAGACCTTGGTGGTGTAGACCTTGTCCCCCTTCTCGTTGATGTAGTACTGGAGATACATCTTGAATCAGCGTGCGGGGATGATACCTGATAAATCCAGCGAGAATAAAGAGGAATTACTCCTAATAATAACAAGAATTGCAGCAAACAAAAAGCAGGAGAGCCTACAGAGGGGTATTGAATTATTTTTATCCAGTCTAGTACTAGTATTAAGATGCAAGGACGTACAAAGAACAAAACAAACACATAGTTCTTACAAAAGGATGCAAAACAAAGATGAATCCTGTCTCTGGACATAGTCATGAACAGCGAGAGGTCTGACAAAAGAAAGAAGCAGCAACCACCTAACCAGATCACAGAAGGCACCTTTGCACGAAGGCTTTGCATTTTCTTATGCATCCTACCTACAAAGAAATTTCTCTAATATCCCCAAATTGCTACTTTCTTATTGTTTCGTCCATGAGCAACTTAAATCTCAGCATAGAAACTTCCATCAATTTTCCAATCAATGAAAAGGGTCCCTAAAATCTCTAAGAGAAATGGAAGGGCATTCCAGTTGAATTTGCACATGAAGAACAACACATGCTATCACTTTTCAATTGAATGCTAAAACTATTAGAAACAGAAGCATACTGAAGCAGTTCCTCCACACAAATTCAAACCAGTCACAAATGAAAAGAAGCTACACTCCCCCTGTAGTGTTGAAAAGAACCAAACTCATACTCAAACAAGGTCAATGGGGTTTTGAATTTTCGTATACCAATAAAATTCTCGAAGCAATGAAGTTATTAAATAGACAAAAACAACAAACATGTCTACAATTCTATTGTCCCTAAAAATTTAGCCAAATCATACATAAAAGCAGAGTATCTTTAGTTGTTGGTCGGTACTAACACAGGCAACCATAAAAACACAGACACCCAAAGAGATCACTGTCAAAAGATCAGTGGACAGATTATTTACCCAATTTATAAAAGGATTCCAGCTTCCAAACAATAATATATTATCAAAAATGCAGAACTTGCAAAGCATACTAGCATCAACCAAAGTAATCACTGACAGAATAATAGCAAGAGACTCAGAGCACTAAAGATGGAATCAGGTGCCAAATGAAGAGGACACACATATATTAGCCAATGTAGGGGGAAGTTGTGTGTGCCAGAAAACATGGAAAACAAACAATTCTATGTAAAGTCACACACTATTAATTGACATCATGCACCTTTCAGGCAAATGACCCACACTCAAAAAAAAATTGCACAGATTTTAACAGAAATGCACATTCAGGCACTCAACATGCCTACTGAAATGCATATATAAAAAAACATTTGCAAGCCCATGCTGTAATACTCCATAATTGTCACCGATAGACGGCAAAAAAATTGGATTATCTCTGAAACTACCACACCTGATAGCACAACTATGTACAGAGTTGATAACTGAATCAACCGAAACTGTCTTTTCCGCCAATTGATCCAGTCGGGTAAACAAATGATAGATATTGTTTGTTTGGTTATTTTCTCTACTATCCTCCTAGTCCATTTTCTTTAAACTACTGCTTAAAGCAATGGAATAGCTGTGTATAATTACAGCCAATTGCAGAAACAGTGTATTACTATATTAACTGCAAAATAATCTACTCAAACCGCCAGATCTACTGCGCAGCCACAAACAACCGCGACCATTTCAGCACGTGCGCAAACCAGTAGCTCGTCAAACAAAAAAGCAAAAAATCAACGAACAAACATGCGAAGAACAAAGTACACTTACACAAATCGACCAACTCCTCTGCGGACGTTGACACTGGGGAAGCAGCGCCCGAGGATCCAGCTCCGACCACCGCTCACAGCGGCACAGGGTTTGCGACGCGCGAAGATAGCGCCTCACGCCCTCACCAACAACTCAGCACAGCTCGGTGGAACAGCCGCCGAAGTCCGACCTCCGCTCGCCGACGCCCCCCACCCACAGCTCAACGCAGCAGCCGCTCCAACCACCGCCCGCCGCGGCACACCCACAGCGCGCCGCAGCTCAGCCCGCCGGGCACAACCACACCGACCGTTGGCCACAACACAGGGAAGCGGCGTGTGAGGACAGCAACCCACCTACAGCTCGCCACAGCTTCACCGGGACAGCTGCCGGCTCCGCCGCACCCACCGTCTGGCGCGGCGCAAGCGAAAAGGCGGCGGCAAGGCCTTGCCCCTCCAGCGCCTGTGGCTCCCCACCCGTGCGTGGAGATGCCGATGGGATGCGAAAAAACTTCGGACAGGAAAGATTGGGGAAAAACTATATAGGTTCACGAGTTTCAACCAGACCCGTTAGCTGCTGTACACCCGATAGACTGCACGAATCTGGAAGCAAATCAACGGTGCAAAATTTGACAGATACAAAGGAAAAAAACTGTCGACAGAAAAATAGCATAAATCATTTATTAAATCTAATTAATCCATCATTAACGTAGGTTTACTGGACTAGCCAGTCTCAATGCGGGTTTCGCTCGTTTCATCGGATCCAGTGCGGCATGCGCTTCCGCACGAGCGCGGAGGCAGACGGCGAGTTGGCGGGCGTGGCCGGCGAGTGCGCAGCCAGACGGCAACGAGGCGGTAGCGGCCGGCAAGCGCGCAGCCAGACGGCGAGGAGGCGGACAAGCGTGGCGTGGCCGGCGAGCACGCTGCCGGACGGTGCGACTGGCGCGAGCGGCGCGGAGGCGGACGAGCGCGGCGCGGCCGGCGAGCGCGCTGCTGGACGGCGAGCTCGTCCATCCTTCCCACATCCGGCACCGGTGGAGAGCTCAGGGCGACGCGGCTCCGGCAGAAGAGGAAAAGGACGCGGAGGCAGCCAGCGCAGCCGCAAGACGGCGTCCACGCCTGCGCCATCTCCGCCTCCGACTTCCTAGCGAGTGCCGCCACCGCCGCCGTTTTTCTCCCAATCCCGGCCCCCAACTTCGTTGCCCGCAACTAGTTGAAGCTAGTCTGTTCTTGAAGAGCATGAAACAGTAATTGAAACTATTTTCATGTTCTTGCAGCAGCTTCAGTTGTTTCTGGGCAATATCCGTCACTTGGGTTTGTGCAGTACTTGTCCATGGCAGTAGGATCTATTTTAATGTTCTTTTTTTTGCGAAACTATTTTAATGTTCTTGCAGCTGTTGCAGCAAAGACATCAACGATCGCTACATGAATTTTAGTTGTTTCTGGGCAATTTCAGAAGAAGACATTTTTTTTGATAAATTATCATCCATGCTACCTAAAGGTCATCTTCCTGAATTCTGGTGTGTCAAATAAAATTCTGCATCTTCATACCGATAAAATACACATAGATATTCTTTTTTGTGTGTCTGGTTTTTAAGCTGAGCATAGTGTTCTGAACTAATACAGTGAGAATCTATCTTCAGTGAGAGGCTGAGAGCTCATCCTCAACTAATTTTGTTTCTGCAAGGTGAAAGCAACCATATGAATCCTAGTGGGTGCAGTTATCTATCCTGTGAAAACAAGAATACGAATGCTAGTGGGTGCAGTTACCTATCTATCATCTTAGTTATCTGTCTTCTGTCAATCTTAGTTATGAATGTGAATGATGCACTTTCTTGATCTGAATATGAATATGAAACTGCTACATCTCTGTCTGCAACCTTACTGTCATGTGTGAACCAGATGCTATTGCATTTGAGAACCTGTGTGAATCCTTGCACGTGACTGCTTGTATCTGTGAAGCTGTGCACTGCAGAGCATTTCATTTTGGGTGCGTTTAGTTCCTTCAAAGTTCCAAAAATTTTACAAGATTTCCCGTCACATCAAATCTTTGGACGCATGCATAGAGCATTAAATATAGATAAAAAAAATAACTAATTACACAGTTTAGTTGTAAATCACGAGACGAATCTGTAGAACCTAATTAGTCCATAATTAGACACTAATTGCCAAATATAAACGAAAAAGTTACTGTGCTTCCAAAAATTTTATAGGGACAACTAAACACACCCTTGACAGTTTGTTCAGTGACTGACCCTTTCATTCAGGCTACTGCTGCTCGATCAGAGCATTTCAGTTTGACAGTTTGTTGCTGCTAAAGTGCTAAGTGCTAACCGAATAAACCAAACATGCATAGTGGTCTACAACTTTGTCTTGGCATATTTGATCACAGCACAATATAGGAATTAAATGTTGTAGGTAACCTTTGAAACAGTGAAATAAAATTCTCCGTTGAGAGAGCATGTTTTATTCACAGTTATCAATATTGTTATGTCTCGGAAATAGTGAGATGAAACCTTTCATTGAGACTAGCCTTAGGCTTAAAAATTTGTCTCGCAAATTGGTCGCAATCTGTGCAATTAGTTATTTTTTAGTCTATATTTAATACTCATGTATGTGTCTAAATATCTGATGTGATAGGGAGTAAACTTTAGTGGAGGAACTAAATCATGTTTAGGACTTGTTTGGGACGTAAGAATTTTACAGAAATCGGTTTTCCTTAATTTAAAAAAAATCAGTTTATTTTCACAAGAAAATTGCAGCAACCCAAAAAAAATCGGTATTCCAAGCAGGTTAGTTTTAATCAAGGGCCACACATTCCTGACAAAGCTCATCCGTTCAGACATAATAAAACAGGGGAAGCAGTACTTAACTTTTTACGTGATTGGCAGGTAAAGGATATAGGAGTATTGCATATTTGCTTATTATTATTATTATTATTATTATTATTATTATTATTATTATTATTATTATTTTAGATTGTTGGAAATAATTGATAATTATATGTAGCTTTTTGTGATTTAAGGTGCACAATTTTTTGTAATTTTTAAGATAGCACAATATAGTCTTACTTTAATGCTATGGACTGTCACTGTCGTCAATGGTTGATCCAAATAAAATCGAAGATATCCTCAAGCCATTATTTTTGTACTCTGGGCCAGGTGTGTCTATATGACTAAATAGCAACTCCAATTGGCTACCTCATCAGCCTGTTCATTTCGCTGGTTTATTATTGTGTCTGAAAGTACTGTTTGCTGATTTGTTGTGAGAGAAAAACACTGCTGGATGACTACTGATTCCGCTGATAAGCTCAAACGAACAAAGTGTTGCGGCCGCCCTACTCTTGAAGGTTTGTTTACTTTGCATCTAGTCCAGTTGGATTTCCCAAATCATGTCCTTTAAATCCAATCTAGGTGGCACTAGCATATGGGACTAACTCATCATTGAGCGTCTTATTCGCTTGGCTTATAAATCATAGCTTTTCAGCTAACGAACAATATTTGTCTCTTACAATAAATCAGCGAATAGTACTTTTAGCCATGGCTTTTCAGCCTAGCGATTGTTCCATTCGACTAATGCATGGGACATCATTTCAATCAATTGTGCTATAGGGATGGGGACAAGGGCAGAGGGACCAACACTGGAGATGGCACGGGGAGACCGAGCAACACTGGGGCATGCAGAGAGGAGCCCACCAAGAAGAGGAGCCACGCCGGGATGAGTGGCTTCGCCGGTGGATGGAGTTGAGTGCACTATGAAAGGGAGTCGCACCAGGCTGAGGAGCTTCATCGAGGGAGCCGCACCATGAAGGGAATAGGTCAATGACGTGATGGCATGACGACATCAACAAGAGTTAGTTGGGGTGATAAAAAAATATGCATGAGTGAGTTGGAGCATGGAAAAATTTAGGGGCCTGCTAGCGTCCGGACGTCCGGATCCGTGCACTAGCGCCGGACGCTGTCCCAGCCCCGCTCCCCCGAAGAACATTAATGAAAAGAAGAAGAACCTGACCCCCACCTTGCCCCGCACAGAGAGAAAGCACGAGCCCCCGCCCCGCACCCGCACGGAGAAGCGCATGCCCCCCTCTCGCGAACGGATCTGCCACCGCCCGCAACACATCCGCCCCCCGCCACCCAGTTCACCACCATACTCTGCCCCCAGATGCAGCAGGGGAAAATAGATGCTACTGCAACATACGAGACACTCCTATTGAAACAAAAACAATGGGAAAACTAGTGAACAAAAAAGGAAAAACAATTGAAACATCGAGAAACACCTAATGAAACAAAACAGAAAAAACTAGTGAAAACAAAGAATAGAAACATTGAAAAGATAGTACTGAAACATTTGAAACAATAGTACTGAAACATTGAAAAAAATAATGCTGAAACATCTGAAATAATAGTACTAAAACATTAAAAAAATAATACCGAAACATTTGAAACTATAGTAGTGAAACATTTGAAAAAATGTACTGAAACATCTGAAGCAAATAGTACTGAAACACATCAGAAACTCGTTTTCTGCAACAGATGAAATCGAACACCCCCAACCATGGAGGCAACCACCCCAGCCCCCGCGCGTCCATATCCGCCCCGCCTCGCCGGACCCAGCGCCTCCGCCCACCGCCAGCTTGCTCCCCCCGAACCGCCCCTGCAAACAACGAAAAAAGGCTACTGAAAACATCAAAAATCAATAATGAAACAACACAAAAAATATGAATTGAAACATGGACAAAAATCTATTGCAACAAATGAAATTTATCTGTTGCAACAACACAAAACAACGAAGAGTATACTACTGCAACATCAACAGGCAGCCTATTGGAACAACCCAGAAACACCACTGCAAAACAAACGACAAAGGGAGGAAGGGGAGAAGCAAGAGGAAGAGGAGCACGACGAAGAAGAGGAGGAGTCAGCAGAGGAGGAGGAGGGGGGAGGACCCTTAGATCCAGATTCATGGAGGAAGAGAGAGGAGAGGGGAGGAAGAGAAGAGGTACCTGGGCCTGATCCGGCCGCATCCACGGCCGCCACCGCCGGATCTGCCGGATCCACGGCCGCCACCGCCGGATCCGCTGGATCTACAGTCGCCATCGCCGGATCCGGTGGATCCACGGCCGCTGCCACCGCATCCGCCATGGCGGAGGCCCCGGGCGGGCAAGCATGAGGAACGTTGGCGAGAGAGCGAGAGCGAGAGTGAGGGAGCACGAAGGTGCACGGGGAAGGCCGGAGGATGCGGGCGCGCGGTGCAGGCGGGAGAAAGGGGAGGGAGCGGCGGAGGACGCTGCACGGAGGCGAAGAGAGGATGAGAGGGCGAGACGGGGCTGGGCGGGGGTGAGTGCGAGTGAGGAGTGGAGTGCCGTGCGAGTGAGTGGGCGTCGTCCGACGCGTCCGGACGACCGGGGTATATCTTTACCGAAAAAATTATCGTCAAGAATTAAGATCCCCCTACACACCTTTGGGTGTATACCAGTGACAAGGGAGGGTTTGGACCGATCCATGCTTATCCATGTCTAAATCCATATCGTCATTTTCTATTTCTAACCCCCATAATCTAATGTGTATAGTGTGTGTGGTGTGTGGTGCCAGTATATGCTTAATTAAGTTCAAATACTACGGTTGTACTTGAAGCCTTGAGTCATTAAAAAATTGTATTAAAAAATTATTGTACCTAAATAACTTACAATTTGAAATAGGGAGAGTATAATTTTGAAGAAAACATGTGGACACTAGTTGTTCGACCAATTATCCCTTTGTTTGGTTGCCCTTCAATCTACCCCAGTCCACATGCATTGGGGTAAAAAACATTAATTTTTCACCGCAATCCATTACAATACGTCTAGGTTAATTGGTGGACTGAAGTGCTGCCAAAAAGCCTTAATTCAAATAATAAAGACAATGTGTTAGTAAGTGTGTCCCACAACCTCGCCCATAACATAACGCGAAAGCCAGTGCTCGGGTATTTTTGACCGCTCCAGCGCACGATTTTTGCTCCGTCCAATTTGCTCTGGTGGCTGTAACTTGTCCCTTCGATCGTTTTCTGCTTACACGCGGTTGCTGTTATGTAGCCGTCGCTGAGGCAGCGACCGTCCGAGCCACCACGGCGCGTGCCCCTGTGGGCCTGCGGCCCTGCGTACTTCTGTCGTCCCCACCCTCGGGTTCAAGCAAAGCATCTCCCTCCCCAACCGTCAGCTGCCGGCGTGGTTGCGTCGTAGCTCGGGCCGAGCAACCGCCGCTGCAGCCAAGTGCACTTGATTTCTTTCTTGCTTATGAGTTACTGATTACATTTCATTAAACCATATTTTACTATTTCTGTTTGGATGTAAGCTCTGTGTTGAATTGGTGTAAATTGATTGTTCGCAACAATTATCTGATTTTTTAGTTTTTTATTTTCTGTATGTTTTATTTGGTTCCCCTTAAAAATCTTTTAATTTGACTTGCATAGAAATAATCTGGCTATATTTTGTTACTTATTTATTATTTTTGCATTATTTTGATAAATTTTTATTTGCTTCATTGATCTATATCGTGTGGTTACGAGTAGGGATGAAAACGAATCGGATACGGACGGATATCACTGATATCGTATTTGTTTTTATATTTATGTCCGGATTCGGATTCGAATACGGATAGTATAAAAAATGTCGGATATGCTATGGTTGGATATCGACATCATAAATATATAATTTAAATATTCGGATACGAATACGGTATCGGATGTTAAATATCCGGACTCGGATACGGACGGATTAAAACCTCTCTAAATGGATTCGGTCTCGAATACGGTCGGAAAATATCCGTACCGTTTTCATCCCTGGTTGCGAGAACCTAGTGTTTCATGGAACAGACGCACTCAATTTTGTTTCGGTCCTTAATCAAGTGTTTAGGTGGCATCATGCCCCTAAAACATTCAGCTGCTAAGTAGACAGACTCTAAGATAAAATAGGAGCAGCAAGCGCCCGGGCGAATGTGGCTCCTACGCCCACGCCCATCCCGCGCACCATCCTGCCCAATCCGCCGCACCCGTTACCGTTCGACCCTTTGTTGCACCCACAAGGTCCCATCACCATGTCACCCATGGCATCCCATCCCTGCCGCTCCCGCATCCGTGGCCTCCATCTTTGCCATCGGCCCATACACTAGGGAACCGCAACAGTAGGCCTTCTCCGTGTCCGCAGGCCTCACTAAGGCGTCGACGCCTCTTTCGCCCCTGCAGGAGTCCAGCGTCCTCCTGCCAGCGACCACGCCATCGTCGTTGGAGGTCCCTTCGCCCGCTTCCTATGGTCGACCGTTGCGGCGTGACTACCAAGGGCTTGGGCTTCCTCCGCACATACATTCAGATCTACATTTACAACACCCAAATGAAACAATTGCAACATACGTCTAAAAGAGATAAAACATTTGGAACATACACTTGCAACATAGGCATTGCAACATCCAAATCTATTTTTGCAAAACACAGATGAAACAATTGCAACACACGACTGAAACAGATGAAACATTTGGAACATGCAACGTACATGTGTAGCCACCGTACCAAATGCAACATCCGGATCTACTTTTGCAACACCCAGATGAAGCACTTGCAACATATATCTAAAACAAATAAAACATTTAGAACATACACTACTTGAAAATATACATGTGTAGCTATTGCAACATATGCACACCATCCAAATCTACTTTTACAACATTTATATGAAACACTTACAACATAAATTTAAAAACACCTGAAACACTTGAAAATACGTTTGCAACATGCGCTTTCAGAGCAACATCTCCTTACTGCTTGGGCAAATAGAGGATCATCAGCGCGTAGAGTTCACCAGTGTAGGGCTCATCGGAGCTGGCCGGTGGCACACAAAGGGCAAGGTGGGGGCAGCACAATGGACGAAACAGAGGGCGGATGGGATGACCGGCGGGTGCCCAGATGATGTCGAGAATGCTGAGGTGGCACGATCGCGGTGGAGCCTAGTTGTGGCGCAGTTGCGGATCTGGGTGGAGGCGCACAGAGGAAGAGGTGGGGGCTGCGCGATGGCGGTGATGACATCGAGGGCGGGTGGGATGGCTGGCCAGCACCCAGACGCCGTGGAGAACACCAAAGCGACACGGTCGCGGTGGAGCCGTGGAGGGCAGTCGTAGCACGGTCGTGGTAAAGCGTGGTCACAGCCAACCAACGGGAGCATATGACGAGCGGATACGAGTATTGGGCCATTGGGCATCACAGCCAACCAACGGGAGCATCGCGTAGGCTCGAGAAGCCTATGTCTAGACGGACAGGAAGCATTTCTGAACTTACACTACTATAGATCTAACATTCACTGCGTGCTTTGTCGATTTTTAAGAAATCGACAGTGATAGTGCCGCTCGGCACATCATTGCTGTTTTTTTTATATATCCGACAGTGATAGGACCAACCGATATTGATATTGGGTCAACATTGTCGGTTTGTATCTAAAACAGAAACTGTTACGATCAATATCGGTTCTAGCCAAGAACCGACACTGATATTGGGTCATCATTGTTGGTTTTTTTTATCCGACAGTGATATGGTACAAGAAAACTTTTATAACTTTCTCATATGTTGTCCAATGAAGATGAACTTTATATCAAAGTTGTAGTACTCGACGTGATCTACAACTTTATAGTACACACCACAAGATTTTGTATAGTTAATACCAAAGGAGTCCATATGCTCAATAGTCATAAGTGAGTATGTTGTGGTAGTTAAGGATCTCAGATGGAGAAGTGACCAAAACAAAGTTGTAGAATTTAAAAAGTTATGCAACTTTGTAGTTTACAAGCTTCTTATTTGAAGCCGTTATGATTCACTCTATTTGATTCACAAGATTTCATAGAAGTTAATACCAACTAAAGGCATATGTTCCATACTCATAAGTGAGTATGTAGTGGTCTTTGAGAATCTCGGATGGAGAAGTAACCAAAACAAAGGTTATAGATCTCAAAAAGTTATGCAACTTTGTAGTTGACAACTTTTTCATTTGAAACAATTTATCTAACGAAAATTACCTTTGATTTTTTAAATTTCAAATTTAATTTTTTCAAACGACCTCAGATGGAGAAGCACCCAAAACAAAAGTTGTAGATCTCAAAAAAGTTGTGCAACTTTATAGTTGACAATTTTTTAATTTAAAATCATTTATCTAACGAAAATTATGGTTGGATTTTCTCACATTTGAAATTTAAATTCTTCAAATGACATCGGATAGAGAAATGATCAAAATCAAAGTTGTAGATCTCGAAGAGTTATAAAACTTTATAGTTGATAACTTTTTCAATTAAAACGTTTAGGTCCCAAATACTTATTTTAAAATGAGATGAACATAAAATGTCTAGGATGAATATCTTATTTGGATAGAAGCATCTCACAAGTAGAGTGGTAAGGGGATGAACACGCGAAGCAGGAGGTCAGGGGTTTAGCGCTGGGGGCCACGAAAAATCGTGTGACTTGTGACATATCGTGTGGCTGTCGAGTGGGGTCTATCCCGGTATAAAAAAAATTCCCTATTTTTCAGCCCATTTTTAAGGTTTCCTGAAAATCACATCAGTGTCGGTTTTTAGGAACCGGCAGTGCATCACTGCGGTATGCCTCTGTCTGTTCAAACTTATGCAGTAAGGGGGGTTTTGAACCGACAGTAATGTGAATATTGTTAAATGCCTTGTGTCTTAAAACGAATGGAGTATATGTAACACATTACCAGAACTTTATTTAACTTTTAACAGCAGAACCGGTAAATAGATCCGTTCCAGCTATTATTCGATCCACTATGTATCGGAGTCAGCATAATAAGCTTGGTAGCTTATTACTCCAATTATTACTGCTGCAGCTCCTCGTACGGCAAGAGCAGCGGCAGGCCAAGGCCGGCCCGCCTGGCCTTGTTATACTATACTCCACAAGCTTGTCAACGTCCGGAATCAGCCCCTTCACAGCATCCAGCGCACAGAACCGCTCTGCCCACGCCACCAGCAGCGGCGTCTTGGCGGCGTCGACGACCTTTACCCCACAGATGGCCTCGGTGGCGTACAGCCATCCAAGGTGCCCGCCAAGCACGACATCCACGAGGCCGACGCTGTCCCCTCCGAAGAACAGCTTCCCCTTGAACGCCTGCTCCAGCGTCTCCAGGACCGCGAAGACCTGTGTCGCGGCCTCCACCCTCTCCTCGGCCGTCCTGCCTCTGAAAACGGGAACCCACGTCCTGAACAACTGCCATTCAACATGCATCGGTGTTAGTTACTGAAATAGTACACGTTGGGGCCGTAGGACTGCTAGTACGTACGTAGTACCTTGTCTTCTACGTAGGAGGCCCAGAAGCGAGCAACCGCGCGGTCAGATGGAAGGGTGGGCGCTGCGCCGGCGGCGGCGGGGAAAGCCTCGTCGATGTACTGCACGATGATCTGAGACTCGCAAACGGGCTTGCCGTCATGGATGAGCACGGGCACCTTTTTCCGCACCGGGTTCGACTTGAGGAGCAGCTCGCTCTTGTCGTAGAGGCTCTCTTCGCTTCGGTGTAAACGTAGGTGAGGCCTTTCAGGTTGAGCGCGATGCGTGCCCTGATCACGAACGGGCTCGGCCACAACCCCAGCAGCGTGAGCCCTTCGCCACCACCTCCTGCCATGGATGCTAGCTACGCCGAGTATAGTGGTATGCTAGTGCTACCTACGCGGAGAACTGGCCCTCAGCTTGCTTAGTGTGAGCCGTAGTGGTGGTCATGCGTGTGCTCATCTATATATATACGTAGACACACGGGGCCTAGTTCTTGACTTCCGAGAACAAAGAGTACCAAATCCTTGTTTCGTTCTCACGCGCGGGACGACGGCTTGAGTGAGACAGGTGCACAGCCCATGTGCGGGTCCTGTAGTGTTGGATACCGTTCGTCACCAAAGACGCGCTGTTGGTCGACCAGATTTTCTATCTTGTATAGTGCCTGGACTAGCCACCTGTTGGAGGAGCGTTGCGGTGCTTTGGATGCATGATATACCTGACTGGGGCATCCCACGCTAACCAATCATCATTAACACACGGATCATCATGTATGTCCGAGTTTTTTACACTCCTGGTATATTTCAGGTGCTTGAATTTTAAGATGATTTCTGACGGTAGTTTTGTACCACTAACTAGTACAAGTAAATTGTTATATGATTTGTTATTTGTGTTTGTGTCATAATATATTAAATTTTTATCCTTGTCTACTTATAGAAATAATTGTAAATTATCTTTGTGCCAACACAAATCATATTTTGTCGGGTTTGTGGTTTTGCCTAATGGGTTTTATTCTAGGTACCAAAAATTACAGATTGCACCTACAAAAATTGCAATGAATGAAATCTGCAATTTAATTTATAAAATATTTACAATAATCATCGCCCGAAACAAAACTAAAGTTCAGGCACTCGAGATAATGATGCACGAGCGCGCGCGGGGGCTTAGCGCTGCTGATTATTGCGCTGGTGACGGCGGCGACGGCTACGCCTGGGGCGGGGCTGGCACAGGGGAACCTAATGTTGCGGTTGGATCGGGATGCGCACTGCAGGGCTCCCTCGGCCTGAGGGCATGGGACTGGCCACGGCATGCGGATCCATGCACGATGTGGGTGGGCGTCGGCTGCTGCACTGGCCACGCCGTCTCGCACAACCTTGTCGTGCTGCAGCGCACGTGGCTGGGCCGCCTATCACCGTGCGACGTCGACGGGCTGTGCAACCTAGCACGACTATGAGGCCTCAACACCTCGTGTTCGGGCTCACCGGCTCCATCCCTACGTGTCTAGGCACGGGGCTCACGCCCACTTTCTAGTTCCTCTGCATCCACGCTTGTGGGCCTCGGCAGCCTCACCACTCTCGATGGCGCACTAGGGGCAGCTACGGAGGTGGTTGAGAGAGCGGTGGGTAGCTGCGAGGCGTCGGCGGCGTCATCCCTTTGGGCGGCGGTGGGTGTGAAGGATGACGGTGGTGGCCTAAGCGTCGACAACCCGTCCTCACCGGGAGAAGGTAGACGTAGCTGAGGTTGTTCCATGGGCAGCCCTGTCCTAGGGGCAGCGGTGGCCTAGGAGTTTGAAGACCTCCTTGGCGGCCGCGACAACCCTAGGGGCATCGACGGATTGAGTGCTGGTGAAGATCTCGATGAGGAGGAGGCGGGTCCCATCGGCAGCGGCGTCCCTAGTGGTGGTGGAGACCGGGAGTCCAGGTGGAAGAGGATATCCTCGATGACAGCGATAGATGACTCAAGCAGAGGCGAAGGCCATGATCCCAATGACGGTGACTGACCTATGGGCAGCGGAGGCCTTGGAATCCGGCAAAGCGGAAGCAGATCCTATGGGATTACTTCTGATCGGCAAGTTCTGATTGGACGATGACGGATAAAGGTGGGCTAACCGGCGACACATGGTGTTCACCTCACTTGAAGCAGATGAAGATGGCACCAGCGGAGGTTCGCAGTGATGGCGTACTTGGGGCAGTGGCGAATTGACGACTACCCCTCACCGAATCTGGCCATTTCAGGAGAGGATGCCAGGAAGTAGGGATGTGTCGAGGTCGTAGTTTTTTCCTCTTTTGGTTGTATGTTCAACTCTTTATTAAGGTGTAAGTCTAAGTGCTCTTGTATTCTTTTGGCTGTGTATATCCTTCGTGGATATAGAGGCCGGATTAATGAATCCATTATCTAAATATATGTATAATTCGTATTCAATTCTATTCAAGGGCCACACATTCCTCACAAAGCTCATCCATTCACACATAAAACAGGGGGACTAGTACTTCATTTTCTATGTGTTTGGCGGTCCTAGAGGATATATTTCATATTTGGTATTTCATTTTTGTAGATTGTTGGAAATAGATAATAAATAGTGATATGGATAGCTTGGGATTTAAGGTGCACAGTTTTGTGTGATTTTTGAGATAGCACAATAGTCTTACCCTTATGGTACGGGACTGTGATTGCCAATGAATGGTACGGGACTCTAATTGTATTCTATCAGGTAATGAACTAACGATGCACGTGTCCAACAAGTTATTCTAGACTTAGGTCTGGTACAGGTCATCCATTAGCTCCTGGAGTTGTTTAGAGCTGTTTTATGCCAAATGTTGTAAAATGAAACAGCTCCACCTAAGGAGCTCCTCAAATCCTGCTCTTATAGAGGTTTGGTACTGTAGGATGGAGCTGAAAACGATAGCTTTACCTAACTTCCACTCTCTCTGATGGGCCCTAGTGAGGGTGAGGCCCGATCTGCCCCCGACAAGGATGATGGCATGAGGCAGGGTGGCGTGCACGGAGAAGAAAAGGTGCAAAAGGAAAATCGGGCATGGCTCTCTTGGCTAGCATGACGTGGCGACCGGGGCGCATGTGGGTGCCACCACTGTGTAGGCACTTGCGATGTGCGCAGCCGCCAGGGCACCCGCTGGTGCGGCCACATGTGCGGAGAAGAAGAGGTGTGTGAGGAGGGCCATGTGCAACCTCCTGCCATGGAGAAGAGGCACGCGGGGAGGTCTGGACACATGGTCGCCTGACTCATGAAGGCCTAATTTGGAAACACCAATTCCTCCGGGATCCTAGACTTTTCCTTGGGTGGGTAATCCATAGTGATATCATTTTAATTATCATCTTAGTTCTTAGTGGGGGGTTTTCTATCCTTGGGTTTTGCTGCCCTTGCTTCAAAAAGAGCCCGAAGGGAAAAACGGGATAGGGAAGAAGAAAATAGAGAGTAGAAAATAAGTTGAAAAAATAAAGAGAATTACATTTTGGTCATATTATTATTTTTGTCCATAAGGAGGAGCTGTTTGTTTTCCTAAATAGTTCACCAAACCAATTTCAGCTTCACCGGTGAAGCTGCTCATGGAGCCCAAGCTAAAAAATAGTTTCACTAATGAAGTGGAGCTTGTATATACCTCAATATATTTTCACATCAGATTGTGTGCTAAGGCAACATGCAACTCCTGCGCCTATATTTCTGATAGCCATCAGAATTTCACAAATATAATTTTTTAATCTCTTGCACTTTACTACGCATGCATACTGTGTACACATAATGTTGCCACGTTGAAATGGGCACCATGTTTTCCAGCTTTTATGGATTGTTGGACTACTTCTGGGCTTATAAATTACATGCCGTTGAGTAAGCACTTCTCAAATTGGGCTTGGGCTTGGGCCAGTAATTGGAACCGTGCGGCCTTTGTGAGTCCTCCGCAATACTCTGCTGCTCCGGCAATTAGAACCATGGCGACCTTTATGTTCTCCATGGCGATGCGAAATTGGGAATAATAGGGCAGCTAGTTCGGCTGCTATGTGGCACCACATTAATGAACAGAGAGATGATAAGAGTTTTATGGGAGTAGAGAGAGTTTCATGGGGATGAAACTCTTTTGCACTGTTTCCAAAATCTAAATACGTTGAAAACAGTGACATGAAATCTCCAGTGAGACTGGCCTAATACTGCTTCACGATGATTTGTTCTTGTTGTGCTCTTAGGAGTTAGCCGCCTTGTAGAAGAATAATGAATCTGAGCCAGGCAACAAACGCATCGTTTCAAGCTGGACATTAGTAGTGTATTTTTTTTTAGATTAAAATTGGAGTTTAAAGCGAGATGCAAAAGCTACCAAGACTCGGCTGCTTTGGTGGGAAAGGCAGCCAAGTACCCCCGATCCTTTTTCGTACAGAAATAATGCGCCGGCCAGGGTCCAGGTGGGTCTTGAGGCCACCATTGTTAACTAGATGGGCTATGGCCTGCTGGTGTTTTGTGGATAACAGGTCTCGTGGGCTTTTCTAGGTAGGCCCAACGAGAAATTGAGGTCTAAAGTGGAATCTCTGTTCCAAGTGCCATGAAAGGTTGAGGTAAATGCTTAATCAATCAAGAGTGTTGATGAGGCCATGTCAATCTCTTCTTAAGTCCAGATTGTGCGTGAGGGATGAGCAGGCTGGCAAGGAATGATCACACAAACACGTAATAGCTGATGTAATGAAGACATTCCTAGCATTCACTCATCTCCAAATGATTACATTGAATAATCAGATTACATTGAATGAACCTATGTTTTTGAGTACTTGTTTCAATGTTCTTAGGAATGATGGAGTGCACGAACAAGCATGGGATGATGATGGATTCTGCCCGCCAAATATATGCAAGGAACCTGGACGTGCATGAGAGAGGAAAGACCATTCAGCTACCATGAATATTAGCCGTTGAAGTGCAAGCAAATAATTCGGGAGCTAGGAATGCATGCAACTAGCAACTGGGTTGCTGTCCACACACGCTCCAGCATGCATGCAGAGAATACCAACCAGCCAGGCGCCCTACTAGGCTTGGTTATTAATAAAAGTAGTGCTGCAACTTCCCACTACATGTTCTCAATTATTTTCCACCAAACTGAAACTCCACTAGTGCTATATATCCCTGTAATGGATGACGTGAACAGGAACTCGTGATTGCAATTTCAGAAATACCAACTCTTGGAATTCTTGTTCCAGCGTGAGTCTTGAGAGGCTTGCAAACTTGTTCTTTCGATTCCTGAGGGAGTTGTAAAACACCGAACTGCGGTTCACCCAGTTTGTGCCTTCACGTTTATACGGCGTGATTGCGTGGGCTGTTCGTCGGTACGTGGAAGGGTGATTGTCTCGGTAGTTCGTCGTGTGGACAGCCTCGCGGTGCATTGCCTCTTCACCAGGTCACGCAACGACAATTTATCAAGTTCACAGATCCTACGATAAGATCGGGCCACAACAACTTGCTACACGTGCTGCATAGACGTGTGCATATCATGATGGCAGTGGTGGAACCAGAAATTTTGATTAGAGGGCGCTAGCTAAACATGATCATTCCCATCAAAATATATTCTATACTTTTTAAAAGGTTTGTAATCCTAATTTTAAGATTCTCAAAGATAACTAGTATGAAAATAGAGAAAGAGTTAGCATAGCTGCAAATTTTGATTCTTAAAGGTAGTAAAAATATTATAATTGCATCTACTTTGTTGCTCATGTACCTTCTTTAGAATCTAAATAGGATTAAAAAATTTGCATGGTGTCTGCTGGACTGGCTGATGGCGATTAGTATCCTCAACGTGTCATTGCTCTTGCGAGCCGAAGCACAAAGCAGGGGAGACATTCACCATGCAGACACTCTTGATTGATTAAAATGATTGCAAGTTAGTAGGACCCTTGGTTGGAAATGATGTGGACACCTTGCATGAAGAGAGAAAACATTTAGTGAGATTTATCTTTATAAGAGTATATAGATGTATCCAACAACCTTGCCCATAAAATAAAATCTTACTTAATGTAAAACAAAGTTTCACTTTAAAAAATAAAGTTATTTCAGGACATAGAGAGGATGCCTTAATTTGGTCCAAACTTAAATCGGAGCAGCTAGCGCCGAGACAGATACGGCTCCCGTGCCCGCGCCCCATCCACTTCGATCCGACGCACCCGTTACCATTCGGCCCTTCGCTACGGCTTGAGGTCCCATCCCCATCGCGCCTACGCCATCCCGTCCCAGCCGCTCCCGCGTCCACGGCCTCCATCTTTGCCATTGGCTCATATGCCTAGGAACCGCAGCAGCAGGCCTTCTCCGTGTCCGCAGGCCTCACTGAGGCATCTACCGCGCCTCTCACACCCTAGCGGGAGTCCAGCCTCCACCTAGCGGTGACCACGCCGTCGTCACCGGAGGTCCCCCTTCGCCTGCTTCCAATGGTCGTCCATCGCAACACAACCACAGAGGACTTGGGCTTCCTCCATGCCTACATTCAGATCTACTTCTACAACACCCAAATGAAACAACTGGAACATACGTCTAAAATAGATAAAACATTTAGAACATACACTTGCAACATAGTTGTCGCATCATACTCTGCATGCAACATCCAGATTTACTTTTGCAACACCCAAATAAAACAATTGCGACATACGCCTGAAATAGATCAAATATTTGGAACGTACACTAGCAACATATGCAAATCTAGATCTACTTTTGCAACACCCAGATGAAACAACTGCAACATACATCTGAAACAGATCAAACATTTGGAACATACACTTTGCAACGTATGTGTGTAGCCATTGCAACAAATGCAACATCCAGATCAACTTTTGTAACACCCAGATGAAACGCTTGCAACATACGTTAGAAACAAATGAAACATTTGGAAACATACACTACTTGAAACATAAGTGTATAGCGTTGCAACATATGCACCATCCAGATCTACTTTTACAACATTCATATGAAGCACTTGCAACATACGTCTGAAAACACATGAAATATATGAAACATACATTTGCAACATGAGCTTTTAGCGCAGTGCATCTTCTTGCTGCTTGGGCGAATAGAGGCTCGTCGACGTATGGAGTTCATCGGTGACACGAGCTGGGCGGCAACGCACAGAGGGAAAGGAGGAGCGGTGCGACGGACAATGCAGAGGGCAGGTGGGATGACCAGCGGGTGCCTAGACGCTGTGAAGAACACCGAGGTGGCACGGTCGCGGTGGAGCCTAGTCACGGCGCGGTCGTGAAACTAGGTGGCGGCACATAGAGGGAGAGGTGGCGATGGCGGTGATGACATAGAGAGCGGGTGGGATGGCTGGCCGGCGCCCAGACGCCATGGAGAACGCCAAAGCGACACGGTGGAGGTGGAGCCATGGAGGTTAATCGCAACACGATCGTGGTGGAGCGCGGTCGCAGCGCAGCGGACATAGCAGGCTGGATGAGCGGATCTGATTGGGGGCATGTCACATGTGGACGAGCAGATAGAGTGTTGGGCCGTTGGGCGTCATGGCCCACCAACGGGAGCGTCCTGCAGGCCTGGGAAGCCAGCGTCCGGACGGACGAACGCCCTACTGGAAACATTTCTGAACTTAAATACCTTGTGTCTTAAAACGAATGGAGTATATATATGTACTCCCTCCGTACTCATAAAGAAAGTCGTTTTGGACAGCGACACGGTCTCCAAAACACAACTTTAACTTCTTGTTTCTATAAAAATATTTATCGAAAAGTGATATATGTATACTTTTATGAAAATATTTTTCAAGACAAATCTTCATATAATTTTCACATTTTTAAACTCAACAACTTGAGAGTTATTCATGCTTTATATCAAGGTTTGACTCAAATCTTGTCCCAAACGACTTCCTTTACGAGTTCGGAGGGAGTAACACATTACGAGCACTTTATTTAATTTCTAACAGCAGAACCGGGAAGTCAGCCTAATAAGCTTGGTACCTTATTACTCCTACTATTACTGCTGTAGCTCCACTTTATATATGTAACAGCAGCGGCAGGCCAAGGCCGGCCCTCCTTACCTTGTTATACTCCACAAGCCTCTCCACGTCGGGAATCAGCCCCTTCACAGCATCCAGCACGCAGAACCGCTCTGCCCACGCCACCAGCAGGGCCTTCACGCCGCAGATGGTGTTGAAAATAATCATGACTTAAATTAGTTTTGAGTCTTGCATATAGAATAGATGTCAGTCACGTTTTGTGTTAACGTGTCTGGCTTAGTTGTGGCTAGAAACGTGATGTGTTCACGTTGGCCGGAGTCATTAGACTGCATGTAGTTGGTTAGGATTGCATTAGTCGGTTCGGTTGATGGCCAAGTCTTCGACGTGTGGCGACGGAGGCAGGATGCGGCATGCACAGATGGCGCAGTGAAGCTGGAGACCGAGTCTCATGGAGAGCAGCGGCTCTGCATGGAGTTCGGAGGAGTGGGCCACCAAGAACGTTCGTGCGCATGGTGACTGGCTTAGTAGTTGCGTGGGTGGTGCGTTGCCATGGCTATAAAGCCGGATGTAATCGTTGTGTCCAGTGTTCGAGTCCTTTTGAGTAAATTAGAAGCCAACATACAGGCCGTCCGGCGGCCGGGGCGTTTGTCGCCAAAAGCTTGTCTTCTATATTTTCTATCTTCCTTGCGTCTGTGCGTGAGCGTGAGTGATTACAGGACTAGTTCCAACAATTGGTATCGGAGCCGGTGTATGTACTACGGTGGTTCCTTCATTCCACCGCGAGAGCCGCCGAAGAAGAAGCGTGTGATCCCACGCAGAGGTCCGACGGCAACGACGATGGCCGGTGGTGATGCGAAGGAAGGCGCCAGCTCGCCGCGTACGGTCGTGGTGGAGCGCGTCTTCGGTGGCGCCGAGATCCCGAAGCTGACGAAGACAAACTACCGTGAGTGGGCGCTTGAGATGCAAGTCAATCTCGAGGGCATGGAGCTCTGGGATGCCGTGGAGACCGGCAACGCGGAGCGTGGCAAGGATCGGCGGGCGCTCGCCGTCATCTTGCGCGGGGTGCCGCCGGAGATGAAGTCCGGTCTCGCCGCGAAGCAAACCGCCAAGGAAGCTTGGGCGGCGGTCAAGTCGCTGCGGATGGGCGACACTCGTGTGCAGGAGGCCAAGGCGCAACACCTCCTCAAGCAGTTCGAGAACGCGGCGTTCAAGGACGGCGAGGCGATCGACGACTTCGCCGTGAGGATCGGCTCCATCGCCGCGGAGCTGCGTGAGTTGGGGGAGGACATGGAGGACGAGCGCGTCGTCAAGAAGATGCTGCGGGTTGTGCCATCGAGGTTCAACCAAATTGCATGCTCCATCGAGATGTTCGCCGGCTTCAAGAAGATGTCGCTGGAGGAGCTCGTTGGCAGGCTGCGCGTGGCGGAGGAGCGTTGCGGCGGCGTCGAGCTTGGAGGCGAGCGCACCGGGCAGCTGCTTCTCACGGAGGAGCAGTGGGAAGCGCGTCGTCGTCAGCGACGCAACAAGGACCGCGCACGTGTGGGCTATGCGCAAAACGGCCGTGATGGTGGCCACGGCGGCAACGAAGATGATGGGAGCAGCAGCTCCTACTCCGAGTACGGCGAGCACAAGTCAAAGAACAAGAAAGGCAAGTGCTACGAATGCGGCAAGCGTGGGCATTTCTCTCGTGAATGTCCCATGAAGAAGCAGGAAGAGGCGCTGCTTGCGACGGCTGATGACGAGCCGACCCTTCTGTGATGAAGCACTGAGTGCGCAAGTCAAGATTAGGGGAGGCAATGTTGAAAATAATCATGACTTAAATTAGTTTTGAGTCTTGCATATAGAATAGATGTCAGTCACGTTTTGTGTTAACGTGTCTGGCTTAGTTGTGGCTAGAAACGTGATGTGTTCACGTTGGCCGGAGTCATTAGACTGCATGTAGTTGGTTAGGATTGCATTAGTCGGTTCGGTTGATGGCCAAGTCTTCGACGTGTGGCGACGGAGGCAGGATGCGGCATGCACAGATGGCGCAGTGAAGCTGGAGACCGAGTCTCATGGAGAGCAGCGGCTCTGCATGGAGTTCGGAGGAGTGGGCCACCAAGAACGTTCGTGCGCATGGTGACTGGCTTAGTAGTTGCGTGGGTGGTGCGTTGCCATGGCTATAAAGCCGGATGTAATCGTTGTGTCCAGTGTTCGAGTCCTTTTGAGTGAATTAGAAGCCAACATACAGGCCGTCCGGCGGCCGGGGCGTTTGTCGCCAAAAGCTTTTGTCTTCTATATTTTCTATCTTCCTTGCGTCTGTGCGTGAGCGTGAGTGATTACAGGACTAGTTCCAACAGATGGCTTCGGTGGCGTACAGCCATCCAAGGTGGCCGCCGAGCACAACGTCCACGAGCCCGACGTTGTCCCCTCCGAAGAACGGCTTCCCCTTGGAGTACTCCTTGAACGCCTGCTCCACCATCTCCAGGACCGCGAAGACCTGCCTCGCCGCCTCCACCCTCTCCTCGGCCGTCCTGCCTCTGAAAACGAGGTACCCACGTCCTGTACAACTGCCATGCATGCACAATCGTATGAGTGAGGCAAGCAATTGGCCGCTTTGGAGAGGGTGCCATGACTGCAAGTACGTACGTACCTTGTCTTCGACGTAGGAGGCCCAGAAGCGAGCAACCGCACGTAGGGATGAAAACGATCGGAAACGATCGATAGGAGACCAAATCACTTTCGTTTTCACATCTTTTTCTCGAAAACGAAATCGATACGATATTGTCGGAAACGAATACGGCGCCGATATTCTGGTAATTTCGAAAACGATAGTAGTCGATCGAAAAATATATCGATAACGATCGGAATCCATGAGAACGGTATCTAAAAAACGATAAACACGCCAAACTGTAGAACATGAGAAGATCCATATAACTCGACATATCTCACATGACAATAGTAAATAAAGCCACAATTGACAAGATCACAAGCTGAAATCACATAATTCACACAATCTTATGTCTCAAATAGTGGCAAACCACGCAACAGTATGGCAATTCTTGACAAAGATACAAATAAACGACCATGTTCTAAGTTGACTCGACATAAATAGTGATCAAAACATGAATTATTAGAGTTCCTTTTTCAGTGGAGGCTATAGCCTATAGGTTTCTTAAAGATGAACGTCAGGCATGTCATCGTCGTCCCCGGCCACATCTTCCCGTCCATATTCTGAGTATTCATCCTACATAATTTGTGATGGATACATACATATATTAGTTCTCATATAAGGCAACTGTAGATGAGTTAGTTACAAGCATCATATTAATGTACGGAGATATGTAAGGCTCGTAGCAATAGATGTATTAGTGCAATAGTGCTAATAAGAAATAAAAATATGAGAAACACATAGCTAATAAGAAGCAAACACAATATATGTATGTGTCGCAGGTAGCAACCAACACATCATATACAAGTTAAAGGCTAGAAAAAAGAACCTCGAGTGTTGATTGTGTTCTTGTTATACACATGAAATACTTCCGTTAGATAGTTTCTTTCCAAAAATTATTTGCCTTGTGTACAGATGTGATCCTTTCCAAAAAAAATTGTCTTGTGTGCTTGCAGCTTGCGTGTACAGATGTGATCCTTTCCAAAAAAAAATTTACCTTGTGTGCTTGCATGTGTAATGCGTTGTATATCTCTAAATAAATAAGGATTCATTAGTTAAAGGCCTTTGAATCGATAATTACCGACGGTAAATTACCGGTTAAATACGGGAATCTTCGAAAACGGTCGGAAGAGGGCAAAATCATTTTCGCTTTCGTTTTCGATTATTTTTACCGTTATCATTTTCGTTTTTCGGTTACCGCTATCATTTTCGTTTAGGCATAAAAATCGGAAAAAACTCGAAAACGATTTCGAAAAATCGGAGATTATCATTTTCGTTTTCATCCCTAACCGCACGGTCGTGAGGGTCGGAGGGAAGGATGGGCGCGCCGCCGGCGACGGACGGGAAAGCCTCGTCGATGTACTGCACGATGATCTGAGACTCGCAGACGGGCTTGCCGTCGTGGATGAGCACGGGCACCATCTTGAGCACGGGGTTGGACTTGAGGAGAAGCTCGCTCTCACAACCCCAGCAGCGTAAGCCCTTCGCCACCACCATCGAGTGACACCTTTAAAACTGACCTTTCTTTCTCTCTCTTTTCTCTTTAGACTACCCGCAGTGGGTACTCTAAAGCGATACTCTAAATGTTTACAGTATGAATATAGAGTAAAAACTGTTGCACTAGGTACTCTAAAACGTTACTCTATCATTTCTCTTACTCTATATTTAGAGTGGTACAGTGCTTACTCTATAGTGGGCAGTGGCGGGCCTCACTAGCTAAACAAAGGAAAAAAATGCTATAACTCACAAACCAAAAATCCAAATTAAATTTCGGTTGCACCATTAAATTCGTCTTAATAAATCCTTCAAAACTAGATCACACATGGATATATTTAGATAAAGTGATAAGTGGGTCCCATAATGGATAGAGTGGATAGAGGATGATATAGAGGATGAATGGGTGCAGGAGAATTGAGTATAGAGGAGAGAATCTTGCTGACTAAAACGTATAGAGGATGAATATAGAGGTCTATGAGTGCGGATAGTCTTAGTGTGAGCCGTGGTGGTCATGCCTCATGCGTGTCAGACGCACTGATGCACATATATATGCACACACTGATGCACACACACACACGGAGACTAGCGCCTGGTTTAGATGCACCCCAAAAGTTAGAATTTTTTCACTATCTCTCCATCACATCAATCTTTGGATGCATGCATGTAACATTAAATATAGGTAAAAAAATAACTAATTACACAGTTTAGTTGGAAATCACGAGATGAATCTTTTGAGCCTAGTTGGTCCACGATTGGACAATATTTACCAAATAAGACGAAAGTGATACTATTCATCGGGTTAGAATTTTTTGCAATCTAAACAAGCCCGAGTACTTTTGACTTCCGAGACCTGAGAGTAGAAAATTATGAGCCTGTTTAGTTGGCAAACAATTTTGCCTTGGGCCAAAAAGCTGCCAGGCAGTAGGTGGACCCACACTTGTGGCAGCCCAAACTTTTTTGGATGGTGTTTAGATGCCAACTTTTTTTGGCCCAATCAGCCATGCTCTTTATGACCACAGTACCCTGCACTGCATGCATGTCATGAGCCCAATTAGCAATCACCACAACAGCAATATCTGCTCATCTCAAACATGCTCTGGTTCCACACAAAACTGACATTTATGCAAATCATACAGTAATTACTGTTCCGCACACAATCAATTCTCAACAATACACATGATCCGGACACAAATCAATAGCAAACAACAGATTGTCGGACAAACGCCGTTCAACAAACCTTTTAAGTACGATTAAAAAAATGATGTGCAAGCGAATCACGAAACAAATTCATGTCATCAGCTTCATCTTCGACTTCTTCTGTGTCCGGCTGATCCTCGTACGCTTGACGAGGCACATAGTCCTCATCACGGTCACAACGACCAAAGTGTCTATCTTCTAACCCACTACCCCTGACGAAATTATGCAATGCACAAGCTGCCTGAATGATTTTGCTTTGCTTATTAGGTTCATACCTAGGTATCTCCTTTAACATCCTCCACTTCATTTTTAACACACCAATTGACCTCTCCACCACATTCCTTAGAGATGAATGTGCATAGTTGAAGGTCTCTTCCATACCTTGTGGAGGTGCGGCACCTCGATACTCCTACAGATGGTACTTCGTACCCTTGTAAGGTGCTAGGTACCCCATCTGGTTGCGATAACCGGAGTCCACTAGGTAATACTTCCCTGCACCACAATAGATGAGCTAGTCAGATCACATGCAACTAATTTTGACAAATCGGAAAGCACATACCAAGTTTACCTTTTGGTGGATGAGGAAACACATGGCTATATGTTGTCATTGCATCATTGAATGGTCTCATATCATGAACAGACCCCGTCCACCCACTAAGCACAAATGTAAACCTCATGTTAAAGTCACATGCAACCATAACATTCTGGGTGGTCATACCCTTTCGGCACAAATGCTGCATGAATAG
Source organism: Saccharum hybrid cultivar R570 (assembly GCA_038087645.1). NCBI lineage: Eukaryota > Viridiplantae > Streptophyta > Magnoliopsida > Poales > Poaceae > Saccharum > Saccharum hybrid cultivar. The sequence goes on along the minus strand of JAQSUU010000743.1, from coordinate 5,565,727 downwards.
ATTATTCGGCACCACACAGGGTACATGAGTCCCATCTATGGCCCCTATGCAATCCTTGAAGTATGGATAGAACCTACTATTCCCTAGTACAGGATGCATTTCCCTAAATTGAGGGTCCTTCGGTTTTATTATATCCACAGATAGCTTCACTACACTTTTTAGGACTTTGCTAAACATGCTGCTAACAGTCCCCAAAGACCTCTCAAATTTGTCTTCAGCCTGCCTAACTGATTGAGGGGCCCCAAGCATCCAAAGAAACATGCCTAAAGCCTCCTTTGGGGTTGATTTGCTAGTAGATTTGAGGCCATAATATTGGACCAGCAACGAATGCAGCCTACGAAACAAATCTGGGCTCATTCTAAACATGGTGTAACATGCCTTTGGATCCCCCAACTTCTGTTCTACCCATTCCAAACTAGAAAATTTAGGTTTTCTATATGGTGCTCTACTCAAATGCTTTTCAGCATGCACGGCATATTCGTACATACTAGTGAAGAACGTGTCCTCATCGGCATCATCATCTTCATCATCTAAGCACAGTTGAAGCACTTCGAATAGATCACCATCCAAACTGGTGACCGGCGAACTTGAATTTGCCACAGCAGCCTGTCAAAACAAACATAGATTAAAATTGTATCAGCCCAATGGACACATACGCAATATTAAATTCTTCCACCAGCAAATTGAGTATTGCAAATCACCCCAACGCAAGCGCGAAATATTACAAATCAGCCACAGTTCCAATACACTTGAAGTTCAACCACAAATTACTTCCAAATTAACCATAGCACATACCAGTTGTTCCAACATAATTAGACGTAGTTCAACCACAAATATTCTAAACACAGACATAGTAATAACACAAATGTAGTTCAAACATAGACTTAGAACAAACATTTAGTTGGGTCTAGTTGTCCACCCTCGAGCATTCGGTCAACATGAAGCGCCTGTCATCAGCAGTGGCGGCGAGGAACAGTGTCAGTTGTTGCTCTGAATCCACAATGCGCATCAGTCCACGAAACATGTCTGGTGTCGTGGCTGAACTCACACCTAACTCCGCTACCAGCTTGTAGGCTTCCTGGACTCTTGCCTCCTTTTTCCGGAACAGGTCTTGTATTAGTGCAGTCCTGTTACTCATCAACTCATTCCTGTTAATCATGATCTCATTGTGGCGGTTCATGCTGCAGATGGTGTTGCTAACAGCAGGACTCTGGGACATTTTCCTAGGGCTATGGGCTGTGGTGCTGTTACTGCTAGTCCGTTTGCTGGGGTTGGAGTGAGGGGTACTGCTGGCTCTTTTGCTATGGTTGGAGCGAGAGGTGTTGCTACTCCATGGGGTGACCTGCTGATCTTCGTCTTCACCATCCTGTGCATCGTCCTCTTGACTTGACGAATCGCACCGAATTGGAGAACTCTGAGGGGACACATTGGCAGCAGGAACAAAGGAGGTAGACCCATCAACAGTATGCTCGTACATTCTGTCCATTTCTTCCAGGTACGAAGGGTAGCCATCCTTGAACGCTAGCCATGATTTGTGGCCCTGAAAACACATAAGCCGAATGAGATAATGACTTCATTAAGTCTATCTACAAGGACAACGACCAAGGCGTACCTTGGTGTGATTTTTCCACCATTCGTCGTCGGCGACAGGTCTACCGGCTGAATCTCTTCCTATGCCCGTTGCCTCATAGCGGAGAAAATTACAAAACCTCCATTCAGCTTTGAGGTTTCTGTAATGACAAGACAACTGCTCCGTGGTATGCAAGAGGCCTGTGGCTGCAAGGAACCTAGTTCTGATTTCCACCCACCCAGCCTTGCTCATAGCACCATTTTTGCAATTGCCTTTATCTATTTGCTCGCAGTAAAGGTGACAGTAAATGGCCTTATGCTGTGGACTCCAATCGGCCCTATTTTTGCTAGATTTGGGACCCTATCACGTTTTCAAAGACACAATAAGGGTGTACAAAATGACATGTAAAATGCGTTAATGAAATGTTATCGCAAACAAATAGAGTATGCAGGGGGCAAGGATATGTACCAACGGTTGCGCCGGGGGGGTGTTGAAGTTATCGCCGGCGATGGTGGGACAGCGGCCGCGGACCCGCGCACGACCGCGCCTCTGGCCCCCGGGACGAAGGCCAGCACCATGTCCATGGACCAGACCCTCGGTTCCTCCTCCACTTCCATGGAACTGTTGGGACGTCGCTGGAACTCCTCCCGCTGCATCACCACCGGCAGGCGCTTCGAGCCTGGGGCTAGGAGCAGTTGTAGGCGACAGGCCTCCGAGGAAGTAAGGGGGCGGCATTGCGTGCACCTGCTGGCCTGAGCTGATGTAGGACGCGTAGGCCGCCATGTCCGGCCACGCGTTGTCGGCGTTGAGATGAATCGTGCTGAACGCATGTACGGGATTGAACGCGGGGGCAGGATTGCTGCTCGTCGATCCGCCTAGTGGATGGGAGGCGGTACTATAGGCGGCAGGGCCGGGACCTAAGGTCCACGAACTCGGCGGCGCCGGGAAAGCCGTGGCTGCTGTGACCGTGGGGAAACCTGGGCGGCCGCCGGAAGGGATGTCTGGATTCGCATGGGAGGAGCCGCCGTTGAATCCGTCGGCGTCGGAGCTATCCATCGGCACGACGGGCGGCGGCCGGGGGGAAGGGGATCGGGGGGAGCGGCGTCCGGGGGAGAAGGGGATGGGGGGAGCGGCGGTCGGAGGGGAAGGGGATCGAGGGGAGCGGCGGCCGGAGGGGAAGGGGATCGGGGAGAGCGGCGGCCGGGGGGGAAGGGGATGGGGGGAGCAGCGGCCGGGGGAGAAGGGGACGGGGGGAGCGGCGGCCGAGGGAGAAGGGGATGGGGGGAGCGGCGGCCGGAGGGGAAGGGGATGGGGGGGAGCGGCGGCCGGGGGGGAAGAGGATCGGGGGGAGCGGCGGCCGGAGGGGAAGGGGATGGGGGGAGCGGCGGCCGGGGGGGAAGGGGATCGGGGGGAGCGGCGGCCTCTGGGTCGCGATAGGGACGAGCGAATGGATAGGGTTGGCGAGACCGGAGGCGGATGGGTATACCTTCCACGTTACTGGGCTGCTACAGTGAAATTTCGCGCACGGTGGTAGGCCGAAAAATATTGAGGCCTGTTCGGTTGCCATGCAGGCCCAGGCCGAAATTTTTTGTGACAGGCCGAGGCCGAAATTTTTCGGGCTCCATCTAAACAGGCTCTATGGCCTTGTTCACTTCCCATCCCAACCCAAAATATTTCCTCTTCCACCCATCACATCAAATCTTTCGACACATGCATGGAGCATTAAATGTAGGTAAAAAATATAACTAATTGCATAGTTTGTCTGTAAATGTCGGGACGAATCTTTTGAGCCTAGTTAGTCTATGATTGGACAAATTTTGCCAAATAACAACGAAAGATGCTATAATAACTTTTCACCTACTTTTCACGAAGTGAACACACCCTATGTTTCGTTCTCACGCGACACAGCTTGAAACAGGTGCAGTCCTAGTGTGGGTCCTGTGCTTTGGTTGGTTACAGTTCGTCACCAATGACGTGATGTTGATCTGGATTTTCTAGATCTCATACATGCAGTGCCTGGGCTAGCCTAGTTTACTATTATCCGTAATGCTCTCCTTGGACGTCCGTTCATCCGGACGGCTTCTCCATCTAAAAAATACACCGATTCCCCATTCCTCCTTGCGCTGTCACAGCCTTATCCACTGCCACCTCCATTGTGGGGGCGCCTCACCGCGAGGGACCGCACCTGCTTGCCGTATCGCTGGAGCTGTGCAGCCATTCATGGGGCTGTGCTGCCGCCCACCCGCTGGCAACCCGCACCACTCGCGGCATAGAGCTGAGCGCCGGCATCGAGCTCCGCGTCGACAAGCCTTCATTTTATCCAAGCAGCAAGTAGATGTTGCTCTTCAAAGTGCATGTTGCAAGCATATAGTTTAAGTGGTTTCCGATGTTTTAAAGGTATATTGCAAGTGTTTCGTATGAATATTGCAAAAGTAGATGTGGATATTGTATATGATGCAATGTTTGTATATGTATGTTGCAAGAGTATGTTACAATGTTTTATCTGTTTTCAGACGTATGTTGCAATTGTGTTTATCTGGATGTTGCATATGTTTTGTCTATATGTTGCAAGTGTTTTATATGGATCTTGCTTATGTTTGCAATGGTTTTCAAGTGTTTCAGGTGTTTATGCAAGCGTTTTAGGCACATGTTTCAAATGTTTCATCTGTCTTTAGACGTATATTACAAATGTTGTATTTGAATGTTTCAAAAGTAGATCGGGTGTTGCACATAGTTGCAATGTGACCTGCCTACTACAGCTGCTGGAGGGGGCGCGAGTGGTCGGGTGGGGGCGCATACGCCTCGTGGGGTCGGGTGGGGCGCAGATACCATGTGGGGTCGAGCGGTACGAGGAGTGCAGGCACGGGCATCTGTTGGGACGTATGGGTGCTAGCACTGCCATATTATGTAGGATCTGTTGGAGGAACAGTGCTGTTAATTAATTCCGTTGTGAAGGATGCCGCGCTAACCAACCATAAACAACCAATCATGCATATCTGATTTTTTATATATATATACTAGTATATATAACTCATATCTAATTTATTCACGGGCTACACATATAAACTCCATATAGCTCATAGAATCCACGCTCCCACAGCGATTGCGTTTATGTTCATGTACCATCCATCCAACCCCCGCCTGCCACGTGTTCCAACATCTAGAGCGTGTGACCGGTTGCACGGGCGTCACCCGGGCCGCCGTTACTGCGTTACACGTCTACGTGCCGGTCTGCAACTCTTGTGACAACCAATCATGCATATCTGATTTTTTATATATATACTAGTACATATAACTCATATTTAATTTATTCACGGGCTACACATTCCTTACATAGCTCATCCATTCACACATACAGGGGCACTAGTACTTAGTTTTCTGTGTGGTTGGCGGTAAATTAAAGGATATATTGCATATTTGGTATTTCATTTTTGTAGATTGTTGGAAATTTTTAGTAATGATATGTAGCTTGTGATTTAAGGTGCACAATTTTGTGTGAGTTTGAAGATAGCACAGTAGTCTTACTCTAATGGTACGGGACTGTAGTTGTCAATGAATGGTATGGGACTAATGAAAGGAGGAAATAAAGAGCCAGAAATAAGAAGAAGAAAAAAGAGAGAGACATTATGGTTTTTTTTATTTCAATATGAGATGTTATTTTGTCAAACGGCTTACAAAACCATGTAAGGCGGTTCAGCTTCACTTGTAGAACTGTGCATGGAGCTTAAGCTGAAAAATGGCTCTAGTGGTAAAGTGGAGCTGTGCCAAATAGGATTATATCAGCATGTTCGCTTGTTCGATTCAGTGTTTATTTAGCAGTGTTTTTCTCTCACAACAAATCAGCATCAGCCAGAAAGAAATCAGCCAGCGAACAGGGTGTATGTTTACAGCAGGTTGTGTGCTAAGGCAATGCACAGCTCCATGGGCGTGCATTTCTGAGTATTCTACGAATATAATTTATTAATATGTAGCTGCCGCATTTTACTACTGCATGAATACTACGTACTGTGTACAGAATGTTCCCACAGTTTTTTTTTTTTGAATGTTCCCACAGTTGAATGGTCAACATGTTTTGCAGCCTTCTACGTTTGTGATGGGCTGCGGCTGGGCTTACATTACAAGCCGTACAACAAGCGCCCCACAACTTGGGGTTAGGCTTGGCCCTGTAATTGGAACCGTGCAGCCTGTGTGACTCCGCGAGCTCCGGCAATCCGAACCTTTTACCACCTCCATGGTGATGGGAATCATAGAGCAGCGAGTTCGGCTGTCCATCCGAGCTTCACGTTCACTTGTTGTGCTCTTAGGAGTTCGCCGCCTTGAAGAAGAATGGATCTGAACTAGCCTGCTTGATTGCTTAGAGTAGGTTCTGTCGGGCAAACCAGTTGGTTGCAACTTGCAAGTCAAAACTGTTAAATCATTGCACCGACCAGCGATCCTAGTGAGCAACTGGGAGGCGTTCATAGCGCGAAAGAGTATAGATAGGGGTTATGAAATGAACGCTGAGTTCTCCATTTCACATTACACATTTTGTATGTTCAGAAATTTATAGGAGGAACGGTTTATATTTTTCCCCACAACTTAAAACAAAACCGAATTCAGATGTAGTAGCTCTTGGCACGACAAAGTCCACAAAAACGGAAATACACGAGTAGCATATACTTTATTCAGACATGCAAGCGTACACAACACTGGTTATTGCGGGTCTTGATTAGGCGGGCATCTCTCTTGTCCTTCCTCTGATAAGCAGAGCACAACATTCTGCGACTCCCTGCATCAGCTTTCATATGACACACACATCCGTCCTTCTAGGATTGGCTAGCTTGCCTGCCCATGTCTTGCCCAGCTTGACGCAGACATACATGTGTAGGCACCTGATGTATAATCTCCCCCACCACGATATCAACGACACACGCTTGTAGCCTCCTGTCCAACCTGCTGTGGGAGAGCTCTAAGCTTAGGGCAGCGGAAAAGGGCCAACTTCTTCAGCCATGGCAGCAGCTGCTTCATTGGAGGTGGGACTTCCCCCTTTTGATTTGTAGAAGCCTCATCCTCTGCTCCTTCCGTGCATGTTGTTGTTGCTTCTTGTTCTTCTTCAGCAACAAAGGACCACTCCTCCTAGTTGGGCATATCCATGATGATCAATTTTTCAAGCTTGGGGAAACCTACTGCCTCTGTAGATCCAATATTACCCATCCCAGAGCCAATAAATTCAGGACCAATCTTGGTGACTGCAGTGGCTCCAACGATTTTTAGAAATTTCAAGTTGGGGAGCCGACCGATTGGTGGAAGATGCACACATGATTTGCAATCCATGAGTTTTAAATATGTCAATGAAGGCAAATGGGTAGCAGTATGTAGCTGTTAGAATAGTTTGGCCCAACCAGCCTGTATTGCTAAACCCGAAGGGGCAATATACATGTGAGTACATATATGCAAAGAAGTCCTCCAAATAGAGGAAAATAGAGAAACATCTATACGTCTAGCACCCCCTCAAACTCAGGATGGATCTACAACATTGAGTTTGGAAAGCTCTGTAGATCTATGATGAGCCCGAGTTTGTGCCTTCGTGAAGAAATCCGCTAGCTGAACCTCTGAAGGCACATGGTGGAGTGACACAACCTGATCATGCAACTGCAATCTCATGTAGGAAGCATCAACGCCAATATGTTTGGTGAGCTCATGCTTGATCGGATCCCGAGCAATACTGATCGCACTAGTGCTGTCAGAAGAGAGAGAGGAGTGGGTGCAGTGACAGACACACTGAAATCCTAAAAAAGCCATCGTAGCCATGTCACCTCTGCAGTCACAGTCACCATAGCACGCAGCTCAGCCTCAGCACTCGAGTGGGAAATGACAGTCTGCTTCTTGGTTTTTCAGGCAATCAAGGAGGAGCCAAGGAAAACACAATAAACTGAGAGAGAGTAGCGATCAGTGGGATCACTCGCCCAGGTCGCGTCAGAGCACGCCTGAAGCTGGAGAGAACTAGAGCGAGGGAAGAAAAGGTGGTAGGAGATGGTTCCACGAAGGTATCATAGAACACGAAGTAGGTGAGCATAATAGAGCTAGGTAGGAGCCGAGACAAACTGACTCAAGATATGAACAGTGTGAGTAATATCAGGATGGGTGATCCCAAGATAGACATGGCTCCCAACAAGCCGACGATATGTGGCAGAATCTCCTAATCTAATGCCCTCCCAAGAGTACTCGTCTTCCATTAGACCCTAAGTACCCAAGGGAGAACACTAAACTAAGTGATTCCGTCGAGCACACCGCAAGGGAGAACTCGAAGATCCACATTTTTACATCACGATCACAAATGAGAGAGTAAAGCTTACAACATCCTTACCATTTCTTACATCACTTTTAGTACAAATCAGAGTAATTCATTAAGTAGTTATAACAACGGAATATAAAACATTATTAGAGTTCAGCGGAAAAGAAACCCTTTAATGACTAGTTAAACATTTACATGAAGAACGTTTATATGCAAGAATGGATAACAAGTTAATAGTATTTTCCCTTGTAAAACTTTTGGTGAGAGTTTCATAAATAAACTCTACTCCGTATCGCAAAGGAAATCCTCGCTGAGCCCACCAGGAGGTTCCCACACACAAGTGTCAGCTTACCAGCACCTGCCACCTGCAACAGGGTAGAACAAACCCTGAGTACTCAATTGTACTCCGCAAGACTTACCCGCCAGGAGGAAATAAAAAGACTCCAAGGATTATGCAAGGCTTTCTGGCTTGTGGGTTTTTATTTGCGAGAAGCAGCGCTAAGAGTGTGTTCTTGATTTCTTACTTTTAATAGCCGTATTTCATTTCTTATCCAACCTTCTATGTAAGCAGCTAGACTATAATCAAGCAAGGGTTGAGCAAAGGAATCATTTCTTCACCTTTCAACTACCAGTTCTTACTACGATGCCAGAGCGTAGTCAAGCCATACCGTCACGCAGAAACGGCGATTCGCGAATCAATATGCCCAGCTGGGTGCCCCGAAAACACATGCCTCGCTTGTACCCGGGCACAAGCAAGACCAACCCGTTCCACTCCTGTCAAGGGGTCTAGGTCCCCGTCCAAGCTCGGACTCTAAGCCCCCAACACTGCAGGCCCGGCCTCAGTATGGTGCTTAGACCTCCAAAACCCAATATATATAACCACCATAAAAAGCCAGTCCGGAAAGAGCCGGAACCCATGACAAGAGAGTAACAAGTCTTCCCGCTCCCATAAGCAAGTATATGATCGGGACAATAAATCTGTGACTTGACCAGGGTCCATGCAACGAACGGTCCTTAATTGACACAGGCGGAACAAATGCAACCAGAGCCCCGCTCTGTTGCCCAACCAGGTCCAGGTCCATCCAACCCGTTCCGCCCGGTCTCTAATTATCCATATACATTTATATTCCATGAGATAGCAACATGATAATAGTAACAATAAGATATTCCTATCTCTCGCGAGCGACAGGAAATCACTCGACTTCTACTGGAGTCCTGTAGCATAGCAATCTACACGATCCTGTCATACTAGTAAGACTTATGGGATCAGGATATATATATGCAAGTGGGTTCCATTCAACTCCTTTAACTTAATGCACAAGCATAAAATAAAGTGCAAAATAATAGGGGTTATGCACCAGGGCTTGCCTGGTACAAAAACCAAAGTTAGCATCCCATCACGATGACACGATCCTCAAGGCACCATCTTTTCTGCTACCTCTGGGTGACTCCGCGATCCACCATCGCTCCTATTAAGACATTCGTGGAATGCAACACATAGATGTAAATAGACAATGATAAATGCAACTAGGAGACACGTTACGCTTCGCAAGCTAACGAGCTAATTCTACACACTAGGCCACGTACCCACGTCGTCGGATGAGACATTATTTTCCAACCAATGCTTTGTCATACAGATCGAGGCGTCGGTTTATCATTTTATCGATTAAACACATATATTCTAATTAAGGTTCATTAGCTACCCTAACACATTAGTTATTATGGGGCCACAAAAGTTACGGTGAGCAGCTACTAATATTGGGGATTTACTATACAATTTTTAAGGCCAACACTATCCCCATTTCCACACAAAAGGTTCCGCAAATTTATATTTTAACAATATTAAGCATTTTGAATTAATTAGCGAACTCCTAAAAATATTACGCAACTATGTGGTTAAAACATACTAACAGGTAGATCCTGATTTTAGGAGCCTAACAAAATTGGTTTCACCATTTTTGGACTTCTACACAATTCTATTTTAATTTTACAAGTTTGCTTAGAAGCTAAATTAGAAATTGCTTTTATGAAACGGAAAAGAGCTGGTGATGCTGATTCAGCCTAGCCACCTCAGCGGCCCACGAGGAACGCGGCTGCTCCCGGCGCCTCGGCCCAGCAACGGCCCGAGATTCGGAGGGCCTGCGCGCCCGTGCCCTTTTGCAAAAGAGGGCTCCGCGTAACAGGTAAACAACCGGAGCGGTAGGTTACTGCTACCCTAGACTCATGCTTTCCATTCACGACCTCTAAAAGTGCCGTCTTTACAACGGGGCAGTCCCCGGCGCCCCTGCCCACGACGGCGCTGCTCCGGCCGGCACCGCGCGGCCATTCCGGCCGCCTGGGGACCGAAACGGCACATCAAGCGAGCCGAAGAGCACCGCGGGGCGCAAGCAAAGCCCTAGCCGACGGTTGAATGGCATACGGTGCCCTCTAGTATCCTACCCACGCTGACGGACCATCCGCCAAGGCGGCGCTCCTGTTCCGACGAGCCTAGAAGGCGAGCTAGCGACGGGGATGGCGTGAGCGCCTCGGTGACTTACCCTGGTGCTAGCCGGGGTGGTTGCTCGGAGGCGAGGGAGGTGGAGCAGTGCTGGCCACGCACGGGAGGACAGTACAGCGGCGCTCCGAGCATGGCGTCCTCGTGACACCTCGTCAACAAGGGCGGCCGGGTCAGGATAACGTGAGCTTCGGAACGAGGGAGTCAAGACGGGTCTATAAGTACGAGCAATCGAACTGTTACCCACCATATGGGCCTTACCTCCCTCCTAAGGGTTGCGGCGGCGCTCATGGCCGGCGGCGAGCAACTCTCCAAATTGCTGGTCACCGGAGCATGAACGGTCTTGAGGGGGAACGGGATGCCCAGTTATCCCCCTAAGCCACAGACTTGCGTGAGGAAAACAAATTGTACAGCTCGAACTAGAAAAAGGGGGAAAGGAGAAGGGAAGTGGCTCGACGCCTGGTGCGGCCGTGCAATGGACACGCGAGCGATTTGGGCAGCTTAAAACGGGGCGGCTCCGATCGATAGCGGTAGACAAACCTGGGCGCGCTGGTGAAGAGGCAGGGGCTAGGCGTGGTGCACAAGGGAGGGCAGAGCCCGAGCGAGGCTCACAGATGGCGGCTAGCAGGGCACCCAAGCGTAGCCGCATCGCCTCGCCTCAGCGGACGAGCCAGACAACCCTACCATAGAGACAGCGACGCAATCACGACAGCCAGTCGGGACAAGGGAACGGAGGGCGGGCGGTGACGCGTTGACCCCGCAGCGATGGCCACGGCATCGACCAGGGTCGGCACGCAACCGCGCGGAGCGACAGAGTAGCAGGCCAGCTGACGCGATAGGCGGGCGGCCAAAGTTGGCCAGGGCATGGCACGGTGCGCACGCGACGCGACCAGAGGCGGCAGTGGAGCAACGCGCGCGGGGCCAACAAACAGGGCTGTCCAGCGCGAGGCCACTGGCACCGAGCGACAAAGAGCGGGCCCGCGGCCATTCCACAGCTGGAGCCAGGCACCAACAGTGCCCCCCACTCACGGTGACCGCGGCCACCGGCCGAACCCGCGCAGAGCACGCTTCCAAGAGTGAATCCAAAAAGAAATTTGGCTAGCTCGTTAGACACTAAACCAACCCGACACGGCTCAAGAAGGTACATACGACTACTAAAAGGGGCAGCAAACTCAGGCAAAGGTGATCTAGGGAAGAAGTTAGAGACATGCCAACCTGGGACTGCCAACCAGTGCCCAAGGTTAAGAACCAACTGCCAACAACGCGTTCTAGCGATGCTTCGGCAATTAAAAGAGAGCAACACGACGCCAACAAGTCTACCACCTATACCAGAACCGAGTACGCACTTAGAAGCAACCAACTAAGGAAAACACTTGATGCTAGTGCTTAAGCATTTTGGTTAGAAATCGAATGCCAACATGGCTATGTCTAACGCCGGCTCCAACCTGGACGAGGTCCCGAGTCATGGTCGGAATGAATTCCGAATTTGATTTTTGAGCTCACGACATACTATTTAACAATATTTGTTTTTCCAAAACAAAAGTTGTATTTTTCCATCTACAGAACATGCTCGTAAATCATATTTTCTTTTTGTTTGTAAAAATTGTTTTTCATGAGTTTTAAATCTGAAAACCGTGGAACTAGTTGTGATAATCCCACTAGGTTTTAAGCGAGGTGCTAAGCGGCTCGTAACACCAGAGGTGTTACAACCAACCCCCCTAAAAAGAATCTCGTCCTGAGATTCAGAGCGAGAATCAGAAAAGGGGAACTTGATTTCACTTCTTAGCAGAGATTACAATAGGAGATTACACGACCTCGAAACTAAAGCACTCAGGGATCTAGTGGCATCACGACTAAGAACAACTGATACAACTCACAACCTATCTAGAAAACGACGAAGACGGGGACAGTGGAAGAGTAACAGGAAAACGATTATCCAGAACATGGCGTAGGCCCAGCAGATCCAGAAACAAGAGACTGAGAACTCGAACATCGCGAGCCCTTCAGCCTAACTAACCAGAGATGAACTCAAACTTCTTCAATGGAAACCAGATCCTTTCCGCTGAGCTACCCCAACACCTCAGACTGTCGACCATAGATCTGCGAGCAACAACTAGATCTCGTAGCTCGGCCTCCAACTACTTCAAATCTAGAGGTGGAATGGAGGAGAGGCAAACAAGGTGGCATTTATAGCCCGGTGGACGGAGGTGGTGGCGCAGCGCACCGGGAACGGAGGTGGCGTGGAGGGGGAAATCACCAATGGGACACGAGGTGGGGAAAAAAGAAAAGGAAAGGACGAGGTTTGCTCGGCAAAGAGGCGTGCGAGCGACACACTGACGAGAAAAGAAACGAGAGAGGGGGGGTCTAGTACCGGACGAGGGCGAAAATCGAGAGCCGACAAGCGTGTCGGGGAAAGAGGGGCGTACAGTGCAAGGGCGAGGCGAGCACGGCGCCATGCTGCGGCCATGCGAGCACGACTCACGTGGGCCCCGCCACCGACGGCTTCCGCAGGACACACAGTGACAGCGACCCGACGAGTGTAGAGCGGTCACCGAGCACAGGGGCAACGTCAAGTCAGGTGTTCCGAAAACTCCAGACCAGTGATGGCTATCCTTTCCTTGTCGCTCTTCTCCCTCTTTTTCCTTTTGGATCCAACTTGCGCCATCCTTTCATATAGGCTGAGATCAGGACATACGTGCTTCTTCCAAAACCCCACTATCTCGGTCATAATTGTGAGAGTACTACTCCATCAACTCGCTGTGGATTTCCCGTTAGAACACCAGTATATTTTTACCAAGGAGAACACTTAAAGCAAGGGCGGTACTGCGATGTAACTTGGTAAAAGTGCTTGGTCAACAACCTCGATACCAGTGCGCGCCGAGCGGCACAACCATGCGGTCGCGATCCACAGGTGGCCTTCGGTTCCGTCGCAACACCATAAGCTATTAACCAGGCAACTATTACCAACTTACTCGCAGTAAAAGCAGTGGGGTCATAGACCACAGAATTAGAAAAGAATTGCAAAGTAATTCCAAGCAACAAGGGTTCCTTTTCAAAACAAGGAATAAGTAAAATAAATCCCAAGACGGATTTAATTCAAGGGGATTCAAGTGTTCTACTGGGACATCCACAATTAGTCAATACAGTGTCCTCTGTCATTCAATCACGACTGATCTGCTGTATCTGAAAATTGTCCCTCTTGCAACCTGCTTGCGGTCATCTCAAGAACCAAAAACACACTACAAGGCCTAAGGGAAGGTTGACGTAACAACCACAACAGATAAGGCAAACACTCATTCCAACGATCATACACAGGTGCAACATACAGGCACTCACTCTCTCATACTCGACGCATCGCTCGCATCCTATGACCAGATGACCTTAACGACTATGGACGAAGGACAAGGGAAAGGTTACAACACTGGAGGACAGTGATGAAAAACACTACCAACTATGGTTACATCTCCCCTAGGATGACTAATCCACCTTGTCGGGGCGAACGACTTCATTGCTGGGCTCTTGGGGCTTTTCTGCTACACCGGGCTGCGGATCCGCTTCTTCTCCTGGCAGTGGTTGGGTGAGGGGAAGGAAAGGCTCTATCTCAGAGGCTTCTGTGGGCGGAGGTGCTGGCGGTACAGCAACACCAGTCCTCCTTCTCTCCAGCGGATGGACAGGGATTCCCTCCAAAATTAAGGGTTCCTGCCTCTCCAAGGCGAGCGTCCTACGCTTGGCTCTTGTGGCAAGATAGGCGTCCTCCAGCTCCTGGGCATGACGGTCTTGGTCCACCTTGATGGCTTCTGCCATGGTAGCCTCTCGACTCTCAGCGGCTGCTAGATTGGCATGGGCTTTAGCAAGCTGCACTTCGAGCATCCGGGAGAAAATCTCGGCTTCCTCACCACGGCGGAGACACTCCCTCAGCTCTGAGGCCTATCGGTCGTACTGCTCATCCAGGGCCAGCAAGTACGAGGTTAGGTGCACCAAGGTCGGGTTGTCCTCTTGCACGTCTGGACCTTGCAAAGCCTCCATGCGAGCCCTCCATACCCGCCGATTCTTGTCCCAAGGGGGAAAGAACCGCATGGGAGTACGAGCAATGGGCCCTTCATAGATCTGGTAGAGATGCCGCAAGGCTTTGCGGGCTACAACTTGGTAGGTGTCGCCGAAGCAAAACCCGGTTGCGGTCACATTCCAGGCTTCAGTGACGTCGGGAAACTCCTCACTCTTGCCAATGTAGACGGTGACCTTGCATCGTTCCGTGCCACGCTTCATGTACTCACGACCCTCAAACTCGGGACGCTCCCGAACGCCGAGTCTTTGCAGGGTGGCATACAGGATTTTGGGAAAACCCTCGGTGTTCAGGCAGTAGCTGCTAACCCAAACTCCAGCCATCCTTGGTGAGTGGTGGTACAAGGAAGGCTTGAAGAGAAGTTGGCTCAAGGGAGGGAGCTAAGTGAGTTAGGGATACACCGAATGATGGTTCCAAGCGGCTAAGCCTGCCCTCATATAAAGGCAGAGCGGCCAGTGGTCCTGTCGTAGTCCACTCTCGAGCCATGCACGGGGGCCAGTAAAAGTGAACAGCAAGATCTTCACATGCACGCGACGATCAGTGACCGAGGTCATAAAGGGTTAGTACGACTGGGGGGGTAGAGGTTCGACAAGAGCGCATAAAGGGTACGACAATGTATGGGCTAGACAGGCGTGAACCAAGAGGCGTGCACGACGCACGAGACTACAGCACCATCGTGGCTTCACGAACAAAGACTGGTCAACCTCAACAACTATTGCACGACAGGGTATGCATGAATGCACGTCCTATCCGTCCTCACACTGCTACCAACATATAGAGTAACCGTTCTCAGATCTTTGGCACAACGCGCTCTCCCTGTAACTAGTCGATGCTAGCGAACTAGGCACGGGGTTAGGGTACCTGCAGAAAACCTGATTAAGCATAACTAGGTCAGCAGAGTGCCATCTATCCTAGATATATAACCAAAGTAATAGGGCTACTAATACAACTTCGCATGCAACCGTCCTAACTTTCTGAAAAGAATTTGTTGTCAAATTTTTAATTTATAAAGGGTTTCGAAGCTTTATTGTCTCAACCTGGCTCTGATACCACCTGTGGCAGAATCTCCTAATCTAATGCCCTCCCAAGAGTACTTGTCTTCCATTAGACCCTAAGTACCCAAGGGAGAACACTAAACTAAGTGATTCCATCGAGCACACCGCAAGAAAGAACTCGAAGATCCACATTTTTACATCAGGATCACAAATGAGAGAGTAAAGCTTACAACATCCTTACCATTTCTTACATCACTTTTAGTACAAATCAGAGTAATTCATTAAGTAGTTATAACAACGGAATATAAAATATTATCAGAGTTCAGCGGAAAAAAACCCTTTAATGACTAGTTAAACATTTACATGAAGAACGTTTATATGCAAGAATGGATAACAAGTTAATAGTATTTTCCCTTGTAAAACTTTTGGTGAGAGTTTCATAAATAAACTCTACTCCGTATCGTAAAGGAAATCCTCGTTGAGCCCACCAGGAGGTTCCCACACACAAGTGTCAGCTTACCAGCACCTACCACCTGCAACAGGGTAGAACAAACCCTGAGTACTCAATTGTACTCCGCAAGACTTACCCGCTAGGAGGAAGTAAAAAGACTCCAAGGATTATGCAAGGCTTTCTGGCTTGTGGGTTTTTATTTGCGAGAAGCAGCGCTAAGAGTGTGTCCTTGATTTCTTACTTTTAATAGCCGTATTTCATTTCTTATCCAACCTTCTATGTAAGCAACTAGACTATAATCAAGCAAGGGTTGAGCAAAGGAATCATTTCTTCACCTTTCAACTACCAGTTCTTACTACGATGCCAGAGCGTAGTCAAGCCGTACCGTCACGCAGAAACGGCGATTCGTGAATCAATATGCCCAGCTGGGTGCCCCGAAAACACATGCCTCGCTTGTACCCCGGGCACAAGCAAGAACAACCCGTTCCACTCCTATCAAGGGGTCCAGGTCCCCGTCCAAGCTTGGACTCTAAGCCCCCAACACTGCAGGCCCGGCCTCAGTATGGTGCTTAGACCTCCTCAACCCAATATATATAACCACCATAAAAAGCCAGTCCGGAAAGAGCGGAACCCATGACAAGAGAGTAACAAGTCTTCCCGCTCCCATAATCAAGTATATGCTCAGGACAATAAATCTGTGACTTGACCAGGGTCCATGCAACGAACGGTCCTTAATTGACACAGGTGGAACAAATGCAACCAGAGCCCTGCTCTGTTGTCCAACCAGGTCTAGGTCCATCCAACCCGTTCCGCCCGGTCTCCAATTATCCATATACATTTATATTCCATGAGATAGCAACATGATAATAGTAACAATAAGATATTCCTATCTCTCGCGAGCGACAGGAAATCACTCGACTTCTACTGGAGTCCTGTAGCATAGCAATCTACATGATCCTGTCATACTAGTATGACTCATGACACCTCGTCAACAAGGGCGGCCGGGTCAGGATAACGTGAGCTTCGGAACGAGGGAGTCAAGACAGGTCTATAAGTACGAGCAATCGAACTATTACCCACCATACAGGCCTTACCTCCCTCCTAAGGGTTGCGGCGGCGCTCATGGCCGGCGGCGAGCAACTCTCCAAATTGCTGGTCATCGGAGCATGAACGGTCTTGAGGGGGAACGGGATGCCCAGTTATCCCCCTAAGCCACAGACTTGCGTGAGGAAAACAAACTATGCAGCTCAAACTAGAAAAAGGGGGAAAGGAGAAGGGAAGTGGCTCGACGCCTGGTGTGGCCGTGCAATGGACACGCGAGCGATTTGGGCAGCTTAAAACGGGGCGGCTCCGATCGATAGCGGTAGACAAACATGGGCGTGCTGGTGAAGAGGCAGGGGCTAGGCGTGGTGCACAAGGGAGGGCAGAGCCCGAGCGAGGCTCACAGATGGCGGCTAGCGGGGCACCCAAGCGTAGCCGCATCACCTCGCCTCAGCGGACGAGCCAGACAACCCTACCATAGAGACAGCGATGCAAGCACGGTAGCCGGTCGGGACAAGGGAATGGAGGGCGGGCGGCGACGCGTTGACCCCACAGCGATGGCCACGGCATCGACCAGGGTCGGCACGCAACCGCGCGGAGCGACAGAGTAGCAGGCCAGCTGACGCGATAGGCGGGCGGCCAAAGTTGGCCAGGGCATGGCACGGTGCGCACGCGACGCGACCAGAGGCGGCAGTGGAGCAACACGCGCGGGGCCAACAAACAGGGCTGGCCAGCGCGAGGCCACTGGCACCGAGCGACAAAGAGCGGGCCCGCGGCCATTCCACAGCTGGAGCCAGGCACCAACAGTGCCCCCCACGCGCGGTGACCGCGGCCACCGGCCGAACCCGCGTAGAGCACGCTTCCAAGAGTGAATCCAAAAAGAAATTTGGCTAGCTCGTTAGACACTAAACCAACCCGACACGGCTCAAGAAGGTACATACGGCTACTAAAAGGGGCAGCAAACTTAGGCAAAGGTGATCTAGGGAAGAAGTTAAAGACATGCCAACCTGGGACTACCAACCAGTGCCCAAGGTTAAGAACCAACTGCCAACAACGCATTCTAGCGATGCTTCGACAATTAAAAGAGAGCAACACGACGCCAACAAGTCTACCACCTATACCAGAACCGAGTACGCACTTAGAAGCAACCAACTAAGGAAAACACTTGATGCTAGTGCTTAAGCATTTTGGTTAGAAATCGAATGCCAACACGGCTATGTCTAACGCCGGCTCCAACCTGGACGAGGTCCCGAGTCATGGTCGAAATGAATTCCGAATTTGATTTTTGAGCTCGCGACATACTATTTAACAATATTTGTTTTTCCAAAACAAAAGTTGTATTTTTCCATCTACAAAACATGCTCGTAAATTATATTTTCTTTTTGTTTGTAAAATTGTTTTTCATGAGTTTTAAATATGAAAACCATGGAACTAGTTGTGATAATCCCACTAGGTTTTAAGCGAGGTGCTAAGCGGCTCGTAACACCAGAGGTGTTACACGATAGTGAGTGGGATCAGCAAGTGGTGCACCGTTAGTGGGGCGGGGGTGAACACTAAGCTCCATAGGAGTGTCAACAGTGTGGCGATAAGTGAGAGCAGCACGAGAAAGGAGGTCCTGAGCGTACTTCTCTTGAGAAAGAAAAATACCATCAGATGTGGAGGTGACCTCAAGACCAAGGAATTAACGAAGAGGACCTAAATCAGACATGAGGAATGTCGCACTGAGACGCAGCTTCACAAAGGCAATGTACTGAGAGTCATCACCCATGATGATCATGCCATCGACATAGAGAAGAAGTGTGCGACCATGAGGAGAAGTGTGAACAAAAAGAGCAGGATCATGGTCACTAGGCTTGAAGCCAGCATCGATGACAACAGAGGAAAAACGCTCAAACCAAGCACGAGGAGCTTGCTTAAGACCATAGAGGGAACGACGCAACCGACATACCATCCCTTCCGGAACAGAGTACCCTGGAGGTGGCTGCATATAGACTTCCTCATGGAGCTCACCATTGAGGAAAGCGTTCTTGACATCCAACTGAGAAATCGACTACTGACAAACGGAAGCAACTGCAAGAAGAGTCCGAACAGTATACATGTGAGCAACAGGAGCGAAGGTCTCCTCATAGTCACGACCTTGCTCCTGTTGGAAGCCACGTGCCACAAGTCGAGCCTTGTAGCGCTCAAGAGAGCCATCCGAGCAGGTCTTTACCTTGTACACTCACTTGCAAGTGATAGGAGTGACATGAGGTGGTAAAGGAACAAAATCACAGGTGCTAGTATGCTCAAGGGCAGCAATCTCATCAGTCATAGCATGCTGCCACTCCGGGTGAGCAGCAACTTCCCAATAGGTCATAGGGCTCAGCCAAATTGGTAGCGGTGAAGCCAAAGCGATCGGGAGGATGAAGGGTGCTGCAATCACGAAGAGCATAGCAAGGAGGAGACTCAGGATGAGGTCCAAGGACGGACGGGGAAGAGTCAAGTGGCGGTGCAGGGCGTGGACGACGAGTGTAGTAGTGAGTGATCTCATGGGAAGGACGCAATGGTGATGGTGGAGGAGAGACTGGTGATGGAGAGGTAGGAGGAGGTGGTGAAGGTGGATAGGTAGAAAGAGGTGGTGAAGGTGGAGAGGTAAGAGGAGGTGGCAGAGGTGGAGATGATAGCGGAAGATACTACCTAAGTAAAGTGAGAAACGAGAGGGACTCAGCAGTACCTGGATCACCGGAAGGGGAATGAGGATAGTAAGGTCGGGACTCGTCAAAGGTTACATCCCGAGAAATCCTCATCCGCCGAGCAACAGGGTCATAGCAATGATAGCCCTTGTGTTCCATACTATACCCAAGGAAAATACACTCAACAGACTGAGCAGTGAGTTTGGTGCACTCACAAGGTGGAAGTAGGACGTAACAGACATACCCAAAACAAAGGAGATGGCTATAGGAAGGAGGGGTGCCGAACATACGCTCATAGGGAGTGCAACCCTTAAGAGAAGTAGATGGTTGGCTATTTATGAGAAAAATAGCCGTAGAAACTGCCTCAGCCCATAAATGAGGAGCAAGTGCAGAAGAGATCAAGAGAGCACAAGCAGTCTCAAGAATGTGGCGATGCTTGCGCTCAGCAACACCATTCTGAGCATGAGCACTAGGACATGAAAATTAGGCAAGAGTACCCTGCTCAGCAATGTAGGAGCGATGAGCAGTGGAGATGTACTCACTAGCAGAATCAGCGCGAAAAACAAGAATGGGAGAGTTATACTGGGTACGGACCATGGTAGCAAATTGCTGGTCAATAGAAAGAAATTGACCTCAAGAGGACATCAGATAAATCCAAGTAAATCTTGAATAGTCATCAATGAAAAGAACATAATATGATTGCCCACCTTTTGAAACTAAAGGTGTAGGACCCCATACATCAGAGTGAACAAGATCAAAAGGCCTTTGGGTCACTAGAGGGATAGCGGAGTCATAACTGTTTGCCAAGTTTACAACCCATATAATTTAGAGCAGTGTCACCAGAAACAGGGCCTAACACACTACTACCAACAAGACTGGACAATCGAGAACCAGAGAGGTGGCCAAGACGACGATGCCATTGCACAAAAGAAGTGGTAGACGAAGCAGCTGACGTAGATGCTGGCGAAGCGGGTGATGGGGGAGTCAAAGCAGGTGAAGGAAGACGCAACCAATCAAGCTCCCATAGGCATTGTGAGTCCTGACGCCTAGGCCCAATTCCCACCAAAAGGCCCGTACGAAGATCCTGAACACAACAAGAATCAGACTCAAGAATTATGCAACAACCATGATCAGTGATTTGACCCGCAGACAGAAGTTGCATGGTGAGTTGAGGAACATGCGAAACAGTAGGAACATCAAAAGAAGAAGTCGAAAGAACACCTCTCCTAGTGACAGGAAGGGAAGTGCCATCGGCGGTGTGAATAAAAATAGGTGGATCGAAAGAAGACAAAGAGGACAAGTGTGTCGCATGGGGTGTCATATGAAAAGAGGCACCATAGTCGAGAAACCATGGGGATGATATACCTGACGGAGGAAGAGGGGCAAAACTAGAAGCCTGAGCTGTAGTCCCATGAGCAGAGGCCTGAGCTGCAGTAGTGAGGCGATGAAATAGGGCAAGAACCTCATGCTCTACTGCAGATACAGAACGAGCGCCCTGCGAAGTAGAAGAACCTCCAGAGCCTTGAGAGGAGCGTCTATCATGACGCCCTTATCGATTGCGCTGCTTCTTGCGACAATCCTTCTCCTCATGGCCGTAGAGCTTGCAGTAGCCACACTGCACACCAGAAGGGAACCTGGCACAACTAGAGATTGAGACGGAGGCGGAGAGACCGGTGGAGGTGTGGCCGCCAGGACGGAGGGCTGCGGCAGAGCAAGACTCACACCCCTAGCTCGAAGATGGGTCTCCTCGGCTCGTAGCTCAGGCATCGCCTTTAAGAGCGATGGGCGCGAACAACAAGTCAGCAACTGCGCCTGAACAGTCTTGAACTCCGGACATAGCCGATAGAGAAACTCGTGAAGGTGAAGTGTGTCTCTCTAGTCCCGGTGACGGTCATAGCACTGACAAATACCACCACCGCAGAACTCAGCACCCAAACCGCCTAAATGATGCCAGACGTCTATCATCTGATGGTGGAAGGCATCAACTGTAGAATTAAGCTGACAAAGTGACTGAGCCTCCTCAACAACAGCAATGTACATCACTTCATTACGGATCTCATAACTGTGACGTAGGTGATCCCACATAAGGTGTGAAATGGCAGGACCTCTAAGGGACCGTGCGAGATCGACCTCCATGCTTGCAAGTAAGAAAGCCTTGGCAGATTTCTCCTCATGTGGCCAAGTCTCATAGACACCCAGATCAGACTGGTAGCTCTCCATCTGAGCCTCAAATGCCTCAAGTAAAGCAGTCTTGGCATCATCATCAGCATCCAGTGGTTACGTGGGTGGCGTAGGGAGAACAGGACAGGGAGGACAAATCCACTCACCCGTGAGGTAGCCCCACAAGAGTTGCCCATCCATGTGGACCTCTAGATGGAAAACAAAATCACCCCAATTTGTGCCATTGAAAATGACAGGGCACCGAGGGATAGAAATAGCACCAAGGCGGGTGTGACCGGGGGACGCCATGGAAGAAGCAACTAGCTACTGTTGTGCGAAGATCAAAACTTCTAACTTTTGGATAGGAGTTCTGGCTTTATGCGGAAAGCATAACTTCTGACCCCGTACCAGAACTTCTGATTTGCGCGCATAGTGCTACAAGAGGGAAAGGCAGAGGAACGCGTGGGAGCGGACCACAAACGGAAATGCGGTGCAGGGAGAATGGAGGGCGAAGCAAAGAGAGAGAGGGAGGCGGGTGGACCTAGAGGCAGGCAGCCGCGCGAGGAGCGGCGCAAGGCTCAGGCGGCCGCGCAGGGTGGCGCGAGGCGCACACGTGGGGCAGGGCGGGTGGCTCGCTGGATGGTGTGGAAGCAGCCAGTTTGGGCGCGAGGCGTGTGCGGCTAGCGCAGGAGCCGCGTGGGCGAGCAGATGGCCGCGCGCGAAGCCGCTCAGGGCGGAGCCACGCGAAGGTGGGAGGCGGAGGCTGGCGGGATTGGGCAGGAATCGTCGGCGGCGCTCAGCAGCAGAAGGTAAGGATGAAACCCTAGCTCGATACCATGTTAGAATAGTTTGGCCCAACCGGGCTGTATTGCTAAACCCGAAGGGGCAATATACATGTGAGTACGTATATGCAAAGAAGCCCTCCAAATAGAGGAAAATAGAGAAACATCTATACATCTAACAGTAGCCAGGTAAGAAACTTCCGACCAAAGAATTTCACAAAAGTTAGATTCTCCAGGTTTTGTGCTGGGATTAGCAACTCAAAGGTCTTCTCAATATTGATTACAGAACCTTCAGAATAAGGCTAATGTATGTCTTCAGTGCAACCTAGTGTTAATTCTCTGAGATGTTTTTTTGACAAGTAGAGGTAAATTTGTACTACAATTACATGCTCTTTCCAATTTAATAATTGCAATCCTTCTCAACAGTGAAAGAGGATCCAACTCTTCAAGGTGCCATCCATCTTCTATTTTTGTAGTATTTCCACAGGCACCACCAATTGGAAATCCGTTTAAATCACTGAGAAACTTCAATCTGCTTATACCTTTTGGAACATCATTTATTGGTGTGTTCTGAAGGCCAAGGTACCTTAAGCTGCATAATTGAGTGATTGCAGAAGGAAGTCTGTGCAAAGCATTGCACTGCTGCAAGTTCAATATTTGAAGATTTTTTAGTGAACCGATGGAATCTGGAAGACAAGATATGACAGTGTCTTTAAGGTCTAGTAATCTTAGCTGGATCAAATTACCGATGCAACTTGGAATAGTTTGTATAGTTGAACTAGTTAGATCCAAGACTCGAATCTGTGGAAAGATTTTAAAAATTGTATTGTCAAATTTTGATGCCTTCTCACACCGGGCAATCAAGTCCTTACTTTACTCTCTTCCATTTGTACAATGGGGGTGCTTATAAGTCCTTGTCTGTAGAAAATGAATTACGCCGTATTCTACATAAATCTTTAGTCTGTAATGACTGTGCATCTCCACAAAAAACATTCTTATCCTGATAAATGTCCAGCAAGCTGTCTTAAAAGATCATGCATTTTGTAAGCAGAATTGTCAGCAAAATAAGTGACTGGTTGAAGGAGATTTCTATGCATCAACTCATAGTAATACTCTTCAGCTGTATCTTCGAGAAGCTGATCATCTTGCTCTTGTACAAAACCCTCAGCAATCCAAAACCTTGTAAGGTCCTGAAGATCCATGGTCCAACCTTCTTGATACAAGGCATAATATAGGAAACATTGCTTCGAGTGTCGTGGTAGATCATCATAACTTAAATACAAAGCTCCTCTGAGCTCAGCAGGAAGCTTGCTCATAACACTTTCTGTCATAACCTTTCTCCATTGATTCTCACTTTTTTTCTCTAGTTGCTAGAACACTAGCAATAACCCTGATTGCAAGGGGAAGGCCACCACACATGCGAACAATTTCTATCCCTACACTCTGTAGGTTTTGTACTTCTTGTTCTTCATTAATGTTCATACTTCTTCTAAGAAGTTCCCATCCTACATCATCTGACATCAATTCAACTCGATGAGCATATTCCACCCCAATTGCCCGGGCGACTGTATCATTCTGTGTGGTCTCCAGAATTGTTGTAGATGCAGTGTATAAAGGAGTTCTTAAAAGATTAGTCCACACCTTATGGTCCCAAACATCATCCAACACAAGAAATAAGCTTTTTTTTTGTTGCTGCCCCTGCAAGCTTTTGGCTGAGTTCTCCGAGAGTTTCATCTTGTTTATAATCTACCCCTATGTTCCGGAGAACTTCTTTCAATACAGAAATATTGGAGCGCCCTTGAGAAATACATATCCATAACAGTGTACTAAATGATCCTTTTATTCTGGGATCATTATATACTTTCTGAGCCAAAGTCGTTTTTCCAACCCCTCCTGTTCCAACAATACCAATCATGTATGCGTTTTTTTCCCATATTTGCAAAAATAAGGTCCATCAATAATGTGCAAGCAAACTTTGTTTCCTTCCCAACAAGGTTAGGCTCCACAAGTTCACAAGTTTGTATACTCCTCACAGCTGAAATGTTATCTTTAGGTTGGATGTTTTGAATCTTCAAAAACCTTTTTCCTAGCTTAGAGATCTTCTCAACCTCAGCATTTAAGTTCCTAATCTGAACAGCTATCTCATGACGTCTTTGAATATTAGGGAGGCAAGAGAAAAATGAAAAGCTTGTACAAGAAGTAGAGTTTCTTGATGATGAAGGGCGGTCCGCTAGCAGCTTGCTACCTTCTATTTTGGCCAAGTCAATAATATCATCAGCTTCATACATAGCATTTTTCAGCTGTCCAAGCCAGTTGTTAACCGCTGAGTCTTCCATTCTCCTTTCCTCAGCATCATTAAGAAAACATTGTATTTGGTTCATTGTTTGTTTTAGTTCTTTTAGATCTTCTTTAACCCCTAGAATCAGAATGGCCTCCTCTGTAATGATATCTTGCAACTTCTTAGCACATGACCCAATAAAAGAATCAAGTATGGTAGCCATCAGAAAAATATATTGAGGGTGAGGTCCATCAAAAATATCAACTAGCTTATAAGAGCTGTAGCCTGGCAATGAACACAACTTGTAAGATACATTGAAAATATGACAAGCTACACTAAATTATTATCGTTATAGTTATAACAGAGTTTTAAAGATATTGCTACTGATTTGCCATCGAAATTTGAGTTATGGAAGTCCACTGTAAGCTTATATTTGGTATATATTCTATTGCACAGAGCATTTGTAATACTAAATATACGGAGTTGTGAAGTTATTGGTGGAGAAAAGTCG
Source organism: Saccharum hybrid cultivar R570 (assembly GCA_038087645.1). Lineage (NCBI taxonomy): Eukaryota > Viridiplantae > Streptophyta > Magnoliopsida > Poales > Poaceae > Saccharum > Saccharum hybrid cultivar. Next base: position 5,540,436 of record JAQSUU010000743.1, on the reverse strand, counting down.
TTCACATTAACAGCCAGAACACATTGTGGCGGATATGCTAGCAGTAATCATAAAGAGGCCGAAGGATTATGAACAGACAAGTGGAATGGCATAGCAGACAGCAGGAAGCATTACAAATGAATCAGAGCTTCTAGGGCCATGTTTAGTTTGCTTCAAAATACAAAAAGTTTTCAAGATTTCCCGTCACATCGCATATGCCGGCATATGTATGGAGCATTAAATATAGGTAAAAAAATAATTAATTGCACAGTTTGTCTGTAAATGTCGAGACGAATCTTTTGAGCCTAATTAATCTATGATTGGGCTGGTTCGGCTGGTGGAAAAGCCGGCTGGTTTCGGCTGATTCAATAGTGTTATGTGAGAGAGAATAAGCTGAAACAAGCCGAAACATGACTAGCAGAACAGGGCCATTGGACAAAGTTTGTCAAATACAAACAAAAAGTGCTACAGTGCTTTTTCAAAATCTTTTTGCAAACTAAACATGGCCTAGAACTAAAAGTGATACCTGAATACTGAGCAGAGGACAACTGTATGGTACTGATCAGTATTCTACACTGAGATCAATATGTGTCAAAGATTTTATTGTTTTCCTTTTTTGCTCCCAGTATGATGTCATTAATCGGAAGATTTTATTCTACACTGAGTTCAATATGTTGCTCTCAAGCATGAAACTTCCGCTATCTCTGCAAGATCAGCACATTCAAATTCAGGCATGCATTTCGAGAAGGAAAAGATGAACGAGAACTCTTTCTTAGAACAAGTACCGGAGGCCAAGAAACAACTGATGTACCAGAATCTGAGAGGAGCAGACTTGAATGATGCAACCGATGGTTGATACAGACGGGTGTCAGTATGTATGATGGTGCATCGCTTTACCCCAAACAGGATCTCGTCACTTGGCTGTCCAACAGAAATGTGAAGGAACAGGTGCACTGTCAAGCCACGTAAATCAAGCACAACTCTTGAACAGAAGATAGAAGGCGTTTTACATAATGATGCTTTTTACATACCATAACAAACAGAGAGGGCGTAGAAACAGAGGATCCAGCTACAGAACATCTAGTAAAGAATCATCTATGTTCCTCCTCTTCGTAGAATTGCTTCAGCTGCTAAAGAACTGAATCTTACAGAAAATATGTATGTAGCCAGTAGACCAGTCTACAGACTCACTAAATTTTTCCCCATGCACTCGTGCTATAGCTCTGAAGCCTGGTGTAACGAATTAACAAACGAGCTTGTGATTGAGTGAGTGTAAATATTACAAGAACGGCTGGATGTAATTGAATCATATGGTAGAAAAACAAGTTTCATTACCACAGAATTAGAGCTACCAGGAGTACAGAAAGTTCGTTATGGCACACTAATCAGAGTTACGCTGAAGGTGTTAATGAGAACTTCCACGCCAAACAGGGTTTCTTACTTCAAGCAGCTAGGTCCAACAGAAAACGGTGCCAATCACTAAATCAGTCAATCAGTCATGAAAGTAGAGAAGAAAGATGAACAAATCTATTAAACTCACTACTCACACAAGCAAATTAGCGTACCAATTCGATTTGGAAAGATGCAGAAGGAGAAGCAGCGCCGGCTGAGAACGCAAAGAGCACTACTGAAGCCCTGTTTAGTTACCTTCCAAGGCCTCATTTAGATTGCAAATTTTTTCAACTTTAGCTACTGTAGCACTTTCGTTTGTATTTAGCAACTAGTGTCCAATCATGGACTAATTAGGCTTAAAAGATTTGTCTCGTGATTTACAACCAAACTGTGCAATTAGTTATTTTTTATCTATATTTAATGCTTCATGCATGTGTCCAAAATTTGATGTGACGGAGAGAGTGTAAAAAATTGAAATTTAGAGTGTATCTAAACAAGGCTCAAATTCTAAATTTTTACACTCTCTCTCCATCACATCAATCTTTAGACGCATGTATGGAGCACTAAATATAGGTAAAAAAAATCGCAAAAAAATGTAGGTAAAAAAATAACTAATTACACAGTTTGTCTGTAATTTGCGAGACGAATCTTTTGAGCCTAATTAGTCCATGATTAGACACTAATTGCCAAATACAAACGAAAGTGCTACAGTAGCCCATATTGTAAAATGTTGCAATCTAAACGATGCCTGAAGCATCCTCTCTGTTCCTCTCTCAACTTATTGCCTTATATTCACACCGCGGAAGTGCATAATTTTGTAAAGCAACACCTAACTCGTTGGAACGTTCCTGACAGACAAATAGGGTACGGATTGCCCACTCAAAACTCTCAGCGGCTGCAGATGTACCACGTACTCTGCTGCTCCGCCGGTGAGTGGGGGCCGACGACTTGACTCAGCTTCCGCAAGGGTCAAGGTCTCCTACAGCGCTGTACACGACTGCCTCATAATTGGTCGGCTCCATGCCTGCATTATTGTCCTCGGCTGCAGGCGCAATGCCGCCAGTGATGGCTTGGAGACTTCGACAGGTAGCAATGGCCGTCTCCATCACTGCATATGGAGACGGTACAGGTAGCAATGGTGGGTTAGTCCATGCTTACGTTTGTGGGGATCAATAATCACTAGGCCATGAAACTAGCTGCAAGTTACTACACGTGTAATAAGAATATAAAACAACAATTTTTTGGTCTCGTGGGCTTTTGTAGGCCCATTGACAAATTTAGTGCAAAGTGGAATCTGTGTCTTATATTTTCCAAAATGCCATGAGTCTTGATCAGGATGCGTCAATCTCTTTCTAAGTGGGCATATATTATCAAGAGTCTTGATCAGGATACGCGAGGGATGAGCTGGTTGGCCAGGAATGATAACACATATATACACACGTGAACACGTTCCAGCTGAAAGCTGATGGCATTCCTCTTTCGAGCCCAAGCAAGAAGCAGAGCATGTAGACATTCATGTCATGCAGTCTTGATCAAGATGAGCGAGGTCAAGTCAGGGCATCCCAAGACAAATCCAAGAGAACAGAGATATGAACAGGCCCAGCAAATAACAGCATAAAGATGAAGCTGTTCACATTACATATTGACAATGCCAAGCACGGCAAGCAACCATGCTCCATGCTTACATAAATTCTCATAACAGAGTCGACGGACTCAAGTAGCATACCGCTGCTTTTATTCAGTATAAGACATTCGTGCCATCATACATATGAACGTATAGGCATAAATAGAGCAAAGCATTCCCACATCGATTAGCTCATCTTGGTTGACTTACTTCATGAGCAGTCCCCCCTCCTTCCTTCAGAAGACAAATATGCAGAAGAAAAACAAAAGATCATTAAAGGGACAGCCCTAGAAAGGAGCAGGGACGCACAACCAAATTAATGCCAAACCAGTTGGTATGCTCATACCTTGTGGCTGCGTTGCCCACCTGACCAGATGTTTCTCAGTTCCTAGGCCATGTGAACACTTCGAGGTCTTCGCCAGGGCATTTTTGGCGTCCGTATTTGAGCCATGGAATCCACAGTGAGGAGAGGTCCTGCATATCTACGTCCAGCCACAGCTGCTCCAGACTACCCAACTCCTCCACACGCCTTAGATTTGGACAGCGAGTTACCCGCAGCTCTCTCACATGGGAAAGACTTGAGACCCTCTCTAGGCCACCACAACCTGCGATCAAAAGGCGCTCTGAGAGGAAACGGAGGTTCTCCACCACCTTAAGGCTGTGCACTTGTCTTAATTGGAGCTCCTTCAAGCTGGTGGCGTCCTCTCCAAGCTGTGGTGGGAGAGCTCTCAGCTTGGGGCAGCTGTTAAGTTCCAACTTCTTCAGTTGTGGCAGCAGCTGCATCCTTGGAGGTGGGGCGTCCTCCTTTTGATTTGCAACAGCCTCATCCTTTCCCCCCGTTGCTGCTTCTTGTTCTTCTTCAGAAACAAAGGACCACTCCTCCCAGTTGGGCATATCCAAGATGACCAATGTTTCAAGCTTGGGGAAAGCTACTGCCTCTATAGATCTGAGATGACCCACTCCATAGCCAACAAATTCGGGTCCAATCATGGTGACTGAAGTGGCTCCATCGATTCTCAGATATTTCAAGTTGGGGAGCTGACCGATTGGTGGAAGATGCACACATGATTTGCAATCTATGAGATGTAAGTATTTCAGTGAAGGCAAATGGGTAGCAGTATCTAGCCAGGTGGGAAACCTCCGACCAAAGAAATTCACAAAACTGAGAAGCTCCAGGTTGCTGGCAGGGATTAGCAAATCAAAGGTTTTCTCAATATTGATTACAGAACCTTCAGAATATGGCTCATTCTTGTGTTCAGTGCAATGTAGAATTAATTCTCTGAGATGTTTTTTGTTTGCTAGCAATGAATCTTTACTAGGCAGAACTGCTCTTTCTAGTTTGATCATATAAAGCCTCCTCATCTGGAAAAGCGGATCAAGTTCTTCTAGGTTCCATCCATCTTGCATTCTATCAGTATTATTATTGCTACCACCAATTGGAAATCCTTGTAAATCATTCAGAGACGTCAATTCACTTATCCCTTTTGGAACCTGGTTTATTGGTGTTCCACCAAGGCCTAGGCGTCTTAAATTGTATAATTTAGAAATTGCCAATGGAAGCCTGTACAAATTTGGACATCGCTGCAAGTTCAGTATTTGAAGGTACGTGAGAGAACCAATTGATTCAGGAAGATAAGGTATGTCAGTCCCATCAAAATCAAGTAACCGAAGGTGGATCAAATTCCCAATAGAATCTGGAATATTTTGTATAATTGAATTAGTTAAATCCAAAACTCGAATGCATGCAAGCCTTTCAAAAATTGTATTTTCAACTCTTGCTGACTTGGTCCAACGAATAAGCAATGTTTGGACTCTAATATGCTCTTTATTCCCATTGGGGAGAGTTATAGAATCACCATCAGTAAATATTGAAATGTGATGTAGTTTGGATAAATTTTTAGCCTCTAATGATAGTGGATCTCCACAAAAATATTCATCCTGCGACAAATATTGACCAAGCTGCCTTAAAAGATCATGCATTTTACAACGATAGTAGTCAGCGTATTGTGGGTCTGGTTGAAGGAGATTCCTATATATCAATTCATTGTAACATTCGTTGGCTGTATCCTCAAGAAGTTGCTCTCCTTGCTCCTGTACAAAACCTTCAGCAACCCAATACCTAATAAGATCAATACCATACATATTACGATCTTCTGGATATAAGGAACAAAATAGAAAGCATCGCTTCAAATGCCATGGAAGGTCATCATAACTCAAATACAATGCTCCGCTTAGCTCTATGGGAACTTTGCTCATGGACCATGCACTTTTGTTTATAAGCTGCCTCCACTGGTTCTCAGTTTTCTCTTTGGTTGCTAGAACACTAGCAGTAACCTTGATTGCTAGGGGAAGGCCACCACACATACGGATAATCTCATTCCCCGTATCCCTTAGATTTTCCACTTCGGTCTCTTCATTAATGTTCATACTTTTCCACATCAACTCCCATCCTGTGTCATCAGACATCAATTCTACTCGATGAACATCTTGCACACCAATTGCTCGTGCCACTATATCATTACGAGTAGTCACAAGAATCATTGCTGTAGATGAAGTGTTTAATGGAGTTCTTAGTAGATTAGTCCATGCCTCATGCTTCCAAATGTCATCTAGCACAAGAAATACAGTTTTATTTTGAACTGCTGCCGCAAGCTTTATGCTAAGTTCTCCAGCAGTTTCGTCTTGCTTATAATCTACACCAATATTCCGTAGAACTTCTTTCAAAAGGGTGTCATCAGAGTACTCTTTAGAAACACAAATCCAGGCTTGCATGCTAAAAGTTCCTTTTATTTTTTGGTGATTATATACTTTTTGAGCCAAAGTCGTTTTTCCAACACCTCCTGTTCCAACAATACCAATCTTGTATGACTTATTTTCCTTATGTGCAAGAATCAGCCCCACCAATTTTGTGCAAGCAAGAAAAGTTTCATTTCCCACGAGGTTGGGCTCCACAAGCTCACAAGTTTTGATCTGCCTCACTACTGAATTCTGCTCTTTAGGTTGCATATTCTTCAGCATTAAAAAATTTTCACCCAGCTTTGAAATCTTGTCAAGTTCAACATTAAAATTTTTTATTCGAACCGCAATTGCATGACGTCTTTGAACATTAGGAATGCAAGACAGAAATGAGAAGCCTGTACATGAGGCAAAGTTTTTAGATGATGAAGGACGGTCTGCTAGCAGTTTGCTTCCTTCTAATCTAGCCAAGTCAATTATATCATCAGCTTCATACATTGCATCTTTCAGCTCTCCAAGCCAGTTGTTAACTGATGACTCTTCTGTCCTCCTTTGGTCAGCATCATGAAGAAAGCATTGTATTTGTTTCATTGTTCTTTGCATTTGTCTGAGCTCTTCTTTTACCCCTAGAATCATAACAGCCTTCTCTGTTATTATATCTTGCAACTTCTTGGCACATGAGCCAACAATAGGATCAAGTATGTTTGCCATCAGACAAAATGAATGATTGAAATGGACCCAGAGAAACTTATTTTGGAGAATGGAAGACTTGCAGATGTGTAGGCTGGAAGTTAACGAAAAGAAATGTTAAGATGTCTTAACTATTGGAGAAGCTGGATAAAACTTGTTACTGTAGAGAGATTAAAATTGTAACTAGTAATTTCCACCTAAAATTTTTACGGCGTTAATAAACTTGACCTTTGAATGTCTTGGGGTTGTGCCTTTTGCAGAGGTGTAAGCATCACATTTGCATATTACATGTCAGAGTAGTGTTGTTACAAAATCTAAATACCTATTTATGCATAATACCAATTGTGTTCAGGTGTCAAGAAGTAGCTTTTTCAAATCAATTACAAAAAAAACTCCAATATGAAAATGGCATTTGCAAATGTAGTTGCATGGTGAGGTATTGAAATGGTAGCTCTGAGAGAAGTCCATCGGCATGTTAGTTAGCATGACAGAACAAAACCTCAAGTATTCTTAAAGTTCATATTTTTCCCAACTTGGGCTTTGACCCTTCCCATCAAGAAGTTGAAAGTTGTGCAACAGCTATCAGAGATCTATATTTTTCTCTACGATTAAAACCCTGTGGAGCCAAGCTTGTTGATTTTAAATCAATTAATACCATCGACATAAATAATTGCATATTTATAAAAAGGGAAAAATATATTTTGGCAAAAGTTGTGGGCCAGGTGGCTCTACAGCTAATGCCTAGATTCACCACTAATTGAGATAAAGACATATAGTTGACTACGATGTTTCAAAAAATAAGAAATAGATGACTTTCATTGGGATTGGACCATTTTTGGGAACCAAAATTTGGCAATACCAAAACCTTGGCAATGCTAAATCATGGGTTAAAGTTTATGTTTGTATTGGTGCCATATCAGTTCATGGGCTTATTTTTTAAAAGCCAGATACTCTCTCTTTCCTTATAGGAAATGAATACTAGCTTAAAAGTTGTTGTATAATAATTTCGACCTAGTAACATCATGGATATAAGTATCAACAGTTCTGCAAAAAGTAGGAAATATTTCCTAGGAAAAACAAGGACATCATGGAAGCAACCAAACAATATCGAGATGCATGCCCTACTGCTCTTACCATACAAATTGTATCTTCCAAAATTAAAGTAAATAAAAAATGAATGGCCATAAATATCAACAGAAGCAGTTTGTTCAGATGATCAACTCATCTTTACTTTAAGATCTTCACTGAGTAAGGCCAAAGAAATTTCGAAGGAACAGCATGGGATGCAAATATTTGTTAATAGCATGTAACTTGTTTTGGATGGATCACCAAAATTGACGCTTTAGTTAACGTGTTAGCTATTGATATTTCTCATGCATTTAACTTATTTTTAGTTCTAATTTGATTCGAATAGGGATATTGGTATCAAACATAAACAAAGCTATCCATAAATATTTCAATGTGTATAATATTTGTCAATATAAATTAAAATTTATAAAAAGAAAAGGAAGAATGCACAATGGAAAAGTAGGAAGGACACAGAAAACAAGGAAGGGGACGCGTGGTCGCTCTGTCACCTGTGATGAGGGGGTTGGACATTATTTTTTTCTTTTTAGATGAACTAATTAATTTATTAATTAAAAATTCTAGAATATCGATTGCTCGGTTTTATTTGAGGTATTACCTCCTAGTAAGTAAAAGAAGTACCATAACATTGCTCATATTAGAAACTAATAATACACTAGATACATGACAAAAAATAAGTACATGGCTTTCAAGTGTTGTAAGCGAAGGTACACTAACAATACCCCTATCTTAGCTTCTTGTCCCTTTTTATTGTTCGCTTTCAAGTGTTGTAAGCTAAGGTACACTAGATTGGAATGTATCGAATCGGAGTACTTGGCATGTTGCACATAAAACCTCTAGTGATACTTCCAATAGTTACACATTTTGATCTTGTACAGCATGATAATTGTCGGATTTCATGTACGTATTGGATGTCTTACCTTAGAAATCTATCTTCCAACTAGAGTCAATAGAAATCCTCTTGGCATATACAGTTAGTTTTGATTGTCAACCCATCCAGCGTACTGTGCCCATCCTCTGCAGATCAAATATAAATCCTTTGGAAAACCGATTTATTAAGTCGATAGAAGAAATTATCGGCCAATCCCCAACAGAGAACCACAGATACCACAGCTAATTAAACCTGCAAAAAATAGAAAGAATTAAATGGCAAACCTCTTGCTTGTTAAAACAAAGGTTGTCAATCACTGGCAATAACTAGATGGTACCCATAACTAGAATAGTTCGGCAGAAAATTAAATCTAGAAGAGTTATCACTGTATTTAAGCTATGATGATGGTGCAGCAGTAAGTACCTGATTACAGGTCAACTGATAAGCCACTAATCAGATGGTACACATGGTAGGAGATTAGTATGTGTCAATGCTATTTTCCTTTTTTGCTCCCAGCAGGATCTCTTTGATGAGAGGTTGACTCGTTCAACAGCAATGGATACACAGAGCATCAAGCCCGTGCCATCTCTGCTTGATCAGCACATGCAAGTCTCGGAATCATCTTCAATGAAGGAAATGAGTATGACAATAAGAACTAGTAGTAATCATCTCGCAGATAATAACCGGTGAGTACATTTAGATCTTCAAGAGTGAGGGAAGGACTTTAGACACCAGTGTATAGAATAAATAATGGAGGACAATCACTCGATCACACGGCAACTCCTGCAAAATGTGGGAGCAACTAGAACAGTTTAATTAGCAGGTGAAGTGACAGCCTGGTTGATCAATACCTATGACTAGAACAGCCAACTAGAAGAATTACCGCTGAATCAGAATGAACTAGAAAACGTAGGCCAACTGGAAAGGCACTAATCAGACTGCTGCTTATGGAGATCAGTTTGTCCAAATGTAAATCGTTCTGGTCCTGACAGTAGGATCTCCACAATATGTAGTGCTACAGAAACGGATTCTGCTCTCTCTGTATCACCAGGTAATAGTATGGGAACAGAAACAACGACATCAGACCACCTTCTTAACTAAGTAGAGGCCATGAAGAAGTTTTTTGCAGAGATGATAACATACCTTGGGAAGAGCACGGAGAAAGGATGAAGCAGTGGAGGAGCAAAGGGAAACTAGAGAGACCTTGTGGCAAAATGTCTTTGGCGAGTGGGGAATAAGCTGTGCCGAAAACGTAGACTAGAAGGCAGTGTCTGCATGATGGAAAGTGGTGAGCTGAGCACTTGTTGCCATCATAGAGTGGGGTGGTTGGAAAGTGAGTGAGGCGAGCATTTGCTACCCAAAAACTGAAACTAAGACGTCAGTCTATCTTTGACCTGTTTATTGGCATCGCATTAGTGTATCATATACAAAAGTAGTAGCATATTTTGTATGCCTAAAGTTAGTGCGCATGTGACAGTGACACTGAAACCCACTAACACATACCCGCTTCATACTTACTTTATCAGCTTCACACTTAATTAGGTGGCCTGATGGAAAATAACATGACAATAGTGAAAACACGAAATGGGTGTATTTGTTTAACTATAGAGTGATGCCTTTTTTTTTTTTTGAAGAAGAAGACCGAAACCATAATTTTCCATTATATAAATAAATAGTGAAAACACAATTCGCCTAGATAATATATTTGATATCTTCCTGCCTATTGGCATCGACTATAGTTAATTAGGTGTGTTGCCTTACCATATCCCAAACTAGCCTAGAAGTACAGTAGATGTAGTTTGTGGAATTTTGGATTAAAAAACAGATATGAATCAACCGATGGGTACAGTGGAATATGTATGTAGCTCAGCCTATTCATTCACCTATATTTTTCCCATGCAACATTGCCAGCTCAGATATACTGCCTCCGTCTTAAAAAAATTGTAAATCTCCTCTTGAGTCAAAGTTTGACTAGATTTATAGTATATGGATATTTGTATTTTCAAACAGGTTTGTTATGAAAGTATATTTCATAATTAATTTAGTGATAATTAATATGCATGATAAATATTAGTATTTTTTATATATTTGGTTAAACTTGTAATTGTTTAATTTTTTCTTGAAAAATGAGTATTACATTATTTTTAGAATAGAGCGAGCTGGCGATGGGACAAAAGGCTTTTTAATTAACCTGGACAAAATGCTAGGTTGTTGTAGAGCGAGCTGGCGATGCCAGTACGGTGGCGGCCCACATTTCCTAAAAAGAGCAACAGGCCGATTTTTTTTTTTTTGAGCAATGCAACAGGCCGATATTGTACGGGACGCATCGCTGCCGACCAGAGCAGCTGGCTGCCGCGCGAGCGCGCGGCCCAGAGACGTGAGCGCGGCCATCTGGCCTAGAACGCGGCACATGGATGCGGCCCACCAGAGCTGGAGTCATGCACCATTTTTCCTTTTTGCCGAGCAGGACACGTGAACTTCGCACGTGGACTACTTGCGATTGTTGCTAATGATTTGTTAGCCAACGAGTAATGAAAGAAGGAGCCCAGGTTTAAAAAAAAACCTTCGCACGTGGACGCGGCCCACCTGGTCCCAGCAGGTATCTTTCTTGCTTCGTTTTTTTGTTTTCTTTTCCTGTTTCATTTTTTATTCTTTTCTTTACTTTACGTTAATGGTTTTTTATTCTTCTCTTCACTTTTTTATATTTTTTCTTTCTATTCTTTCATTTTTTCTCTTATCCTAGTTAATTATTTTCCTTTTTCTTTCCCTGCTTTTCTTCTATTGCCACTTTGTTTTCTTGCTTATGTTTCTTTCTTTAATTTACATTAATGAATAATTCTCGTTTTTCAATTTTCAAGTTTTTTATTTCGTATAGTACATGAGGATACATGTCTTTGTTCTTCCCTTAGTTTTCTTTATATTTTTATATTTCTTTATATTTTGTTATTTATATTTTTATTTTACATCTTTTCTTCTTGTTATTAGACTCTAATTAATTAATTTACTAATTTTATTTCTTTACATTTCATTATGTGATATTCACGTATTATACATGTGATGTTCTATGCTATATTTTATGATGTTCGCGAATAGAAATATGATGTTCTACGATGATTTGTGATGTTCAGTAAGCATATATTGATGTTGTAGGATATATTTTATGATGTTCGGTAGCATTTTCTCTTCTTTTTATTTGACTCTAATTAATTACTCCATAAATTTTATTATTTTATTTTACATTTTCATGATATTTATGATGTTCACTTAGTATACATATAATGTTCTATGCTATATTTAGTAATGTTCGTTTAGTGTTAATGTGATGTCATACCATGTACTTGTGATGTTTGATCGTATTTTTTTCTTTTTATTCGACTCTAATTAATTACTTCGCTAATTTTTTTTTTACATTTCATTATATATGTGACGTTTACGTAGTATACATATAATGTTCTATGATATTTTTATGATGTTTGTGTAGTGTTAATGTGATGTTCAACAATTATATTTTTAAATACATATTCATTATGAGATAAATGTTCGTTAAATTTTTTTTATCGAAATGTATTCATGTGGGATATTGTTTTGAAGAGTTTATTGCAAGAAAAACGATAATCATATTTTAATTATAATACTTGGTTTTGGAGTTACGACCTTTTTTTTACTTCAAAAAGCATGGGATGTACTGATGTCAGTATTTTTGTCTTTACTGCATACTGCTTGGCTGGCTCGGAAACAGCCTCAAAGGCCCAAGAACACAATTGGATTCGGCCCAACATCACGATGGGCGCACGGGCAGCTAATAATTTTTGCCTGGAGGTCGGCAGCCGGTACCTGCCACCCGGGGTTGGTCCTTAGGGCCGGTTTAGTTCTTAAAATTTTATAAAAAAATTTAAGATTCTCTATCACATCGAATCTTTGAAAGTATATATGAAGCATTAAATATAGATAAAAATAAAACTAATTACACAGTTAAATATAGATAAAAATAAAACTAATTACACAGTTTAGACGAAATTCCCGAGACGAATCTTTTAAGCCTAATTAGATTATGATTAAACACTAATTGTCAAATAACATGCTATAGTATCGTTTCCCAAAAAAAAAAATCGCGAACTGGAAAAGGCCTTAGGCGCCCCCGATATTGTATACCTCCAATGGGCAGAGGTGCTGGTGCACACGTATAATTAGTTCCACGCGCTCTGTTCCACAGGTGGGCGGCGGCCGTGCGGACACTTGACTGTGGCCACGCCCGGTCAAGGTCTCCTCCACTATAGGGCTGCGGTCGGCTCCATTTGCCTCGTGCTTAGGAGCAAGGCCGCGGTGTTACGGTGGATGGCTTTTCTTTTGGACATAGTTATCGATACCGATACCTGTGTATTCCGGTGTGCCGTTTCGGATTTAATAATTTATAGTATGTATATATAAATTACTACTTTTTTGAGGGAAATATATAAATTACTACTAATAAATTTAATAAACATCAAAGCACATGTAAAGCATAGAGCCATAGACACAGGCGCAGGCCCAACAGCGGCCCAAGCTACATTGGCCTATAAAAACTCATCTGCAGAAACAGAAGGCATTGAACAACAGTAGTCAACGCATCTCAATCGAGTGCCTCGCCTGCTCGTCATAGCTTACGGCCGCCGCCGCTGATAGACGAGGGGGCTGCGGCGCTTGATGTGCCTCCTCCACACCGTGAGAGTTCGGGATTCGCCGCACGCGCTTCTTCCTCTTCTTTCTCTGGTTGCTTCTTCTCAGTTGTCAAAAGTTCTCCTTCGTTCTTTGTTGAGATGGATCGATGTTTCTTGATTTCATGCTTTCTTCTACTCTAAACTAGATTATTTTCTCCCTAATTTCCTCCCAGATCGAAGCTTCAACGGGATTGCAAAGAGATTGTATTCGCAGTTTTGCACATGCGTATCTGACCGGTACCGAGATTAACGGCAAGCACGATTCCGTCCGGAATGACCGGGATTGTCCCGAACGACCGGAATCGCCCGGGATGCCAGGCGGTACGGGATGCAGTGAGTTGTGTGCCGTTCTGATGGCCGGTACGAGACATTTCGGCCATTCCGGCCGGTACCGGAATGAAATCGATAACTATGCTTTTGGACACGCATGCATGCAGTAACTCTGCGGTGGACCAAGCAACAATGGAGGTCAGTCCGTCCATGGTTTGGTGGTGGAGATCATTCAAACTACTGGTAGCTGATGATCAAGCCATTCTTTACTTGTCTAATTATGTGTTGGTGATGGCATGAGGATTTGATGAAAAACGCATGCAAGAAAGAGTATTTGTTTCCAGTCCCTCAATTTCGTCAGACGAAAACCTATCACAATCAAAGAATAAAAGACAGCCTTAACATTAAATAAAACTTAGCCGACAAAAGTTTGTGATGACTGATGAGGGGAGTCTCGTCGAGATGGGGCTGATTTGCTCAAATAGCCTGACTACAGTCCTAGAACAGTGGGACTTTTGCAGGGGCATATGTACATACGGGTGGTCGACATACCCCTAAAATCTAACTCTGCACGTCTTCAGAAATGAAATGAATTAACCTCCTCGATGCACTGTGAATTCAAAGGACCGAAGAAATCGAATTCGATTAGCGGCGGATCGGCACGCACCCAGCCACAAGGCTACATGATAGAATCCTCCGTGAAGTGTTGAGGTTGGCATCATCACGCGTCGCCTAGAACTGACTGCAATCACAGACACTCCTCTCTGCAGTTTGTCTACCGTCAGCACAGTTGCTAGTGGAAAACAGAGTAGCGTTTTCAGAGAACAGGAGAGTGTTACTCTGTCTGTCACCAACTGCAGCTATACACACGACGCCGACTTGGACCTTTGCATGGGCGCCCTCCACGGAACGAGCGACGGACCATCGCCGCCTGGAGCAGGACAGGAGGGCCACAATAGGAGCAAAAGCAGAGCAAGGCAAGTGCCTGACATTCTTCGGACGCATGCGGTGGACCAAGTAACAATGGAGGTCAGTCCGTCCATGGTTGGTGGAGATCATTCAAACTACTTGTAGCCGATGATCAAGCCATTCATTACTTGTGTAATTAACTAATTATGTGTTGGTGATGGCATGAGGATTTGAGGAAAAACACATGCAAGAAAGCTTATTTGTTTCCGTTCCCCCAATTTTGTCAGATAAAAACCGATCACAACCAAGGATAAAAGACAACCTTAACATTAAATAAAACTTGGCCTAGAAAAATTTGTGATGAGGGGAGTCTCGTAGAGATGATGGGGCTGATGTGTTCAAATAGCCTGACTACAGTCCTAGAACCAGGGAACTTTGCAGGGGCATATGTACATACAGGTGGTAGACGTACGCCTAAAATCTGACTCTGCACATCTACAGAAATGAAATGAATTAACCTCCTCGACGCACTGTAAATTCCAAGGACCGAAGAAATCGAATTCAATTAGCGGTGGATTGGCACGCACCAAGCCGCCCACAACTGTGAAGTGTTGAGCTTGGCATCATCACGCGTCGCCCAGAACTGACTACAATTACAAACAGTAGCACTTGCAACACCTCTCTGCAGTTTGTCTAACGTCAGCTTGTCTACTCTGACGAACTGCAGCTTTACATACGACGCTGACATGGAACTCTGCCTGGGCGTGCTCCACGGAACTAGCCACGAGGCATCAGGAGTCAGGCTCTGAAACGAATAGGGAGGGCTGCGCCGACTCGGAGGGCGTCGGAACTGCAGCGGGTGCCGAGCAGTAAGACGCCGGACTGGACGGAGAGGGTCGCCGGAACTGCAGCGGGCGCCGAGCAGTAGGTCGCCGGTGGGAAGACGACGGGATCTGGGGGCTTCGCTGGGGCGCCCGGGGAGTCGCCCCCAACGGTCATGACGGTGTGACTGTCCTAAACTAAACAATACCGGCAGGTGAGAGTATGAACACTGTCAGACACCTGCGCCATTGTTAGCGATTTAGCGTTAAGTGAGGCCGAGCAGGACCAACGTGATCGTGAGTTGGGTTGGAGTGCACCAGCAGGTAGAACGCGGTCGACTAAATACTTTAACAGAAATGCAAGTTAGAATTCATGAGAACACCAGCAACGTCGCCCCGCACAGGCGACTCGGGCGGCCGTAACCCTAGCGCCGCCAACAGCCTTCTCCCCTTCCTTCCTTCCTCGCCGCTGCCGGAGGGGGCTGCCGGGATGCCTGCGCGGCCCCCTAGGATGGTGGCGGCGAGGCCTTTCGCCCAGGCTCGCGAGCTCCACTGTGCGGGGCGGCGCTCTCCACTGCCATGGCGGCTCGGTGCCTTCGCCCCCGCCCTTCCCGTCTCGGCCGTTGCCTGAGCTCGCCGCCAGAGCTCCGATGGAGGGCAAGGACGGCGGCGGCCGGGCGCCTCCTCTCCTCTCCATCCCTCTTCCCCTCTCCCTCCCCCTCCCGGAGAAGAACTGCGCCGCCGTCGTGTGCCTTCATGGTGGTGGCTGCTGGCCCGGATCCAGCCTCCCTTTGGGGGGATCTGGGTCCCCACTGGCTAGATCCGGTTCTTGGCGGCGTGGAGGTGTTGCCGGTGCGTCTCGGGCTGGCCCCTAGGGTTCTGGCGTACGGGAACCTGGTGGTCGGTCTAGGCGTGGGCTCGCTGGTCTGTGGCTGGCACAGGCATCGGCGGACCGCAGTTGGTGGCGGTCAGCTTCCACACGGGGGTGGCAGCCCCGGGTGGCCGGCGGCCGGATCCATGGGTCCGGTGGCTGGAGCTCCGAGTTACAGTGGAAGGAGACGCGTGGGGGGCGGTCGGTTGCGGCCAGGTGGTAGGGGTTGGCGGGCTAGGTGGCTGGGGCTTCTACCTCCACTTCCCTCGTCCCCTTTTCTCCCCATCATCTTCCTTCACCTTTACCACAGCCCCGTTCGGCTTGCTGCTCCGGCGGTGGGCTTCTTCTTCGGCGTGCTTTGTCCAGCTTCTCTCTGGGCTGGCTGGTGGTTGCAGCTCCCCTTGGCTCGACCCGTCGTTGTGATCGGTCGGGGGCATCGTCATGTGGCTGCGCTTGCTGCGAGGACGCTCGTGGTTCGCGTGGTGGCGTCGGGTGACGGCGGGGACGCCCGTGTTCGTCACTGGCACCTTTCTTCGTGACTGTCTCCTTTGTGGGGGCCTCGGGTGGGCGGTGATGGTGCGGGGGTGAGAAGTCATGGCGAAAGCCTAGACGGGATGTTGCTTCCTCCTTGGAGGCATCCTTCTTGCACCTCTCCTCCCGTCCATTTTGGATTTGCAGGTGAAAACCTTCCCTTGCGGGCTTGCGATGTCGGCGCCCTTGGCGTCGTGTCCTTCTTGGAGGCGTCGCGAGGCTTTCCAACTCCGCTCTGCTGCCCTGTTCCTGCTGCGGGGTCCTGGTCGTGCTTCCGGTGGCTTCGCTAGGGGTCTTCTGTTCCTTTGTTTTTTCTTTCTTTGTTTGAGTTGTTTCCCTACTTTAGTTGTTTCCCTGCTAGTTGTTCTTCGTGCAGGGGCTAGTTGGGTCGGTTTTCGACTAAGTTGAGTTGCAGGTTGAGTTGAGTTGGCTCTGTGCTTTCGCCGGAGCATTCAGTAGCGATGATTTGTTAGTTGAGTAGAGTTGTTTCGGATGAGTGGTTCTCTCTCCTCCGTGGGTGGTTTTTGGGCCCGGTTTTCACTTAAAAAAACTGGGCCGCCACTTTATTTTTTTTCTTCGTCTAATAAAAATAGCGCCAAAGCTTTTGCCGTCCCTTCGAAAAAAATTCATGAGAACATTCAGAAAACATATTATACCTTGATACGACAAGTTCAACAGATGTAGCTCTTCACAAGACAGGTTCACAAATACCTGAGTAGACATGCACGCATACACGACACGGGTTATTACGGATCTTCATCAGGCAGGCATCTTGTGCTTCAACGAGACGAGCTTTCATATGATACACACATCCGTTTTTCCAGGATTTGGATTGGCTAGCCTGCATGCACCTGATGTATAATCTCCCCCACGGCCCCACGCCCCCACCACGATATTAACGACACGAGCTTCTACAGCTTCCGTCCTCAACGCCTCATGACCTGAATAAAATAAAACAGACACGGATAATTAAAAGTGGAGAAGATAGACATGCGACCAAATTAGAAAATCTAGCAAATGGTCATACCTTACATCTTCATAGCCATTTGATTAGGAATCTCAATATGTTCACCATGGCCCGGTGTAGACATCCATGTCGTCTCTGTGCACCTGTCGGTGCCGCTCTTGGAGCCCACGCAGCCAATGTGATGAGGAGACACCTTGCATATCCTCTGTCTGGAACATCTGGTGCAAGTTGTCCAATCTCTCAACACACCTCAAGTTAGGACAACGCTGTACACGCAGCTCTCTCACTTGGGGAAGATTTGAGACCCTCTCCACGCCTTCACAATCTGCGATTAAAAGGAGCTCAGAGAGGAAACGAAGGTTCTCCACCACCTTAAGGCTGTGCACATATTTTAATCGGAGCGTCTCCAAGTTGGTGGCCTCCTGTCCAAGCTGCCTTGGGAGAGCCCTCAGTTTAGGGCAGCCACGAAGTGACAAGTCCTTCAGTCGTGGCAGCAGCTGCATCCTTGGAGGTGGGGCTTCCCCCTTTTGATTTACAGCAGCCTCATCCTCTCTCCCTTCCTTACCTGCTGGTGTTGCCTCTTGTTCTTCTTCTCCAGTAACAAAGGACCACTCCTCCCAGTTGGGCATATTGCGGAAGACTATTATTTCAAGCTTGGGGAAAGCAATTGCCTCTGTAGATCTGAAATTACCCACCTTAGAGCCAACAAATCCGGGTCCAATCTTGGTGACTGCAGTGGCTCCCGTGATTTGCAGATATTTCAAGTTGGGGAGCTGACCAATTGGTGGAATATGCAAACATGATTTGCAATCAATGAAGTTCAAATATGTCAGTGAAGGCAAATGGGCAGCAGTACCTAGCCAGATGGGAAACCTCTGACCAAAGAAATTCAAAAAACAGAGATCCTCCAGATTTTTTTTTTCAAAAACGTGCTTGGCACGTGTCTCATTAAGAGAAGTTAGAGTTCGTACACAGTTGTGCGGCGAATAACGGCGCGTTGTCGAGGACACCGCACAGACACACACTAACACAAATCACCGGCTTGACGGTGGAGCTAAGATATTGTACTAACTAAAGAACAAATTTTGCGACGATGGGAGATGACCCCGCTAGTCCTGGCACATGCGCCGCCGCCCGCGGGCACCAACGGGGTAGAGCTCCAGCAATGCCTCGCGCTTGGACGACGACAACGGCTCTCAGAACGTCTCGCGGAATCGAGCGGCCATGGTCGCGTCAGGCGTCGTCGGTGCTGACCGTAGGGCGCTCGCCGACGGCTGCCATTTGCCGAGCAAGACTCGCTTGGCCTGCTTCTCCGGGTTCGGGTCACAGAAGGCGGACATGGCGGCAAGTCTCACGCTGCGGCGCGGCACCCAGTTGTCGTCTCGCATGCGCGAGACACGAAGGCGCCGCGGCGACGAGATCAACGGTGTCTCGAGCGACAGCTTTAGGCCGGCGATGAAGTCCTCGACCGAGGGAGGAGAGTTTGTCCCGTGTACCGGCGTGGAAGGTCGGTGGGCTGAACGGGCTGCCCATCATTGGCGGCGGTGTCAGCCCCGACAGAGAGGTGCAGAGGCTCCGCTGCAAGAGCTAGGCCAGTAGCTCCGACCGAAAGCATGAGCTCATGCTCGTCGACCACCGGCCCCGATCTCCAAGATGCCTGCGGAGGGCTTCGTTGCGGCGCCAAGTCTGGCTCCAAAACCCGTGGCCGGTTCTCGGGGGCCGGGTGGTGGCGAATAGTGGCCTCCAAGTCAGAGACACAAAGCAACGGATCCATCCAAGGAGGCGGTGGTTGAGGCCACAACAGAATTTGAACTTCGAACTCCTAGGAGGCCTCGATCGACGCGGGCTGCTGACATTGCGCACCCATCAGCGGGAGGCATTGTCTATGTGGTCCAAATGAAGAGGGACCGAAGCTCTGTTGGGCTGGGCAGAGAATCTCTCCCACAAGGACATGGGGCGCATGCCAGAGCATTGGGCCCCTCCTAGGCCCAAGCTGTGACTCCGGTGCGCCGCCGGCGTCCTGGACATCGCTGTCGTTGTCGTCAACGTTATCGCCAAGACGGGGATGGCGCGGACGCGAATCAGGGCGACCATATTTGCCATCTAGAACACGACGGCGGGGACCGCGCTCAGTAGGCGCCTGCAGCCTGTCCGCGGAACGCGAACGGCCGTGCATGCAATTCCTCGCTCGATGCGCCGTGCTGAGGCAGAGGAGGCAGCGGGACGCGGAGGCGCACCAGGCGGCGATGTGGTCCTTAGCCAGACAGTTGAAGCAGAGACCGACGAGCAAGGGTGGCACCGGGTGCTAACGACGAGGGTGTGGCGGGGCACGGCGACGCCAACGGCGACGGCTTTGAATGAGCGCGAAGCCATCGGCGTCAACAGGCGTGCCCGTATGAGGAACGTGGCGTCGAGGAGGCTGCGAACGAAGACGCTGGTGCACGGGCGCACGAGTGACTGGCCGTGGGCCAAGGCGCTGGTATGCGGGCACCAGAGCAACCGGGAGGTGGGGCGCCATAGGAGGACCATCGGCGTCCCCGGACTTGGCACGACGATGGCGACGGCGGCGCCGCCTCTTCTTGGTGATGACGACCAGACATGAGGCAGAGCATCCCCCATCACACGGTGCTGCATGTGCGGGTGAGGCCGGCACCTCCATGGCCCGGTGAGCAGCAACCAGAAACGGCGACTGGGCGACAGGGGATACACTGTCGAAATCGGAGTCACCAGAGTCCTCCCTCCAACGCCGGGCCTTGGAACAACCCTTGGACTGCTTGGCTGGGAGGAAGGGCATGGCGATAGGGGAGAGGGAGGAGCTCCTGCCCGAGGAGGCCTCCCTCGCGACTCTGCCATCCGCGTTGGGGGTGCTCGCAGCACCCAACACCTACTGTGCCGACGACAAGGAGGGAGGACGCGCAGCCATCGGAGGGGTCGCAGCGTCCACCCCATCCTCATCTTCATCATCGCCTTCCAAGACGTCTTCGACGACGACCAACGAATAGTCGACCGTCAGCAGCGACTCCGTCCTGGCATCCAGCTGTGGCGGCGGAGGTGGTGAGGGAGCGTTAGTGGACGCTGGGACACCAGAGACCGTGGATCCCGCATGAGTGGGCTCGACGCCGGTCTTGGCCGCTACAGTGTGGTCCGGCGTCACCGTCGGCGTGGACGGGGCGACGGCGGAGTCCGACCTTGGCGGCAGCGGTTGAGCCCGCGTAGGGGCCGAGGCGCCGGATCCGGCAGCGGCGGCCCTGGATCCACCGGCGGTGGCGGTGATGGCGGCTTCTGACGCCAGCGGCCGCGCGTGCAGTCGCGGAACGCGTGCAAGCACTAGGGTGCCCGGACCTGCGACTGCAACGCTAGGGAGGGAGGGGGAGGGGGATGCGGGGGGGGGGGGGGGGGGCGGAGACGCCAGGGAGGCTACCGGCGCCGCCGGCGGGACGCAGCCCGTCAGGTCGGAGGAGAAGCATCTCACGACGCCGGAGGATGCGGGAGGGGCTGGATTTGCGAGCTTGGAGGCTGTAGGGAGGGAGGGGGAGTGGATAGGGGGAGGGGAGGTGAGGGGCGGGGCCGCCGGCGCCGCAATGGCAGCCAGCGGCGGCGGCGGTGGGCTGGGGGCGTCCGCCAGGGGCGCCCGTTAGTTGGGGCTGCTCGCTCTCGGCAGATCCTCCATATTGTGCGCAAGGATTAGCAAATCAAAGGTTTTCTCAATATTGATTACAACATCTTCAGAATATGGTTTGTCTGCACTTTCAGTGCATCGTAGCAATAACCTTTTGAGATACCTTTTGTTTATTAACAGTGAATCAGTACTACAAGGACCTGCTCTTTCCAAATTAATCAATTCAAGCCTCCTCAACTGCATAAGAGCGCCCAACTCTTCCAGGCTCCATCCATCTTGCATTCTAGCTCTATTAGCATTGCCACCACCAATAGGAAATCCTCCCAAATCATTGAGAGACTTTAATCCGCCTATTCCTTTCGGAACTTGGTTTATTGGTGTGCCATCAAGATCAAGACTCCTTAGGCTGCATAATCGAGTGACTGCTAAAGGAAGGTTGTGCAAACTGCCACACGTTTGCAAGTTCAATACCTGGAGGTTTTTTAATGAACCAATGGACTCAGGAAGGCAAGTTATACTAGTACCCAGAAGATTGAACAAACGCAAATGAATCAAACTTCCAACAAAGTTTGGAACTATTTTTATAGTTGACCTGCTGAGATCCAAAACATGAACATACATAAATCTTTTGAACATTGAAGGTTCAATTGTAAGCGACTTGTCACAAAAACTTATTATAGTTCTCAATTTGAGTTGTTAATTATCCACACTTGGCAAAACAACCATTTCCTTATCAATTATCAATGACAAATGTCGTAGTTTAGAAACAACTTTACCCTCCAAAAACTGTGGGTCTCCAAGCAAACAATCCTCCTTTGATAAATGATGAGCAAGCTGCCTTAATAGATCATGCATTTTGCACCATTTTTGGTCAACATGCAAAGGATCAGGTAATAGAAGGTTCCTTGAGATCAAGTCATAGTAGTACTCTTCTGCTGTATCTTCCATTAATTGGTCTCCTTGCTTCTCTATAAAGCCTTCAGCTATCCAAAACAAAACAAGATTATCGCGATGCATTGACCGATCTTCAGGATACAAGGCACAGTAAAGGAAACATCATCCCTAGATATGTGGTGGAGCATCCATATCTCATTATTTCAGATTAAAGATTTGAAACATCATCCCTAGCATTAATGTCTCATATATATACTATATTAGTAGTTGATCCTAGCTTTCCATTCATTCCTACATAGAGATGGAGAAGCACACATATACTCAAGTTCATGCATATATAGAACATCAAGGTATTAATTGGAGCATATCCTGCTTCAAAATTCTCTTAATATAAGTAGACACTCAACAGTAGTATAATAAATGATAGCATATCCTACCCATAGATTGGAGCATCCATATCTCATTATTTGAGATTAGAAGCTTTGAAAAAAAAATATCATCCCTAGCATGCATTCAATGAAGTCTCATTCTTACATATATATAGAGAGAGAGAAGCACACATGACACACATACTCAAGTTCATATAACATCAAGCTTCTTGCTTTGGCTTTGCTCGTTCGTTCAACTAGAGAGAAGCACCAAGATGACAGCTGGGAAAGCAGCATTGCTCCTCCTGGTCGTGGCTGGTGCAGTTTGTCTAGGTTCTGTGAGTGGTAGTGTGTGTACCCCGCAGGAGAAGGACCGCCTCATTCATGTCTGTGCCATAGTCATCGAGAAGGGGGCACCACCTGGTTGGATCCTTGAGGCCTGCTGTCGGATGGCGTTAGAGAAGCAGGCAGCAACCGATAAAAAATGGTTGGACTGCATCGTCAGTCTTCTTACAGACAAAGACAAGCAGAAATACGACCCATCCAAGATCCGAGACCTTCAAACAAAGTGCCCACCGCTTGGTCCTACCCCGGCATTTGATCCAGTAAAAAGAATTTATATAGTTATTATTGCATGTATCTATACTATTTGTAATATGCATGTGCGATAAAGGTATTAAACCATGTTTTCCGTGATGATAGCAGGTCATGGTGTAAGCAGACTCATGCTATTGCTCGTGGAGGGCATGCGTGTCCGTGATTTTTTTTTTGGATAAAGGATAGGTAGTATATCCGGCTTCATTCACCTGAAAATGGATGAACTCAGGCCAATTTATTACAACGTTTATCACCGTGTCATGGCACTTGTCATAGACAAACACGACCAGGGTCGTAAGCAAACCAAAGAAACATCGACTAACTGCAAAGGTTCCTCACACGAAGATCAAAGTAAAGCAATCCTAAAAGCAGACGACCATCCAAAAGATGAAAATAGCTGAAGACACGATGTTTCGAGAACCCGACAGGCGTCGACTAACTCTTGCTGGCATTCTTTGTGGCGCTGTAACTTGGCCCATTGACGGAGCCAGTAAGTCCCTCTAAATAGTACGTACAAAAAAAATTAGGTCTACATTTATCAAAAATAATTTCATTTCTTGATATCTACAGTGACCAACATAATGCGCTGCCGTCAATAAGTTCAAAATATATGATTGGCTCACCTCTTTTTGACCAATGATTAAAAAGATCATAACATCAGTGGGTTGAGCAATGCCCAAAACCATGTGTACTGCTGTCCACAGAAACTTAGCATAAGCACAATTAAAAAATAAATGTTGAATTGATTCTGGAGTATTACAAAAAGAACAACCTCTATTACCCCTCCAATTTCTTTTTGCCAAGTTGTCCTTTGTTAAAATAACTCCCTTTTTTAAGTACCACATGAAAACTTTTATTTTCATGGATAACTTAGCACGCCAAATTTCCTACGAGACTCGCACACCACTATTGACTAAAAATGCATATATTGATCGAACCGTAAATAAACCATTTGAGTTTAGAGACCAAACAAAGACATCTCTTTCGTCCTGTAACTGTATATTCACTATTGTTGCGACGATCTTATTCCAATCCCTCAAGTTGTTTCCCAGTAACGCTCTCCGAAAAGAAACATTAAGTGGAATAGACGACAACACATTTGACACAATATCCTGTTTCCTGTGCACTATGTTGAACAGTCTCGGGAAATTTAGTTCGGAAATAACTATTCCCAATCAAATATCTTCCCAGAACCTCGTTTGCTTACCATTTTTACCTTAAACTTTCCAAGTTGCATAACCTGATATTTGACATTTAAAAGACCTTTCAAAAATGTGAATCTGTTGCTCACTTTTGAACTTCTCCAATTATTTTATTTCTTAAGTATTTATTTCTAATCAATTGTTGCCATAAGCCATCTTCGTTACACAGTTTAACCAACCATTTGCTAAGTAGGCATTTATTCTGTATCTCTAAATTAGTAACTCCCAAACCCGCTTGTTCTTTCGGCTGGCACACCACACTCCACTTTACTAAATGGTTTTTTTTTCTTCTGTTGGTCATTCTGCCAGAAGAATCTCGATCTAAAGAATTCAATTCTCTGTAATACCCCCTTAGGTACCTCAAAGAAAGACATCATGAACATCGGTAAGCTTGAAAGCACCAAATTAATTAAGACTAGACGTCCTCCTACTTAGAGTAATTTTCCTTATGCAAATCTCTCATGCCAATGCACTTAGAATCACTCTCAATCTCACAAAGATGATGAATCTATGAACGAGATGAGTGGGAGGTGTTTGCTTAGGCTCACAAGGATGTCAAGTAGGTTAGAATGCCAAGAGACAGCTCCTTGTAGCCAGCCAACTTCTATTTATAAGCCCCCAAACCAATAGAGCCGTTGAACTCCAAATACCTGCTGATTCAGGGGCAACAGACTCGCTGATGCGTAGCAATAGACTCTGGAAGCCGCGTCTGATGCTTAGTTGAAAAACCAATAGTCAATTTTGCATGCAACAGACGCTGCAACAGACTCTGCAACAGACGCGTCTGATGCTCACCAGACGTAGTACAAAGAGCTCCCAAAACGCGAAACAGGGCAACAGACGCGTCTGGTGCTTGGGCATCAGACTATGTCCGCGTTTGTTGCTCACAACTCACTTGTTCTCGCGCGAAAACGCTGATGTCATGCGTCCGGTGACCACCACACGAAGAGCACCTGACGCGGTGCTGCAAAAGAATGTTTCTGGACGCAAAAACTATGCACCAGACGCTACAACAGACGCAGTGGTGCTTGCAACAGACGCGGTGGTGCCTGCAACAGACACGGTGGTGCCCAGCGTCTAGTGACAGACCACCCAACGCTAAAACGGTCATATCTCTTAGCTCCGAACTCCGATTTTGATGATCTTGGACATTTTGGAAAGCTTACTTAGAGGGCTACACAACTCAAAAAAGCAGTTGATCCAATTCACAACAGATAAAAGCAGTATTCCACTCTAAGAACCATCCTAGTGTCCGGAGAACACTGAAAAACCTTTCTCTTTTCTCCAAGTTGGACATAATCAACTCCAACACCGCCTCATTTGCAAATGTACCCACCAAGTGTAAACCATATTGTGCAGATGTGTTAGCCTTTCATAAATATTTTCCAAAGGTTATGTTAGCACACTAGATTCTAAATACATGCACATGAACAATGTCACCTAGTGGCACTCGATAAACCGTTTAGCCATGGAATTTCCCTCTTTATAGTACGGCTATCGATCATAAATGTGATCACACCCTCTATGGCGTCTTGATCACCAAAAGCAAAAGCCGTATCTTATACCTTTGCCTTGAGCTCCATAGGGTTGCTTTCCATCTCCATCTTCTTCTCCAAATTGGCCATCAAATCACTATGATCAACATGCATCCTTGCTACCAACTTGGAATGTACCAATCCTCATATGCTATCACACTTAGCCACATAGAATTAGTATTTAGGTTGTCATTAATTATCAAAACCAAACTCGGAACTCTCAGCCGCACCCGCACTCCTCTCTCTCTCTCTCTCTGAGCCCCTCCTCCCCTTCCCATCTGCTGCCCCCTCCCCTTCCCTCCCCTTCCCATCCGACACGAGCGGCACCCTCCCGAGCAAGCGAGCAGGAGGGCGCTCCCTCCTTCCTTCCTCCCTCCCTCCCCGGCCACCTCCTCCCTCCCTCTCTCTCTCTCACACGCGAGGAGGAGGCACTCCTACGGCGTAGGGTGGCGCGGGAGATGCTGGCCCGCGGCGCGTCGGTGCGGTCGAGGCCGGATCCGGCGCCAGGGTGGCCGGATCTGGTGGCAGCGAGGCCTGATCCGGCACCGAGGTGGCCAGATCCGGCGAGGGATGATGACGGTCGCCTCTTCTCCGATGGGATCCAGGTCGACCACCTCTTCTTCGACGGGCTCTTCCCCTTCTCCCCTCTGACGTGGTGGGGGCGGTTCTGATCGCGACGACGCTCTTCCCCTCCTCTCCCGGCAGTGGTGCGGTGGCTGGGGGCCACAGATCCGGTGGCGGGCGGCCCCTCCTCTCCCGGCGACGGCGCAGTGGCTAGGGGCCGTAGATCTAGCGGTGGCTAGGGGCCGCAGATCTGGCGGTGGTGGCCCCTCCTCTCCCGACAACAGCGCGGTGGCTAGGACCGCAGATCCGGCGACAGACGGTGGGCGATGCGTGGATGGGCTCGTCGGGCTTGTCCTTGGATTTTTTTTCTTTTTGTTTGTTTTTAATTTGATTTACCGAGGCGGGCACCAAACCATCTCACAAAATAGGCCATTTACCGTGACCTTTGATCTAGGGAGTTTGGTTGCCCGCCTCGGAAAATCGTTTTTGACCGCCTTTGTTAAGTTTATTGTAGTAGTGGAGGACGCCAAGGTGTGGGGAGGGGCACCGCTGGGGTGGGGGAAGGAGCCACCGAGGTTGGGGAGAAGGACGCTGAGGTAGGGGAGGGTGCGCGCCGGGGTGGGCAAGCGAGAGAGACAGATAGAGGAGCTCGTAAGGCAGGCGGCACATGTGGAGCGAAGCAGAGCGAGGCGAGGCGGCCAGGAGTTGATTTTATTTATTTAGGTGAGTGTCGGTGAGGTAAAGTTGTGCTGAACGTCACACCATGCATCCAGAGGGGAGTCGCTAGCGTCAGAGTCATGTTTGTAGCATTACCATTCTATAAGTGTGCCCAGATAAAAATCTTGTCAATCATTCATCCCTCGTTCTCTCTTCCATGGGCTTATCTATCTTCTCCTAGAGTCCTTTCCCACCTTAGATAAAAGCACTGGCTAGCAGGCTCTATGGGTGGCCGACAGTGAGCGGCTCTAGCGCGCCGACGGCCTACGTCGAGCGGCTTGGTAAGGGCACGAGGCCACTGGTACACGCGCAAGCGATGGGCGGCTAGGGGCACTAGCACGCAAGGCCTACGAGCGGTTGGAGTTGGGCCGATTGCAAGCGCGGGGGGCTTGTACTCACACGGGCGAGGGCACGCGTGGCCTCTAGGCGGTTTGTGTAGAACTAAGCAAATTGAGCCTGGCCCGGCCCGAGCCCGCTGGGTTCTGGCCCACCCATGAGTCTTAGTGGATAGGATCTGAGCGCAGATTCTGCTGCCTAGAATTTTTTCTAAGCCCGAGCCCGGCCCGAACCAGACCCGGTCTATAAAATGCTCAGGTCTAGGCTGGGCTAGTGCTTGGCAGCGGCGAGCCGAATGACGGTGCCGGGCCGGACGAGGGCAACGCACGGACTTAAAGCTAATAAATTTTATATGAACTCAATTATTAGTTGATCGAAACATGGAGGGTATTATGGGCAATAGAATCTTCGACCAGCTAAAATCTTAAGTTAGAATCCAAAGATTCAAACGGGCTAGATTCAAACAGTAATAAAGCCGTCCTCCATATGTCCCTAACAGCGTCCTATGATGGGTTTTGCGATCTCTGATTCGGACCGGACCCATGTTACCTGAAGGCTCGCCTAGTTGCGCAAGGCCCATGCTTTCTTTCCTTCGCCTGAAGAAGCATTGGCCTCGGCCTAGTTGCATGCCAATTTTTCATTTCCTCGCGTGAAGAAGAAGCGCGTGGTGACGGACTGGCAGTGGCACACATTCTGGCCCAGTTGTGACACGACTTTTTTTCTTCCAATTTTCTTTTTTTTTCTTCCCCTTTGTTTTCTTTTCCTTTTTATTTTGTATCCTGTTTTATTTTTATCTTCTAATGCTTTAGTAGACATTTTCTTTTAATTTGAGCCATTCGTCTTATTTGTATTTTTATTTAATTTTTAATGCAAAAATATAAATGCTGCAGCTTAACATTAGATTAGGAGGGGGAAATAAGAGAAAGGAAAATGATCATGAAGGAAATCTTTTTTTTTCTTTGACACAAGTAAAAACGAGCCTTCGTGGGCTTTGGCACGTTGGAATTTCAGCACGCTAGTACTAGTATGGAAGAAGTCTATTTGGCTCCCTCAAATATCGTAAAAGTCAACTTTTTTACCTGAACTAGAAAACCGGACATAACTCTTCTCCCATCTTTTCAAACCAGACATATGACCTCCCTAGTTGTTTCTCTAGGTGGTTTTTCTCTTTTTCTTTTATATTTATTTCAGCTAAATCATTGAAATATCATAGTAAATTATAGAAAAATCATAAAATAGAAAATCTAATTTTGTTTGGACTCCAGAGTAAATATACATAGTAAACATAGAATATGGTATGCTTTAGTATAAAAGTTTTACTCTAGCTTTATATCTATGTTTTTCTGTGATTAATTCATAGCTGTAGTTTTTATGGTCCTATTGTGGTGATATTTTTATGGTGGACTAATCATTGTATGTTTTAGGTGAAGTAAAAAATTCATGCTCATTGGATCGTGTATAACGGAGTTATAGATTTATTCAGGTTTATGCTTATTAAATAGTTTTAAAATAGTTAAAAGTGTGTAAAAATAGAAAATATGTGTTCTCTATGTAATATTACTATTGTTATATCGTATGAACACTTTAAATAATCATGTTGTCACAGAAAATTACACAGAGAACGTACATTTTCTATTTTACACACTTTTAATTATTTTAAACTATTTAATAAGCATAAACCTGAATAAATCTATAACTCAGTCATACTCATACATGATCTAATGAGCATGAAATTTTTACTACGTCTCAAGAATACAATGATTGGTCCACCATAAAAATTTCACCTCAACAAGACCATAGAAACTACAGCTTTGAATTAATCACATAAAAGAATACAGAGAGATACCAAATATATATCAGTGCAAATTAATTGCCACAAAATCCTAGAAAAACTAGAGTTCACGAACAGAAACAGGTTGCGCATAGAATGAGCAGAGCGATAAGCTGATGAGTGCATTCCAGATAAATATAGACTGTCTAAACTGCATCAAGCTCCATAAGTCAGACACGATGCCATCGTATATACATAAGTCACCTCCGTAAGAGGTTCATTCATAACTGCAGTTGTACCTTAGTCTTAATACCTACTCCGTACATCACTGGATCATGAGTTAACTCTACAGACAAACTACTGGAGAGCTAGATACTATTTAGCTACTCAGGTCAGGTCTTCATTTTTCATGTACACCCAACTTCAGTACAACTCCGAATCCAACAGTTAAAAGTAACTTGGATTAAAAGCTCAGAAATTCGATGGAGGGTTTAGATGAACGGTTCTACTTAAGCTGTACTCAAAAGCATTTCCCATTCTGTCTGTTCTACAGCTTTCTCAGCAACATGTTCTTATGCACATCGTCCATGTGAGATCAAACTAAAACCTGTACAAACAAGAAAACTCATTAAATATTTCCGATACTTGGAAACAAAACAAAGGTCCAGCAAATAAATAATGTCAAGAAGCTGATCCAGTTCCTCCACTTCCTGAACCTCAAAAGAGCTACTGAAACTAGTTCTTGATCCTGATTCCTCAAAGTAATCATCCACTTTGATCACAGGGGTACTGAAACATGCAGAGAGATTTTGAAAAATGACAATTGACAATGCAAGAGAATCGACTCCCATGTGCAATATGACACCTTCACAAAATTCAGAACCACCTCAAGCACTTGATCACAAAAAAGAAAAAAAATACAATCCTCATCAAAACCCTTTTGATTTTTTTTAGTTGGAAAAGGATAATGCTACTATACATGTAAACCTTCCTGACACAATTAATTATCTATGTTTATTTGCAATGCAGTTTTGCTTCCTTATCCAGCAGTTTCGATGTGTTCTCAAGGGCTTATTAGGTTGTTTTGTGCCCAAACTGCCATGCTGAAATTTGGCAACAATAACTTTGTACACTACTACACACACATTAGTTAAGACTTCAATGAATGCCTCGCCGTACCATTCCCTATTTACCATTTCCAGCTTTATGTACACTTCCACTCTCATGTTGTTACCACCACCACAGCCAGGAAACCAGCCGAGTGGCCACTGGCCAGAGACCACCTGTAGCTACCCAATCTACCAAATGCAAACAGCCTCCCAATCTTGAAATTTTTTTGTTAGGCTGCTCGTGCTCTGGCAGCTTGACCTATTTCATCAGCTTTTCATAACAGATATTTGTCCAACAACACCTCCCTCTTGGGGGCACGTTCACATTATAGGTGAAGCAGTATTTTCTAAATAATTATCATGCAGTTACAAATAGTAGAAGGATTCACAGAAGCAAAACAGATTTTAAATGCAACTTTAAGGTTCTGTTCAATCTATGACTGCTTTTTATCCAATAGGAACCCCTTTGTTAGCAACACACAAGCTAAACTTGACTGACATCTCTTGCCTGTATTTTTTGCATTTGGTGGCCCACTCCTGAATCCTGATAAGCATAATTCGAACTAACAGCCAAATAATCAGAATTTGTTTAGTATTACTACTAATGTTTTGGGACAAAAAGGATCCTTTAATTTGCAAAAGGATAATGCTACTATACATGTAAACCTTGCCTCCCAACACAGACGAGGTTTACATGGCATTTTCACGTCTCTAAATTTCCAAATATTTTCAAGAGGTTTATTCGCAAACTAGTCATACCCTATACCCAAATTTAGCAGCAAAAAAAATTGATTTAAGGTTCTTATTGCAATATTGCACACAAATCTATTACATAGCAGATCAGTATTGGTGGATTGGTCAAAGATAATTCTGACAGTCACCTTTGTCACTAACAGGTTTGTCCCTGTGGCAGGAGGCTCAGAACATGCTGATCCTTTAGAGAACTTTGATCTAATTTTTCTTGATCCCTAAACAAAGACTAGGCTACATTTATATCATCTAGGTAAATTAAGAAACTAGGAAATAGGCAACAGACTAGGAGTCTAGGACTCAAACTTTTCCTAACACTAACCAACTAGATAACTTCACTAAACTAACATCTCTCTTTTCACAAAACATTAGCTAAGAATTCAATGAATTCCTCGCCACACCAATATGTCATCCTTGTTGCCTCATTCCAGCTTTCTGTGCAAGTTTAACAAAGAAATCTTGCATAGTTTTATTTCAAAGTTCAAAAGGTAATTTTATCACATATAGCATGTGTTGGAGTTGTTCCAAATTCACTGCAGAATATTGGCCGGGCTTCTGACGAAACGAAGCGGAGGCCCGTCGCCGGAGCGTAGCGGAGTCTGAAGCCGGCCCATCAGGCGGTACGGTACGGTATATATGCCCTTGCTAGGGTTTCATGGAGACTTGATTCTCTTATAAGCCGCCAGAGGCGTGTAACCCCAAACTCTTGAGATAGTGAGATTGTTGCCGGCTGGTGCCCGTGGTTTTTCCCCTTCGCATTGAAGGGGTTTTCCACGTAAATCGTGTGTCTCCGCTGTGATTGATTTCGTTTACTTCATATTTCTATACGTCGTTCATAACAAGCATGCCCTGTCCCTTCCCTTTATTAAATTAGTTACTCCACCTGGAACTAAGCTTATAACCACTGAGTTTGGATATGGCTATCAAAACATGATCAGGACACCTATATCAAACATTAAATTATAATCCAGCGCATGATAAGTTCAAGCATTCTAGGACTCCCAGATGGGAGTAAGACGCCTAGAACCGAATTTACTCTTGCTGCATGCTGAACGTTCAAGTACAAGAATTTGAAAAACATGTTGCTACATTTTAAGATCATTTACAGGGCAGAAGCAAAAGAGATTCTACCTATCTACAGTGGTAAACAATTGGTGTATAGCCATAAGCACATGGTATCTCGAGAAAGAGCATATTTACCTGAAAGGATATAGCTTCATTGCCCTGCTCATAGCCACTTTACGCACAGCAACCCGGTGGTGCCTTCTTCTGAAACAAGGCTCATGTTCTTTGGTCACAGATGATGTGGACCCTTCATTTCCCCCTTTGTTGAGAAAATGGCCATTGGAAGCTGGCCTCTTATTGCCTTCATTTATGGACTCAACATAATGTGGAACATCTGTTATTTTGCAGCTGTTTTTACCTGTGCACCCAGGTATCTGAGGTTCCTCCTTGTCACCTCTCCATGTCATCACTTCTTTGTCTTGAGACTGATCTTTTCCCATGGACTCAGCACAAGGTGGAATAGCTGGTCCATTGTTGATGCTTCCCGGACTGCACACACCAGAGGTCCATTGTTCCTTCTGGCCACCAGAGGGCTTTTCCAATAAACCATGTGAGGAATCTTGCAAATTATACAGCAAGGGGGCACTGTCCAATTTTGCTTGTTCAATCATACTGCTCTTTTTCTCAGACACAAACTTAGGTGTGGGGCTAACAAAATGGAAAAGATTGTCATCACAGTTCACATCGATGCTTCTGTCAGCTTCATCTTCCTCCCTAAACCGTTTCTTCCCTCTTGGCTCCATGATGATGTCTTTTTGTTGATCCCCAGCACGATCATTCTCTTTGTCTTCTGCTACACCAAGATCTGAACTTTCTTGAGGCATGGTAGTTCTACCTTCACTGTGACCTGAGGCATGCTCAGCACCATCATGAAATTTTCCCTGTTGGTCCATTGGTAGAGTGTCACTGCCTCCTGCTGCTAAATCAAAATTTGAACTTTCCTGAGGTATGGTAATTCCATCTTCGAGGTGACCAGAAGCATGCTCAGCACATCCCTGAAGTTTGTCCTCCTGGTTTGGCAGTGGGCTGTTATTGTTGCCTGTTGCTAAATCAAAATGTGAACTTTCTTGAGACATGGTGATTCTATCTTCGAGCTGAACAGAAGCATGCTCAGCACATCCCTGAAGTTTGTCCTGGTTTGGCAGTGGACTGTTATTGGTGCCTGTTGCTGAATCAAAATGTGAACTTTCTTGAGGCATGGTGATTCCATCTTCGAGCTGAACAGAGGCATGCTCAGCACATCCCTGAAGTTTGTCCTCCTGGTTTGGCAGTGGGGTGTTATTGGTTCCTGTGGCTAAATCAAAATGTGAACTTTCTTGAGGCATGGTGATTCCATCTTCAAGCTGAACAGAGGCATGCTCAACACATCCCTGAAGTTTGTCCTCTTGGTTTGTCAGTGGGCTGTTATTGGTTCCTGTGGCTAAATCCAAATGTGAACTTTCTTGAGGCATGGTGATTCCATCTTCAACCTGAACAGAGGCATGCTCAACACATCCCTGAAGTTTGTTCTCTTGGTTTGTCAGTGAGGTGTCACTGTCACCTGTAGCTAAATCAGAATATTGAGACATGGCAATTCCATCTTCGAGCTGACAAGAGACATGCTCAAGACATTCCTGAGGTTTGTCCTCCTGGTTTGCCAGTGGGATGCCAGTGCCACCGTCGCCTATGGCAAAATCAATATCTGAACTTTCTTGAGGCACAGTAATTTCATCTTCGCGCTGACATGAAGCATGCTCAACAACTTTATCCTGCAAGTTCTTCAGCTGTGTGGTGTCACTGACGCCATTGCCTCCTGGAGCCTCTGCAGCTGCAGGAGGCAACATGTACTGCAAGGAGTCCTCAGCAAGGACTGAATGGCCGGCATTTGGTTCAGCATCAGCAGTTCCACACTTGGCATCCTTGCAAGCAGGTGGATGAGGACGAAGCTCGTGAGCCTCAACCAGGAGGCGCCTTGGCCCCTTGACCCACTCGAAAGCAGCTTCCACGACCACGGAATCAGTGAGCTGAAACCACGAACCATCGAGCTCAATCTGCGAGATGAAACAGTGCCAACAGATGAAGCCAAAAGAAACGAAACGAAATTTTCCACAACGGGGCAACCAAAACGAAATTTGCGGATAAAGATTAATCTTCTGACACCCGCATTGTTATTCCGGCACCATACCTGCAAGGATGCGACGGCGATTGGCCCGGTGCGGGGGAAACACGCGGCATGCTCCGCGCTCACTTGGCCTGCGGGTTCAATTTGGGGTTCAGGGTGTCAGTTCGTGCTTTTTTTTCCCAGCGATGCCGCACAAATCAGGAGGAATGCTGAATGCAGAGGTAAAGGGATCGATTTGCAACAGAATCGCCATAAACAAGAAGCAAGGGAAAAAAAAGGCGGATTTTTTCTCTAGATTGGGAGAGTGAGGAGAAAGGGGAGGAAGATGGAGAGGCACGCACGCTTGAGGTCAGCGACGGTGGTGGTGCGGGCGGGGAAGGAGAGGACGAAACGGGTGCCGAGGCTCGTCTCCAGGAAGACCGTCGCGGTCTCGGCGGCGGCCATCGCCGACGCGGACACGAGTTTCCCCTGCGCGGCCTCGAATCGCCGCTTCCCTGGTCGGCGGAGGCGGCGGAGAAAACTCCCCCACTGGCGAAGCCGGGTTCGCTGTTTGCAGGTGTGCTGCTGCAGGCAAAACCTCCTTCCGTTTGACTAGTTGGACTATCTGGACAAGTACGACTAGTGGTGGTCCTTGGTTTTTATTTGAGTCTTTTCCGTGTATGCCATTATAAAAGTTCGTAATTCCTTCTATGCCACTGAAAAAGTTTGGTGGACTTCAGCGCCACTGCTCTAAACTTTTTTGCCCTCCATGCCACTGCCGTTAGACTGGGCTCTAACGGTGTCAAACTGCAGGTATGAAAAATCAAAAATACCCTTAGGTTTAAATATGTTATTAATTTTTTTTAGCATCTTAACGACTTCAAATAAAAAAACTCAAAACTAGAAAGTTGTAGGTCTCGTCGAGATCTATAATTTTCATATAAAAATTATCTTTATTTAATTTCGCAAAAAATATATATTATTTTTTAAGTTCTATTAATCATATCAAATTATATATTTTTTTGCAGAATTAAGTGAAGATAATTTTTATATGAAAATTGTATACCTCGACGAGATCTATAACTTTCTAGTTTTAAGTTTTTTCATTTGAAGTCGTTAAGATGCTAAAAAAATTAATAACATATTTAGACCTAAGGGTATTTTCGACTTTTTACACCTGTACTTTGACACCGTTAGAGTCTAATATGACGGTAGTGGCATGGAAGGCAAAAAAGTTTAGAGCAATGGCGTTGAAGTCCACCAAACTTTTTCAGTGGCAGAAGTAATTGCGAACTTTTATAATGGCATACACGGAAAATACTCTTTTTATTTCTGTCTTTCTGATAACGAGAGGATTCCGTCCTAAGATTGAGATATTTAAATATTTATTATTATAATTTATTTTAAAATATAAAATATTTAGGTTAATTAATTTTTTAGAATACCAATCATACATATAACCATAAGTGTCAACCACTTAAAATATAGTAAGTACGAGATCTTTTCATAGTTATAAGTGAGGGCTACATGAGTTGTTTGGTTTATGCAATGATTTGTCCTAAAATTTCTAGGACGCTGACCCCCATCATTTTTTGAATTTTCAGCTAATTAATGATCTAATGGTCAAGGGTTGTCATTGTCAGCTCGTTACAAAACAAATTTCTATGATGACCCTCATCATTTTTTGAATTTTCTGGTGACGAATGACCCAACAATGAAGGGTTATCACAATCAACTCGTAACAAACCGATAATTATAGCCGATGGTGATTGCCAGTTCAAGAAGAGACATAGCCCTTGAGCAGCCTCTGAACACACGTGGGGATGAACCTAGACGGATTCAAAGGAGGTAAAAAGGTAAGCTGGCACCTAGACTTCTATCGGTGTGAGGCCCACACATTTTGCCTATTTGACCTTCTAGACCCACGCATTTACCTCTTGTGCCCTTACAGCCTTGCAGACTGGCCAAGGCCACGGGCGCGGCACGGCGGCAGGCGCGTGTGGCTCCCCAAAACTCTCCACCACACAGCCTATTTAAGTTAAGCATCTTCGTTTCTCATTCGATACTAATCTCACTCCCACTTAGTACTAATTATGTGTCTTTGAAATTCTTTGAATAATTACTAGACTAAATATAGACCAAACCCAATTAATCTAACATAAACACGGTCCGCACTGCGTTCTTTTTTACTTTATTAGATTAGAATTCCAAAGAGCCAAAATCCATTAGCAGTGAAGCTTGACAGGTCCCAAATCGGTCCCTTCACAAACCGTTGCATAAATCTTTTCAGACTTAATACATCACATTACATCACTGGACAACCTAATAATTAGAGACGAGAAACCGCGCCACACATGCACCCAAATGCATGAGGACGTGCCCATCTACTCGTTAAGCTGGCTCGGTGGCTCGGTACAAAAGTGCTCCGATTGGACTCATTTATCTTTTAAAATGAAAATGACTTGATTTGGAATGACTTTCAACTTCGGCTCGGCTCGTTAGGCTCGGCGTGAAGTTGGGTCTTAAACAATGCAGGAAATAATGATGAATAAGATTATACCAATTTCTAAAAAAGCTCGAAAAAAACTACGGTTAGCTCGATATCCAGCCCTCCCATCATTGCGTAATTTAGCCATACAAATATGCCGTCTTTTTGTTTTTTTAGCCCTTTTTTGAAAGATTCTCTCAAATATACCCCTTGCGGAAAGATTTCAAAAAATGGACTCTTATCTTAGCGCCATAGTCGTTGGTGCCAAGATATAACGGCATGGCGCCATGGTCACTGGCTCCAAGACCCTGCCGTCGTGGCGCTGCCGTGGCAGGGAGCTTGGCGCCATCGTCATTGGCGCCATGCCTTGGCGCCATAGATCTTGGCGCCAAGAGCCCACGTTTTAGCCAACACCCTCTTCCTCTCCGAGTCATTCTCATTTTCTTTCTCCTTTTCTTCGGGTTTTTCTTTGTACACTTCGGCCAACCTCTTCAATCGACCTATTGGACTGTGAAAAGTTGGATTTTATCTGTCGATCTTCGAGAGCTAGGTATCATCTCACCCTTCCTTATTTATTTCGAATCGATTTGGTAAAATGAAGTCATATTCTTAACCTATGAACTTCACATGTTATTTATTCATTTACTTTTTAAAATTCGTATGTATTATACAACCGTAAGATGTATTGTACAATCAACTCGTAACAAACCGATAATTATAGCCGATGGTGATTGCCAGTTCAAGAAGAGACATAGCCCTTGAGCAGCCTCTGAACACACGTGGGGATGAACCTAGACGGATTCAAAGGAGGTAAAAAGGTAAGCTGGCACCTAGACTTCTATCGGTGTGAGGCCCACACATTTTGCCTATTTGACCTTCTAGACCCACGCATTTACCTCTTGTGCCCTTACAGCCTTGCAGACTGGCCAAGGCCACGGGCGCGGCACGGCGGCAGGCGCGTGTGGCTCCCCAAAACTCTCCACCACACAGCCTATTTAAGTTAAGCATCTTCGTTTCTCATTCGATACTAATCTCACTCCCACTTAGTACTAATTATGTGTCTTTGAAATTCTTTGAATAATTACTAGACTAAATATAGACCAAACCCAATTAATCTAACATAAACACGGTCCGCACTGCGTTCTTTTTTACTTTATTAGATTAGAATTCCAAAGAGCCAAAATCCATTAGCAGTGAAGCTTGACAGGTCCCAAATCGGTCCCTTCACAAACCGTTGCATAAATCTTTTCAGACTTAATACATCACATTACATCACTGGACAACCTAATAATTAGAGACGAGAAACCGCGCCACACATGCACCCAAATGCATGAGGACGTGCCCATCTACTCGTTAAGCTGGCTCGGTGGCTCGGTACAAAAGTGCTCCGATTGGACTCATTTATCTTTTAAAATGAAAATAACTTGATTTGGAATGACTTTCAACTTCGGCACGGCTCGTTAGGCTCGGCTCGTTAGGCTCGGCGTGAAGTTGGGTTTTAAACAATGCAGGAAATAATGATGAATAAGATTATACCAATTTCTAAAAAAGCTCGAAAAAAACTACGGTTAGCTCGATATCCAGCCCTCCCACCATTGCGTAATTTAGCCATACAAATATGCCGTCTTTTTTGTTTTTTTAGCCCTTTTTTGAAAGATTCTCTCAAATATACCCCTTGCGGAAAGATTTCAAAAAATGGACTCTTATCTTGACGCCATAGTCGTTGGTGCCAAGATATAACGGCATGGCGCCATGGTCACTGGCGCCAAGACCCTGCCGTCGTGGCGCTGACGTGGCAGGGAGCTTGGCGCCATCGTCATTGGCGCCATGCCTTGACGCCATAGATCTTGGCGCCAAGAGCCCACGTTTTAGCCAACACCCTCTTCCTCTCTGAGTCATTCTCATTTTCTTTCTCCTTCTCTTCGGGTTTTTCTTTGTACACTTCGGCCAACCTCTTCAATCGACCTATTGGACTGTGAAAAGTTGGATTTTATCTGTCGATCTTCGAGAGCTAGGTATCATCTCACCCTTCCTTATTTATTTCGAATCGATTTGGTAAAATGAAGTCATATTCTTAACCTATGAACTTCACATGTTATTTATTTATTTACTTTTTAAAATTCGTATGTATTGTATAACCGTAGGATGTATCGTACAATCAACTCGTAACAAACCGATAATTATAGCCGATGGTGAT
This sequence comes from Saccharum hybrid cultivar R570, assembly GCA_038087645.1. Classification (NCBI taxonomy): domain Eukaryota; kingdom Viridiplantae; phylum Streptophyta; class Magnoliopsida; order Poales; family Poaceae; genus Saccharum; species Saccharum hybrid cultivar. The sequence continues at coordinate 5,501,700 of JAQSUU010000743.1, read as the reverse complement.
TGCCAGTTCAAGAAGAGACATAGCCCTTGAGCAGCCTCTGAACACACGTGGGGATGAACCTAGACGGATTCAAAGGAGGTAAAAAGGTAAGCTGGCACCTAGACTTCTATCGGTGTGAGGCCCACACATTTTGCCTATTTGACCTTCTAGACCCACGCATTTACCTCTTGTGCCCTTACAGCCTTGCAGACTGGCCAAGGCCACGGGCGCGGCACGGCGGCAGGCGCGTGTGGCTCCCCAAAACTCTCCACCACACAGCCTATTTAAGTTAAGCATCTTCGTTTCTCATTCGATACTAATCTCACTCCCACTTAGTACTAATTATGTGTCTTTGAAATTCTTTGAATAATTACTAGACTAAATATAGACCAAACCCAATTAATCTAACATAAACACGGTCCGCACTGCGTTCTTTTTTACTTTATTAGATTAGAATTCCAAAGAGCCAAAATCCATTAGCAGTGAAGCTTGACAGGTCCCAAATCGGTCCCTTCACAAACCGTTGCATAAATCTTTTCAGACTTAATACATCACATTACATCACTGGACAACCTAATAATTAGAGACGAGAAACCGCGCCACACATGCACCCAAATGCATGAGGACGTGCCCATCTACTCGTTAAGCTGGCTCGGTGGCTCGGTACAAAAGTGCTCCGATTGGACTCATTTATCTTTTAAAATGAAAATGACTTGATTTGGAATGACTTTCAACTTCGGCTCGGCTCGTTAGGCTCGGCTCGTTAGGCTCGGCGTGAAGTTGGGTCTTAAACAATGCAGGAAATAATGATGAATAAGATTATACCAATTTCTAAAAAAGCTCGAAAAAAACTACGGTTAGCTCGATATCCAGCCCTCCCATCATTGCGTAATTTAGCCATACAAATATGCCGTCTTTTTTGTTTTTTTAGCCCTTTTTTGAAAGATTCTCTCAAATATACCCCTTGCGAAAACATTTTAAAAAATAGACTCTTATCTTGGCGCCATAGTCGTTGGTGCCAAGATATAACGGCATGGCGCCATGGTCACTGGCGCCAAGACCCTGCCGTCGTGGCGCTGACGTGGCAGGGAGCTTGGCGCCATCGTCATTGGCGCCATGCCTTGGCGCCATAGATCTTGGCGCCAAGAGCCCACGTTTTAGCCAACACCCTCTTCCTCTCCGAGTCATTCTCATTTTCTTTCTCCTTCCCTTCGGGTTTTTCTTTGTACACTTCGGCCAACCTCTTCAATCGACCTATTGGACTGTGAAAAGTTGGATTTTATCTGTCGATCTTCGAGAGCTAGGTATCATCTCACCCTTCCTTATTTATTTCGAATCGATTTGGTAAAATGAAGTCATATTCTTAACCTATGAACTTCACATGTTATTTATTCATTTACTTTTTAAAATTCGTATGTATTGTACAACCGTATGATGCCTAGGAGTGGAAAAGTTAGAAAACAAAGGTATGCGTAGATCTTTTTCATTATATATTAAACCCTTAGTTTTAAGGTTTATTGTTATTTGTCTTGTTATATTAGAAGAGAATTTGTTGAATTGTAGCTATGGACGGATGACCGAAAGTCCGTACGTCCCAAAGCCGCTCCTTAGCGGTGTGCCAATACCCATGTGCTTCTGTGGCGATCCTTACAAGGTAGATATTTCTGAAGATGATGCAACATATAAGCAGAGATATTGGATGTGTTCTAATTTTGCATGGGAGCCTACAGAGCGTCAGCGCCGCAGTACATTTATTGTGAGGAATTGCTTTTGTTTATTAATTAATCTGTGTCGTATGAAGTTTTGCATATTAATTGGATTTGAAACAATTCCATTGCTGCAGACCCCTCCACCGCTATGTGATTTTGAGCAGTGGATCGACACTAAGATCAAGGAGGCTGACATGCGGCTTCTACAAGGCCTGAAGGAGTGGGATGCAGAGCACCTGGAGATATTAGAGAAGAGACGCCGAGACGAGGCAGCAGCAAAGGAGCACAAGGAAGAGGAGGAAAGGAGGCGTGTTGCTGCGTGTAGGGAGGAGAGGGAGAAGAAGCTTGAGCGCATGCGCCGAGCGAAGACAGCGATGGAGAAGAATCCCGATGCCCAGAAAAAGGGAAAGTGGCCTCATTGTACTCAGTAGTATGCTAATTGTATGGTTTAATTATAAACAATGTGGTCGATGTAGTATGCAATGTGTTTAATCTAATGTACTTTAGGTAAATCATGTACCTAGGGTATGTTCTGTGTCATTTATTTTGTCGTCATGTACTTCATATTAGGTTTAATGTTACTTAGTTACTGAAACTAGTTCTCGAGGTGCACATAAAACATAAGGAAGCACTGGATTTCACAATTGAACACGCATAACATAGGACATGGCATGTCAGAACTTGTACCTCCTCACGAGCCCTTGCAGTCAACTCACTAAATGATGGCTTCTCATTGAATAGCACAGGCACACTTTGCATGTCAACAAACTCAATATATCCATAGCGATCTCGTTCCACAGTTCCTCCATGATATATGCTCACTAGATTGTCCATCTAGTTCCAAAACATAACGAAGCACAATTGCTTTACTCCAATATATATAAAAAGTAAATACTAAGTACTACTAACTACTAAGTATTCATAACTAATAACTACTACTAACTGTACAGTACTACTAACTAACTATGTCAAGTAACTATCTATGTAACTAACTATATAACTATTTAACTAACTAAATAACTAAGTACCTATATAAAGTATCCATCAATCTACATATCTATCTAAACATCTTTCTTCAAATCTTAATCTATAATACACTAACTAACTAGCTACCTAACTAACTAACTAACTATTGTTAAGTAAGAACAACAAAGTATTTTACCTTGTAGGAGAAGCGGAGATGCCGGCGCTTGGCAATGGACGGACGGGCAGCAGTGTAACACCCCAGGTGTTATCTTGGCTAGTTTGAGCACTAACCTTGCATAGCTTAGCATGATCCACTCCTATCATGAACCTAGCATCTTGTTGATCAAGCTCAAGTGATGAAACATTCATTTTGGACTAGTGAACACCTCTGTTCACTATTGAAACATAAGTTTGTACTTAAGTGCTGTTATGCATGGTATGCTTTGACCATGTGTCCTCTATACCAGTACTTGTTGTACATGTTGGTAAACATCTTTGTAATGGGTGATCATCATGTAAGAAGACCCTGAAACAGGAAACATAATGATAAAACATATGTAACAATCATTGTTATTTTATGCTTCCATTATGTGTTAATTAGGGATCTTGTGTAAATGATACTTGTGATGGTCTAACATGTGCTCTAGCACCTTCACTATGCTTAGGGTACCTATTGGAGCAATGTTCATGTTGACCATATTGCCTAATTAAGCTTCTAATCATCAGTTTGACCTAATTTGACCCTAGGAGCTCTTTTGCTTCCCTATTTAAAAAGTGCTTCAAGATGAGTTTGCATGTTGATGCACTTTTAAACAAATGTATAGCAAAATTGTTGTGGAACAAAAGTCCTTTAATGAGCATCTCATGAAAATGGCTGGAAAATGCTCAGATGGGGCCCTCAAGTCAGGATCTCATACTGTTTCCACACTTAGAAAATATTCCAAGTGTGAACTAACATTTCAGTTTCATGTGCACTACTTTGGAGCACTGTATCTCTCAAACTAAGCAGAACTAGCTCAGGATTTTATTGGCAACTACACTTTTGTAAATTGCACCTTGAGCTAAATCGAAACGGATTGAGAACTATAGGAACGAGAAGGGGGCGGATTCAATCGGTTGGAGAGGGACTGAATCGTTCTTCAGTTTGAAACGGAGCTGAGCTCGTGGCCGACCGGTTTTAGGCCGCTTGCGCCGCGTGGCGTCGGTACGTCGACAGGAGGCCACGACGCCTGGCCAGGGGCGCGTTAAGATGACGCCAACCCGCTGCTCTGCCCCATTCACTTCTCCTTTCCCTTCTTGCTCACGCCGAAGCGGAGAAGCTCACCGTCGCGCGGCCACGAGCTTCGGTGAGCCCGTGCACGTGAACCACCATGCCTCAGCCCACCCAACTCCACCTAAAGCTCCGCATTGCTCTGCTCTTCATCGAAATCGCCTTGCATTGGGGAAAAAGTCAAGCCTTAGGGAGCAGTTCTCGATTTCCTCTTCACTGGTTCTCGGTCCTCCATGAACGGAGTTCGAACTCCGCGCGGCCAGCCTCACCAGATCTCCCTCTCCTACAGCTTGTTCCTGTTTCTGAGTTGCATTAGGGTGTAGATCATGAAACCCTAGCGAATCGAAGCTCTACTGAGTTCATCGCATCGGAACGGGCCTTGACGCCACGCGCGTCCGCCATTGCTGCCCAAGAGCTCGAGTCCAATCTCTCCATGCCCATGCATTCTTTGGTAAATTTGATCGATGTCTAGGGTTTTTGGGTTAGTCTTCTTGTTGTGTGCTTGATGGAACCGCCAGCCGGAGTTTCACCGGAGCAGAACGCTGCGGCCCCGCCGCCGTCGGCAATGCCCCCCATGGAGCCACCGCGCACGTGGTCAGCAGGCCACCGACCACCTCGGACCGCACTACGGACGCCTATGGACGTGCCTTGCCGCCCTGGAGCTTTTCCACTACTTCCCCGCGGCCGCCGACAACCTCACCGGCCGGAGATGGCCGGCGGCAAACCTCCTCTGTTTCCGGTGAACGGAGGAAGCCGGCATCATCTCTCCCTATCCCTCTGTGGGTCTTTGACAGGCGGGCCCGACAGAACAGTGGGTCCCTCGCGTCAGTTAAGTAGTGTTTGGTTTGGGGTACACGTTCGGGTGCGCCTAGCGATTTCAATAGGGTTGAGTAATTCCGATTTTGAATTTCAGATTTCATTTAAATCTTCAAATATTCATATCTCATGCTAGGAGACTCCAAAAATAGTAAAAGTAGACTTTTTGGAAACCTTGAGAAGAGATCTATGTAATAGAGTCATAAAATGTTACATGTTTGTAGATGTTTTCTGATGTCTTTATTTAAGTGTTAAAAATGCTCTAAAAATGCCTTTAAACCTAACCAGAGCAAGATCTGGAGTTTTAGACATCCAAAAATAGTGATTCTTATTTTGTTAATTTTGTGATGACTTGTACTTGCTAGGAAAAATATTAAACACACTAGTTGTTCACTGTTTTCTTAAGGTTTTGATTTGACCTTGATAAATAAGGAAATCTACATTATATTGCTTGTCATTTTTATATCTCATGTTGTGTTGATCCAAATGATGTGAAATTTTTATGCTAGTCTTATCATGCTATGAGTGTACTGTGGTATAAATTTCATGGTCATTGCTTATTGCATGATCAAGTTATTGATTTAACTTGTTTATAGCTTGATAAATAGCTTATAAATAATATATAAATGATAAAATAGAAAATGTTGTTCCTTTACCTCACTATGATGTTTCTATATCATATTGATTCATAATATGGCCTTATGTTCACAGAAAATATTGAGTGTTAAGTTTAACTTGCTCTCACATGAGTTATTTCAATAGATATTTGTCTTTTTCTTAGAAGTTGATATACTTGTCCAAATGGATTGAAATTTGGACAGTATACTTTTGGGAGCATATATAGGCCACTGTAATGTTGGTAGAATTTTATTGTGCACTTTTCATATGTGTTGATAATTCCATCTAATTATATAAATAAATTAAGAAATGTATTAAAAGAATTTATTTAGTAATGGACACTATGTTTTCTGGTGTTCATTAGTCATGTGTGACATGTTGGTAAAGTTGGTTTTGTCTAATTATATGTTTGCAACCTAAGTTAATAATTATTTTTTGCAAATAAGGTTTCTGGACAGATCTGGGAACTTAGCAAAGTTCTTTATGATAATGTGCTTTGTTGTGAAACTTATTTATACAAAAGTTGTAGATAATTTATGTATCTAGCTTTTGTTAAAATTTGGTGGCATTTAACAATGTGGTTTAGGAGTTATAGCTGTTTAAAGTTGGGTTACAGAATTGCTTGCTCTCTGTCTTGTTAGACCAGTTTCGGTGTTTATGTAAATTTGACATGATTAACTTTGGAATCATGCTAGGATGATTATAAATTAAATGTAGAGAATTTTATAAGCTTTCCATAATGTCTTCTTTCAAGTCATTTGGATTTATAAAACTCCAGATATGATTGATTTATGAAGCTACTGTTTGCAAGTCCATAAATTGGCATATTCCAATTATCGTTGTTGCTTCATCTTGACTTGCTTTGCATGTTGCTAAGTGTGATTCATGTCCTTGGTGATGAAGTTAGTACACCTAAGACTTTGTAAATCTTGTGTCATGTTGGTATTGCTTTCCTTGCTATCTTAGCATGATAGGTCGTGTAATGTTTATTTGAGCAATGTAAAGTGCTTATGTGTATTTAGCGTAACCTTGTACTTACCTTGTTTAGTGTGTGATGCATCATCTATTATGTTCCCATATATTCATACACTTGTATCTTGCATCTCATTTAGGTACGCTAGATGCACCACGTGAAGGACGTGATGTGGAGCTAACCAGAAGATGGTGTTGGTGGACCTATCTCGGAGATGGAAAGATCGGACAAGTGCTAGAATGAGGGAATGCTCGCCAAGCGAGCTTCATCTGACAAACTCTGACTTGAGTCGGATCCCAGGCAAGCCCCGGAGCATTATAAGCCTCCTATCTTCAAAGCAATTATATATATATAATTGCTTTGAAGATAGGAGTATATATATATATATATATGTTATAAGTATTGTTGCATTAAGTGGTAGGAGTTGGTTGGAAACCCTTGCTGCATTATATCATTCCTTGTCTAGATATATGAATCCTTGAATCCTACATAGACTAGGATCGAGTAGATGCTTAGCCCTGCTTTAAGCGGTAGAAGTCAAGTGATTTCCTGTCACCTGCGAGATATAGGGATATTCATATATGGCACGGTTGGCTATATTTGCTATCGTGGAATGGAACCATGTGTTAATAAAATGAAATGAGACCGGGCGGGATGACGATAGTGAAGCAACAAGGCATGGAGGTCTTGGGTGTGGATCTATCCCCGTCTGAGTCGTTTAAGGACCGATTCGATGTACGTCCTTGAGTCATGTTGAACGTAGTCTAACACTTAGTTGGCCGGATAAGTCGTTCCGACCGCGAAGCCGAGTAATATGGTTCAGGCCGGGAATCGAATGGTAGGTTACTTCTTGGAGGAGAGAAAGGATGTGCTTGGGGACATTGGCATGAGACCAAGGGGGGGTTAGAGTCCCTATCACCTGGCAGAGTGTCGCCCTTGGGGTCGCGACATCATTCGGACCCGCGATTCCTGAATCATATGAAAAGGTGGCTTGTGCGACCCTGAAAGGGGCCTGCGCGGTGAGTGTTAGAAATACCCCTCCAGCTGGATAGGAATTCGATTCGAATCGCCGTCACTCCCGGTTAGTGAGCACTTGACTTGAGCAGCGGCAACGTAGATTCCATTAAATTGAACGGATGGTTAATTGGATAACGATGGAAATGTTGCCTCAATTTATACCTGCTATGGTTAATATTGTTTGCTCCTAATAAAGTGAGTGCTCTAGTACAGGTTCTAATATAGATGATAGGTTAATGATAATTAACTTGATGCTTAAGCATTAATGATTGATCATCTATATTAAGCTTTTATGCAAAATGTTGTCAAGCTAGCCCCACTTTATACCAGCCTTGCATGATCCTTGGTGTCACCTTATTTCTGGTTTCTGACGGGTAAGTCTAGCTGAGTACCTTCTCATACTCAGGGTTTTATCCCTACTTGTTGCAGGTTGTGAAGTATCATGGCTACTGCAAGAGTTGGTTGGCTCCTGCCGTAGAGGTGGAGTGTGATCACGGGCATGATCCTTCTAAGTTATCTTCTCTCTAATGCTTTTGTTGGAAGTCGACCTTAGTACTGGCATATATTTGAAATAAAGGTGTTGTTAGTTTCAAATTACTTTGCTTCCGCTACTTTTTAACTTAAGTTGTAATAACTATATTGAACTCCGATGTATATTGAATTACTTGTGAAAGGGATGTAACATGTGACTTGTTATGTTGAATCACTACGATCTTGGCTTGTATGTTGGTTGGTTTGAAATCCCTCGTGATTTCATTGGACTACCGGAGTTATATTGGCTCAAGTGTGAGAATTTGATCACTTCGGTGATTGTTTTTATACTTGTGCTCTTATAATTTGGACGGTTCTGTTACAGCTGGTATCGGAGCAAGATTCAACATTAAACTTGTCGTATGTGTATTTAAAACAAAGGTTTTGTTTTATAAAGTCAGTTTTATCAACTTATAGCTATATATAGGTTTGTGAAAATCTGAATTCTAAATCTAAGTATGCCAGTAGTCAATTTCCTTATGCCCATATAAGGATTATTAGGTGGCTTATATAAGTACTAACTTGGGGGGTTTTTTATTTATATATCTACACCCAGGCCAAGGTATGTATGTGTGATGACTCTCCCACACTATGCTACCCAGTGTGTCAGATTAGAGGTAGCCTTCATATATGAAATAGCCATATATGTTGCTAGTTTACTTTTATGCAACGTCGCACCTACGCTCAGGTAAGTGTGAGTTGTGAGAGCATGACCGTACAAACTGCGGTCTAGGGGAGAGCTAGTTTTAGTTACTGGATTATTTACATGTTACACACATGTATATATGAAGGTACTTAATTATGGGTGATCGAATGATTCTGGTAGTTTTGGTGCTACATGTATATATGCGGGGGTATATGTACATGGGAGTGCTTAGAATTTTATCTTCCTATTTCATTGTGTGCTATATTTGGGAAAATGTTGGGCTGCAATGAAACTTTTCTGCAGGTACGCTAACCACGAATGCGTAAGTCGAATGTAGCTGTCGACTAGCTATATATCGAGAGAGTGCGCGTTATGCCACCGACATAGAACGTGATCGTCACCTTAGGTTGGCAATCTTGTGAGGACGAATAGGACAAAACATGCATCTTCATGATTGTTGCTTTATGCATAGCTATACTCCCCTCAGCCTTGTTCTATAGTGTGTAACTTGTGATCAATGTGTTACACTATCTTTCTTGAGTGAAGTAAAACAAGAATGCCTTGTTCCGTATTGCTTGAATAGGAAATGCTTGATAAAAGTGTGTGCTTAGCCTTGCCAAAAATAATTGTGGATTCTCATGAATGAATTATATTAGTGCTGGTCTAAGGTAACAAAATTTAGAGCTACTAGAATAACATTTTGGTGTGCTCTCTTGTTAAGTAGAACAAAGGCAAGCTTTGTTTTGCGTATTAAACGTTGGCTGCTAGAACTATTTTTGTTGTAGTGATGCTTTCGTGATCATAATGGTGTTTTCTGTGGTTATAGAGAATACTAAAGTTGTAGCTAACTTACTTATCTAGCTTGTCCTAAAAATTCATGACCCTAGGTCTTAAAGTTTGAGAGTTATGAAATTTAGAAGTTTACTGTCAGGTTTTGCTTATGCTCTGATTAGATCTGAATATTTGGTTTGTTTGACCTATGTGCATAGGGAATCATGTCTTGGAGATAATAGAAGAAGTGTAGTACTTTTTCTAAGCTTTCCAAAATGTCCTATAGCACCAATTGTGGTGGTCTAAATCTCTAGTTATGAGCTTGCAAAGTGGAATGACAGAATCTGTCTAAATCTAGGCAGAGATGTCTTCCTTGTCTTGTTTGGCCTTGTTAGCTATAGAATCATCTTAATATGATAATGAGAAAGTTATAGACAACTTAATAAGCTTTACATAAAGTTAAGGCTCAGCCTTGTTGTGTCCCTAGAACTCCAGTTTTATATTTTTGAAGTTCTTGTTAGTTTTCTGTCCATATTGGTACAGATCTGAAACATTAGCATTTTGGTCATGTTAATCTATGAATTTGCTTTTGGTATGAATAACTAAAGTGTAGCCATCTTCCTAAGCTTTCAAGAAAGTCTAGGATCACTTTTGTGGGATGTCTACAACCTTAGTTATGGTTAAAACAAGTAACTATTGTGCTGCTGTCCAGATTCTGTGCACATGCTAAGTTGGCTCCCTTAGCTAGTGTTTGTTTAGAGCTAAACTTGTAGTTAGTTCATGCTTGAGATGAATGCTTATTTTTGGGTGAGCCTTGTGCCTTGTATTGGTTGCTTAAGCCCATTCGTTTGAATTTTCTCCAATGTCTGCTTGACTATAATGTTGTATGTATGCTTGTTATCTAGGTAGTGCCCTAGTTGTCACCTCGTTTGTCCTCGGTGAGCATACGAGGGCCACATAGCTTTATCCTAGAAAAATGTTCACGTACGTAATTGTATGGTTGTTGTCTTCCATTAGGTTCTCTATCTTAGGAGCCTGAGCCTGTAGACTCGGTGGTTAGCCCTTGAATGTTTGTATCCATGCCTTTACTTGACCGAAAGCCTAAAGTTTAGTTCTCCTATATGGTTGCATAAGCCGTGGGTGTTTTGCAACTATTTTTGGGAAGACCATTATCGACTGACCAACCAAGTTAACATTTATCAACGCTAGCCTTTGACCATGGTTCGTACGTTGCTAGTTATGGAGACTGTACCCAAATCCATGTTGGACCTTCCGGTTACCTCTCTCAAAGGTTAGCTAATGTGACGCAAGTCGTACATAGAATTTAAGCAAGAGTCTCTTGCTTAGTTATCCTTGGCAATTGCGCGATGTTCTCTTGTGCTATATTTTGATCTTCGGATCATTTTTGTGTTGATTATAAACCTTGTGACTACCTTTGCTTGCTATCCCTCCTTGTTTGGCACTTGCTCTTACAGCCCATTGGTGCCACTTAAAATTTCACTTTCGTTGTGCGTTTAGTAATGGTGTTATGAGTAGCCGCTGATGGTGCCACGACGAAACCAAGGGCCTCCTGTGGCTGCAGACACATGGCTGGCTGCTTGGCACGCGCTGGTATCACGGTTTCTAGTCATGGTCCATTATGAAACGACAGTCGATGTGTTATTTTCTCATGTCCCTTTTCTTGGTTATCTCTCTATATTGTATCATAAGATCCATATCTTAGACCGAAAGTAGTGGAGCTTCCTCCTGAAGTTGCTAAGAGGATAACCTTTGAAGAACAAGTCACCGACATAAATATTAACAGACTACAAGAGGTGGTAGACAAGTGACTTTGCTTAGTTGTCCCTATATTGACGGCCACCATCTAGTAAGCAAGTGTGGCAGAACCTCCTAATCTAATGCCCTCCTAAGAGTACTCGTCTTCCATTAGACCCTAAGTACACAAGGGATAACACTAAGCTAAGTGATTCCGTCGAGCACACCGCAAGGGAGAACTCGAAGATCCACATTTTTACATCAGGATCACAAATGAGAGAGTAAAGCTTACAAAATCCTTACCATTTCTTACCTCACTTTTAGAACAACATCAGAGTGATTCATTAAGTAGTTATAACAGCGGAACATAAAACATTTTTAGAGTTCAGCGGAAATAAAACCATTTAATGACTAGTTAAACATTTACATGGAGAATGGTTAATTGCATGAAATGATATCAGATTAATAGTATTTTCCTTGTAAACTCTTAGTGAGCGTTTTAATAAATAAACTCTACTCCGCATCGCAAAGGAAATCCTCGCTGAGCCCACCAGGAGGTTTCCACACACAAGTGTCAGCTTATCAGCACCTGTCACCTGCAACAGGGTAGAACAAACCCTGAGTACTCAATTGTACTCCACAAGACTTACCCGTCAGGAGGAAGTAAAAAGACTCCAAGGATTATGCAAGACTTTCTGGCTTGTGGGTTCTTGTTTGCGAGAAGCAACGCTAAGAGTGTGTCCTTAATTTCTTACTTTTAATAGCCGTATTTCATTTCTTATCCAACCTTCTATGTAAGCACCTAGGCTATAATCAAGCCATGGTTGAGCAAAAGGAACCATTTCTTCATCTTTCCAATGCCAGTTCTTACTACGATGCCAGAGCGTAGTCAAGCCGTACCGTCACGCAGAAACGGCGATTCGCGAATCAATGTGCCCAGCTGGGTACCCCGAAAAACACACGCCTCACTTGTACCCCAGGCACAAGCAAGACCAACCCGTTCCCCTCCTGTCACGGGTTTCTAGGTCCCCGTCCAAACTTGGACTCCTAGCTCCCGTACTTGAGGCCCGGCCTCAATACGGTGCTAAGACCTCCACCTATCCCCGCCTCCAATCAGTCGGTCCGGAAAGAGCCGGAGCCCATGACAAGAGAGTAAGAAGTCTTCCTAGCCCCCATCCGCTAGTATATGCTCGGGACAAAAAAATCTGTGACTTGACCAGGGTCCATGCAACGAACGGTCCTTAATTGACACAGGCGGAACAAATGCAACCAGAGCCCCGCTCTGTTGCCCAACCAGGTCCAAGTCCATCCAACCCGTTCCGCCTGGTCTCCAATTATCCATATACATTTATATTCCATGTGATAGTAACATGATACTAATAGTAACAATATTATAATTCCTATCTCTCGCGAGTGACAAGCAATCACTCGACTTCTACCGGAGTCCTATAGCATAGCATTCTACACGATCCTGTCATACTAGTAAGACTCATGGGATCAAGATATATATGCAAGTGGGTTTCATTCAACTCATGTAAACTTAATGCACAAGCATAAAATAAAGTGCAGAATAATAGGGGTTATGCACCGGGGCTTGCCTGGGTAAAATATAACCAAGTTAGCATTTCGCCATGATAACACGATCGTCAAGGCACCATCTTTTCCGCTACCTCCGGACGACTTCGCGATCCATCAACGCTCCTATAATGACATTCGTGGATGCAATGCAGAAAGACGTAAATACACACGACAATCGCAATTTAGAATATGATTTCGTCTCTCAAGCTAACGACTATCGTAGAGACTAACGTACTAAGCCACGTATCCTTGCTACCCGCAATGCGCTATTTTCCGACAATCGTTTTAGTTATGAAACCCAAGTTGTTGCTTTAGCATTTCACCGCTCACACACAAGTATTCAAATTAGGATTCACCGGCTAGTCGGCTACCCTAACAAATCTATTATTACGGAACCATCGAAACTACAGTGAGTAGATAATAATATTATAAAGCTAATGTAAAATTTTCGAGGCTAACACTATCACCGTAATGCCACAAAAATTACTACAAGTTTACATTTAATAATTTTAAGCGTCTCAAAATAATTAGAGCAAACCTAGAAATATTATGAAACTGCGTTAACCAATTACACCCTTAAATAGATTATGATTTTAGGACTCTAACAAAATTGGTTTCACCATTTTTGGATCCCTGCAAGATTTTATATTGAATTTACAAGTTAGCTCAAACTAAATTAGAAACCGTTTTTTTAGAAAAAGAAAAACCGGCGGCAACCTGCTTTGGCCCGGTGGCCCAAAGGCCCAGCGCGGGACGCGGGCGCGCGCCCAGCAGGCCAGCCCAGCAAGCGGCTCACAGCGGGGTGCCCGCGCGCGGGCTTGCTCTTTCGCAAAAGAGCCCCCGAACTACTCGGTTAATACGCGGCGCTTCTGCTCACTGTTACCCAAGAGGTGCGTTACGCACAAAGCACCCTCAAGAACCCTTTCCTCTCACTGAGTCGGTCCCAGAGCCCCTGCGCGCGACGGCGCAGCTTCGGCCAGCACTGCGCAGCAACCCCCGACCACCGGAGCGACGCGCCAGCCAGAAGAACAGGCCGACAAGCACCGCGGACTAAAGCCGCAAACCTAGGCGGTGATTTGAAAGCCAAACGGTGGTCCCTACTGTGCTACCCGCGGCGGCGGACCAACTACAATGGCGGTGCATCTGTACCGGTGACGCTACTACCTCTCGGACGAGATGAATCATCGAAGAAGCACCAGAGGCTCACCAGGGTGCACGCTATGGCGGTGGTTGAGGCAGAGGGATGCCGAGGTGGCCCGGCCACGAGCACGCAGTCAGGACGGCGGCGCTCTGAGGCGGCACGGTCGCGTCCGCCCATCACCGGAGAGCGTCCTGACCAAAACGAGGTGAGCACCGGATATAGGAGGCCGATACGAGCTCAAGGCTACCAGGAATTGAACTACTGCCGAGGAAATAAACCTTACCCCCAACGCACGAGTTCGCCGGCGGAGATGACCGACATTGAGAGCACACGAATTTGGTCAGCAATAGAGCTCAGTTGTGCCTCAAAAAGCTCGGGCTACTAGCTCACTTCTAGGCCTAGCTACGAAAACATCGACTCGGAAAATGATGGCCTGGACAATGCTAATTTAACTCTCGGAGCGGTGCGGGTCTGTCCTTCGACGGTGATAGCGCGCGACACGTCTCGTCAGCGCGGCTGGCCCTAATTAGCGCACAGGGAAGGCAGCGCGGCAAGAAATGCCTTAGCGGCAGGCTCCACTCCCTGGCCGGACACAGCTCGTCCTTGCCTCGGCAGAACGCGGTTGGCTGCTAGCGAGGCAACTGAGGCAGAGGAGCGTCACTTCGGCATGGCGACTGGGCTCAGATGACCATGATACAGCGGCAGCGGCACTGGCTCGCGAGAAAAGGAATCGGAGGACGGGTGAGCACCACGTTGACCACGTAGCAACGGGCGCGGCACCGGCCTGGGTCGGCACGCAACCGGCAGACGCGCCAGAGCAGCGGGCCAACCGTGCGCAGCACGCGAGCAGCAGCGCGGCGCAGCGGCAGCAGCGCACAGCGGCACGGACGCGACGGCGGAATGACGGTGCCGGGCAGCAGCAGCAGCAATGCGGCAGCAGTGGTCGAGAGGCGCAGGGGCCAGCGGTTGGCCTAGGCGCAGCCAGGGTCAAGGCGTGGGCACGGGCAGTGCCATGGCACAGGGGCGCTGACGAGCGCAGCGTGCGCAGATAAAATTACCTCTATAAAATTTCATTTATTTAGCTCGCTATATATTTTATTTGTTTATTAACTTAGCCCACTAGCAAATACAGAAATGCATATACCAACTAGGAACAAAATATTAAGCCCTATTTATTTATTTTGCTCAATATAATTTGTCAACAAAAAATGATATTTTTAAATATACACACCTTCGTTAGCCGACTTAACGAAAAGACTTATCCTAATCCCAGGTCTGATTTCTGAGCACCGAAGAATACTAACCAACCATTCTTATTTTCCCAAAATTAAAGTCGCACTTTCATATTCATAAAAACTTGCTCACGCTAAAAATTATTTCTTGCTTAACGAACTTGCTTTCCGTGACGAACGATTAAATCTACATGTTATATTTTTCTTATTAGGATTTTCACTAGCAGTTAGCACTAAATACTTAACTTGGATTTGTATTTGATTCCTCTCAACCACCAAGTGAGTCGTATGGGATTTGTTTGTCATTTCACATGGGTTTAAAATCTGAAATCCGTGGAACTTGTTGTGATAATTTCTCTTAGGTTTTAAGCGAGGTGCTAAGCGGCCTGTAACACTAGAGGTGTTACAGCAAGTATCTCGTCTCTATTGGATAAAAAGGACACACAACACTTAATGTTGGACAAGTTATCTGTGAGATAAGAATCGATTGTCGCATTATGCATATGACCGAAGCTATCCAAGTCGCAATCTTGGGTGCATAATGACCATACAACCGAAATCAATCATCTCTAGAATAACTTTGTATTTACTAACTTCGATGGCAACCATATGTTCTGCATCAACCACAGTTGTTGTGGTCAAGAGTGATGATTTGGAACTTTTTAGTGTCGAGAGACAACTGATTAGTTACTGATAAGAAGGTCAATCTCCAGCTAGGTAACGACTCTTTGGTAGCTACGAAGGCTATGTCTTACAGAGCAATAACCAATAAGAAATTAATCAACTAGCCAACAACTTGAGAGATACTCTATCTTCTAGAGCCATTGTGATCAAGTCAATTCCGTCTTGGACAATCACACAGATAGTGCAAGGTGTTCTATCAGCTAAAGCGAAGAATTAGAGAAAGCATGACCTAGTTTCAATTAGCATCCTTGTGCCCTTAGGTGCCACAAATGGTTTTTTCATTACTCTATTGGACGATCTCTTAAGTGGTCTTAAGGATCCTGTTGGACACCCTTTCTCTTTGCTTTTATGTTCTCTCATCAATAATTATTGGGACAATCAAGGGTTCTACGAGTAAAATTGCAAATCAAAAGCAATTTGAAAAGTGTCAAACAACAGATTTCCCATCTTAGAGCTGCTATAGGACCCTAAAGAGAAAGTCTCATGGTGAAAGGTTGGCCTGACAAAGTTGTTATGCTGCAAGTCAACTCAACTTATAGTACAACTAAGTCATAAAGGAACATTTTACTCAACCGCTTGGTGGCAGACTACTTCCCGCGGTTTAGTAAATATTACAACTTTTGTTGTCCTTAAGGCCTCATTACATCTTTCTTTGGGAATTATTTTCCAATGATGACATACTTTGGTACCATATACATGCTTTTACCAAGAGATTATATCTGATTCAACCCAGATAACTGTTGTCTTGGATAGAAGAATCTTCTTAGGTAACATTTGACAGAAATAGAAAGCCGACAGAGTCAGCTATCACATTCACTGACCCCTCGACAGACTCAGAAAATACAGTGTTGTCAGCAGAGAAAGAGAACTGCACACATGGAACCTAAAGTAGTTTTCCATTGGTTGGTGTCTAAATGAATGAACGTTTACGATCAGAATAGACCTTGTCTATTGGTTAGTTTGTACCATATAACTTCAGAGAATGTTTGTCGTCTATGATCTCCCCCTTTTGGAAGGTTGTACTCAAGCCATTTTGGTAGAGGACTGCTTTTCAAACTTCATGAACATAGAGTCATTTTAACGAGTATACTTCTGAAGATTTCGATCTAGTGTAAAGTTCATATGACCTATGTTGTGCTCTTTAGAGAGTCAGATACTTGTGAGTGGTTCACTCAAGGACCAAATGATCTCCGTACACTGAGAATGCAGTATATGCTATCTTGGATTCCTCCCAAAGTAACAATGCTTCATGAAAGTCAATGAAGGAAATTCTTCAGACAAATTTTACCATGAAGAGTAAGTATCAGAAAGTGCCTTTGACCAAACTGTTCACCGATGTTGAAGCTTTATAGCTGAACGCTATAACAGATGTTGGGAACTAGATAACTTGTCTCTCTTCCTTAAAAGATCTTCCATTCCGAATCTCGGGACGCGATTCTTTTAAGGGGGTGTTGATGCAAAAGTAGATCTGCAAACACAAAGGGCTAATACCCGAATTCGATATCCAAAGCGTGCCAGTCGATTTGACCTATTAATCGACAAGGATGAAGATACGAGCACTTTGGTCCTGACAACAGCGATACGCCCGGAAGTCACGGCCAAGAGGTACTCACGCGGAACTCGAGGATTGCCGAAGATTGCACTGGAGCAATGCAACTCGCGCGAATCGATGAGAACTCGTAATAAAAAAGAAAAAGTACGTAAATTGACGAAGTCGTTGAAAGTAGATGTAAATAAGAATAAAAGTTGTTTTTGATATATTGATTGATGTCTCTTACATTGCCCTTCACCCTATATTTATACCCTAATCTACAGAAACATAACCAAATACGACTAGGACACTAAATCCACATCTATGGAAACACACGACTTTGACACAACTCAAACTCTATTAAACATATATAAGGAATTTAATTCCTATCTTATTCCATAGTCCGTCTCAGTCACGATGGTATTCTCATCGACTTCCTTTTTATCGGCAAAATTCCTGTTCCATCGGCAGCAACCTTCAAACCATCTTTCATCGGCATCGGCAATAATACCCTTAACCCAATCGGCAACATTTAAACTTGAACCCATACGCCGTTACCACTCATAAGCAAACCCATTTTCATCAGCTATCAATATACACAATAATCTTTCCCCTGCTGATTAGCCTTTCTTGACCATCTTGACACGTGCTAAAAAACGATGTCAACACATGCCCCCCAATTTCGGAGTATAAGATATTAATGCTCCAAAATTTACTCCAGATAATGCCTGCCATTACCTATTTTTCAACCCATTCTCCAAGCATAACATGATCTGTTACCAAATTTAATCAAATCTAAATCTAATCCATGTATCTCAGTAAATATCGCATATTTTTCCCAAAATAACAATCCATCGGCAAGATCTTATCATAGCAACATCACCATTTTAAAACAGAAAGATCCTGTATCAGAATATCCTTCAAGTCATGATTACTTGCCATGCCATCAAATCTTCTGCACAATCCCTTGATTATCGTGCGAACAGTTACCATATTTATCTGAACCACCTTGATCCATCCGCGTACGGCATAGAGATAAGTCAAGAATACCCCTACCCCAAATGGCCTATAAATAGATTTCTCTGAACTGCTCATCTTCTACCTTCAAACTGCAACCTTTAGCATTCTCTCTCCGGCGGCAACCCTAACTGCGCATCCTCAACCCACCAGAGCTCACTCCATCATCATTTTCCAATCACCAGCTCGTGCCCTCATCCTTCTCGAAACAATGGCGGTCAACTTCAACGTCCCTGTGGTTCGTTTTCATTACTTTTACTTCGACCCTTTTAGCCCCTTGCGAATTCTTACAGTTGGTATATTTTTTTTACTTCTTCCATTTTCTTGATCTTCCAAACTCAGGAACTCCGCAACACACTGGTTATTCCAACCAATCAACCTCCCCTCCATTGCCTAGGTCCAATGGGTGATCCAGATCCAACTGACCTGATCAACGCAGAAGCTAATCGTATTCCCTTCAAAGCTCAAAATTTCTCTTTGAATCTATGGAAAGATACATTTCAATCTTGGCCCAAACCTACCAGAGGGTGGAAAAACTGGTACTTGAGAGTCAACAGATCAATGCAAGTGTTCTGGGCAGAACGGAAGATAGATCAATGTATCAGGCTATCCATTGCCGATATGCAAAGGAATGAATCCATGATGATAGCTACCGCTTATTTTTGGTCAGATAGCACAAACACCTTCATGTTCGGTCATGGCCCATGTGCCCCTACTCTTGCCGATGTATATATGCTCACCGGCTTGGATATCTCAACTGTCGATGAAGGCCACATTTTTGGTAGAAAAACTGAGTATAGAGTAAATACACGCAACATTGGAGGCTGGACAGGATACATCCAAAAGTACCAAAAAACAGGTACTGTCAACCAAAGGGAACACGCCATATTCCTGAATATGTGGTTGGAGAAGTTTATCTTCTGTGGTCGATCGGTAGGACCAACTAACGCCTTCCTTCCAGCAGCGGAACTCTTGGCCAACAGTGTCAGATTCCCACTTGGCCGATACCTCCTGAGCTCATCTTACTACCTTCTCCACCAAGTGTCCTAGAAGCTTCTACTTGGTGAACCCATCAGCAATCTGGGAGGCCCGTGGTGGTTCATCAATATGTGGTTAAACGCTCACATGCATAAACGTCTACAATGGGATTTCTTTGCCCAAGAATTCTCACGAGAGATCGCCGAAGATTACATCCTTGGAGACGATGAATCGGCAACACGCCCTCCTCTCAACTTCGGCGAAGCCATAATCGTCCTTCCTGGAACAGAATCCAATGAAGATCAAATTGACAGGTTTTTTCAGAATTTCTACCATGGTCTCCCTCGTGATCTCAGAGCTTGGGTACCCTATATCGATGAGGATAACAAGTTCCCTCTTCTTTTCAATTTTGCCGATAGTGATCTGAACCAAGATAATGATCTTATGATGGCTATTATTACCCCCAGAGCAATCCCAGTAAACACATTTGGCAGCGGGAAGAATTCCCATATCACTTATGAATTCTACAATCCATCGGCAGTGTCTCGCCAATTAGCCTTTGGGCAACTGCCGATCAAACTATGCTTTGCCGATGTAATTAAGCCCAGAGAAATTATTACAACTGGGACTGAATGGAGTAGAGTAGTAAGACTTGCTCCTGATGCCGATATTTCAAATATTGATCTCTCCGCCTGGTCACCAGCGTCTTTTATCACAGAGTCATATAAGCAATGGTGGCAAGAGTGGAAAGAACAGTTGTTTTCAACATCCGTTCATACATATCGGCACATGATCGATCCCGACTACGCTGTTCCTGACGATGCAGTGAGTTCCTTTTAACTTTTGTCTCTCTCCTTCCTTTTATATGTATATTGGTAACTAATCTTCCCTGAAACAGGCCGATAATCCAGTTTCATCAATAAGCAAAAGTGGAAGACCCTTCAACCTCCACCCTATTTCTCCAGCCTCAACAATTGGCTACAACGCCCCTTCCTTAGAGGCCCTAACCTTCCAGAGGACTCGTGCCAAAACTATCACCTCCAGACCAAGACTAGCAACATCCAAGGCCACTCCAATGGCTACTGCTTCAAGTCTAATCAAGGCTTTTAAGGTAATAACCTTGCTTACTTTGTTTTTCTGTCGATGCATACTATATTAGCATATAACTATCAGGACGTGAGAGCTGTAGCTGGATCATCATCAGTAACTCTTCCAATATCAAGCACCACGACCTCTACTCCTTCTTCAGAGGTATTCTCTTATTTTTACATTCTTTCTGTTAAATATCCAATCTTATACTCATTTTTGCAGCAACAAACGGGCACATCGGCAAGCACACTAAGTATGCAAGCTCCCCAATCAGCACATATCAATGCCCCCCAGCCAATTGTCGCTGAGGTCCAAACGAAGCGCAAAGCTTTAACCGATGCTGAAGCTCAACAAAAGCGTCAGAAATCTACACCAGCTCCTTCATCCGTTCTAACACTTCAAGGCCCGACTACTGATGAAGTTGTAGAAGACATTCCATCGGCATCCCCTGTCGATCCTTCGCATGATCTTTTTCAAACCGCTCCTTCAAGCCAAGTTCAAGAAATTGCCCTGAAGCAGGTAAACCGATTAACTGTTTGGTTTATAATATCCCCAGACATCACAAATAGGATTCCTAACTCCCTTTATTTCACAGGAACAAGATTCTCTCGATAGCTTGTTTTCTTTTGCTATCGACATCTCCGATGATGACGGAGAAGAAGCGAGCTCTTCCCTGGCATTGGGAGCAATATCGGCAGATACCTATGGCAAACTAGAAGTTCTCCTAAATCTGCTGCAACAAGATACTGCTCAACTGGTGATTGATTCAGATCCTGCAAGGACTATCTTTAAAACACTCCGTGGCCAAGTCCCTGCCAATGTTGAAGAAATCATCTTCCCAGCAGTCCATCTGGAGAGCAGACAACTTCAATATCAAAAGGCTGTTCATCGTATTGCCGACAGAGCAGCTCAGGCTCAACTTAAGGAAGAAATGCTACAGCTGAAATAAACTGTCGATGAGAAGCATAAAAACATCAGCAACTTGCAAGCCTCCGAAGCTGATCTTGAACAGAAAATTTTAGACCTATCGGCAAAAAGGGCAGCTCTGCTAGCTGAACTGGAAAAGGTTGAAACAGCCCTGACTCAGGTCAAGCAAGAAAAAGACCATCTTCCTGACGCTATCAAGACCCTTCAACAAGAACGAGACGTCCAAGCTCGCAAGGCCCTGGTTCTCAAGAAGAAACTCAAGCCTATAGAAGGAAGTGCCGATGAAGATGCCAAGGAATTAAAAGAAACCGATGAAATTCGCCTGCGTGCGATATCAGCTATCCATGCTTTGTTAAATTAACGCATCGGTTATGATTGATACTTTATTTTGACTCTAGCCGATAGGATTGTTATCGGCAATTACTTTTTTATGCATCCATCCAGATACTAGGATAATCTTTCTTTAAATATTTTCTATTTAATGCTCTGGGAAATACAATTCCTTCAAGAGTTTCAAGAATATATGCATTACCAGGAATAGATTGATTTATCCGATATGGACCTTCCCAATTAGGTGACCATTTGCCAAACTTAGAACTTTTAGTCCCAATCGGTAAAATCAATTTCCAAACCAATTCTCCATCGACAAATTTCTTTACCTTCACCTTCTTGTCATACCATCTAGCTACTCTTTTCTTATTCTCCTCGATGCTAACTAAAGCTTTTAACCGATGACCTGCTACATCTTCCAACTCATCCTTCATAAGGATATCATAATCATCGGCTGTCAATTGATCTTGAGAGTGTATTCGCCTAGAACCAATTTTAATTTCCCAAGGTAAGACCGCATCATGTCCATACACCAACTGATAAGGTGTTACCTTGGTTGCACCATTACACGCCATCCGATATGACCACAAAGCTTCATTTAATACTGTATGCCACTTCTTAGGATACTTTTTAATCTTGTGCTTAATAAGCTTGATAATTCCTTTATTAGATGCTTCAGCCTGACCATTAGCCTGGGCATAATACGGTGAAGAATTCAAAACTTTAATCCCCATTCGTATAGCAAACTCATCAAATTCACCCGATGTAAACATAGTGCCCTGATCGGTAGTGATGGTTTGAGGAATGCCAAATCGGTAAACAATATGCTCCTTCACAAAATCAATCATATTAGCCGATGTCACCTTTTTTAAAGGAATTGCTTCAACCCACTTTGTGAAATAATCGGTAGCAACCAGAATAAACTTATGCCCTTTACTCGATGGTGGATAAATCTGACCGATGAGATCAATAGCCCAACCCCGGAACGGCCAAGGCTTAATTATGGGGTTCATAGCCGATGCGGGTGCTCTTTGAATATTACCAAATTTCTGACATTCCTGACATCCTTTAAAATATTTAAAACAATCTTCAAGAATAGTCGGCCAATAATATCCATTTCTTCTGATCATCCATTTTATCTTGAAGGCTGACTAATGAGCCCCACATACTCCTTCATGAATTTCACCCATCAGGCCTTTTGATTCCTCTATACTAACACACCTGAGTAAAACTCCATCTATGGTACGGTAATACAATTCATCATTGAGGAGTACATACTTGGTAGCTTGGAACCTTATACGTCTTTCAACCTTTTTAGATGGATTCTTTAAGTAATCAATAATTTCCTTCCTCCAGTCATCGGTATCAGCTGCCGATATTAATATTTCTTGAACAGGTTGATATCCTGAAGCATGCTGAGCCAATCGGTTAGCCTCTTCATTATGCATCCGAGAAATATGTTTCAGATGAAAACTCATGAACCCTTTTAATAATTTCAAACACTTTTCATGATATGAAATTAGAATTTCATTTCGGCATTCGTAAACCCCAGTCAACTGATTTATAACTAACATAGAATCACCGAAGATCTCAACAGCATCAGCACGTACTTCCTTGAGCAATTCTAACCCTTTTATCAGGGCTTAGTACTCAGCTTGATTGTTTGTCGATGTAGCAATAATCGGCAATGAGAACTCATACTTCTTCCCCTGAGGGGAAATTAATACGATACCAATGCCTGCCCCTTTACCACAAGTAGACCCATCAAAGAAAAGTGTCCACGGAGCAATTTCCAGGGAATCCACCGTGTTGCAATGTTGAGTAACGAAATCGGTCATAACCTGTCCTTTAACTGCCTTAGCCGATTCATAACGTAGGTCAAATTCTGATAATGCTAAAATCCATTTACCAATCGTACCATTCAATATCGGCATTGACAACATATACTTGACCACGTCATCTTTGCATATGACAATACATTCAGCTGATAGTAAATAATGTCTCAGCTTAATACAAGAAAAGTATAAACATAGACATAATTTCTCAATGGCCGAATACCTGATTTCAGCATCTATTAACCGTCTGCTCAAATAATAGATAACACGCCCCTTTCCTTCAAACTCTTGAATAAGGGCTGAACCGATAACAGTATCTTCTATTAACCGTCAGTATACGCCTTGTAGCTACAGCGACAGGTGAGTCATAAGCCGGTGCCAACTGCCAACCCCTTCGCTTCACAGGTACAGGCTACACCGCTGCAGCGACAGAAGCCGCGGAATTCCATGAGATGAAGCAATCCAGTTCCCCAGTTGGGTCATGGAAGAGATCACGACAGGTGATGCACGCACGCAACGGATGGAAGTGCCCAGTTTGTATGGCCGGCGTTGATGAGGGCTCGAGGCGTTGGCCGTTGGGAATTGAGAACGGGGAACGGGAGGTGATGTGGAAACAGAATATCCTCACACATGTTTTTTGGGACGAATTTTGTGGGTACGTTTCCGAGAGTAGTACTGTAGAATACTTACTCTACGATGTACAGTACTCCATCAATGCAACCAGGCAACCATGCTGTAGCGGGGAACACCGGATCACTGATGTTCAGAAACAGAGGGTCATGCTCAAACCTCAAGGCGGTAACCAACTGGTCTAAGTATATAGGATGGTAGCCCCTGCCCTATTGTTTTAGCAATTAGCACCTGCTTAAGAGTAGCTGACTCCAGTTATTTATTCCTGTGCTGAAAGCCAAATTCCACTGATCTTTCAGGAAAATAGAACAAAACCAAATGCCATAGCCCATAGGTACGGTGCACACAAGGACAGGCCATTTAGCAGCTAGCCATATATCTTGTTGTTCACCACTGTAGGAGTAGTGTTATATAAGTTCAGGATATCTTATCTTGCTTTGACAAATTACAATGCAGCAGAGGTCCATAAGTACAGACCAAACATCTGCCCTTGCCCCTTGGATGTAACTGCTGTCCTAAGCGTAGAGCAGTTGATACTACTACTGCAGCTAGTGCACCAAGGGACCCCTACAACTTAAAGGGCGCATGCCCAGTCCTCCATTTTCTCCCCTTTGTAGCTGAAAAGGGTAGAGACTAGAACACTGTCAGAGAAGAGAACAGAACAGAGCATATGCTGATATGCACGTAGAAAGGCAGCAAGAATTTAGGGACACCCTCCAGTGGTGAGCACATGATGAAAGTGAGGAAGGAAGGAAGGAAGGAAGGGCTGAGGATTGACATGTTTGGTTTCAAAAACTGAAAAAAAGAAAAGAAAAGAAAAGGATTGGCATGTTGCCATCCCAGATTCCCTGGGGACAGGACCAGGATCTGTTTGGATGAGATAGCTAAAAAAACTGGTTTTGTTGTCTGTGATATTGGTTGGTTTTCTTTGACAGGCTGACTGTAGTTTGGATGAGAGCAGTACGTACTAATATAACCTTGGAACAAAATTTGCTGGGACTTTGCTTTTTTCCAGCCTACAACGGTAAAGAAGCCTGTAAGAAGGAGGTGAACATTTTTTGATGGAACTGGAGGGGCCAGGGCCCCTACAAAAGATAATTATTATTTAAAAAAAAGGAGGGAGTTTACAGCTGACTCAGTACAGGAGGAGGCCCAAAAAAATTAGGAAACAAAAAAAGATAAAAAAAATAAGAAAAAAACAGGCCTCTACCGAAGACTTTGTATCCACTGATCAAATGATTCAGAAAGGCTTTCCTTCACCCTTAGGGAGACAAGCCTGATTTCTTTGAAAAAAAAACCGCACACTCTTGAATCCCAATCTGATTGTTATTGAAGATGAGTTCATTCCTGGCTTTCCAAATAGTCCAAAGCATGATGATGATTGCAGTCATAAAAAACTGGGAATGCAACTGGATTTTGATTGCTGCTATGTTTTCAATTGAGTTACCATTTAGAACTGTTTGTAGATTTAAAATTCCCCCGCACTATTGAGCAAAAGGACAGTGCCAAAAGAGGTGCTCTACCGTTTCTTCAGTTCCCCATGCGCAGATCTCATAGTTGAAAGACTCTAAAACCATGTGCTTCCTTCTTAAGATGTTTCTTGTACTTAGTCTATCCTTAAGTAGAAGCCAGCAAAACACTTTATGTTTTGGCTGACAAAAGGACTTCCAGAGCCAGTTGAATGCAGGATCAATATCAAGGTGCCCCATTATTCTCTTATAAGCTGAGGTGGACTTAAACTTTGCTGCTCCTCCAAGGTAAGACCAAACATCATTTGAATCATCCATAGTTGTGTTTGACAGAATCTGCTGCAAATTAAGGAATTGAGAGTATGCCAATTGCGAGAGAGGTAGATTGAACATTGAGGAGATTGGATCCTGGTTGAAGGCCTTATGTATAGAAATAGACTTGCATTTGGCAAAGGAGTTTAACTGGGGGAACTGGAGTTGTAGCGCTTGGGGCTGCTACTTATCTTTTCAGAATAGGCAAGATTGTCCATTTTTCACTTGGATTATTGCCATGTTTTTGAAGGACTGTAGCAATTTAAGAATGTCACGCCACCAGAAGGATCCCTTCTTCACATTACCAGGAAGCCTGCCATTTTTGTAGTGCTTTTCCCAAACTAAGTGTACCCAAGGAATGTCTCTCCTGTTGAAGAATTTGTCTAAGTTTTTCATGAGAAGGGCTTGGTTTTGAAGTTCTAAATTGATCACTCCTAGCCCTCCTTCCCCCTTGGATTTGTAGACCATCTTCCACGCCGCTTTTGGAGTCTTTCTACCATTTACATTGGATCCTGTCCATAAGCAGCTTTTTCTGAACTTGTCAATCTGCTTAATCACTGCTTTGGGTAATTCAAGGGTGCACATGTAGAAGGTTGGTAGAGAGGATAGGACTGCATTGGTCATTTGAAGCCTGCCTGCTTGACTTAACATTGAAGAAATACCCCCAAGTCTTTTCTCACATTTGTTTACTAGGGGCAGGAAGTCCTGAACTTTTGGTTTTGTGGTTCCTAGAGGCAGTCCAAGGTAGGTGAAGGGCAGAGATCCCTTAGAGCAGCCAAAAGTTCTTGCTAGCAGTTCCAAACTTTTCTCTGAAATGTTGATAGGCAGCATCATAGACTTGGTGAACATAGGCCTTGTTCAGTTCCAAAAAATTTTGCAGAATTTTTCAGATTCTCCGTCACATCGAATTTTTTGACATATGCATGAAGCATTAAATATAGATAAAAAAATAAAACTAATTACACAGTTTAAACGAAATGGACGAGACGAATCTTTTAAGCCTAATTAGACCATGATTGGACACTAATTACCAAATAACAACGAAAATCGCTATAGTGTCGTTTTGCCAAAAATTTTGGAACTGAACCGGCCCATAGTCGGCACACAAGCAGAGCCTTCCAAGGCACGTTATTAACCTCGTCATTCGTCAAGGCCAAATAAATAAATGACGAATCAATCAATTTAACCCTGCTGCCACTCGTTTCGCTGCCGCCGCCGTCTGAAATCGTTTTCACCTGCCCGATCCGCTTGCCATTTTAGCCACCCGATGTTGACAACAAGACACGCTCTCCTCTACCCTTTTCTGTCTACCTGTCCCCTTCTTCTTCCTCCTCTTCTTGGTCGTCTCAGCTTTCGTCCCATGGATCAACGTCAGGAAAGCGAAGCTAGCAGCAGAGACCGACCGTCTGGCCTGGATGAAGTAACTGTCAATCTAATGCAATTATTCAAATAATGGAAACTTTGGGTTTTGGCAGTAAGTGGGTTGGATGGATCGAGGAACTATTTGCCTCTGCCACTTCTTCAGTCCTACTCAATGAGGTGCCTGGAAAAACAATACACTGCAAGAGAGGGGTGAGGCAAGGAGATCCACTCTCCCCTCTCTTGTTTAAGCCAGAGAAAGAGGGGTCCTCAGTCTGCCATTAGAACTGCAACACTCCAGTGATTTTTCAATTGTACAGTATGCTGATGACACCTTAATCATCATGCAAGCATCTTCAAGGCAGCTGCTCACTCTGAAATGTCTTCTGCAGTCTTTTGGAGAGTCTACTGGCCTCAGGGTGAATTATTCTAAGTCAATGATGGTACCAATTAACTTATCAGATCAAAAGCTTGATCACTTGGCAATAACTTTTGACTACTAGAAAGGTGGATTACCATTTACTTACCTTGGCCTCCCACTTGGATTGACTAAGCCCAGGATAGTTGACTTCTCCCCCTTGGTGAGCAAGTGTGAAAGGAGGTTGGTATCCACTTCCCTCTTCCTCAATCAAGCAGGGAGACTACAGCTAACCAACTCAATGATCACAGCCTTACCAACCTTCTCAATGTGTACCTTCAAACTCCAAAAAACAGTGATAGAGCAAATAGACAAATATCGAAAACACTGTCTATGGAGGGGAGCTGATCAAAACTCAACCAAGCCTGCGAAAGCTGCTTGTCCCATGGTTTGTAGAGGAAAAAAAAGGAGGTCTTGGAGTGCTTAATTTGAGAACACAAAATGAAGCTCTTTTATTCAAATATCTGCATAAGTTCCTGAACAGGGAGGATTTGCCATGGGTAAACTTGATATGGTAAAAATATTATAGAAATGGAAGATCACCAAGAACTGCAAATGTTGGTTCACCTTGGTGGAGGGATATCCTAAGGCTAATTGACAAATTCAAGGGCCTTGCCAGTGTAAACATCCAGGATGGAAAATCATGCTTATTTTGGGAGGATCTATGGAATGGGTTAGTTCCCAAGATAAGTTTTCCTGAACTCTATTTCTTCACAAGAAAAACAAAGATCGCTCTTGCTGAGGTAAAAGCAGTCCCCAATTTACATGACCTCTTTCACTTGCCATTGTCAGTAGAAGCTTTTGATCAGCTGGGTCAGTTGCAAAGTATCTTACAAGCAGTACAAATCTCTGAGCTTCCTGATGTTTGGACTTATTTGTGGGGATCTGCTAATTTCTCCTCAAGAAAGGTATATACACAATTAAGTGGACACTGTACCACTCATCCAGCCTTCAGATGGCTTTGGAGGAGTGCCTGCCAGAATAAACATCGGAGTTTTTTCTGGCTTCTCATGAAGGATAGGCTCGGTACTAGAGGCTTGCTTAGAAGAAGAAATATGGACCTGGAGGACTATAATTGTATTCTTTGCAATGGTCAGGTGGAGGAGACAGTTGAACATCTCTTCATAAGCTGGCCCTTTGCTCAGGATTGTTGGAGGCTCATAAACCTGGATGTGGATCACAGAGTTGGCCCATTCTCTAATCTGGAGAGTCTTGAAACTCAGCTTAACCGTCCATTCTTTATGGAGATCATCATTCTTTTAAGCTGGACCATTTAGATGACCAAAAACAACAAGATTTTTAAGTAAATCAATGCCTCGACACAAGGATGCAAGGCTCTGTTCTTATTGGAAATGGATGTGCTGCTATTGCGTGCCAAGAAAAACTACTCACCAAGGTTACAAGAATGGATAAGTGGAATTTCATAAGTATTAATCATGTGGTGGTGCGCCTGTTAGTTTTTTTTATCTCTTTCCTGGTTCCTTAAGTTCCCTTTTACCTTCTGAGAAAGCTTGTAATGTGTTCTTTTTTCTTTTCTTTGGTAACTCCCTGTAACAATACTCTTTTAGCTTTAATTTATCTTCAGTAGGGGCTCAAAACCCCTCCTGTTCTTTCAAAAAAAAACTCTATCAACCGAGCTATTACTGCTCTGGATTGTCTAAGCAAGCAAGCGGGATTGCTTTTCACCTCTCTGCTGCCTCTTTTTTCTGAAGGGTGCACCAATATTCAGAGGAGAGACAAAAAAACCATTTGACGGCTGGATAAACTTCTTTAATCACGTGATTAGCATCTTCTTCTAGACCACTGTTAAGATCAACCAAACGTATGTTTTTCTTTTATTTTATCCTATCCTATATTAATAGAAAATTAGAAAAACTCCTAACAACTTTTAGAAGAAAAAAGTTGACCTATGATTTTTTTCTTTTGGGGAACTTGTAATCAGCCTCCAATATTAGCGTGCCAACAAAAACCTACTGTCACACATGCATTTTTATTCTTGAAAGTCTATTGCAAATGGTTTTTTTTCTTTCTTTGTTTTTTAAATAAATTAGGAGCTGATAAAACTAGTATTTCTAGTTTCACTGGCTCGAGCTCCTTGAGAAGAGCTCGAGCCAAAATATACCCTGCAAAACAGGACACTAGTGTACTTGAAAGGTTTAGGCCAGGCTTGAGATGTACTTGGATCTTTCTTGGGCCGAACTGCTGGAGGTGAGCCTAGCATATATAATACTGGGCCTAAATTTATTAACAAGGCCCATCAGCTCGGATGGGCTAACCTGGGGCTGATGGTGTCTGCACTCTGTAGCATGAAACGACCGTCACCTTTTCTCTAATAGTAATGCATTTAGGGCATCTGTCCGGATAGACGGACCAACCCCGCGTGTGCATGACGGCCAAGATAGTTGCAGTTAGACAGGGCCCGCACCGGTCCTTTTTGCGAGACAGCGCATGAGAGCGTGTGTGGCCACTCGTTTGGCGTAGGGTGCATGCGGCGGGGGCAGTGCATGGGAGCTCATGCGGCCACTCGTTCGGGGGCAACGCATGGTATTGAGCTCCGTATGTTTCATGTATTTAGATGTATGTGTTTCACATATTTCATCTGGATGTTGCATGGTTTAATTCGGATGTTGTATGTGTTTCATCTGGATGTTGCATCTGTTTCAGTGGCTATAACATATGTTGCAAGCGTCCATTCAAAATGTTTCATCTGTTTCAGACGTATGCCCCAAGTGTTTTATCTGGATGTTGCATGGTTTCATCCAGATGGTGTGTGTGTTTTATCTGGATGTTGCATATGTTACAAGTGTATGTTTCAAATGTTTCATCAGTTTTAGTCGCATGTTGCAAGTGTTTTATTTGGATGTTGCATATGTTTCAGTGGCTATATACATATGTTGCAAGCATCCATTCAAAATACATGTTTCATCTGTTTCAGACGTATATTGCAAGTTGAAAGAATCAAGATGCCCAAGAGGGGGGTGAATTGGGTTTTTCTAAATTTTATTGCAAGAATTAAATCCTACTAAGCCATAATTCATCCCTAGTGCCTACAAGTGTTCCTAGTGATTCTACCGATAAAAATTTTGCACCCTAAGTTCCAATCCTAGTCTAGCATGGCAATTCTAGGAATGTAAACCAAACAACAAAAGTAATGCAAGAAAGTAAATTGCTTGAATGTAAAAGAGTTAGGAACACGACGATGTTTTCCCGAGGTATCAGAGAGTCACCACTCCCCACTAGTCCTCGTTGGAGCACCCGCGCAAGGGTGTAGCTCCCCCTTGATCCGCGTGAGGATCAAGTGCTCTCTACGGGCTGATTCTTTGACACTCTGTCGCAGTGAATCACCCACAACCGCTCACAAGATGAGTTGGGTCATCCACAAGCTCCGTCGGATGATCACCAAGCTCCAAATCACCACCAAGCCATCTAGGTGATGGCGATCACCAAGAGTAACAAGCAAGAACTCTCACTTGACCACAACAAGCCTAATGAGAAGGTGGATGCACACTTGCTACTCCCTAGTCACTAATGAGGGTCCTTAATCTTGGATTCTCAAATCTCAATCCTCACTAGAGCTCTTGCACTCCCTTGCACATGAAAGGTGTTTCTCAGCTAAACAAATGAGGAAGAGAGCTCAAATGGAGGGGTAGGGAATGTATTTATACTCCCCACAGTCAATCCCAACCGTTAAGTGTCAACTCAGCATTTTTCGTACTGACTGGACGCGTTCGGTCGGTGGCAACGGTTGATTTGAAAATCAAGGGCGTTGAGTGACCGGACGCGTAGACGAGTCTGATCAGGGGTGATCGGACGCGTCCGGTCGCTCGAAACCCTCTCTGGAACCTTTTTGTACATTGACCGGACTCGGCCACAGTGGCGTTAGGTCAGACAGGCTTAGCGTCCGGTTACTGACCCTAGCTCTCCTGACTGTAGGCCGCGCCACCTGCGCGTCCGGTCAGGCAAGCCACAGCGTCCGGTCGGTGATGTTGCTTCTACTTCTGTCGACTGCACTGACTGGACGTGTCCGTTCAAGAGAAAGACCGCGTCCGGTCAAAGAGAAATGGCTTAAATTTCTCCAGATCGCGACGCAACCTGAACCAAGTTTCTTTCAAATGATCTTTGGGCTTCACCTGAGCTATATAGTGCTAAGTTTGACAAGTGTGCACCACACCTAAACAAATAGACTCACCTAGGTCAAGCTACCCGCTCATGCCCCCCTTTATAATACGGCCAAAGGAGAAAAACGAAGTCCTAAACTACTCTAAATGCCTCTCCAACACCAAACGGCACTTAGAACTAGTTTGTCCTTAACCTTGTCGTTAATCCTTTAAAAACCAAAACAATTTCCATCAAGGGGCATGAAAACCATAGTGCCCAAACAATCACCATTACCATGACCTAACTTACCAAAGTTTCTGCAAAACACACGTTAGTCATAGTAATGTTGCGTTGTCATCAATTATCGAAACCCACTCTAGGGGCCTAGATGCTTTCAATCTCCCCCTTTTTGGTGATTGATGACAACACCTTGAGTAAGTAGATTTAAGAGATGAGGTTTTCGATCATGCTTGGTTCACATAAGCAAAAGGCAATAAGAACAAAGAGGTTAGGATTACTTATGTGCTCTAAGCCAAAAGGGTGAACTCATAAGATGAAACAAGAAGAGTTAGTACACAATAGCATAGCTCATAAGAAATCGGAGCAAAACATGGAAGCAAGACATTATGAGCTAGAACCAATCAAGTGACACGATATAATATAGACAAGATAACCAACATATTACTCAAGTATCTGACAAGCACACATGTCACACAATGCAAGTGCGGGAATTTAAACATGATGCATGAAAGTAGCACACAAAGAACTAAAAAAACCTCTCGCAGCTTCCCCTGAATCTACAAACTCACTCTCCCCCTTTGGCATCAAGAGCCAAAAACTAAGGGCCCGAAGGAGAAATGGAAGCAGTCGAGTCGGATGCAGAGGAACGCGGAGTGAGCAAAAATTGAGAAGTGTCCTCCTCTAACTCTGAGCTGTCATGCTGACCCTCTGTAGGTGCTTGTGGAGGTGAAACGGTCTGGATCTGCTCAGTATGTGGGTCGGCAAGCTGGAACTTGGGAGCAATAGCTGATGAAGTAGTAGCCATGAGAGCCGCAGTCTCTGTCACCTAAGCCTGAAGAGTATCAGTTGTAGTAGGATCAGTCGAAGCGACCGATGAAGGAACTATCTCTGTAGTCCCGGTCCCAGTCACTAAAGGAGCCACTGTCTCTAAAACTGACATCTCTGTAGTGGTCAGAACTGTGGTCTGGGAGGGTGTCAGCTGACCGGTCAACTCACTATAGGACGCACTCAAGTCCGTAGAAAATAGAGTGCTAGTCAGAAGGTGAGGCCTGAGCTGAACCGGTGGAGTGAATCCTGTCTGAATAGGAGTGTAGCCGGGGGACTGAAACGACTGAGGCACCTGCTGCTGAGGAGAGGTAAACTAAAAGCTCGGCTGTGGTCCCTGACACTGAAGCCCACCAGGCTGTAAAGCTGGAGTAAGGACGGACAGAGGCGGAGGGACCCCAACAGTAACAAGGTGTCTCAAAAGCTCAAGATACTGCTGCTGGATAGCTGTCTGTTGCCTCTGTATCTCTAGCTACTGCCTCTGAAACTCGTCCTGGTGAGCCTGAATCTGTGCAAATGCAGCTGCGTTGTCCTGAACCTGTCTCTGTAACTGAATCTCCTGCCTCTCCT
The DNA here is from genome assembly GCA_038087645.1 of Saccharum hybrid cultivar R570. Classification (NCBI taxonomy): domain Eukaryota; kingdom Viridiplantae; phylum Streptophyta; class Magnoliopsida; order Poales; family Poaceae; genus Saccharum; species Saccharum hybrid cultivar. The sequence continues at coordinate 5,468,386 of JAQSUU010000743.1, read as the reverse complement.
GAGCCTGGGTCAGCCTCTCAAGTATAACCACCATGGCTGGGTCTGTGCGGGAGGCTGAACCAAAACCACCGGCCTCATAGTCATGAGGACGAGGAGAGCGGTACCGAGGAAGTGGCTGATAGTCGTCATCAGTGCTATCGGTGGCATCGTCCTCGTCTGGATCGGCTGGCTGAGCATCCAAGTTGGCAAGCTTTGCCTCTGCAAGTCCCTCAATAGTCTAGTCCTGCTCAGCTGTAGTCTTAGGTACCTCTGCTCTCTGACGCTGACTCTGACTAGGTGCCTGCTCTCGGGTGATAGTGGCCCACAGCTGACGTATGTCGTACTTATGAAAAGTTGTCGTGGTGTCGGAGATCTCTGCTCAGATCTCAGCTGGAAGGTCGCAAGCACACCGAATCAGAAAACAAATCCAATGGGCATAGGGTAGCTGACGATGACCCTTGAAGCCCTCTGCTAGCGTATCCTCCATCTCACAAAGCATCAAATCCCAAATATCAAACAGAGTCTGAGAGATAAGGTGGTGAACTACCCAAAGCTGCATATGAGTCAAACCCTCTCGGTAGCCCAACCTCAGAAGCAGTGTCCTCCTCACAATAGCATCAAGAACTCTGGCAATAGGAGTCATCATAGCTGGTGTGTGTCTGGACCCCTCACCAAACAGCTCATGAAAGCACAGTCTGACGAAGTTTGTAGGTGGCACAGTGCCGCCATGAGGATGCCTCGGTGGTCGTGTCTAACCAAAACAGAGCTGGTGGATCCTCGTCTTCGAAGATGGGAGCCTCAGAATCTCTCGTACCCTGGTACTATACAGTCTGCGGTCACGATCTCTGAATGCAAAGTGAATAAACTCGTGAGCGGGGTCTATCCAAAGAGAAGAGTAAAACTCCCTGACCCACGTGCCGCAGTATGCCCCTATCCGACCCAGAAGATCTAACAATCCTGGTAGAAAGGAGATATGAGGGCGGAGCTGCTCGCCAATAACTGCAACAAGAGCCTCTAGTCTACAAACCCTCTATGGTCTGAAAGCGATCCCACTGTCAATGTAAGCACTGTATAAGTCCTCCTACAGAGGTGTGTAGAAGCCCTATGAAGCTCTCGTGTCCCGCTGAGGTGGGAACCACTGAGCAACCTCGACGAAATGGAGACTCTGAACCTATCGTGTTGTGGCTCCCCTTAGGTCAAAGTGCTCAACAGGAGGCTGACCATGAGCTCTAGGAGGTGGGCAACCACCACATCTCTGACCCTCTGGCCTGGGAGTCACCTGAGCATGCGTCCGTCCTAAGCGACGACGCGGTGGAGTCTATTGTGTCTGCTCCTGTGACTCCTCTTCTTGCTCTACTAGCTGCTCTTCTGTCTGCTCGGTGGCCTCTGTACCAAGCTGTCATCCCTCAAGGTGAAAACGATGCTCACCAATCTGAATACCACTGCCTCTGCCTCCTCTCTTGGCTCGATCGGTAGCGTTAGCCACTGCCTGTGCTACCTCTGCCTCTATTCTCTTTCTTTTCTTAGTGATGATCTTCTTGCGCTTGCCTCGGGTAACCTCTGTCAAACGTGGAGGACTTCCGTCCCTGTCACTCGGAGCTCCACCAACATTCTTGCATTGGGCCATGCTGACAAGACTCTGTGACTAAGAAATACTGACATTGCAAGATCAATAGCCAAACAAAAACTTCCCTTGAATCAACTCACGACTGACAAGATCACTGTAAAGAGAACTGTCGCTGAGTAGATGATGAACTTACTCTTGTGAGGCTTGGTCTCAATCCATGCCCATGGGCTTGGCCCTGGGTTCAAATTTCCACTAAACTAGCTGCTCACTGTCACACAAAACAACTGACACGGCTCACTGCAAAGATGGAATAGATAGAGCTACTTGTAAGCAACATATTTCAACTAATAGATGAGCAATATCCTTATGAGAGCAAGCAGAAGAGGTAAGAGAAGAATAGATCATGGCTTGCTACCTTAGATGAGCGAGACTCATGTGAAGAGATGAGAGACCTTGACATGCGGGGGTACCATAGGAACGAAAAGCGATCACTGCAACGCCGAAACAGGAAACAAACCACAAGGTGAATCACAGAGCTCTGAGGCAAAGCATCAAATAGGTGCATTGTAGGGGAGGTGTTCATCTAGTGAAAAGGGCCATGGAGAAACAACTCACTGGAGAGCACCCCCACGGGAGGAAGGTGTGATGCCTTGAGTAGGAGGAGGGAGTCACGCGGTAGAAGGCAACAGAGGAGAGGGCAGCGTGGGTGGCACCAGTGGCACGATGGTGGCGCGACGAAGATGAGGCGTGGGTGGCTACGGTGGCGCGACGGTGGCGTGACGAAGGTGAGGCGCGGGTGGCAACGGTGGCGCGATGGTGGCGAGCCGCGGGCGGCAACGGCTGGCCAGAGATGTAGGAGTAGGTTGTGGGATGGGGTTAGGGTTAGGGCAGAGCAATGGAGCGGTGGCGTATGGAACCAAGAGCGCGAGGAAGAAAGAGGAAAGGAGAGTGGCCCCTGCAGATCGGTCTGAGAAAAGAATGAGATCCGCTCTTCAAATCATTGACCGGACGTGCTCCTTAACTGATCAGGTCTCGAGGTCAACTGGACGCGTCCGGTAAGTGATGATCGGACGCTGACATAATCCGGTCCGAAAGCCGATACACAACAGAGAACCCCCTGGATGACCGAACGCGTCCGCAAATTTCCAATCGGACGTTGATAGAGTCCGGTCAGAAAACAACCCGAGAACCATCTTCGCGCGATCGGACACGCAGGTGATGTCCGGAACCAGACGCAGTGGTCAAGCTGCGTCGCGTTCGGTCCAGCGTTCGGTTAGTGATCTTCATCTTTTCCTCTTTCGATCTTTGACGCGACTTCTCCCAATCAAGTTCCAATTCAATAACACACAAATAAACACCAATTGGAACCTGATAGGAGTGGCCTCTCTCAAACCCTCAAGTTTTCAAATTAATTAGCCTCGGGCTAATATTATTTTTAAGAAAATAAGCGATAAACACCTGAGGAGCAACGTATGGCCATGCAATGGAGTTTGTAAATCCTTGGGAGCGTCAAATTCTCTCTCTATTCATGGACGAACACAGCGGTTGCTCAAAGCGAAACCGAAAAGAAACGACAAAGCAACACTCATGCAAATGCAATGCAATACAAGAAGATAAAGCTAATTACTTGTCAAGTTTGATCCACGGTTAGGCTTCTTCACACCTCCCAAAGAGGGTTATCATAATCGTGTTAGACAAGCCCTAAATGCATTATGAAAATTTAAACATGACATATATTACAATGCAATGCAAGGGACAACACAAGTTTATTTCTTAAAGTTACTTGAATCAAGCACATTGAGTTCACTTCTCAACCTACAAAAGGTAGCTTCATCCAAAGGTTTAGTGAAGATATCCGCCAATTGATTTTCACTTCTTACACCTTCTAGTGATATATCATTTTTAGCAACATGATCCCTTAGAAAGTGATGACGGATATCAATGCGCTTGGTGCGTGAGTGTTGTACTAGATTATTGGCAATTTTAACGGCACTTTCATTATCACATAAAAGTGGCACCTTATCAAGAACAACACCATAGTCTAGAAGGGTTTGCTTCATATATAAGATTTGTGCACAACAAGCCCCCGCGGCAATGTATTCCGCCTCGGCGGTGGACAAAGCCACACTATTTTGCTTTTTAGATGACCATGATACTAAAGACCTCCCAAGCAAGTGGCACCCTCCGGATATGATTTTTTCTATCAATTTTGCAACCGACATAATCCGAGTCGGAATAGCCAACTAGTTGGAATCTAGCTCCTTTGGGATACCAAAGACCAATGCTTGGGGTGTGCTTAAGATATTTTAGGATTCTTTTTACGGCACTTAAGTGATGTTCTTTAGGGCAAGCTTGAAAGTGAGCACACATGCACACACTAAACATGATGTTGGGCCTAGATGCGGTAAGATATAACAAGCTACCAATCATAGAACGGTAGAGAATTTGATCAACCGGTTTACCTCCCTCATCTAGGTCGAGATGTCCATTTGATGGCATTGGGGTCTTGATTGGCTTACAATCATCCATCTTGAACCTCTTGAGAAGATCCTTGGTATACTTCTCTTAAGAGATGAATATCTCTTCACTCATTTGCTTGACTTGAAAGCCAAGGAAGAATGTAAGTTCACCAATCATAGACATCTCGAACTCCTTCGACATCAATTCACCAAATTTCTTGCAATAATCTTCATTTGTTGAGCCGAAGATAATATCATCAACATAGACTTGACAAATGAAGATCTCCCCATTAAGCTTCTTGGTGAATAGTGTGGTGTCGACCTTCTTAATAGTGAAGCCCTTCTCAATAAGGAAGTCCCGAAGGCGCTCATACCACGCTCTAGGGGCTTGCTTAAGCCCATATAGTGCCTTGGACAACCTATAAATATGATTAGGATATCTAGGGTCTTCAAACCTGGGAGGTTGATCAACATAGACTAGTTCATTTATGAAGCCATTTAAAAAAGCACTTTTAACATCCATTTGATATAATCTCATTTCATGATGTGATGCATATGCAAGAAGGATACGGATGGCTTCAAGTCTTGCAACAGGTGCAAAGGTCTCTCCAAAATCAAGGCCTTTGACTTGAGAGAACCCCTTTGCAACTAGTCTTGCCTTGTTCCTCAAAACTATGCCTTGGTCATCTTGCTTGTTGCGAAACACCCACTTGGTTCCAATGACCCTTGCACCTTTTGGACTCTCCTCAAGTGTCCAAACTTGATTGCGGGTGAAGTTGTTCAATTCATCGTGCATTGCATTTACCCAATCCGGATCTTGAAGAGCTTCATATACATTCTTAGGCTCAAGACAAGAGACAAAAGAGTAATGTTCAATAAAAGAAGCAAGCTTTTGAGATCAAGTCATTACACCCTTTGTAGGACTCCCTATGATGAGATCTTGTGGATATGCTTGAAGTAGAGGTGAGTGTCTTCTATCAACCACTTGAGGAGGAGGTTGGGGAGCATCAACATCTTGAGCTTGTGCCTCAGCTTGTTCATGAGAGACATGAGTGTCTTCATTTTTAACTCTCTCATTTTTGTCATCATCATGTGGCACATGTGATGAAGATGGTGGATTGATCACTTGAGTATCATCTTCATCATCTTTAGGCTTGATGTCTCCCATCGGCATGTTCTTCATTGCCTCTCTCAATGGTTCATCACCTACATCATCACAATTCTAAATTGCTCCTTGGGAGCCGTTAGATTCATCAAATTCCACATCATATGTTTCTTCAACCAAACCGGTGGCATGATTAAATACTCTATATGCTTTGGACTTTGATGAGTAGCCAACAAGAAAGTCAATATCACAACGCCTTTGGAACTTCCCTAGGTGTTGTCGCTTCTTGTAGATGTAGCATTTGCAGCCAAACACCTGAAAGAATGAGACATCCAGCTTCTTCCCATTTAGGAACTCATAGGGGGTCTTGCCAAAAAACTTTTGTAGAAAAAGGTGATTTGATGCATAGCATGTGGTGTTAATTGCCTTGGCCCACAATTTCTCCGGTGTGTTGTACTCATCTAGCATTGTTCTTGTAAGAGTGATCAAAGTCCAGTTCTTTCTCTCAACTACACCATTTTGTTGAAGAGTGTAGGTTGATGAAACCTCATGCTTGATCCCAATCTCATCACAATAAGCTTCAATGTTTGTGTTGTCAAATTCTTTGCCATTGTCACTTCTTATCTTCTTGATCTTGACTCCAAATTCATTTTGAGCTCTCTTAGCAAACTTCTTGAAACAAGCGGCCACTTCGGATTTATCATGAAGAAAGAATGTCCAAGTGTATCTTGAGTAGTCATCAACAATCACAAGACAATAAAAATTTCCACCCAAGCTCTTGTATGTTGTAGGGCCAAACAAATCCATGTGTAGAAGCTCTAGAACTCTTGATGTTGACATGTAAGCTTTTGTTGGATGAGTATTTGCAACTTGTTTACCGGCTTGGCATGCACTACAAGGTTTGTCCTTCTCAAACTTGACATCTTTCAAGCCTCTCACTAACTCTTTCTTCAATAACTTGTTGAGAGTGTTCATTTCAACATGAGCAAGCCTCCTATGCCAAAGCCACCCAAGTGAAGTCTTGGTGAACAAGCATGTCATCAAATTTGTATCTTCGGAGGTGAAATCAACAAGATAGAGATTGTTATATCTAAAGCCTTTAAATATCACTTGCTTGTCATCCATCTTTGATACAACCACTTAATTTGGAGTGAATAAGCATTAGTAGCCAATATCACACAATTGACCAACGGATAGCAAGTTGAAGCTCAACGAGGCAACATATAGCACATTTGTGAGTGAGTGATCATTTGATATAGCAATCTTTCCTAAACCCTTGACTTTGCCCTTTGAGTTGTCCCCAAATGTGATCTTCTCATGACATTCTCTATTTTCTTCTAGTGAGGCGAACATATGAGAATCGTCGGTCATATGTTGAGTGCAACCACTATCAATAACCCAATGTGATCCACCGGTCTTGTAGTTCACCTACACACATAAGAGATCAAGCTTGTTGCTTAGGGACCCATATTTGAGTAGGGCCCTTGACTTTCTCAACTAGTGACTTAGCAACCCAAATTTTCTTAGGCCTATTCTTATTTGGGGACCTAAGAACATGACTTTCATCTTTCCACTAGAATCCTTTCTTAGCATGTAGTGAGCATTCAAGGCAAAGGGTTTAGCATGCTTGGGCAAGGGTTGTGGTGGTGGAGTTTGACATTCATGTGCAAAGTGACCTTCTTGTCCACACTCAAAGCATCTCTTTGGCTTGGGCTTTGTGTGTTGTTGTTGTTGAGCTTTGGCCTTCTTCTCTTAATTTGCCAAGTAACCAATACCACTTCTATCCAACTTCATGACGGTGTTCATGAGTAGCTCACTTTGCAAGTATTGACCTCTTGTAAACTTGCTCAATCCGGTCTTGAGATACTCTTTCTCTTGTTTTAGTTTCTTGTTCTCCTCAATGAGTGACTCATTTGATGTTTGCTTTTCAAGAGCCATAAACCCTTTTAGCTTCTTGTTCTCATCTCTAAGCATTTCATTTTCACTCTTGAGCTTGACATAATCATCATAATTTTTGAACTCAACCACTTTCTTGCCTTTGACACTAGAACCTTGCTCAATGCTCTTAACAATCAAGTCATCACATGATGTGGCTATATCAATCTTAACAACTTGGTTAGTAGCATCATGTGTCTCAAGAGAAAGCTCATTAGCAATAACAAGACTATCATAATTGACTTTCAATGAAGTATAGTCATCTTTTAGCAAGTTGTACCTAGTGTTGAGCTCATCATGCTTCTTCTCAAGTTTATCATGTTCATCTCTAAGCTCTTTGTTGGAAGTTTTGAGCTCCTTGAGAGTAGAAGTCATAATTTCATTTTGATCTCTAAGCTCATCACTAGTCTTTTGTGCAATCTCAAGCTTAGATGAAAGTGATTCATTTTCATTTTGAAGCTCATCATTTTCATTTCTAGTCTTTCTTATGACCTTAGAGTATTTGTTGAGCAATTTTACAAGTTCATCATAAGAAGGTGCATCAAATTCATCATCACTATCACTATCATCATCGTCACTTTCATTATTTTGTACCTTTTGTTCACCCGTGGCCATGAGGCATAGGTGAGTAGTGGATGATAACGGTGACGATGGCGGTGAAGGTGGCGGTGAAGATGTTGATAAATACAATGACGACCCAATCACAAATGCGACGATCTTCTCTTTCTCATTGTCGCTCTCATCACCGGAGGACTCACATGATGACTCAATATCGGTGAGTCAATCACCAATAATGTAAGCTTTGCCTCCCTTCTTCTTTTTGTGATATTCTTTCTTCTTTCCATCCTTCTTCTTGTATGGCTTGTTCTTCTTCTTTTCATCTTCCTCATCACTAGATTTATCTTTCTTGCCCTTGTTCTTGTTCTTGTATTTGTCTTTTGGGAGCTTAGGACATTGATGAGCTAGATGACCAAGTTCACCACAATTGTAGCAATCTATTTTGGATATGGGTTTTCTTTTGCTACTTGTGAAGAACTTCTTCTTCTTGCCATCAAACTTGATGCCACTCTTGTTAAGCTTCTTTAGCATCTTGGTGGTCTTTTTCACCATGAGAGCAAGTGATGCATCATCTATGTCACTCTCACTTGAGCTTTCATTCACAATCATGGCTTGGCTCTTCTTCTTTCTCTTGTCATGGATAGCTTTGAAGGTCAAGTCCTTCTTCTTGGAAGATGATGAACCCTCTTTCGGAGTGATGTGCATGTACATCTCATGAGCATTGATATTTCCCAATACTTGTGTCGGTGTTGCGGTGGAGAGATTGCTTTGGTGAAGCACGGTGATAATATGGCTATACTTCTCAACGGGAAGAACACTTAAGATCCTCCTTACAACATCCGATGGACTCATTTGAGTGAGCCCAAGAGCATTGAGATCCTCTACAAGAACATTCAAGTGAGTGTACACGTCATTAGCACTTTCTTTAGGAAGCATCTCAAATGAATTAATTTTCTTTAAAGCAATATGGTAGTATTCCTCACACTCACTCTTAGTTCCCTCATGGAGAGCACAAAGGTTTTCCCACAATTCATGAGCATTTTTTGCATTACGCACATGATTGAAGATATCCTTGCCAAGGCCACAGCAGAGTGCATTTTTTGCCATTGCATTCCACCGGTCGTACTTCTCCTCGTCACCAATGAGGTTAGCGGGATCCTTGACTTCAGGAAGCCCTTCGGTGGCGGCTCCAAGACACCCGACGTCTATGGCTTCTAGGTACGCCTCCATGTGGATTTTCCAATATGGAAAATCATCTCCCTTAAAAGATGGGAGGTGGTCCTTCCCCATTAGACATCTTGCTCTAGACGGTTAAGCCTAATTTAGGAGCAACTCGGCTCCGATACCAATTGAAAGGATCAAGATGCCCAAGAGGGGGGGTGAATTGAGCTTTTCTAAATTTTATTGCAAGAATTAAATCCTACTAAGCCATAATTCACTCCTAGTGCCTACAAGTGTTCCTAGTGATTCTACTGATAAAAGTTTTGCACCCTAAGTTCCAATCCTAGTCTAGCATGGCAATTATAGGAATGTAAATCAAGCAACAAAAGTAATGCGAGAAAGTAAATTGCTTGAATGTAAAGAGTTAGGAACACGGCGATGTTTTCCCGAGGTATCAGAGAGTCGTCACTCCCCACTAGTCCTCGTTGGAGCACCCACGCAAGGGTGTAGCTCCCCCTTGATCCGCGCGAGGATCAAGTGCTCTCTACGGGCTAATTCTTTGACACTCCGTCACAGTGAATCGCCCACAACCGCTCACAAGATGAGTTGGGTCATCCACAAGCTCCGCCGGATGATTACCAAGCTCCCAATCACCACCAAGCCATCTAGGTGATGACGATCACCAAGAGTAACAAGCAAGAACTCTCACTTGACCACAACAAGCCTAATGAGAAGGTGGATGCACACTTGCTACTCCCTAGTCACTAATGAGGGTCCTTAATCTTAGATTCTCAAATCTCAATCCTCACTAGAGCTCTTGCACTCCCTTACACATGAAAGGTGTTTCTTAGCTGAACAAATGAGCAAGAGAGCTCAAATGGAGGGGTAGGGAATGTATTTATACTCCCTAAGTCAATCCCAACCGTTAAGTGCCAACTCAACATTTTTCGTACTGACCGGACGCACCGGTCGATGTGACCGGACGCGTCCGGTCGGTGGCAACGGTCGATTTGAAAATCAAGGGCGTTGAGTGACCGGACGTGCAGACGAGTCCAATCAGGGGTGACCGAACGCGTCTGGTCGCTCGAAACCCTCTCTAGAACCTTTCTGTACATTGACCGGACTCGGCCACAGTGGTGTCCGGTCAGACAGGCTTAGCGTCCGGTTACTGACCCTAGCTCTCCTGACTGTAGGCCGCGCCACCTGCGCGTTCGGCCGGTGATGTTGCTTCTACTTCTGTCCACTGCACTGACCGAACGCGTCCGGTCAAGATAAAGACCGCATCCGGTCAAAGAGAAATGGCTTAAATTACTCCGGATCGCGACGCAACCTGAACCAAGTTTCTTCCAAATGATCTTTGGGCTTCACCTGAGCTACCTAGTGCTAAGTTTGACAAGTGTGCACCACACCTAAACAAATAGACTCACCTAGATCAAGCTACCCGCTCATGCCCCCCTTTATAGTACGGCCAAAGGAGAAAAACGAAGTCCTAAACTACTCTAAATGCCTCTCCAACACCAAACGGCACTTAGAACTAGTTTGTCCTTAACCTTGTCGTTAATCCTTTGAAAACCGAAACGATTTCCATTAAGAGGCATGAAAACCATAGTGCCCAAACAATCACCATTACCATGACCTAACTTACAAAAGTTTCTGCAAAACACACGTTAGTCATAGTAATGTTGCGTTGTCATCAATTATCGAAACTCACTCTAGGGGCCTAGATGCTTTCAATATCCCATTTTTTTATGATTGATGACAACACCTTGAGTAAGTAGATTTAAGAGATGAGGTTTTCGATCATGCTTGGTTCACATAAGCCAAAGACAATAAGAACAAAGAGGTTATGATTGCTTATGTGCTAGGTGGGGCGGGCATGGGCGTCCGGATGGTGGGAGCGTCCGGACGTCCGGGAGCTAGCGGCGCCGTTTCTCTAATAAATTATTACGTATGTGTTTGCACCAATTAATTCCGCTGAAGATACCACCTATTTTATTTATATCAAACTGTTGATTTACAGAGCGATGTACGTTTCTACCAGCTCTCTGTCTATTCCCAAATGATCAAAAGCTTCACCCACACAAGCGGCGGCGGCAGGCAGGCAGGGCAGGCAGCAGCAGGTCAAAGTGTAGGCGTGAACACGAATACTAAGTATGCGTTTAGTCCGTGAAAAGAAAAATTTTGGATGTTATATCGGATGTGTCGGAATGATGTCGGGAGGAGTTTTCAGATACTAATAAAAAAATAAATTATAGAACCCATCAGAAAACTGTGAGACGAATCTAATGATACTAATTAATCCGTCATTAGCATATGTTGGTTATTGTAGCACCTAAGGCTTTTCATAGGCTAATTAGGCTTAAAAGATTTGTCTCGTGATTTTTCTGAGAACTGTGTAATTAGTTTTTTTTCATTTACGTTTAGTATCCTATGTACGTGTCTAAACATTAGATGTGATGGGTGGAGACAAAAAAAAAATTAGGAACTAAACTAGGCCTAAATGTACGTTCGTTCCTCTTTCGTCACTGACTGTACCGCTGATAGACGATGATACAGAAAGCAAGCAGCCAAACATATGTGTGTGAATATGTTATGTCACCACCGATCGATCTGCATGGCATACGGATATGGATATATACAGTGGCGGAGCCACAGGGTATGCCGGGTATGCCCCGGCATACCCTGCGAGACCGGTGAGTATAGTACTACTACTATATATAGACACGTAATAGGAGTATATACTAATATACATCAGTATTTGTAAAAATGAAAAGGAAAAAATTTACCCCATCACGGAACACGGGAGGCCCAAGAGACGCGGCCCAATGCGGCAACCAGTGTGTACACGTACAAGGCTTCCCTAACCTAGTCTCGATTGGAGGAGAACACGATGGAACACGCCGCCTGACGCACCGCGCGGTGATGGCGCGACGATGACGCCATGACGCCCCGGTGCCCCGCCGCCCTCGGGATTGGAGGCTCCCCGCCGTCTTGATTCGCAATTTCGCACGTCTCTAAACTCAGGTTGATCACACATCTACAGTCTGCAAAGCCGCAACAGTCAGGCGGTCAAAGAAGGCTCGCCGTCTTGATTCGATATTTCTCTGAGGTGAAATTCAATATTTGCTCTTCGGTCTCTTCTGCTTTTCGTAGAAAAAAAACATTGTCTAGTTTCATAGCTATTTGCTACTTGTAATCGTTTTCCTGATCCGGTTGAACCTGGGTTGAAAGAGCATATTGACGAGAGTAATTGAGTAAATTGTAAATCCTATACCACTACCACCACCGCCACACCCGTCTTCACTGCCCCTTCAAAAGTGTCAAATAAAACTGTCAGAAAAATAGCATTGTAAGTCTCTGGTACTCTTTTATGCCTATATTTGAATTATCGACGTGGCTTTTGAATTATTTATATCCTATTAGTGTATGGTTTTAATTTAATCCATGAATGAAAGCTTTATTGTGTTAGTGCATGTATACGGAATCACATTGCAAAATTTTACAATTGTTCAGTTCAAAAAAAATTTACAATTGTTGTCGAATTGCTAAAATGAATTTTACCAATATACAAAATTTTTTGGACGGCATACCCTAATACAAAATCCTAGATTCACCACTGGATATATATACGGAGCAGCAGTGGAGCACCAGGCGTTTCGCCCATCGCCCTATTTGCTAAACGGATAAGACTATCCGCACTCGTCGTACTCTAAATTTATCCTCTAAAAAAAATATTCCGTCTTAGTCATCGACATTTCATCCTCTATATCAATTTCTCCCACATCCATTCATACTCTATATCATATTCTATCCACTGTGGAGCCCACTTGTCAGATTTTTTTCTTTTTTTTCTTTTTTTCTTTCCTTTTCTTTTCTTTCCTTTTATTTTTTCCCCTCTCCTCCTTTATCCGTTCGACCGCACGCCCTCCCTCCCCATTCTCTCTCTCTCCGCTCTCTCTCTCGGCGGCCCGCGTGGCCGGCGGCGGGGCTCGCCTCCTCGCGCGGCGCCGACGCGAGCGCGTGGCGGGCCGGCACGGGCTCTCCCTCCCCGCGCCGGCGAGCCCCGCCCCCGCCTCTCCCTCCTCGCGGCCATGGAGCTCGCAGGCTCCCTACCCGGCGTGCGGCGTGCCTCGGCGAGCGTGCGGCGTGCCTCCGGCGACCGAGGAGGAGGAGCTCGACCGCGACTGCACCCGCGCCCGCCACCGCTGGCGGACCCGGAGGAGGAGCTTGACCCATGCGGTGGCCCTGCTCCGGCGCGCGGCGTACTCCGGCGGGCGGGCGCGCGGCCACGAGGGCAGCGTGCGCGGCGGGCGGAGCTCCTCGCGTGGGTCGAGGTGCGGCGGCGTCGAATCGAGGTGCATGCCGCGCCTGCGCCGGATCGAATCGAGGTACGGCGGCGTCGAATCGAGGCCCCTCCTCCCTCTCCGGCCTCGCGAGCAGCTGCCCTTCTCCCTCTCCGGCCGGGCGAGCGCGCGAGCTCGCGACAACCCTACTCGCCACCTCACAGATGTGGAAGCAGAAGCGGCCCTCTCCTCCTCCCTCTCTGGCGGCGCGACGGGCAACGGCCGGCAGCAGTGGTAGGAGCGTGGTGGGGCCGAGGCAGGCGCGTAGCGTATGCTCCGTACCTCGGCTAGGAGTAGCGGCCACGCGGCCGTCCACTTGTATAGCGAGCCGGTTAGCGAACCCCGTTGCAGGCTTTTTTCCTGTAAAGCCATCCTCCAGTACGTGTTTACCGCACGCGGTGCGGACAGTCTAAGAAGGCGTATACGTACAGACAGTCCGGTACGTACCGCTCATCATCATTGCTGTTGCTGTGGACTGGAGTCTCCTTCACTCAACTCGTCCATGGCCATACATCGATCGATCTCCTTGGTTCCCTTCATCAGTCGTCACCCACACCAGCTGCAAGCCTTGTTGTACGTATGGACCATGGAGGCATACGTAGGGTAGCACAGTACCATCTTATCGTCTAGCATCTGTTTGATTGGCTCAGCACCGGGCCCACCGGTCAGCGTCACCGTCACATGGGCTGTGCTGTGGCTTAGCTACAACGACAGGTAGCCTGAGTCATAAGCTGGTGCCAACCCCTTCACAGGTACAGGCGGCTACACCGCTACAGCGACAGAAGCCGCGGAATTCCATGAGACACGAAGGCACGAAGCAATCCAGTTCCAGTTGGGTCATGGTAGAGTCGTAGAGATCACTACAGCCTACAGGTGATGCACGCATGGAATTGAGGCTGTGTTTAGTTAGAGAAAATTTAGGTGAAAAGTTATTGTAGCACATTTCGTTGTTATTTGGTAAAATTTGTCCAACCATAGATTAATTAGACTTAAAAGATTCGTCTCGAACTTTACAGACAAACTATGCAATTAGTTATTTTTTTTACCTACATTTAATGCTTCATGCATGCGTCTAAAGATTCGATGTGATGGGTGAAAGAGGAAACATTTTATGTACGCATGGCAAGTGAACGCGGCCTGAAGCGCGGAAGTGCCCAGTTTGTACGGCCTTGATGAGGGCTTGAGGCGTTGGGAATTGATCGAGAACGGGAGGTGATGTGGAAACAGAATACCCTCGCACACTCACTCCCCATGCATGTTTTCGGGACGAAATTTGTGGGTACGTTTCCAAAGAGTAGTAGAATACTTTACAATGTACTCAAACGCAACAACAAGGCATTCAGGCAACCATGCTGTAGCGGGGAACACTGATGTTCAGAAAACAGAGTGTAATGCGCAAGGCGGTAACCAACTGGTCTAGGCAGACTGTTGCACTGCTTTGTCAACAGTTACAGTCCCAAGGCACGACAGATGTGCATTGTATACCAAGTTACCAACATATATATACAGGATGCATGGTAGCCCCCGCCCTATGTTTTAGCAATTAGCACCTGCTTATAGCTAACTCCAGTTATTTATTCGTGCACTGAAAGCCAAATTCCACTGATCTTTCCAAAAAAAATCAAAATGCCAGATCCCATAGGTACGGTGCACACAAGGACAAGCCATTTAGCAGCTAGACATATATCTTGTTGTTCACTACTGTGTAGGAGTAGTGTTATATATGTGCATGATATATTATCTTGCTTTGGCAAAGCAGCGGTCCATAGGTACAGAGAACAGAGTACAGACCAAACATCTGCCCTTGGATCTAACTCCTGTCCTAAGCGTAGAGCAGTTGATACTGATACTGTAGCTAGTGCACCAAGGGACCCCTACTACTTAAAGGGCGCATGCCCCATTAGCATCGCCAGCGTCATCTCTCTCTGCTAAGTCCATTTTCTCCCCTTTGTAGCTAAAAGGGTAGAGACTAGAGCATTGTCAGAGAAGAGAACAGAACAGAGCATATGCTGATATGCACGTTGAAAAGCAAGAATTTAGGACCCCCCTCCAGTGGTGAGCACATGATGAGAGTGAGGAAGGAAGGAAGGAAGGAAGGGCTGAGGATTGACATGTTTGGTTTCAAAAACTGAAAAAAAGAAAAGAAAAGGATTGGCATGTTGCCATCCCAGGGGACAGGACCAGGATCTGTTTGGATGAGATAGCTAAAAAAAACTTGTTTTGTTGTCTGTGAATACTGTGATTGGTTGGTTTTCTTTAACAGGGTGACTGTAGTTTGGATGAGAGCAGTACGTACCAATATAACCTTGGAACATTTTTTGCATGTTGGAAGGCAGCAAGAATTTAGGGACACCCTCCAGTGGTGAGCACATGATGGAAGTGAGGAAGGACGGGAGGAGGATTGACATGTTTGGTTTCAGAAAGAAAAAAGAAAAGGATTGGCATGTTGCCATCCCAGGGGCAGGACCTGTTTCTGTTTGGATGAGAGAGCTGAAAACTCGTTTCGCTGCTGCGACTGGTTGGTTTTCTTTGACAGGGTGACTGTAGTTTTGGATGAGAGCAGTACGTACGAATATAATCTTGGAACAAATTTTCCTGGTACGTAGGTCCTGTTCATCCGGCTTATAATCCGTCTTTTCAGCTTGTTTTTTCAGTCAGAACAGTGTTTTTCTCTCACAACAAATCAGCCAACAATGTTTTTCAGCCGGCTTATCAGCACAGCCGAACGAGGCCGTACTTTGCATTTTACCAGCCTACAATTGTAAAGAAGCCTGTAAGAAGGAGGTGAACATAGTCGGCACACAAGCAGAGCCTTCCAAGGCACGTTATTAACCTCGTCAAGGCAAAAAAAGAAAAAAAAAAGACAAATCAATCAATTTAACCCTGCTGCCACTCGTTTCGCTGCCGCCATCTGAAATCGTTTTCACCTGCCCGATTCGCTTGCCATTTTAGCCACCCGCTGTTGACAACGAGACACGCTCTCCTCGACCCTTTTTCTGCCTGTCCCGGCTGTCTCCTTCTTCTTCCTCCTCTTCTTGGTCGTCTCTGCTTTCGTCCCATGGATCAACATCAGGAAAGCGAAGCCAGCAGCAGAGACCGACCGTCTGGCCTGGATGAAGTATATACATGTCTTATCCTCTGGGTTGGTTGGTCTAATCGGCAAGTAATTCTTCTAGTAATGTAAAAGCCACTGCCAATCTATCAACCTCGCTATTACTGCTCTGAATTGTCTCACCTCTCTGCTGGCTCTTTTCTGCAGGTTACACCAATCTTCAGAGTAGAGACAAAAACCATTTGGCGGCTGGATAAACTTGTTTAATCACGTGATTAGCATCTTCTTCTAGACCACTGTTAAGATCAACCAAACGTAAACTAGCTTGTTGTAATTTGCTGAAGAAGTTGTGTGCTGCAATCCATCCTCAATGAACCGTTGTTGTAAAGGCGTTAGGTGACATGAAAAAAAGACATTTTTCATGGATGCGTTGCGGTATTTGGTACTTGGTAGTAGTTGGATTGGAGTACTCCGAACGAACAGCCGCTGGAGAAAACCGTACGCACGCCGTAGCAGGTTGGCTGCCCGCTAAATCTGACCATTGAAGAACGGAATCACCAGACCACACGCAAAAGATCAACGGTGATTGCACATTAGTCGTACGTACTACGTTTAATTTGTCAGATGAACGAAACTCGCCAAATGTAAAAAGTGGAAAGAAATGCTTGGTTTATATATTTCTCCATTTAACCACTCCCTTACTCAGTACTTGCCATGGAAACTTCCTGCCCTAGCTACTTCAGAGAGTTTGGATTGCTTCGTAAAAATATGCACAAGCCGCCCCTTTATTTCTCCTCTTTGTGGCACAAATTTTTTTTGCTTGTAAAAATTGAACTGTTCTCTCTCTTTTTGTGTGTAGAATTGCCTTTTTTTTAAAAAAAAAAAGAAAAACCATTAATTTCTGATGTATACAGCTACGTACACGTACAGGGTGTTGCAATAAGTACGTACCAGCGCATTTTGAGCTCAGATGATGGCGCCGTTTGCGGCTGTGGGCAGAGTGGTTGCATGCTTCCTACGTACGTCTCCTTCCGGTGACATGTTTTGGATAGGGAAATATCCGTTTGGTCTTCCGAGTGGTCCTTCATCTCTCCCTCTCTATCTCTTTTTCAAACAAAAAAGTGCTGCTAAATAAACAGGTAAAGTCGACAGTCTCTTTTTGACAGTACATCAACAACCCAAAAGTAAAGGTAAAGGCGGTTTTTGATCAAAACCATTTACTATTTGGTCATTGTGTGCATGATAACCTCCGGAAAGTGTTCAACCTGCCCTCGTACAAACCTCACATTTAGGTTCAATTTTGCATAAGTTGTGTATAGATAAAAGAAGTTCTAACTAGAAGAAAAAAAGAGAGAATTTGCTCATTGCCATCAAAATTTATACAAAAAATATATCTTTCCTTATCTGCCATCAATTTGTGTTTTTTGTTTCCTTAGCTGCCATTACTGTTACCTATAGGTGGTTTATTTTCTTAACTGCCATCTGCTTATGTAGTTTGTTTCCTTAATTTCCATTTAGCAAATGGCGTGGCGTATGTCTCCATGTACACTTGACACGAGTGCCCGATTCTGCCCCTGCCAAACCCGACGTGTCTTACTTCCCAACCCAGCCAAAACGGTCAGCCTCAGGCCAACAGCGCACGCAAAAAAAAACAGAGAAGGAGAGAGAGGAACCCAACCCCGACGAAGCCTAGCTCGCGGGCAATCCCGATCCTGATCCCGCGACCGCAATCCCCGCGACCAGCCCGCGCGCCCGCGCGGATGGGCGCCGCCGCCGCCGTCACCCGTGGGGCTGGGTGCCACCGCTGACCCGCCACCGACCGCCGGGACACCACTCGCCAGGACGCTTCCTCCCTGCACATGATCTGAGGAGGCATGGCGTCGCCAGCACATAGTCCCGACACATCATGGCTTCCTACAGCCACGTTAACTGTGTTTGCTGCTAAACATTTGAACCAATGAATAAATATCGATGTAGTGTATGTCTAATGCCATGTTAACTGTGCTCAAAATGTTGCTTTAAGGTTCCCTGTCATGTTCCTATAATATTTATATTGATGCTGTCATATTTATGTTGCTGTCATTTATTGATCGCCGCCATTTTATGAGATCTCCCATTTATCTGGTATATGATTCTGGACATCAATGGCATTCAAGGAATTCTTGGATCAAATTTTTGGAGGGGTAAACTATCTTCCCCATCCTATCTAACAGAAGACTAACAGAATGGCAGTTAGGGAATCAAAAACCACAATTTGATGGCAGTTAAGGAAAGCTATGATTTTTTATGGCAATGAGCAAATTCTCTCATGAAGATCGGGAAAAAGTAAGAACAAGGTGCTGTCCATGTTGGAAAGCTCTTCTATTTTCGCACTAGAAGTGGACCATAAAGATCCTAGCAGTGGCGCCTTTGCCCTTGCAACAAAAGATACTCTGTCTCTGCAATAGCTGTTACCTTAGCCCTCTACCTCTATGGTAACTAACATCAGCCACAAACCTCAGAGTAGTTTATGTCTCATCCTCCCACTAATGCACATGCGCATTGGTCACCCGTTTACTGTCTTTGGAGATTCTAAGACCAATAGCAAGGTAGTTACTGATCGATTATGCTCTGCTCTGTCCTTGGGCACACATTTTTAGCAGTTCACTCAGTTTGTTTCACCTGCCTTTGGCACCAATTCAATTCCTCATCAAGACATAAATATCACCAAAATCCAGCACCTAACAACCATCACTGACTGAGTGACTGTACCACGAGCGATGCAATATCTGAATACTCTGCTTTTATCTCTCACATGCACGAACGAGAGAAAAAACCCCGAGAACTGCACAAACTGTCACTCACACCGCGTGCAGTTACAGTCTTGCAAGCCCATCATTTTTTTCCTTGTAAAAAAACGCATTAATAATTAATAATGAAACACAAATTGGTTTTCAGAAGTCTTGGATCAGTTTCATTTTTCCTAAAAATAAGGGGAAAAAAGAGATCCTTTTCGTTTCCTTGCACGACCATCTTCCTCCTCCCCTGCCGCCCTGCGTGCTGCGGTGGTTGCAACTTGCAGAAGTGCATCAGAGCGCTGCCGCTTGCCGCTGGTGTTAGCGTATATAACCGCACTCCCCCCTCCCCTCACCACCCCTCCATCTCCATCTCCACAACCACACACCACATTGCCTTGCAGGCTTGCACCACCCGGCAGCCGCCAACCATGCGGCGCCGCCCGCATCTCCCCCTCCCCCTGCTCCTCGTCCTCCTCGCCGCGTCGGCGACGGCGCCGACGCCGGCGTCAGCAACGCGAGCGGCGTTCGCGTGCGCGCCGGGCGGGCCGGCGACGTCGCTGCCGTTCTGCCGGCAGTCGCTGCCGCTGCAGGAACGCGCGCGGGACCTCGTGTCGCGGCTGACGCGCGCCGAGAAGGTGCGCCTCCTGGTGAACAACG
The DNA here is from genome assembly GCA_038087645.1 of Saccharum hybrid cultivar R570. Classification (NCBI taxonomy): domain Eukaryota; kingdom Viridiplantae; phylum Streptophyta; class Magnoliopsida; order Poales; family Poaceae; genus Saccharum; species Saccharum hybrid cultivar. Next base: position 5,448,793 of record JAQSUU010000743.1, on the reverse strand, counting down.
CGGCGGGGGTGCCGCGCCTCGGCCTGGGCGGGTACGAGTGGTGGTCCGAGGCGCTGCACGGCGTGTCGGACACCGGGCCCGGGGTCAAGTTCGGCGGCGCGTTCCCGGGCGCCACCGCGTTCCCGCAGGTCATCGGCGCCGCCGCGGCGCTCAACGCCACGCTCTGGGAGCTCATCGGCCGGGTACGTGCGTACGTATACGAACTTGGTTTGCTTTGCTGGCATTGCCACCGCCGCCGCCGCCGTCGAATGCTTGTGGGCTGTGCGGGGGGTTGTTTTTTGTCGTGCACGCATGTGAGTGAGGGTGAGACTGTGAGAGGCGGCTGGACGCATGTCTGTGCGCGCAGTGGCGTCTGGCGTCGTCGTCCTCGGCTGTCGCGTGTGGCTCGGCGTGCCTGCGCGGCGCCGTGCTATGGTTGTCGCGGCCTCGAGGCTTGGCCGTGGCAGTTGGCGGGCTTGGCGCCATTGGTTTGGGTTGGGTCGGGACGTTCCCGTGCAGTCAGAGACTGCTCTAACTGCTGCTGCTGCTGCTGCCGCCGCCACGGGACCGTCGGATCCAAATCTAGTGGTCCAGTGTATTAGTACTGTCTCTGTGGCAGAGCCCCAACCTTAAAGACGGTTGCACGGTTACGATTTGGAGGTGGTTTGGGGGCTGCAAAATAGTTGTACGACTGCTTCAATTTGATCCATTTTCATTTTGGTCTTTTCGTACCAGCCGTATACGTGTTGCACCATGCTACTACAGTAGTTTTCTTTGGTTTGAAGGACAGCCCAGCCTTGTCCATGGTAACCACTGTGCTCCAGTAACTATCACGGGCGTGCTTGGACTTGGAGCCACAAATATCTATGGCCGGTCGTTAACGAAGAGACGCGATGCAGAATGAGTAGGTAGGAGTACTGTATAGGGTAGGTACGTGGGGCCGGTCTGTCAGAGAGGGCACCAATGAGAGAAGCAGTAGTGTACGTACGGGCGGGTACTGTGCACGAGTGGCCCAGCGCGGGCGGTATCCCCCGATCTGCGTTGCTTTTGATAGCACAACACAAGAGAACAGAGAGCAGCGCATCACTTTGGCCTGGTGGAGCCCCCTCTACTCTCCACCATGTGTGCTCTGATGATTGATATGGATATATTTATATGTGGTCTTTTTTGCAAGTGGCTGCTGCTTTTTAACCCTTTTTGGTTGATTTCATTCATTCGAGGGTGCTTGCATTTGCGTATACATCCCTGTTTACCTGTTTCCAGTGCCAATTTGGCGTGGTGGTTTGCTGTCAAAACCGGCACGGTCGGTCGGTGCAGGTGCGTGTTGGCCGTCGATGGCATGGCATGGCATGGCACCCCGTGTTTGTACAATTGGGGTACATGCTTGTTTCGTTGTCCCTTGGCCTCCAACCAATGCAGTGCACATGCTAAACACGGCCTTCTTGCTTGTGAGTAGGAGTGGTGGCGTCAGTCAGTGTCATAGCCTAGCGAAAAGATTCACGCCTAGAAAACGTCAGTTGATTAGCTAGCTTTATTTAAACCGATCACTCTTACCGCAGCAAAACCACCCTACTACTGCATCATCATCATGAATCATCCTACTCCCTCCGTCCAAAAAAGAGTGACGTTTTTTACTTTTAGACATTATGTTGACCGTTTGTCTTTTTTAAAAAATTTATGTAAATTATAAAATAAATAAAATCATTATTAAAGTATCACTAATAATAAAATAAATTACAACAAAATAGATGATATTTATATAAAAATTTTGAATAAGACGGATAGTCAAACAAGATGTTTGAAAATAAAAAACGACACTTTTTTGGATGCAGGGAGTACACTGTAAACTTAAGGTTTGGCGTTTCTCAGGTACTAGGGGGCGTTGAGTGTGTTGAAATTCATGTTGCGTGCACTGATTTGGTGAGATTGACAATTTTGTGAAGCTACGGGGGTGTTTAAATTCAGGGGTTAAAGTTTAGAGGTGTCACATCGAGTATTCAGATAGTAATAAAAAAACAAATTAAGCCTAATTAATTCATCATTAGCACATGTTTACTGTAGCACTACATTGTCAAATTATAGACTAATTAGATTTAAAAAATTCGTCTCACAAATTAATCTCAATTTATACATTTAATTTCGTAATTAGTCTATATTTAATAATCTGTGTATATGTCCAAGCACGCAAAAGAACAGAACAGAGCCGCAGAGTGCAGAGCAGCGCATTTGGTTGGCGTGGAGCCCTCTCTACACCATGTGTGCTCTGATGATTGATACGGATATACTATATATAATGGTCTTTTTTTTTTGCAAGTGGCTGCTGCTTTTTAACCTTTTTGATTGATTTCATTCGAGTGCTGCTTGCATTGCATATTTACATCCTTTGTTTACCTGTGTTTCACGGCCACTTAGCCGTGGTGGTTTGCTGCACCTAGCTTCTTTGCTCACTGCCAAACACGGCACGGTTCGTTAGTGCAGCAGGTGCGTGTTGCCCGTCGATGGCATGCCGGCATGGCATGGCACCCCGTGCACCGTGTTTGTACAAATTGGGGCACTAGCACTACATACCTGTTTGGTTGTCCCTTGGCCTCCAACCAATGCACTGCACATGTTATACACGACCTTGTCAGTAGTGGCGTCAGTCAGAGTCATAATAGGCCTCGTTTAGATTGAAAAAAATTTCAAACCGATGAATAGTACTACTTTCGTCTTATTTGGTAAATATTGTCCAATCGTGGACCAACTAGGCTCAAAAGATTCATCTCGTGATTTCCAACTAAACTGTGTAATTAGTTATTTTTTTACCTATATTTACTACTTCATGCATAGATTCAAAGATTGATGTGACGGAGAGAGAGTGAAAAATTTTCAATAAACAAGACCTAGAGTAGCGAAAAATTTTCATGCCTAGCTAGCGCCTACAAAACGTCAGTAGATCGTGCACTGAAATCTTCAGTGTGTTAAAATTCACGTTGCGTGCACTGATTTGGTGAGATTTCAATTTTTTTAAAAAAGCTAGCTAGGGTCCCGGTTCTGATAGTTCGGTACCAGTGGGATGAATTCCTAGCGTACCAGTGAGTGCAATGCTGACGGGAAGGAATTCCCTGCTGGATGCTGGCCAATGGCGAGGGGTGCAGCCATGTGCAAGCCAGCCTAGCCAAGGGCTTGTTTAGGCCTTGTTTAGATTTCAAATTTAGGATTCAAATTTTGCATAGTAAATGTCCCGTCACACTGTAGTATTTTGTTTTTATTTAGTAATAATTGTCCAAATATTGATTAATTAGGCTTAAAATATTCGTCTCGCAAAGTACAATAAAACTGTGCAATTAGTTTTTGATTTCATCTACATTTAGTACTCCATATATGTGCCGACATTTAATGTGATGGAGAATCTTCTTTTTGCATAGTAAAATTTGGGATGAATTTGGGTATCTAAACAAGGCATGGGGTGTGAAATTTTTTATCGCACTGTAGCACTGTAGCACGTTCGTTTGTATTTGATAATTATTGTCTAATCATGGCCTAATTAGGCTCAAAAGATTCGTCTCCTAAATTACAGACAAACTGTGTAATTAGTTATTTATTTTATCTACATTTAATACTCCATACATATATGTAAATATTTAATGTGATGGAGAGAGAGTGAAAAAACTTGGAATCTAAACAAGACCCAAATCCAAATCTTACCACCTGTCTTTCAAGCCCACATCCTCATCTCTTATCCTAATCCTAACACGCCCAGACAAAAAAATAAAACAAAAATATCCTGGATAATAAAGTAACTGAAAAGTTGACGCATCTGATCCGACATGAGTAGAAAAGGTACGGTAGTAATGCGACGCTGAAAGGTTCCTATCCATGGCCCTTGTTTAGTTTTCGACTTCTTTCCCAAATTCCACTATACAAAAAGAAGATTCTCCGTCACATCGAAATGTCGGTACATGTATGAAGTACTAAATGTAGATGAAATTTAAAACTAATTACACAGTTTTGTTGTACTTTGCGAGACGAACATTTTGAGCCTAATTAGTCAAAGTTTAGACAATTTTTACCAAATAAAAACAAAAGTTGCTACAGTGCGACATGACCTACACTATTCCAAATCGGCCCTCCTAATTCCGCATCTAAACACGGGCATGGATCAAAACATCACTAGTAGAACATCTGCAGCAGACAGAGCAAGTGGTTTGCAGTAGATAAGATAACCATGTCTGCTACAGAAGAACTCCATCACGAGCAGCACCAATGGCGATCAGCATCGTAACTTGTAGTAGGGTCACGACGACACCAGCTAGCCGTCGCGTGACAGCACAGTGCTGCTGGTGCGGGGCGACTGGCGAGCAAGAACAGGAGCCACGTGATTGGCCGGACAGCCGGGCAGAGATATCAGGCTATCCGCACTCATCGGCTATCCGCACTCATCGACCTCTATATTCATCATTTATACGTCCTAGTCAGCAAGATTCTCTCCTCTATACTTAATTCTCCCGCACTCATCCATCCTCTATATCATCCTCTATCCACTCTATCCACTATGGGACCCACTTGTCACTTTATCTAAATATATCCATGTGTGATCTAGTTTTGAAGGATTTATTGAGACGAATTTAATGATGCAATCAAAATTTAATTTGGATTTTTTGTTTGTGAATTATAACATTTTTTCCTTTGTTTAGCTAGCGGGGTCCGCCACTACAGAATATAGAGTAAGCACAGTACTACTCTAAATATAGAGTGAGAGAAATGATACAGTATCGTTTTAGAGTACCCAGTGCAGCAGTTTTTACTCTATATTCATCCTCTAAAACTTTAGAGTATCGTTTAGAGTATGCCACTGCGGGCAGTCTCAGTCCTTCCTGCCTGCCTCGGCAGCCGTGCACACCCCCACTCTTCTCCGTCTCCGACCATGGTCCATGGCCACGAACTCATTAACGCTGACCGAGAAGGAAAAAAATAAAGAAAGAAATACTCCTACTCATCAACGTACTTACTACTGTACATTTGTTCCCATGACAGCAGTAAAATATACTCTCGTACACACACATTGATGGATTGATCGATCGGTGCAACTGCAGGCGGTGTCGGACGAGGCGCGGGCCATGTACAACGGCGGTCAGGCGGGGCTCACCTTCTGGTCCCCGAACGTGAACATCTTCCGGGACCCACGGTGGGGCCGGGGGCAGGAGACCCCCGGCGAGGACCCGGCCATCTCCGCGCGCTACGCCGCCGCCTACGTGCGCGGCTTCCAGCAGCCCTACGGCTCCGGCGGCCACCATAACCGGCTGAAGCTCGCCGCCTGCTGCAAGCACTTCACGGCGTACGACCTGGACAGCTGGGGCGGGACGGACCGGTTCCACTTCAACGCCGTGGTGGGCGCGCAGGACCTGGAGGACACCTTCAACGTGCCCTTCCGCGCCTGCGTCGCCGACGGCCGCGCCGCCAGCGTCATGTGCTCCTACAACCAGGTCAACGGCGTGCCGACCTGCGCCGACGAGGGGTTCCTCCGGGGAACCATCAGGGGGAAGTGGGGGCTGGAGGGGTACATCGTCTCTGACTGCGACTCCGTCGACGTCTTCTTCCGGGACCAGCACTACACCCGCACCGCTGAGGACGCCGTCGCCGCCACGCTTCGGGCCGGGCTCGACCTCGACTGCGGCCCTTTCCTCGCGCTGTACACCGAGTCCGCTGTGGCGAAGCGGAAGGTCTCCGACGCTGACGTCGACGCCGCGCTGCTTAATACCGTCACGGTCCAGATGCGGCTCGGCATGTTCGACGGCGACCCCGCGGCCGGGCCGTTCGGGCACCTCGGCCCCGCCGACGTGTGCACGCGCGCGCACCAGGACCTCGCGCTCGACGCCGCGCGCCAGAGCGTCGTGCTCCTCAAGAACCAGCGCGGAAAGCACCGGGATGTCCTCCCGCTCCGCCCCGCCGCGCACCGCGTCGTCGCCGTCGTTGGCCCGCACGCCGACGCCACGGTCGCCATGATCGGGAACTACGCGGGCAAGCCGTGCCGGTACACCACGCCGCTGCAGGGCGTGGCGGCGTACGCGGCGCGGACGGTGCACCAGGCCGGGTGCACCGACGTCGCGTGCCAGGGGAGGAACCAGCCCATCGCCGCGGCCGTCGACGCGGCGCGCCAAGCCGACGCCACAGTTATCTTCGCCGGGCTGGATCAGAAGGTGGAGGCCGAGGGGCTAGACCGGACCAGCCTTCTCCTCCCTGGGCGACAGGCCGAGCTCATCTCGGCCGTCGCCAAGGCGGCCAAGGGCCCCGTCATCCTCGTGCTCATGTCCGGCGGCCCCATCGACATCGCGTTCGCGCAGAACGACCCCAGGATCGACGGGATCCTCTGGGCGGGCTACCCCGGCCAGGCCGGCGGGCAGGCCATCGCCGACGTCATCTTTGGACACCATAACCCAGGTAGTCTTTGGACACTGGCTGGCGTCAAAAGATCTTTATTTTGGCACAAGATGAAAACAGAGTCTGACTGAATTCGTCAAATTTTGTATTAACAGGCGGGAAGCTGCCGGTGACATGGTACCCTCAAGACTACCTGCAGAAGGTGCCGATGACGAACATGGCGATGCGCGCCAACCCGGCGCGCGGGTACCCAGGGCGGACGTACCGGTTCTACACGGGGCCGACGATCCACCCTTTCGGGCACGGGCTCAGCTACACCCAGTTCACGCACTCGCTCGCGCACGCGCCGGCGCAGCTCACCGTGCGGCTCTCCACCGCGTCGGCGTCCGCGTCCGCGGCCTCCCTCCTCAACGCGACGCGCCCCGCGCGCGCCGTGCGGGTGGCGCACGCGCGGTGCGGGGGGCTGACGGTCCCCGTGCACGTGGACGTGAGGAACGTCGGTGACCGCGACGGCGCGCACACTGTGATGGTATACCACTCGGCGCCCTCGTCGTCCGGCGCCGCCCCTGCTGGCGTGGACGCGCCCGCGCGGCAGCTGGTGGCGTTCGAGAAGGTGCACGTGCCCGCGGGCGGCGTGGCGCGCGTGGAGATGGGCATCGACGTGTGCGACCGGCTCAGCGTCGCGGACCGGAACGGCGTCCGGCGGATCCCCGTCGGCGAGCACAGGCTGATGATCGGCGAGCTCACGCACTCGGTCACGCTGGGCGTCGAGCAGCTCGGGGTATAGAAGGGAAGGATGATCCCAGAGGCGTTCCTGAATAATTGTGCTGTGTTGTTTCGGGTGGGATTGCCATGGTGCTTGCTTCTGTCTCTGCAAAGGTGGAGATGGAGATACAGAAGGCACCGGATTACTGAAAATTGTTTGGATTGAAAACAGAAACGATTGAAATAGAAGGAAGGCAGAAGAATGTCGTTTCTTCCTCGATACCAATGTTTTCTGATCTTTATCTAAACAAACCCAATATTTCTGATGTCAAGATTAGTGCATTTAATGGAGATTACTACTGTGTGATGGGTCATGGGAGCATAACGCTAGTGAGATCAGGCACTCGAATCTTTCATATATAATATGAGCAAGAATACAAGCTGTTATGTCTCTGTATAAAGCCTCAGCTAAAAAATGGTCACCTGAGCTTGATTCTGAGAAAATGGCAGAGGGATTAGCTGTGGATTCCTGAACAGTGGTTTCTTTGGTCTAGTGGACCAAAAGTCCAAAACCATGGCTCTTCCTCTATTTATCTTGGGCTCTCGGCCCAACTGCCCACTGATTTGGTGCGCAAAGCTTCAGCTTTTGCAAGAAAATCTCTGCTGCCAACGTCTGAATATCTTCAAGCCCGTGAATTTGGGTTCTGGTGACTCCACCAAAATTCAGTTCGGAAACGCTATACGTCAACCGCATGATTTACTTGCCACTGTCAACCGAATTTTCCAGCGTTGGATCTTGACTCCGGCCGCTCGATCTGCCGGATGCCTGCAGCGTCACGCAGTCCCAGCCCTTCGAGCGTTGGATCTGATCGATCGCGTTTCTCATCTCCGGGTGGACTCGCAGATGCCACGGTACGTGTGCAGCCCGGGGTACGGCCCGCGCGTCGGCCTCCCCGCCGCGACCTCGCCGGCGATGATGACGAAGCAGCTGCAGCAATCTCATGCCGACGCAGCAGTCGCAGTACCATGTCTCGGAGTACCAGCCGAGTCCGGACGCTACGCCTTCCTCGGTGTCAGTGTCGGTGGTGGCAGCGTGGCACGACATTTCGAAATTTTGTGAAGATTTTTTTTTGAAATTTGTGAATAATTTGACATATATTTTTTTATGTCTGGAATCCATAGAAATAATTTGTAATTTTTTTGAAAAAATTAGTATATATTTGTGTTATTCCCAACTTACATCACTCTGTTCAATAAATTACACTGAAAAAATCAGTGTAAATATAATAATAAGACAGTATAAATATAGCTAGAAGACGGTGTAAGTATATGGGGGACCAAAACAACTGAACGTCACATAGACAGATCCATTCAGTTTCTATTGTTCATGCAACAATTTAGTTTTGGAGACAAGACTTAAGTCTCCGATGTTTTAGAGAAATCTGGCGAGTTGTCCTTGTTAGATTAGTAAACGTGCTTTGCATGCTTGTACATAGTGCGGCCCATGGGCTTGGGCTCTCCATTTGGCCATACGTACTAAACATGGTCATTGATCAATCAATCATGTATTCTCCCCATTCATTCCAAATACGCCTACATGGTATCACAGAGGGTTCGCTCCTGTGCCCTCCACCGCTTCTGCAAACCCTAACCGCTAGTATGCCATGGCCTACTATATCTAGGAGCTTGGTCTGGGTGAGTCCACAAGAAAATCAATGGAATCTTTCCCCGATTCCTCTAGATGGGCAAGGAAGGTTTAGTCCAAGGCAAATGTTCGGTGGCATGGCCTACTGTTTGCCGACTAGATGGGCAAGGAAGGTTCAGTCCAAGGCAAATGTTCGGTGGCATGACCTACTGTTTGCCGACCAAAGGAGCTAGGTCGACTCGAGGTAACCGACCTTAGGCTTGTTGGAATCGCCCTGTAGACATGGTGGCTTTGGCTCAAACGAACCAGGCAAAATATAGGTAAGGGCTGGATTTGGGCCTAGGCGCAAGTGCCACGGCCCTAGGTGTGGCCCAAAACACTCTTTAGAGCACTCGTAGTTTTTCGACCTGGCCCTAGACATTTGGGCTAAATTTTGTTGGCCCAGCAGAGAGGGGGGGTGTAACAACCCAGAAATTTACAAGAAACGAAAATGACAACTACAAATTTTTTCTAAAATAAACCTATGTTTGGTGGGGTGTCATATAGGAAATCTACCCTAGTTGCACAAGTAACACCTAGTCTAGTTACTTACATTTTGCATTTAATTATATAATCATGAGTTGCTTCTTATGTTCTTTGTATTGTTAATTAAAAATAGTCATATTTATTTAATGAATTGCTTAAACTAAATAAATATGTATTTATAACCTTGGCAAATAATTGGAAACCAAAAATATATTTAGTAGATCCCACTTTGTTATATAAGTGGAGGCAATATATATATTTGTTTATATACACATGCCTTGGCATAATGGGAATAAAGGAGAGATAAATAGAAAAGCTTGATGTTTAAATCAGAAAAAGGACAAGAAACCCTATGTGGCCCAGCCAACCCCGCCAAGCCGGCCTGCCAAGCCAGCCCAAGCCGCACAGCGCGCGCCCAACCGTGCCTGGGCCGGCCCAGCATGCCACCGCTGTAGCACACCGTCCGATCAAGCCCACACCGCGCCCGCCACCTCATGACGATGCCACCTCTCACGGTCACCGACAAGCGGGACCCATATGTCATCCCCCTCCCTCACTTCCTCTGCTTTGCGAGAACAGCACACGACCGCCGACCGGAGAAGATTCCTCTAGTTCCCCGCATGAGAGCCGTCCGTGCTCAGTTGATTGCGGTTCGACGCTCAGATGCATGCCACGCCATGGGCCATGGCGCCCAAACCACCCCAGCCACGTGTTTTGCCCCTGCCAGCAAGCAGCGCCACACGCGTGACGACGCCCTAGCCGCGGGAGCGCCTGACACCGCCCGGTACCACGCTCGTCGAGTTGAAGATGCCACGACATCTTCCTCGCGCACGCCGTGCCCCGCACTCCAACCCCAGAACCTGTGATTGCTTTACACGTGGCTCGTGGCGCGATCACGCCTCCACCGAACGCCATGGGCACCGCCCTCTTTTTAAAACGGCATCATCTGGAGTCCTAGCTTTTTCCCTAAACCATCCTCGCCGCCTTGGTGGCACTACCACCCACACCAACTCGGAGAAGAAAGAAGAGGAGGGGAAGAAGGGAGAAGGAAAAAGGGGAGGAAAGCATCGCCGTGGGAGCACCGTTTGGGACCACCGGAGTCGGAGAAGACGCCGGATAACTTCTTCCTCTTCGCCGTGGTCTGCACTGCACGACTTCCTATCTACACTGCACCAAATCGTCTGCATCACCATCCTCTCTCCATCGTCCCCTTCGGTGAGCCTAACACCCTTGTCTGTTCACCATGTGGCCATGCTCGCCATTGCCATGCACCTTGGCATCGCCGCGGCCTCCCCCTATCGGGCATGGCCAAGGCCAAGCCATGAGCACCACTGCATGCTTACGCACACACACGAGCCCAAAGCATCGCCTAGCACGGCCACGATGAACGAGGACATGGGCGACACACGCACATCCGAAACATGGTCACCATGGTTAAGGTCGACCATGGTGCCACCACGTTCCAGATGATTCCGATCGGTAGGGGCGAAGAGAGGAGTGCCATCCATTTTGCTTGAGCAAGAGGCGCGTCTGCGCTAAAGTGATGGAGTGAGAAGAGCTCGGGGGTCACCGGTCGTCCTCGCCTAGCCGGAGTCGCTGCACTGCCGTAGCACCGCCGTGGCGAGACCGTTTCGGACAACACCAGCCGCTTTACAAGGCAAGAAGGCACTGCTGAGCTTCGCGTTGATCTCACGCAATCAGCCGCCTAGCTAATGGGGAGGATCATTTGACTTAGCATGCAGTTGTAGCATCGCCGCTGTCGAGCTACGCCACCGCAGGCCGCCGAGAAGCCCGCGCCGCTCGGTGGAAACGTCGATGCCACTTTTGCTATATCTTGTTGTGTGGAGCATGGACTCATGAAGTCGTAGGTCTCCTAAGCACCGTCATTGAGCCCTTGTGGCATGGGAATGGCCGTTCCATCGCCGGTGGATCGCCGCCATGAAGAGGAGGAAGAGAGATGGCGCTGATGCGCTGTTACGTACACCCGGTGCACCGTGCACCAGAGGAGAGAAGAGAAGGGTGAACAGGGTCCACCATGGACTGCGTGTAAACCCATAGACCATGGTTGTTAGTCCACCGTGACCATGTCCACCGGAACCCAAACCCAATTTGAATCCATCCACGCGACGTGGCAGCGCCAGCGCTTGCCACGTGGCAGGCCAGCCCGGCCCAGATCCGGCCCAGCCCATGCCCACTGAGGCCCGGTCACGGCCCGGTCAACGTTGATCGTTGACTGGTCAATGCTGACCGTTGACCTGGACCCACATGTCAGCGACTCACTCTGTTCCAGCCAATCAGAGCGTGACACGTGTCACTGCCTGGAATTTCCTTTTTCTTTTTCTTTTCCAGAAAATCATTTAATCTTTAGAAATTTATAACTAATTCATTTTAACTCAGAAAAATACCAAACCAGTTTCTAAATTTTTCTAAAAATGATCTCTACATCTTAGGCTTGTGTTTGAGTGCATTTGGATCTTTTAAATTTCTGTTGCTTCTTTGTGCACCTTTGTAGGAGTCGTTAATGCGACTCTACGTTACGTTTAACAGAGTCGGAGGGCCTGCCGACTGAGGAGTACGACCCTGACTACAGCGAGGACTTGGGTGATGACTTGCTAGGTGCCACGCCCCACCCACTTCCGTAGAACCTATTACGCATGCAATATAGAATTGCTAGCGCTTTACTTTTTGTGTAATAATTTGTTGATAGGCTGCATGGTAGATGCTTTACTTTGAACCCTTTACCTTGTTGCAACCTTACTCCTGCTCACCCTGTTGTTAGGCTAGATGCTCGCATGTTACATATTACTGCTTTTACTCTTACTCGCATTATATCTGTGATGTGATGCCGGTGAGTGAGAGGCGTATATGTATAAGGCACGTAGTGCCGAGAACTTGGCAAACCTGATAAAAGAACTAGGGAGATCTTGGCTTGCGTCTTGGGTAAGTGGTGAGGGTTGAGTCGATCGGACAGGATCCTACGACGAGTCTTTGGGGCAAGTCTTGCTGGAGGAGTGCGACCTGGGCATCCCTCACGAGAGTTACCTGTGGCGGGTATATTGTGAGGTGAACTGGGGTGTTGGTTATCCCTAGTGGAGGTGCTGTCATGGCACGGGGAAGACGGTGTTTCCTCTTTGAGAAGATATCCTGTCTGGTCCCCCTAAGGACTGGTATGTCTTGAGAACCGGAACCATAGGATCTTCGTGCACACCACTCGCTCCCGATGGACAGGAGACGATTACCCGACTGACTAGGGCGGTACCACTACTACTAGGTTGGAAGGTGATAGTGTAGGGAGGTACGGGCATGGGGACCCACACCCTCCTAAGACAGCGTAGTGACCTTGGGGGCCCGGTACTACGTCTCACAATCTCAGCATTTCGGTGGACACCGGGGTGGCCCAGGGCTGAGTGGTAGGGTGGTACTATAACGGTTGGAAGACAGTCGGAATCAGCCTAGACGAGCCGGATCGTCGAGGATGGCGATCTTGTGGATTACCAGGTGTACACGCTCTGCAAAGTTGATCGATCTATACGTATAGCCGCGTCCACGGATATGGACATTCCCATGACCTACGCTTCACTTGATTAGAAAGAGGAGTCCTTTCTACCTTTCCCCGGGTTTCGTGTTAGATTCCGGCTTGGCTGTTGAGACGAGATCTGAGTGAGAGTCAATCTCGTCGTCTAGAGAGAGAGAGTGAGATGAGATGTGTTGTGTGTGATGGGATTGGGAAAAATGTGTGACTAAGATGGGTTAAAAACTGATGAATATCTTATTAAAATATTAACTACTTGCATAGGAAACCCACAGCCTAAATAGGTCTCTTTCTACTTTCCTCAATGCATTCCACTTTCCACAAAGCATTGCAAGCATAGGGTGGACGATGCGTGGCTAGTACCAAGTGTATTGATAGATTTTTGACAGGTTCAGAACCCGAGTACGACTACGAGGGCGATGATTGGGAGGACTAGAGGGTCTGTTCTACGCTCAAGCTGGTTCCAGGAGATCGTTTTCCGCTACTATCTACGTTGGATGCTGTTCCGGATGCTTGCGTGAGTATGTTCCGCCCTGCGAGGCGAAGAGAATAAGTTATATAAAACTCTCTATTGTACTCTGATATTCGTGTATGACTTTATGTATCACTGAGATTTGGGTAAATTGACGGAATGTTTCGTCATTTTACACTTCGTTTCTGTGGATTTCCTTCGTGGAAATCAAGGACATTTCAAGGGGTGGGGGCTAGAAGGCAATGCGAGCGCCGCTCCGCGCGTCTGCGCCTGTTCACGACCACTAATCTTCGCTGCCTATTGGTTGGCGCGTCGATCATCCCCGGGATCATCCCGTCCTGGCTCGATTCTTTTCTGGATGTGATTAAACTACTCTATCTGTCCCGTAATGAAAGACATTGTAGCAAATGTAGCATTCACTGAGGTTAAGGATAAAAGACCTGGCTACCCTTATAGAAAACTTTATCATTATGTTACTGTGTATTTGAGTTGACATGCTAATTTAATGTTGTGCTTGCTCTCGACGCCACACACAGCAAACCGATCCACTGGACCAACTTTTCACATCTCACAATGCACCTCCCATGCACCAGAGGACAACGATTTGATCGAGTAGGGTGTGTGGCCAGTCAAAGCTATAACGTCAAATATTTTGAGACATCATTCCAATGCTAAAACGGAACGGAGGGAGTATACAGAAGCAAGCTCAAACTACTGTTGGGCTACGATACTCTAACCACGTGGCCTAGGTTGTGTTTTTCTTTTCGGGCCTGTTTAGACATCTGTCAACAGATTTGTAAACTTAAAATCTGTCAAATTTTACACAAATCACGTGATGACATGTCTACAGAGAAAAAACTGACAGATGCTAAAAGCAAGAATCTATCGGATTTTTATAACACAAGTCAATAACAAATAATATCCACAACCCGTTCGCAAAAGTAGCGCCTAAACTGCCTGAACACAAACGCGTGCGCTGACACCAGACACACACAGACACACACACACAAACAAGCACCTAAAACACACATAGAAACGACACACACAGACACACACAAAGCAAAGCTACAAAACACACGTAAAAAACTAGTGAAAAACAAAAAAAACAAAAATATTCAACACAAACAACAAAAGTAACTTCAAAAAATAAAAACCAGTGAAAAATAAAAAAAGTTAAACCAAACAACAAAAGCAACTTTGAAAAAAAACAAAAAAAAGCACAAAAGACAGAGAGCGAGAGAGCGCAGCTAGCAAACAAAGCAAAGGTAGCAAAAAACCTCTGAACAAAAAAACTAAAAAAAGTCAAATCTAAAAAAAACCAAAGAGTAGCTACAAATATAAAGAAAGCTCAACTAAAATATACAAAACAAAAATCTGAAAATAACAGCTAAAGGCAAAAGAAAAAGAAAAAAATCAACAAATCTAAAACTTAACAAATCAACTATAAGCATTAGTGGAGATAAAAAATTGGTTTGAGGCACTCAAAAAGGCCAAAAAAACAAAGATAAAATAAATATTGAGTATAGATGGGGCATTCATGTGGCTTTGCTTTTCTCCGACCAAAACCACACTACATCATGTTCATCTTCTGGGAAAGCCAATGGGACAAGTTAGATAGCTTTTACAAAAATGAAAATATTTTTCTTCATAAGATACATGCAAGGATTCAAATTCTGGAAAAGACTAGGAGGGATATTTAGCAGAGCAGTAGTGTACCTCCTTCAACACCAGGACAACCAACAATCCTTTTGTTGTAGTATGACTGAATCACAGCAGGAGCTTCCTATGGAGGGAACAACATATATATGGATATTAGTCCAGAAGAACCACACAAGGATCAAATGAATTTAACTGAATAATGATGCGAAAGACTCATGTAAGCAAAAATCATTATTCATATAGCAGTCTATAAAGTGATCATCGACAGGTTGAAGCTAAATGGAATAGTTGGTCAGCTGTAAACCTCGCTGGATTCCCAACTGATGTAATAAAAAGGACAAAGTCACTACAATAATAAAAACACATAGGGGCCGTTCGGCTGGAATTATAAGCCGGCTGAAAAACACTGTTGGCTGATTTTTTGTGAGAGAAAAATACTGTTCCGGCTGAAAAAACAAGCCGAAAAAGACGGATTATAAGCCAGATGAACAGGGCCATAGATTCAGTCATACAAAAGACCAGCTACACAACACATTGCCCAAAATCAGGATAACCATCCTATCAGAGTATGAGAATGCAAATGAAAGTCAACTAAGAAATGACAAATTCTACTTGAAGCAGAGCAACTTATATATTGTTTATTCCACCACAACGAACAGGAAAACATCATGAGTGGTTCAACTAGAGCTCTTAATTACAGCATGGCTCACATGGACATGGAAGACACTGAAAAAAAAAACCCACACCCATACACACATACAGAGAAAAAGACACACACAGAAAGAGAGAGAGAGAGCAGCTACCAAACACAGCAAACTCAAAAGGCAAATGCAACTAAACTAAATAAACAATCACACTCACACTCACACTCAGAGAGAGATGGTGTGGGGTTTTTTTTTTCAAAGTACTCATGATTTTTTTTCAAAGTACTCATGAGTGGTTCAACTAAATAAACAATCACACTCACAGCTAGGCAAATGCAACTAAACTAAATAAACTCAAAAGGCTAGCTGGTTAACAACTACTCCTACTCCTAACGTCACAGACACACACACACACAGGCCGGGAGCAAAGCAAAGAAAAAGGAGGCTCAGGGGCTGTTTGGTTTGAGGAGTTAAAAGTTTAACCACACTAGTAGAGAACTGACTTATACTCCCGGCACCATTTTTTAGATTACTCTCGGCACTTATTGCACCCGGGAGTAAAGAGACCTTTATTCCCGGTTGGTGTCTCCAACCGGGAGCAAAGTCCCACATGCAACTGTCACTCCGTGGTCCGAGGACTTTTACTCCCGGTTGGTGTCTCCAACCGGGAGTAAAAGTAGACATTTACTCCCGGTTGGAGACACCAACCGGGAGTAAAGGTGCAGTCAACCTTTACTCCCGGTTGGTGTCTATAACCGGGAGTAAAAATGGACTTTTAGTCCAGATTTTTAAGCACAACCAGCTAACTAAGTGTTTCTCTATATATTGTTAGCCCTGCATTCCGACCAAAGTGTTGGAGACAAGAAACTTGAGGTTCGCCTTAAGTACAAATGACACTTGATGTTGCGTTCAAACTTTTTTTTAAAAAAATGCAAAGTCATCACCAAATTAAATTTGGTGAGTTCTGTGAATCACAAGGCGGTTTAAGTCTTAACTCCTTTTATGTCACGCATGGAGTAGTTGCAGGTCCAATTAAAATTTAGGTACCTAGACAAATATTTGTCTATATACAAAGCATAAGTTGATGTATTTTATTTGAAATGGAAGGAGTAAATGACAAAAAGTTTAATACCATATTTGTCTGGATGCATACACTACAGAGTGTGCCTAACAATTAGTTACGCTAGACTAAAATTTAAATCTACGTTTTAATTCATACTACAGAGTGTGCCCAGTTAACCGCCAAGTTTGAGATTTTTCTGAATTGGTTTGGTACTTTTTCCGATTTAATTGTATTTCCGCGCAACTTCACCAAGTAATTCTACGTTGAACTGTGTCCACCCCATAAAAGAGCCGGAATGGTGCCAAACTTTACCACATGGTCTCTTATGCCCTAGGAGACAAGTATTTGTAGAGGTCGCTGCAGAATTCCAATGTTTTCAATCTGTAATCCACCATAGCTTGTTTCCCGCCACACGAAGAAAAATATAGTAATAAAAATAATGATTAGAAAAACCTAAGATCTTGTGTGGGGTCATATTTTGGGTGTAAATGAGTGCCAAAAAAATCTCAAGCCATTTCGACAAAGGCAGAGTCCACGTGCTTCACAAAGGTATATGGAACCTTTTCATCGAACCATGTCTATACACCTGGGTTCTTAGGGATTATGAGGTCCAAGTGTCGTATTGGTCTCAAACTTTTTCTTAGGCTTGCAAATGCCCTATGTGAAGCAACCGTCAAGTTTGAGATTTTTCCGAATTGGTTTGGTACTTTTTTCGGTTTAATTGAATTTCAGCGCAACTTCACCGAGTAATTCTACGTTGAACTGTGTCTATCCTAGAAAAGAGCCCGAATGATGCCAAACTTTGCCACATGGTCTCTTATGCCCTAGGAGACAAGTATTTGTCGAGGTTGATGCAAAATTCCAGTGTTTTCGATCGGTAATTCACCATATTTTGTCTCATGCAGCACGAAGAGAAATATAATAATAAAAATAATTTTCAGAAAAACCTAAGATCTTGAGTGGGACTATATTTTGGGTGCAAATGACTACTAATAAAATTTCAAGCCATTTCGACAAAGGCGAAGTCCACATGCTTCACAGAGGTATATGAAACCCTTCATCGAACCATGACTGTACACTTTGGTTCTCAGAAATTCCAGGGTTCATATGCATTCCAGCATTGTATTGGTCTCAAACTTTTTTTTCACAAAGCGTTTGAGATTTTTTTAATTGGTTTGGTACTTTTTTCTGATTTAATGAATTTCCGATTTTTTACAATATGTTGTGAATATTTAAAAGAAAAAATAAAATATTTATGTTACATATTTTTCATGTGTGCAATAAAGCCAAAGCAACTCTAGTTATTTTTTAAAAGATTTTATGACTTCTATGTAATTTACTGCACATATAACTAGACTTTAGACATTAAATAAAATAAAATATTAAAAAAATCGAAATTTTCGCGCCTACATTTTCGTTGCCCGCCAAAATATAGCTAGGTCAGACCTTTACTCCCGGTTGATATTACAAACCGGGAGTAAAGGACTTTTAGTCCCGGGTGGATTTAGGAACCGGGAGTAAAAGTCTGGACCTTTACTCCCGGTTGATATTACAAGCCGGGAGTAAAGGACTTTTAGTCCCGGGTGGATTTAGGAACCGGGAGTAAAAGTCTGGACCTTTACTCCCGGTTGATATTACAAGCCGGGAGTAAAGGACTTTTAGTCCCGGGTGGATTTAGGAACCGGGAGTAAAAGTCTCTAGTATATTACCAGCCCCTTCTCCTTCCCCCGTCCGCCTGGCTGCTCTCCAATTCTCTCGATCCGATCTGCGCTGCCGTCCGCCCGTCCGGGTCCTGCTTTCGGACGCCCGAGCTTGGCGACGGCCATGGACAAGGGCGCGGCGCTGGCGTCCTCCGATGATGCCGTCCACCACCACCCGGCGGGGGTCACCGCCAGCGCCATCACCGGCACGGGGTCCTCCTCCTCCTCGTCGTTCGCGAGCTGGCGCGCGTACGGGCGCGCGCTAGCGCAGACCCCGCGCCGCCTGGCGCGCCGAGCGTTTGCCGCGACGGCGGCCCGGGAGGAGATGAGCCGGGTGCGTGCGCGGTCGGGCGCCGACATGGCGCGCGCGCTGCGGTGGTGGGACCTCGTCGGGCTGGGCCTCGGCGGCATGGTGGGCGCGGGCGTCTTCGTCACCACGGGCCGCGCCGCGAGGCTCTACGCGGGGCCCGGCGTCGTGGTGTCCTACGCCATTGCGGGGCTCTGCGCGCTGCTCTCCGCCTTCTGCTACACCGAGTTCGCCGTCGACTTGCCCGTCGCCGGCGGCGCCTTCAGCTACCTCCGCGTCACCTTCGGTGAGTCGTTTTGTCGTGGGCCGTGGCCGCCCCATTCCGGAACGGAATTGATAAGTAAGGAAAAAGTACGTATCTAAATACTACTACTTTTTCTTGATTTATCATTATTCTTGATATATATACTAATAATTTTTCTTTTACTCAAATTGTAGACTAGACATTTGAAAGAGAAGACCCTGCAAATACACCATCTCAAAGCAATGCAAGAGACGATAGCAGGATTTCTTAATGAATAGGTCTTAAAGCCCAGCGCCGAGTTCTACTTTAACCCCGATGAACAATGGCTTCCAAAAAACTAGGGTCATGATAACTTTATTTTGAATGTAATGGGTCATGACAACTTGTTATCGGATCCAAAGGGTGGACACGACGATGAAAGTATACAATGCAAGCTTGTATTATATATGGTGCACAAATTATTTGTATATACTTTCTTTTTAGTTGGGTTACTTGCGTACATTGCTCGAAACCAAACTTTACTATATGCATGTGTATGCATATATTATTTGTAGGGCAAAAATCATATACGAAAACCTATTTTAAAACCATAATAAATTATGAATTGAAATGAAAAAAGAAAAAAAGACTTTTACTCCCGGTTGGTATTACCAACCGGGAGTAAAGGTGTCTGCCAGGCCACGAGCCCAACTGACTCTTTACTCCCGGTTGGTAATACCAACCGGGAGTAAAAGTCCCCCTTTACTCCCGGTTGTGAACCTTTACTCCCGAAAACGTACTCCCGGTTGGGCAACCGGGAGTAAAGGGGGTTACCAACCGGGAGTATATGTCATTCCTGTACTAGTGCCAATACTGTAGCACTTTCGTCTTATTTGATAAAAAGTTTCCAATCTTGGACTAATTAGGCTTAATAGATTCGTCTCGTAAATTACTTCTAATCTGTGCCGACATGCATGCAATTAGTCTACATTTAGTACTACATGCATTTGAGGGAACATTGATGTGATGGGAGTTAAACTTTAACCAGTTGAAACCAAACAGGCCCTTAATCTTAGTGTTAACCAGCTAGCCTAGCTAGCTTCATTTAACGTAGCTTGAGGTTTGAGGGCCATGCAGTGCAACTACTCCTACTCCTACAATCCTACTGCATACAGACGCAACCAAAAACAGAAAGCAAAGCTTGCTCAATCGGATTAAAGTTGCTGTTTGCAGTACAGTACTATATATATATATGGTCTGAAAAGCAAAAGTTCAGTTCTGTTTGAAATCAAATCAAAGCATCATCAGGAATCAGCAGTGACCCAGGGGCACTAGCAATTAGCAAAGCGGGTCCGATCGACGCCCGAGCACAGCTTGGTTGCTGTAAATGGTGTTGGTCGGCAACTGAGCTACTCTACTGCTTCTGCTTGTATTGTACAGGACCACGACCCATTCTTTTTTTTTTACTCATATAACTATGTAACAGTGGGTATTTTTCTTAAAGACTTGCACTGTACATTCATTAATCATTGGAAAGCACTTGGAATTTTTTTTTCCCGAGGGATGTAATATATCGAGGAACAAAAAAGAGTAGGACCTACCCATCTGTAAAAGCATATTTACACTACAGTCCAACAAGAACTAAGCAAAAGGAAAAGGAAAACAAAAAACTAAAGTAAAAAATATTCTTTAAGAGAAATGAAAAAAAACTAATTTAGTGGCAAAGGGCATTCCAGTTGAATTTGCAGATGAAGAACAACAGAGGATATCACTTCTACATGACTCCTTCAGGCCTCCAGGAGGAGAATGCTAAAAGTATTAGAAATCAGAAGCATACTGAAAGCAGTTCCTCCACACAAATTCAAACCAGTCACAAATGAAGAAGCTCCACTCCACTGTAGTGTTGGCAACTCAAAACTTAACTGGACATATACCTCCCAATAACTGTATGCTTGCAAGACAATGATTACACCTAATCAGCTACAACTACAAGTGCAATAGAAACCAGAGGACAATGCAACCATGCAAGGTGCATCTCACACATCAATGAAATAGGTAACTATGAAATGCCAAAGACCGTAGCACCTGAGTGCCTGTGCTTTCGATTCAAAAGGGTCTACCAAACACCTAAAGAATCAACAACTTTCAGAACTCCAAAGACTAAACTGACATGCGATTACTAGCATCACAAACACAGAACAAATATCTGCTGCAAAAGAGGGTTCTCTGATCCATATAGCACGCACAAAAACACAAACACCTATAGGGCCTCAGACCCTCAGTATGTCGATCTATCCCTGAGAAGGGAAAGCTACAATCTCAAACACAAACAGCCAACTCAACTCAACCCCATTGGAATCCATTCCGGTCGACGTCGGCCGTCCTCGTCAACATCGTGTTTGCATCAACGAGCTGCCACTGCACCATCATCACCCCTCGAGTTCCTCGCAATCTAAAGCAAGCGCCAAAAGTCTTCGCCCTTCTTGGGCATGTACATGTTAGTGTTGATCTCCTCCAGCTCGGCCCAACGGCCGAGTTGGGCCTTGACCTTGTGCCCTAATCGGGGGCACCCAACCCTACATGGTTGGTGGGCCACCGTCGCACTGCGCTATAAAAAGAGCTGGGGGCTGGCGGCTCTCAATACGAGGTTCACCGTGAGCCGCCACACCCACCGACAACCCTAATCCGATCTAGTGAGGGGCACAGCCAACAACGGGAAGCGCCACTGCCAGGACGCCGTTGCCGTTGGACCACACCACCGTCTTCTTCACCGCTCTCAGATCGCGAAGCCATTGCACACCGCCCCAGATGCCACTGGTTCCACTGCTTCCTTGCCACCGACACCATGGTGGGCTTGAGCTCCTCCACCAAGCCCTCCGATGGTCGGTACCTTTGCTCTCCTCTCCCTCTTAGATCTCATAGTCCATGTTCTAGGGCATGTTTATCCCAAAATGCAAGTTCAACCTACTAGATCTACTCCTAGTTGATCCTACACTTGTAACATTGGTATCAGTCGCCTAGATCTAGCGAGTAGATCTAGTTTTGGGGTAGCAATTAGAAGGAGGTGATTCGATTCATTTTGATTTGGTCGAAACCCTAACCCTAGAAACCTCAAATCCCGAGCAATCCCCAATCCAAAGCATAAGAATACCTACCTGTCGATGATGATCTCGCCTTGGCCCTAGTGGTCCTGCAGCTCACCGCCGGCAGAGAAAAGGAGCCGTGTCGTCGCTCCATCTTAGCCCGTGCGTGCGCGGGCTCCGCCCTAAGGGCACCGCCATGAGACCATTCGACGGAACCACGTGACGGATGCATGAGAGCTCCAGCGAAGGGACCCGTGATGGCACCGCCATCTCCTGCTACGCGCTCTCCGCCGTCGCTGACGACTGGCTCGACTGAGAAAAGCGGGGGGAGAGAATGAGAAATGATTTAGGGTTTCCCCTACCAGCCGGTTTTGTTCAGCAGGGAAGCAACCACTGCCATCCGATCACGATCGACGGCCAGGGGCGCTTGGGCCTTAGCTGGGCCGACGGGATGAAGTGGCCTCTTGGTGCTTTCCCGACCCAAGCCCAGGTTAACTTTTCACTGGCCTGCGGTGTTGTAAGTTGGGCCAAAATAAGACATGGGCCGAATGAAAAGTAACGTTTATGGATTTGGTTTATTCTTTTCAGAAGCTATTTTGATGATTTGGTTTAGTTTTCAATCTCTACTCAAATTTGAACCCATGAGATAATTTGTTTAGAGAGTAGATGAGTATACTGAGATGCTTCTAGTCAAGAATTATTATTTTAAGCATTTTCCATGTTTCCGCTGCTATGATTATGTTTATCCTCTAATTAAATTAGAGCCAACGTGAATTTTTAATTGGAGGAGTAGATGTATTTGTTCAAGTTAATTTATGGTATTGTCATTTTCTGACCAACATTGATAATAACAATATTATAATTTTATTCAGGAAGTTTTCTATGCGTTATTTCTATTTCTGCCCAATGGTGATGTAGAATTAGTATAGAAGAATGTTGTGTATTTTAATTTTGACCAACATTGAATTAAGGCATGCAATTATTATGTAAAGTTTTTTCCTCACTTGCTCTGGTGTTGTTTTCAGGACTCAACCATATGGCCTTCATCTCGCACATTCCGCCTCTTGAGGGGGGCAACTATTGTGTATGGCGAGAGAAGTATGAATTGGCACTTGCCTGTCTAAGAATGACCTAGCACTTACCTCTCCATGTCCTACTGAGCCAGTGGACCCGGTGAGGACAGAGAATGAAACTGATGCTGATTTCACTGCTCGGTAGCGAGATCATGCAGAAGTGAGAATGAAATACGATCTTGATCATAAGAAGTGGAACATTTCGAACCGCAAGTGTTTGATGGTGGCTAAGTCCACTATTTCAGATGCAATAAGGGGATCAATCCTAGATTGTGACACCGCCTATGAGTATCCCAAGAAGGTGGAGAGTTAGTTTACTAGCTCTTCAAAGGCTTATGCAAGCACCCTGATCAAGAAGTTATTCAATGAGAAATACTTTGGTGGAGGGATAAGAGAGCACATATTGAAGATGAGCAACATGGCATCCAAGCTCAAGCCAATGGATTTGGGGCTCAAGGATGAGTTCCTGATTCATTTGGTTTTTGCTTCTTTTCCCAAAGAGTATGAAACCTTTGTTGTTAATTACAAGATGTAGCCTGATAAATGGGACATTGAGAAGCTCATTGCCATGTGTGAGCAAGAAGAGGAGAGCCTTAAGAGCTCACATGGTGACTCCATCAACCCTATGAAAGACAATAAAAGGAAGAACTTTAACAATATGCCAAACCACAAGGAAAATCTCAGTGGGATAATAGCTCCTCCTCTAAGCAACAAAGGAAGGCCCCTCATAATGATCACCATCAGAAGAACAACAATGCCCAAATTGACAAGGATCAATGCAAATGGTGCAAGAAGTATGGACACTACCAAAAGGACTGTCTAGAGTTCCTAAAGAGTCTTTTGAAGAGAGGTGAGGACACTATTTCATTCGTAGATGAGTCCTTGTATTTAAGTTATGCAAAATCTACTTGGTGGATTGATTCAGGTGCAACTATTCATGTTGCAAATTCATTATAGGGACTCCATGTGAGGAGGACCCTGCAAAGAGGAGAAAGAAAAATTAAAGTAGCAAATGGAGTTGAAGCTAAAGTTGAAGCCATTGGAGATCTCTCTAGAATTAGATGATGGTTTTGTACTTAAGCTTTTAGATGTCATTTATATACCCTCTTTGTGAAGAAACTTAATAAGCGTTTCCCATTTAGACGATGATGGATATGATTGCCATTTTGGTAATGGCAAATGTAAGATTATATTTAATCATAAGTGTGTTGGTCTTGCCTTCCGACAAGACAAGCTTTATTTATTATCACTTTGTGAGAATGTGAATATTGTAAGCACTAAGAATGAGAATGCCTCCTCATCTATGAATGCAAGAAATAAGCGAAAGAGAGTTCATGATATATCATCGAAATTATGGCATTGTCATTTAGGCCATATTTTGAGGGGGAATAGAATGATTGATTAAAGAATCAATTCTTTTGCCATTAGAATTTTTAGATTTAGAACAGTGCATTGATTGCATTAAAGGAAAGTATATCAAGAAGATAAAGAAAGATGCCAAACGAAGTGCAGGAATCTTAGAAATAATTCACACAGATATCTGTGGTCCATTTCCTATGAAAAGTGTGGATGGTTATGATTCATTTATAACATTCACATATGATTATTCTCGTTATGGCTACATTTATCTAATTAAGGAAAGATCAGAAGCATTGGATAAATTTAAGATATTTAATGCTGAAGTAGAAAATTAGTATAATTTAAAGATTAAGATAGTAAGATCCGACCGTGGGAGGAGTACTATGGTCGTCACCGCATATGGCCAAGTTCCTAGACTTTTTGCAAAGTTTTTACCGAAAAATGTCATAGTAGCCCAGTACTCTACACCGGACGAGCCTCAGCAGAATGGAGTAGCTGAAAGACGCAACCGTACCTTAATGGATATGGTGAGAAGTATGATAAGTCACTCCACTCTACTTATAAGTTTGTGGATGGAGGCGTTAAAAACCGCCATTCATATTCTTAATCGAGAGCCAAGCAAGTCGGTGCCCAAAACATCATATGAGTTGTGGAGAGGTAGGGAACCCTCACTTAACTATTTATGTGTGTGGGGCTATCCAGTTGAGGCTAAAGTATTTAACCCAAGTATAGGAAAGCTAGACTCCAAGACAGTTAGCTGTCATTTCGTTGGCTATCTAGAAAAGTCAAAAGGTTATCGCTTCTATTATCCTGATAGACATACGAAGTTTGTAGAAACAAGACACGTGTTCTTGGAGGAAGAGTTGATCAGGGGGAGCATGGTAGTGCAAGAAATTAACCTTGAGGAGAAGCGAGTACATGTCCCCACTCATATGGTTCAGGAGCCATTCTTCACGCTACCTGTTGTTGCTGCATCAACAGTGCAAGACACTGTGGTAACAGCACCTGTTGTTAGTTCTCCTATGGCGACAATAAATAAACATGAGGAACCTATCCTTCAGAATTCCATAGAATCTAATGTCTCACATGAGGAAGAACAACAACAGTCCCATATGAAACAAGCGCCAGAGACCCCTAGAAGGTCTCAAAGAGTCAGAAAGTCAGCTATTCCTGACAACTACGATGTCTATGATACTGAAAAATTTCAAATAGAGAGCGATCCCACCTCATTTGAAGAAACCATGAGAAGCGCTCACTCGTCAAAGTGGCTTGAAGCTATATAAGATGAAATGAGATCAATGAGTACCAACAAAGTTTGGGACTTAGAAAAATTCCTAAAGGAGCCAAGACAGTAGGTTGTAAATGGGTCTACAAAACCAAATATAACTCCAAAAGGAATGTAGAAAGATTTAAAGTGTAACTTGTGGCGAAAGGCTTCACGCAAAGAGAGGGCATAGATTACAATGAGACATTTTCTCTAGTCTCATGTAAGGATTCTTTTAGAATTATAATGGCGCTAGTAGTATATTACGATTTAGAATTACATCAGATGGATGTAAAGATGACGTTCCTTAATGGGGATTTAGAGAAAAATGTTTACATGGCACAACCAAAAGGTTTTGTTATGGAAGGAAAAGAAAGTGTGGGATTCCGCCTAAAGAAATCCATTTATGAATTAAAACAAGCATCAAGACAGTGATATTTAAAGTTTGATAGTACAATAAGGAAGTTTGGGTTTCAAGAGAATGTAGAGGACAATTGCGTTTATGCAAAGTTCAAGAATGAGAAATATATTTTCCTAATCCTGTATGTGGATGACATCTTACTCGCTAGTAGTGATGTTAATCTACTACTGGAAATGAAGAAGTTCTTGTCCTCGAATTTTGATATGAAGGATCTCAGTGAAGTTTCTTTTGTCCTAGGAATAGAAATTCACTAAGATAGAAGAAAATGGGTTTTAGGATTATCACAAAAGGCATACTTAGAAAAGGTTCTAAATAAATACAGTATGCATAATTGTAAGCCTTCACCTGCTCTAATAGTCAAGGGTGATAGATTTGGGGAATTTCAATGTCCTAGGAACAAATATGAGATCGATCAAATGAAAGTGGTTCCATATGCTTCAGTTGTTGGAAGTTTATAATATGCTCAAGTGTGTACACGTCCTGACTTAGCGTTTGTTACCGGGTTACTTGGCATATATCAGAGTAATCTAGGAATAGAACACTGGAGACTGGTAAAGAAAGTTTTGCGTTATTTGCAAGACACAAAAGACCTCATGCTAACGCACAAAAAATCTGATTCTCTACACATAGAGGGGTATTCAGATTTAGATTATGCGAGAGATGATAGAAAATCCATGTCAAGATCGATATATATATTTACTCTCGTAGGAGGAGCTATATCGTGGAAAAGCTCCAAGCAATCCATCACGACATTGTCTACGATGTATGCCGGGTTTGTAGCATGTTATGAGGCCACGGGTCAGTTGAATTGGCTAAAGAAATTTATGCCCGGGTTGAAAGTGGTAGACGACATACATAAGCCACTTAAGTTGTACTACGACAATAATCCAGCAGTATGTTATGCTTACAACAATAAGTCAAGTTGTGCTGCCAAACACATTAACATAAAGTATTATGTTGTGAAAGACAAAGTCCGGGATCATACAATTAGTCTTGAGCAAAGGGTTACCACCCAATGTGTTCAGAGAATACTTAGCCGACATGGGTTTACATGAAAGCCTATAATTCCTAGACAATAAGGGCCTAGTTGAGAACCCGTTTCAAAACAGAGAGGTGTGTTGTAGCTGTTAATCTAATGGCACTGACCGTGACGATGAAGCACGCTCTATGCACCGATCTGTGATGGAATGGGAAAAGAATGAAGTAAGTTAAGTTTAAGTAATAAGATGAGATCAAGGGGGAGATTGTTAGTGTTGATGTCCTCTAGCTCGGCCCAACGGTCGAGTTGGGCCTTGACCTCGAGCCCTGACCGGGGGTGCCCAACCCTACATAGTTGGTGGGCTCCCGTCATACTGCGCTTTAAAAAGAGGTGGGGGCTGGCGGCTCTCAGTACGAGGTTCATCGTGAGCCGCCACACCCACCGACAACCCTAATCTGATCTAGTGAGGGGCGTAGCCAGCGACGAGAAGCGCCACGACCAGGATGATGTTGCTGCTGGACCACACCACCGTCTTCTTCACCGCTCTCGGACCGCGACGCCACTGCACACCGCCTCGGACGCCACTGCTTCCGCTACTTCCTCGCCACCGACACCATGGCGGACTCGAGCTCCTCTACCAAGCCCTCCGATGGTCGGTACCTCTGCTCTCCTCTCCCTGTTAGATCTCGTAGTCCATGTTCTAGGGCATGTTTATCCCGAAATGCAAGTTCAACCTACTAGATCTACTCCTAGTTGATCCTACACTTGCAATAGTACATCCTTGAACACCCACAATGCCCTTGAACACATACATCAGTGCCCCCAAGCAAAGGCAATACGCACAACAGCAATAGCTCCTAAAATCAACTTTTAGCGCGCCGCCTGGACAAGCTGGCAACATGTACGCCATCACTACCCCCACCCCCTGAGTTCCTCTGACCTCTAAATCCCGTACCAGGTTGCCCCCCACCCCCTAACAACAACTGCATTGCACTGCCCACAACGGCCGTGACCACATCAGTAGATCAGCAATCAACATCAATCGGAGAACAACTATGCGAAGAACAAATACACTTACAAAATCTTCAGAGTTCGTAGCTCTCCCTCTCCTGCTCCGGTCGGCCCCTTTCTCCCTCCCTAGACATCGCCTCCCTCTCCTCCTCCCAGTCTGGCCGGCCAAGGCCAACGGCGACGACGACGAGCTCGTGGAGATGGCCCGCCACGACGAGTCCTATGGGAGGGCTAGGGGAGCCAGCGTACAACTCTCGGCTATGCTGAGAGACCTCTGCGTCCATCGACTCAGGGCATAGCGGCGGCGAGGCGACGCCGTGGAGCGGCGGAGGAGACGAAGATGTGGAGGGGATTGGGGAAAGGAGAACAAACGGTCAGTGGAAAAGAAAAGAAAAAAAATCGGGCACGGCAAAATAGCGGGTTTGGGTTTGGAATGCGCCGAATCCATTACGGGAGAATGAGCCCAAACATCAGCATGAATATTGGAAGGAAAAAGTCTACTTGACCCCCAACTATTAGGGGTGGTCTAGTTTACCCCCTCAACTATGAAACGGTCTAATTTACCCCCTGAACTTTGCAAAACCGGCCAAATCACCCCCTTGAGCGGTTTTGGACGGTGGTTTTGCTACAGTAACAACGGTTTTGCTACAGTACCATTTCGTCTGAATCTTTGAAAAATTATAGTAAATCACAAAAAAATTATAAAATGAAAAATCCAATTTTGTTGGACTCCACATGAGTAGATCTACACAGTGAACATATAATATAGTATGCTTTAGTACAAAGTTTTTGCTGTAAATTTTGATCTATTTTTTTCTGTAATTAATTTGAATAATTCATACAACAAAAACTTTGTACTAAAGCATACTATATTATATATTCACTGTGTAGATATACTCATGTGGAGTCTAACAAAATTGGATTTTTTATTTTATGATTTTTTCTGTGATTTACTATGATTTTTTAAAGATTCAGACGAAATAAATTAAAAAGAAAACGACAAAACATTGTTACTGTAGCAAAATCGTTGTTACTGTAGCAAAACCACCATCCAAAACCGCTCGAGGGGGTGATTTGGCCAGTTTTGCAAAGTTCAGAGGATAAATTAAACCATTTCGTAGTTGAGGGGGTAAACTAGACCACCCCCAATAGTTGGGGGGTCAAGTAGACTTTTTCCAATATTGGAACAAATCCAAGGGCACAAAATCTGACAGATCCAAAGCCAAAAAATCAGCTGACAGATAAATAGCAAAAACCTTTTCTTTTCTGTTTTTTCTTTTGTCGCTGTTTTCCTTTCTATTTTTTTGTTTTCTCTAGAATTTTCTTCTTTTAATTTCTTTTACCACTTTTCTTTCTTTCTTGATTTTCTCACTGATATGTGATTGTTTTTTCTTTCCTTTCTTTCTTTTCGTTTTCTCTTTCATTTATCGTTTCTTCCTTTTCTATTTATGTCATTTTTTTTATTTTATCGTTGATTATTATTATTTGTTTATCTTATTCCGTGGGATGTTCATATCTTTTATTTTAAATCTTTTCTTCTTTCCCTTTATTCTTTTTTACATAGCTTATGGCCTTAGGAAGTTTGGTGCTTAGGTGTTTATTTTCTTATTCTTTTTCTTTTTTTCTTGTTTTTATTTTTTTTGTTTTTTCTGTGGTTTTTTATTCTTTTTATTTTCTTTCTCTATTTTACCGAAATTAATTATTTTCTTTTTAATTAATTTTTATTTTTTTTCTTTTCTTCCTTTTTTTCTTTTCTTTTATGTTCTCTTATGTCCATTTAGTTTTATTTTCCTTCTTTTTCTTTCAGTCTAATTTTTATATTTTCATGTTTTTGTATTATTATTTTTTGTACTTATGCGATGCTTATGATTTCACGCAATATATATGTGTTGTTATATAATGTATTGTTGTTTATTTCACGCATTATATGATGTTCTGTGCTATATTTTGCAATGTCCACGTTGTATGAATGTGATGTTCTATAATGTATTTGTGTTCTAGGATACACATGTGGTTTTCATCAATTTCCTTTTTCCTTTCCTTATTTAAGTTATTCATTTATTTTTTTTTATATTTAACATTTGTTATTCATATTTTTATTTGCATTTTTTCTTTGTTATTTGATTCTTATTAATTACTTTACTAAGTTTACTTTTATTTTATTATTTTTATATTTTATGATATATGAGATGTTCACTAGTATACATGTGATGTTCTATACTATATTTTGTGATGTATGTGTAGTATAAATGTGATGTTCTATGATGTATTTGTGATGTTCAGTAATATATATGTGATGTTCTAGGATATACTGTGATGTCCTATAACATACATGAGATGTTCTATTATATATTTTATGATTATGATGTTCATAGTATATATGTGATGTGCACAAAATATTTTTTCTAAATATACCCAAGTGGGATCTTGGTTTAAAGGATTTATTGTAAGAAACACGTTGACGCAATCGAAATTTAATTTTGAAATCCGATTTAGGAAATATGACTTTTTTAACTTCCAAACACTATGCACATGGATGATGTCAGCAAAACTATTTTTCACATGCATGCTTATAATTTGGTCTTCTAAATCCATAATATCGTTCTTATGAGCCTAGAACATTTATCTTGTGAGGATGGAATATCGTTTCTGAAAACTAGAACATCACCTTTACTATGTAAAAGAGAATATTCTGTCCTCATGATATAAATATTCGTTAATAAAAAGTTATCCAAATATATTCATATGTGGTCTTGTTTTCAAGGGAACACGATCATGCTATCAGAATTTAATTTGGATAATTAGTTTAGCCGCTATTACTGTTTTTAACTTTCAAAGCGATTCTTTACATGATGATGTCAGCAATTTTGATTTCTCTCTCTTTTTTTAGAGCAAATTTTGATTTCTCTTCCATGTGGTGGTAGCGGCCAGAGAAGTATATCAGGACACACACGCACGCGGCCCAAGATTGTGACTTTCCAGATACGGCCCAAGACTGATTTTTTAATTATTAATGAGCTTACCATGGAGAGAAAAGACTGGTCGGCTCATGACTGCACGTCACCTGGGTGATGGGTCGGTGCATAGGCGTCCCCGTTCGCGACTCCCTCCCTGATTCTTCTCGCATCCTCGCGGCCAACCGCGCCGCACCGCCGCCGCCCTTACTCCGCCGGCCACCGCTCAGGGCTGCTCGGCGCTCGGTGCCTGCGGCGCGCCACTGACTTCCGGCGGCTGGCGCCCTGCACACGGCGCACCGGCACGGCGGGACCCTGCCACCGCGGTCCGCGGCTCTATGCCCGCCGGCGCCCTGCTCTTGGCGGCCGGTGCGGCGCTCGCCTGGGCCTGTCCCCGGAAATCTTCCGGTCCGAACGGAGCGCCCCAACGAAGATTCTTGCTCGCGTCCCGTGATGATTCCCGCGCAACGACAGAGGCGTTGGCCCACCGAGCGACAGCGATGTCTGTTCCCTCCGTTCCCTAGATGTTTGTTTCGTTCTGTGCACTTCCTTTCTTTTCTTTTTTTCTCCTTCCCTCGATCGTAGGCTGGTAGTTGGCATCGTTTTTTCTTCTTCTTATTTTTTCTTTTAATAACTCCTACTAGGATGTTACGTTAGTTTCTCCTTTTTTATTTCTTATTATATTTCTTTTTTCTTTTTCTTTTCTTATTTTCTATTCAGTGTTATTTTACTCTAATTAATTATTTTATTTTTTCATATACATATTTATTTGTTATTTTTCTATATATTTATCATTTGTTATTCATGTTTTATGTGTGTTTTCTCTTCTTTGCTATTCTTTCCTTTTTTATATTGTTATTGTTTTTGCTATAATTAATTATTTTGTTATTTTATTTTACTTTATTTTTATATTTTACTCTTTTTTGTATTTCTTTCTTTTTCCTTTCCTCTTTTGTCTTTATGTTTTCTATTGTTTTCCTTTTTATTTTCTATTTTTATATTTTACATTACTTAATTATTTTTTAAGTTTAGTTTTTTATTTCTATATATTCATGAGATGCTATGTTTATATAGTACAGATGTGATGTTCTATGATTTTTTTTATGTTCACGTGGTATATAATGTCATGTTCTGTGATATTTTTTTGTGATGTTCATATATATATATATATATATATATATATATATATATATATATATATATATATATATATATATATATATATATATATATATATATATATATATATTCACGTGCTATACATGTGATGTTTTATGATGTTTTTGTTTATGTTCACGTGATATATATATGATGTTCGCGTAGTATACATGTGATGTTCACGCAGTATATAATGATGTTTTATGATGTATTATGTGATGTTCACGTAGTATACATGTGTTTTGTTATGTTCTATGCTGTAGTTTGTGATGTTCGCATAATATACATTTGATGTTCTATGATGTATTCTGTAATATTCACGTAGTATACATGTGTTGTTCTACTATGTTATTTGCGATGTTCTATACTGTATTTAGTGATGTTCACTTAGTATACATGTGATGTTCACTTAGTATACATGTGATGTTCTATAGTATATCTTAGGATGTTTGAAAAGTACCCTTGTGATATTCTTTTAATTTTTCTCTATTACGAGTTTTTATTTTTTTTCTTATGCTTTGCTCTAGATTCTATTATTTTTTATTTATGTTATGTATTTAGTTATTTATTTTATATATATTATAATACCAATTTCATGAACCTAAAACCAGAACACTGTTCTTTTAAACTGAGAACATTCTTCTTATAAAGATGAAACATTGTTATTTAAACCTAGAACATCGTCTCTGCAAAATAAAAGAAAATGTTATATCTTCATAAGACAAATGTCTGTTAAATTTTTTATGTAAATATATCCATGTAGGATCTTGTTTTAAAGGATTTATTGTAAGAAACTCGATGGTATAATCGGAATTTAATTTAGATGTTTAGTTTAGCAGTTATGATTTTTTTTAGTTTGTTGGAAGTCACATGCCTAAGATGAGAGCTCACTTGGACGAGGTGGGCCAACCGGACATGACCACGTAGCCACAGTTTGCAGCGTTGTTTATTTACAATTCAATCCACCGTACGCTACCTACGACTCGCCAGCAAAACTTACGCGCGCGGAGCAGCAGAAAAAATAGGCGGAAAAGCTACCGAACGGTGCTTATGGCCCCCGCCTGTCCCTGGCCGCAGTGGCGCCAGATCAGGGCAGGCAGAGGCGCAGCCTAGAGCGGTAGAGCAAGAGCCTGAGGCCGCACGCTATGACGCATTGACGCTGGTAATACTAATTCAGAAACTAATCTCCTTTTTCCCATTTAGGCATTCTCACTTCTAATTTCGAATTTAATGGTGAACTCTTCCGGATCTACTAGGAATTTAATGATTGAAAAACATAATTGATTATGTATTATGTCAATTTTTGTAGTACTTAGAGTTACACAATGAGGAGGACCAGGATAATAAAAATCCTTTTTTTACTCCGGCTCCTACGCTAATTATACAACCAGCGTCAGTGCGTCACAAACCCAACCATCTGCACAAGCACAATCATAATTAGTAAAAGAAGCACATGTTGTTGAAGAACCAGAAACAACAAAAGATTGTTGTAAGTAAACGGAATTTTTACTGAAAATTGTTGGATTGAAAACGGAATTGAAATGGAAGGAATACAGAAGAATGTGGTTTCTTCCTCGATACCAGTGTCTTCTGATCTTTATCTGAAAAAAACCAATGTTGGTGTGCATCACTCGTGGTTCTTTAGGCCTCAGTCCCTTGGTCCAAGCCCTTTTGTCCGGACTTCACCGCCCACGCTACATTGGCACAGACCTTGCTTGACCTTTGCTATCGTCCAACAGGTCTTTCCACTACCTGCACATACACAAACAAGAGAAACCTTGCACCACCACCACTTCGCCTCCATTTATTCATTAGTAAGAACAACGAGTTATCATCCATAAATCAGTTTTAGCTTACTGTAAAAAAATATTAGAATGTTTCCTTTATGAGATTCCCCTTTGTTTACGATCAGCTGCTAAAGTTCGGAATACTACTTCTCACCTAGGAAAGCATTATCTATCATGTTGTGTTCAGCTGTATCCAAAATTCAGTCTCTTCTAG
Organism: Saccharum hybrid cultivar R570; assembly: GCA_038087645.1. Classification (NCBI taxonomy): domain Eukaryota; kingdom Viridiplantae; phylum Streptophyta; class Magnoliopsida; order Poales; family Poaceae; genus Saccharum; species Saccharum hybrid cultivar. Next base: position 5,414,676 of record JAQSUU010000743.1, on the reverse strand, counting down.
TCACCATTCGAGACTGCACTTAGCCAGTTACAAGAAACTCATGTAAGAAGACCATGACCCAGAGTCCCCGAGTTAAATGATATATGAGATCGAATCAACCTCGAAGTTAAGGTCAAGATCAAACTATTGCCTCATCTCAGCTGGCAATCGTTTAAGTTCCGTTCTGAGACGACTCACTGGAATATGCAGGGATACAAGTTTTCTGATTAGTATTGAATTCCTGGGAGGCTCAGTAGATGTGTCAAACCGTTGTCAGAACTCTGAAATGCAGAAAAAACCACAGCCACCGAGGTGTTCATTTGCACCCCAGAGTTGCTGCAATGCCTCTTCTCATTTGTATTTCGAGTTTCAACTAGACCCCGATGGGAATCTGAGGACAGTACCGTTTTCCTTACAACTCACAAGTACATTATGGGATTCAGATAGTCAGAATCTCGCAACTTATTACGACCAAGGTTTCAGTTACAACAGCACACCAGTTAACTCTCCATTTCACAGTATGCAAACTTATCTCAAATACGAAAGAAGCATTAACAAAATTCACAACAGGAACAAACAAACACGTTGGCAGACTAAGGAAAAAGTAGGCAAAATGTAGCAAGACTTCGCTGCAGCTGCAGAAGGGAACGAAGAGAACAGACACGTCACTGGGCAGCATACAGCTCTGTCGCTGATGCAGACTTGGTGTAATCCTTTTTTATTTTCTTCAGTACCACCACAACATCGCTCATCGATAACCTTTGGTCAGGTGAGTCACTTGAGCAGAGCAAACCCAACTCAAATATTGGTGGCAGTAAGTGCTTCAGGTCCGGGGCAGAAGAGGAAGCTTCTTGGAGGATCTGTTCGTCCAGAACATGGAAAATCTCTGATGGAAAGGCTTGCTGAACCCACTGCCTGATGCTCAGATCTCCAACGAACATGGGATCTGTGGGTCTCTTTCCAGTGAATACTTCAAGAAGTATGATTCCAAAGCTGAACACATCGCTCTTGCGAGATGCCTTTCCAAAGGATCCATACTCTGATAGCTCAATAAATTCAGATAACAAAATGTTAGCATGATCAATCAACTGAATGAGTATATACGATCAAAGATATAGTTATATATAGCAAAATAGAATACAAGTGGTAGTACCTGGTGCCATGTACCCAAGTGTTCCAGGCATGCTAGCAGTAGTCATTGAGTTGTCCTCACCCAATAGCAACTTTGCAATTCCAAAGTCTGCCACGCGTGCCGTCATGTCGCTGTCAAATAGCACATTGCTAGGCTTCAAGTCACAGTGCAGGACGACCTCATAATGCTCATGGTGAAGATAGTCCATTGCCATGGACACATCAAGCATGATCTCCAACCTTTTAAGGAACCCCAAATTCCTTCTATCTTCAGAGTGTAGGATCTTCTCTAAGCTACCATTGGGCATGTACTGGAGCACGAGCGCTCTGAAGTCCAGGTTGGAGCAGGTGGTTATTACCCTTATCAGGTTGTGGTGCCGAGCCATGCGAAGCACACGACACTCCGCATCGAAGCTCCTGATGGCCTCTTCCAGCTGCATGTTTAGAACTTTTACAGCAACCACCAAACCATCGCTCAGTTGGCCCTTGAAAACTTTTCCAAAGCCTCCAGTCCCCAACAGGTTGTCGTCGCTGAAATTTGCTGTGGCATGAACGAGGTCATGGTAGGAGACAATTCTGTGCTCAGCCATATCACCTTGATCAACGATGATAGAGCTATTAGCCTCTCCTTTGCTCTTAAGTTTCCTTCTGATCATCAGGCAAACACAAAGCAGAGTCGACCCAAATGCTATGGCAGCAGCAAGGATTACATATTTCAAGAAGCGCCTAATATTCGTGTGAGACTTTTCATGACGACATGGCAAAAATCCAAGGCGTGGAGCGTCACATAGCCCAGCATTCCCAGTCAAAGATTGGATCGTAATATTTGAGAATATACCTCCCTCTGGTATCCTGCCTTCTAGCTTATTAAAGGAGAGATTCAGGGTTGTCAAGAATGTGAAGTTAGCAAAGAACATGGGAATGGTGCCAGAGAGATTATTTGAGGAGAGATCTAACGCTTGTAGGCTAGTAAGGTCTTGAAACGAGTCTGGGATAGAGCTTTGGAACGAGTTGTGTGATAGATTTAGGTTAGTGAGCATCCTAGGTTGTCCAAACGATTCTGGGATGCTTCCACGCAAAAAATTGGAAGACAGGTCCACTGTATCCACTTGTTTTAACCCACCTACATCACCGGGTAATTCACCTGTAAACAAATTATGAGAAAGATCTAGGTGGATAAGCTTCTCAAGCCTAAAAAGGCTTGCCGGTATTGTTGAACCCAACTGGTTCTGGGAGAAGTCGATGTGTTCTAGCCAGCTAAGATTGCCAATGCTATCCGGTACAGAGCCTAAGAATTTGTTTCCTTGGAGAAATAATTGCTGTAGGCTTTCGAGTGTACCAATTTCTGTTGGGACATGGCCTGACAAGTGATTGCTTGAGACATCAAAGAATGCTAGATTTTGCATCCCTATGATAGACTCTGGGATTGGCCCTGTGAGTAGGTTGCTGGGAAGTTCTATCCTTTCAAGGCTACTTAAGTTTGACAGTGTCGATGGAAGACTGGCTGTTAACTTGTTGTAGCCTGCCGCAAAGCGATTTAACTTTGTAGACAGGTTTCCCACAAGTTCTGGGAATCCCCCGATGAAGGAGTTATCAGATATGTCAAGGACCTCGAGTTTCCTACAGTTGGAAAGGGAGGACAGCAAGTCGGTTAGATTCCCCTCTAAATTATTGTCCGACAGGGCTAGAATTCGCAAAGCTGGGATGTTCCCTAGTGTTGGTGGCACTGAGCCAGACAACAGATTCACTTGCAAATTCAGGAAAGACAGGTGAGATAAATTCCCAAGAGAGCTTGGAATTGGGCCAGTCAGCTGACTTAAAGCAAGCTGCAGCGCAGTAAGCTGGGAGAGATTGGCAAGAGCAGATGGAATAGAGCCAACCAGGTAGTTTCCACCCAATGACAGATAGGTGAGGCGTGGTAGCTGAGCCAACCAAGTTGGCACCAAGTCGGAGAAATGGTTGTGATACAAATCGAGGTACCCAAGGTGTTGGCATGCTACAAGCCCTAGTGGAACCCGGCCTGCGAAGTTGTTCCTGCTGAGGTCAAGCCACTCCAGCATCGGAAGGATGAAACTGACGTTGCCGTTGCTCGGAATCACACCACTGAGATTGTTATTGTGGAATGCGATGACTCGCATCCTCGATATGTTGTAGATGGCTGGGGGTACCGTGCCGCCAAGCTGGTTGTAATTCAGGTTCAAGTGCTCAAGCATGGGCAAGGAACCCACACCGTGAGGTATGGGACCCGACAGGCTGTTGTTTCCCATGTCGATGAACCACAGGGAAGGTGTGTTGTTGAACAGATATGGTGGTATGTGGCCACTCAACTGGTTCCTTTCGAGAGAAACCCTCTGCAGGCTGGGCATGTTCTGCAGCAGCCCCGGTGGGATCTCCCCCGAGAGGCTGTTGTTGCCTAGGCGAAAGAGTGCGAGCCTTGTGAGGTTTCCTATGCTACTAGGGATGGCACCTGAGAGGCTATTCCCGAAAAGAGAAAGGACCCTCAGGTGACGTAGCGCACCAAGCTCAGAAGGGATCGAGCCAACGAGGCCGGTGTTGGTCAGGTTGAGCAGGGAGAGGAAAGAAAGGTTACCGAGGTGTGGGCTGAGCTCTCCTTGAAGGACCACGTCCGGCAGCGACAGAGCCGTGACACGTTGCTGCCGGTGGCCGCATGAGACGCCGACCCAGTGACACAGGGACACGTTGGCTCTCCAGCTGCTGGCAAGGACACCGAGAGGATCGGAGAGCTGGGATTTGAAAGCCAGCAGCGCGGCGAGGTCGGCGTTGCTGCTCTCACTGGAGCTGGCAGTGGCAGAGGAAGAAGAGACTCCTTGCACAAGGGCTGAGGCTGACAACGAGATGGCCAGCAACAAGACCGAGCTGCAAGCAACCGCCATTGGAGTGAGCTGCTTGCTGTTTTAGTCCCACAGCGAGAGAGACATACAACAAGCAGTTGTAGTGCTGTGACAAGGTTGTTTGCTGTGCTGCTGGTAGGTGCATGCATGTCTGTCTATATATATATATATATATATATATATATATATATATATATATATATATATATATATATATATATATATATATATATATATATATATATATATATATATATATATATAACCCTGTCGGGAGTAGGAACGCGTCTCTGCAATAGTAATTTACCCGTCGACCTTCTTTTCGGTCTTCTAATGACGAACTTGTATGATCACACAGGAAAAATAGGTCATCCATAGCGGCCATCAATAATGGCGTTAGCTACTTCCTTCCAGAATACAGCATTGTTTGAATGTTTGGTGTCTGATTTGTACATCTAGGCCTACTGTCACTATGCAGGGTGAAGGCTCTGCACAAATGAGTCCTCTGAAAGGCAATAGAGTAGAGTATAGTACAACGCGTTTCTCTTTTGAAAAAAGTCTAATTGACCCCAAACTATGAGGTGGTTTAGTTTACCCCCTCAACTATAAAACGGTCTAATTTACCTCCTGAACTTTGCAAAACCGGCCAAATCACCCCTCGAGTGGTTTTGGACGGTGGTTTGCTACAGTAACAACGGTTTTGCTACAGTAACAGTGTTTTGTCCTTTTCTTTTTTATTTATTTCGTCTGAATCTTTGAAAAATCATAGTAAATCACAAAAAAATCATAAAATGGAAAATCCAATTTTTTTGACTCCACATTAGTATATCTACACAGTAAATATATAATATAGTATGCTTTAGTACAAACTTTTTGTTGTATGAATTATTCAAATTAATTACAGAAAAAAATAGATCAAAATTTACAGCAAAAACTTTGTACTAAAGCATACTATATTATATGTTCACTGTGTAGATCTACTCATGTGGAGTCCAACAAAATTGAATTTTTTATTTTGTGATTTTTTTTTGTGATTTACTATGATTTTTCAAAGATTCAGGCGAAATAAATTAAAAAGAAAAGGACAAAACCACTGTTACTGTAGCAAAACCTTTGTTACTGTAGCAAAACCACCGTCCAAAACCGCTCGAGAGGGTGATTTGGCCGGTTTTGCAAAGTTCAGGGGATAAATTAGACCGTTTCATAGTTGAGGGGATAAACTAGACCACCCCCAATAGTTGGGGGGTCAATTAAACTTTTTCCTTTCTCTTTTTGTATATGTATATTCTGGAGTTTTATCACTTTCCCCGCAAAACACATTAGCTATAGTGTGGAAAGTTCTTATGTAGGCACATCCGTGAATCTTCAATATGCATTTAGTGGAAACATTAGCTTATACTATGGTGGCTGTTGTTGCATCTGATATCTTGTTATGATGTTGTGAATCTAAATTTTAATTTTCAAATTTTATGCTATAGATTTTTTATGCTCAAGTTAAGTTGAAATTCTTCTATTTATTTTATCCCTTTTTAAGAGATTATGACGTATAAGAGGAGTTGAATTAGGTTAGCTAAAAACTAAGACAAAAAACACTTATAAAAACCTACACAAGTCTAACTAGATGTGCACCAGGTTTTTCTAAGTATTGCTATCTCTAACGCAAAAAAGAGTTTTTCACCCTAAGTTTCAATCCTATCAACTAACTAGCAAGCTGGATAGAAAGGTAAAGCACACACCAAGAAAACAAAGTTAACTCGAAAACGTAAATTGAGTTAGAGAATGCACACTCCCACACGACCATGCTTATTACTGAGGTATAAAAAAACAGGCTTCCCACTAGTCCTTGTTGGAGCCCTTGCAAGGGCCAAGCTTTCGGTCAGGTAATTCTATGGATAGCCCACGAGCCTTCCCTATGCGCAAGTGGGTCTCCATGTAGCCTTCGTGAGACCGCTCCTTGCCGTCTTCAATACGAAGAGCTTCAGCTAAAACCCTGAGAGCCTCTCGTCCCTCGTACAACGTTATAGACCACACCACAAACTATGTTGGTGCACTACACCATAACCTTAAAACAGTGACTGCTTTGGAGTTACTAAAAGGCCTGTACAACAACGAACAATCAATTGCTAAATCGTTATAGCGACGGACCCCAGCTGTTGCTACAAAAGGCGTAGCTATAAGTAAATAGTGACAGACATGATCTTTAGCGACCGATGGCTTGACGGTGCTATTTATAGCGACCAACAGCTCGTTGCAACTTTTAGCGACCACACCACAAACTTTGTTGGTGTGTGATCTCGCGAGATTACAAGCCCCGTATATACATCTCTTGGTGTGCGCAAGCACCGATATCTTGGAGGTATGCAAACCTTACTAAACACTACGCTTAAACCTAGAGCAAGCTCTAAACAATCCCTAACTAGGCTATGCAGTAAACTAAGAACTTTAGCTAATCATCTAACCTTCTCTTAAGCACATATGGTAGCTAGAGCACAATTGGATGAGTCTCAATTCAACTATAGCTTCCTCAAGCTCTAACATACTCCAAATGTCTAGGTATGGAGGTATATATAGCCCCAACACACTCAACTAGCCACTAGAGGCTAGGGTTGCTTTCACATAGAGCACTAGATAATTCTGGTGTCACAATGGAGAAATCTGGTGCCCCTGCCATTGCGATTAGCCATTGCTAAATGAATTACTGCAACATGTGCAGCAACAGGTGTGTCCCAGGAGATGAATACCTCATTAACCAAGAAATTTACAAAGGAAGAGAGTAAAAGGGGATTGGATAGTATAAGCGATTTCAAATCTCTTGGTGGCGATGGCATGCCAGCCCTTTCTTATAAAAAAATGTTAGGATATTTGTGGTGAGGATGCGATCTGGGAAGTCAAAACTTTTTTTGATGGTGGGAAGATGCTAGCAAAATGGAAACTGAAGTGGCATTAATTCCTAAAGTGACAAAACCGAAGAAGCTCAACGACCTTCGGCCCATCAATCTGTGCAATGTGATATATAAAGTAGCGTCGAAGGTACTGCAAACCGCCTAAAGCTGATACTCTCAGATATTATTGCTCCCAACTAATGTGTTTTGTACCTAGGAGGCTGATAACAGATAATATGTTAATTGCTTATGAGCTGTCGCACTACAAGCAGAATAAGAGACGAGCTGTAGTCGGTTATGCTGCTCTGAAATTGGATATGAGCAAAGCCTATGATCGTGTGGAGTGGCGGTTCCTAGAGCAAACAATGATGGAGAAAATGGGTTTCCCTAAGTGGTGGACAAAGCTGATCATGAAGAGCATCACTATGGTATCATACCAAAGTTAATGAGGACAGTGGTTCTCTTGAGGGGGTGACTATTTGCAGCAATGCACCAAGCATTACTCACTGCTCGCTGATGACCCATTGCTTCTCCTAAAAGTCAATGACAGGAGTACACATCATCTTCAACATGTGCTACAACTTTATGAGGCATTTTGCTTGGGGTAGGTTATTAATAAAGATAACTCATCCATAATGTTCAGTAGAAACACAAGTATGACAACAAGGGAAAGGTTCATGGAAATTCTTGGCATACCAAATAAAGCTAGAAGTGACAAATATCTAGGTTTGCCAGTATACATTGGCTGTTCTAAAGGGAAGATGTTTGAGTACTTCAAAGATCAGGTATGGAAAAGAATTCAAGGATGGGAGGAGAGACTGCTCCCTGAAGCAGGGAAGGAAATATTAATCAAGGTCACTATGCGGGCTATCCCAACATATGCCATGTCATGCTTCAATCTTACCAAATTACTCTGTGTTGCTGAAAGGACGCGGGGGGAGGGGGGTTGGGGTACCGGTGAAAGTCCTATGTTTGGTGTTGGTAATTAGTGACAATGCCTAAGTACTAATCCTATGCCTAAGTTGTATGTAGCATATGAGGATTAGTACATTCCAAGATTGGTGGCAAGATGGACATGGTGATCATGATGGCCACACTTGGATTTGGACGCAACCCTACGTGATCAAGGCAAAGGTATATGTTTAAGGGTTGTGTTTTAGTAACCAAGACACCTAGTGGGTGTGGTTACATTATAGGATAGATAGCCGTACTATAAAGAGAGGAATGACAGAGGTCACAGAGGTGACCAGACGCTGAACCGGACGCGGTCTTTGCATGACCGGACGCGTCCGGTCAGTGTTCAGCGTCTGCGCGTATTTCAGTTTGATGATCGGACGCGCAGCGTGTCCGGTCATAGACGATCGGACGCGTCCGGTCGTTCAGGGAGCTTACTGGACTCAAACCGGACGCTGTCACTGTGGCGTCCGGTCGTTGTTTCGTTGAGCGCTGCTCAGGCTTGACCAGCGTGTCCATTCAGTTCTTTAGCTCGCCTGGTCGTTGTTTCGTTGAGCGCTGCTCAGGCTTGACCAGCGCGTCCGGTCAATTACGGGACCAGCGCGTCCGGTCGTTCCCAGCGCGTCCGGTCTGCGCGACCAGCGTGTCCAGTCGTTGCTTCGCAGTTAGCCGTTGTGCGACCGGCGCGTCCGATCAGTTGGACCAACGCGTCCGGTCAGTTGGACCAGCGCGTCCAGTCAGTACTTCGCGACTTAGCCGTTGTGCGACCGACGTGTCCGGTCTGTTGGACCAGCGCGTCCGGTCAGCACGATTTCGGCTGTTTAAGTTTCTAACGGCTCTATTCGAAGGGGTACTTCTATAAATACTCGTTGGCCGGCTCAAGGCTCAATCTCTCGGACATTTGACATACTTGTGAGCACTTTGAGCTAAGCAACTCCCCTCCCACTCATCTCTCTTGCTTCTTTGCATATTCGAAGTGAGATTGAGTGATCCAAGTGCATTTGCATTGTGAGATTGCATCTAGTTGGCACTTGATGGTTGATTTGCTGTGGGATTCTTGTTTCTCTTGGTGGTTGCCGCCACCTAGACAGCTTGGAGCAGCTTGGAGGCGTTGGCAAGAGTTGGTGATTGTTCTTGGCCACCTCCGGTGATTATGAGGGGTTTGCGCCTACCTCGGCGAAGCGCCAAAGGCAACATTAGTAAATTGCTCGTGTCATTGCAACCTTTTGCCATTTGGTAGGTTCTTGTGGCACCTTTTGAGAGGCTCGGTGTGAGACCGATTAGCCACCGAACCATGTGGTGAAGAGGGACACAACGGGGACTAGCGTGCCGGCAAGCACGTGAACCTCGGGATAAATCTTCATGTCATCACTTTCATATTGTGATCAATTGATCCCAGTGTTCGGTTATCTTGGTATTTATTGTTGATCATATTGGTTGGCTCAATACTTCGCCCCTCGGTGAAACTCTCCTAACTCAACTCCGCATTACTTTCTTAGTTATCTTTGCTAGCTAGTTTGCTTTGCTTTAGTAGCTCCTTTGTGTAGCTTGCTAGTTGTAGTTGTAGTTACCTTCTCGGTTTGACTTGTGCAGTTGAGTGCAAATACTAGAATTGTGAATTGGATAGGTGGCTTGCAAACACCCCGTAGGCTAAGCAAAACTCGCATCTCGCTATTTGTTATATTGATAAACTTGTTTAGCTTGTCTTTGTAGAAAATTTTAAAAGGCTATTCACCCCCCTCTAGCCGTCAAGACCTTTCAAGTGGTATTGGAGCCGTGGTCACCGTTTTCAAGGCTTAACAACCTCGGTGTAAGATGGCTCAAGTTGTGTTCAACCATGTCAGGGGCAAGCCTCCATTCTTTGATGGTGTCACATCTTTTGATCATTGGAAAAGAAAGATGAAGCAATATCTTGGCTCTATTCATGAGAACGTTTGGAAGGTGACACACCATGATTATGCTATCATTGATCCCGACAACCTCACCAACAATGATCGCATCAACAACCAATGCAACACTATGGCTCTCAATACTCTCTATAATGGGATTGATGCAAAGGTCTTTGAGTAAATCAAGGATCTTGAGATGGCAAGTGAAGTGTGGACAAGATTAGAGGAAACATATGAGGGCACTTCAACGGTAAAGAGTGCCAAGCTCTATATGCTCAAGGATAAGTTTGCAAGCTTCAAGATGAAGAATGATGAGTCCATACCGGAGATGTTCTATAGGCTACAAGTTATTATCAATGATCTCAAGAGCCTAGGAGAAGATGTCAAGGACAAGGACTTCTCACATAAGTTCTTGATGAACTTACCTAAGAAGTTTGCTATCTTGAGGAAGATAATCCAAAGAGAGGGTTTGGACAAGGTGACTCCAAACCAAGTGCTTGGAGATGTCATGACCGATGCTCAATACGATGATGATGAAGATGAAGATGAGAAGAAGGAGGTCAAGGTCAAGCAAGAGAAGACCACCGCATTCAAGGCTTCTTCTTCCAAGGGCAAGAGCAAGGTTGTTGATGATGATGATCCATTTGATGATGAGACCATGGCCCTTCTAGTGCAAAAGATGGGTCGATTCATGAAGAAGAGAGGCTATGGTGCAAGAAAGAGAAGGGACTTCATGAAGGCAAAGGAGGTGCTTTGCTACAATTGCAATAGCCCCGATCATGTAGTGGCAAAGTGCCCCTATGAAGACAAAAGATATCATGATGGAGAGTTGAAGTTGAAGAAGAACAAGAAGAAGAAGAAAGCAAAGAAGAGCTTCACATTCAACAAGAAGAAGAAGGGTGGTGGCTATGTGGTCACTTGGGATAGTGATAACTCTGATAGTGATGATGATAGCTCTAGTGATGATGAGAAGACCACTCGGTGAGCCATTGCAAACATCGCCCTCTCCAACAAGCCATCCATCTTTGACACTACATCGACATGCATTATGGCCAAGCCTACCAAGGTAAAACATGATGATAGTGATGATGATTCTTGTGCTAGTGATGATTGTAGGAGTGATGATGAGGAGGATGAAGACTACTCCAAGGATGATCTATTAGGCATAATAGATCAAATGAGCAAGGGCTACAAGAGGACAACCAAGAAGTGCAAGATCTTAGAGCAAGAGCTCATTGCCAAGAGCAATGAAAATGATTCCTTGATGGAGGAGCTTGTTGCTCTCAAAAAGAGTAAGGAGTGCAAAGGAATTGAACAAGAGCTCAAAGCTCTTAGGAAATCCTTTGATGAGCTAGAGGCCTTTCGTGAGTGTCTAAAGGAAGACCACGAGGATCTTGAAATTGCTCACACTAGGCTTAAGGAAACCCACTCCACTCTACTTGAGCTCATCAAGGAAAAGGACCTCAAGTTAGAGAAGCTCATGAAGGAAGCGAAGGAGTAGCAAGTGATTGTCACTTGTGATATTGGACTAACATGTGACATTATTGATGATTCTTTATTTGTTGGTCCTACTAATGCTTCATGTAGCTCATCATCATCCACCACAACCAACTCTATCTCTACTACTAGTGATTCATCACTTGTGGTTGAGAATGAGACTCTCAAGAGAGAAGTGGATGATCTCACCCGCGCATTAGGCAATGCCTATGGTGGGGATGCCCGCTTGCTAAAATGCTTGGGTAGCCAAAGGTTCTCTCTTAATAAAGAGGGTTTGGGCTATACTCCTAAGAAGGGCAAGGCGGCATTTACTACTCCAAAGCCTCGCTTTGTGAAGAGCAATGGTCGTTATTGCAATAGATGCAAGCAAGTTGGGCATCTAGAGATTAATTGCAATAAAATGAACAAGAACAAGAAAAATGCTAATGTATCTTACATTCCTTTTGATTCTTGTTATGTGCTTACCAAGGGTGAGAAAGGTGTGCATGCTAAGTTTATTGGTACACCAATTGTGGGTCCAAAGAAGAAGGCCATTTGGGTACCAAAGAGCTTAGTGACTAACCTCCAAGGACCCAAGCAAGTATGGGTACCTAAGAAACATTAATTTGTTTTGTAGGTTAATTATAAGGCCGGAGGAAGGCATTGTGTGCTTGATAGTGGGTGCTCTCAACATATGACCGGTGATTCAAGAATGTTCAACTCTCTCAAATCAAATGATAGTGGCATTGATAGTATCATATTTGGTGACAATAGCAAGGGTGATGTAAAGGCTCTTGGAAGGATTGCAATCTCAAATGATCATAGCATTTCCAATGTGCTCTTAGTTGAAAAGTTGAACTTCAATCTTCTCTCGGTTGCTCAATTGTGTGATCTCGGTTTCAAGTGCATATTTGGTGTTGATGATGTGGAGATAGTTAGTGTTGATGGCTCTAACTTGATCTTCAAAGGCTTTAGATATGAGAATCTATACTTGGTTGATTTCAATGCTAGTGACACTCAACTTTCAACATGTTTGCTCACCAAATCAAGTATGGGTTGGTTATGGCATAGAAGACTTGGTCATGTTGGCATGAAGCAATTGAACAAGTTAGTGAAGCATGACTTATTTAGAGGCTTGAAGGATGTCACATTTGAGAAGGATAAGCTATGTAGTGCATGTCAAGCCAGAAAGCAAGTAGGCAACACTCATCCATTGAAAAGCATCATGAGTACTTCCAAGGCATTTGAGTTCTTGCACATGGATCTATTTGGGCCAACTACATACACAAGCATTGGTGGCAACAAGTATGGCTTTGTGATTGTGGATGATTTCACTAGATATACATGAGTATTCTTTCTTGTGGACAAGAGTGATGTATTTGACATATTCAAGAAGTTCATCAAGAGAGTGCAAAATGAGTTTGAGACCACAATCAAGAAAGTAAGAAGTGACAATGGAAGTGAGTTTAGAAACACAAGAGCTGATGAGCTATGTGATGAGCTTGGAATCAAACATCAATTCTCGGCCAAGTATACACCTCAATCAAATGGCCTAGTTAAGAGGAACAATAGAACCTTAATTGATATGGCAAGATCAATGTTGAATGAGTATAATGTGAGTCATTCATTTTGGGCCGAAGCAATCAACACGGCTTGCTTCTATAGCAACCACCTCTATTGCCACAAGTTCCTAGAGAAGACACCATATGAGATCTTAAATGGAAGAAAGCCCAACATTGCATACTTTCGGGTATTTGGTTGCAAATGTTATATCTTAAAGAAAGACACTAGATTGAGCAAGTTTGAGAAGAAATGTGATGAAGGATTTCCACTTGGTTACTCAACTACTAGCAAAGCTTATAGAGTATGGAACCTAGCTAGTGGACAACTTGAAGAAGTTCATGATGTTGAATTTGATGAAACAAATGGCTCTCAAAATGAAGAAGATAACTTGGATGATGTGAGAGGAACTCAATTGACCAATGCTATGAAAGAAATGGATATTGGTGATATTCGGCCAAAGCAAGTGATTGATGTTGATGACAACAAAGATCAAGTGCTCCAAAGTCCAATTACACAAGCTAGTGGTTCTCTAATGCAAAATCAAGCTAGTACATCATCTCAAGTGCAACAAGATCAACAAGTGGCTAGTTCATCATCTCCAACTTATAATCAACATCAACATCCAAGCAATCAAGTCCAAGTGCTTCAACCAACTAACATTGCAAGAGACCATCCATTGGATTCCATCATTGGTGACATACAAAGAGGAGTTCAAACTAGATCAAGATTGGCATCATTTTGTGCTCACTCTTCTTTTGTGTCAATGGAAGAACCCAAGGACATTGATAAAGCATTGAGAGATCCAGATTGGGTAAATGCAATGCATGAAGAGCTCAACAACTTCAAGAGAAATGAAGTATGGGAACTAGTTGAGAGGCCTAAGGATCACAATGTCATTGGAACAAGATGGGTCTTTCGTAATAAGCAAGATCAAGATGGGATAGTAGTAAGGAACAAAGCAAGACTAGTGGCTCAAGGTTACACACAAATAGAGGGTCTTGACTTTGGTGAAACTTATGTCCCGGTTGCAAGATTGGAAGCAATTAGGATCTTACTTGCCTATGCTTGTGCTCATAATATCAAGCTATATCAAATAGATGTGAAGAGTGCATTTCTCAATGGGTACATCCAAGATGAGGTGTATGTGGAGCAACCTCCCGGTTTTGAAGATGATAAGAAACCCAATCATGTCTACAAGTTGAGAAAAGCTTTGTATGGATTGAAGCAAGCACCTAGAGCATGGTATGAAAGATTGAGGGACTTCTTGATATCCAAAGGATTTGTCATGGGCAAAGTTGATACAACACTATTTACTAAGAAGATTGGGAAAGACTTGTTTGTATTGCAAATATATGTTGATGATATCATATTCGGTTCAACCAATCAAGATTATTGTGATGAGTTTGGGAAAATGATGGCAAAGAAATTTGAAATGTCAATGATTGGTGAACTTAGTTTCTTTCTTGGACTTCAAATTAAACAAATGAAGGAAAGAACATTTGTAAGCTAAACCAAATACATAAAGGATATGCTAAAGAAGTTTGGTATGGAAGATGCAAAAGGAATCACTACTCCAATGAGTACTAGTGGAACCTTGGATAATGATAAGAATGGCAATATGGTGGATCAAAAGCTATATAGATCAATGATTGGTAGCCTACTCTATGTGACGGCATCAAGGCCCGATGTGATGTTTAGTGTATGCATGTGTGCAAGATTTCAAGCCTCACCAAGAGAAAGTCATTTGAAGACAACAAAGAGAATATTGAGGTACTTAAAGCATACACAAGATGTTGGATTATGGTATCCCAAAGGTGCAAGCTTTGAGCTAGTTGGATATTCGGATTCTGACTATGCCGGTGACAAAGTTGAGAGAAAAAGCACCTCCGGGACTTGTCAATTGTTGGGAAGATCACTTGTCTCATGGTCATCCAAGAAGCAAAATAGTATTGCACTATCTACCACCGAAGCCGAATACATCGCCGTGGGTAATTGTTGTGCACAAATCTTGTGGATGAAGGCAACATTGAAGGATTTTGGAATCAATTTCAAGAATGTGCCATTGCTATGTGACAATGAAAGTGACATGAAGCTAACCAACAATCCGGTTCAACATCAAAGAACAAAGCATATTGATGTTCACCATCACTTTATTAGAGATCATCAACAAAAGGGTGACATTGCTATTGAAAGTGTGGGCACCGAAGATCAACTAGCCGATCTATTCACCAAGCCACTTGATGAGAAGAGATTTCACAAGCTAAAGAATGAGTTGAACATACTTGACTTCTCCAACATGAGTTGATGCACCCCATATATGACATGCCTCTCCTTCACGCCCCAAGGTACAATTGGTTGACATGTCATACATTCTATGCTAAGGACTTGTTTAGTACATCTAGTCATAATTTACATGTTCTAGTCTCATTCATGAAAATCAAATGAATTTAAAGTTTATATGGTGCCACTATAGTTTCCATGACTTGTATGATCTAGTGGTAGCATATAACTTGTTTAGGTAGCTTGTGATCCTAAGTGTTTAATCTAGAAAACTTATCTAAATATTTGCTTCAACATGGTGCATGATAACCCTTCTAGTGAGGTGTGAAGAAGCTTGCCCTTGGATCAAACCTAAGCTTTTTATTTACGCAAGCAATCTAGGTTGAATCACAAACTTGATCCTCACCCCATATTTCAACATGATAATCTATCTAAAATTGGTCCCTTGTGGTCGTTGGTGCCAAAGAGGGAGAAATTATTGTTCACAAAGATAATTTTGAGCACACAAGTAGGGGGAGCAGGCTCTTAAACATGAATGTTGCATTACCATGTGCACTTCATATGTATGATGCATAGTTATGCATTTCTTTTTCTCCAATACATTGCTTGCGTGGTGACTTGCTAGTATAATTTGAATGATGAATTGTGGTACTAGCATGAATAGGAAGTAGTTAGATTTTTCTTGCTTCATGTTTTTCATAGTGGTACTAGAGCCTTGCTTATAATGTTGATCTCACGAGGTTTCTAGTTATGTTTGTGTTTTTCCAAGTAGAATCTAACTACACAAGGAGCTAAGATGGTGTTTATCGCTACTCCGATGGTATCACGCTTCAAAGGTCTATAATCTTAAACACTTAGCACCTATTGGTAGTCAATGCTCCTAATCTTTCCTATCTAACATGTATGCTTCCAAAATCCAAACATATAGCATACATGTAGGGGGAGCCATTGCTATCAATTTGAATTCATGATCACATGTCCATAATTCTTACACATGGTAATATACTTGGACAATGTAACATGGGTTCAATCAAAATTTTTTATCATAATATCTTTGTGAAAGGTTTGTCACCAATTACCAACAAGGGGGAGATTGAAAGTCCTATGTTTGGTGTTGGTAATTAGTGACAATGCCTAAGTACTAATCCTATGCCTAAGTTGTATGTAGCATATGAGGATTAGTACATTCCAAGGTTGGTGGCAAGATGGACATGGTAATCATGATGGCCACACTTGGATTTGGACGCAACCCTATGTGATCAAGGCAAAGGTATATGTTTAAGGGTTGTGTTTTAGTAACCAAGACACCTAGTGGGTGTGGTTACATTATAGGATAGATAGCCGTACTATAAAGAGGGGAATGACGTGGCTATTGAACTCCTAAGTGCCTCTAGGTGTGCATTTCATAATCATATGCAAGTGGATAGAACTAATATTGCCTCGAAAAATGATTGTGAAAATGCTAACACACACACACATGATGAGATCACTTGGTGGTGTTAGCACGTTTGTGAAGGCGGTGGAGTTTGAGCGGTAGAGAGGGTTTGGGGTCCTCTCTCCCTCCTGCCGAGCTTGCGAGGTGGGATTCAGGCGTTTTCGAGGAGTTGAAACAACTATTTTCCACTACGCCGGAAGTCCGAAAAAGAAACAGAGGCGGACGGAGGTCACAGAGGTGACCGGACGCTGAACTGGACACAGTCTTTGCATGACCGGACGCGTCCGGTCAGTGTTCAGCGTCTGCGCGTATTTCAGTTTGATGATCGAATGCGCAGCGCGTCCGGTCATAGACGATCGGACGCGTCCGGTCGTTCGGGGAGCTTACTGGACTCAAACCGGACGCTGTCACTGTGGCGTCCGGTCAGTTCTTCAGCGCGTCCGGTCGTTGTTTCGTTGAGCGCTGCTCAGGCTTGACCAGCGCGTCCAGTCAGTTCTTCAGCGCGTCCGATCGTTGTTTCGTTGAGCGCTGCTCAGGCTTGACCAGCGCGTCTGGTCAGTTACGGGACCAGCGCGTCCGGTCGTTCCCAGCGCATCCGGTCTGCGCGACCAGCGTGTCCGGTCATTGCTTCGCAGTTAGCCGTTGTGCGACCGGCGCGTCTGGTCAGTTGGACCAGCGCGTCCGGTCAGTTGGATCAGCGCGTCCGGTCAGTACTTCGTGACTTAGCCGTTGTGCGACCGGCGCGTCCGGTCTGTTGGACCAGCGCGTCCGGTCAGCACGATTTCGGCTGTTTAAGTTTCTAACGGCTCTATTCGAAGGGGTACGTCTATAAATACTCGTTGGCCGGCTCAAGGCTCAATCTCTTGGACATTTGACATACTTGTGAGCACTTTGAGCTAAGCAACTCCCCTCCCACTCATCCCTCTTGCTTCTTTGCATATTCGAAGTGATATTGAGTGATCCAAGTGCATTGCATAGTGAGATTGCATCTAGTTGGCACTTGGTGGTTGATTTGCTGCAGGATTCTTGTTTCTCTTGGTGGTTGCCGCCACCTAGACGGCTTAGAGCAGCTTGGAGGCGTTGGCAAGAGTTGGTGATTGTTCTTGGCCACCTCCGGTGATTGTGAGGGGTTTGTGCCTACCTCGGCGAAGCGCCAAAGGCAACATTAGTAAATTACTCGTGTCATTGCAACCTTTTGCTATTTGGTAGGTTCTTGTGGTGCCTTTTGAGAGGCTCAGTGTGAGACCGATTAGCCACCGAACCATGTGGTGAAGAGGGACACAACGGGGACTAGCGTGCCGGCAAGCACGTGAACCTCGGGATAAATCTTCGTGTCATCACTTTCATATTGTGATCGATTGATCCTGATGTTCGGTTATCTTGGTATTCATTGTTGATCATATTGGTTGGCTCAATACTTCGCCCCTCGGTGAAACTCTCCTAACTCAACTCCGCATTACTTTCTTAGTTATCTTTGCTAGCTAGTTTGATTTGCTTTAGTAGCTCCTTTGTGTAGCTTGCTAGTTGTAGTTGTAGTTACCTTCTCGGTTTGACTTGTGCGGTTGAGTGCAAATACTAGAATTGTGAATTGGATAGGTGGCTTGCAAACACCCCGTAGGCTAAGCAAAACTCGCATCTTGCTATTTGTTATATTGATAAACTTGTTTAGCTTGTCTTTGTAGAAAATTTTAAAAGGCTATTCACCCCCCTCTAGCCATCAAGACCTTTCAACCGGGATTTGTACTTGTCTGACCTTGCTATGCTAGCAAAGCAAGCTTGGAGAATTGTGATGAACCTAGACTCTCTATGTGCTAGACTTTTGATGACCAAGTAGTGCACAGAAGGTGGAGTTATGAAAGCTAAGAACTAGAGGGTATTATATGGTGAGTGGGTGATGGAGAATCGATCAGAATCTAGGAAGACCCATGAATTAAAGAGGGTCAGTGATTTGTCCAAAGTTTTAGAGCTCATTGATCCTCTAACCGGCTTATGGGATGTTGAGCTACTAGAAGATATTTTTTTGAGAGGAACATGTGAGAGATATCATGTCTATACCAATGAGACCAGGTGAAGTTTATTTTGTTCCATGGCACTTTGATCCGAAAGGAATCAACATACCATGTCCTAGAGGACAAAGGAGCGCATAGCATCTCCCCAACAAGGAGAGACATCTAGCTTAGGTACTGATGAGGGGTTGGTGAAATTCAGATTGGTGAAATTTGGAAGCTCTCATGTTCGCTAAATACTAAACAATTTGTCTGGTGTCTCGAGCATAATAGTTTGGCTTTAAAAAGGAACATTAAATGAAGGGGAGGTCTCTATTGACATTTTTTTCTTGATCGAACATTGTGCCCATATTTCATTAAGAGGGGTCTCTATTGACAATGTACAAATGGTTTTGATGAGGATGGTGGACACTGCTTTCTCAAATGCAAGCTTGTACGGAAGTGTTGGAAAGAGCTAGGGCTTGATCATGTTCAGAGAAAGGCTGCTTGAGATGCAATCCCCATGTGATATGGTGGAAAATATTTTGTCCATGGCCGAATAAGTATGTAACATGACACTCATTCTCCTCTTGGAAATTGGAGTGTTAGGAATGTAGTGAATGTGGGAGATAAGTTACTGACAGGCACTGAATTCACAAGCACGGTTCGACACTTGGTTGCTAAAATTCGCATAGAGCAAAAGATACCACCTAGTAGTCCAATGGCAATAAGGCGATCCTGGTCGCCTCCCACGACGAGCCTGCCGAAGATCAATATCAATGGCGCCTTCATTCCATCTACCAAGATGGGAGGTTGGGGCTATGTGATACGTGATCACCTAGGAGATACGGTGTTGGCAGGGGTGAGCAAGTTAGTGGAGGTGCATGGCCCTCTCATGGCAGAGACTATCGCCTGCTGGAAGGTGGTCGAAACAGCTTTGGCAAATGGCATACCCAAAGTGCAGATGGAAACATATTCAATGCTACTTTAGAAATGGGTGCTTTCTAAAGAAATGGACCAAGCTCCGGCGTGGGTGATCTTTCAGGATATTCGATCGCTGGTTCGAGAGAACTTTTACCATTTTGAGTGGTGCTTTTTTTGAAGAGCCAGCGACACGACTATGTCGGGCATGTATTAATAGAGAAGAAGTAGTTATAATGAAAAACCCAAAAACAACAACCTCACAAAGGAGGCAACGACAAACCCACTACCGCAAGGAACACAAAGCCCACGATCCTCAAAAGCATCAGGAGATGTAGACTAGAAGGGGGAGTAGCTTTCCACAGCGATGCCTCCAAGGAGGAGAACGACATCCGTAGATGTCATCAACGCCGAAAGGAGAACAAGGTTTTCCAACCATACTCCTAAAGGGTAAGGGGGCAACACGATAATGCCTCCAACGAGGGACATGCTACCAAAGGCGTCACCATTGTCGTCCTAAGCCAAAGGGCCAAGCAGGTCCTTCGCCCAATAACCCCCGACACCCAAGCCCAAACCACTCACATCGTGGATGACCACAGCCAATTGCCACTAGCAAGAGATTGCTGCGGCAATGGTAAGGTCACAGACATGCGTGACCTTCCGCCGCCACGCCAGCCGCAAGGGCCGCCTTCATCTTAAATGGCATTGGCCACCGTGGGAAGCGCCGTCCACGCTGATGCACCTCGGCTCCCTACAAGCGTCTAGAGAAACCACGAGCATCCCCACGCAGGCTGCTGTCTTCAAGGAGCCGCCATCCGTTGGTTATCGTAGCGGCGGCGAGCTGGCCACAGACATGCGTGGCCAGTCACAACCGCACCGGTCGAGGAGACCGCAACCAACCAAAAGATGCCAGCCCACTGTAGATTGCTCCTAGAGGAAGGCTCTGCTCCCCAAGACATTTGTACAAGCACTGCAGCCAAACCTTTCCGCTGAACTCCACACATAGCAGCAGGTCTGCATTGTTGCCACCAATGTAACCAAAGCTCCTCGCCAAGCAAACAAGCCCCCGCAGCCCCGCTGAACCTGACCATCGATAAGCGAGGCCCGCCACCGTGGCCACGGTTGAGGTGGGTCGCCGTAGGCCAGCTGCCGCCGCCGCATCCAAGATTAATGCACAACACTGGACACCACGGAATGCTCCAGCATGTAACGAGGAAACCCCTGCGGAGCAGCGCCTTGTAGAGCTGTACCACCTCCGCCAATAGGCCGGGCTGCTGCCGCGCAAGCATCAGCACCACCAACCAACCATCCCTCAGCAGCACAGACTTCGAGCGCTAGCCCGGACGCCTCTGCCAAGGCCAACACAACGGACACCGCGAACACGTCCCGGAGCTCTGCCTCGCCCACGGTCTCCGCGGCCGCGTCCACCACGAGCGTGAGCGTGAGTGCGAGCCCGGCCACCATGGCCAGCTCCTCGCATCTTCACGCTGCTGTGCCCGCAATGCCACTGCGCCGTGTGCGTAGGCCGACAGTGCTCAGGGGATGCCGGATCCAACCACCATGGATCTGGATCTGCCGGCCTGGGCTGGCACCGCCGCCGCCATGGCCGCCCCAACGCTCGGTCCGTGCATACCAGGCCTCGGGACCGCCGGATCTACGCTGCGTCGCTCCAGCGGGCTACTGAGAGGTGGCGGCCAGCTCCCCATAAAGAACCGGATAGGAAAGGGTAGGGCCCCCAACCGAGGTGCCATGGCCGGCCACCGAAGGACCTGCACCACCTTCCAGGCCCTAGCCCGACCGGATCCAGGTGCTAGCACGCCGGATCCGCCCGAGACGCCGCCATGGCAGCCTCCTCCCGCAGCTTCCTCACACCGAACTGTGCCGCAGTCGTCCGAAGCGGCCGCACGTCTTCGAAATCGGGGGAAACGCCCTGCCGCCGCATTCCTAGCAGCCGCGCAGCACTCCAGCGGCCAGCTCTGGCGGTGGCGAGGTGGGAAATAGGGGTGTGAGGGGGTGGAGGCTGGTGGAGTCGCCGGCCGCCCATGTCGCCCGTGAGGACGACGCGGGGGCGTTTTCGTTTTCCAGGTTATAATTCACAGTCCATACATAGATACCTTGCACAAACTATTTTGAGTGCTTTTATATTCCCAGAAATTGTAACTCTGTCTGTGCATGAGATAGCCAGTTTAGGCATGAGTTGGAGTGTAGGGATGCAAGAGACCTAGGAGTACCCGGTACCTGCTTTTGTACAAAACTTGGTGGCTCATATTTCTGATGAGCCTTCGGTCAATTAAAAGGCCTGAGAGCCTGGTTTCAAAATAAGAAACTTATGCAGAGGTGGGTGAAGAAACCGGTTCTTCAAATCAATCATAACCGTGGGTAACAAACTTTACTGCATTAGTGAGATATTGATGGGCTCCTGTACGAGTTAATACGCTCTAAAATCTCTTGTTTCATACTGCAACCGAACCTAGTTTCCATTCCACGTTGACTTCACATCGCATTTTGATTTCTTCTAGTGGATGGACCGGTCGCTGTGTTCTGTTCCCTTTGTACGTGTGACGATTGCATTGTTAAGAAAAATAAAAAAATCTGCAGCAACGTGTATGACGTAACACTAGTCTTCGTCAAGGTCTTTCCAGTTTCAACCATATCAATTGACCATACCCGCAAAGCAAGCGGAACATCAACGTGTATGACCAAAATCTGCAGCAACCGGGTGGATGTTCTCTTGGAACACAGCGGATCACCACAAAGCAAGCGGAACAAAGAACGGGAGAACACCGAACCAAAAGACAAGAAAACGAGACACTCCACTTCTATAGAGAAGAAGCAAGATCCTAAATCTCGGATACCCAAGCAAACTGGTGACAAGAGCACCTAGATAGGGTCTATAGAACGGTAGAAGTACAACGCAACAGACGGAGCGTAAAACGGAACTCAAATGCACAAACCGCGGAACAAATTGACACGTCCGGTATGATATCGGACACGTCCGGAAATACCAGACCCGATACCGGACACGTCTAATATGCTGGACAGCACAGAACGACTTTGGGACAAAAATCGAAAACCCCAGCAAATAGTGACAAAAAATTATGAGATTTTAAACATAGCTGCTAGACACCATGGGAAAGGTCTACACCAGATTTCAACTCCAAACTTGAAAGTTTGAAATACAGGACACGTCTGGTATTTACGAGCAGCTCTCGGAAAAAATTGATTTTAAGCCCAAAATCAAATCACCTCGGAATGACTTGAAACTTTACAGAGAGGATAAACACGAGGTTTGTAGGCTACTCCAAGAAGATCATTGCCCAAGATAAACTCAATCAATGGAAAAACACAAAATTGCAAGAAACCCAAGTTCTTCCACCCTAGAATTTGATTCGCCCTGATCTATGAACTCGTGAGGATTTAGATGAAATCCTTCGGTGGAAGGGATCAACTCACGTCCTAGTCCATCTCAGATAAAAAAGAACGAGTCAAAACGCTCTCAAAATGACGAATCGAGGCAAGAACGAAAGGGAAAAGAGGAAGAACGCGGAGAACAAAATACGAATCACACGAAGCTCATCACAAATCGAATCCCGAAGGACACGAGGTGGTAAGGGCCACCATTCCCGCAGCAAAATCTTGAGTTCTTGCACAAATCTCTTAATTTGTGGACCTCGCTCACATGAACCCTAAGGGGAGGGGGAAACTAGGAAGGAAGAAAGGGAAAAACGAAAGAGGTGAGGGAGATGGGGGCTCTCTCATTCTATTTAACAGGGCTATTACATAATCCCAGTTTTACTCCTAAATATTTTGAGCCAAACCACTTGACCCAAGGGCGCTATGGTCCAACCCGAGTTAATCTTCATCCGACGGCCACTGCGCCCTTCATGAGATAGGTTCACCTCGACACGAACTCCTCGATGCCGCCACGTGTCGTCTATTCCTTCTCGGAACCTCCGCCCGAGTTTTGAGGCCCAAACCCGTAAACCGGCCACCGATGGTTTTGAGGCCTAAACCACTAGACCCGCTCACGAGTAGCATACTACAAACACGTCCCCCGCCGCTCGACACGTGTCACCACCGTCCTCGACCAGCCGACTGCCAAGTCCTTTGAGCCCCACTCGACTTGCACGTCCTCTGTCTTGACTCCGGTCAACACAGTCACTCCCATGAACACTTGCGCTTGTCGATGTCCTAGAAGTTAGCCACCATGGCTGGTCACCCGGCCTCCAGGTCCCTCGGTCCAAGCAGAGTCTGCCCTTCACCGCTCTCGGTCCATCGGCACAGCATGTCCCTACTTGACCTTCACTTCGCCGTCGACCACCGCCTCCGAGCTCCACACCTACACACCACAAGCCAAGAGACATGTCGCACAACCCAACTCACGCCATGGTTAGTCACCAACTCAACCTAGGTCGTGGATCATGTTGACAATCACTCATCACAAAACGAACCACAAGGGCACATATCAACCTTGTATTCGTAATCTCCCCCTTGATGAGTGCATTGTCAACACCAAGACACGAATAGCTTGAGCAAAAGAAGAAGAAGAAGAAGAAGAAAAACAAGGAGCTCACCCAAATGACCAAAAGCCAAAGAAAAGCCAAAACGAGGTCTTTTGAAATGAGCAAAACTTGGTCCCCAAAGACATGGGCAACGACTCGACACAACCAAGTAAAACACAGCTAGTCCTCAAAAAGAGGCAACGGTCTCAACACCACTAGCAAAACTCATAAAAGCCAGAAAAAAGCAGCTAGACCCTCTAGAAGAGGCAAAGGCTCAACACATCTAGCAAAAGCAACTCAAATGCAACTCCCCCTAAACGAATGCAATCTCCCAGATGAATGCATGCACTCAACATGAGGTAGATTTGGTATCTCTTCCCTTTTGTGTGTCTCTCCCCCTTGGAGTGTGATCTCTCTCTTAGAGTCGTGTGTTATTTCTCCCCCTTGTTGACACATGCACTTATCAAGCTAAAGCCCAAAGACTACAACTCCCTCTCAAAACATGCTATGAATGCAAAGGATGCAGGAATGCAAAAGCTTCAGGAGTATAGTAAGCAAATTAAAAAGATGCTCTAGCTGGTGCTGTTATTTGTGTGTAGCATCAAGTACAAGTGCAAGCAAATGCTCAAACTAATCAAGTGAAACGAAATATGGCATTGAATCAATTTTGAGCAATTTCAAGAAGGGGCTCACCACTGAAAGTAGCACATAGCAGGTATAAGTTGGAAATCAACCCAGTGCTAACAAGTGTATACAAGGTGAACTACCCCAAACAACGGTCACACATCATGTCAACGACGAACCTAAGACTTGTGTTTTCATTAAATTTTAATTTTATTAGAGTTTGTAGCGTAACACAAAAATTAGTCAAAACATGTGTGTGCGAGAGGTTATCTGTACCGTCAAGCCTAACTTAGCAACCATGCCAAGTCTATGTCATAGACAATCAGAAGCTTAAGACAATGGTTTCGACATCCACTACAAGGCTTAAGTTCATCCAAATGTGCAATTGGAAGCAGTCTCGATACCTTGACGTGGGACAGTATAGACCCATCTCGATCTTTTCTCATCACTTAGCCTGATTTTCAAATTTTAGTACAAGAACCTCTAAGTTGTCCAAGCAAGTAAGTCAAAACATGAGACGTAGCAACCTAGCATATAAGTGATAGCATCAGGGATCTCAACAAGTCCTACACATGCTAGGTGCCAACTCAGCGGTGAACAATTTTCATGTTTCAACAATTTTTAACCAAGTTCATGGATTGGAAAACAAGCTTAGCTCATAACATGCATCAATTGATCAAAAGGAGCCTAAGCCAAAACACCATCATGTACATTCATAACATCCTACATAGAGCATAATTTCAATCTAATCACTATAGTCATGAAGCTCAAAATGCACTATAGTACATGATGAAATGAAATGCAAAATGCAATATGATACAAAAGACAAAGCCAAAAGCTAAGCTACAAAGAAAAGCAAAACTAGAATATGACAACCAGAGTTCCCCTTCACTAAAAAGGGAAACAAACTCCAAGCTCCCCTCGCAAGCAAGCAAACTGGGCTTGGTCAAGTGGTTTGGTGAAGATATCTGCAAGCTGGTTTTGGGTATCAATGTGGTGCAGATCGATATCACCTTTCTCATAGTGGTCACGTAAGAAGTGAAAGCGAACTTCTATGTGCTTTGTCTTTGAGTGGAGGACTGGTTTTTTGGCTACGCTTATGGCACTGGTGCTATCACAAAATAAAGGTACTCGCCTAAACTCTAACCCAAAGTCTCTCAGAGTAGCTATCATCCAAAGCAACTGGGAGCAACAAGCAACAACAGCAACATACTCAGCTTCTATGGTGGATTGGGCAATGCTAGACTACTTGCGAGAAGACTAAGACACAAGAGAAGATCCAAGAAACTGACAAGTCCCCGAAGTGGACTTTCTCTCAACATGACAATCAGCATAATCCGCATCAGAATACCCGCAAAGAGAAAGAGAGGAGGAGTCCAAAAACCAAATACCAAACTTGGGTGTGAAACGAAGGTACCTAAGGATCCCCTTGACAGCTTGACGATGAGACGTGCGTGGCGAAGACTGAAAGCACGTGCACAAGTAGACCGCAAACTAGATGTCCGGTCTCTCGCCATCATGTACAGCAAGGATCCTATCATGCTTTGGTACTCCTTCTGGTCCATGACTTCTCCCACCTTGTCCTTATCTAGGGCCGTCGTGGTCGACATGAGCGTCGAAAGAGGCTTGGCCTCACCCATATCTAATTTCTTGAGCATGTCCTTGGTGTACTTGCCTTGGTGCACGAACGTCCCCTCGTGAGTTTGCTTAATTTGCAGCCCAAGGAAGAAAGTCAATTCGCCCATCATGCCTCATCTCAAATTCCCTGCTCATAGTATCTGTAAACTTGGCAACAAGAGCATGAGAAGAGCCACCAAAAATTATATCATCCATGTATATCTAAACCAAAAGGGTGTCAGTTCCTTGCTTGAGGAGAAATAAAGTCTTATCTACAGAACCCATCCTAAAACCCTTATCAAGTAAGAAGGCTTTCAAATGCTCATACCAAACTCTCAGGGCTTGTTCCAAACCATACAAGGCTTTGTGGAGTTTAAAAACATGGTTGAGAAACTTAGGATTTTCAAAACCAAACCCCAAGAAGCAAACACAAACACTGTGATAACCATGACCCTAGAGAAGGGTGGATGTTCCCTTGGAACACAACTCCAAAATTGAAAGTTTGAAATATCGGGCACGTCCTATATTAATACTGGATACGTTTGGTATTTACGAGCAGCTCTCGGGAAAAATCGATTTCAAGCCCAAAACTTGATCAAATCACCTCGGAATGACTTGAAACTTTGCAGAGAGGATAAACATGAGGTTTGTAGGCTCCTCCAAGAAGATCATTGCCCAAGATAAACTCAATCAACGGAAAAACACAAAATTGCAAGAAACCCTAGTTCTTCCACCCTAGAACTTGATTCGCCCAGATCTATGAACTCATGAGGATTTAGATGAAATCCTTCAGTGGAAGCGATCAACTCACGTCCTAGTCCATCTCAGATAAAAAAGAACGAAAACGCTCTCAAAATGATGAATCAAGGCAAGAACAAAAGGGAAAGAGGAAGAACGCGAGGAACCAAACGTGAATCACAAGAAGCTCATCACAAATCGAATCCCAGAGGACACGAGGTGGTAAGGGCCACCATTCCCACCGCAAAATCTTGAGCTCTTACACAAATCTCTCAATTTATGGACCTCTCTCACAAGAACCCTAAGGGGAGGGGGAAACTAGGAAGGAAGAAAGGGAAAAATAAAAGAGGTGAGGGAGATGGGGGCTCTCTCATCCTATTTAACAGGGCTATTACACAATTCCAGTTTTGCCCCTAGATATTTTGAGTTGAACCACTTGACCTGAGGGCGCTATGGTCCAACCTGAGGTAATCTTCATCCGTCGGCCACCGCGCCCTTCATGAGATAGCTTTTCCTTGACGCGAACTCCTTGACGCCGCCACGTGCTGTCCGTGCCTCCTCGGAACCTCCGTCCAGGTTTTGAGGCCTAAACCATCAGACCCGCTCGCGAGTAGCGTACTCCATGCGCGTCCCCCGCCGCTCGACACGTGTCACCTCCGTTCTCGACCGGCCGGTTGCCAAGTCCTTTGAACCCCGCTCGACTTGCACGTCCTCTGCCTTGACTCGGTCAATACGGTCACTCCCATGTACACTTGTGCTTGTCGATGTCCTAGATGTCAGCCACCGCGGCTGGTCACCCGGCCTCCTGGTCCCTCGGTCCAAGCCTTACGTCTGCCTTTCACCGCTCTCGGTCCATCGGCACGGCACGTCCCTACTTGATCTTCACCTCGTCGTCGACCACCGCCTCTGAGCTCCACACCTGCACACCACAAGCCAAGAGACATGTCGCACAACCCAACTCACACCATGGTTAGTCACCAACTCAACCTAGGTCATGGATCACGTTGACAATCACTCATCACAAAACGAACCACAAGAGCACATATCAACCTTGTATTCGCACATATACTTCGCGCCATTTTTGATAGCATTATTACTCTACTGCTGCCTCCGTCTTAAAATAAATCAATCCTAGAATCACCTTAAGTTAAACTATCTTAATTTTGATTAACTTTATATGAAAGAGTAATAAAATCCATGACAATTGAAACCAAATAAGTATAATTTGAAAATATATTTCAAAATGTATCTAGCGATAAAAATTTGAGGTCATAAATATTAGTGTTATTTCATATAAAGTTGATCAAACTTAAAATAGTTGACTTAGGACAACTCTCGAACTTGATTTAATTTGAGACGTGCTAAGTGGCTAACTTTTACTCCGTCCCTTCTGTTTTATAGCCAATCAAATGAACTCCATTAAAGTAGTATGCTATAATAAAATAAACAACTCCAAAGACTTTATTACTAAATGGAATGGAGAAATGTTTCAGTTCTTCAATAGGTTATTGGATAAAATAAGGGTTTTGATCATCCTGTAATTGAATCGGTTAATAAATAGAATAAGAATTTGTTTAATAGCGGTATATCGTTGGATGATTGTCTCAAAATAATGCACGTCTTGTTTCTCGAGTAGTCAAACATTTTTAAATTTGATTAGAAATATAGAAAATATATAGTATCAAAATTTGTATCTCCAAATAAGTTATTTTGGTGTAGGTTTTATGAGAGTTTCATAGACGTTAAATAAACTGACATGACATAGTATAGATGAAGAGAGATGATAAAAGTTTTATAAGATAAAATGAGTTTCATAGGGATAAAACTTGTCTGTCCTGTTTGCAACGCATAGGAATCTTGGAAACTGGACCATGAAACCTTCACTAATAATACTTATTGTACATAATAAATATTAGTATACTTTTGCATATATTTAGTCAAATTTTAAATGATTTCATTTCTCAAGAAACTTTTATTTTGGGACGGTCTCATGGTTGTCCTTACGGAAGATACATTATTTTCTACATTTCCTGTATGCCTTTTGAATTGGAAAATTTTTTTTGCGTAGAGGTAGTAAGATAGACTGAGCAACGTTTCAAGCACGCACGCACGACTCGCCTTTCCGGTCTCGATCGATGTGTGATGAAACAACACCTTGTAACAATGCTCCGAGAATAGACTGAACCAACGACCACGCCCATGAGGAAATCAAAGAAAGCGACCAGAGTGCTTCACACGTTTCAAAATTTCATTCAAACAGAGCACGTAGCCATCACTATATATACACACGTATACCCACCTCGATCTCCACCACCACAGCATATATATCCAATGCATGCAACCACCCTCAGCAACAAACTACACGTAGTAAATCCTAAACACTACAATGTCGACCCTCCACACAAATTTATTAACAACTCTCTTGTTGCTCGTCGTCGTTGTGCACATGGACGGTGGCGCTGCAGAGCATCACGGCGGCCACCTGGCGTTGTCGTCTCTAAGGTCCCAGAAAGAAGCCCTGCTCCGGTGGAAGTCGACCCTGCAGCAAAGCAGCAGCAGGACGCAGGCATTGGGCTCATGGCAACCAGGTTCTAGCCCGTGCAACGGCAACTGGACGGGCATCGCCTGCAGCGTCGCCCGCGTCCACCGTGGCCACCGCCGGCGCCGCGCACCCCTGGTGGTGATCACCAGCATGTCGTTGCCGGAAGCCGGCATAAGTGGAAGCCTCGGTGAGCTCAACTTCTCCGCCCTCCCGTTCCTCCGGTTCGTCAACCTCAGCTACAACAGCCTCGGCGGCGGAATCCCCCCTGCCATCACGTCCCTAACCGCACTCTCCTACCTCGACCTCACAAGCAACTCGCTCCACGGACAGATACCACCGGAGATCGGTCGCATGGGACGCCTCCGGCTGCTGTGGCTATCTGACAACAACCTCACAGGCTACATCCCCGCATCCCTTGGGAACCTGACCATGCTGACTGACCTCAGCTTCCTCCAAAACATGCTGGTCGGGACCATCCCGGAGGAGCTCGGGAAGCTCACAACCTTAGAGGCCATGGAGCTTAGCAGCACCTTGCTGAGCGGCACGATACCAGATAGCATAGGCAACCTGACTAGACTACGCCTCCTGCACCTCTATGAAAACCAGCTGACAGGGCCCATACCATCTTCTCTAGGCAACCTCCTCAATCTTGTTGATCTTGAGCTTGCCACGAATCGCTTGAGCGGTGGAATTCCAGTCTCGTTGGCAAATCTCACTCAGCTCCAGCTGCTTTACCTCTCCGTCAATCAGCTCACAGGTCCAATCCCCCAACAGATAGGGTTGATGGAAAACCTAAGCCAGCTATCTCTATATACAAACCAGCTAGGTGGCCCGATTCCGCCTAGCTTGGGGAACGCAACCTGGCTAAACTACATTAACCTCTGCGAAAACCAGTTTGTGGGGCCCATCCCAAGTGAGATTGGCTATTTGACGGGTCTCACTGACTTGTACCTATGCCAAAACCTCATTTCAGGCTCAGTTCCTGCTAGTCTTGCCAACGTCACGGGCATGAGAGAGCTACTTCTCTTCTACAACAAGCTGACAGGTTCGCTGCCTCGAGAATTTTATCCTATCCTCACACAGTTGGATGTGATCAATTTGAGCAACAACTCCCTCTCGGGCGAATTGCCATCTGATGTGTGCAAAGGGGGGAATAATCTCCGGGAGTTCATCGTCGCCTCTAACATGTTCACCGGCCCTATCCCGAGAGGCCTGCAAAATTGCAGTAGCATACAGAGACTTGACCTATCTTCTAACAAGCTTACAGGGGACATATCAGATTTTGGGCCCTACCCACACCTCACTCAAGTAAGCTTTCGGGGAAACAATCTTCACGGGCATTTGTCAAAATCCTGGGGTTCAAGCACTAATTTGACCAAGTTGGTTATGTCAGAAAACATGTTAACGGGAAGCTTGCCACCTGAAATATCAAACCTAGTGAAGCTAGAGGTACTTATGCTCTACGGCAACAAACTAACAGGCAAGATACCACCAGAACTAGGCAACCTAGCCAACCTGTACATGCTCAGCTTATCGGGAAACAAATTTTCAGGTGATATACCACCTGAATTTGGCCAGATGAATAATATGCAATTTCTCGATATATCTATGAATAAGTTAAATGGGTCAATACCACAGGAGCTTGGGAGTTGCACTGAGCTGCTATCATTGCTTATCAATCACAACAGCTTGAGCGGAGAATTGCCGGTGTCCTTGGGTAATCTTGGGAACCTGCAGCTTGCGCTGGATTTGAGCAATAACAATTTCACAGGCGCACTTCCTGTGCAGCTCGGGAGCTTAATTAAGCTGGAGGTACTAAACCTCTCCCACAACCAATTCGATGGAAACATTCCACCCTCCTTCGCTGACATGGCTAGTTTGTCGGCACTGGACGTGTCATACAACAACTTGGAAGGGCCTCTTCCAACAGGGCGACTATTTCATAATGCCTCCATAGGATGGTTCCTCCATAATAACGGCCTCTGTGGCAATCTCTCAGGCCTTCCAACATGCGCTTCAGCTATGGATTTGGAGCATCATGACAGAAGAATTCACAGATTGGCATTAGCTATTTCCATTCCTTTGTGCATAGTCGTTGTGCTCACATTTTTAGGAGTTGTTATGATTATTCACAAGAGAAAAAGACCACATGACAACACAACCGCTGTAGATACAAGAGATGTGCTTTCAGTATGGAATTTCGATGGGAAACTAGCATTTGAGGATATCATTAGGGCAACAGAAAATTTCAGTGAGAGTTACATCATTGGATCAGGTGGGTATGGCACCGTCTATAAAGCACAGCTTCAAGGGGGGAGATTGGTTGCAGTAAAAAGGCTTCATAAAACTGAAGAAGACAATATGAATGATGAAAAGAGATTCATAAGCGAAATCGAGGTGTTGACAAAGATACGGCACCGAAGCATCGTTAAGCTATACGGGTATTGCTCCCATCAGTTGTACAAATTTCTAGTTTATGATTACATTGATAGAGGAAGTCTTCATGCAACCTTGGAGAATGAGGAGCTAGCAAAGGAATTGAACTGGCAGAGGCGAGTTGCCATTGCTAGAGACGTGGCTCAAGCTATGTACTATTTGCACCATGAATGCAACCCGCCAATAATCCACCGTGACATTACAAGTAGCAACATATTGATCGATGCAAATTTCAAAGCTTGTGTTTCAGATTTTGGCATAGCAAGGATTATAAAACCTGACTCATCGAATTGGAGTGAATTAGCAGGGACATATGGTTATATAGCCCCAGGTATGTGGCTTGCTTTAATTCTACATGCATATTGCACACATGTTAGAAATAAGCTTCACTGCACAAAACTGCGAGTATATATTGGTACCTAAAATTTATTAGAACTGTAACATATGGAATTAGTTTCATACGTACAACTACAGCTACCTTGATAGTTTGGTGCCATTACTACAAGTTTGCATACAACTACAACTTTTACTCAACGTTTCACAATAGAAAGTTGTCCTTTTGCATTACTAGGGTAAGAAAAAGTAGTATGGTTGTATATATGAAACTACTCCCATAAGTTGTAGTTATTTTAATAGTTAGGTGTAAATAATTGTAGATTTATGAGATTTTTCTATATTTTTCTTTACTTGACTCTAATTCTTTTCTTTTTTATGTAGAGCTTTCGTACACATCAGTGGTGACAACAAAGTGCGATGTCTACAGCTTTGGTGTAGTTATGCTTGAGATTGTGATGGGAAGATACCCTAGGGAACTTCAGACCCTTGTTTCCATTGAGATTGCAATGGAAATGTTGGACCAGCGAACACCGTTGCCAACAATGGAGGAGGTAGAAGAAATTGCTCTGCTTGTCCAATTGGCATTTGCTTGCATGCAAACTTCTCCTCGCTCAAGACCAGAAATGCAGGATGTCTATCAGAAACTGACTCGCCACCCCTTCTCATGATGTTGCCATATTTCTCACGCACTTACTCTGGAAAATAACACAAGAACATGTCAAAGATTAGCAGTTTAGGGTTTGATAATCTGAGACTTGTATTATTTGACCCCAATCTGTAGACATAATAATACTATAGTGGTACTGGATAAAGCCCAACGAGATAGTGTCTGGCGTGGCCACCGTAATGCATCAAAACAAGATCATATAACTATAGATTTTATTTGTTGAACCTTTTCTATTTTCTATACATTTTTTTCTTGTGAATTACTGGAGATGGGTAATGACTTACACCCTATGTCTAGATTCTGAATTACACATGCATATCAAAATTCAAAAGCGTTGTGTCGCTTGCCAACAACTAGGATAATTACATATGACTCTATTGGTGCAAAAGTTGTACCAACAAATTTGTATTTTAATGTACATCCATGCATGATTATGGTATTTTTTTACTAGTAACAATATGTTACTGGAAAATTTTTAGACTAAGTTCAACCTATTTTAAAGACCGCCAAATCAAGTTGTGACATACATTCATGCACCGAGGCAATATTTACTGTTTAGCGATGTCGTTCACTATTGTTCCCTTTGTTCCAAATTATAAGTTGTTTTATTTTTTCTAGATGCATAGTTTTTGCAATGTATCTAGACAGCGTGTATCTAGGTCCATAGCAAAAGCTCTATAACAAGAAAAGTCACAGCTACTTATAATTTGGAATGGATGGACTATTAGCTACGCACGTGCGTGATCACTGCAACCCTAGCAGTCACTCTACAGAAAATCTTTTGCGTAGCGTTTCACTTTGGGGCTCCGAGGCGGTTGGCCTAGTTGCTCACCTCGGTTATTCGAGGCAGGGCAGCTAGGCTAGCAACCGCCTCGGTTAATCCTTAACCGAGGCGGGCACTATAAGATAAGCGCCATGGTTAATGCGGATTAACCACCACCTCTGTTAATCCATTAACTGAGGTGTTTGGTCTAAAGCAACCGCCTCGGTTAACAGACGATTAACCGAGGTGGTTTCCTTATAATGCTCACCTCGGTTAAGTTTGGGCTATAAATGCAGCTGCACCCACCCTTCTTCCCCGTGGCTCCTCCTCCATTTTTTTCAGGTTTTGACCTCAAAACCCTAAAAACTGGCCATTTTTCTAGGGGGGAGAGGTTTTGCCCTTGCATTTGTTGAAGGGGACACTGCAAGAGGTTGATTCTCGCTCTCAAACCCTCAATCTCTTCTCTTTTCCATGATTTGGGTGATTTTTCTCAAGATCTAGATCTATATGGAGGAGAGAGAAATCATATCTAGAGCTAACCGGCTACCTTTTTTCCATACTGCTCCGCTTATATGCGCCATTTTCGCTGTTTGTGTGTGCAAGGTGTTCACGGTCACAGCCAGGGAATGGATGTACAAGACATCGAGGCTGAATCAAGCTTACCTGGATCATGTGACAAAGTTTATTGCAGCTGCGAAAAGGCATCGTCTGAGTCTGAAGCGAGAACACACCATATGTCTGTGTAAGAGCTGCAAGAACCTTCTGCTGCACAAAGATAATGTGGTGAAATCTCACTTGGTCCAGTATGGTTTCATCAAGGATTACACCATCTGGAAGTTTCATGGGGAAGTAGAGGATCCAAGTGCCAGTGCATCCAGAGGAAACTCGTCGACAACGACGACGATAGCGGTGAATGCAGAACAACAAACCTCATCAGCAGCGGGCACGGCAATGTTGCTACTGGTGACAATGCAGATTGTGATTACATCACGATGGATGATCTGCTCCAAGACACGGCTGATGACAACGATGGTGGGGGCGGCAATGATGGGGATGGCAGTGAGCCTGTGAGGGATCCCAAGGAAGTGGAGCTTTTTGAGTCAATCGCTAACCGTCTTGACCATGACGACGTTCTGTTTGGAAGCCTGAGGTGGCTGGAGAATTTCAGAGAGATAAAGTTGGCGGCAATTGATCCCATCTATAAGGATTGTCTAAAGCACTGGACGGCTCTGTGTTTTAACCTCTAGATGTTGATAATAAAGGCTCTCCATGGCTGGTCCAACAGTAGATTCTATGATCTGTTACGTATCCTTGTTGACACATACCCAGAGGGTAACAAGGTGCCCGCCAATACCTACTGGGCGAAGAAGCTGATCCAGCCAGTGGCGATGAAGCTTAAAAAGTTCCACGCCTGCCCTAACCACTGTATCCTATATCGGGGAAAGTATGAGAACTTGCAGAGCTATTCGCACTGTGGCACAAGTCAGTACAAGAGGAATGTCGGTTGTTGCGCGGATGCAGACGATGAGAGAGGGCCAAAGAAGAAGAACACAACCAAGAAGAGGTACCACGAAGAAGCAGATCTCGTCTCCTGAGGACAAGGAACAAGAGGGTTACACGCAGAGGAAAAGTTCGGACCTATCGATGTAGTACCTACCCGTGATCGATCGCCTGCATGCTATATTCGAGAACCCCGAGGATGCCAAGCTGATGCCTTAGCATGCATCTGATGAGCATACAAATGACGATAGCAAGCTACGGCACCCTTCCGATGGCAAGGAGTGGAAGCGTTTCAACACCAAGTTCAGAGTTTGGTGACAAAGCGAGGAACGTCAGGTTCGCACTGAGTACCAACAGGATGAATCTGTTCGGTGACCTCAGCAGCTCGCACAGCACTTGGTCAGTCATCCTCAGCATCTACAACTACCTCCCTGGCTATGTCAGAAGCGCAGGTGTCTTTTACTAACCATGATTATTTCTAAACTTAGACAGACAGGCAATGATATAGATGTGTTCCTAGAGCCGCTCATGGAGGACATGAAGATACTATGGGAAGAAGGGGTCAAGATGATGGATGCATCCCTAAAGAAGTTCACTCTAAAAGCCATCATCTTTGTCACCATCACCGATATAATACCCTAGTCTTTTTTCATTGTCAGGGCAAATCAAAGGTAAGTTAGGTTGCGTAGTTTGCATTGACAGTACCTGCTACACTTACCTTAATGCATCCAAGAAGATGGTGTACATGAGGCATAGGCGATTCCTCATCAAAAAGCATAGGTACCGGGCAGCTACGATGAATAAGTACTTCGACAACCAGGATGAGCCTCAACTTGATGAGCCAGAAAGGACGAGTTACATGCAAAAGGTGTTTGACATGGTGAAGGGCATAGACGTTGAGTTCAGGAAGAAGAAGAAGAAAGAGGAAGATGGGACCACCACAAGGAAGAAGAGGAAGCGGGATAAGATGGAGGAACCACCTGTCGCCCCCGTTCCTTTCAAGAAACAGTTATGCTTCTTCAAGTACCTGTCGTACTGGAAGGAGCTAGATATGCCCCATGCCATCGACTGCATGCACCTTGAGAAGAATGTCTTTGAAAGCACCATTGGCGTACTGCTAGACATCAAGACTAAGACGAAGGATGGTCTAATGTCACAAATGGATCTTGTTAACCTGGAAATCAGGACCAAAATTCACCCGACACTGGCAATGCAGAGCGGGAAAGTCGACCTTTCGGGCATGAGCAACAACTTGACGAGAGATGAGAAGAGAGCCATGTGCCACTGGCTTAGGGGTGTCAAGGTGCCAAATGGTTTCTCTTCCAGCATCAAGAGCCTAGTCTCCATGAAGGACCTCATACTAACCAGCTTCAATGCACATGACTGCCATGTCATGCTCATGGTGTTCCTTCCAATTGTGATTAGGGCTATCGGTCTAGATACGCAAGAAAGTGCATGCGATACACAAGATAGGGCTGAAAGGAGAGCCCTTGGAGCCAACTACCATCATCGGCACCTTTAGTAACCAGTGTTCCTGTATAGTAAGGGAGAAGGTGCCTATCACATATGATGATTGGAGGAAAGTCTCCAAGGACATCAAGGGTAATGTCTAGGGAGAGGTGAAGAGGCGGTTCATGTATCCAACAGAGGGCTATAATGAAGACAAGTGTATGGGGCATACACTGTTTGTTGTAGGCAAAGCGCTTCGCAACTTTAGGTCCATGCTCAATAGGGAGTACATGCAAACAGGGAGGACACCATTTGAAGACTACAACTTCATCACACGTGACATCTGGGAAGATTTCATCGTGAAACAATCGATGAAAGAAGCAAAGGCCAAGGGCGAGGAGTTCTCTGAGCTCGCAAAGAGGAACGAGCTCCACCACCACATAGGCATGACAGGGTATGCCGCTAATATAGAGAAGTGGTGGCAGGAAAAAAGGGAGGCAACTGAGGCTAGGCAACCAAATCCATTACAGGGCGTCGATGAGAGGTCACGTAACTACCTCTATGCCTGCAAGCCGAAAAAGCTGAAGGAGGACAGGACCAAGTACAACGAGCCGAAGACTGAGGAGGTGGACAAGACGCTTTCATGAGCACCGATCCCAAGATGGTGGAGCTAAGGACACAGATGTTTCGCTAGGCTGGTGTGCTACTGCCACAGGGTCAAGCCGTTGTATAATGGCAGATGGTGCTGGGGACCGAACAACTCCCCAGGTACTTGGTCGACAACATCATTGAACCAATGAGCTACATGCTCTAGGTGCCCTTCGGCAAGGCGCAGAGGAAGAAGGATGTGGCTATGGGAGTGGCACTGCCGCCTGAAAGCGGCGCCATGTATGGTGGCAAGCCGATCCTGCCTGACTATGCCCGGGTGGACGTGACGTGGACCAACGTAGATTTTGACGAGGGTGAGATCGACATTCCCACTGAAGAGGGGTACAGTTCATCGGCGCTACTCTTGGCTTATGAGTGCTATGGAATAAGAGTGACATTGTTTTGGACATGCCGACGCTGGCGTCACAGCCCTCACAGCCGTCGTTGTCTCCCCCAGGTGACCCAGATGATGACAGTGACGACGACAATGGTGGCAATGACAAGGGCAGCGATGACAACAACAATGTTGGCAACCCAGGCAGTAGTCCTCCAGCCAATCCACCTCCCGGCAACATCAATCCATGGGGAGGCATAGGGGCAGCATCAGGCAATGTGACACCACCGCCTGCAAGTGGTTCTAACCAGGGCTCAAACCAATGTCCTCCCCCACCGAGGAAGCCTGCAGATGAAGAGGAGGCCATACCCTCGAACCACACCAAGTCGAGTTGGGTGGCTTATCAAATAGCCGATGAGCACCCATACTCAACTATGTTTGAAAGGTGTGCTACTAGTAAGCATAGTCAATCTATAATTCATTCGGAGATGCTAGCTGCTTTTTTACTCCCTAACATCTCAACCCCGGTGTTGCAAGCCAAAAACGCCCGTGTCGATTTGGGTCCTGTTAGATGATTGCCCCGACCACTACGAGCATGGGAAGTTCATGTTGACCTTGGGCGACATCCTTGAAGAGAAGTGGGAGGTAAGAAGGTTCCATCTCTGGTACATGGAAGCAGCGAAAGCGGGCCTACGCAACTTCATCATCAAGATTCCGGCGGAGTACTTCCACACGCCCATGGATGGTCAAATCATCATAGATTTCCATGACATGTATAGACTACTATGGCGAAAGGACCTCGACATCGCCCAAGTCACCTTATTTGCCCTATAAGTTCATTACGACTTTGACACTACTGCATCACTATAGGTATTTTATGAACAAACTAATAATGCCATGATGACTTTTCCTGGCAGGATGCAGGCCTATGTAATCAAGGAATTGGGCAAGGGTATTGTCTATCTCTCTCCGATGCTTATTATAGAGAGAACCATCATGGGTTACGATATACCAGACACTCATGCCAAGCTGGTGAACTTAAACCCGGAGGAGAGAAAGAAATACAGGGAAGATCTGCTAATTGAATATAAGTATCGGGCGGGAATGTACATCTATGAAGCCATGAAGAAGGTCCGGGGAAATAGGTGTGTGACGGCCACCACCAGTTCGAGTAAGTCCAAAAGATACTTGGAACATATATATAGGTGCATGCATCATGACTTCTCATTTTGATCATTTCAAATCTGTATTATTTGAATGGTGCAGCCAAGGCATCATGGGCCACTGGATTGCATTTATAATCTATCCTCAGGACGGAAGGGCCTGTATATTTGACTCTTTGCGGGAAACTAACAAAGCAAGGTAGAAGCACTTTGAAAGCATATTGAGATAGTAAGTGACAGAACTTATTCATTTGTAGTTAACATACATGTTGAAATTGTTGTTGACACTAGTGGTTTTTTGTACAGCGCTTATAAGAAGTACGTGTAAGATGAGGAGTGCTATGACCAAAGATCTAAGAAGAAAAGAATCAAGAATGGCACGAAACTAAAACTTAGACACGAGTTCCTGGTAAGGATATCAAAAGTCGTTTGTGCTATTATATCAAGCATGCTCTCTACTACTACTGTTGATGCAAAAGTGGATCTGCAAACACAAAGGGCTAATACCCAATCCAATATCCAAAGCGTACCAGTCGATTTGACCTGTTAATCGACAAGGATGAAAATTTGAGTACTTTGGTCCTGACAACAGCGATACGCCCAGAAGCCACGGCCAAGAGGTACTCACACGGAACTCGAGGATCATCGAAGGTCACACTAAAGCAATGCAGCTCGTCGAATCGATGAGAACTCATAAAAAGAAAAATATGCAAATTGACGAAGTCGCCAAAAAGTAAATAGATGCAAATAGGAGTAAAACTGGTTTGATATTGATTGATTCTTTTTACATTGTCCCTTTGTCTATATTTATACCCTGATCTAAAAAGCATAACCAGACACGACTAGGACACCGAGTCCATATCTAAGGAAAAACATGACTCTTACATGAATCATACTCTAACAAATATAGAAAAGGAAATCAACACATATCTACTTCCTTGTCCGTCTTAATTACGATAAAATTTTCATCGACCTCCTCTCT
The DNA here is from genome assembly GCA_038087645.1 of Saccharum hybrid cultivar R570. Classification (NCBI taxonomy): domain Eukaryota; kingdom Viridiplantae; phylum Streptophyta; class Magnoliopsida; order Poales; family Poaceae; genus Saccharum; species Saccharum hybrid cultivar. Next base: position 5,375,028 of record JAQSUU010000743.1, on the reverse strand, counting down.
ATCGGCATGCTTTCCGTCATCACAAGCTTCATCGGCAGTAGTCTTCAGATCTTCCTTCATCGGCATCGGCAATAACATCTCCGATCTTGCCAGCAACGCCTCTGAGTCTAAGTCAAACGACAACCTTTCCATCGGTCACCACCATTCATCGGCAATAATCCTCACAAGCTTATCTTCATCGGCACCCTTCTACCAGCGTAATACAATAACTTTCCTTCTGCCGATTAGCCCACTCTGATCATTTTGACATGTGCCAAAAATGGTGTCAACAACTACTGCTAATATACTACTTTACTCCTCCTCCTCCTCCTCCTCCTACTACTACTACTACTCCTCCTCCTCCTCCTCCTCCTACTACTACTACTACTACTACTTCTACGACACCTTCTCCTACTCCTCCTCCTCCTACTACTATTCTAATCTACTCTACTCTACTCCTATGCTAATACTACTACTACTACTCCTAACTACTAATACTACTACTCCTCCTCCTACTACTCCTCTACACTACTCTACTCTACTCCTATACCTACTACTACTCTTACTACTACTCCTATACTATACTGTCCTACTACTGCTCTCTATATATGCTCTAATGATTGTGTATTACATATCGTGTAGTGCACCAAACAACCCTATGGCTCAGTTCTATGTGGATTCTACGTTTGTGAGTACCTGAGGACGTGCAGCAGATTCAGCAGTAGCTGGCGGCAGCTCAAGAAAGCACAAGAATGGTGGCGAAGGGGGAAGGTCGACCAAAACTTCAGACAAACAGCAGCCAACATATGTAAGTTTGTCATGGAGAGCACGCATGAAGGGAATACGTTCTTCAACAAGGAAAGTGAAGTAGCGTGGGATCCAAAGTTCGAGAGGATCAGAAACTGGTGCATCGACGTTTCTGACGATGAGGGGGAGGAGGCAAGCTCTACACTCGCACTGGGGACAGTATTGGCAGAAGTCAAGTCCAAACTGGAGGCTCTACTGAACTTGCTGCAGCAAGACACCGCCCAATTGGTAGATGATTCGGACCCTGCAAAAGCAATTTTCAAAACAATCCGTGGCCAGGTCCCTGCCAACATCGAAGAGGCACTCTTCCCAGTAGCCCACTTAGAAAGCCAACAACTCCAATATCAGAGGGCCGCTCAACGCATTGCCGATAGAGCTGCTCAGGCTCAGCTTAAAGAAGAGATGCTACAATTGAAGCAAACTGCCGATGAGAAGCACAAGAACATCGACAGTTTGAAGACCTCGGGTGCCGAACTTAAGTAGAAAATCTCAGACTTATCGGCAAAGAGGATGGCTCTACTGGCTGAACTGAAGGATGTCGAGGCAGCTCTAACTCATGCCAAGCAGGAAGAAAGCTAGTTACCCGATGCTATCAAGGCTCTCCAGCAAGAAAGAGATATCCAAGCTCGCAAAGCCCTGGCAGTGAAGAAAAAACTTAGGCCAGTGGAGGGTGCCACCGATGAAGATATCAAAGAGATAGAGGAAGCCGATCAGATTCGCCTGCGTGCGACATCGGCCATCCAATCTTTACTAAATTTGTAAATCCTGTTTATTGCATCGGTGCTTTAGGAAACAATGATACCCTTTGTCTGGTTTTGGCCGATAGGACTGTTATCGGCACTTATGCTTTTATGCATCCATCCAGATACTAGGGTAATATTTCTTTAAATATTTTCTGTTTAATACTCTGGGAAACACAACCCCTTCGAGGGTTTCTAAAATGTATGTGTTGCTAGGAATAGATTGATTTATCCGATAAGGACCTTCCCAATTAGGAGACCACTTGCTAAACTTTGAACTTTTAGTCCCAATCGGTAAAATCAATTTCCAAACCAGATCTCCATTGGCAAACTCCTTTACCTTCACCTTCTTGTCATACCATCTGGCCACCCTTTTCTTATTTTCTTCGATGCTAACTAAAGCCCTCAACCAATGACCTGCCATGTCTTCTAACTCGTCTTTCATAAGAGTATCATAGTCATCGGCTGTCAGTTGATCTTGAGAAAATATCCGCCTAGAGCCAGTTTTAATTTCCCAAGGCAATACTGCATCGTGTCCGTATACTAACTGATAAGGCATTACTTTGATTGCACCATGACATGGCATCCGATATGACCATAGGGCTTCATTCAATACTGTATGCCACCGCTTAGGATTTTCTTTAATTTTGCGCTTAATGAGTTTGATAATTCCTTTGTTGGAAGCCTTAGCCTGACCACTAGCTTGAGCATAATAGGGAGAATAATTCAAAACTTTAATCCCCATACCAATAGCAAACTCATCAAATTCTCCTGATGCAAACATATTACCCTGATCGGTAGTGATAGTTTGAGGACTACCAAATTGGTAAACAATATACTCTTTCACAAAATCGATCATACTAGCCGATGTTACCCTTCTCAAAGGAATTGTTTCAACCCATTTTGTGAAATAATCGGTAGCAACAAGTATAAATTTATGTCCTTTGCTCGATGGCGAATAAATCTGATCGATGAGATCGATAGGCCATCCCCGGAACGGCCAAGGTTTAATTATAGGATTCATGGCCGATGCAGGCGCTCTTTGAATATTACCGAATTTCTGACACCCCTGACATCCTTTAAAATACTTAAAGCAATCTTCAATAATAGTCGACCAATAGTATCCATTCCTTCTTATCATCCATTTCATCTAGAAAGCCAATTGATGTGCCCCACACACTCCTTCATAAATTTCACCCATCAAGCTTTTTGATTCATCACCGCTAAGACACCTGAGTAAAACTCCATCTATAGTCTGATAATATAATTCATCATCGAGGAGCACATACTTAGTGGCCTGAAATCTTATACGTCTTTCAACCTTCTTAGATGGATCCCTTAAGTAATTAACAATCTCTGTTCTCCAGTCATTGGTATCAACTGCCGATGTCAGCACCTCCTAGATAGGTTGATACCCTAAAGCATGCTGAGCTAGCCGATTAGCTTCTTCATTATGCAATCGAGGAATATGTTCAAGATAAAAATCTTTAAACTCTTTCAACAATTGCAAACATCTCTCATGATATGAGATCAAAACTTCACTTCGGCATTCATAAATCCTAGCCAATTGATTTATAACCAGCATAGAGTCACCGAAGATCTCGACAGCATCAACACGTATGTCCCTAAGTAATTCCAACCCTTTTATCAAAGCTTGATACTCAGCCTGATTGTTTGTCGATGTAGCAACAATCGACAATGAAAACTCATACTTTCTTCCTTGAGGTGAAATCAACACAATGCCGATACCTGCTCCTTCACCACACGTAGACCCATCGAAGAAAAGTGTCCAATGAGCAACTTCTAGAGAGTCTACTGTACTGCAATGCTGAGTGACAAAATCAACCATAACCTGCCCTTTAACTGCCTTAGCCGATTCATAACATAGGTCAAATTCTGACAATGCTAAAATCCACTTGCCGATTCCACCACTCAATATCGGCATCGACAGCATGTATTTGACCACATCATCCTTGCATATGACAATGCATTCGGCCGATAGCAAATAATGCCTCAATTTAATACAAGAAAAGTATAAACATAGACATAGTTTTTCGATGGCCGAATACCTTGTCTCAGCATCCACCAATCTTCTGCTTAAATAACAAATAACACGTTCTTTCCCTTCAAATTCTTGAATAAGAGCTGAACCGATAACAGTATCATCAGTTGACAAATATAACATGAAGGGTTTCCCATGTTGGGTGGAACTTGCACTGGAGGGTTTATTAAGTACTTCTTAATTTCATCTAGGGCCAACTGCTGCTCAGCTCCCCATATAAATTCCTGATCGGCCTTCAATTTAAGCAATGGGTTGAAAGCCTTGATCTTGCCCGATAGATTAGATATGAACCTTCTAATGAAATTAATCTTGCCGATCAAAGATTGCAATTCAGTTTTATCGGCAGGAGCAACTACCTTGTTAATTGCATCAATAGATTTTCTACTGATTTCAATACCCCTCTGATGCACCATAAAACCCAAGAATTGACCTGCCGATACACCAAACACACATTTATTAGGATTCATCTTCAATCCATGCTTCCTCATGCACTCCAGTATCTTTCGTAGATCGGCTAGATGTTTTGTGATATCCCCAGACTTAACCACTACATCATCAATATAGATTTCCACTAATGTGCCGATGTACTCATGAAAAATAAAATTCATAGCTCTCTGATAAGTAGCACCAGCATTTTTCAAACCGAAGGTCATGACTATCCACTCAAACAACCCCACATGACCTGGACATCTAAAAGCAGTCTTGGGAATACCCTCTTCAGCCATGAATATTTGATTGTAACCTGCATTATCATCCATGAAGTTGATAATCTGATGTCCGGCTGCAGCATCAATCAACAAATCAGCAATAGGCATTGGATAGCAATCCATCGGTGTGGCTTTGTTGAGGTTCCTGAAATCAATACAAACATGAAGTTTCCCATTTTTCTTATAAATAGGAATCACATTAGAAATCCACTCCGCATATCGACACTGCCGAATAAACTTTGCCTCAATCAATTTAGTTATTTTGGCCTTAATGTCAGGAAGTATATTATGGTTGCATCGGCGTGCTGGCTGCTGATATGGCCGAAATCCAGATTTGATAGGTAACCGATGTTCAACTATCGATAGGTCTAATCTAGGCATTTCAGTATAATCCCAAGCAAAACAATCTTTATATTCCTTTAACAAATTGGTTATTTGCTGCTTACACTTGGAATCTAACTTAGCACTAATAAAAGTAGGCTTTGGCCTATCACCATTACCAATATCTACCTCTACTAAATCATCAGCTGATGTGAACCCCTGACCTAACTTTCCATCATCGGCAAACATATCCATTAAAACTCCTCTTCCGAACCGACTGCTTGGATCGGTGGAATTTCATAGTCAGCAACTCTTAGAAACTCTTTCTCCCAAACTTCTCCTAATATGCATTTGGTTCGCTCATAAGTATCTGATTTTGCCGATGCGATGATATAAGAAGAATTACCAGGGACAACCTCAATCTTATCCCCAACCCACTGTGCAAGGCATTGATGCATTGTGAAAGGAACATAACAATTGGCATGAATCCAATCCCTTCCTAGAAGCAGATTATACGCACCCTTACCATTGATAACAAAGAACGTCATCGGCAAGGTTTTGCTGCTGATGGTCAACTCAACGCATACTGCCCCTTTAGTTGGTGACACATTGCCTTCGAAATCTTTCAGCGTCATATCGGTTTTGGTCAAGTCTTGATCTCCTTTGCCAAGTTTCTGATACATTACATAGGGCGTAATATTAATCGCAGCTCCTCCGTCAATAAGTATCTTAGATACAGGTTGCCCATCAACTCTGCCTTTCACAAACAAAGCTTTGAGATGTTGTCTCTCGTCATCGGTAGGTTTCTCAAAAACAGCCATCATTGGATCTAGTGCCAGCTGAGCTACTTGATCGGAGAGAACAACTTCTTCCTCATCATCAGAGGGTGCCAGAAACTCCATCGGCAACATAAATACCATATTAATATCTGCCGATGGGACCTGGCCTTTATGTTTCAACTGCCACTGCCGATGTCTAGGCCTCTCATTGGAAGAGCTTTCCTCTCTGTATAGGTCTTTCTGACGCTCACGCTGCATCCTCCTTTTCTGTGTCTTTGTCAGACCCTCAGGGCACCATTAAGGAAGCTTAGTTTTCGAAACCGGCTGATAACAGATCTCAGTTGATTCTACACGACGTATATTAGGGTGCTTGTAGAATATTTCTTCATCGGGAACTCTTGCATTTGCCATCTCCTCAAGCTCTTCTTGATTCCTTAAAAAATATCCAGCGCGCTTACCAAGCCTTTCATGTACACTGAGTCTGCCCCCCAGCCGATCATGCACTGATGCTCTGCCTCTGATCGGCTCATTGATAGATAAGCCCTGATTACCAGGCTAAAACCTCCTTTCTGGCCGATTGGCTCGATAGTAACCATTGCACTCAGTGCAATTTTTAACAGTTGGCAATTTAATGCCTTCTTCCTAGCAATGGATGAAAAACGGGCACCACCAATGATCTTTATGCCGATGCCACTCTTCTCGACGTCTCTCTTCTTGCTGTTATCGATATTGGTCCTTACACCGACGCCAACCCTCCTGCTACCTTCCTTCCTGTTGCCATCGATGAGTAATCACAATGCCATGTTGAGGAGGTTTTGTGGAACTACCGCTTTCTCCCAGCAGACCCTTGCTTTTTGCGTCATCGGTAGTTATCCGATGTTGGGGATCCACTGATGCATTCTTCTCAGCAGCCTCTGATGTCAATACCTTGGTCTTACCCTTGGCATCCAACATATTTGCTGGGAAAGGATGCTGATCGATTTTCATCGGCTTCTGGGTCTTGGAGTTATCAAACTTAATTCTCCTAAATTCGATAGCCGATTGCAACTGCTGCCTAAACACCTTGCACTCATTTGTACTGTGTGAAGTTGCATTATGCCATTTGTAGTACTTGATCTTCTTCAACTCTTCTGCCGATGGAATCACATGATTGGGTGACAGCTTAATTTGACCTTCTTGAAGCAAAAGATCAAATATCCTATCGGCTTTGGTGATGTCAAAGGTAAACTTCTTTGGTTCTTTTTGACCAAAAGGACAAGATATTGGCCTTTTATTCTTAACCCACTCAGCTAAGCCGATAACTAGTTCTTCAACAGAATCAGAGTCTTCTACCTCATCAACAAATGATACCTTTTTGCTCCAATTCTTTTTAGGCTCAAAAACCCTAGTGTCTTGATCAGAGATCATTTGTACAATATGACCTAGGCTTTCAAACTCCTGAGAAGCATACCTATCCTTGAGATCTGGCAATAATCCTTGAAAAGCCAGATCGGCAAGCTGCCGATCATCCAGCACCAGGCTATAGCACTTATTCTTTACATCTCGTAGCGTCTGCACAAAGCTTTCTACCGATTCATCATTACGTTGCCTCAATTTTACTAAATCGGTAAGCTTCTTTTCATGGATTCCAACAAAGAAATACTTATAAAATTGTTTTTCTAGATCAGCCCAAGTAATAATAGAATTTGGTGGCAATGATACGAACCACGTGAATGCCGATCTAGACAAAGATGATGAAAATAATCGAACTCTTAATTCATCTCTGCTAGCTGCCTCTCCACATTGAATAATGAAGCAATTGACGTGTTCCATTGTTGATGTATCATCTTGTCTAGAAAATTTGATGAAATCTAGTATCTTGTACCGATTTGGGAGAGGAATTAAATCATATGCTGGAGGGTATGGAGTCCGATAAGAATAAGTATTAACTTTGGGTTTTATTCCAAACTGATCTATCATGATTTCTGCTATCTTGTTAGCCCAAAAAGCATCAACCTCTTGCTGACAAACTGGCTGAATTTCTACAGGAGGTACCTGCTGATATCCCTCCACGTGTTTTTGTGACACACGATCTCCAGCAATCAGCATATTCGCCGCTACTTGTGGCCCACTAACTTGCTGGAAAGGATCCATCGGCTGAGCTGCCGATGCCTGAGTCTGAAAACCAGCTTGCATATGGCCTTGCTGAATTCCTGCAACTTGATAGTTCTGCTGAACTGCATGCTGAATAGGTAACTGTCCTAACCAACCATTATTAGAACTCATCGGTATAAATCTTGTCGATGGCTGGTAACTTGCTGACATTGTTGGATAACAATTAGCATAACTAGCTTGAGACATGAACTGCACCCCAGGTTGACTCATAGCAGGGGCCTTCTGCTGCATCGGCAGTAGGCTTGCCGATGAACTTGTATTGGGTACTTGAAACGAAGGCACCTGGAAACCTCCTGAAGTTGGTTGCACAGTAGTTGATGTGGCATATTGAGGTACCTGAGTCATCAGTGAAACGAGAGCAGCCGATGATGTAGGAGCTTTTCCTGCTACGTCAAACACTTGAGGCAACCCAGAGTTGATGGCAGACAACTCCGGAGGCATACCATATCCCCACCAATTAACAGGAATCTAGCTGTTCTGAGACAAAGGCCCTGACATAGCTGATGCCGATAGATCTGTATTAAGCTGAACTCGTCCTCATGAAAGCACTGGACCTAATTTTATTGGTGTAGATTGAACATTAGGCAAACCAGCCGAAACTGGGGGAGAAGTAACTTTTGTACCCGCAACGGCTGAGAGAGCTGATGGAGCATTGACCGATACCGGTTCTGGTTGGTGATAAGCTGGCCCAACGTAAAGTGGTGGTACTTGTCCCTCTTTAAATGTTCGAACCACAGCATTGTGAATAGTATTGGACAACACATTGGAGTGGTTAATCAAAGCATGATTTACTGCAGAATTAACCATCTCTTGAAGTTTACAAGGATTGGAGTCAAAGGTAACCTGCCGAGGCAATGGCAGATCTTGCTTCTGGATGACTTCTCCGCTTCTGTTCAAGCTGAATGATTTCAGGCAGAGCTGCCTGTAATCCTCTATAGCCTTTTCCATAGCCTGCTTCTGCTCTTCCTTGAGATCTTCTTCCGATATCGCGATGATGTTCCCCGTGTCGATCTCAGGATTGAACATATTGATCGTGTTGATTAGTCCCACCGGGCATGCCAAAAGATGTGTTGATGCAAAAGTGGATCTGCAAACACAAAGGGCTAATACCCAATCCAATATCCAAAGTGTGCCAATCGATTTGACATGTTAATCGATTAGGATGAAAATTCGAGTACTTTGGTCCTGACAACAGCGATATGCCCGGAAGCCACGGCCAAGAGGTACTCATATGTAACTCGAGGATCATCGAAGGTCGCACCGAAGCGATGCAGCTCGTCGAATCGATGAGAACTCGTAAAAAGAAAAATATGCAAATTGACGAAGTCGCCGAAAAGTAAATAGATGCAAATAGGAGTAAAATTGGTTTGATATTGATTGATTCCTTTTACATTGTCCCTCAGTCTATTTATACCCTGATCTAAAGAAGCATAACTAGACATGACTAGGACACCGAGTCCATATCTAAGGAAAAACGTGACTCTTACATGAATCATACTCTAACAAATATAGAAAAGGAAATCAACACCTATCTACTTCCTTGTCCGCCTTAATTACGATGAAATTTTCATCGACCTCCTCTCCATCGGCATGCTTTCCGTCATCATAAGCTTCATCGGCAGTAGTCTTTAGATCTTTCTTCATCGGCATCGGCAATAACATCTCTGATCTTGCCAGCAACGCCTCTGAGTCTAAGTCAAACGACAACCTTTCCATCGGTCACCACCATTCATCGGCAATAATCCTCACAAGCTTATCTTCATCGGCACCCTTCTACCAGCGTAATACAATAACTTTCCTTCTGCCGATTAGCCCACTCTGATCATTTTGACATGTGCCAAAAATGGTGTCAACAACTACTGCTAATATACTACTTTACTCCTCCTCCTCCTCCTCCTACTACTACTACTACTACTCCTCCTCCTCCTCCTACTACTACTACTACTACTACTTCTACGACACCTTCTCCTACTCCTCCTCCTCCTACTACTATTCTAATCTACTCTACTCTACTCCTATGCTAATACTACTACTACTACTACTCCTAACTACTAATACTACTACTCCTCCTCCTACTACTCCTCTACACTACTCTACTCTACTCCTATACCTACTACTACTCTTACTACTACTCCTATACTATACTGTCCTACTACTACTCTCTATATATGCTCTAATGATTGTGTATTACATATCGTGCAGTGCACCAAACAACCCTATGGCTCAGTTATATGTGGATTATACGTTTGTGAGTACCTGAGGACGTGCAGCAGATTCAGCAGCAGCTGGCGGCAGCTCAAGAAAGCACAAGAATGGTGGCGAAGGGGGAAGGTCGACCAAAACTTCAGACAAACAGCAGCCGGCATATGTAAGTTTGTCACGGAGAGTGCGCATGAAGGGAATACGTTCTTCAACAAGGAAAGTGAAGTAGCGCGGGATCCAAAGTTTGAGAGGATCAGAAACTGGAGCACCCAGTTACAAATCTCGAATTACATTCTATCGGACCTCTTTCCCAAGGAAAGTTGATATGTATGACTGACCTTAGTTGCTCATGTATGAATGATGTGTGTTTGTGAAACAATGATGAAGACATCTCTAATGTAATGTTGGTTTGTCAAACGAGAATGAATGTAATATATGTTTGTCATCTATTTTCTGCTTTATCTATGTTTTCATTAGCGAAATTCTAATTCTAATTTGAAAAGGCATTTTTTAAATATGGAAATCATTAACCGAGGCGAGCGCCTTTAGCCAACCACCTCGGTTAAAATCTTAACCGAGGCAGGCTCTTTAGGACAACCGCCTCGGTTAATATGTTCTAACCGAGGCGGTTGGCTTATAATGCCTGCCTCGGTTAATGTATAAGGCCATGATTAAGCGTGCCCTTTGCACCGAGGTGGTTGTCTTGCTCACCTCGGTTAAGCCAAAATGTCCACCACGGTTAAAATTCCTGTAGTAGTGAGTGCGCAATCAGTGCATGGGACAGATCATCCAAGTGGTTCGATTCACCTACTACCTTGTCTTATTGTGCAGTTAACCTTTTTCACGCGTAACATAGTAAAACCATGCTCCCCTAATGTCTCACTAGTACATGGTGTTAAATAGGGGTGGAAAGCCTTCTTAGGAGGGTAGGGTGTGACCTTAGCTCCGCATTGGTTCAACATCTCATAATGAAGGAAGTGTGGTGGTCGTGTGATACATAACTATACATATAACTTATCTCCAACCGTGTGATGGCATGTGGAGATTAATTGTTCATTTAAGTCCATGGCCAGTTGTACCCCTTCTCTTGGCCATTCCTCCTAGACATGATGCATGTATTTGGATTCAACGAGCATTATATTGGTGCCATCGGATGGCAACTATCCTATCCACGACCACTTCATAAGTCCTACTCAATGGGCAGCCGAGGCCACCTATCACGCATAAAGATAGGAGTGCGCTAGGGCGATTCCCTGTCACCGATACTTTTCATGTTGTCTATGGAAGTGCTCACTGGATTGTTCACCAAGGCAAGAGCAGATAGGGTGTCAAGGGGCATGGAAGCGAAGGCAGTCAAACATCAGTGCAACCTAAATTCAGATGATGTCATTCTCTTCGCCCACCCTGACAAGTACTCCACATTTTTGGAGAGTTTCTGGGTTACGAGCCAGCCTTGGCAAGTGTTTCATGACCTTAATCTTTAGATGTGAGGACAATCTACTATGCATCAAATACATATCCTAAGCTACCAAATCTCAGATTTCCCGATTCACTAACCTTGGTTTGCCACTGAGCTCAAGGGCAATCCCCACAACACATTTGCATGCATCGGTAGATGCAGTCACACGGAAGCTTATGGTGAGGAGCTAGGTCTGGGTGAAATCATATCAGTCCTCCCTCCATAGTACAAATATACACCTTTCTCACTAACAATTACCCTTCTAGGTTGTGAGAAATGTGTCAAATATTTATTTGTACTAATTGGGGTTACAGTGGACTTATGTTGTAATAAGGAGTATAGAGTTAGGTGAACTAGGTGTTGGCTCTTATAACCCGGCCCCTCCATATAAGGAGGAGGGGCTGCACTTGTAACCCACTCAATCATAAGAGTGTGAAGCAACACAAGGTGATAGGCTCACGGGGGGGTGCTAGCAATTTTGGCTGGTGCCCCTGGCGGCCAGTGTCACGGTTTCATGGAGGAGTGCCTGTAAGCATGCCCTAGGGACACCAAATATCGAGTCTCCTGTGTGGTGTGTGTGTGTGTGTGTGATCTCATGAGCATTTCTCCTAGGTAGATCCAAGCAATCGCTTCCGCGTTAGGCGTCGATATCACAACAATTGGTATCAAGAGCTATTGGTTGTTTTGAGGATCTTAGGAGGTGAGGAAAGAGGTGGAGACTCAAGGATCATGCTCGACGGGTGCTGCAATGGTACTGAGGGCGGCACAAGGTGGAGCATGACGGCCACTGGTGCTCCGGTTGGTGGTGTTGGACACTCTAGGCAGGAGGCCTAGACCGTTCGATGGGCTGCAAGTCTATGAGGATCGGCCAGACGTGGCAGTCAGAGCGACATAGTGGCCTATGAAGGCGGCGCAGGGAGCATAAGCCTTAGCTCATGATCCAGACCGGCAAGGCTAGACATGGCAAGAGCCGGTTCGATCGGAGCGCAGAAGCACTATGGTGGTGGTGGTGCGACCGGGTGTTGCACAGAAGCTGCGTCATGGCACGGCGGGTAGAGGGTGTGTTGACATTTCTTACATCACTATATACTAAATTTTCATCCCTAGCATGATGCTCAAAATACTGGTAATTAAAACTACACTTGAAAACTCTAAATAATATTAAACTTAAGTATCCGCAAGCGCACAGATAAATCACCTATTGTAGCATTCTACCCAGACTATTTTGAGTATTGTTATTTTTTTTAATCCCAAAGAAAGGACCGTGAGGCAAATGTTTATATAACTAAATAAATGTGCAGACCTATGATAAACCAACCACTCTTATGCTTTAGCAGGGGTAAATCAAGTAAAAGATAAATAAATGATAAATGAATGTAGCATGATAATGGTATTCTAGAGATAGAAAACAGAGACTCACTAAAAGTAGTATGACTAATCTCGAGATTCGGTTAGAGTAAAGAATTCCTAAGTTACTCCTAAACACTGAGTCTTGCTGCTCACTCTAGCATATATATATCTTCATCTATTAGTAAAACTGAATCCAAGCAAAATTATAAGGAACATCTACTAGGAAGAATTAGAAACAGAGTCTTCTTCTCCTTCGAGACCGGGCTCTACCATGTCATCTATATATGGGGGATGGACTACACAGGACTCAACCAAGCTATCACCTTAGCGATCTACCACACGTCTTGGCACATAGTCGACATTCGTAGGGAATTTTATATCTAAGCACCATGCTTACATAATCAAAGCTACCTAACTATCGCGCGAACTGAATTAGGTACTCTATGAACATATGCAAATGCAAATCATCAAATAATACTATATCCAATACATAGCTAGAGCAAACTAAGAACATAATAAAGAGGAACATATTATTGAAATAGAACAAAGTCTTAAATGAGAAACAAAGGCAAATTACCAATCTCTAGACGAACAGATCTGGAATCCTGAGCAATCGTCCAACTCTACTTGAACCTTGCTAGAAAGTCTATACTAAGAAATTAAAGAACTAGAACTTTCTTTATCTAATCTCTGGAAACCCTAATATTTGGACTACTCTTGACTTATGATCAGGTGCTTTAGGGGGGTCAGGGCCTATATTTATAGTCTTGAGGAAGAACCGTCAGCCCTTGGATCAAACTGACTTCACGTATGGCGGAGATGCATCCTAAGAGGCGATGGAGGAACACTCCAGAAGGGCATGGAAGAATCCCACAGGAGGGCCCGGCAGCATGGTGGTGAGGCCGGCCGGCCCCACCTGGCAGCTGCTGGTCCTCCACTTCGGTCCCGTGCCTTCTAGTGTCTTCTGGTGCATATTTCGTCGCATTTAAGTTTCATGCCTTTTTGACAATTCAATCCACATTTTTATTCTTTATGTAATATCCCTGCTGAAAATAATAATTCACCAAAACTCATGGAAATTATTAGTAATAACCCCTAAGTTTCTATTGGTGACTATTTCTATACACAATGTTGACGGTTTATGATGGATGATAACTACCGTCAACAAGCTCCCCCAAGCTAAGTCTTTGCTAGTCCCTTAGCAAAACAACTTAAGTGATGGAAATTAAGAGTACAGGGTTTCACAATTTTTGTACAACTCCTGAAAAGTACACCTGCATTCAAACAAGAATTCTTCACCGGATTGCAATTCATTGATCTATCCTTTAAACTTACTCATATTTCTTTCAACCATGGAGCTTTTGAGCTTTTTACTTGATCTTGAGCAATTGAGAGATAGAACAATCAATTAAGCACTATGTCTCATATTCTTTGTTCAACCTTTATTCTAGAGTTTTATAAGTTTTCAAAATAAAACTCAGAGATTCATTGCATGACACACTCAAGTCTCTCATATATGTGGTATTTTTCGATCTCACTAAGGCAAAAAATGTTATGCCTTCATTCCTGCACTAAAGCTTATGTGGATTTCATAGGAATGACATTCTTATGAGAAAACATACTTGCAAACATATATTGTAAAGTCAAACCATGGATCCAAAGATAGTTAAATCATACAATCAAATCAAGATGTGCAAGTGTATGGAATGAGGTGGATATTTATGGTGGCTAATCCTAATTCTACTATGCTCTTTAAAAGCATTTCTCTTTTGAACTTGGAAATAAATGTAAGAGAACATGGGCTATCTTTTCTTCTTATTTCTTTCTTTCAGGCTGTCATCAAAGTGCCCATTGTTTTGATACTTCGAACACTTGTCCATTTTTTTAATAATATTCTTTCTTTTGCATAGCCACATGCTTCTTTCATACAAAATATTTGAGAGATAATACAAAGGATTTGGAGCATTTATTTGAGGAAAACCTAAATGGAATATTTTTTTATGTTTCCTTCCAGTGTAGGAGAAAAATATTTTTTGGTGAAACAAAATAAAGTGTGAATGGGATGTGTGTAGTGTGATCTTGATTTTAAAAGTATGACAAATCTCTCATAAGGCATACAATAAAGTTTGACCAAACTCAATGAAATACAAGTAGCATGAAAGTAGAAGTTTTCCTAGTCTAAATATATTCATTTTAGCTCTGGTAGGAATTCAAACTTTGTCATGTAGAATCTTATATATGGGGGATGGACTACAAAGGACTCAACCAAGCTGTCACCTTAGCGATCTACCACACGTCCCGGCACATAGTCGGCATTTGCAGGGGATTTCATATCTAAGCATGGAAGAATCCCACAGGAGGCTGGACGTGGCATGCTGGAGCTTGTGTGCGAGCGGGGGTAGAAAGGTGTGGCTTGCAAGTCTGAATGCATGACTTTGGAGGATACCTGGTGCGCGAGGACAGTGCACACGTTTAATGCAGTTCAGCATAGTGCATCATGCGCGGGGGCAGTGATGCAGCGCGGCAGAGCAGTAGCAGCAAGGCATCATGCGAGGGGCAATGCAGCTCCCGAGCAATGTTTCTTGCGGAGTGCATGAGTCAAAAGTTGTTGAGAGTTTTATCTATCTGACACAAATCACTCTTTCATATAACACTAAAATTTTTGAACTTTCTTATCTAGCACAAAGTTAAAATTTCCTTCCATAAATGACACTGCCATCTATTTTAGCCATCCATTCGTTAGTTGACTGCCTTGACCATGTCAAAGTTTTTTTTAGAAGTACCAAAACGACCCTCTGTTTTATGGTCCTGTTCGGCTGTACTGATAAGCCGGCTGAAAAACAATGTTGGTTGATTTGTTGTGAGAGAAAAATATTGTTTCGACTAAAAAAAATAAGTTAAAAAGTACGGATTATAAGCCGGATTAATGTCGCCACGGAGGGAACTACCGCACGCATCTGCCCCTTTCTCCCCTGTCGCTTCCCATTTCTTCTTGGAAAAAAAAACGAAACTGCCGGCGCCCAGGAAATCAGAGCGGCCTCTCGCGGCGGGCTTGGCGTCAGCTCGTCCCGTGGTGGCAGGTCGAGGCGCGGGTCCGGCGGGGGCCGCGGCGGCGGGGCGGGATCGCCGGCCGGCGCTGGCCCCAGCGCGGGGGGCGCGGGGGGGGCGGCCTCGCTCGCCAGCGCTGCAGCCAGCCCGCTCTGCTCATCGCGAACTGGCCGCAGGGCAGCATCGCCTGTTGGCTCCCCAAATGGGCCGTGCGGGGCCGTGGGCGGGGCTCGGTCGTGGAGCTCTTCGGTACACTCGTCCTCTACTCCCTGTCCCGCGCCTAGATGCTGTAGCTGGCCCCATCCGCCGGCGCCGCCGCCCCGTCTCCTCGGTATGCCTCTCCTCCTCTGGTAAGCGCAGCCTCAGTTCTTCGCATTTGCTTGCTACAGGGCCTCCTTGCGCACGCCGGTGACGGTCTGACGGAGCTCGCCCTCGTGGGCAGATGGTGGACATGACGGGAAGGGGCAGCCAATATTCATTTTCTTTGCTAGCACTACTGGACAGGACGGAAGGGCCATGAAATTTATTAATTATTATTTACACTCTTCGATTATCAAAATGCCATGTTTTTATTGAAAAGTATATTTGTGACATTTATGATTTCTTTATTTAAAAATATGTATATTTATTTTTTCCTATCTGGCACTATACGCCGCCAGCTTGCTGCCACGTACAAGGGTATAAATGTTATTTGAGCTGTCACTTGACACTGTTAGTGTACCAAATGGACGGCTATTTGCGAAAGAAAATTTCAAGTTAATACTAGATAAGAAAGTTTAAAATTTTCAATGCCTTACAAGAAAGAGTGATTTGTTTTTGTCAAAGCCCTTGTTTAGTTCCCAATTCCACCCTCTAAATTTCACTATGTAAAAAGGAGATTTCCTATCACATCAAAATATCGGCAAATACATGAAGTACTAAATATAGATGAAATCAAAAAAAACTAATAGCACAGTTTTATTGTACTTTGCGAGACGAACATTTTGAGTCTAATTAATCAATTTTTAAACAATTTTTGCACTAAAAAACAAAACGCGCTACAGCGTTCCAACCAGAACACTATAGCGCGCAGTGCCGATTCGACGTTCCCAAGTCGGGAACTAAAATCGGCCAAATACATAATTCTCTCAAAGGTGTGTGCCGTGCATGTATGTGTGCAGTGTGAAGTGATGCATGGTGTGCATGCTTGTGCTCGTGTGGGTGCTGTGTGCGCATATGTTAAAGTTTAACAAACACGGTAGCATTTTTGTCTTATTTGATAAAAAGTTTCTAAACTTAGACTAATTAGACTTAATAGATTAGTCTCGTAAATTACTCCTAATCTATGTCGACATGCATACAATTAGTCTATATTTAGGCCCAGTTTAGATTCAGAAAATTTTGCAAAAGAACAGTAGATTCCCGTCACATCGAATCTTTGGACGCATGCATGAAGCATTAAATATAGATAAAAAATAAAACTAATTACACAGTTTAGACGAAATGGACGAGACGAATCTTTTAAGCCTAATTAGACCATGATTAGACACTAATTGTCAAATAACAACGAAAATGCTATAGTTGCATTTTACCAAAAAATTTGGCAACTAAACAAGGCCTTAGTACTTTATGTATTTACCGCAACATTGATATGACGTAAGTTAAACTTTAACACCGGTAAACCAAACAGGACCTAAATGCATGCGTGTGTGGCTGTGTGCAAATGCGTGTGCGAGTCAAAAGGCTGTCGCTTCTGGTGCGCTCTGCATGTGTGCGTGGTGGAGTGTGAAGGGCTGCATGGGTGGCGCTAGGCATGCTCGGGTGCTGGGCCTGGTTTAGATCATAAATTTTTTTAACTTTAGTTACGGTACCACTTTTGTTTATATCGAGTAATTAATGTTTAATTATGGATTAATTAGGCTCAAAAGATTTTGTCTCGTGATTTACTACTAAACTGTGTAATTATTTATTTTTTTTACCAACATTTAATGCTTCATACCTACATCCAAAAATTGATGTAATAAAGAGAGTGAAAAAACTTAAATTTAGGTGACATCTAAACAAGGCCCTGGTCTTCATTTCACACGGCACATGGGTCGGTCTGGAACTGTACAAGGGTCCTGAAAGCATAGCCCTGAACTGGGCTTTCAAATTACTACGGTGCGCATTAAATGCGCACTATAGCAATTCGTTTGTATTTAGTAAAAATTGTCCGAACTTTGACTAATTAGGTTTAAAATGTTCGTCTCGCAAAGTACAATAAAACTGTGTAATTAGTTTTTAATTTTATCTACATTTAGTATTCCATGTATGTACCGGTATTTTGATGTGATAGGAATCTATCTTTTTGCATAGTGGAATTTGAGGTTGAAATTAGGAACTACACAAGGCCATAGTTATAAATTCCGTTCTCGTACCGGACTCCCGTAACGTCACAGAACTTACGCCATCCCGTACCGCCCTCCATTCCGGGCGATTCTGGCCATGCCGGACAATCCCGGCCGTTCTGGATGGATCCATAGGTACCATCAATCCTAGTACCGGCCAAGCGCTCATATGCGAGATGCGAATACAGTTTTCTCGCCCCAATCCAGTTATTACATCTTCGAAGTGAGAAACGGTGCCTCTTCCCAATCCATGTCAGAATGAAAAAGAAAACTTTCAAGATGCTGATTTTTTTAAAGAAAAATACTGTTGTAGCTGAAAAAACAAGCCGAATAAGACGGATTATAAGCCAGATGAATGGGACCTAAGAAGGAAGACAAGACGAGTCTCAAAAAAAAAAAAAAAGGGAGAAAGACAAGTATAAAGAGGCATCGTCCAGATCGGCCAGCAGCGGCTCCAAGCACTCACCGGCAGCCACAAATCCTGTCCAGATCGGCCAGCAGCAGCTCCAAGCACTCACCGGCGGCCACAAATCCCGAGCTTTCAGGGTAGGGAGGAGTCGCATTGAGTGCGGCGGCCAACGTCGAGTGCGGCGGCCATCGTCGAGTGACGAGCTGTCGATGCCCTCAATGCGTTGACTACTGTGTTATCCAAGGCTTTCCATCGTTTATAGGTTATATCTGAAGATGAGTCAGTTCACCAGCAACGTAGCTTGGGCACTTATTGGGCTGCTGATGGGCCTTGATAGGAAATTTCTTAGCAATAATTTACATAAATATATATTATATAATTAAATTATTTAATCCGGAACGGAACACCGGAATACACTGTATCGGCACATCCCGTTTCAACGGGTAAACCGGAATGACCACCGAAATGGAAATTACAACTTAGCTTGAAAGTCAAATTTTCTTGCACTACCTAACGTGCAAGGACGGGTCTTTAAGGCTTAGGCCCGGTTTAGATGCAAAATTTTTTGCAAAATGAGCACTGTAGCATTTTCGTTGTTATTTGGTAAATATTGTCCAATCATGGTCTAATTAGGCTTAAAAGATTCGTCTCGTCCATTTCGTCTAAACTGTGTAATTAGTTTTATTTTTTATCTATATTTAATGCTTCATGCATGTGTCCAAAGATTCAATGTGACGGAGAATCTGAAAAATTTTGCAAAATTTTTTGGAAACTAAAGAGGGCCTTAGCTCAGCTCATCGGATGTATAGTAGCAAGGCTGTGTTTAGTTGAGAAAATTTGGGTGAAAAGTTACTGTACCACTTTTCGTTGTTATTTGGTAAAATTTGTCCAACCATGGATTAATTAGACTCAAAAGATTCGTTTCGAACTTTACAGACAAACTATGCAATTAGTTTTTTTTTTTACCTACATTTAATGCTTCATGCATGCGTCTAAAGATTCGATGTGACAGGTGGAAGAGAAAATATTTTAGATATGCATGGCAAGTGAACGCGGCCAAGTAGCAAGTACTCCCTCCGTCCATAAATAAGCGACCCTTTAGCTATTCGTGAACGGAGGGAGTAGCGAGCAGAAGCAGCTGGGTTAGCTCACGCGGTGAAATAGATCCAGGAGCAGAGGGGCTGCATCGCAAGGCAGAGCAAAACCAAGGAGCAAAGCTAGCCAAAAATATTTGGCAGTGAGAGTTAGGTGGTTTGCTCGGGTGGCGATGTAACACTTCAGGTATTTAGCTCCTTAATTGCATTGCATTTGCATAAGCATAAGCAAGCATCATTCATTTCATGCATAAGCTTATAATATGTGAAACATGCTTTGGAAACATTGCCACATATGTTTATATTTCATGTGAAGTAAGAAGTGAGTAGTGTGCAACACACAAGTACCTTATGTGCAATTTCCTTTGTGAGACATGTCAACCACTTTAGTGTAACATAATTAGCAAGTGTTATGCAACACACTCATGCAACATGTGCAACATGAGCTTGCAACATTTGGGAGAAAGTATTGAATTACTTGTTCCAAAGTAAGTGACACTAGGAATTTTGTGCAACCAATGTGTAGAGTGGCTAATTAGATCTTATAACACCTTAATTACATTTAGGGTAAGTAGTGGAGCAATGTTCATGTTGACCAAAATTACCAAATTGCCCTTCCAAATGTGGTTGACTAAGTTGGACCCCTAGAGTGATCTGGTTTGACCAATTAAAAAGTCCAGCTTAGAAATCTGGCATGGAGGAGCACCCTTAAGCAAAGTTGTAGAGAATTTCATAAGGAACAAAAGTTCTAATATGGCCATCTCATGAAAATGACCAAAACATGCTCAAAAATGGCCCACAAGTCAGTATTAGGGGCTGTTTTAGGACTTAGCAAATTTTGGCTAAGTGTGAAGCTGAAAACCGTTTCACTGTACCTCACTTTGGCAACTTGTTACTCACAAACTAGGCCAAACCAGTATTTGAGCCAATTGACAAAGTTGTTGTCCACACATAGCTCTACAACATTGTCAATATCACCATCACCTAGTTCTAAATGGTTTAGGAGTTGTGGTGTCTTGAAAATAGGGTTTCAGTCGGGTTCACTGACTGAAAACACGTTTCAGTTTCCAAGTACACCACTTTGGAGCTCTGTGGTTTCAAATCCAGGCCGAACCAGTCCAAACTCCAATTGACAAACTTGTAGCCCTCATGTAGCTCTACAATTTTGGTATTGTCATCTTCTGCTAACTCGAGATGGATTAGGAGATAATCTGCATCAAACTTGCTCTATCAGTCGCTGAATGCCGGTTTCGTTTCAGTCGGTCAGAGCAGCGTGGCCGACCGGCCGCAGGCCATCGTCGACGCGTGGCCACGCGGTGGCAGCCGTACGCCGGTGAAGGGTCGAGATGGCGGACTAGAGGGGGGGTGAATAGTCCTTTCTAAAACTTAAACGCGTAGGCTAACCAAAACCAATGCGGAATTAAACTTATTGGTCTAGCCAAGACTACACCCCTCTATCTAAGTTCTCTAGCACCTTGCAAAGATCCTAATTATGCAACTAAGGTGCTAAGCTTACCAAGAGCTCACCTAATCAATTCTAGAGCAAGGTCACACAAACCTATGCACTAGTACTTTGCCAAGCGAGGGAGCTCCTACACAACTAGTGAAGCAAAAGCACAAAGCCTAAGCTCGCTAGCAAAGCTCAATAACAAGGCAACTAATGCCAAATTAGAGAGCGCAAAACACTTAGCTACACAAACTAAGCAATGTGACTAACAAGGTTACACAAACCAAATTAGTCACACAAGGGGAAGCTTCTAGCTACACAAGCAAGAAGACAACTAGCAAGCTACACAAGCAAACTAGTTAAGAGCAACTACACAAGCACAAGTATATATGAAAGTAAATACAAGCTTGTGTTGTACGAAAGCAAACCACCGAGAAGAGTAGACAATGTTGACACGGTGATTTTCTCCCGAGGTTCACTTGGTTGCCACCAAGCTACGTCCCCGTTGTGTCGACCAACACTTCGTGGTTCGGCGGCTAATCGGTCACACACCGAGCCTCTCAAAAGGCACCGCAAGAACCCACCATAAAGTGTGGTAGCTCAATGACACGCTCAACTAGAGTTGCTCTTCGCGATCCCCGCGGGGTGAGCACAATCCCCCTCACAAAGCTTTCTCCGGAGCATCGCACAATCTTCTTGCGAGCTTCGACGGAGCCACAAGCCACCAAGCCGTCTAGGAGGTGGCAACCTCCAAGAGTAACAAGCACCACCGGCTTGCAACACGATCACCTAGTGCCACTCGATGCAATCTCTCAAAGCAACGCACTAGAATCACTCTCTCACTCGATCCGATGAACACTATCAAGCATGAGTGAGTTAGATGGCTCCCAAGCACTACCACACAAGTCACAAAGACTATAGTGTGCTCAGCTACCGGCCAAGGCCGGCCACAAGGTCTATTTATAACCCCACAGTCAAATAGAGCCGTTACCCCTCCACTCACGTTTTTCGCGGGACCACCGGACGCGCCGGTCGTAACAGACCGGACGCGCTCAACCGCGTCCGGTGTCCCTACGACGTCCACGTGTTCACGAAATTCAAATTCGTCCGTTAGATCTTCCAACGGTCACTGCGCGCCAACGGTCAAACGAGCCACCGGACGCGCTGTTGCGAACCACCGGACGCGCCGGTGCGCACAGTACCCGCGCGCGCGAAGACAAGACCGGACGCGCTGCTCGCAACCACCGGACGCCACAGTACCCGCGTCCGGTGCGAGTCCAGTAAGCTCCCGAGACCACCGGACGCGTCCGATGGTGTGACACCGGACGCGCACCGCGTCCGACGTCCTCGTTTCCCTCAGGGCGCAATACCGGACGCGCCGGTCCCGTGGGACACCGGACGCGCTGGTGCCAAACCCTAGCTCGCGCGCCTGACGCCCGCGCTGCACTGACCGGACGCGCCGGTCCACCGTGACCGCGTCCGGTGCAGCGTCCGGTGCAGCGTCCGGTGCAGCGTCCGGTGCACCTCTGTGACCTCCGTTCTCCTCCGTTTCTTTTCCAACTTTCGGCGCAATAGAAAATAGGCGTTTCACTTTTCCAAAAAGCGCCGAATCCCGCCTCGCAAGCTCGGCGGGAGGGAGAGAGGAACCCAAACCCTCTCTACCGCTCAAACTCCACTGCCTTCGCAAATGTGCCAACACCAACAAGTGATCACCACCTTGTGCACGTGTGTTAGCATTTTCATAATCATTTTATCGAAGGAGTTAACCACTCAACTTGCCTCGCCACTCGATCCTAACACGTATGCAAAGTTAGATCGCTCAAGTGGCACTAGATGACCGATATGCAAACAAGTTTGCCCCTCTTGATAGTACGGCCATCTATCCTAAATCCGGTCATCAACTTCTCTACACACCTATGACCGGTGAAATGGAAATGCCCTAGGTTATACCTTTGCCTTGCGCATTCCACTCCATCTCCTCCGATGTTGATGCAACACATGCACCAACCAATCACCAAAAGATATGATCCATTTCATATCATCACGTGACTGTATTGGTTCATCGATCTTGACCTCACTTGCTCTTCACCGTTGCCTCGGTCCTTCGGTGCCAAGCCATCACACAACTTGCCCTTCACCCTAGCAACCGGTCCATCAAGCCAAGCCTCATCTTGATCTTCTCCACCTTGGTCACATGACTCCATGTCATGTCTCATATGCAATGAGCTCCTTCATGACACCATCACATGTGGACTAATCTCCTGTGTATCTCACATAACCACATATTAGTCCACCTAAGTTGTCACTCAATTACCAAAACCAAACAAGGACCTTTCAATCTCCCCCTTTTTGGTAATTGATGACAACTCTACAAAGATATGGAAATTATGCTTTTTCAAGCTAGCACTTCACATAAGTGTAAATTGCTAACTTGTTTTGGATTTAATGTTACTTATCCAACTTTTAAGCTCTATGTTAAGATTTGGATAAGCACCATAAAATCCGACTTGGTAGTGATAACTCCCCCTACATATGTGCTCAAATGGTTTGGTTTCAAGCTTGCACATATGCATAAATATGAAATTTGTGGGAGGGTTAGCACTACTAAGTGATGCTAAGGTGTATAGAATAAACCTTTGTAGCTCGCTACCAATTAGTTGCTTGATACCATTTGAAAATCACAAGTTTGCCATCATCCTTAGCATCATGAGTAGCTAGACATCAAAAACACTAGAAACCCCGTGAGATCAACATTATAAGCAAGGTTCTAGTTTTTGCATGATAATCACAAGTCTAGCTAACATCCTATGCATGCTAGTTATCAAATCATCATTCAAGTTCTATAACTAGCATACACCACACAAGCATGCATATTGAATTTAAGAACTTATGCAATGCAAGCAAGCACATGAATTATGCACATATCAAATGTAATCAATCAAAGTTCATGAGCTTGCTCCCCCTACTTGTGTGCTTTCTTTGTCCAAGAATGTTTGATCCCCTTACATTCTTCAATGTTGAATGTTTGATCCCCTTACATTCTTCAATGTTACTCCCTCTTTGTCCATGTTCATGTCCAATCTTTCCAATCTCTCCCCAAAGCTCAAAAAACTTTCATATCTTTATCCAACTTCTCCCCCTTTGTCATCAATTTCCATAAAAGGTGTTCTTCTTAATTGATACAAAGGCTTGTATTGGGGTAGATGGTTGAGACTTGAATATTGCATTTTTGATGGACATTACCACATATGTTGGAATGACAAACTTTATGGTTGCTCTTGAGATACCACATAGGATCTTTGACCTTGATACCAATCGGTGGGGCTCCTCCCCCTATGTCATAGCATGTGTCATTCACTTGAGATATCACTTGAAGATGAGGGTAGCATTTCTTGATTTGATCACTTAAAGTTGAGGATCACTTGTGAAACCATCGTCTTGCATGAATGATACCATGAGTAGAAAAGTGATACCATTTGAAAGAATTTTCTAGTATGGATTCACTTTGAAGGATTTGGCAATAATATTCACTTCTTGAACATTTGCTATCTTCATGAGTACCATTTGTAAGATATCACTTGTAAGTTGATGATCTAGACACCACTAGTGAATACCACTTGGAATTTGAGTCTAGATACTACTTGAAACAAACTAGATATCTATTTTCATTATTGTCTTGTGCTTGTACTCTTATCATTGTCATGAGCTTCTTGTATGACTTGAACTATGTTGATTTGCCTAAGATTTCAAGTCCGGTTTGATCCAATGACAAGCTTCTTCACTCCTCATGCTAAGGGTTATCTTGCCAATGTTGTACTTGTCACTTGTTAGCAATCCAAACTAGATCAAGTACTTGGGTTTACTAGCTCATGAATAAACTCATATACATACCACTAGAACATTTAGACAATCAAGCAATAGTGGTCGGCTATGAATCTAAAATTTTCATTTGTCATGCATGATCCTAATAAGCATGTACTATATGCACTAACCGCATACTAGTAAGGAATGAGATGATCATGCACATTGCAATGATACCTTTGCTATGTTGGAGTAGAGGATAGTCATATAGATTCTAATTCATTACTCCAATAGCAATGTGAAGTCCAATTTATTGCTTGGTGAAGACCAATCAACATAGATAAATCCATTCTTCACCCATATGAAATGAAAACCACTTATGATCAAGTGCACTATCTCGTTGTGGTTGGCTTGCTTCATCTTTTTGATCAATGCTTGCATGAGAGAACTACTTAGAATACCACTTGAAATACATGACTAGCTCTCTTTTTGGGTGTTACTTGCTTTTCTTGATCAACCCTTTTGATTGCTTCAACTAAGCATCACAAGTTCCTCGGATCACCACTTCCATGTTAGCCTTCCAAGTCCCAAACTTGGTTTCACCTACACACGGCGGCAAGCCCCTCACTAGGGAGAAGTGACCTTTCTCCAAAGAACCACTCTTGATACTCACTTGAAATAATATAGTTTGATTGATCCAAATGATGAACTCAATCTTGATGAATAATCCTTGAATCTACATTTGAGTCCAACTCTTTCTACTTGTTTAAGTCCTTTTCTTTCTACCAAATGATCTCTAATCATCACTAGAACTTAAACTTCACCTTCATCTTAAGTTTGATCTTGATCTTCAAATTGAGTACCAAATAAGTACACCAAGTACATTTCACAATACAAAAGTCTTGTACTCATTGCTCGTCATGCTTCTAGATCAATCCAAAACCAAACTTAGGTACCTCAACCACTTATAAACATGTTTCCAACTTGAGGACCTTTCAATCAAAGTGACTCTAGATTAATCTAATGATTATCACTTTTCTGGCAGATTCTGTACCCTTCAAAGAATAATTCATATCTCCCAATGTACAGATCCAAATGCCATAAAATTTGGTGGAGATGTGCTTAACTAAGTCATATAGCAACTGTAAAAATTTGAACTTCTTTTGACTTCTAGATTGCTACTAGATTTCAAATCTTCCACCACTGCTACATGCTGAAAACTGCTGCACTATAGCTGACAAGATGCACTCCAAAACCGAAGCATCTCTTATCCACTTCTCATGAAATTTTACAGCATCTTCTTTCATAAGTGTAGAGCATGTATACCAAATTTCAAGCCAATCCAAATAGATTTGATCACTCAAACGTGGCTAAGATCACTGCTAGCTCAGATTTTTAATGTAGGACATATTTCAATACATGAGCTATTCTTCATCAAACATGAATCAAACTTGAAACTAACTTGTTTGAACACTTTCACAAGACATATATCCATTCAATCCACTTACTAAATATCATCTCATGAATTTATTCAACCCAAATCAATCCAAAATTGATTGCTAAGCATTTAATCCATTCAATCATCTCATAGCAAGCAACATTGCACATTTATCCAATTCAATCAACTCATATGCACCCAAATAAAATGATCAACAAGAGATATACCTTGGTTAGCTCATGATCATCCAATAGCAAGCTTTTACTCAAATAAATTGCAAGCCATCAAATATATCCAATAAATCACCACAATCTTGAATGTTGCACTTGTATGTTGTAGCATTTGGACTCCACTTATTTTGACTTGGCATTGGGATAGAATATGCACTAAGCTTTAAAACTTGATTCAACATATGATGACCAATATGAATCCAAATGAATCAAGCCTCCAATGCCGATGGTACCTACAAACAATCATTCACTTTTTGATGGTACCCAAACAAGTTTGGGTCCTCTCAAATTAGGTGCAACATACTTAGGCATAGCCTTAGTATGAGTAGCGGGATGTTTTGCAATTTTAACCAATGAGGTACCATTGCCATCCTTTCTAAGCATATTAGTATCATCAATTGAACTAGGCTTAGAATTCTTACCTAGGGGACATGAATGTGCCATGTGTCCCCTTTTCCGGCATGAGTAGCAACTTCTCTTAGATTGAGCCTTTTCTTCCTTGCTCATATGTTGCTTCTCATTGCCTTGCCTCTCACGAGTTGCTTGAGCCTTCTTCTCAAGCTTGGTAGGACACCCCGAGGCGAAGTGTCCCTTATCTCCACATTTGAAGCACTTGATGTGAGCATGTATTTTCTTCTCATCTTGATTCTTGCTCATCATCTTGACATCTTGAATTTGCATTGGATGTCTTGCTCTTCCACCCCTTCTTGTTTTCTTCTTCTTTATCATCAAGTCACTAACATCTTCGTGATTGATTTTGACTTGATCTTGGGGCTTTGCTTTTGGCTCAACTTGAGACTTGTTGGTAGGGCAACACTTGTCAATATGTCCCACTTCATGGCATTGGTAGCACATGAGTTGGGATAGCTTCTTTGCATCTTGCTTCTTCTTAATCTTGCCCTTGCTCTTGTTGTAGCCAATACCACTCTTATCACCATATCTTCTTTGATTGGTCATGATATGCTCAATGGCGATTTTAGAGTTGTAGCACCTCTCCAACTTGTTGCTCAAATTCTTCACTTCACTTTTGAGCTCATTGTTCTCCTTCAAAAGGTTAGTCTCACAAGACATAGAAGTAGAACAAGTATCTAATTGTGAAGAACATAGCATATCTAATAAATCATCACAAGAGGTGGATACATGCTTCTTGCCTACATCACAAGGGTTAGTAATATGTGATTGATCATTTGACCCAAAAGATGAGCTCTCACTAGATTTGGTTTCTTCATTAGAAAGCTTCTTAGTGAGTAAAGCATGTTCTTGTACCAAGTTATCATGAGCAACACTAAGTTCCTCATGAGTCAATTTTAGCTCCTCATGTGAACAAGTAGTAACATAAAGTAGATGCTTTTGTTGTTCACATGTGGTCTTTAGAAAAGAGTTTTCATTTTCCAATTTACTTACTCTTCTCATCTCCCTTTTCAAGGCTCTTGAGAGTTTATATAAAAGCTCTAAATTTGGATCATCACAATCCACAACAAAGCCACCAACATGTATCTTAGTGTTACCATGTGATGATGTTGAAGAGCTTGTTGAAGCATCACTCTCATAGCCATCATCTTCACCATCAAGTGTGCATGAAGTAGAATCATTGCTTGCATCACTTGTGGTATTATCATTCTTCTTATCAAGTGATCTTGTGGTATGATCATCATCATCATCACTTGACCGTGAGGTGGAGCAATCCTCCACAACCACCTTGTTGTGGTCATGCTCGACATCCTCATGTACCTCCACCACTATGTGATCATCCTTCTTGAATTTTCCATCATCCCACATTGAGGAGTCACCATAGTGATGCTTGAGCGCCGTCCACATGCTATGTGCACTTGAGAGACCCCTCACCTTGTCAAAAATCTCATCATTCAAAGCTTTGATTAGATAAAACTTAGCTTGTGCATCAAGTGTTCGGCAATCCTTTTGAGCTTGGGTACGGTTACCACACCCATCCAAGTCATGAGAAAAGCCAACAACTATGATCCACCAAAATTTAGGGCCAAGAGCACGAAAATGATCAAGCATGTGATTTTTCCACCGTGCATAGTGAGTGCCATCAAAAATGTGTTCCACACAATCATCTAGCCCATAGGCCGCCATCCTCTCGGGTCGGTGAAGACCACAAATGAGAGACCCGGCTCTGATACCAATTGAAGGGTCGAGATGGCGGACTAGAGGGGGGGGTGAATAGTCCTTTCTAAAACTTAAACGCGTAGGCTAACCAAAACCAATGCGGAATTAAACTTATTGGTCTAGCCAAGACTACACCCCTCTATCTAAGTTCTCTAGCACCTTGCAAAGATCCTAATTATGCAACTAAGGTGCTAAGCTTACCAAGAGCTCACCTAATCAATTCTAGAGCAAGGTCACACAAACCTATGCACTAGTACTTTGCCAAGCGAGGGAGCTCCTACACAACTAGTGAAGCAAAAGCACAAAGCCTAAGCTCGCTAGCAAAGCTCAATAACAAGGCAACTAATGCCAAATTAGAGAGCGCAAAACACTTAGCTACACAAACTAAGCAATGTGACTAACAAGGTTACACAAACCAAATTAGTCACACAAGGGGAAGCTTCTAGCTACACAAGCAAGAAGACAACTAGCAAGCTACACAAGCAAACTAGTTAAGAGCAACTACACAAGCACAAGTATATATGAAAGTAAATACAAGCTTGTGTTGTACGAAAGCAAACCACCGAGAAGAGTAGACAATGTTGACACGGTGATTTTCTCCCGAGGTTCACTTGGTTGCCACCAAGCTACGTCCCCGTTGTGTCGACCAACACTTCGTGGTTCGGCGGCTAATCGGTCACACACCGAGCCTCTCAAAAGGCACCGCAAGAACCCACCATAAAGTGTGGTAGCTCAATGACACGCTCAACTAGAGTTGCTCTTCGCGATCCCCGCGGGGTGAGCACAATCCCCCTCACAAAGCTTTCTCCGGAGCCTCGCACAATCTTCTTGCGAGCTTCGACGGAGCCACAAGCCACCAAGCCGTCTAGGAGGTGGCAACCTCCAAGAGTAACAAGCACCACCGGCTTGCAACACGATCACCTAGTGCCACTCGATGCAATCTCTCAAAGCAACGCACTAGAATCACTCTCTCACTCGATCCGATGAACACTATCAAGCATGAGTGAGTTAGATGGCTCCCAAGCACTACCACACAAGTCACAAAGACTATAGTGTGCTCAGCTACCGGCCAAGGCCGGCCACAAGGTCTATTTATAACCCCACAGTCAAATAGAGCCGTTACCCCTCCACTCACGTTTTTCGCGGGACCACCGGACGCGCCGGTCGTAACAGACCAGACGCGCTCAACCGCGTCCGGTGTCCCTACGACGTCCACGTGTTCACGAAATTCAAATTCGTCCGTTAGATCTTCCAACGGTCACTGCGCGCCAACGGTCAAACGAGCCACCGGACGCGCTGTTGCGAACCACCGGACGCGCCGGTGCGCACAGTACCCGCGCGCGCGAAGACAAGACCGGACGCGCTGCTCGCAACCACCGGACGCCACAGTACCCGCGTCCGGTGCGAGTCCAGTAAGCTCCCGAGACCACCGGACGCGTCCGATGGTGTGACACCGGACGCGCACCGCGTCCGACGTCCTCGTTTCCCTCAGGGCGCAATACCGGACGCGCCGGTCCCGTGGGACACCGGACGCGCTGGTGCCAAACCCTAGCTCGCGCGCCTGACGCCCGCGCTGCACTGACCGGACGCGCCGGTCCACCGTGACCGCGTCCGGTGCAGCGTCCGGTGCAGCGTCCGGTGCAGCGTCCGGTGCACCTCTGTGACCTCCGTTCTCCTCCGTTTCTTTTCCAACTTTCGGCGCAATAGAAAATAGGCGTTTCACTTTTCCAAAAAGCGCCGAATCCCGCCTCGCAAGCTCGGCGGGAGGGAGAGAGGAACCCAAACCCTCTCTACCGCTCAAACTCCACTGCCTTCGCAAATGTGCCAACACCAACAAGTGATCACCACCTTGTGCACGTGTGTTAGCATTTTCATAATCATTTTATCGAAGGAGTTAACCACTCAACTTGCCTCGCCACTCGATCCTAACACGTATGCAAAGTTAGATCGCTCAAGTGGCACTAGATGACCGATATGCAAACAAGTTTGCCCCTCTTGATAGTACGGCCATCTATCCTAAATCCGGTCATCAACTTCTCTACACACCTATGACCGGTGAAATGGAAATGCCCTAGGTTATACCTTTGCCTTGCGCATTCCACTCCATCTCCTCCGATGTTGATGCAACACATGCACCAACCAATCACCAAAAGATATGATCCATTTCATATCATCACGTGACTGTATTGGTTCATCGATCTTGACCTCACTTGCTCTTCACCGTTGCCTCGGTCCTTCGGTGCCAAGCCATCACACAACTTGCCCTTCACCCTAGCAACCGGTCCATCAAGCCAAGCCTCATCTTGATCTTCTCCACCTTGGTCACATGACTCCATGTCATGTCTCATATGCAATGAGCTCCTTCATGACACCATCACATGTGGACTAATCTCCTGTGTATCTCACATAACCACATATTAGTCCACCTAAGTTGTCACTCAATTACCAAAACCAAACAAGGACCTTTCAGCCGGCCGTGGTCCCACTAGTCCGATCGCGAGGGCTTCAAGGGCGCCACAATGCCGCCCCCAACCTCATTCGCGCCTCTGCCCTCTCTCTTGCTCCTCCCGAGCTCAGGCGGACGCCCCGAGCCGCATCACCGCCGCGTGCCTTGTCGCGGCCGTGAGAGCTCGCCGCCATACTCCTACCGGCCAAATCAACACCCCTCACACCACCACACTGCCCTGCACCTCCTCGACCAACCCGTGACATCAATCGAGCCCAAGGTGAGCCGCATTGTCGCTTCCGCCCGTTCCAAATGTCACCGGAGCTCCGCGCGTGGTTGAGAGTCACCGTGGCCAGCACCGCACCGCACTCCTCCGTCTTCCCTCGCTCACGGTCCCTCTTCCCCTGCACACCTAGATGCTCGAGTGATGACGCTACCGCCAGTCTCGGTCCGGTCAAGCCGGAACACGGCCATGCACTGCCCGCCATGGCCGACGGCCAGGTGCTCACGCGGCCAAGCTGCTCCACCCCATCCCAATCCATTTGAGTAACCTCGGGAAGTCCGCCAGGGTTCCAGGAAGCGGGCGCACCCCTCTGCCGGCCATCTAGCGACCGGAGCACGCCAGCGTACTGCCACGCGTTCGCTGCCGTCCGCCCTCACCGTCGGCAAGGGTACTCCGGCGCGGTAGAGTTGGGAAAAAGTACATGCCTAGATACGGTTTGGAGTGGAGAGCACGATGGTATGCTCGGTTTGGCCCGGGGAGCCGCCGGCGGCGTGAATCCGCTCGCCGGAGCTCTCGGCTCGCCGCTCCCCTGTCCCCCTCTCGCTGACAGCGGTCCCACCCTGGCAGACGCGCGCGCGGGGGCGGGAGGCCGAGCGGGCCGTGCCACTCGAGCTGGGCCGCGCGGGCGGGTCGGCCGGCCCAGTGCCTTTTTGATTTTTGGAAAATCCAGTTTCTTATTTTTTTTTCACAGATTTGATTGATGTTTGTGATTTTCTTAGTTAGGGTTTTGTAGATCCAAAAATGGTGACCCAAATTTTGTTGGGTTCCAAATAAAGTGTAGGATCTAGGAAAAATATCAAATGCTTATGGGATGTTTAGTTTTCTGGATATTTAAATAGGTCTTTGAAGGGTGTTTTAAATCACATGCAAAATTGTTTAAATTATATCTCGAGTTTCAGTATTCCAAAAATTATGAAATTTGGTGGGTAGACTAATTTATATTTGCTCTAGCTCTGGTAAAAAGTTGGGCAGTAGTGCTTAAGTACTTTTCAAGTTATAATGCTATCTTGTTATTTTAAGAAATAATTAAATGAATTTTTGTAATTTTTCTACATGTGCAATGTTCATATAACTTTTTGGAGAATGTCTTGGTACCCTATAGTGTCCAAGAAAATTAGGAAATCTATTGTTTGACACTTTTTACTATGCCTTGTTATTTATACAAAAATCAGCCTTTTTGGCTTGGGAATTTTGTGTAGGAAGTTTCTGTGAATAAATTTAGTTTAAATTTTTACAGTAGCTTCTTTTTAGGTCAGAGAGTCTCCTGTAATTTTTGTAGAATTTTAGGAGCAGTTTACATATATGTTTGAAATTCCACTTAATTACTTAAGTAAATTAAGAAATGAATTTAAATAAATATTTTAGGTGGGCACACCTTACTTTCTGGTGTTTTTGTGACCTTTGTGAACTTGTAGTAGTATTAGTTTGGTCTTAGAGAATGTTTGCCACATAAATAATTATTTAATCTTTGCAATTCTAGGTTTTCTGGACAGCTGTTAGTATCTTTGGGTTTGACCCTTAATAAAAGTGGTTGCTGGGAAAACTGGTAAATACCAAAGTTGGAGTAAACTTGATAAATTAGCTTGTGTCAAAATTTGGGAGCATTTAGCTTAGTAGTTTAGGAGTTATTGCTGTTTAAAGTGACAGTCCAGAATTGACTGCTCTCTGTTTAGAGAGAACAGATTCTGGAACTTTGGAATTTCGAATAGATAAACTTTGGAATTAAGTGTTGTGGTCTGAAAACATTTTGTGGTACATTTCTTAAGCTTTCCAGATTGTCTTATATCATATCTTTTGGATTTGGGAATCTCCAGTTATGTTAGAAACAAGTAGCTGCTGTCCAGAATGTCTTACCGTGATATTTTGGGTTGGATGTGGTAACCTAAATAATGTCACTCTTGTGTTTGTTAGGTGTTAGGGCCTTAACCGAAGATGAACAACTATATCTTAGGTTGGGTAGATTAGGTAAGTACTTCTCCACCGGAGAAGAGATTTGCACGTACTGATAAAGTAACCTGATTAGATTATTATATTTTATTTCTGAAATGCATTTCATTCTGAGCATGTTGCACCATTATACACCCATCATATTTATTGTGCACTTATGCAATAGGTGTTCCGGAGGGGGTAACTCTCCTCGAATTCGAGCCGGTGATTCCGGAGGAAATCCAGGACCAGCCGGAGCAGCTAGAGGAACCAACCGGCGGAGAAGTTCCCGCAGAAGACCTGCCTGAGTGTCCTGACCACCGGCCTTCGACCTTTCTGAAAGGCAAGCCCCGGTGCATGCTGAACCTACTGATTTATAAATTAATCTTGAGTACTTTTAATTGTTTACTGCATTAAGTTGTAGGAGTTATATGAAAACACTTGTTGTATTATACCTGTCCTTGTCCAGATATCGTACTTAATCCTATATTAGGTTTAGGAACGTGTCAATGCTTAGCCCTGCTTAGTACGGTAGAAGTCGGGTGATTTCCGGTCATCCGCGAGATGTAGGAAGGAGTCACGAGTGGCTTTATGGCTATCGTGGATGGAACCATGCTTAAAAATGAAATTGAGACCGGGCGGGAGTTCGATAGTATAGCCGCAAGACACTTCACGTCTTGGGTGTGGAGTTATGCCCGTCTGAGTCGTTTAAGGACCGATTCGCTGTACGTCCTTGAGTCATGTTGAACGCAGTCTAACACTTAGTTGGCCGGATAAGTCGTTCTGACCGCGAAGCCGAGTAATGTGGTTCAGGCCGGGAATCGAATGGTAGGTTGCTTCTTGGAGGAGAGAAAGGATGTGCTTGGGGACATTGGCGTGAGACCAAGGGGGGGTTAGAGTCCCTATCACCTGGCAGAGTGTCGCCCTTAGGGTCGCGACATCATTCGGACCCGCGATTCCTAAATCATATGAAAAGATGGCTTGTGCGACCCTGGCAGGGGCCTGCGCGGTGAGTGTTAGAAATACCCCTCCAACTGGATAGGAATTCGATTCGAATCGCCGTCGCTCCCGGTTAGTGAGCACTTGACTTGAGCAGCGGCAACGTAGATCTCATTAAATGAACTGGTGGTTAAGGGAATGATACAATGTTGCCACAATTCATACCTGCTTTGGATATAATGATGATAATTGTTTGATTATAATCAAGTGCATGTTTAGTACAGGTGCTAAGATAGATGACAGGTAAATGCTAAAAATAACTGCTAGTACAGGCTATAAGAGTTTCAATTACTTATGCCTTTATGCAAAACGTTATGTCAGCTAGCCTCTTGTGTAAGCCTTGCATAATCCTTGGTGTCATCTTATTTCTGTTTTCGACGGGTAAGTCTAGCTGAGTATATTCCAGTACTCAGGGTTTATTCCCTCCTGTTGCAGATGATATGCTCTACCAAGGCTTCTGCAAAAATTGTCTCCACCCTGCGGGTGACGAAGACTAGATCACTTGGGCGTGATCATCTTTTATGTACTTTCCTGATGCTTTTGTGGGATGTTGACCAACAAGACTGGCATAGTTAAACAACTGGCGTGCGTTTGCTTCCGCTACTTTTATAAACTTGGTTTGTAATAATTGCGACTCCGTGTGTGTAAACTTATTTCAGAACTACTTGTGAAATGTAACGTATGATGTTGTATGTTGAATGATGCGATCCTAGTTGTAAGCAAGTTGGTTTGAAATCCTTCATGGTTTCGATTGACTACCGGGATTATATGAGCTCAAGTTCGAAAATTTGAGCACTTCGGTGCTTGTTTTTGTACTTGTGCTCTTATAATTTGGTCAGTTCTGTTACAGCTGGTACCGGAGCATAATTCAACATTAAAAACATCTTACGAGTATTTAAAAACAAAAGTATTTGATTATGAAAAGGGTTAAAATTCTAAAAATTATTTTCATAGGTATGCCAGTGATCGCATCCCTTAGCCCAAATAAGGACTCTTAGGTGGCTTTTTATAAAGACTAACTTGGGGGCCTTGTTTGTTTTTGTTTCGTCGTCCATGCGGCGTGATATTGTATGGATGCCATCCACTTGGGTGGTAATGTATGGATCAATTGCCTCGACGCTCTGGTAAGTGTGAGTTGTGAGAGCATGATCGTCCAACCAGTGATCTAGTGAGCGTAGTTTTGGTGACTTGCATACTTACATGTTTAAACCATGTAATTACATAAGCACTTAATTGTGGGAACCTTTATATCGGGTAGCTTTGATACTGAAGTATATACATCAGGGGATGTGTATATGGAAAGTATTTAAATTACTGCTTTCTTGTGTGCATATATTGGGAAACTGTTGGGCTGAAATGAGGTTTTCTGCAGGTACACTAACAGCGTAACGAGTAGACCGATAGTTTCGCTTATATGAGAGAACGTATGTATGCCACCGCCTAGCGTTAGAACTTTAGGTTTCTACTAAGGTGAGAGGGCGTACGGAACGTGCATTCATCATGTTTAATTATATCATACATATCATTTACTCCCTCCTTAAAAATTTCAGTACTCCCGACTAAAGTAAATTTCGTATCCCCTAAATGATCCTCACTTTAAGTCGTATCTGGTTGCTACAGATGGCACGTACCAAGAGGACCGCTCGCAAGTCCACTGGGGGCAGGGCACCGCGTCACCAGCTCGCTCCACGTGAGCCCCGCCCTGAGCCTACTGAGGTGGAAAGGCTGAGGGCAGAATTGGCTGAAGTGACTGCTGCCAGGAATGCAGCACGTCAGCAACTAGAGCAAGTGATCCATGATCGTGACCAGGAAACACTTGCAGTCCAGAGATTGACAGTAGCACATCGCAACTGTCAACGCATGCTGGTCCATGTCATGAACCAGAGGGATGAAGCCTGGCACGAGGAGAACGTTCTGAGAGCTCGTCAGTTTGAGCTCGAACAACAGTTGGAGAATGCTGAAGAATACAATGACAATCTTCATGAAGAAGTGCACCGCCTGAACAACCAGCTAAATCCTCTGCTGCCTAGAAATATCAACGCAGATGAGGACATGGGTTCAGGAATCTTCATGGCCAAAAATGATGATGAAGTGGAGGTCAACGGACCCCAAGATGCTGAACCAGAAGAAGAAGAAGATGATGAGGAGTTAGAGCCTGTTAGTGATGAGGACGGCGGGGAGATCCTTGACACCGACTCTGAGGACGATGCTTAGAGTAGTTATCACGTAGCTATGATGTTAGGGTTGTCTTTTGTGCCCTCCCTGTGTTGGAGTGCGGCTTTGTAATAACTTGACTTTTGGGATGTAAGGTCGAACCCTATGTTTCCTGGATGTTTAGTTGGAACCTGTTAATTTCGATCGCAATTGGATGTCTTATTGTGTTGCGTTCGATGATGGTGTCACGATTAGCACCCTTCGGTGCCGCGACGAAACCGAGGGCCTCCTATGGCGCGCAACATAAGGCTGTGCTGCTTGGCACGCGCTGGTATCAAGGTGGCTAGTCATGATCCACCATAGAACTCTACCATTGAGAAGTCTCTTTGTGGTCAGTTTGAAGTAGCCTTTCTCAGTCAACTAAAAACTTTGAAATTGAATCCAAGTACCAGACGAAAGATCAAAAATCACGTAGATTTTAACGTAAACGGTTCAGTAACTGTTGTGCTCCTTGTGAGTGAGCCTTTATCAAAGTACATCTTATTGGATTCTCTCGCATGATTGCGCCAATTGATCCACTTGAATGGGTTGTGCGGTTGTGATGAATTATTGTGCCATGATTATTTTGAGAAGTCTATTTCATGAAGTCAGTTCGACATATTTACAATAATTCATCTACAAACTTCCCACATCGTCAGTGCTCATTGGCTATGCATTTTGCAGATGTCGTACAATCTCCGTCGGGGTCGTGGCAATGAGGATGAGGAACAGCCACCCCCTCCGCCACCACCTACCCTGGCTGAGTTAATGCAGACCGTGGTCGAAGGGCAGCGCATGCTGGCAGATGCTATGCGCCAGCTTGCCAACCGGGAGGCTCGTCCTGGCCGCCAGGGCCCAGAACCCAATCAGTACAGTGATTTCAAGGACTTTCTTGATACTAAGCCCCCGCTCTTTAAGGAGGCGGAGGAACCACTGCAAGCTGATGAGTGGTTGAACACTATTGAACAAAAGTTTCGTCTGCTTCGCTTGACTGATGAGCTAAAGACTGAATACGCTCTCACCAATTGCATAGTCCAGCGGGTATTTGGTGGAGCCACTATCGTTCCACACTGCCTGCAAATGTCCCGATTGCTTGGGACCAGTTCAAGGCTGCATTCCGTGGGAACTATATTCCTCCAGGTCTTATGGCTATCAAACACACAGAATTTATGAGGCTGTCGCAGGGCAATAAGAGCTTGACTGAATATCTGCAAGCTTTCAACAACCTGGCAAGGTATGCCACAGAGTTTGTGGATACCGATTTCAAGAAAATTGCTAGCTTTCAAAGAGGCCTCGGCCCAAAGCTGATGAAGACTATGGGCACTAGCAAGTGCATTACTTTCAATGAATTTATCAGTGATGCTCTGACTCAAGAGAACAATAACTCTATCTATGCTGCTTCTAAGAGCCGCAAGAGGGCACTTGAGGCAGGTGCTTCACAGTCTCGAGCTCCCGCTGCCCCGAGGGCACCTCCTCGCCCTCCTGCCACAAGTGCTAAGTTCCGTCCTCCGCAAAAGAAGGCGCCAGTGAAGACTGGGTTTCGCAAGGCATATACAGTGGCTCTGCCAAAAAGTAGTTCGAGCCAAGGCAGCTCCAGTGTCCCTCCTAGCAACATGCCCTGCTGGAACTGCTACAAGCCAGGCCATTGGTCCAGGAACTATCCATACCCTA
Organism: Saccharum hybrid cultivar R570; assembly: GCA_038087645.1. Lineage (NCBI taxonomy): Eukaryota > Viridiplantae > Streptophyta > Magnoliopsida > Poales > Poaceae > Saccharum > Saccharum hybrid cultivar. The sequence continues at coordinate 5,336,987 of JAQSUU010000743.1, read as the reverse complement.
AGAAGAATGTCAACCAAGGTGCCCGTCAAGGGCACGCTCATTATAACAGTATTGAGGAAATCCCATCTGGTGAGGTTATCACTGCTGGTAAGTTCCTAGTTGACCAACACCCTGCAGTGGTACTTTTTGATTCAGGTGCTTCGCATTCCTTTATTAGTCCTAAGTTTGCATCAGAGTTTGCACACAAATTGCATACTGTTGAAGGTGGGGGTTATTGTATTAGCGCAGCAAGTGGGAATATTTCCACAAATAAAGTAGTGGGGAATCTTGAGCTTGAGATAGAAGGGCGAAAGTACTCGCTTGCCTTAGTGGTTTTGCCGGGTTTAGGCATACATGTTATTCTGGGCATGAATTGGATGAGTCAGAATGGGGTACTCATTGATACATCCACGCGGGTAGTTATGCTCAGAGATCCTACAGATCAAAAGGGTTTTCTGGTACAACTTCCTAGAAAAGTTGATTTGTCTGGGGAAGTTCATGCTGTGCAAGCAAAGGCGTTGGCCGAAATTCCAGTAGTGAATGAGTTTCCGGACGTTTTTCCCGATGATTTGCCGGGACTCCCTCCGGATCGGGATGTGGAATTTAAAATTGAGTTGTTACCTGGCACAGCTCCCATCTCTAGGAGACCCTATAGGATGCCTCCGAATGAACTAGCTGAACTTAAGGTGCAATTGAATGAACTTTTGAAGAAGGGGTTGATTCGTCCTAGTTCGTCGCCATGGGGATGTCCTGCTATCTTTGTAAAGAAGAAGGATCAGTCGTTGCGGATGTGCGTAGATTATAGACCTCTCAATGCAGTCACTATCAAAAATAAGTACCCTCTACCGCGCATCGACATCTTGTTCGATCAGTTGTCTAAAGCTAAAGTTTTCTCCAAGATTGATCTAAGATCTGGCTATCATCAAATTAAAATCCGTCCTGAAGATGTTCCAAAAACCGCCTTCTCTACCAGATACGGTCTTTATGAGTATCTTGTTATGTCCTTCGGCTTGACAAATGCCCCCGCGCACTTTATGTACTTGATGAATTCGGTGTTTATGCCCGAATTGGATAAGTTCGTGGTGGTATTTATTGATGACATCCTGATATATTCTGTAAATGAGGAAGATCACGCTGAACATCTGCGTATAGTCCTCACAAGACTGCGTGAACATCAACTTTATGCAAAGTTCAGTAAGTGCGAATTCTGGCTTCGAGAAGTACCTTTCCTTGGGCATGTGTTGTCCGATGGAGGAATTATGGTGGACCCCGCCAAGGTACAAGAAGTACTGAACTGGAAGGCTCCTATCTCGGTTCACGAGGTCCGGAGTTTTCTTGGTTTGGCTGGCTATTATCGTCGCTTCATCCCGGATTTCTCCAAAATAGCCAAGCCAATGACTCGGTTGCTACAGAAAGACACCCGGTTTGTCTGGACTCCTGAGTGTGATGCGGCTTTTCACCAACTGTGAACCCTCCTAACCTCAGCTCCGGTTTTGGCACAACCGGATATCGAGAAACCATTTGATGTTTATTGTGATGCCTCAGGCATAGGTTTGGGAGGTGTTCTGATGCAGGAAGGCCGAGTAATTGCATATACCTCTCGACAACTTCGGAAACATGAGGTGAATTATCCAACACATGACTTAGAACTCGCCGCAGTTGTTCATCCTTTGAAAGCCTGGCGGCACTACCTGTTGGGCAATGTTTGCAATATCTACACAGACCACAAAAGCCTCAAATACATCTTCACCCAACCCGAGTTAAATATGCGTCAAAGGAGATGGCTCGAGTTGATTAAGGATTATAACCTTCAAGTGCACTATCATCCTGGCAAGGCAAATGTGGTTGCGGATGCTTTAAGCCGTAAGTCTCATTGCCATTCCCTAGTTGAAACTGATTTTCATCGATCTCGCCTTCTACATTCAGCGGTCTTGTACAACATCACTGTCAGTTGTACTCTCAAAAGCAGAATTATTGAGCTCCAAAAGACTGACACTGGTATATTCCACATCAAGCGTAAGATGAAAGAGCAAGAAACTACACAGTTCAGGGTAGATGAAGAGGGTGTACTATGGTTTAAGGATAGGTTAGTTGTGCCTAAGGACCGAGAGCTTAGAGATCAGATCCTGTCCGAAGCACATTCGTCCAAGTTATCCATCCATCCTGGTAGCAATAAGATGTATTATGATTTGAAGCCATACTATTGGTGGACCAAGATGCGGAAAGAGATAGCTGCATATGTGGCTAGGTGTGATACCTGCTGTAGAGTTAAAGCTGTGCACATGAAAGCTAGGTTGCTTCAACCACTTTCTATCCCAGGTTGGAAATGGGAAGAGATAAGTATGGATTTCATTGTCGGTCTTCCTCCTACTGTCAAAAATCATAACTCCATCTGGGTAATTGTGGATCGTTTGACCAAATCAGCTCACTTCATTCCAGTTAGAGTGGACTATCGTCCCACTGACTATGCTGAGTTGTACTTCAATCAGATAGTCCGGCTCCATGGGATACCTCGTACTATCATATCTGACCGTGGTCCCCAGTTCACTGCTCGCTTTTGGGAGCACTTGCATCACCTTCTGGGAACCAAGTTAGTGAGAAGCTCTGCTTATCACCCCCAGACATCAGGACAGACGGAACGGGTTAACCAAATCTTGGAAGATCTGTTGCGGGCATGTGTCATTTCATCCAAGGGTTCTTGGGAAAAATGGTTACCTCTAGCCGAGTTTTCGTACAATAATAGTTATCAAGAGAGTATTAAGATGGCTCCATTCGAAGCTTTGTACGGTCGTAAGTGTAGAACTCCACTAAACTGGGTAGAAGCTGGTGAAAGGAGGTATTATGGTATTGATTTTGTTCATGAAGCTGAGGAACAAGTCCGTACCATCCAAAAACATATGGCTGCAGCCCAAGCTAGACAGAAAAGTTATGCTGACCGTCGTAGAAAACCGCTCGAGTTTGAAGTTGGAGACTTCGTTTATCTGAAAGTTTCTCCAATGAAGAGTGTCCAACGTTTTGGTGTTAAGCGGAAACTTGTGCCAAGATACGTGGGTCCTTTCCAAATCATAGGCAAGAGTGGAGCTGTTGCGTATAAAATCCAGTTACCTCCAGAAATGAGTGCCATATTCAACGTCTTCCATGTATCACAGCTCAAAAAGTGTCTTCGAGTTCCTGAGGAAAGAGTCCCTTTAGGAGATATCAGGCTGGAGTCCGATCTAACTTACGAAGAAAAGCCAGTCCGAGTGATCGATACTCAGGAACGAGTGACTAGAAGCAAAGTGGTTAAGTGGTATAAAGTAATGTGGAGTAATCAGGGTAGTGAAAGTGACGCTACATGGGAACGGGAAGACTATTTACAGGATGGTTATAAGGAATTCTATGAAAAATGGTACGCTTTCCAAATCTCGGGACGAGATTTTTATAAGGGGGAGGGTTGTAACACCTCAGGTGTTTAGCTCCTTAATTGCATTGCATTTGCATAAGCATAAGCAAGCATCATTCATTTCATGCATAAGCTTATAATATGTGAAACATGCTTTGGAAACATTGCCACATATGTTTATATTTCATGTGAAGTAAGAAGTGAGTAGTGTGCAACACACAAGTACCTTATGTGCAATTTCCTTTGTGAGACATGTCAACCACTTTAGTGTAACATAATTAGCAAGTGTTATGCAACACACTCATGCAACATGTGCAACATGAGCTTGCAACATTTGGGAGAAAGTATTGAATTACTTGTTCCAAAGTAAGTGACACTAGGAATTTTGTGCAACCAATGTGTAGAGTGGCTAATTAGGTCTTATAACACCTTAATTACATTTAGGGTAAGTAGTGGAGCAATGTTCATGTTGACCAAAATTACCAAATTGCCCTTCCAAATATGGTTGACTAAGTTGGACCCCTAGAGTGATCTGGTTTGACCAATTAAAAAGTCCAGCTTAGAAATCTGTCATGGAGGAGCACCCTTAAGCAAAGTTGTAGAGAATTTCATAAGGAACAAAAGTTCTAATATGGCCATCTCATGAAAATGACCAGAACATGCTAAAAAATGGCCCACAAGTCAGTATTAGGGGCTGTTTTGGGACTTAGCAAATTTTGGCTAAGTGTGAAGCTGAAAACCGTTTCACTGTACCTCACTTTGGCAACTTGTTACTCACAAACTAGGCCAAACCAGTCTTTGAGCCAATTGACAAAGTTGTTGTCCACACATAGCTCTACAACATTGTCAATATCACCATCACCTAGTTCTAAATGGTTTAGGAGTTGTGGTGTCTTGAAAATAGGGTTTCAGTCGGGTTCACTGACTGAAAACACGTTTTAGTTTCCAAGTACACCACTTTGGAGCTCTGTGATTTCAAATCCAGGCCGAACCAGTCCAAACTCCAATTGACAAACTTGTAGCCCTCATGTAGCTCTACAATTTTGGTATTGTCATCTTCTGCTAACTCGAGATGGATTAGGAGATAATCTGCATCAAACTTGCTCTGTCAGTCGCTGAATGCCGGTTTCGTTTCAGTCGATCAGAGCAGCGTGGCTGACCGGCCGCAGGCCGTCGTCGATGCGTGGCCACGCGGTGGCAGCCGTACGCTGGCCATGGCCCCACTAGTCCGACCGCGAGGGCTTCAAGGGCGCCACGATGCCGCCCTCAACCTCATTCGCGCCTCTGCCCTCTCTCTTGCTCCTCCCGAGCTCAGGCGGACGCCCCAAGACGCATCATCGTCGTGTGCCTTGTCGCGGCCGTGAGAGCTCACCGCCATACTCCTACCAGCCAAATCAACACCCCTCACACCACCACACTGCCCTGCACCTCCTCGACCAACCCGTGACATCAATCGAGCCCAAGGTGAGCCGCATTGTCGCTTCCGCCCGTTCCAAATGTCACCGGAGCTTCGCCGTGGTTGAGAGTCACCGTGGCCAGCACCGCACCGCACTCCTCCGTCTTCCCTCGCTCACGGTCCCTCTTCCCCTGCACACCTAGATGCTCGAGTGATGACGCTACCGCCAGTCTCGGTCCGGTCAAGCCGGAACACGGCCACGCACTGCCCGCCATGGCCGACGGCCAGGTGCTCACGCGGCCAAGCTGCTCCACCCCATCCCAATCCATTTGAGTAACCTCGGGAAGTCCGCCAGGGTTCCAGGAAGCGGGCGCACCCCTCTGCCGGCCATCTAGCGGCCGGAGCACGCCAGCGTACCGCCACGCGTTCGCTGCCGTCCGCCCTCACCGTCGGCAAGGGTACTCCGGCGTGGTAGAGTTGGGAAAAAGTACATGCCTAGATGCGGTTTGGAGTGGAGAGCACGGTGGTATGCTCGGTTTGGCCAGGGGAGCCGCCGACGGCGTGAATCCGCTCGCCGGAGCTCTCGGCTCGCCGCTCCCCTGTCCCCCTCTCGCTGATAGCGGTCCCACCCTGGCAGACGCGCGCGTGCGGGCGGGAGGTCGAGCGGGCCGCGCCACTCGAGCTGGGCCGCGCGGGCGGGTCGGCCGGCCCAGTGCCTTTTTGATTTTTGGAAAATCCAGTTTCTTATTTTTTTTCATAGATTTGATTGATGTTTGTGATTTTCTTAGTTAGGGTTTTGTAGATCCAAAAATGGTGACCCAAATTTTGTTGGGTTCCAAATAAAGTGTAGGATCTAGGAAAAATATCAAATACTTATAGGATGTTTAGTTTTCTGGATATTTAAATAGGTCTTTGAAGGGTGTTTTAAATCACATGCAAAATTGTTTAAATTATATCTCGAGTTTCAGTGTTCCAAAAATTATGAAATTTGGTGGGTAGACTAATTTATACTTGCTCTAGCTCTGGTAAAAATTTGGGCAGTAGTGCTTAAGTACTTTTCAAGTTATAATGCTATCTTGTTATTTTAAGAAATACTTAAATGAATTTTTGTAATTTTTCTACATGTGCAATGTTCATATAACTTTTTGGAGAATGTCTTGGTACCCTAGAGTGTCCAAGAAAATTAGGAAATCTGTTGTTTGACACTTTTTACTATGCCTTGTTATTTATACAAAAATCAGCCTTTTTGGCTTGGGAATTTTGCGTAGAACGTTCCTTTGAATAAATTTAGTTCAAATTTTTACAGTAGCCTCTTTTTGGGTCAGAGAGTCTCCTGTAATTTTTGTAGAATTTTAGGAGCAGTTTACATATATGTTTGAAATTCCACTTAATTACTTAAGTAAATTAAGAAATGAATTTAAATAAATATTTTAGGTGGGCACACCTTACTTTCTGGTGTTTTTGTGATCTTTGTGAACTTGTAGTAGTATTAGTTTGGTCTTAGAGAATGTTTGCCACATAAATAATTATTTAATCTTTGCAATTCTAGGTTTTCAGGACAGCTGGTAGTATCTTTGGGTTTGACCCTTAATAAAAGTGGTTGCTGGGAAAACTGGTAAATACCAAAGTTGGAGTAAACTTGATAAATTAGGTTGTGTCAAAATTTGGGAGCATTTGGCTTAGTAGTTTAGGAGTTATTGCTGTTTAAAGTGACAGTCCAGAATTGACTGCTCTCTGTTTAGAGAGAACAGATTCTGGAACTTTGGAATTTTGACTAGGTAAACTTTGGAATTAAGTGTTGTGGTCTGAAAACATTTTGTGGTACATTTCTTAAGCTTTCCAGATTGTCTTAGATCATATCTTTTGGATTTGGGAATCTTCAGTTATGTTAGAAACAAGTAGCTGCTGTCCAGAATGTCTTACCGTGATATTTTGGGTTGGATGTGGTAACCTAAATAATGTCACTCTTGTGTTTGTTAGGTGTTAGGGCCTTAACCGAAGATGAACAACTATATCTTAGGTTGGGTAGATTAGGTAAGTACTTCTCCACCGGAGAAGAGATTTGCACGTACTGATAAAGTAACCTGATTAGATTATTATATTTTATTTCTGAAATGCATTTCATTCCGAGCATGTTGCACCATTATGCACCCATGATATTTATTGTGCACTCATGCAATAGGTGTTCCGGAGGGGGTAACTCTCCTCGAATTCGAGCCGGTGATTCCGGAGGAAATCCAGGACCAGCCGGAGCAGCTAGAGGAACCAACCGGCGGAGAAGTTCCCGCAGAAGACCTGCCTGAGTGTCATGACCACCGGCCTTCGACCTTTCTGAAAGGCAAGCCCCGGTGCATGCTGAACCTACTGATTTATAAATTAATCTTGAGTACTTTTAATTGTTTACTGCATTAAGTTGTAGGAGTTATATGAAAACACTTGTTGCATTATACCTGTCCTTGTCCAGATATCGTACTTAATCCTATATTAGGTTTAGGCACGTGTCAATGCTTAGCCCTGCTTAGTACGGTAGAAGTCGGGTGATTTCCGGTCATCCGCGAGATGTAGGAAGAAGTCACGAGTGGCTTTATGGCTATCGTGGATGGAACCATACTTAAAAATGAAATTGAGACCGGGCGGGAGTTCGATGGTACAGCCGCAAGACACTTCACGTCTTGGGTGTGGAGCTATGCCCGTCTGAGTCGTTTAAGGACCGATTCGCTGTACGTCCTTGAGTCATGTTGAACGCAGTCTAACACTTAGTTGGCCGGATAAGTCGTTCCGACCGCGAAGCCGAGTAATGTGGTTCAGGCCGGGAATCGAATGGTAGGTTGCTTCTTGGAGGAGAGAAAGGATGTGCTTGGGGACATTGGCGTGAGACCATGGGGGGAGTTAGAGTCCCTATCACCTGGCAGAGTGTCGCCCTTGGGGTCGCGACATCATTTGGACCCGCGATTCCTGAATCATATGAAAAGGTGGCTTGTGCGACCCTAGCAGGGGCCTGCGCGGTGAGTGTTAGAAATACCCCTCCAGCTGGATAGGAATTCGATTCGAATCGCCGTCGCTCCCGGTTAGTTAGCACTTGACTTGAGCAGCGGCAACGTAGATCTCATTAAATGAACTGGTGGTTAAGGGAATGATACAATGTTGCCACAATTTATATCTGCTTTGGATATAATGATGATAATTGTTTGATTATAATCAAGTGCATGTTTAGTACAGGTGCTAAGATAGATGACAGGTAAATGCTAAAAATAACTGCTAGTACAGGCTATAAGAGTTTCAATTACTTATGACTTTATGCAAAACGTTATGTCAGCTAGCCTCTTGTGTAAGCCTTGCATAATCCTTGGTGTCATCTTATTTCTGGTTTTCGACGGGTAAGTCTAGCTGAGTACATTCCAGTACTCAGGGTTTATTCCCTCCTGTTGCAGATGATATGCTCTACCAAGGCTTCTGCAAAAATTGTCTCCACCCTGCGGGTGACGAAGACTAGATCACTTGGGCGTGATCATCTTTTATGTACTTTCCTGATGCTTTTGTGGGATGTTGACCAACAAGACTGGCAGTAGTTAAACAACTGGCGTGCGTTTGCTTCCGCTACTTTTATAAACTTGGTTTGTAATAATTGCGACTCCGTGTGTGTAAACTTATTTCAGAACTACTTGTGAAATGTAACGTATGATGTTGTATGTTGAATGATGCGATCCTGGTTGTAAGCAAGTTGGTTTGAAATCCTTCGTGGTTTCGATTGACTACCGGGATTATATGGGCTCAAGTTCGAAAATTTAAGCACTTCGGTGCTTGTTTTTGTACTTGTGCTCTTATAATTTAGTCGGTTCTGTTACAGGCGATGTGGGTGAGAGCTAGCAGGCTCAGCTCGGTGGTGACCAGGAGTGCTCGAGGTGATCATCAGCAGGCAGTCTAGCGACTGGCGAGGAAATGCCGGTTGGAGCAGACGCCGGGAAGGAGATCCTGGAGAAAGTCGATCTGCCTGAGTCAGTTGAGGCAGGCGGCTCGGGCCGTGAGATTGTCAAGAAATTGATCAAACCACAGGTCGGCAGGATGGCGCCGACAGGTACCAGATTTGAGGTGGAGAAGTTTGATGGCAGTGGCAACTTTGCTCTGTGGCAAACAAGGGTTAAGGATTTGCTGGCTCAGCAAGGAGTCCTGAAGGGTTTGCAGGAGAATAAGCCGAACAAGATGGAAGATGAAGATTAGGCGGAGATGCAGTTGCAAGCGGCCTGTGTGTCTCAGATCAGATCATGTTCCATGTCATGGATTTAACCAAACCAAACGAAATCTAGAACAAGCTAGTCGCTCAGTGATGTCCAGGACACTGACCACCAAGTTGTATCTGAAGCAGAAGTTGTATGGGCTGAAGATGCAGGAGGGGTCAGATCTCGTGGAGCACTTGAACGTCTTCAATCGGTTGGTTGCTGATCTAGCACGTAGAGAGGTAACTGTTGATGATGAAGATACGGCAATAATTCTCCTCTTTACCACCATCCTATGAGCATGTGGTTACTACACTGACGTATGGCAAGGAAACAATCAAGATTGAGGATATTACTGCAGCGTTGCTTGCTCGGGAACAGAGGAGGAAGAACAATGCAGTGGAAGCAACTCAAGCTGAAGGTTTGCTTGTCAGTGGAGAGCCTAGCAGGGGGAAGGTGGAGGCCAAAGAGCAAGAGGAAGAAGAAGGTGCAGTGTTTCAAGTGTGGAGATTGGGGACATGTCAAGAAAGAGTGTCCGGGAAAGGAGGCAAGTGCTAATGTTGCAGCATGAGGGGGTGACTCGGACAATGACAGTAATCTTCTCTAGGGCCTGTTTAGTTCGCAAAAAATTTTACAAAAAATCACTGTGGCAGACTGTAGCATTTTCGTTGTTATTCGGTAATTAGTGTCCAATCATGAACTAACTAGGCTTAAAAGATTTGTCTCGTGATTTACAGCTAAATTGTCTAATTAGTTTTATTTTTATCTACATTTAATGTTTCATACATGTGTCCAGAGATTGATGTGACAGGGAATCTAAAAATTTTTGGGAATTTTTTTAGGAACTAAACAAGCCCCTGGTCAGTTGAGAGGATGACAGCAGCTGTATAAGGCCATGTTTAGTTTTCAAAAATTTTCAAGATTCCCCGTCACATCGAATGTTTGACATATGTATAGAGCATTAAATGTAGATAAAAAAACTAATTACATATTTTGGTAGAAAACCACGAGACAAATCTTTTAAACCTAATTAATCCATGATTGGACACTAATTGACAAATACAAACAAAAGTGCTACAGTAACCAAATCCAAAAATTTTCGCGAACTAAACACACCCTAAGTTGCAAGGGTGCAGTCCTGTAAGTGGAATCACTGGGATGGAGTTGCATAGTATCAAGGTTTCCTGAGGCGTCGGGCTGCTCTTCGTGAAGCGGCGAAGTCGATAACTCAAGTCCGGAGTACATGGTTGTTCGGGCATGGCAAGACTTCAAGGTGGCAAAATATTCGCCAAGGTGGAGTTTGTGAGAAATGTGTCGAATATTTATTTGTACTAATTAGGATTACAGTGAACTTGTGTTGTAATAAGCAGTATAGGGTTAAGTGAGCTAGGTGTTGGCTCTTGTAACCCAGCCCCTCCATATAAGGAGGGGGCTACACTTGTAACCCACTCAGTCACAAGAGTGAGAAGCAACACAAGGTGACAGGCTCGCGGTGGGTGCTAGCGATTTTGGCCGGTGCCCCGGGCGGCCGGTGTCACAGTTTCGAGGAGGAGCGCCCGTAAGCATGCCCCAGGGACGTAGGCTTCGCCGAACCTCGTTACCAAATATCGAGTCTCTTGTGTGGTGTGTGTGTGATCTCTCGTAAGCATCTCTCTTAAGTAGATCCAAGCAATCGCTTCCGCGTTAGGCGTCGATATCACAACATAGGTCCACAAGGAAACGGATGCAATCCCCCACCTGTTCCTCTAGATGTGCAAGGAAGGTTCCGTCCAAGGCAAATGCATGGTGGCGTGAAATACGGTTGCCGACCAAAGGAACTAGGTGGACTCGACGTCACCGACCTTAGGCTCGCCGGAGTGCCCTGCAGACACAGTGGCTTTGGCTCTAATGAACCGATGCAGACAGAACATGGATAGAGCTCAATCAAGTCCTCTCCAGAGTTCTAAGCCTTTATCTTTTTTGTGAATGTTCTAAGCCTTTTTACGCACTTGAACATTCACCAGAGTCAGCAATGGCATAATATTATGGGTACCTAGTTATCTGTAATCTGGATTCAAAAATCCCTAAGCTAGAATCCAAATTCTTAAAATCTCTTTGGATTCAAATGATACCAGTAGTTTCTTTGGTCCTCATGGCCTCTTGGCCCCACTGCCCACAGATTTTGGTGCACACAGCTTGTGCTTGTGAGACAGTGGTCACACCCATGGATTTGTTGGGCTCCGTGACTCCACCAAAATTCACTAGTTGTTTCTCTCAAGTCTCATGTCTTCTTTGCTGATCGATCAAAAAGAAAGAAAAAAGTCTTCTTTACTGATGACCGGCACTTTTAAGGCCGTGTTTGGCCGGGCTCCGTCCGCAGTGCTCCGACGCGAGAGCCGGAGCCGGAGCGGCGAAGCCACAAATCGAGGCTCCGCATCCGTACGCACAAAAGGGCTCCGGCTCCTCTGGAGCATGGGCAGAAGCGGCTCCTCCTGCCGGCGCGTTTGGTGCGGCTCCTCCGCCGGAGCTGCCGTGGAGCCGGAGCTGGAGCCCGGCCAAACACGGCCTAAGTTTGCGAAAAATCTAGCTTTTTTGAAACCGAGAAATCTAGCTTAAAATAGAATGATTTGATTTGTCAAGCAAGACAATGCAACAAATGTACTAGTAGTACGTACAGTACTAAGTACGATTTACAGAAACAAAGGATGTCATCGTCCGAATTTTTTATTTTTTAGTCTTTTTTTTGAAAAATATTCACATCCAAACCCTTAGACGTTTTATTTCTATTTCTGGACCCAGAGCTCGACGCCGTGACGCACGGTGCCGAGGTAACACATCTCGACGCCGTGACCTATGGCGCCAAGGTTCGAGATCAATTATGACGTGGCATCAGTTGTGGCACTGACGTGGCCGAATCTCAACGCCAGAACTCATGGCGTCGACCTCGGCGCCGTAGATGTGGGCGTGGAGGCCTCGCATATCGGTAAGTGGAGACATGGTCTGACACTTCCCAACAAATAAACGCACCGGCCAGTAATAAAGCCTCTGCTCAAGGATACTCCTATATGCTATGCTACCCTAGCTAGTACTCCTGCTCTTGATGGCCTCCAGGCTGTGTTCAGTTTCCTGAAATAGTATAAAAAAAGTACGGTAGCACGTTTTGTTTTTATTTGATAAATAGTATCCAACCGTTGACTAATTAGGTTTAAAACGTTCGTCTCGCAAAGTACAACCAAGCTGTACAATTAGTTTTTGATTTCATCTACATTTAGTACTTCATACATGTATGACAAGTTTGATGTGGCGGGGAATTTTTTTTTGCATAGTGTTTTTTGAACTGAACACAGCCGCAGTGCCACAGTGCGCCAGCGAAAGGAGGGCCGACGCCTGCTGCCTCGGTGATTCTCTGTGCGCGCAGTTGAGCAAGGGACTCAGTTTTGTTGCATGCATAGGCCTCAGTTTAGTTCAGTGAATTGAGGAGAAAAACACTGTATCAGAATTCATGTAGTATTTCGTTTGTATTTGGTAAAAATTATCTAAATTTTGACTAACTAGGCTTAAAATGTTCGTCTCGCAAAGTACAACAAAACTGTGCAATTAGTTTTGATTTCATCAACATTTAGTACTCCATGCATTTGTCGACATTTTAATGTGACGGAGAATCTTCTTTTTGCATAGTGAAATTTAGGGAGAATCGGGGAACTAAACAAGGGGATACTCCAACTACATAAGTGCATTTACTCCTACAACATACACTCATCTTTACATTATTTAGAGCATTTATTTATTTACATTGCAAAAATAAAATATGCTATCTCCATCCAAAATAAATCACCATGTTCGCTTAAACTTGTTCGCTTAAACTAATCTGTCAGAATCAGCTAGCCGTTCAGCAGTGTTTTTCTCTCACAACAAATTAGGATCAGCATCAGCCATTTAGCAGTGTGTTTATAGCCAGCCGAATAAGGTGAATATATAATTTTAGTCTTAAAAGTTTAAGCAAATCTACAATAACAAAATGAACGGTTTTTACAACTTTTCTCATTTTCTGGTGGCAAGTTCAAATCCGAACTCATTGTTATCTAGTAGAGTGCACAAAAACATGTACACTTAGACTTCAAATGTAGGGACTAGGGAGTATGCTAAATGTTGTCCAGATCACTTTATTTTTTAGTACGTTGGGTATATGTAATATAAATACTAAGTGTTTGACTTATTGGGAAACGAGAATGACACTTATTTTAAACAGATGAATAGTTATAAGGTATCTTGTACTCCCTCCGTCCACAGAAGAATGCAATTCTAGCTTTTCAAGAAGTCAAACAGTTTGAACTTTGACTAAAATTATATAAAAAATACTAACATTCATAATACAAAAATAGTATCATTAAATTAGTTATAAAATATATTTTCAATAATAAATTTATTTGAAGACATAAATGCTAATACTATTTGCTATGAACTTGGTCAAACTTGAGCTGGCTTGACCGGTACGGATCCTATAATTACATTCTTTTACTGACGGAGGGAGTATATAGCAATAATCAATTTTTTTAATTTTTTTATCAATAATTTGATCAATATTTTCTAATTAAATAAACCTTTTGATGTAACCACATTCATGTTGATTAATTGTATACAACTATACTGTAGATGAATGTGAAAGATTTCGGCTGTGTTTACTTCAAAAAAAAAAAGTACTGTGCAAACAAAAGATTCCCCGTCACATCAAACTTATGATACATGCATGGAGTACTAAATGTAGATGAAATTAAAAACTAATTGTACAGTTTGGTTGTACTTTACGAGACGAACGTTTTGAACCTAATTAGTCAACGGTTGAACACTATTTACCAAATAAAACCAAAACATGCTACAATACTTTTTTTTATACCTTTTCGCGGAACTAAACACACCTTCTACTCACTTTAATCAACCTTGGGTGAAAAGGTACGCACATTTTTAAAGATGGAGGCAGGAGACATGCATGCATATACAATGCATGCTGCCTGCTAGTGTCAGGTTGCGTGCATGGTAGGAGGGTAGCTGCCAAAACGCCAGTGTTTGATGCATGCCTACGCTAAAGACATGCGCGGGATGAACTTAGGGCTGGTATAGTTCCAAAATATTTTGCAAAAAAACGGTAGATTCTCTATCATATCGAATCTTTGTCCATATGCATGGAGCATTAAATATATGTAAAAAATAAAACTAATTACACAGTTTAGACGAAATTCACGAGACGAATCTTTTAAGTCTAATTAGGCCATGATTAGACACTAATTATCAAATAACAATGAAAAGTGCTACAGTAACATTTCGCAAAATATTTCAGGAACTAAACCAGCCCTGAGTTGTAAAATTGTACTCCCTCCGGTTAATAAAAATGTTGTTTTGGACAGCGACGCGCTCTCGAAAAACAACTTTGACAGTTACTTTTTACTATTATAAAATATAGTCAATATATACTTTTATGAAACTACATTTCGAGATGAATCTACTTATATTACTTTCATGTATAAATTATGAGAGCAAAAAAACTATGAGAAACTTGGTAGACTTCTTTGTGGAAGGGTAGCAAAAAAAATAAAAACCGTACACAACAGCATGGTAAAATATTAATATTCATAATACATAATTAGTATCATTAGATAGATCGTTGAATATACTTTCGTAATAAAATTATTTGAAGATATAAATGTTTTAGTGAATAGCTTGCATAATTGTATGTGATACTGTATTGCCTGGGGTTTTAATTCGTACTTTTCAGCCGTCGAGAGGAGCTCTCTATCCCTCCTTTGTCGACTAGTTTCCGCGCTACTTATATTTATGGCTATTATAAACTTATATTTATGATTATTAAAACTTATATTTATAATTTAAAACTATTAAAAACTTATTATACTTATATAATTTAAAACGATTGGGTCTGCACGGCTGTATTTTTTGTTGTTGTAGATGTGGTTGAAAAATACTGTAGAATAAACTAGCTAAAGGTACTGCACAGGAAACGTAGCCGAGCAGGCTGATTAAAAACTTATATTTATGATAATTTCAACATTATAATTAATGGTATATGAACTTGGTGGTTTGGTTTGGTTTGGTTATAATTAATAGCCCAAGATTAATTAACTTTAGTGGTTTGGTTTATTTATGTATTTTATTTCATAGTTGTTTGACGGAAATACTAAAACAACATGTAATTGCATCAGCTATCGGAGATGAGAGAGGAGAAAGAAAAGAAGAGTTATTAAAAAAGCTAGTACCCGTACTTGGCCTTCATCAATTCCATCGTGACAGGACAGGCCCCATCGAGCTCGCCATGGCATAGTGCACACTATGTCAGGTCTTTTCAACTCCTCTAACATTCATTTGCAAAAGTAAGGAGGCATGTGAACCCGCGTCCTGGATATCCGACCTCGGCGCCAAGATCCGCGGCGAGGTTGTGGGGCTGATCTCTTTCGACCTTAGTACCACGTCGTCAGCCACGTCATTTCTGAGCTTTTACCTTGGCTCCGTGATCTAAGGCGTCGAGACGTGTTACCTCGACGCCGTAAGTCACGGCGCCGAGAAAAGGGTCCAAATCTAGATTTTTTACTTTTCGAGGTCCAAACGTGATTTTTTAACAGAAAAAGGCTAAATTATAAAAAATTAGGTGTCATCGTCACGTGTTTCTCTGGGCCGTCAACGGTCAACGGAGCCGGCCGTCCTTCAAAATCAGAGCTCACAAGCTCCCATTCAGTTTCAGGCTCCCACGCGCGACCTCACCTCACCGCCGTCGTCCTCCCCGCTCTCCAGTCTCCACGACTCCCAGGCCAGGCGGCACCCGTCCGGAGCTCGCTTAGAGGGCAGCGGGCACGCGATGGGGTGGGCGGCGCGGTTCCTGACGGTGTTGGTGATATGCCCGAGAGCCCATCATCACAATACGGATTAAAGGCCCAAGAGGATATTGATCCAAAAAGGGATTAGGGTTACTAATGAGCCTATGAGATAGAAGCCCATTTGTACGCCCTATATATATGTGGGAGGGGCTAGGGGCGCCGATGATCAGTCGCCGCACCTCCCCTCCTAGTCGCACCCTCCCTTCTCGGCCGCCGCCCTTGCCGTGCGCACGGTGCTAGCACACCGACGCCCGGCGTTCCATCTCCGTACGTGTGGACTCCGTAGAGGCGCTGCTGCGACTGCTGCGCTGATCGGCTGCTGGGATCAAGGACGAGGAGCTCGGTTCGTGGGACGTGATCGACTACTTCATCCACACCGACGCGCGACTTCTTCCGCTGCGCTGTGCGTCTAGTGGTAACGATCTATGATCTCCTACTCGCAAGTTTCTTGGATGTACGCGGTAGATTAGCTAGCGTAGCCTACCCGTTTCCCTACAGTGGTATCGGAGCCATCTTGCGTAGTTTTTGGTCTGGATCATTAGCATATATGTGATATGTTGTTGTAGTAGATTGGATCTATTACTCTTGCACGGTTTGATTGGATCAATTGGTCATAAGGGGTTAAAATAGGAGCAAGATGATTGCGGCATGTGACCAAAAAGATTAGTTTGTGTTCATTCTCTGTTGTGCATACGACATGTCCCTACCGGCTGGAATCACCACAAGGGACTAACTGTGTGCATAGTCAGTAGATTGAACCAACAGATCGAGGTCATGTGTAGATGCAGTCTTCTCAAGTGCAAAAGTTGCACGGTCAATGTGATTGACCTAGTGAAAATTGAGGCATTATGAATGGCTCGGATTTGAGGTGATGCGATCACTCCGATGAGATTTTCATAGGGATTCCATAGATGCGATCTATGTAATTCTGTGAGGTTTTCAGGGCGCTGCCCTGAGACCCGCGGGGGGCGGCTCCCCCCTCGACCCCCCGCCCGCTGACCGGCCAGCGGGACCGCCGTTGCTTTCCAGTTATAGCGGCTTCCTAAGCGCTACTTTGGTAGAACACGTCGTACGCCTAACTTGTTTTTGTAGGGTGTGATGTGAATGGTATGGCCTCAATGTCATGTGATGATGTATGTGATAATTTGTGCGGCCTGCGTGTCGCAAGTTAACACAACCGGGTTGAGGTTGCACCATTATTGTATAACGACCTGCGTGTCGACTTGTGATGTTTGAATCCTCATGTAATTATTTCACTAGCTATTAGATGTAATAGTTTAAGTATCTATCCATGGAGGCTTCGAGCATGATGGCGATGTTGATCACCACAAGACAGGACGGATGGCAATGGAGGTCACATTGGAGCCATGGCGATGGAGCCCATTGTGATGAAAGAGGCCATACTATTCACAATATAATATGATTATATGCCTGTGATGTTTACTTTCCTGTCATACTATTCTTTCATGCTTTACATATGGTGGATGTTTTGTCATGGTAGAATAGCTCCCCTCAGAAAAGTTGAGTTTTTTCATGCCTTTTACCAATAGCTGCACCTATAATTTTTTGATCGCTGTGTGGTAGGTTTACCAAAGTAGAGTACCCTCAGCTATCATTTTGTATAGGGTGGATGTCGGACATTTACAAGCACAGTATTGGTTAACTCAGCAAAGCTATCAAAAAAAGTTTTGGGCTTTAAGGCATAGTGTTGGGGCCGGGGCATTGGATGCCACCCGACAAACAAGAGTCGTATAGAGATATGATTAGCAATCTGTTGCTTACCTATGTCACTATTTTTTTTCTAGCCGTGATGCCAAAGCTCACTAGGATTTTAGTGATTATGGATCTTGAACCACTATATGTCATTAGAGGGAAGATGACTTTGATATAGTAGGTTGTCTTTTGTTAAATTAGTTAATGAAAGTCTTTACATAAACATAGTGCTAAAATCTTGCTTTATTTTAATGTTGTAGATCATGTCTGCCAGTAACAATTCCACTTTCAATTTGCGATCTGTTCTTGAGAAAGAAAAGTTGAATGGAACAAACTTTATTGATTGGTACCGCAACCTGAGAATTGTTCTCAGGCAAGAGAAAAAGGAGTATGTTCTTGAGCAACCATATCCTGATGATCTCCCTGATGGTTCCACTGCTGCTGAACGCAGAGTTTATGAGAAACACTGCAATGACTCACTTGACGTCAGCTGTCTGATGCTCGCCACTATGTCCTCTGATCTGCAGAAGCAGTATGAGCATACGGATGCTCACACTATGATCGAGGGGCTACGTGGGATGTTTCAGAACCAAGCCAGGACTGAGAGGTTCAACATCTCGAAGTCCTTGTTTGCGTGCAAGCTGCCAGAAGGTAGTCCGGTCAGTCCTCATGTGATCAAAATGATTGGTTACATCGAGACTTTGGACAGACTTGGTTCTGAACTTCACCATGACCTGGCTACTGATGTTATTCTCCAGTCGCTCCCGGCGAGCTACGAGCCTTTTATCATGAACTTTCAGATGAATGGCTTGGAGAAAACATTGAGTGAATTGCATGGGATGCTAAAAACAGCAGAGGAGAGCATTAAGAAGAATCCCAATCATGTGATGATGGTTCAGAATGGGAACAAAAAGAGGAAGCGTTGGACGCCTCCCAAGGGTAAAGGCAAGGAAAAGGTTCCTAGCGGTGAGTCCTCGGGCTCTAAGCAAAAGCCAGCACCTAAAGCCAAACCTGGCCCCACTTCTGAGGATGAATGCTTCCACTGTCATGAAAAGGGACATTGGTCAAGGAACTGCAAGAAGTACTTAGAAGAAAAGAAGAAGAAGAAGGGAAGTGAGACTTCCACTTCAGGTATAAATGTTATAGAAATTAATATTGCATTATCTTCTAGTGAATCATGGGTATTTGATACTGGATCGATGATTCACACTTGCAAATCGTTGCAGGGTCTAAGTGAGACTAGAAGGTTTGCACGAGGCGAGTTGGACGTTCGTGTCGGCAATGGCGCAAAGGTTGCGGTGTTGGCGGTCGGCACCTACCACTTGTCTCTACCCTCCGGATTAGTTTTGGAATTAAATAATTGTTATTGCATTCCTGCTTTGAGCAAGAACATTATTTCTTCTTCATGTTTGGAAGAAGTTGATGGTTTTAAGATTGTAATAGAGAACAAACGTTGTTCTATATTTTGCAATGGTATTTTCTATGCTCATTGTCCATTGGTGAATGGATTATATGTTCTTGATCTTGAGGATAAATCTGTCTGTAACATTAATACTAAGAGGCTTAGACCAAATGATTTGAATCCCACATTTATTTGGCATTGTCGCTTAGGTCATATAAATGAGAAGCGCATTGAACAACTCCATAAAGATGGTTTGTTGAGCTCATTTGATTTTGAATCATTTGACACGTGCGAGTCTTGTTTACTTGGGAAGATGACCAAAGCGCCTTTCACTGGTCATAGTGAGAGGGCAAGTGACTTGTTGGGACTTGTACATACCGATGTATGTGGACCAATGAGCTCAATAGCCAGAGGTGGTTTTCAGTACTTCATTACTTTTACTGATGACTTTAGTAGATATGGTTATATCTACTTGATGAGGCACAAGTCTGAATCGTTTGATAAGTTCAAAGAATTTCAGAGTGAAGTACAAAATCAATTAGGCAAGACAATTAAGTTTCTGCGATCGGATCGTGGAGGTGAATATTTGAGCCTTGAATTTGGTGATCATTTGAAGCAATGTGGAATCGTTCCGCAGCTAACTCCGCCTGGAACGCCTCAATGGAATGGGGTATCCGAACGGAGGAACCGAACCTTGTTGGACATGGTTAGGTCGATGATGAGCCAAGCCGATCTTCCATTGTCATTTTGGGGTTATGCTCTTGAAACTGCTGCGTTCACACTGAATAGGGTTCCAAGTAAGTCTGTTGAGAAGACACCATATGAGATATGGACTGGGAAACGTCCCGGATTATCTTTTCTCAAAGTTTGGGGATGTGAGGCTTATGTCAAACGTTTGATGTCAGATAAGCTCACTCCAAAGTCAGACAAATGCTTCTTTGTGGGGTATCCTAAGGAAACCAAAGGATACTATTTTTTCAATAAAGCGGAAGGCAAAGTGTTTGTCGCTCGCAATGGTGTTTTCTTAGAAAAGGAGTTTCTCTCAAAAGGATTTAGTGGGAGCAAGGTGCAGCTTGAAGAAATTCAGGAAACACCCGAAACTGTTTCAGCACCCACTGAAGAGCCACGGGAAGTGCAAGATGTTGCACAACCTGTAGTTGAGGCACCAGCCCCACGAAGGTCTATAAGGGCACGTCGCGCAACTGACAAGCTCAACCTCCTTATCACGGAGGAGCGCCACGTATTATTGATGGAAAATGATGAGCCCATGACCTACACGGAAGCAATAATGGGACCCGACTCCGACAAATGGCTTGAGGCCATGGAATCCGAATTAAAATCCATGCATGACAATCAAGTTTGGAACTTGGTTGATCCAATTGACGGTGTGAGACCTATCGATTGTAAGTGGATTTTTAAGAAAAAGTTAGATATGGATGGAAATGTTCACATCTATAAGGCACGATTGGTGGCGAAAGGTTTCCGACAAATTCAAGGTGTTGACTATGAGGAAACTTTCTCGCCCGTCGCAATGCTAAAGTCTGTTCGGATTCTCCTAGCAATTGCTGCGTATTATGACTATGAAATATGGCAAATGGATGTCAAAACTGCTTTCCTTAATGGACATCTAAGCGAGGATGTGTATATGACACAGCCTGAAGGTTTTGTTGATCCTAAAAATGCTGGGAAAATATGTAAGCTTCACAGGTCTATTTATGGATTGAAGCAAGCATCTCGGAGTTGGAATATTCGTTTTGATGAAGTAGTCAAAGGGTTTGGCTTCATCAAGAATGAAGAAGAGCCTTGTATTTACAAAAAGGCTAGTGGGAGCGCACTTGTGTTTCTGGTCCTATATGTAGATGACATATTGCTGATCGGAAATGATATTCCAATGCTTGAAGCCGTTAAAACCTCATTGAAAAAGAGTTTTTCGATGAAGGATTTAGGAGAGGCGGCTTACGTTCTGGGGATAAAGATCTATAGAGATAGATCAAAAAGGCTAATTGGATTAAGCCAAGACACGTACATTGACAAGATATTGAATCGGTTCAATATGCAAGATTCCAAGAAAGGTTTCTTGCCAATGTCACATGGCGTTACTCTAAGCAAGAGTCAGTGTGCTACGACACCTGATGAGCGAAAGAGGATGAGTGCGATTCCTTATGCTTCAGCCATAGGATCCATCATGTATGCTATGCTTTGTACGCGCCCAGATGTCTCTTTTGCTCTAAGTGTTACGAGCAGGTACCAATCAAACTTCGGTGAAGATCACTGGACAGTTGTAAAGGGTATCCTTAAGAACTTGAGAAGAACTAAGGATATGTTCCTAATATTTGGAGGCGAAGATGAGCTCGTTGTAAAGGGTTACACCGATGCTAGTTTTCAAACAGATAAAGATGACTCCGCATCGCAATCCGGATTTGTTTTCTGCCTCAATGGTGGGGCAGTGAGCTGGAAGAGTTCCAAGCAAGATACGGTGGCTGATTCGACGACAGAGGCCGAGTATATTGCAGCTTCCGAAGCTGCAAAAGAAGCAGTTTGGATCAGAAAATTTGTTTCTGAGTTGGGTGTTGTTCCTAGTGCGTCCAGTCCAGTGGACCTCTATTGTGATAATAATGGTGCCATTGCGCTTGCAAAGGAGCCTAGATCACACAAGAAGTCCAAACATATACTACGGAAGTATCACCTCATCCGTCACTTTGTTGAGAGAGGTGATGTGAAGATTTGCAAGGTGCACACGGATTCAAACGTTGCTGATCCATTGACAAAGCCTCTCCCACAACCAAAGCATGAGGCGCACATGTGGTCTATGGGTATTAGATACTTACATAAGTGATTCTATTGTGCGTGGGAGAGTGTTATGTCATGAGTATGTTTATGTAATAATAAATAATTGTTATTTGTTCCATGGATGATTATCATTTATATTGATTATCAAGTACGTGACTTGATCGTGAAACTCTTTGTTTGTAATGATGTTGTTCTAAATTATCCCTAGTTTATGTCGTTATGTGGGACAATAACGACGTAGAGACTAGCACATGCATTAATTGATGATCATGTTTCACGGATCATAGATATGGAGATATCAGATTAATGATGTGGACACATGTTAGTGAACATGGTGTTGGATTGACCCACTCCAAGACAATACTGGGATTGTTATTTTGAATGTGCCATCAGTTGTTCTTGAGTGTTATACCTACTGGATCCTTAGACCTGAGATTGCCATTGTTTCTCACTGTGTGTAGTGGTGCATCTTGGGGTTGCTAAACGCTACTCCGTAAATGGGTAGTTATAAAAGTAGCTTACAGGTGTATCATGAAACATGGAATGGGATGTGTGCGGATCAAGATGGAATTTGCCCCTCCTAGATAACAGGAGAGATATCTCTGGGCCCCTCGAGATAGATGGATTAGAAAGTGCATGGCCATGCCAAAGTGATTAAAGAGTTAATCATAATGACTAAAGGTTAGTCATGAATAGAATCCACTATTAGATCGAGAGAATGGTCGAGCTATCACAAGAGTGGCACGCATCTCGCCTTGAGCTTGACTGGTATCGTGTGGCAAAAGGATCAGTGTATGAGTATATCTAAGGTTCGGCCGATATGATCTTTATGTGTATTTGTGAGTCACTATGCCCTGCTAGGTGCCGCTATTGACTAGTGATTCGGAAATGGTTTCCACTCACAACCATCTACACATGAACCTAACGGGTCACACACTTAAGGGGTTTGGAATGTTGGAAAACTTACATAGATGATTGTCTCTAGTGCAAGTGGGAGATTGTTGGTGATATGCCCGAGAGCCCATCATCACAATACGGATTAAAGGCCCAAGAGGATATTGATCCAAAAAGGGATTAGGGTTACTAATGAGCCTATGAGATAGAAGCCCATTTGTACGCCCTATATATATGTGGGAGGGGCTAGGGGCGCCGATGATCAGTCGCCGCACCTCCCCTCCTAGTCGCACCCTCCCTTCTCGGCCGCCGCCCTTGCCGTGCGCACGGTGCTAGCACACCGACGCCCGGCGTTCCATCTCCGTACGTGTGGACTCCGTAGAGGCGCTGCTGCGACTGCTGCGCTGATCGGCTGCTGGGATCAAGGACGAGGAGCTCGGTTCGTGGGACGTGATCGACTACTTCATCCACACCGACGCGCGACTTCTTCCGCTGCGCTGTGCGTCTAGTGGTAACGATCTATGATCTCCTACTCGCAAGTTTCTTGGATGTACGCGGTAGATTAGCTAGCGTAGCCTACCCGTTTCCCTACAGACGGCGGTGTCGTTCCTGGCCGCGGGGGTCCTCTTCGCGCCCGACGCGCTGGGCGCCGGCGGCGGCTCCGGCTCCGGCGCCGGCGCCGCGGCGGCCGCGAGGCTGGTCCACGTCCTCGCCTTTGCCACCGCCTGGGGCGCCGGGCTGTGGGTTACCTTCATCGGCGGCATCGTCATGTTCAAGTAAGCAAGCACTAAGCGTAAGCAAACGCCGCCGCGTCGATTCGCTGTCGCTGGGACTCGGGTCGGGGAGTCGGGGTTTATTGGCTGCTAGCTTCATTCGAGGAGGAAGCGAAGCATCACTCCCGCGCTGAGCCCTGTTAGGTTTTTGATCTCCCTGTCATTAGGCCCAACGGCCTAATGGGCCTTGTTCTCGCGCCCTGATCGGGGGCGCCCAACCCAATATGGTTGGTGGGCCCCCGTCGCACAGCGCTATATATAGGAGGTGGGGGCCGGGGCTCAAGTCACGAGATTCACTTGCAGCCACTTCCCCACCGACATCCTAACCCTAATCCCGATCAGAGAAGGGGCGCTGCCAGCTACGGGAAGCCGCCACCGACGATGGCTCCTCCGGCGATCGACTCCAACATCGGCACCTCCTCCGGATCGGCCGCTGCTGCTCCTACCGATGGTTTGCGAATCCACGCTCTACCGTTTCCTTTTCTCTTCACTGTTGTGTGGTAGATATTATATTAGGACGTACTGTGAATCCTTTTGACCATTTCATACAATGAATCCGTACCCGATCTGACGAACCTATGAACTACGAAAAACAACAATGGTACCGGAGCCACGTTCACGAACTAAGAACCCTAGATCGGGTAAACCGATTCTAAATCGGGCAAAGAAACCCTAACCGGGAAATGGAGAAGAACCAATCACAGAACGAATCCCTAACCCTACCACGAACTCCACACGGTCAAAGAAATCTACTCGCTGGCGACCGAGTCCTTTGGGGCCCGCGCGGTGGAGCATGAACCGATCGGTGGAGAATGAACCGCCAGAGAACAAGCCGAGCCCGGGGGCCGGACTCGCCGTAGAAGAAGCCGAGCCGGGGCCGGACTCGCCGGGCTGGCTAAAGTAGCGCCGCGGCCAGGCCGCTCGACGGCGGCGTGCTCACCCGTCGGGGAGCACGCGCGTCGGCGAGGGGGCCGGCGACGGCGCAATTGACCGCTCGCGGCTGCTCGGCGACGGCGCAAGGGACCGCTATCTCTCTCTCTTTTCCTCGTCGCGGCTGATCTATGGCGGCTATGGCGGCTGCCCTTGATGCTGCGGCTAAGAATGGAGAACGAAAGAATGGGGAGGAGAATGGAAGGCCGGTGGCCATGCGGGAAGAGAAAAGAAATTGCTCCGGCGAGCTGCTCTGGGCCGGCGGCCGCCGCCCGACATGCTCACGGCGGTGAGGAAAAAGTGAAAGGAAGGTTAGGGTTTTGGGAGCTGTTGTGCCGGTTTTATGTGACCCGATCCTTGCGCACAACCGTTGAATGGAAATGAACGGCTGAGATCACCCGCTGGTACACTGGGCCGAATGGAGCCCAGGCGGGCGGGCGAAATTTCAGCCCAGGCCCAGGTTAGGGCCTGTTTCGGCTGGTAATCAAAAAAAAAAAAAAAAAAAAAAAAAAAAAGGGAGGGGTGAGCCACCCGACCAAGCGGGCTGCGAGCGCAGGCACCTGTTGGGCCGCGCGCACGCCTTGCGGGTGTTGCTGGCAGGCCGGGGAAATTGGGCCTCGCCGCGCGCCCGAATGGAACGGCCCACGGTAGCTGGGCGCAGGAGTGCTGCTGGGCCGCTGGGCCGCGCGAAAAGAAAGAAAGGCCTTCGGGCCAAAATTGAAGAAGAAGTGTTTTTTCAATATTTTTTTTTTTCAGAAGCAATACTTGAATGAATTTGAATGAAATTTTGATAAGAATTTTCGTGCAAATTTGTCCAACGACGTTTTTGCTCAGAAATAATGAAATTTTTCTAGTGCTTCTGGAAAATAATATTATGAGAATTGTATTATTGTTTCCGCTGCGTACTTGATATGTTTATTTTCATTATCAAATTCGAACCAACGGGAGAATTTGGTTTTGAAAAATGAATAATAATTGAAGATGAATTGTAGTATTGTTATTTTCTGACCAACGTTGTTAATAACAATATTATAATTTTGATTCATGAAAATTGTGCCTTAATTTTATTTCTGCCCAACGGTGATGTAAAATTATTGCATAGATGAATTATATGTTTCAATTTGACCAACGTTGAGTTAAAGCATATGATTTCATGTATAAATATTACTCACTTACTCTGATATGGTTTCAGGAGGTAAATGCATTGTGAACATCGCGAACATCCCGACACTCAACGGTAGCAATTACCGTGTGTGGCGGGAAAAGTATGAATTGGAACTTGCGTTGGGAGAGGTCGATTTTGCCATCACCTCACCGTGTCCTACTGAGCCAGAGGACCCGGTGAGAGGTGATAATGAATCTGACGCTGATTTCGCTACTCGAAAGCGTGATCATGCTGAGATAAGAATGAAATATGACCTTGAACATAGGCAATGGACTCTCTCCAATCGCAAGTGCCTGTTGGTGGCCAAAGCCACCATAGAAGAACAGATAAGGGGCTCAATCCCTGAATGTGCTACTGCCACAGAATATCTTGAGAAAATCAAGAGTCAGTTTACTGGGTCTACCAAGGCCACAGCAAGCTCACTGATTAAGAAGCTTGTGAATGAGAAATATACTGGTGGTAGCATCAGAGAGCACATCTTGAAGATGAACACCACGGCATCTAAGCTGAAAGAGATGAATTTGAAGGAAGATGATTTCCTGATTCATTTAATTTTTGCTTCTTTGCCAAAAGAATATGATACTTTCATTGTGAACTACAACATGCAGCCTGAAAGATGGGGCATAGAGAGACTCATCTCAATGTGTGCTCAAGAAGAGGAGAGGATAAAATCCTCACAGAGTGAGTCCGCTCATTTTGTGAAGGATAATAAAAGAAAGAACTTCAAGAATTCTAAACCACAGGGGAAACCTAAGTGGGACAAGGCCTCTTCCTCACAGGGAAAGAAACCCCAGGAACCTGAGAATCAGCAGAGCAACTCCTATGGTGGAGCTGAAAAGGACCAATGCAAGCACTGCTTCAAGAAGGGACACTACAAAAGAGACTGTCCTGACTTCCTGAAATCTCTACTGAAAAGAGGTGATGAATTTATTACATTTGTAGATGAATCCCTGTATTTATGTTATGCAAAATCCACTTGGTGGGTTGATTCAGGAGCAACTACTCATGTTGCAAATTCCTTACAGGGGTTAAGTGGGACGAGAACCTTGCAAAGAGGAGAAAGAACGATTAAAGTTGCGAATGGAGTACAAGCCGATGTTGAAGCAATTGGAGATTTATCTCTAGAATTGAAGAACGGCTTTGTACTTAGACTTAAAGAAGTACTTTTCGTTCCCTCTTTGCGTAGAAATTTAATAAGTGTTTCGAAACTCGATGATGATGGAATTGATTGCCATTTTGGTGATGGCAAATGTAAGATACTCGTTAATAATGAATGTGTTGGTCTTGCCTTCCGACAAGACAAACTTTATTTATTATCTCTTGATGAAAATGCGAACCATGTATGCGATGAGAATATGAATGATTCCCCATCTGCGAATGTAATTAAGAAGCGGAAGCGAATTGATGATGCCTCTTCGAAATTATGGCACTGTCGCTTGGGCCATATTTCGAGGGGGAGAATGGAACGGCTAATTAAAGAATCAATTCTTCCGCACTTAGAATTTTCAGATTTAGAACAATGCATTGATTGCATCAAAGGAAAGTATGTCAAGAAAATTAAGAAAAATGCCAAACGAAGCACAGGAACTTTAGAAATCATCCACACTGACATATGTGGTCCATTTCCTGTGAAAAGCGTGGATGGTTATGATTCGTTTATAACATTCACAGACGATTACTCTCGTTATGGCTATATTTATCCAATTAAAGAAAGATCGGAAGCATTGGATAAATTCAAAATATTTAAAGCTGAGGTTGAAAATCAGCATGATAAGAAAATAAAGATAGTACGATCAGATCGAGGTGGAGAGTACTATGGGCGACATACCCCATATGGTCAAATTCCTGGACCGTTTGCAAAGTTTCTACAGGAAAATGGCATAGTCGCTCAGTACTCCACACCGGGGGAGCCTCAGCAGAATGGAGTGGCTGAAAGACGAAACCGTACCTTAATGGATATGGTAAGAAGCATGATAAGTTACTCCACTTTACCGATTAGTTTATGGATGGAGGCACTGAAAACCGCCATTCATATACTTAATCGAGTACCAAGCAAATCGGTGCCTAAAACACCGTATGAATTATGGACAGGAAGGGAACCCTCACTTAACCATTTACGTGTGTGGGGCTGTCCAGCTGAGGCAAAAGTGTTTAACCCAAATATAGGAAAGTTAGACTCCAAGACAGTCAGCTGCCATTTCATTGGCTATCCAGAAAGATCGAAAGGATATCGATTTTATTGTCCTGACAGACATACGAAAATTGTAGAAACAAGACACGCTGTGTTCTTGGAGGATAACATGATCAGGGGGAGCATGGTAGCACGAGAAATAAGCCTACAGGAGAAACGGGTACATGTACCCACTCCGATGGTTGAAGAACCATTCTTTACGCTACCTGTTGCTGTTGAGCCGACAGTGCAGGACACTGCAGAGCCAACACCTGTTGCAAGTTCTCCCGTGGCGACAACTAATGAAAATGAGGAACCTGTCCTTGAGGAGGCTGTCCTTGAGGACCCCATAGAACCAAACGTCGCACATGAGGAAGAACAACAACAGCCCAATGTGGAACAAGTGCCAGAGGCCCCTAGAAGGTCTCAAAGAACAAGAAGGTCAGCTATTTCTAATGATTATGAAGTTTATGAAACAGAAGAATTTCAGATGGGGGATGATCCCACCTCATTTGAAGAAGCCATGAGAAGCGACCACTCATCAAAGTGGCTTAAGGCCATGGAAGATGAAATGAAATCAATGAGTACCAACAAAGTTTGGGACTTAGAAATTATTCCTAAGGGAGCCAAAACAGTAGGTTGTAAATGGATCTACAAAACAAAATATGACTCCCAAGGGAATATAGAAAGATTTAAAGCGCGACTTGTGGCGAAAGGCTTTACGCAAAGAGAAGGGATTGATTACAATGAGACGTTTTCTCCAGTCTCATGTAAAGATTCCTTCAGAATTATAATGGCACTTGTGGCCCACTATGATTTGGAATTACATCAAATGGATGTAAGAACGGCGTTCCTTAACGGGGATTTGGAAGAAAATGTTTATATGGCACAACCGAAAGGTTTTGTTGTAAAAGGAAAAGAAAATATGGGATGCCGCCTAAAGAAATCAATCTACGGATTGAAACAAGCCTCAAGACAGTGGTATTTGAAATTTGATAGAACGATAAAAGGTTTTGGGTTTAAAGAGAATGTTGAGGACAATTGCGTTTACGCAAAATTCAAGAATGGGAAGTATATATTCCTAATCCTGTATGTGGATGATATCCTGCTTGCTAGCAGTGATGTCAGTCTACTAATGGAAACGAAGAAATTCTTGTCCTCAAACTTCGATATGAAAGATCTCGGTGAGGCCTCGTTTGTTTTGGGAATAGAGATTCACCGAGATAGAAGAAAGGGGGTACTGGGGCTGTCGCAAAAGGCATACATAGAAAAGATTTTGAAGAAATTTAGTATGCATGCGTGCAGTTCTTCACCTGCTCCTATTGTCAAGGGCGATAGATATGGGGAACATCAATGTCCCAAGAATGAATATGAAATTAACCGAATGAAAGCGGTACCGTATGCTTCAGCAGTTGGAAGTTTACAATATGCTCAAGTGTGTACACGCCCTGACTTGGCTTTTGTCACCGGGTTACTTGGCAGATATCAAAAGAATCCAGGAATAGAACATTGGAAATTGGTGAAGAAAGTCCTGCGATATTTGCAGGGTACGAAAGGCCTCATGCTAACGTATAGAAGATCTGATTCCCTGCAGATAGAGGGGTATTCAGATTCTGATTATGCGGGAGAAGAAAGAAAATCCACGTCAGGATATATATTTACTCTCGCAGGAGGGGCTATATCGTGGAAAAGCTCCAAGCAAACGGTAACTACATCCTCGACAATGTATGCCGAGTTTGTAGCATGCTATGAGGCAACGGGGCAGGTGAATTGGCTAAAGAAATTCATACCCGGATTGAAAGTTATTGATGAAATAAATGAACCGATGAGGTTGTATTGTGATAACAACCCAGCGGTACAATATGCTTACAACAATAGGTCAAGTGGTGCTGCCAAACACATTGACATAAAGTACTATGTTGTAAAAGATAAAGTTCGGGATCATATTATAAATCTTGAGCATATAAGTACAGAGAAAATGCTCGCGGATCCGCTCACTAAGGGCTTACCACCCAACGTGTTCAGAGAACACGTAGCCGGCATGGGTTTAAGGGAAAGCCTATGATTCCCGAACATACGAAGGGCCCAGAAGAAACTTCATTCCAAAACAGAGAAATGTGTTGTAGCTGTTAGTCTAACGGCACTAATTGCTGTGACGATGAAACAGTTCAATGCACTAATCTGCAATGGAATAGGATAGAAACAAGAAAAATATGAATCGAAAGTTTGAGTATGAAATTAAAGAACTAAGAAGATGATGAGAGATCAAGGGGGAGAATGTTAGGTTTTTGATCTCCCTGTCATTAGGCCCAACGGCCTAATGGGCCTTGTTCTCGCGCCCTGATCGGGGGCGCCCAACCCAATATGGTTGGTGGGCCCCCGTCGCACAGCGCTATATATAGGAGGTGGGGGCCGGGGCTCAAGTCACGAGATTCACTTGCAGCCACTTCCCCACCGACATCCTAACCCTAATCCCGATCAGAGAAGGGGCGCTGCCAGCTACGGGAAGCCGCCACCGACGATGGCTCCTCCGGCGATCGACTCCAACATCGGCACCTCCTCCGGATCGGCCGCTGCTGCTCCTACCGATGGTTTGCGAATCCACGCTCTACCGTTTCCTTTTCTCTTCACTGTTGTGTGGTAGATATTATATTAGGACGTACTGTGAATCCTTTTGACCATTTCATACAATGAATCCGTACCCGATCTGACGAACCTATGAACTACGAAAAACAACAAGCCCTCCTCTGCCTCGCCGTCGGCGTGCGCCAGCATTCGCTCAGCCGCCGCCAGGCGCCGGGATCCGGCGACGGCGAGAGGTTAAATACAAAATACTAGGGGCTTTTCTGTAAATCAGGGGATTATCTGCAAAACCACCGCGGCGACGGCGAGTCGGCGATGGCTGCCGCCGGACTGGGACGTCTTCTTCCCCTCCACGGTCGCCACTCCGTGTCGTCCCTCCCTCTCCGGCATCGGCTTGACCGTGCTCGGAGCGCCGAGTCTTCACCACCCACCGGCCACAGCACACGCACGGGCCGTCCCCAAGTCAGAGGAAAGGTTGGGAGACGGGGAGAGATGCGATCCACCTGTCTTCCTTGCCGATGCCACTTCAGTACTTCACCCAAACCCAAGATAAACCCCTGATTTTGATGTGCTGCTGCTGTCAGCAGCGATTCAAAATCAATTTCATATTTTCAGTGCACAGCACCCGTTCTTGGAAGAACCTTGAGGAAAACTCAGTACTTCACATGGTGATTTTGAATTATGGTTGTAAGATGAGAAGCAGCAGGAATCTTTCTTTAGAATTATGTGACTTGTAGTTGCATGGGTCTTTGCTCCTCACGAATTCACTGGATCTGCATCTTAATTTGGTAACTATTAGTCCTGAAAAATTACACTGCAAAAATAGGACTTCCAGCTTGAAGATATGCTGGGAAGGAGAATTGGGATGTCTGGAGTACTCTTATGTCATATCGAGACACCTTTTACTATTAGGTGCTAGAACAATAGATGTAAGCTTCTGGACACTATGATGACTTTGTTCACCGTTTTCTCATTAAACATTCTGAAAATTCTGCCAGCACCACTGCCATTTTCCAGTAAGTGGGGTGGTTTTTTTGTTTGTTGGTTACATATTAGGATTTTTGAGTAATATTCAGTGTAGTCTTAGAGTCTAGAAGCTATTCCTTTTGCTCAGCTGTTAAAATATACCTTCAATAATTTTTTACACAGTGCTAGTGTAACACCTTGTTATAGTGAGAACTAAGAAGCCCAGCGGAAAAGTAAAGCTTAGCATATATGTCCTTGTTGCAATAGCACCCTTTTTTGTGACAGTTGCAATAGCACCCTGTGCGGGTCAGTTATTCCCTTATTAGAAGTGTAAACCTTGATGATGTGTTGATAAATCCTTTTTGAATTTGGAAGGTACTTGCCGAGACACCAATTTGGGAGTCTGCAGGGGAAAATGTTCCCGGCGTACTTCATGTTGATATCAGCATGTTCAGCGATATCCGTGGCAGCATTTGCGTACCTTCACCCCTGGAAGACAGCATCAACCATTGAGCGCTACCAGCTTGGGTTCCTTATTTCAGCCCTTGGCTGTAACCTGTCCAACCTTTTGGTCTTCACGCCCATGACTGTTGAGGTGATATACTTTGTTCATGCTCTTTATCTTTTTATGTACCTCTCTTTGCATTTGCCAAACGACACACGGTATTATAGTTTTGGTACACTGTACACGATAAACTCAGGACTAATGGGTACATATTTTTTACTGTTTATTTCCAATTTCGAGATTAACTGCCCTGGTATTTGAGGTATGTAAGGCAAAGGGAAGACACTTTGATGAAGATTTATATTGTTATATAGGTCATGACTATGACTGCTGTTTCTGAGTACTAAATCGTTGTGGTGCATACAGGAACCTATAGATTTGTTTTTGGGAATCAGGAGTAGAAAACTTGTCTAATCATAGAAACTTGGATATTTGCCATTTCCAATAAATGGCTTCGCAAACTTGGCACCGCCAAGATGGGTTTTGCCAAATTGCAATCAGCTTGTTGACACTTTGATTTCCCTGTCATTTTCTTTTCCTTTTTCTTTTTCTTTTTCTTTTTCAAACAGGATCCGCTATGTTTTGATTTTTAGTGAGCCATGTAGTGTTGGGATTTGCGAGGCAAGAATCTAGCTTTTGACCAGAATCATAGAGGTATGTCTGGCCATCGGGCCATGCATGTGTATGAACCTTCAGATATCTGATTGTCACGAATTTACAATGCATTTTAAAGGTCACCTTTTTCTGTGCTTTTATTTAGATAACAAACTTGACAAATGAGATATCTTGATAGCTGAAATCTACACTGAGCACAACTCTTTGTACTATTCAAGTAGACAAGTAAGGGGGAAAAGAAGACAGAGAATATGCCTTTGGTTGGTTAAGCACTAATCTTTTTCTACCTGTCATTATCTCTTATTGTTCTTATAGAGGGCTCTGCTTGCGCAGATGATGATGAAGAGGCACAAGATGGAGAAGGACCTCGGCATCGGCACCGAGGTCGGGTACTCGAAGAACGCGGAGACGGCAAAGAGGAGCCCCGCACTGGCAGCGATGAACCGGAAGTTTGGGATGATCCACGGGCTGTCGTCGCTGGCCAACATCATGGCCTTCGGCAGCCTGGCCATGCACTCCTGGTATCTCTCCAGCAAGCTCGACCTGTGACTGATGAGGGGCGTAGCGTAGCTGGTGGCCACAAACTCTGAGCTGAACTTAGGTCTATGTATGGAGGGAGACACACGGATGTCTGTCTTGTGACGAGTAATTTGAGACGAGATGTGTCGTGAATTTGAATAATGTACAGAATGTAGGCAAGTGATTTGGTGTTTGAAATTGTTTATATGTAAATAGGAAAACCCATGCTCTGGTTGTACCAAAGATGGCTTGCAGTAGCTGTGGATGTGCAAACTTGCAATTGTGCACACTTTAGAGTTCAGAAGAATAGTCCCCGCAGGCCGCGGGTTGATTAATCTATAATGGGCCTGCATGTTAGAGTCAGTCTACCGCGCGCGGTCCTTTCACGATGGATGGTGGTGAACCGACGCAATATGTAGCCCAACAACAGAGTCAAGTAGGCCTTTCGCGCCACCACGGCCCAACGACAAAGTCAAGTAGGCATCCGCACCGGTTCCGTTAGTACCACGACGCCATGAGGAGCTCATTTTTAATTACCCGCGGTGCGTGCAGGACACTCACGCGGACTCTGGCGTAAATCTCACTTGTTGTGGTGACCCGCGCTTTGCTGTGCTTAGGGACTAGGGAGTGCATGTCAAGAAGTTTCAGAGCTTGTTGCCAGGTTTTACACCTTTGTTTAGTCGAGTTTCATAGAAAGTTGAGGAGAGTGTTCACCGACTAATTGCATGTTGGGTCGTTTCAGTTGAGTTGTTAGTGTGTTTAGTAATTATGTTGCAGTTGAGTTGTATGGGAGGAGTGCCGCACTCTCTAACTGTGTCTGTATGGTTTTATTTATTTTTTTCTGGCTTGGTTTCCACCAAAAACTAGGCCACCTATTTGTTTTTAATTTTGTTCTTCTAACAAAATTTGCGGTACAGCTTTTGCCATCCTTTCAAAAAAAACACATGGCATACGTAGTCAGTGCCAGAGCTTCAATAGAAAAAGAGGGGGTGCCAGTATGACATTAATTAAATGAAATAGAGGGAGCAAGATTAGTAGTATTTTGTTAGCACTTAAAGCAATGAAATTAAGTGCTCCATTAATAATTTTTCAAGCTTAGGGCACTCCCAATACAGAAACCATGATAGTTTCTATCACTATTAATTGCACTGCCAGGTAAGCAAAGAGAGAGGGGGGGGGGAAGAAGAAGTCGTTTCTTAGGCCAGTCTTAGTGTGAGTTTCATAAGAGTTTCATTTACATTTAATAGCCTGCCATATATGCATTTTTGATGATATGACAATGTTTTAATGAAGAGAGAGAAGAAATGAGTTTCATGGAGATGAAACTCTCTTGGCATGATTACCAACTCTCTACGAGTCTTAGAATTAAATGCCTATAAAACTTTGCATTGAGAGTGGGAACGGTGTTTCATCCAAGTTTTATTTTATTCTATATGACTTGTCAGTCTTGGAAACAGTGCAATAAAACTCTCCACCCTTATTAGGAAACAACGTCTACATTCGTATCGAGGCTGAAGAAACTATTTCGCGACTGAGTTGAGAAGGCCAGCGTCGTTTCTATCATCTTGCTCCAGATCATGTGCGCCCGAGAGGCCATGACCTCTTCCCACCGCCAAAACCCTTCTCTGGCGCACGCTCGTCCCACCCTGCCCTTTCACGTGTGTGCTCGTGTGACGGAGTCCCCCCCTGCCGAGCACGGCCGCAGAATCAAGTGCTTTCCCTGCTCTCAACGCCCGATAGTTTCTTCTGATCGGAGAATTTAGGAGCAGAAATCCAACATTCTAAGGGGGTGTTTGGATTTAGAGACTAAAGTTTAGGAGATGTCATATGGGGGTGTCGCATGGGGTGTTCGAATACTAATAAAAAACAAATTACAGAATCTGTCAGTAACCCGGGAGACGAATTTATTAAGCCTAATTAATCCATCGTTAGCACATGTTTATTGTAGCACCACATTATCAAATCGTGGGCTAATTAGGCTTAAAAAAATTCATCTCGCAAAATAGTCTTAATCTGTGCATTTAGTTTCGTAAATAGTCTATATTTAATACTCTATGCATGTGTCTAAACATCCGATAAAACAACGACTAAAGTTTAGGAGGTGTAACCAAACACCCCCTAAATCTCTTTTGTTTTCACGTATGCAATGCTTCGAGTGAATCATCCTATGCATCGAATCTGCGGCAGAGAGAGGAAGAAAGGAGATGACGCCGGCGATAGAGGATCTCAAACACACGACACATTTATGTGCCACAGCTGATCTTGTGTGTTTGTGTTGTATATTAAATTTGCTTCTCTGTAGAAACTACTCTTTTAAACTATGTATGTATTGGAAACAATAGTTTCTAGTTGTGGTGTCTTATTCGAGTTATACAAACTATAAGTAGTTTCTGCATTAATATAATTGTGAATGTCCATGACACACGACATCCCAGATTTCCTCTTTTTTTATTCTTTTGCTTGCGTGGTCAGTTTTGGTAATGTTTTCCACCCCAGCCCAGCAAAATTTGAGGACAATATCCATATGGTCTTGCGATTTTGCTACCTAGGCCTAATTAAGGAGAGAAAGTAAAGAAGGGAAAATATACACACTGACTTATTAGCTTCATATATCGTACTTTGCTTCATTTGTTTCAGGTGTGAACGATTGGCCTTCGTCAACGTACGCAGGAATTCTGAAGCAGTAGTCGACCAGGGGTCCAGAGCGCAAGACTAGCTAGGATGTTGCGGTAGGTGTGAACAATTGCCCTGCATCAACACCGCAACATCCTAGTTTGACATAAATAATCCTAGTTTTAAGCGGACAACTTCACCATGAGTTCCAAACGGTGGGATGTCGACCAGCAGGGATCCAGGAAGCTTATGCAAGCTGCTAAGCTGTCAAAACATGGTGTGTCGTCACAACCACCGGAGCTGGAAGAATCATCCCAAGTGGAAACTGCCAAGAGGGGTAGGCTCCTTTCTTGGGATTATGTAGTTCCGTGGCTCGTGCCGAGCGTCGTAACGCTGGTGCTGGGGGGCTGTTCCTAGCGCCGAGCATGTTTCCTTTGTGGATGCTGGAGGTGCTGGTGCTGGTGGTGCTAGTGCTTAGCCCTCCAGAAGTATAGACATCCAGGTACAAACTATACGCACATGCACACTACAGTGTCTTGGGATGATGTAGTGGGTGCACTCAACATATGACCGGGGATTCATGTATGTTCAAATCAATTGATACAAGTCAAAATGGTGGTTTTGATGCTATCACTTTCGGCAACAATAAGAAAGGCAAGGTCAAGGAGCTTGATAAAATTGCTATTTCAAATGACATGAGCATATCTAATGTGTTGCTAGTTGAGAGCTTGGATTTCAATCTTTTGTCAGTGGCACAACTTTGTGATCTTGGCTTCAAGTGCATATTTGGTAGTGATGATGTTGAAGTCATAAGTGTTGATGGATCAAATTTGATATTCAAAGGATTTAGACATGGTAGCTTGTACTTGGTTGACTTCAATGATAGTGAGACACAATTGACATCATGCTTGCTTAGCAAATCTAGTATGGGTTGGTTATGGCATAGAAGACTTGGTCATGTTGGAATGAAACAATTGAACAAACTTTTGAAGCATGACTTAGTTAGAGGCTTGAAGGATGTCACATTTGAGAAAGATAAACCTTGTAGTGCCTGTTAAGTCGGCAAACAAGTTGGAAATACACATCCTAGTAAAAGTGAAATGAGCACATCAAAGGCATTTGAGCTATTGCACATGGACTTGTTTGGGCCAACAACATATACTAGCATTGGTGGCAACAAGTATGGTTTTGTGATTGTTGATGACTACACTAAATACACTTGGATGTTCTTTCTCTATGACAAGAGTGATGTTTATGATCTATTCAAATCTTTTATCAAGAGGGTGCAAAATGAGTTTGAGACTACCATCAAGAAGATTAGAAGTGACAATGGTAGTGAGTTCAAGAAGATAAGAATTGAAGATTTATGTGATGATCTTGGTATTGGACATCAATTCTCACCAACATACACTCCTCAATCCAATGGTGTAGTTGAAAAGAAAAATAGAACCTTGATTGACATGGCTATATCAATGCTTAGTGAATACAATGTGAGTTATTCATTTTAGAGTGAAGCTATCAACATGGCTTGCTATTGTAGTAACTGTCTCTATTGCCATGGTAAGCTTGGAAAGACACCATATGAGCTATTGAATGGAAGAAAGCCCAACATTGCATACTTTAGAGTGTTTGGTTGCAAATGCTATATTCTCAAGAAAGGCACTAGATTGAGCAAGTTTAAAAAGAAATGTGATGAAGGGTTCTTACTTGGTTATTCTACCACAAGCAAGGCATATAGAGTTTAGAATCTCACAAATGGCACCTTGGAAGAAGTTCATGATGTTGTGTTTGATGAAACACAAGGATATCAAAATGAAGCTCAAAACCTTGATGATGTGAGAGGAGACCAATTGACAAATGCAATGAGAAACATAGACATTGGTGATGTTAGGCCAAGGCAAGTTGATGATGATGATGATATTCATGTGATCAACCAAAGTGTACAAATTGATACAAATCAAGCAAGCTCTAGTGGTTCTCATGATGAAGCTCAAGTTCAAGGTCAAGCAAGTGCAAGCAATCAACTTCCAATACTCCAACCTACTAGGATTGCAAGAGATCATCCATTGGACCAAATCATTGGTGGAATTCAAAGTGGTGTTCAAACTAGATCAAGATTGGCATCTTTTTGTGAGCACTACTCATTTGTGTCACTAATCATTAAGAGGAAGTAGATCAAACTTACA
Source organism: Saccharum hybrid cultivar R570 (assembly GCA_038087645.1). Lineage (NCBI taxonomy): Eukaryota > Viridiplantae > Streptophyta > Magnoliopsida > Poales > Poaceae > Saccharum > Saccharum hybrid cultivar. The sequence goes on along the minus strand of JAQSUU010000743.1, from coordinate 5,299,332 downwards.
AATAAGGAAAACCAACGACATTTGGAGGTTAGCGGACAAAGAAAAAAAGAGAGCAGCATATGCAGAAACGCAGACACTGGAGCGAGCACGCACTCACGCACCGAACTAACAAACCTGAAGAAACCGAGCCTGAACCTAAGCCTCTGCTTTTGTTTGTATAGTTGACATGGGACACGAGTGTTAAAATAAGAAAGAGAAGAGAGATGACAATATGTTTAAGCCAAGAAGCTGATCGGCAATAGTTATATATAGAGTTCGTGTGATGGATGTTAGAGGATGAATACTACAACAACAACGACATAACCTTTTGTCCCAAGCAAGTTGGGGTAGGCATGTTAGAGGATGAATACAATCAAACAAAATATGAAAACTATTTGCTAAAAACATTTCAAGTAAAAAAAATACAAATGTTGTAATGCAAGATAGCTAGCTACCTGCCCTATTTGTCCGGGCCACCTTGCTAGTTCTTAGCATCACACTGTATGTAGGTGTAGTGTTTTGTTTATGTACTTTTTTTCGAGAATAGACATGTTTTTATACGACGCATACTATTCGGACTCATTGGAGAACAACGGTTGTTGCCCTACAGTGAAGCTGAATGTATGCAAAACCATGCTCTACTTAAACAATTATACAGGCATGAGTTGCGAGCTGCGACTGAATCAGAAAGAAAGCTAGAGCTCAAGCTAAATTATATGCAAAACCATGCTTATATTTTAGTTTTGTCACAGGGGCGTGAATTTCTGGCGCGCACACATGCACCGGCGCGGAAGGCTTGTGAAAAAGAAATGGGGGCCCCATGAGTGGGTTCTGGACTCCGGCGCGTGGGTCCACCGTACCTCCAATCCGCTGGTGGATGGGGCTCCCATGTGTACGAACGGAGCGCTTCGACTTCCCATGTGTCCTGTATGTTGCCGGTGACGGTGATAACGACGACGACGCAAGGAATGTTGTCTCGGTGTCTCAGCTCGCTCGTCATCATGGCCTGGTTACGGTCTTCGAGCCGACGTCTTGCCACGTCAAGGATAAGAAGACCGGTCAGATCGTGGGCAAGGGTCGCTTACGCAACGGCATGTACATGCTGGATTATCTACGTGTCGTTGGCCAAGTATATTTTAACACCGTGCCCCTCCATATGATATCTTCTTTTGTATTGGGATCTACTAGGAGTATCGTTGGATTTTCAATTTGATTGTTTATTAATTTTTCCATGTGTATGCACAGTATATAGGAGACGGAGGAACAAGCATTGGAGGCGAACGCAGTGATGGAGGTAGAGGGCATGGAGGGCGAGGTAATAATGGAGAAGGCCGTAGAGGAGGTGGACGAAGAGATGGTAGGGGAGGAGGGACCGGAGCTAGCAGAAACCAGGAACAAGGCGACAGTGAAAGTGGAGCCACAGGAGGAGATATTAATGACGAAGAAATAGTAAAAGAGGAGGAGGAGGAGGGCAGCAGCGGAAATGAGATCCAAGAGATGAATGATGAGAACGTCGACGAAGATGACAATGGACGAATTCATCAAGGAATAAATGGCAATGGGGAAGAAGAAGATAAAAAAAGAGGAGGACGATCAACTATTGGAGAATCATCTAATAAATTGTGCACGGGCATGTTATGTTTTGGTATGTAGGATCCAACTTAATTCTTGCTCTATGCATTTTGTTTCTGAAGCTCTATTAGTTTTAACTTAATTACCGATTGTGGGTTGCAGCTCTCGTATGCTTGTGCATTGCAGTTGCAGCTTGCATATTATTACTTGCAAGCAGGAGAACAGGAGTGATGTGGAAGCTTGAAACTTTTATTGATAACCTTGATATCCACAGTCCACTTGATTTCTCGTTCCTGTTTTTTATTGTCTTGCCACCTTTAAGAACCTTGAGCATGATGCAATCCATAAGCCGCAAGCTAGTAAAACAGATAGGGTCTCTGTTTCGAGGAAGAAGCAGAGACGGAGAGGATAAAGAAGAAGGAATATTGGGGGATTATGTCCAAGAAACATCTCAGGAGCTTAATAGGCAATTGTTTGGGCTATCACGATTTGATGTGTACGTACATATATACCTGCTGCACTCTCTCTCTCTCTCTCTCTCTCTCTGAGGAGAAATATATCTCTGTGATAACAAACATATATTCCTGTGCTTATTTGTTCTTCATATGATATATATGCAGGACTACGGACCCGACTGGGTACATGCTTCCCGCCGGAGCCTTTCCTTCGTCGACAAACGCAGCACACCGGGATGAATTTCTAGTGGACTCGGGTGCATCCTTCCACACGACATGGAATGAATGGATTCTAATTCCCTACCACAAGTATCTAAAGGATCATACCGAGCCACGGACGCGTTCTTTCGGAGGGATTATTGGGTCTATCGCGGTCACAAGATCTGGCTACTTGAGCGGCGATAAGATCAAGCTCGACGGCGTACTGCTTGCTCCCGAGTCACGGATGAACCTTGTCTCCGTTGGCCAGCTGTCGATCCAGTACGAGGTGAAGGTGGAAATGGACGACGAGGGGGTCATCATCAAGAAGAAGCAGGACGGGGTACAGATTGGGGGAGGCAAAATGCTCAACAACCATCAATATGTGCTGGAATATTTCCAGCCACCAGAAGGCCTATTTGCTCGCAGCCCCACACCCCACTTCAAGATCTTCGGTACAAGACGTCCAGGTCGACCTCATGTCAACACTGTTCCCTGTCCGGCACATTCCACTGCTACTGAAGAAACCGGAGCAGGCCGCGAGTCCCGTGCTGTCAGGATGCCAAGGCCCAACACGCTCGTCACAGGCCCAATGTGGAGCCGCTAGAGAGAGAGAGAAGGGTACTTAAGCAGAGCGTGACAAGAGAGCACATGAAGTCCACTTATATCATTGGTAGTAGTGTATGTATAATCTTGTACACAAAGCACTATGATTTTTTCAAAAATTAAGCGAAAATAAATAAAAAAAGAAAAAGACAAAACCACCGTTCAAAACCACCTAGGGGTTATTTGACTGTTTTTGGAAAGTTTATGGTGTACAAATCCGGTTTTATAGTTCGGGGGTGAAATAGTCCACCCTCGATTGTTGAGGGGTGTTATGTAGACTTTTTCCATAAGTGATTTGTTTCCGGCATTGCTGTGTTTCCTTTGTGGAACCAGATTGTGCGTGTGTGTGTGTATATATATATATATATATATATATATATATATATATATATATATATATATATATATATATATATATATATATATATATCCTTGTTCGGAATAAGTATACTACAGGTTACGTTGGTGATCTGTGAACAACAAGCCACATTGTATATGGACATTCTTTTAACAGTAACAGCAGACCACCCTCTTATAGTTCTGACCTTCTGTCATCAGTCATTTCTCTCCGGTGTGCATTATCTTCTACTCCGTTGCGGGTCTATGTGGTACCTCTGTACTATGATTCTATGAATCTATGGTAAGCCACATTGTATTTGGACATTCTTTTAACAGTAACAGCAGACCACCCTCTTATAGTTCTGACCTTCTGTCATCAGTCATTTCTCTCCGGTGTGCATTATCTTCTACTCCGTTGCGGGTCTATGTGGTACCTCTGTACTATGATTCTATGAATCTATGGTATTGCACTGGCACAGATTCGAGTTGTGCAACAGAATGTGGTTCTTGCTGGCTGCTACTTCCTCTCACTACTTCCAACCAAATTTGAAGTGGTAAATCTCAAACCATAGTTTGTATCGCTTTCTCTTTGAACTAGGCTGTTTAGCACATTTTTGGGGTATTTCATTAATTAATACTATTCAAGATATTCTTCGTATTACAATATCACCTAAAATTGGGAAAATATGTGTGCCAGTATTCTCAATGTTTTTGTCAGGGAACAACACGAACAATAGAGAACACGATACTCACTCCATCCCTACAAGTTAAATGAATATAGGAATATAATTTTTTTTTTGAGATCGTGCTACTGCACGTTTTGCATGAATATATGAATATAAATTCTGTAACTATGTCATATGATGCTTTAATTTCACTCTAATCGTTCGCCGCTCTATGTAGCGCGTCTTTGGCAGGGCTAGGCTCCGGCTCTGGATGCACTGTGTGCTGAACTGTACCGCAAAAAAGGGCTCCAGCTCCTCCTCAGCTAGGGAACAAAGAAGAGCAGGCGAATCTGTGTTTCTAGGCTCTGGCTCTAAGCTAGTACTAGTACTAGTACATTTTTTTTGTGCTACAGGGAAGGAACAGGAGGAGCTAGGCCAAACGGCCTGTACTCACCTCATACGACGGTCCAGTACTACTAAAAACATGAAGTTAAATCGTCCACCTCGATTCCCCTCGCTCCCTCAGTAAAAGAGTTAAAGTTTAACCACTGTACCACTTTTGTCTTATTTGACAAAAAGTTTTCAATTTAGAACTAATTAGGCTTAATAGATTCGTCTCGTAAATTACTTCTAATCTATACCGACATGCATGTAAATAGTCTATATTTAATACTCCATGCATTTGAAGAAACGTTCATGTAAGAGCATCTCCAGCAATGCTACCTAAAACACACCCCCTACTTCTCTATTTAGGGTGCTACCTATTTTCATACTACCTATATTTCGTGGTTTGCTCCAGCAGCACTACCTAAAATAGGCTACCTAAACTCATCCCAGCACAGAATGACATGTGGGTCCCATCACAGAAAAAAGTAGGGAGAGTGGAGTAGGGGGCCAACAGAAGTAGGGGGTTTGGGGGAGAAAGTAGGGGGGCAACAGAAGTAGGGGGTGTAGTAGGAGGCCTGCTGGAGTTGATTTTTTAGACTCCACTACCTAAATCTGGAGTAGGGGGTCAAGTAGGGGTCCTGCTGGAGATGCTCTAACAACTTCAAAGCAAACGGGCCCTAAAGCCCGCCACACGACTCCCCCACCCCCTCCCGCGAGTTCCCAATACGCGACGGCCTCCCTCCTCGCCAATGCTCGTCGTCCCCGTCACCGATCCGGAGGTGCTCCGGCTCCCCAATCAGATCGTCCCGTCATGCCCAGCCTACTCCTTTCAACTCTGCTCCCCGTCCAACCACCCAAGCAGACCGACCTCCATTCACAGCACCAGCCCCACATCGCCGCCGCCGCCCCCGTCACCCGCGCCGGCAACGCCAGCTCATCGGCGCGCGGGGCACCCGCTCCCGTGCCCCGCAACGGCGGCCCGCCTCGCGGCGCTCGCGCTCCGCCACTGCTCCGGCGGGCCCCGCAGCGACCGCTGCCTCGTGGCGCTTGCGCTCTGCCACTGCTTCGGCGCGTCCCTCTTCGCGCTGCCCTCCGCGCCCGACCCCGCGTTGCTCCTCCGGCGAGGACGTCGACGCCTTCCTTGCAGACTGCACGCTCTCTAACGACTCCGCGTATGGCGCCGCGAAGGCCGTGCTCGAGCGCCTCCACGCCCCCGCCACCTGCCCCGCCGCACGCTGCCTCCTGGGGGCCGTCCGTCGACGCTTCGCCGCCTCCCGCGCCGCGTCCGGGGGAGGAGTGCTTCCGCACCTTCCACTTCCGCATCCACGACGTCGTCCTCGACCCACACGTACAAGGTCCGGCTGCCTCTTCTACATCCACTGCTTCTAAATCTCTCATCCGCCGCGCCATGCCACGCCACAGCCACAGATTTGTTGTCGTTTTCGTTAGTTTTGGTTGTGATTTCAATCGATCTCAATTGATTATTTGCGTTTCTCTAATTCAATATGTATTCTTGAGAACCCTCGTTCAGTCCAAAGTGGAACTGTCGACCACCAATGAAAGGCAAACACTATCCTAACTAAAACTAATTAGACGCGAACCATAGTCTTCAGAGTCATTATTGAACATAGTAGGAATCCACAACTGCTCATGCTAGATTACACTACCGAAAGTTAAACTACCCAGCACAATATTGAACATTTCTTTCAGTGAGCCATTTTTATCCAAAGCCGCAAGCCTGCAATGCAAGTGTGACCAAACAGAATTTAGGTAAGATCAACAAAGTTTTAGCTGTGTAAGGCAGGTCTACTTATCATCTTCACTCTTAAGCTTGTGAATCTCCACTGCAGACTACATTATCATTTCTTACATGCACCATATCATCTTCTCCCTCAGTCCGCCGAGGAAGCAGCCTCGACGCTCGATCCGCACTGCTCTGAGCTTCCAACGAACAGTTGTGAAGAAAAATGTATGGAGCCTACCCAGGTGAGCTGCTCCATACTAGCACTAATCCCGTACATAGTCACATAACGGGTTCACCACCTTCGACCCTCGACCCGGGTTCGTCGACCTCGACCCGGGTTCACGGGTTCATTTTCGACTCGAAGTATAAAAATCTCTCACGAGTAGCGTACCACGTACCGCGACCTCGTACCTCGACCCCATCGACCCAGAAACTTTGTGACTATGATCCCGTAATGAATTTATTTTGTTTTAGATCTTCTTTATTTGAACGAACACCTTTGTTTCAGATCTGACGAGTACAAATTGTTAGCGGAAGTTCCTTGCTTGCCCCAACAACTGCTTGCTAGACCATATGCATCTGGACCCCATCTGCTTGCCCCAAGCATGATTTCTTATTTTGTTGGTCCCTCTTTGCTTCCTCATATCAATATCAGTAACTCGATCACTCCACTGTGCTATTTTTTTTTGTTGCAGGTAGATGATTCTATTCCAGTAAATGTATTATCATAACTTGATCACCATCGTGGTAAATGTATTATCGTTACCAATCACTGAAAAATGACTTTGTTAGTTGTTATGATAAGTTGGATGTTTCAGCACGATAATTAAGATTGAATAGTGGCGCAAGAAGCTGCAAAATGGCTCATTATAAGATTTTGGCTGGACTGTAGAAATTGTTATTGCATAGCACGGGATGATAGTGCATTTTAGGTCCAACACAATACATGCACCTGTACATGCTATTTAATTATTGTAAATTTGTTTGGCGTAAATTGTAGAAAAAATTACTATTTTTTATTAATTCGCTTTGGGTTCTGTATTTCTAATAGGTTCTTTCATCAGAGCTGGTGACTAATTAAACTATATGGGATCGGAATGCAATCATGATTCTGTAGGAGATTAACCAGAAATTGTCGTAAGCTTCACTTGGTCAATGGATCCTATGTTGGTAAGTAGTAGTGCTCCTTCTCAAAGAGTGATTTTTTTTAATTCCTCACTATCATGGGTATTGAAAATTGATTCCTTGCCGGCAAGAGTAGAATGGATTTTAGGCCATTTCAGTTGACTGTCATATATTACTGCTTCACTGTAGATCAACTTTTTTAGTACTGTTTTTTGCTGCTCCGTTTTGGCGTGGAGATTTGGGAATTGTTGTAGTGATCATAACATCTGAACAATTTATGCCATGGCAGGTTTGACAATGTTGAATTGCACGAGCCTAAAAATTCCTAAATTATAGTGATAACTTAGGTTGTTGTTATGTATCCGTGTAGTAATACAATTCTTGTGATAGTTATTTCTTGTGTAAATCATATACATTCCTTGTTTCCTGTGTAAATCATATGCAGATCAACCTAATCAGCATGATCAATTGTATCCCTGGTAACTGTTGTAATATGCTAGCCTTGTTATGCTCCTCAACATGGTAGAGTTCCATTCACTTCGATGGAATGAAAATGGGGTCGTCAAACAAAAAGTTATGGCTTCCTGATTTATATGCTATTTCCATGATCCGTCCCTAAATGTTATGTCAAAAAATGCGTTGGATTCGTTCCATTGGTGTGTTACTGTCAGATTAGGCGTTCATGTGTATGGACTTTCCTAATTCTAAGCACATGGCTTGCTGCATCTCCCACCAAAATTTGTTAGTTATATATGGATGTTTTTCTTTTGCACATGTGTCATGTATGCTTCAGTTACTGGAAATTTGACAGCTTGTACTGCCAGTCACAAAAGCATCTTAGCTAATAATTACCTCGATGCTTCAAGGATGCTTTAGAGAAACAGAACCAGGCTTAATAGATTGCAAGTGGGAACCACTGTTAATATCAAAAAGCTGAAAAGGAAAGCTTTATGGTTCCTTTGTAGGAAGTCGAACTTGGAAATAAAAAATAAGCTGCTTTGCCTTTGATGAAATAGCGAACTCCACCCATCTATCTATGTGCTCTGCATGCTCAGTTTTTCAACCCCTTTACCAGAGTGTTGCCTTAGAACTTCATCAACCCTCTGAATGAAATTGATCATGCTTACTGCAAGGTTCCATGTTGTCATTCCTCCAGTGCATATGATTTCATCCGCTAGATCCCTCAACCATCATCGACATAGCAGATCATTCTCCTGCAGTGGTATCTGTTGTGCCTACAAGGTGCTCGTGGACTAGCGCCACCATTGACAGATTCGCCTTCGTCAAGCGTAAAACTATGGTCAGTGCCTTGTCATTGGTTATTGTCTGATCTTGTGAATGGTTAGCGCAAAAAAGGGAAAAAAAAGTTAAATCAAACAATGACAAAAACAGCCCAGCCGGCCACCCTCACATCAGTTCTTTAAACATACAAACTTTTTCCTACAAGAGCAATTTATTCCTATAATAATGCATGAGTATCATGGTTTCTCCAGTTTTTCTGGCTACTTTTTAGATCTGGCAATAGTTAAACGTCTATTTGATTGAGTTATTGATTTGGTTAATACATGCAGTAAGATTGGGAACCTTTAACAGGTGTCTCCATGGTAGTGACACATGTAAGTGAGAAGGTTGGGATGAGGTGATGAGGTGAGGGTGCGGTCTTGGATAACAGGGTGATCTTTTATTATGGTTTCCGGAGGGGAGAACAAATTAAAGGCACTTATAGTTGTGGGATTGGTGTTAGATGACTGAAAACAAGACAATTTTGGGATGAGAAACAGTTGTGGGATTGCCGATGTCAGATGGGCGTGCTGAATATTGGATTTTTATAATATGAATGTTGTAGCAAATGATCATTTTTTGATCATCAGCCTATTGAACTTCTTGACCAATAACAATTTAGACACCTTGTGTGGTTTTTCATGACTGAACTATTAATGTATGATGATGAGAACTCCTGCTGATTTATAGACAGCCATAATATTTTGAAACATGGGCTGCGTTTAGTTCACCTGAAAAGTGCACTATAAAAAAAGATTTCTTGTTACATCAAACTTGCGATACATGCATGGAGTACTAAATGTAGATGAAATCAAAAACTAATTGTACAACTTGGTTATACTTTGCGAGACAAACGTTTTGAACCTAATTAGTCAACGGTTGGACACTATTTGTCAAATAAAACCAAAACGTGCTACAGTACACTTTTCAGCATTTTCAGAGGAACTAAACACAGTCATAGAGTTGTGTTAATTTGAATTTTGTGTTTTCAGTGTCAATTTTATGATGTTTTATTGATACTCGTGTAAAAGCGATGTTTGGCTACAGACTAATGTTTGTAATGCAATATGTGTAAACTTGAAGTGTCATTGTCTTGTTGTTTTCCGTTACAACGCACGAGCATTTACCTATCTGCAACAAGAAAGAGAAAGGAGAGAGACGGAGCTTGGCGCAACCTGCAGCGCAGAGCGCTTGCACGGTTGCCCAGGCTGTGCGTCCCGCCACTAACGTGTGCTCCCATCTACTGCGCGAGACAACTGAGCGAGCTGAGGACCTGAGTTCCGTCCTCGTTGACGTACGCCTCCTCACCCCATCCGCATCTGCCCGCCGTGCCCTTGCTGCACCTGAGCGCCCATCGGTTGCCGGCCACCGCAGTCCACACAGTTACTCGCCGACCTCCGTCGTCCGAACGCCGACCTCCGCTCGCCCGTCGACGGACTGAGCTCGCCGCGGCCGCGACCTCCGCGAGCCATCGCCGGACCCTGCTGTCCTGGTCGCGTCCGCGCGCGCCACGCATGCTCGCCTCCACCACTCGCCGGCGCGAGCTCGCCCGCTGCACGTGCTCGCCGCAGCCGCGCGTCTGCCAACTGCCGCTCACCAGCGCGAGCCTTGAGCTCGCCCAACGCGCGTGCTCGCCGCCGTCGCGCCTCTGCCTCTCACCAGCGCGAGACGCGAGCTCGCTGCCTTGCTCGTCGTGTGCATCCGCCGCTCGCCAGCGCTCGCCGCGCCTCCGCCGTCTTCCGCATGGCACGCTCGTTGTCCTCACCATATGCTCATCGTCCTCGTCGTACACTTATATATACTCGCAGCATCTGAGCACAGGTGCCATTCGTCCAGTACTCGGTAGGGGGTAGGAAGGAGAGATGAAGCAGCAGAATGCCGTTCGTCCGTAGGAAGGAGATGGAAAGCAGCAGAAAAGTTGATGGATCCCACGTAGGGTGTGTTCAGTTGGTGAAAAGTGGATAAAAAGTTACTATAGCATTTTCGTTGTTATTTGACAAAATTTGTCTAACCATGGACTAACTAGGGTCAAAAGATTCGTCTCGACATTTACAGACAAACTATACAATTAGTTATCTTTTTTACCTATATTTAATGCTCCATGCATGCGTCTAAAGATTCGATGTGATGGATAGAAGATGAAATATTTTGGGTTTAGATGTGAAGTGAACACACTCATAATAAAAAATAATATTTACAACAGTAGAAGAGACTAGATTATTGTACCACTTGTCTATTAGTACTTGTCTATTGCTGACTTGGCTTGGCTAATAGCCAAGCTTATTAACTATGCTCTATAAGCAGGTACAATAATGGACTTATAGCTAAGCTAATGCTGACGTGGAGGAGAGAAGGAATGAGAGAAAGGAGAGCTTAGTTGCTATGCAAGCACTAAGCTAGGTACGGAAGCATAGGTATTAGTGGGCTCAAGTAGCCAGTGTTGTGAAGAGAAATTAGAGAAAGAAACTTTTTTAAGACAAATAAGAGACACTTATCGTATACTCTTCAAGTTGGCTTATAGTTAAACAACTTGGCTCTACTGTTGACCATGCCCTAATGGCAGTACAATGACTCTAGTCAGTTATGTCAGAGTTTATCTGAAGTTGTGGCTAACCCCATCGCCGGACAGTCCAGTCTGTGCTGACTTCCAAGTACTTCATCGGACATCACTTCCATTTGTTACGGCCAGGCCCTTGTTTAGATTGGGAAAAAATTTCAATCCGATGAATAGTACCACTTTCGTCTTATTTGAAAAATATTGTCCAATCGTGGACCAACTAGACTCAAAAGATTCATCTCGTGATTTACAACTAAATTGTGTAATTAGTTATTTTTTTACCTACATTTAATACTCCATGCAAGCAGTTAAAAATTGATGTGATGGAGAGAGAGTGAAAAAATTTGGAATTTTGATGTCATCTAAACAAGGGGCAGATAAAAAACCAAACCTACTGCCAGTCCGACCACTTCAACAACTTTGTTCTAACATTCTTCAGTACACTTTCTCTGCTTGGATTTCGTAATGCATCTGGAGCCTTTTGGGGCAACCATGGCTTTTCTCCGCATGAGCCATTATGTAAGACTGTTAGGTTTCAATCAATTAAGAAAAAAATGTTTCTACAACTCACAGGAAGATACCATCCATTGCATATTTGTTTTTATATGCATCAACATACGGAAACCTGAGAATTACTCCATTAATGAACAATTCATGATTTACTATTAAAACCCTAGGAGTAATTAAGAAGTCATGGAAGTAATCATCTATATAAATCGCTCAAAGAATTCAGTAATCCTACCATCAGATTAGATCAGAACTCAGTAATCGTACCATCTGATCAGATATTCAGATCAGAATACCAATTAACACATTGCTCCACAAGAACAGCGAAATGAAAAATGCTAGATCAAGCTAAAACTAATAAAGTGTGAACACATGGTGCAAATGTGTCCATGTGTGTGTGATGAATGATTGACACATGTGCGAGAGGTCTAAAGTTTTTCCTGTTGAGTCATATTTCATATGTGCTTGATTATGCTAATGGCTAACCGGAGGTGTTGTGTTGTGTTGTGTTGTGTTGTGTTGTGTTGTGTTGAGTGTGTGATCTAACACCAACGTGAGTTGGGATGTGCGACATGTCTCGTGGCTCGTGTTGTGCAGGTGTGGAGCTCGGAGGCGGTAGTTGACGGCAAGGTGAAGGTCAAGTAGGGACGTGCCGTGCCGATGGACCGGGAGCGGTGAAGGATGGGCGTGAGGCTTGTACCGAATGACCAGGAGGCCGGCCGACCAGCCACGATGGCTGACATCTGAAACATCGACGAGTGCAAGTGTACATGGGTGACCGTGCTGATCAAGTCAAGATGGCGGACGTGCAGGTTGAGCGAGGCTCAGGAGGACTTGGCGTGCCGGCCGGTCGAGGACGGCGGTGACACGCGTCGAGGCGGGGGACGCGTATGGAGTACGCTACTCGCAAGCAGTTTGATGGTTTGGGCCTCAAAACCATCGGCTGGCGGGTTTACGGGTTTGTGCCTCAAAACCCGGACGGAGGTTCAGAGGAGGAACAGACAGCATGTGGCGGCATCGGGAAGTTCGCGTCGAGGCGAAGCTACTGATGATGAGGCGCGGTGGCCGTCGGATCGATGAAGAAAAAGCTGGACGGTTTTACCCCTAGTGGATATTTGGGATGAGTACTTTGTAAGAGCGTTTTTGTCTTTTGACAGACGCGTATATATATATATATATATGAAAAGGAGCTGATTGGGCAGCTATCTTTGGAGGGTCACTCTCGTTTGTGCGGTGTTGAGAGGTGAGTTAGAGAGAGGAGTGACTCTTTTTCTCGAGCCATTTGCATCTATAGCTTTGTCTTGCTAAGAGTGGCTTGTATTCGGATATCTTGAGCTAATCCAAGGATTATTTTCGTGCACCACTTGTTCGCCTGTCCAAATCCGGAGTTTGTATTTTTCTGTGATTTTCGGAGCTATTTTTGGAGATTTTTTGTTCGTCGGATTTGGCTGCGTTTGGAGCGAAATTTCTTGAGGGATTTTGGTGCTAGGACATGTATGATCAAAGCTAGGGTGATCCCCTAACAAATCCTTCACTTGAGCACCACGAATCGACGGTTTTCGTTTTGGGCGACTTTTTCGAGTTCTTGGCCATGATCTGTTTTTCCCAGACCTTAAGTTTGAATCGGGCCATGATCTTCTAGGAGTAGCTCGTCAACTTCGTTGTGATTGCCTGTACAAATTTTGGGAACGAATCATGGAGCTTTGATCCAGTTTTCGTTGGATTTTTTTGTCGTTCTTTTTCTTCTGTTCGTTCATGCTCCTTAACTGTTCGTCGAGGTTCTGTCCGGTCAGCAGTCTGTTTGTTCGTCGTTCAAGGTTGGAGTTTAAGAACAGCACTACAAACGTCGAGCACTCTGTGCCGTGCTTGCTCCCATGAGCAGTGCTAGTTCCTAGCCCTGGGATCCCATCGCTGACCAGTCCGGCTGTCCGCCCAGGTATAGCTACCAGCGCCGAGCACTCGTGTGCTGTGGGTGCTCACCTGAGCAGCTTGCCCTGGTGCTTGGCCTCGATCAGCAGAGCAGTGCTTGGAATTTTCTTTTACAGGTTGTTTGCAACAAGCAGGAAGTGTCCAAGTATCAATCGGTGGTCTTCAAGGAATCAGTGCAAGCACAAATCTGCAGGTACAGAATCCTAGCATCAAGCATATCAGATTGTGCCTGTTTGCACAGAGCAGGGCTTGGATTTTTCTCTTGCAGGTCGACAGCTTAGTGTTTGCCTGATCGGGATTTTGCTTCTCCATTTCTTGTGTTGTCTCTTGCAGGTCGACAGCTTAGTGTTTGCCTGATCGGCTCTTTTTGTCAACTAAACAGGTCCTGTAGGTGGAGTCACTGGGATGGAGTTGCATAGTAACAAGGTTTCCTGAGGCAGCGGGTTTGAAGCCAAGTCAAACTCGTCGGGCTGCTCTTCGTGAAGCGGCGAAGTCGATAACTCAAGTCCGGAGTACATGGTTGTTCGCGCATGGCAAGACTTCAAGGTGGCGAAATATTCGCCAAGGTGGAGATTGTGAGAAATGTGTAGAATATTTATTTGTACTAATTAGGATTACAGTGGACTTGTGTTGTAATAAGCAGTATAGGGTTAAGTGAGCTAGGTGTTGGCTCTTGTAACCCGGCCCCTCCATATAAGGAGGAGGGGGCTACACTTGTAACCCACTCAGTCACAAGAGTGAGAAGCAACACAGGTGACAGGCTCACGGGGGAAGTTCATGTTGACCTTGGGCGACATCCTTGAAGAGAAGTGGGAGGTAAGAAGGTTCCATCTCTGGTACATGGAAGCAGCGAAAGCGGGCCTACGCAACTTCATCATCAAGATTCCGGCGGAGTACTTCCACACGCCCATGGATGGTCAAGTCATCATAGATTTCCATGACATGTATAGACTACTGCGGCGAAAGGACCTCGACATCGCCCAAGTCACCTTATTTGCCCTATAAGTTCATTACGACTTTGACACTACTGCATCGCTATAGGTACTTTATGAACAAACTAATAATGCCATGATGACTTTTCCTAGCAGGATGCTGGCCTATGTAATCAAGGAATTGGGCAAGGGTATTGTCTATCTCTCTCCGATGCTTATTACATAGAGAACCATCATGGGTTACGATATACCAGACACTCATGCCAAGCTGGTGAACTTAAACCCGGAGGAGAGAAAGAAATACAGGGAAGATCTGCTAATCGAATATAAGTATCAGGTGGGAATGTACATCTATGAAGCCATGAAGAAGGTCCGGGGAAATGGGTGTGTGACGGCCGCCACCAGTTCGAGTAAGTCCAAAAGACACTTGGAACATATATATAGGTGCATGCATCATGACTTCTCATTTTGATCATTTCAAATCTGTATTATTTGAATGGTGCAGCCAAGGCATCATGGGCCACTGGATTGCATTTATAATCTATCCTCAGGACGGAAGGGCCTGTATATTTGACTCTTTGCGGGAAACTAACAAAGCAGGGTAGAAGCACTTTGAAAGCGTATTGAGATAGTAAGTGACAGAACTTATTCATTTGTACTTAACATACATGTTGAAATTGTTGTTGACACTAGTGGTTTTTTGTACAGCGCTTATAAGAAGTACGTGCAAGATGAGGAGTGCTATGACCAAAGATCTAAGAAGAAAAGAATCAAGAATGACACGAAACTAAAACCTCATTACCAAATATCGAGTCTCCTGTGTGGTGTGTGTGCGATCTCTCGTAAGCATCTCTCTTAAGTAGATCCAAGCAATCGCTTCCGCGTTAGGCGTCGATATCACAACATAGGTCCACAAGGAAACGGATGCAATCCACCACCTGTTCCTCTAGATGAGCAAGGAAGGTTCCGTCCAAGGCAAATGCATGGTGGCGTGACCTACGGTTGCCGACCAAAGGAGCTAGGTGGACTCGACGTCACCGACCTTAGGCTCGCTGGAGCGCCCTGCAAACACGATGGCTTTGGCTCTAACGAACCGATGCAGACAAAACATGGATAGAGCTCAATCAAGTCCTCTCCAGAGTTCTAAGCCTTTATCTTTTTGTTAATGTTCTAAGCCTTTTTACGCACTTGAACATTCACCAGAGTCAGCAATGGCAGTATATTATGGGTACCTAGTTATCTGTAATCTGGATTCAAAAATCCCTAGCTAGAATCCAAATTCTTAAAATCTTTTTGGATTCAAACAATACCAGTAGTTTCTTTGGTCCTGATGGCCTCTTAGCCCCACTGCCCACAGATTTTGGTGCACACAGCTTGTGCTTGCGAGACAGTGCACACCCATGGATTTGTTG